>OX457000.1:1420102-2840204 GCA_949752705.1 Callimorpha dominula | reverse complement strand
CATTGAGGACACGCCAGGCGTGTTCTCGGTACCTGGAGGAAATTTAGAAGAACACGCCATGCGTGTCGCTGGCACTAAAAGTTAATTTACTATAGATATACCTAAAAAATTAGAAATTAAAAGGAGTTGATGGTACCCAACTGCTTAGTGATGGTAAAAACGTATTATAAGAGTTCTCAGAGTGCCGACCCCAGGATTTGTATTGCCGAGGCATCGGTTAACGTCCTTTAAAATGCCAAAGGGAATTACTACACTACAATTACACTTTTCGATTTCTTTTCCCAAGGCTCAACTAATTGCTGACGCGTGGTTATAGATCGGCACTGGCAGACAGCGATTTTACCTATTTGCTTAGATTAGACACTATTATTTATATTTATCTATTACATATTTGTTTTACTTTTCACAACAACAATTTTAAGTTAATAATACTTAAGATTTGTGTTTTTTTTTTTCATACAAAACGCTAATTTAAAATATGCTAAAGATGACTTCGTTGTTGTAATATTAGGTATTTATTGCAAACTGCTGTTTTTGGGATTAATATTTTATAGAGATTGAGTCTGCGTCTTTCGAGAAATTTGGTGCAGTAGATATAATTGGGACTCGGAGCAATCCTCAAACCAAACAAAAAATTTCAATGCTTTCTTACAGTTTATTCTAATAGTAAACAGTCATTTCTTTCTATAAAAAAAATAAATTAAAAAAAAAGAAATGCGATAAACTGCACGCCGCCCATAAACATGGCGCGCGCACTTGTAAAAACCGACGCACTTAAATCTAAGCGTTTAGGAAGAAATCACAACGTTGTTTTAATTTTTTTAATCGTTATTTATTATTTCTATACAAATAGAACTGTACAGATAATTTTTTTAAATTATTTACCACATCTCATCTGCTCTCACGATAGACTTTTTACAAAAGTGAAAACTATCAACATTACGCACGTAATAAACGAGATCGTGCGCTGTACCGCTAACCTAGGGACTCGCCGAGCAACCTCGACACCAACAACTCACCTCGGGCCTGCAGCGGACAGTACACAGTACCCACCCGCGCCACGTCACCGCACTCACCCCACACAACCCCACTCACCGCGCTACGTCACACAAGCGGTACGCGTATCTAATTGAGCTGCGCGAGGCGTTTGCAACAATTATGATTTATATTTCAATACAAAATTACACTATGGTCTGTCAAACAATGGAAAACATGTTTTAGTGTTATTATAATCATTGTACGATGAAGGCATATCATCATCTGGCAGTAGAACTATTGTATTCGTAGACAATCGATAATATACTCTTTCACCTCGTCCGAGCCACCGCTATATATCACAAACAATAAATAAGTACAATTTATATATATGTATGTATACCGTATAAACTATCCAATAATATAATACATTGGCAGTGTGACATGCATGCTCTTACATAATTTTTGTTCAAATTTAAATGCACTAACTAAAATATACATAAATTCGGAGGTGAAAAAGTGTATTACTTAGCAAACTAATGAAATCACACTGGAGGTCCTTATGTGTAGTTATATTTAGGTATCTAACGCGCACGCAACACGCTCATACGAGTTCAAAACTCGCGCGAAACCTGATCGGTTTCACCAACACTCGACGATTCACTCTCGACAGTGTCGATCACAATTATAAGAAAACTAGTCAGTCTACAAAAAATTAAGATCACAAATGCAGTGTGAGCGTGGTGCGCGACGGTTAGCACTTAAAATAATTTCAAACTATTCCAATGTCTATACACAAGTTAAAAACAAAAGACCCGGGACGTTCTCGAATCGACCGCAGCTTGGCTTGTTCGTTAACCATCATGGACCCATCATACGGAAGACAGTTTCTTGAAATAGGACTTACGTTTACAATAACCCTAAGTATACCTTGAGTCATACAAAAATTATCTTACAACTTGTAATATAGAGAGATAATTTTTGTTGACTTTTCCTCGCAAATGCTAGGAGTTTATCCACAGATATGAGGGGATTGGTATCAAGAAATTATGTTCGTATATAGGAACAATAATACTGCATTTAAGGCTTTTTAAAATTTTCAATGTGCGTTAACCTAAGTTATAATATGCATATCAATCGGTGTACCGGCCGCAGAGTCGTGGTCAGATAGCTCATTGACAACAGCTTTATGATCAACATAATATCTACGTCTATCGCTCAGTACAAACAAATGGTAAAAGCCGACCACGACGTCGCTAGGTCCGAGCCCGCCCCGGGTGTCCTATATCAATTATCACATTGTTTCGCTACAACAACCGACGTATGGCTGAAACTAATCGTATTGCATCACATAATCTTTCGCTTGTTCGTTCTTGTGTACAGTAATTCAACGAACACTTAGGCTTCGACGCCTGTCTGTCTTCTCACAAATTATGCCATTATACAAAACTGCCAGAATTCATCCAATCAATGTTTAAGTGAAATTTAATTTCCGGTCCGCAGTCGAGTCGCCGCCGAACCACCGCCCCGTGGGAGCCCTAACTACTAATAGTTGTAGTACGAGCAAAAGTTGGAAGTAAGTCTTTATCTGTTCACCGTCGGGCCGAAGAGCCGTTCGTCTCTCGTTTACTCATTACACTACTATATTTCACACAAAAAAATATGTACCGTACAACACATCATTCAATATCATCCAACAAAGTCACATATATCATCATATTGAAGTACTCAGATCAGGTTTGTAACTTTTGGTCATAGTACAAGGTAGACGCCTCCCACGTATCCGCGGGAGCGGCGACGACTCGGGGGAGTCCCGGCGGAGCGAGCGATCACAGGCGCAACTCTACAATACTGTCACGAAGGAATGAAGTTAGTCCGTGCGGCAGGCCGTGTGCGGTCGGGCGGGCCGCTCCCGGCGGGCGGGCCGCTGTCGGCGGGCGCCCGGCCCGACGCGCGGCCAGCGGGCCCGCCGCCCGAGGCGCGCGGTCGCACTACTGTACACTGTCTCGTCTCAGTTCAAGTCACGATCCTCTAAGTACTTATACTCGAAAGTGAAGCCTTCTTTTTTGCGCTGACCCCATTTCTCGTAGTCGAAGTAAATATATGTGCCCTGTAATATTACACGTGCGATTAGAAGACATCATATATGCTTCATTGTCATATCTCATTTTTAGAGATTTTTTTTCTTAAATAAAAAAAATGTATCTAAAATGTATCTCCGAAGTGTTCAATGTGTTTTCAACACATTGAACACTTCGGAGATACATTTTTATTTTATTCCGGAAAATACAAAAATAAATAAACCAGGACCATCATTTATGAATTTGCAGGGCAAATGCTACAAAATACTAGCGCCAAATATAGAAACAAGTTAACCTATACTAATATTATAACGCTGAAGAGTTTGTTAGGTTGAACGAGCGAATCTATGGAACTAGGTTCGATTTGTAAATTATTTTAGTGTTGGATCGATCGAGGAAGGCTATATAACATCACGCTACGACCAATAGGAGCGGAACATCGATGAAAAATATTACAAAAAAGTGTTTCGAATTTCATTTTATGTTTGTATGTTTGACACCGACTCATTATTAAGGTATTTCCATTAGTGTAGGAGTTTAGTTCGGCTAACAAGTTTATTTTTGGCTTTTTAGTTCCTTTCTTCTTTCGTCGATTTAATTTTTTGTTAAAAAAAAAATTTTTTAGTCTTTTTTGTAGCTAATATATAATTATTATCAGATATTCAACAATCTTTTATTAGGTTTAAAGTTCTCATTAAGATTAATTAATAAGAATATAACACTAAATAGTTGCTATGAATCGTTGAGGAGTTACATCGACTGGATTCCGCATCCATTGTCAAATCCAACTACAGGTTGTAGAGTCATTAGAACTACACGTGTGTGCTAAGTTTCAACAAAATCGGTTCAGAGGTGTAAAGTCCATGGATTTAACGTGGGAGAGCCATGCTTCGGAACGTATGGGCCGGCTCGACTCCGCTCGATACCACGGCCTCACAGAAAACCGGCAGTGAAGCAATGCTTGCATTGCTTTTCGCCGCGTGAGTGAGGTTATCGGAGGCCCTAACCCTTCCCTCTCCCCTATTGCCGTCCTTTCCCTCTCCCTCTATCCACTCTTCCCCCCCCCCCCATCCCCCCTCTTCTCCTTCTCTAACCTTAAAGAATGGCAACGCACTTGTGACGTCGTATGTAGTCATTTACCATCAGGTAACCCGTCTGCTCGTTTGCCCCCTATACAATAATAAAAAAAAAAAGATGAACAATCATTCGTCCCCTATTTTTCTACCCTTGGGGATGAAGTTTTTATTTGAAATTTAAATGGGACCTGGGACCAACTTCGAAGTACACCTTATCCAATAAAAAAAGAATTATCAAAATCAAAGTATGCTATAAAAAGTTGTGCGTGGTCATACATAAAAAAAAAAACAAATTTATGGGTTGACTTGAGAACCGCCGTTTCTTCGTCGGTTAAAAATACAAGAGTTTGATATTCTAACCGAGATCTTCTTCTGAGTGAATTCAAATACAGCTTCCGTTTGCCTAGTAGTAAAATATTCGAATTACCTGTTCATACTCTTCATTGATAACCTTGGGCTCTTCATGCCTCTGAAACCACATCATGTACTTTGTGTGGAACCGCCAGCTCTGCTTTTTGAGCGCTTTGGCGGCTAGGTACTGCGCTTTCGTCCCTTCCATGTAATAGAACACGAAGAATAGAGTCTCCGTCGACAACCTCTGGAAGAACTCGACTGAGTCTGAGTGGGGTAACAGCACCTGGAATAAGGCAACACCAATGTTAGATAAACGTTTCCAACCTTAGAAGTAAGAAGAAAGAAAGAAAGAAAGAAAATATATTTATTGTTGTGGTTATGAATAAATATATTTTCTTTCTTTCTTTCAGTACGAGAATAGATCATGATATTGGAGCCATCGCATCATGTACCTTTTTTTGCTATGCCATTGTATCTAGTGCGTTCATTTTCTTATCCATCCTATGGAGCTGTGACAATTCTCATCAGCACACAAATAAAACATTATGCTTCTACTAGATAACAGTTTTGTTTTGAACAGTTGGAGGTAAATAGCTGATTGGTAAGCCCCAATCAGCCTACACCAAGTCGACGTAAATCTACTGCCCTCTTATTTGATATAGATTTACGTCAACGTCTCCATTATAAAATGCGATTTATGAATACCTTAATCAGCACACCAGATAACTCTGCTAATTGCTAATTGTATCAGGAGACACTTCAAATTATTTTTTCTTGACTACTTATCGCCAGGTGGTCACATTTGTGGGACCCCCCTCGGTGGTGTGACGTCACATACTTTTCAATTTTACACCCAGAACTGTAAAGAGCAGTTCTATTTTTTTTTAATAAAAGTGTAGTAACGTGTGTCTTGTCTTTCGTTTATAGGTAATGTTTTGTGTTTAATACTTTAGATTTCGACATGTGACGTCACGAAGCTTATGACCCCCTTATCACACTTCGTTGACCTCCCCCATTCTTTGTCACACTTCGTTGACCTCACCCACCCTTGTCACACTTCGTTGTTCCTCTCCCCCCTCTTAACGTGTGACATAATTTATGGATGGCCTCTATATAAAAGTCTTGGAAGTAAATTTTAACCTACTTCTTGTTGTATCTGTGGTTTGGATGACTTTATAGTATAATTTACCATCTTGAAGCCGGTCTCATGATGGAACCAGGAACTAATAAACCCCTCGTGTTTAGGCTCATTTGATTAGTTTTGACGAGTCCAATAGATTGGGCTTGGTAACGATGGTCTGATGATGAAGCCAGGAGGTGGATTGTGTAACTCTTTTTTACTTTTTTGAATTCGGTTCGCAATTAAAGCATGTTTTTTAGTTTCACTAAACTTTTTTTATCACTAATTATTATAATACTACAGCCATTTTTAAAATAGTATAATTATGATTACTAACCTGATTATAATATATTGGCGTCTGGCATATATTTCTAGGTAGGTATACCCTCGTTCTCTCTGAGTCGGAGGGGTGTGGCATGTGGTAGAACGAAGACTCCAACATTTGGAATTGTAGCTGGTGTTCCTGAAGACACAATTAAATAACATATTAAGATAGATATGAGATAACAGATGCCATTTTATTTTGTCTTCTTTCTTCTGGTTTGTTTCATTTGGATAAAAATGTATGTTTGTAGTGGTAACATCAGGCTTATATTAGATGTGTAGTAAATATTATCGCGATGAAGTCCCGAGTTACACATCTAATATGTATCAAGTTCGCGAAAATTTAAAAACAATTATTGACTGAATATTTTAGAGATTATATATTATACAGGTTGCTCTGATAATGGAACACTTACTCAAATCACTGTCACTGCCTGCTAGAGTTAGCAGCTAGCAGGCAGTTACAAAAAATATTAAAAAAAAAAGAACTGTTTAGAAGTTATAAACCTTTGAATTTCTAGGCACCTCTATTTGTCATAAAAACAGGTGGAATGTGTAAAGTAAAAGATTTCAAATCGAATATATTTTTTTTATTTGGAATTATTCTATCTGTCAGTGAGAAAGTCCTTAAAAAATTACTTAAAAAAATATTTGTATAATTTTGTTTGTGCTTTTTAAGGAGTAAAGTTAATTTTGCAATACTGTATAATAGTGTAATTTTCGTACCGAATTAAGTGGTAAAGGCCCTAGCGGCGCGACGCCTAATAATGGAGGAATGTGCGCTTGCGCTAGTGCTGCCCCTCGTCTTACGTTCTGGAACAGTGCAAACATATTGTTAGTAACATTTTGAGAATATGCCACAAGTAATTATAATAAAATAAGATTTAGATTTCAGGTGTAAAGGTAGGTTATCGCTTATCATTAGTAATAAAGGTTTTAGTATCTGCTTTCGGGTATAACTCCAACTCCCGCTACTTACATTTATTTAACATAGATAATATAATGGTTATAACCATGGGCGTACCGAGGAAAGAGGGGGCAGGGGGCAGGGGAGAGAAGATGATCCCCCTGGCCATAGCAAGCTACGTACTTTACTATACGTAATAATAAGGTACATTTGATTCAAGTTTTTGATTTTCCCCGTCCCCCTGGACTGACAAAATCAAATTTTGCTCTCCCCCCTGGGATGACAAAAACAAATATGGACCCCCCCTGGGCTAAAAGCTGGGTACGCCCATGGTAATAACTTTGGCAAGTCCTAGTGGCCAGTCTTTATCCCGTCGATGTGTGCGGTATCCTTTACCCTAGGGATATATAGCAATAGGGAATATGCATGTTGTTTAAATTTACTTGATTAATTTTCCCTTGAATCTTTATTGTCCACATATTATGCCTAAACAATTATTTTCTTATATAGTTCGTCTTTAATTGCAAAAAATATTAATTAAAATATGCAAAATAAGGGAGCGAAATTCAACTTTGCAAAACGCTTCACTATTGGTCGAAACAAAACATGACGTCAAATTCCCCGTCCTGTCATTTATCGGCGCCTATATTCGTAGTGTTACGGAGAAAGATAGGTGTGTTTCTGTGGTTTTTGCCCTTTGCTAGTGCAATTTAGGCATTCTAGTGATATTAGAAATTATCTAGGACGATGACTGAATGTAGTTTTGTCAAAGAACAATCGGACAATCTACCGAAAATAGATGCATTCATGATGACTACATATTTTGCATCAAATCCAGATTTTACGTCTGCTGAGGTCAGAGGAGTGAAATCCGCAAGGTAATTATTATAATACTTGTTATATTATAATCTAAAGGATAGGTAAGATATGTATAGTTAGTTATATTCATGAAGTTTTATTGGACTTTTATTACTTAGTATAAGTAGACAAGCAAGTTGCCTTCTGCTTGATATTTAAAACCAACATAAATGACCTACTGCTGACTAATTCACACTATTCTAGCAATTAAATTGTAATATGCTTACATTAAAGTGATCTTCACAACAATATAAACACGATATTGAAGATACTTCATCTCTTCTCATTAATTTACACCATTGTTTTCGTATTTCACATTATTATTTTGTACACGAAAAAATACTGTATTGGGTGTACTTCTTATAGTGTTTTTACACTTAGGGACAAGGCAATACTTATAAAATGTTTTTAAACTCTATCCATCGTCTATAAATTACAATACATAGTAATTACAACTGAAAATCGGCATAAAATTACTGTAACACTTCAAGTAAGTATACTAAGTTTATGAAACAAACACTGAGCGTGATATCTGACGTCATCCAAGGCCCGCGAAATATGGCGGCGTTTAAACAGATCAAATTTTATCGATGTTTTCAATGTTATTTTAAAAATTAATTTGAACATTGCCGAGGTTATTTATATTTTTTATTAGAGTTGAATGATGGAACAAGTCAATAAAAGATAAAAAAAAAATACATGCATATTCCCTATTGCTTCGCCTTATCATTTTTCCTTACTGAAATTTATCTTCTTCCATTGTCCCGTCTGAAAACGATTTCATTCTCAAGGAGGTTTGAGATCAGGCAGGCGCCGGCCATAAAATGAAAAGCCAAAACCTTTTGTAATCTTGAAAAATAATTAAATAATAAAAAATTAATTAAATTACAATGGGAGAGCCATGCTTCGGCACGTATGGGCCGGCTCGACTGAAGTGATATCACGGCCTCATAGAAAACCGGCAGTGAAACAATGATTGCATTGCTTTTCGTCGAGTGAGGTGACCGGAGGCCCTAACCCTTCCCTCTTCTCCTCACTCCCCCTCTTCCTCTAATCCCAACTTAAAGGCCAGCAACGCACTTGTGACTCTTGAGTTGCAGGTCCTCCTGGGCGGCGGTAGTCACTTACCATCAGGTGACCAGTCTGCTCGTTTGCCCTTTCTCACAAAAAAAAAAAACCATTAAAGTTAGAAATTATAATTAAATATATATATAGAAAAGTTAAACAATCTTCAGAGTTACTAACCGTTTAATTCATCAATTTAAAAAATAGTATAATAATTTAAATATAAATTATAATGGACCAATATTTACCTACCCATTGCGCCGACCCTAAATACAATTGGGAAAAAAGCAGGAAGATGATGAGATAACAGATACAACAGGAGTGGATTGCAAAGAGGGCGCCTTGCCACTGGATAAAAGTTTGGATGATCCACAAATAATTGTTCGGAGTCTGTCATCTGTCCTTGTGTCGTTTGTAAAGTTGCGACACAGGTACGAGGGGGATGTATTTTATCCTACTAATATTATAAACGTGAAAGTTTGTGAGGATGTATGGAGGTATGGATGTGTGGATGTATGGATGTATGGATGTTTGTTACTCTTTCACGCCAAAACTATTGAACCGATTGCGATGAAACTTGGTATGTAGATAGCTGGAGACCTGGATTAACATATAGGATTCTTTTTATCCTGATATTCCCACGGGATCGGGATTTACGCGGGTAAAACCGCGGGGCGCTGCTAGTAACATATAAAATAAGAGGTGTGTAACCTGTGGGTGCAGGGAGTCGAGCCCCGCGCGCTGCACGGCCTCCTGCGCCATGCTCTTGAGCGACGCCGTGCCCGCGCCCGGCGCCACGCCCGCCGCGCTCGACGCCTCGCTCACGCGCCCGCTGCAAGAGTCGATGTGAGTTACCATCACGCGCGATGCCCAATTTTCTACTCGTTTAAACAGAGTAAACTATCACTCGGACTTTAAACAGTATGTTTATTACAATCTTTTAACAATGGGTCAGAAAGAACGTAAATAAATGTATATGAAAATTGTCATTAATCGTGTCAATGATCGACTGATCATATTCTAAGACAATGTTCAGATGAGGGGCGTTGAGTGCGCGTTTTGATAACGCGCGTCAACAATACACACGATTTTACACGAATACACAAGTTTTGTCCAAGCACTAACCATGTAAACAGTATGCAAACACCCAAAGCGTGTGTAAACATCTGTCATCTGATGGTATTCTTATACAATCACAGTTTATAACGTAAAAAAGCGGATAACTTTGTCACTAAAGAAACACTCACTCTAAAACAATTGATCTTACATAAATTTGTAGCCACATGAGAATGTTGATATTTTATAAATTAAACAAACATATTTGTCGTGACCGCCTTGTTCTGAAACAATTTTATATATTCCTCCCTTCCCTGGGTGCTATTTATGTGTGAATTTGCCTTTGATAGAATTTATGGGTGACCTAGTTCTTTGCTATTTATATTAGGATACATACTTGTTGGCGACATGTTGTGGCGTGTGATGCGGCGGGGGTTGGCTTGGCCCGTTGACCGTAAGCGGCGACGGCGCCGTTTCACTCGCACTCGTTGAAGATCCGAGCGGCACCGACGAACTTTTTGACGTCTGAAAAATATATTGTTCCTGTTATTTCCAGGTTTCTTAGGCGTGTAATCTATTCAAACGCAAGTTCGAATCCACCCAGTAAATAATAAATAAATAAATTTATTGTTTATTTCCTTTTAGAGTAAGAGCCCGTGAACCCCAGACCTTCGTTATTTTATAAAAGCTGAAAGTTTGTCAGCGCATGCTCCCAACACAGGTAAGAACGATGGACCATTATGAAGTTTGGGTTGCCCTGGCTTTGGCACTTAAACGGTACTAAAGGTGTGTAAAATACCGATCTAACTTCATTAAATAATAAAGTGCGATATTTTGGTATTATCTTTAGAATATTATTAAAAATCACATTATTCATTGCCAGACACTTAACATCCTGGCAACCCCTAGCCAGACACCCTTAATGTTCATGAAATTATAATTTTACTTACGTTATAGTATAAAAGCTGATTTTTATATATAATACTTGAGTAATAAGTCAATGATGTTTCCTCATTAGCCAGACATTTTTGAAACTTCCAACCCCTTGCCAGACAAGCATGTAGGATAGCTGTAGGCGCGAGGCAGTATATATATGGGTAGGTGCGAGTGAGATGGCGAGTTAAGTCTACCGCGATTCCTCACTGCGCAGTTGTTATTTAAATGTGAATTAATTTTAAAATTGCGAAAAAAACATAACCTAAAATATAATGACATCATTCTTCCGGCTCGACTCAAAACCGGCAGTGAAACAATGCTTGCATTGCTTTTCGCTGCGTGAGTGAGGTTACCGGGGGCCCTAACCCTTCCTTCTCCCCTATTCCCGTCCTTTCCTCCCCTGTAATCCCCCTCTCTCCTATTCCCACTCTCCGCCCGCTCCCCCTCTTCCCCTACTTCCACCTTAAAGGGCGGCAACGCACTTGTGACTCTTGAGTTACAGGTGCCCATGGGCGGTGGTAGTCATTTACCATCAGGTGACCCGTGTGCTCGTTTGCCCCCTATAAAAAAAAAAAAGTCTGGCTAATGAGGAAACATCATTTACTGCACGGATGGCGCATGGTTTAAGTGGTCACCTCGCCACTACGCCGCGCCGAGTGTTGTGGGTTCGAATTCCACACGGGACAAAAATTTGTGTGATCCACAAATAGTTGTCCCGAGTCTGGGTGTTCTTTGTGTCCGTTGTTTAAATGTTTGTGAAGCCCCCCGCGACACAGGAATATTCCTAATGCGGGAGTTGTCTTTTTTAAACAAAAAAAAAAAAACAAAACAAAAAAAACGTAAGTAAAATTATAATTTCATGAACATTAAGGATGTCTGGCAAGGGGTTGCCAGGATGTTAAGTGTCTGGTAATGAATAATGTGATTATTAAAAATATTTTGAAGATAATAC
The DNA here is from genome assembly GCA_949752705.1 of Callimorpha dominula. Taxonomy (NCBI): domain Eukaryota; kingdom Metazoa; phylum Arthropoda; class Insecta; order Lepidoptera; family Erebidae; genus Callimorpha; species Callimorpha dominula. The sequence continues at coordinate 2,828,500 of OX457000.1, read as the reverse complement.
CAAAAAATCGCACTTTATTATTTGATGAAGTTAGATCGGTATTTTACACACCTTTAGTACCGTTTACCTGCCCAAGCCAGGGCAACCCAAACATCATAATGGTCCATCGTTCTTACCTGTGTTGGGAGCATGCGCTGACAAACTTTCAGCTTTTATAAAATAACGAAGGTCTGGGGTTCACGGGCTCTTAGACCATTTTTTCAACCACTAACCACGTGAACCCACTCCTAACACAAGTATTTAGTTTAGCTAGAGAAGTTAACAACTAGTAATGTGAGACCCACGTTGCTAGTATTCTTTAGGAAAAAGAAAGAAAGATCTTCATAAATGTAGATTACTCACTGGAGGTGGTAGCGTTGGCGCGGGCGGTAGATGCGTTGCTGTGTGCGATGGGGTTGTCGACACCGGACCATTCTCCACTACTTCTGTAATAAACCACGAGAAAAGCAATTGAAAAACAAATCAAACAAATTGATGATAATACAAAGAGTATGGTGCTTATATTGAATGAAGAATTCAACAGTTTGATTTTATATAACTAAATTCCAGTTACAGATGCTTGACCTCTACTAGGACCCACGCAAACCTAAAGAGGAGCGGCGAAGAGACTGAGATTATTTTGTATTTGTATCTTGTACCGCTTAAAAAGGCATGCCAAAACTAAACTGTAGCCAGAAATAATGAAAGCTGGAGCGCGACTGACAGCTACTGCTCCTGGCAGTCCTCATCCATAATTTTCGTCTGTACTGGTGTATCGATCTGCATTAGCTCATTTGAGAGTCGCATGGGGACTGTCCAGGAAGCTCTCGACGGCTCTTAATGGCCTTAGAGCTGCGACCAAAACCACCTTTGCCCGCGGCCCGCCAGGTTTGCACTGGCGCTAATACCGGTGGTAGAAGAATCAGCCCTATGCTGTTCGTGGTGGCTAACAACGCTCTTTTGTATGTTGAAAGTACTACCCCACCCAGTTGACTTCAATCGATTATACCACTATGCTGTCGCTACCAGAAATAATAAAATGAAATTAACAATTATATTTAGGTCATGTAGGTAGAAACCAGCAGTTTCTATGAGGCGTGTAATTGCGCCTATTCTTGTTTTTTGGTTAGGTTTTAAGTACATAGTATACACACAACTATATAGTATACATATACATACAACTTTGAAAGGCTTTGATAAATTTATTATTATTATCAAATGAAGAATGATATTCTAAGGTTAGACTAAGAAGCTTGTAAGAAATCGGAGGGTAATTAGCTAATTAGGTTTGAAACTGTCACTGATAAATCATAACACCCGGGGTTTGTGTTCTGTTTCTTCAGAAAAATTACATAGTATCTCTGAAGAAAAGATAACTGAAGAGAGGCAATTTAAACCTAGTCGCCATACCCATCCTTGCCTAACAAGTCTGCAACAGTTAAAAAATATGCAAAACATCCAATGTAGTGGGTTTACTAAGATATTTAGGGTAAACATGATTTCAACATCCCAAGATTTTTCACTCACTCTTTCTCTCACATATACCCACAATGTCATTCCTAACATAGCATGTCTACTACTGCGTATTCAGTGTCTGATAATTTTACTAAAAATCTAAATCGAACTAGTAAGGATTTCATTTAGTATAACCCCCCTATAATTGGAAGCTTCCTTCCATACAAAGCGGCAGGATTGGATGGTATTTTCCCAGGCCTGCTAAGATGGTGCGATGGGTCGATAATAGATCATCTCCAGATCATCTACGGAAGCTGCTTGGCACACCGTTATATCCCTTTGAAATGAAGCAATGGCACCTATTCACAATTAGTGCGACAGACAGTCCCCTATGCAGAGGATATCTCAACGCGGAGGAAACGGCCGCCCACGTTATCCTGGAGTGCGAGGGAGTGGCCACACAACGGGCACGTTCCTCGCGGGTGCGAGGTCGCTCCTAGAAGCCTGTGAACGCCCCAGGAGGCTTCTGTGCTTCTGGAAGGAGCTAGGCTGGCTCAACTGATCAGCTTATTCGAACGCATAATGGACCGCCTATGAGTCTAAATGCGGAAACAGAGCCCTATACCAATACCCCCATTAATTTAATAAAAATAATGATCAAATAATAAGTATAACATTTTTAAACAGTTAAATGTCTCCAAACGATGGAACTAAGTATATTTAGCTTAGAACTTATTGAGTTTCATTACGGTTTTACTAGCCGTATCAAGCGTGTTTACAAACACTAGTAGGTATAGCACGCAATTAGTTAGTACAAGTCTTTCGTGACTTGCAGCATGTAGTGTAATATTACTACGAGGTAACCTTTATAGTAATGTATGAAATCCATTCATAAATATAAAATGATAAAACAATTTTATGGAAGAGACAAATAATGAAAGACCATTTCAAAAATATTTCTTAGACTAACATTAGAGAAAGCGTTATGTGAATATGAGAAGCTTCTTTCGGCAAAGAATCGTAATAGGTAATGACTGTGCTTCGCCAACTATTTTAAGTATAATGTCTCATGCTTTAAGGAAATGCGTCGTATGAAAGTCGTTCTACAAAGGATTAAGAGAGATTATATAGGCTTTTAGAGCTATATAGACCGTTTATTAAGAAAGTATACAACAATGTTTGTCCGAATTCCATAGGCAAGCGAATACGAGCTAACGACCAAGTGTAATTGCGCCATAATCCAAATTTAACGCCTTTTGTCACAGCACGAAACAGCCAGTCTGTAACTATATGGATAGTTTATTTTCATTCTTAGTAATGAAAAGGTAATAAAAAAAAAAAAGTGACAGAACACGTAAAATATATATTATGATGTCTTGAAGGTCTTATTTTAGTTGTTTTATTAAGACTAAGATAAAACCTCAATTGACAGGTAATAACAAGAAGCATCTTTATACATGTACATTAATAATCTAGGACTGTATCGTATTTCAAAGTCTAATCAGTAATATTGCGGAGCTCACGAGTGCACCTTTATGGCATTTAAATGAAAGTAGGTATCGCACAAGAGGTACTTACTTACATTAGGCCTACTAACCCAGGGTGTTAGGCTCGAAGCATCCTGGGCAACGGAAGCGGTAACGCATAGGTCACTTTTCTTTCTTAGCTGCTTTCAGCTAATGTTTTGCAGAGACCGCACTTCAGTCTCTTGTTTTAGGCCGCTTATTCTCCGTGGGGGGTGAGCGGGCGGATGATTTGAATTTGCTAAATGCCACTGCACTATATGTACAGAATGACACAGAAAGGATTGGTCTTGCTTTAGCGTCCTATAGTAGACCTTGCCAATAACGTTAAAGCGCTAACAACTTTAGGAAAATTAGTGATTTTTTTGCAACTGACAAATTTTTTTTTTTTTATATTTATATATCTTTTTTTTTTACTGAACTTGAAAATTAACCGATAAAGCTAGTATTTCGTTAAAGAGAGGGCCGACATTAAGGAAACTATAGTTTTTAAATAGAAGGATGTTAATGGAATGTTAAGATTTTTCTTTGAAATGCACATAAAAATAAATTAAACGTTGTTTGGAAATGTACACCTATACCAGGAAAATCATATACCAAAGATTTTTTTTCCTCTTTTAATCCATTTTTTTTTCAAGCTAAATCAACTATTTGTCAGCTAAACAACTCTCCTAACATTTTACCACAACTTCCTGTAACGGCCTGTATAATGAATAATAGATAATTCTGCTTTTAGATAAAGACCTATCATAATAGTAATATGTTATGTGTAGACATTTCTGACCAAAATGTAGTGGCGTATCTAAACATTATATTAAAAACTCTTAAAAGTGGTTCAATGACAAAATAAGTTACTTACTTAAAAAATGTTTGTATACAAATATAAACAGTACAGTTTGTAGTGTGTAATTAATTAACGCGTGTAGGTAGCACGTGACTCATTGACTGTAGTACTACAATGATATTACGCATTCACACACGGCAGGAACTTATCAAACATTATTCATATCGCTAGGGCCGAAAACGACACCTACTACTACCACAGATAAGATAATAGTTACTTCGTAACAGATACATCACTCCCATACAAAACTCAAAATACCTACGTTATAATAGCCTACAAAATTTAAATAATAATACCTGGCGTTAGCTGCGACCAGAAATATATCTTATTTACGCTAATCGAAAGTTAAGAACGCCTTGCCCACCGCGCGACCTTCGTCTGTGCATGTAGCCGAACTGCCGGACACTCTAGGGTTGTACAAAGTACACAAATAATGAAATAAAATTTTTTTTGGGGTATGTCCCGATATACACTGCGAGCACTGTTCAGTGCTCTTACTGGGGATAATTTCGTTCCGTTATGGACTGACATTATACTGCAGTATCCTAGGGAAGTATATGACGTCATAAATCGTCGCCATTTTTATACTGTGAGCACTGGCGTTTTCGAGGAAAGGTGCTCTCAGTGCTTTGATCATGTGATCAACTACAATTTTTTTCCAGTTAGATAATAAACAATTATTTGTCGAAATATGTTCATCACTTTTACCGTACATAGCCCCATTTAAATAATTCGGTTATAAAGTTATTATGCATTCGGTTACTTAAAAAACAATATTTTCTTTTAATAAAAAGTAAACTTACTTTTATTATGCGAGTAATTGTCAATTGACAATTGACTTGAATATAAAATTTTTAAATATAACTACATTCAACCAATTTTTTTTTCTTGTTGAACAGATAACTTGTACATATATATGATAATTATTTTCACGTCAAAACAGCGCCAAAAAACATAGATGCCAGTATACTGGACTGTGTTCCGTATTAAACAGTAACCATTTCTCAAAGGCTGGCAACGCACTTGTGACTCTTGAGTTGCAAGTGTCCATGGGCGACAGTAGTCACTTACCATCAGGTGACCCGTCTGCTCGTTTGCCCCCTATAATACAAAAAAAAAAACCCAGTAAAGCTAATTATAAAGGAACGGCTTCGCAGTATACTAAATTGACGTCAGTTCTTATAGTGCTCGCAGTGCATATCGGAATACACACTTGATAATAAAATTTATAGGTGTTGAGTTTTATATAATGATAAATAAAATTATCTCCCCTATGAAATTTATATCTTAAATATTTATAGGTAATTAAAATATCCTTAAACCTTCGATAGTAACATAAACAGGGGGACCACGAGTCCGGAGGGAAAATGTTGATGCTGTAGACATATACATCACTATTACTACATTTTACACCGCCGCGTTTGTCTGTCTATCTGTTCACGATAAACCCCTCAACGGATTTTCATGCGGTTTTCATCAATAGATAGAGCTATTTATGAGGAAGGTTTAGGTATGTAATTTGTTAAGGTTTTGTGTAAATTGGTTGAATTATGATTGTTGAAGATGTCTCTGCTACCCGTGCGAAGCTGGGGCGGGTTGCTAGTAATGGCTGTTGCGTAGCCTAGAGAAAGATACTCTTTTAATTTAATATTTTTGTATTACATATTATATTACACAAGAGTATTAAATAACAAATAACTACCTACTCAAATAAAAACCTCAATCCGTGGCGCTCTCAATTTGTTTTACATTTCAGTAGCTCTTATTATTATTTTCAATATATTTCTAACTATATTACATATTGTGTGAGAGAAGCAGCCGTCAGTTCGCCTTGCCTACAAGTTCCAACAAATGAATACGCTGGCAGTCCACACCTACTAAGTTCGTCACCTTTCGTAGAAATTATGAGTTTATTATTGACGGTTTAATAGACTACAGTTATAACAACTTCACTCTGTCTAATCACTCAAAACCTGATGTAGTACAACATTGTATAGAATATATATACATATATAAGTAACACTTATTTTTTGTTGAGAAGATAACTATTATTTATTATTAGTACAGCCACGAGGCAATGGCGAGTAAAGAATAAACACCTAAAGTATTTTTATATTATATTGACAAAAAAGTAATAGCTAAAATCATTTTTGCAACTTATTTTTAAAGGATTTTACAGATCACTAACATTTAGCAATAACTAAACATCTCCACTTCATAATAAGTCCGATTTGACATTTTGTTTTTATTTACGGAGAATACCGCTCTGCTGTGCGTGCGTGCTCTCAGCTACGCATTGTCGCCCCTACTGACACTTTTATCGTGGACGGATAGCTAAATTGGTAGGTATATAAAACGCGACCTCGAGCGAGTGATGTAGCCCTGCTACTACCTACTTGAAGGCTCTAAGGACGTATTCATATTTTTTTACTGACTTCAACTAAAAATTTAATAATTAAATTTTTTTTAATAAGTTAATTGAATTCTCTAAAAAAATATGTCATTCAGTCAGTTCACAGAAAAATATTCTGAAACGATTTCCATATTTTAGTACCTACATTATTCGATACTCAAGCCTAAGCACATGGGTATAGTATTGTTATTTTGCATACAGTCATAATCAGTAATACACTATTCTACGTTATTGTAATATCCTACAATATTAAAACTAACGGCGAACTAACGAAACGCTGTGGGTAGACACAGAATTGCTAGGACTAGGTTAGTCAGTAGTTATCCTATTTAGAAATAGTTAAAAATGAATCAGAGATTAAAATATAACGTTTGATTTATCTTTTTAAATATACATAACATAATGATTGGACTAACATCTTATATCGGTTCCCTACTAGAGTAGATGAGCTTAAAAGATTAAGATGGTAGTCGAAGTAACTTCGAGGATTTTTTGCATTATTTTTTATTCAAAACTAGTACCCCGCCCCGGCTTCGTACGGGTACAAATTATATACCTAAGTCCATTAGTGAAAACCGCATGAAAATCCGTTCAGTAATTTTTCGCGAACAGACAGACAGACGCGGCGGGGACTTTGTTTTATAATATGTAGTGATTAGGTGCGGCGTAAGTATAATTAAGTAATTTTGTTACCTTTTTCTTGAGTTAATTTTCTGTACTTTTTATTTTTTTCTTATAAAACCCGATATCATGATTCCTGGGAAAACTAAACTCAAACATTTGGTCGACATTATAGCCCTTAATTAATGTAGTAATATATTCATATCAATAGACTCAGGCCGCGTCAAGGTATAATACTTAATGCTAGCATCAGTATACCAGATCATATCACAACTCTAGAACCAATTTGAGAGGCACTAGGTTATGAGTAGTAACAAAATTATCCTCCAGATAACACTACAGGCGTGAAGCCATCCATTGGTAATAATTATCTTTTAAAAAAAGTATCACCGACTTCAATGCGCCTCAAAATACAAAATCGCTTCAAGTGTGCCTATAAAATTTGAAGAGTTCCCTCGATTCCTCCAGGATCCCATCATCAGATTCTGACCTGATGACCATGGGCTCACCTGGGAAGTATACCATTTCAAACTAAAAAAGAATATATATATATATATATACAGTGGAACATGAACCTCCTCTTTTTTTGAAGTCAGTTAAAAATAAAAACCTCATTATAACCAAGGTACGCCAAAAACATTGTAAAAACAGCTTAAGCCAAATTCTAACATAGATAAATGAATGTTGGATTTTAATGCCAAAAATGCTATTGGTACGAAAAGGTGTCATTGAATGTTATTACAAGTCATGCATGAAAAGTTTGTAATGTAATCAGAAAACCTGACTCACATAATCTACTTAGCAAGATGAAAAAAGGATCAATATCAATCGACTAACTTCGGCTTTAGCAATCTATTTAGACAAATCAATATTAATTCGAAGCCACTACATATGATTTGCTTATAAGAAATTGATATTATAACCTAAAAAGTATTAGCAAAAACCTTAGTCTTTGCTCACCTTGCAAGAATTAACCACCGTGAAACTACGATACGATTTCCGTCAAGTCACGGCACACCACAACAAATTAATTATATAATCGACATTGAACTTCACAGAAACCACAGAAAACACCAAACTACGCAATTCACAACATACTGGTATTATTACTACCACTCCAACACACTTGTTTTGTGAAAATAACATGCACATAAACACACTCGACAACAATATCGTTACCATCGTCCATGTTTATCCTACATTTGCGCGGGAAACCATTGTTTATTAAGTTTTTCCTTTAATATTTCTAAAGTTAGGCACAGATATCGTCGAATACAGCCTAGCGACTGAGCGGCGAGCCATGTCATAGTGTTGGCTAAGCGCCAAATTCGGGGAAACTTTTACGAATATTGGCGGGATGCCAGTGTACGATTAATCGGTTTAGTGACGAGTTAGTGTGTCAGCGTGTTCCATTCATTCGGTAGATAGTTTTGTTTATTTTGTAAACAATGCGTTGTACGGTATCGGTAATACTGATAACGTTTTAATTATACCTAGTGTTGTTATCATCATTTTGGAGGAAATAATGTAGCCAGTGAATGATAAAATGTCTATTCATGTGAGTTTATGTCGCCTGTTTGGAACTCTATCGGATAGACAATATGGGCGAGATCGGTCACTAGACGAACGATAGAACTATAGATAAACTGATGCTCTCTTAGACCATAAAATAAGAAGCGGGAAATTATGTTGAAATAACAAAGTGTTACTCACCGATGTTGTTAGGTTGTCTGACATGATGGTGTGGCGGACTAGGCGGCGGTGGCTGTTTGTTCGGCGTTGATGAGCCCGACACTCCCGTGTTGTTTATACTGCACATAATTCACTATTCACTCGTTTGCTCACTTCACCCACTAAGATACTTTATACATCACAATTTATGGCACAATAGCTACATCTCTCCAAAATCAACTACAATAAAATTGTCATAGTTCTGTTTAGACTTGCTATGTTGTATTTGTAATATGCATAAATTGGGGTAAAATTTTCATTTTTTGTTCTTATTTTGAAAAAGTTTCAACAGCTAGGTTAAGTCCATCCGAAAACACACAATTGCGATATAGTTACTGTGCGTTTTTACTGCCCAACTCTTTCTTGCTCAAAGTATCTAAGTTATTGAATTTCAGACGTAGTGTCACATTATCAGTTCAGGGCGAACTCGAACTCGTATATTTTAAATGGAAAATATTCGATAGAAAAATCGAATAGTTAATTCTAAAACAGCAACAATTAAGTGTTATGTCATGTGATGATGTCACATGGAAGTAAAGTTGCATGAACCTTCCATGCAACTTAATGGAAAAGAAGTAATCAAAGTTGCTTGACCACTTTAATCTCTGTATGAATTTTTATTCTTACTTGTAAGTTTTGTTCAGTAATTTATTTAATACTATTCTCATATTTACCAACTGTCATCGCTCAATTTATGATACAATTGTCTACAATATTATTAATACATCAATTGCTGTATTGAAATGGATAATTCACATATCCTAGATTTAAAGGTCTTTATATGCACCAACAGGGATAGTTAATCAACAGTAGATACAATATGACGATGCAAAACGTCACCACGCGAGCGAAACAAAGCTACAGGTTTACACTATCATTTTATAAATAGAATTCACATAAAATCAATAACAGCATGTATTAGTTAGTTATGAGTATGCAACATTGTTGATAAGTGATGTACTGTGAAGCTTGTTGCTTCGAGTGCAGAGATCATTATTGTATGCAACGCGCGTCAGCTGAGAAACGAACACTAGATATTTCATTGAGATTTGAAGAGATGTCGCTAACTGCAGTTTCTGATAAGCTTGTAACTTTACAACGTATCGGGGCGGCACTAGTTTCTGATATTGCGTTTGTATGCAACTTCTGTGTTGTGTTCCGCTTGTCAAACAGCAAGCCAAACGTCATAAAAATGACATAGGATTTGAACACTCTTTACCTTTGAAGGGCGGCAAATTTGAAAAACAATGTAAAATTACAGCCTCTACATATATATAGAACAACTCGTAAATTGAATTGTAATAAATTTCAAATTATGAATAATATTGTCGTTACTCTAAATGAAACAAGCATGCGTTTAAATGACAAGAAAAAACTGTTGAAACCCGTTTTTTATTCTCATTTAGCGTGAATTAATATAAAATTCTAAATTAAATACTTTCTATTTAATCGAGAACAGTTTAAATGGCGAAACAAGTGATGTAATTGGATTACTTTTGAATCAGATATTGCTGTGAAAAAAGTAGCTTGTACTTGTTTGGGAAAACCAAGAAAATACGAAATTTGTGATTTAATATGACAAGGAGATGAGGTCCAGATTTGGTTCAGACTTCTTTATAGTTTCATGATTCCAAAATTGTTCTCAACTAGGAGTGAGTAGGGCTTCCACACTAGCTGTATTTTGTAAGTGTATTGCAGGATTTAAACAGCTCTTACAGCCAATGCAATGTACGCAAGTAAACCTTGTACGCAATATACTTGACTTGTCAATAAAATATTTTAGGAGATAATAAAATCCTGGTGCTATACAATTAAAGACGTAGCTAATGTATGAGTTTGCCGTATTAATTTAGTGGATATAAAGAGGTAGTCAATGGACTGACCTATTGGTGGATGCTGCGGAGTTATTGAGCAAGGAACTAACGTTACACGTGCTGATACTGACCGCGCTCGCGTTCACCGCGCGCAGCGGCAGAGGTTTAACCGGCTGCAAATATAACAACAATTGTTTCAAGTAAGTATAAGATTGGTTTTGGGTTCTTATTGAAGATATAAACCGACATTTGAATTACTATATTGCTGATTGTAAAGCAATGCCTAGCTTTTTTTTATTGAACATATTGTACCTCAAGGGTAGTCGTCTCTTAAAGGTTGATTTCAATTGAAATGTCTACACAAGCCTTATATAATTACTAAAAATAGAGTTGTCTACGAGTTATTCTTGACTTTTGTTTCTTTTTTATTGTTAAACTATTACTAAATTAAAAAGTAACTGCCGACTATTTTTTATTAGTAAGTATTACTTTGGCATAAATAGGCCGACTACTTTAATTAATTAAGTGGAGAAAATTGTCTCCTAAATTGGGGAATCCTTTAATAACTAACTAACTATCAATAAGGTAACTTATCTTAGTAATATAATGCTAATCTTTCTCAAAAGCGCAGATATTTTTATTAATATGACATTATACTTCTCGCCTCCCGGCAAAAAAAGTGTCATATCACATGTTAGGTACGATTAACATTTTTATAGCATTGAATAGCATTGTTGCATTGTGTCAGCTGTAAAAACATCGTTATTAGCTCAGTGAAACGGGGAACTTCTGAGCTGTTTTGTTCAATTCACAGGCATAAAAGTCGTGTCTTCTCGAAATAGCTGTTTTTGTATTATGACACTTTTTTGCCGGGAGGCGTTCTTCTGACTAAAACTGATCTGTGTGGAAAGGCTTATTATATTGAGTAAACAGTATTCTAAAGGGAGTCATTCTCTTAAAATCTGTTATTTTGAATGCTACATATTGCAATTGGGCAGAAATCTTACTAAACGCAAAAGTTTTGTAAGAAAAGATGGATGTCTGTTACAAGAACAGCTAAAGGATTTGGATGAAATTTGGCACACAGATAGTTTATGACCTGGATTAACGCATAGGATACTGTTTACCGTGATAAACGAGTCCCACGTGAGCGAAACTGCGGTCATAATTTAGTTCTTAGATAATACTACTGTAGCCTATCATTGCATCATGCTATACATACAGGGATGTAACAGAAATGTGTAGTCATATTTTAGGGTCGTAAATAATTTAAAGCGCTAACAAATTTAGGGAAATTCGAAATGTTTTAAGAAATCTAATTCTGAAATTGACACTAGAACTTTAAAATTAATTAATAAAGCTAATATTTGGCAAGACACGGCTGAAACTATGGGTATTTAATACCAAGAATGTTGATGGAATGAAGTTCCCTTTTTCACTGAGCTAATAACGATGTTTTTACAGCTCAAATGTACCTAATATGTGATACGACACTTTTTTGCCGGGTGGCGATATGTTGTTTAGAAATGTGCACCTACACTATGAAAAGCATTCGGTTTTTTTTTAAATCCATTTTTTAAGCTAAATCAACTTTTTGTTGGCTACACATTACACTCCTAAAATTTTACCACACTTTTGTCACACCTGTATTTTTTTTTCTCATTACCTAGCAGCATTCACGTTGAATGTTAAGAGACTTGTGATCATTCTTATTATACTAGATAAGTGTTACCTAAAAAAAGAATTTCGGCCTAGTGGGTAGAAAAACAGGTAATGTTTGGTTCGTAATGGCATTATTTTGGTTGGTTGGTTTTTTATTTCTTTGAAAAAAGGAGAATTGTTCAGTTTGATTTGTTCTCCATCCTGTTAACATACGTTACAGCCAGAACCGTCGATGACGACCGCTGTTTAGAGTTCCGTTCCTCAAAAAGAAAAAAGGAGCCCTTAAGTGATCCTACACTTTGTCGTCCGTCTGTCTGTCTATCAAGACCCTTTTTTGTAATTGGGATACCCATTTGTCGATTGGTCTGTGGCAATGTTGTTTAAACAAATTAAACCACAAAGCACACAGTTAATATCACGGTTTCACCAAATTACTTTAGGCATACACATGGAATACTCTTTACCGCAAATGTATTTAAAACAACTAGGGTAAATTAGGACAAAGTTGAAGCCCTAATATTTTGAAATATAAGCTTTTACTTAATAAAAAAAGTCTTAGATTTTTCATTAAATACTACTAATTAGTATTCTTGTTAACCTATCCAACTAAGCTTAATGTTTGTGCTAGAGATCAGTTCCCTAGGAACCCGTATCGCAAGCCAATCGTATGACAGAGAACGTTAGATCGCTCTTAGAATCTAATTTTGACAATAAAATAACAAAGACGATAAATACCTCAAAAGGAAAGACCTTAAAAAAATAACGTAGATATTAGTACACATAATACAAATTTTATAAAAATATTGTAAAATAGAACACTTACTTAAATCATGAAAAGGGCATGACTCTAGCATGCAGTTACAAAAAGAATTTTTGAAAAGAAACTATCCGTTTAGTATTCACTTAGTTATTGAGAAAATCCACAAAAAGTAACTTAAAAAATTTTCAAAGTTAGAATTTACGGATTTTCTTATTAACAGAATGAAAAATCCCAAAAGAAAAAGATGTGTACAATTTCAAATCTATAACTTTACACATTCCACCTGCTTTTATGAAAAACAGAAGTAATAATAACTGGAAACTCAAACAGCCATAACTTGTAAACATATAGCTTTTTTTTAATTCTTTTAACAACTGCATGCGAGTAAATGCCCTTTCAGTGATTTAACTAAGTATTCTATTTTCATATACACCCTGTACAATTTTTTGTTTTAAGTTTTTTTTTTACAATAATCGTGGAGCCTGCTTCTAGAGCCTTACCTCATGTAAGTTAACTTATAAGTATATTACGGACGTTTGAATACTTGGTAGGTTGTTTTGATTAAAAAACCCGTTTCCCGATTTTAAAGTAATTCAAAAGTGAAACATTTTAGTGGTCGTCCATTAATCACGTGTGGCTCGCAAGGTGGGGAGAGGGGGTTCGGAAAAAATCACGAAATATCACAAAGGGGAAGGGGGGGTTAGCAAAATATCACGTGTATTTATTATTTCCTTGCACGCGCGATTTCTAAATCGAAAAGCGGTGCGTGACCGTGGCCCGCCAGGCAACGATTTCTGAGTGCTTAATTTTCCAGCATTAGATTATATCTATATTTAAAGATAATATTCTGAAAATATTGAAGATAATTTGTACTTAAAAAATACACGGGATTTTGGGTAGGGGGTGGGGGGGGGGGGTGACGTTAGTCTAAAACCTCACCACACGTATTACCAGGGGGGAGGGAGAGGTCATAAAGTTGCCTAAAACATCACGTGATTAATGGACGACACCTTAGCCATATCATATACAATTGTAGAAGAAATCTTGTCTATCTCTAGGTGACAATTATAATATTCCCTTTTTGGATTTAGCAGAATATCTATAGAGCAACAAGTATCTATTGGCACGTGGCTAAAATAGGAAATATTGTTAGTCCCTTTTTACCCAACTTCAAAAAGGAGAAGGTTCTCAATTAGACTGTATTTTTTTTTGTGTAATGTTACGCGATATCTTATTTGTGAACCAATTTCAATAATTCTTTCCTTTAATTGAATTGGTTGTACTCAAGGCTGGTTCCATTTAAATTTGAAGAAAATACTCCACCTCTTAGGCAGAAAAATTAAGGAACGAAAATACAGCTTATTACAATTTATCATGATTTAGGCGCACTAAAAGTTGTTTTTGTTTCTTAATCTTCAGCACTGCCACATGTCTGCATGTGGCAGTGGCATATCTTTTTAGTTGTTTACCTTGCTTTGTCAGTGATCTACGTTCATCGTTTTTTAGATATGGAGGTGAAAATATAACGCCCTGAGCGCGAAATAATGGGAACAAAGACATGTAGATTATTGTTATTGAAATAGCATGTTTTAACCTCTTAAAATCAGTTTTCTTTAATTTACAACTGTGAAACATATTTTTTATTAATGACTATACCTGAATATGGGAAAAGTATAGGATAGGAAGACTTCAATAAACCCGAATAGGCTAGTTTCCTTTTTTCTACACACTTTGTTTTTCTGACCCTGTGGTGACCCCATACTTAGTTTAATCAGTTGGAATACGGATCTTTTGACAGGGATGGTTTTCCAGCTATTATTTACGAAAGACAATGACTCCCTACCATAAACAATTAGTCTGAGTTATTAAATTCAAAAGACACATTATTGCATACATCGTAAGTAGCTTTTTCAGTTTGATATTGGAACTAGTTATGGCTTCAAGTAAATAATATTAAGGCCTTCACTTCTAGGGGAAGTCAGTAATCCATCTGATTAAACTAAATAGACATCACTTACTGTTTGTGAGATAAAATCAAATATAGGGTATTTTTAATCAAACCAACAACCACTGCAATAAGTCCTACACTTGTTTATTTGACACGAAAATTATATCTAAACTTTTTTTGTAATTAAGAACCCAAAACTAACCATATGTACAAAATAAAATTTGGAAAATCCACATCAAAACTCCACATAGCAATACATTAACAAGTTAATGATATATATGTGTGACTGTTTGTTATGTATATGTGTGTGTGTGTGTGAACTACTTACTTTTGCTATGATTTCGTCTTTTTCCCGTTTTTTCTTTTCAACGTCTATGGAGTCTGTTGAGTGATTGTGTATCTCTAATGTTGGTGACGTTACTGGACTTGTACCTGGAAATGAACAAAGAGGCAGGTTTGTATAATGTTACGTTGGAAAATATAACACTCACTTATATACTTAAAACCGCGACATTACAAATATAAGATAAATAACGTAACTGCACCCATTTCGTCGACGCCCTTAACGTTTCGTGATTTTTTAGTTTTTACACATATTCCAAATATAAAAGTAAAATTTATTACTAGAGGTAATGGCGTAGTACAATTTGTTAAATCGTTTCGTCGTGTCGTGTCGTTCGGCGAAAACCGTCTATAATGAAAGACACCTCAAACATTGTTGACTGTGTAGTAAAATGTGTACATAAATTTTCTTTTCGATATTAATCCACTGATAGAAAGCCTGTTTGCAGACTGCGTTTCGCATCACAATTATAACATGGAATGTGACGTCATACTTGGCAGCCAAAACACGGCAAGCTCGGTTAGATGAAAGATGCAACTCAAAATGAGCTACCCCGCTAGGTACCCAGTCTTAATAAACACATAAAGTTCAAAAAGTAAGAGGTCCGTGGCCGGCTATCGAATAATTGACGGCTTGCTATTCTTGGCTACCTCTACTTTTACCGTTTAAGTATATAATACATAATAGTACAGGTAGAAGTCTCACTCCACCAACTTATTTAAAGAAATAGAGATTCTTGTTCCGACACAATAAGTCGCAAATCAGATCGCACAGCGGTTATTACTTAGGTTAGGTTAAGGTTGTCATTTTTTACGAATTAATTAATCTGAATATCTAATTACCAGTAAGTTATATGACCATATATAACAAATAAACCTCAACTAGGTCCTAATAACTCGATATTCTAGATATGAGATGACGCGACGCAGTGTGTGAGTGAGCATCGAACAAACGCGAGGCCCGGTCGGCGCGCGGCAGCCATCTGAATTTTGGCACGATTAGTCGACCCCGCCGTATACTTGTAGCTTTATAAAACACAGAGTGGACCTGGCAGGGTTTAAGCAAGTAAGTGTACGTTAAGTGATTCGTGATGGAGACACATCTTTATTAAGTGGCATTAGCGAGTTAGATATACCTAAAGCCGATTGTTGTGTCACACTAATTTTATGCTGAATAGTACTATAATGTATGTTTATATACCTGAGAGCATACTAGAAGGTGATCCCGGAGAATCATTGCTGTTATTGCTATCCGTTGTCGCTGACGATGGGAGCCCGACACCGCTGAGTTCGATCTCGTCTAGCCCGCGGATGTCGTCGTATATGTACTCGTTCTCCTCGAAGCCCGGCTCCAGTGAAGAGTCTATATAATATTCCACGTCATCTTTTATCCTTTTTATCTGAAAATAACAAAAAAAAAATACGTTAAGAGATATTATTTCAGTACGAGAGTGGAGAGTATTGATTGTTTGCGATTATAATTTAATATTTTACACTTGGTCTTTCAAAACTGAAATTATATCTGACTAGCTGTTGCCCGCGACTTAGTTCGCATAATATCCCGTACCGTAAATTTTTTTGCAGACTATAATCTATCTCTGTGCTAAATTTAATCCTAATCCGTTCAGCCGTTTTTGCGTGAAAGTGTGACATCCATAAATCCATCCTCACAAACTTTTGCCTTTATAATATTATTAAGATAACAGAAAAATAATCTGGGTTTCGACCTGTATATGTACAGAGACCTACCGCAATATGACCTGCCTTACTCGTACGTCTACAAGCAATTTAAGCTTAGCCATATCTTATTAAAGTGTTGTTGTTCTGTTACATCGATAAACTTGATTCGTAAATCTTTATCTAATAAAACTTTTGTATGCACAATAATTATCTTTTGAAAAAATTATCAATGCGCAGCAAAATACCCAAATCACATCAAGTGTGCCTATAAAATTTGAAGAGTTCCCTCGATTTCTCCGGGATCCCATCATCAAATCATGACCTAATGACCATGGGACCACCTGGGAAGTGTACCCTTTCAAACAAAAGAATAATTTTTCAAATCGTTCTAGGCATCTTTGAGTAATCGGTGAACATACACAGAAAAAATATACAGTGTAACATAGAACCTCCTCCTTTTTTGAAGTCGGTTAATAAATGGAGTAATAATTTTCTAAAAACACAAAACGTGTGCGTGTAGACATAAAACTTTTTTTTCGATGACGGGTTGGAAGATTCTCATTGATGTCCTCCGCCCTTGAGGGGGCGAAGGGGTCTGTCGGACTCTTACCGACTAAAACCACACCGTTGTTCCGCTACTTGCCTACGATCGGGGAAGCGGAAATCGCCATTGCGTTTTAAATGTAGACAACAGACTTACTCCAAAGCGTAACTAACCTACTAATTCCAAATAACTATGGTTAATGTAGGGTCTTTTATAATTCCTATGCTGATCATGTATGAAGGGCCTAACTTGGCGAAATTCCAGGTTTACGTGTATATTAGTAATCAAACGTTAAGCTAGTCTTGGATACCTTTCTTTCGGATTCAACTTTGCCACAAAGTACCCTTTAATAAAAACTTAAATCCAATAGCGATCCGACTTTTCACGAACTCATACGAGTTTCTAAAAAACCTGCTTGTCGCATCCCTGATGATATCAATTTTGACAATAGGTTTATAATCATGTTTGATTTTTTATAAATCAAAAGGCTTTCCTTTTGATTAATAGAAAATCAAACAGTGAGGTAACCCTGTGTCAGAGATTGCCACAGAGCGATAAGGACGCCAATCATTGTATAAGCCACCTAACATTGCTGTGCTCGTACTCTTTCAGATTTTGGTGTACATTAAAGAGATATATATGTATTATTATTAACCCGTAGAAAGTCTACTTGTACCCTACCCAGTGGCAACAATTCCATTTGAGTAGGTTAGAAATCTACCCACCTGTTCAACTTCTACGGACATGTTGTCGAGCATTCTCAGCAACGTCTCTAGCTTTTTTATGTGGAACCTATGCTTCTCTAGCTTACATTTGAGCTCCTCCATGCGATCCTGTTTCTCCTTGTCCAATCGTTTCTTCTTACCAACTAGAAGCGATTCTACTTCAGACTCAAATTGATCAACCTGTAATCAATCAAAATACGCAAACACTTATTAATATTTTTTTAGTAGCTTGATTTAAAACTCAGAAACAATAGATGTCCTGTGGGATTGTATCCTAAATTGTCTTATTTACCAGGACAAACAGACCCTTAGCTACTTCCAAGGAAGGGTACGAGGGGTGATCAAAAAGTAATGATAAACGGATATTTCTAGTAATAATAAAATTCTAAAAAAATATTTATTCAACTCCCTAATCCTTCACAACTTCCCTGACAAAAAATGGTATAAATAGGACGTCATTTTTAAAATATACATTCATTTGAATACTAGCAGTCGGAGTGATAACATCAAAATGGAGAAACATGAAGTGCGAAGCGTCATCAAATACCTGTGCTTGAAAAAAATGTCCACCAAAGACATTCATACTGACTTGGTGGAAACATTGGGAGACTCTGCTCCTCCATATTCTACAACTGCACGCTGGTGCAAGGAGTTTAAGATGGGAAGAACATCCACGGAAGACGAACACCGCGAAGGCCGTCCGTCCTCCTCCCTCACTGAAGAAAACGTCAAAAAAGTTCAAGATCTGGTTTTGGCAGACCGAAGAGTGACCATTCGTCATTTAGCTGAGAACACAGGCATTTCATTTGGTAGCATTCAAAGGATCTTAACTACCGAGATGAACATGAGAAAGGTCTCTGCACGTTGGGTCCCGAGAATGTTAACCGACGAACAAAAGAAAAAACGATTCGACATTTCAAGGACCAATCTTGAAATGTTCCAGGCGGATCAAGATATTTTTTTGGCTCGATTTGTGACTATGGACGAAACGTGGATTCATCATTTTGATCCCGAAACCAAACAACAGTCAATGACATGGAAAAGGCCATCTTCACCGACTCCCAAGAAATTCAAAGTTTCAAGCTCTGCCGGCAAGGTTATGGCGTCTGTTTTCTGGGATGCTGAGGGAATAATTATGGTTGAATACCTTGATAAGGGCGCTACCATAACAGGCTCCTACTATGCTGACCAAATCAAAAGATTGCGAGAGGCCATCAAGGAAAAAAGACGGGGTAAACTGCGCGCAAAAGTTCTGTTCCATCAAGACAATGCACCTGCACACAAAGCTGAAGTTGCGATGGCTGCCATTCAAGAAGCTGGCTTCCAGCTGCTTGAACACCCACCCTATTCTCCAGATCTAGCCCCCAGCGACATTTATTTGTTTCCTCGGCTCAAGGAACACCTCCGGGGCCAGAAATTTGAGGATAACGGCGAAGTGATGGCCGCTGTAGAGGCATTTTGGGAGAGTCAAGATAAAGATTTTTTTTTGAAGGGTATCGTTGGTTTAGAAAAGAGATGGACTAAATGTATTGACCTATTAGGAGACTATGTAGAAAAATAAATTTTATTTTTAAGTATATAGTTATTTTAATGTACCCATTCTCATTACTTTTGGATCACCCCTCGTAAGTCCAAATTTAAATAGTTTCTTAATCGAAGGCGGTACTGCAGATCCATTTGGAGTCGAAGAGAGTAAGTACTTCGCGTAGCGTACAAGTCGAGCGGATTTGTATAACCCAACCGATAAAGCAAAATTAACAGGAACCGCGACGAATTTTGTCGATAATTTGTACGACAACCGGGACCGATTTCTTATTGTCTAAAGCTGCCTTTCCACGGACCGTAATACCACGACGGACGGCCGACGACTACGGACCACGCAAAGAACGAAGGCCCATCCACCGGTTCGTGTTGATCTCGCATTTTATTTTTATGTTCTGGTGCCGCAGAATTTCTCAGAACTTCGTTCGTCCACTCCATTTTTCATAATAGATACAAGAAAAATCGTAGGCACGAGTACGAACCGCACCTTTGAAGTTTCTGACGCGCGGCGGATTCGTGCGGACGAGTTGGTCCGGGTTCGTCCCTGATATCACGGACCGTGGGAGACCACCTTAAAGTCACATTTAATAAACCGTGGCCAGTATTAGATTGATAACGCATTATCGGTCATATCCATAAGTAAAGGGAATAGAGAACAATATTTAAAGAAACTTTAGGGCTCATTTTGACAAAAAAAAATGTACTATACGAGTATTATTGCACCATCCGATAGTGCCGTTAATGAGATCAAGTAATACAATTAAAAACACTTGGCAACTAATGAGGCTGATATTTTTACGATAAAATATGATATAATCATTTATTGTGCCATTTTTCTTCTCTTTTCAGAATAATATGTTCTACCTCATGAATGGGACTATTAACCTAGTATGAATAATTCCAGTATCGAGGGAGACTAAACAAACATTCAAACACACTATTAGTCAAACTATTAGTGGACTACACAATTTTTTTCCTCTGTGGGACTCGAACACTAGACGCGGCATAGTGACGAGGCGATCACTGAAAACATTGCGTGATCCATCTATTATAAATTAAGTGCGTGGATAGACGAGATGTGCACGAGAAAATAAAATATACTGACTTGTAAATTAAGTGCGTCGATAGACGAGATGAGCCACGAGGACATCTCCTCGCGTTCCTTTTGCGCAGGGTCTAGTTTTTGCGCGGCGCCCAGCCCCTCTTTCGAGTACGCCTTCGTTTTCGTCTCCCGCTCAACAACTTTGAACCTTTCCATTTGCTGAAAAAAAGAACGTCATTTATTAGGATCTAGCTGGTGCCCGCGAGTTCGTACTACTTCGCCTATATTTCACTCTCTTCCAGTTTGAATTTTTTGAAAAAATGTGTCGAAGAACCTATCTGGTACGTTTTCACGCCTAAACCGTTACCGCTAAGGTGTTAAACCAATTTTGATGACTTTCACATTTATAAAATCACTACATATTATAAAACAGTCCCTCGCGGCGTCTGTCTGTCTGTTCGCGATAAACTGAAAAACTACTGAAGATTTTTATGCGTTTTTCACTAATAGACAAAGTGATTCATGAGGAAGGTTTAGGTGTATAATTTGTTAACATTTTGTGTAAATTGATTGAAATATGTTGATGATTCTTAAGATGTTTGCTACCCGTGCGAAGCCGGGGCAGGTTACTAGTTACTTGATATATTTCAAAAACTTTCTTAAAAAATTAAAATAGGTAAGCTATGATGTTGTTAACGATGCGAGGAGCTTAATGATTGATTATATCATATTACTAAAAGTACCTATATAAAAGCAATGTTCTATCAAGATGCAACAATAACCTTGACCTATTATTTATCAGAATAATAGGTAAGTATCTTTCTACATCAGCTGCAAACACAAATTTGAATCCAGTCTGCAAATACACTATTCCGATATTGAAATTTGCATTTGATGATTCCGAAATTCACATTCAAACTCATCTTAACCCTTGTCATCTGAATGAAAGATTTGATTTATAAGCGTAGTAAGCCGTGCTGTTAACTCCCCTTATCAAGAGAAAAGTCTTAGGTCCAGAGTTGGAACATTAAGGAATATATTTATTCATACTAGGTATGTGTACGAGGGGCTCGTGGCTAAGTCGTAACTGAATAGGTTAGCACAGTTAAGTAATACTAGCCATATCAGTCTAGGATGGGTGACCATTCTTAATACATTGAGATCCCTCCGTGCCTCGAAGAGCACGTTAAACCGTCGTTCCCGGATGCCATACTGATATCTGTGGCATTCGTTAGGGGTAGTTGGGAGCCCATAAAAGTCCGACAACCTTGTCTAACTACAGAACTTCGATATCACGTAGCACTTGGGCTGTGGAGGTCTGATGGCAGTCGCTTCACGTAAAATATCGTTCGGCCGTATCGTAGTTAGACTGAAAGCCGACCCCAACTTAGGTGGAAAAAGGCGCGGAGGATGATTAGGTATGTGTACATAGGAGAACCTACTCTTTTAGAGGAAGACTATTATTGCAATGCGATAAAATTCCAGAAACTACGAAAGAAGATTGTTAATTGATAGAGTACTAGAGTAGTAACAAAGTAAAAAAAAAAATTTTTTAAGTAACAAAATGTTAAAAGTAGCTGTAGTGTCATCGTAATAATAACACATTCGCTTAAAATTGCGCGAAAATATATAAACTTTGATCTTTTGAAAAATACAAAACTCGTTTATGATTATTACGCAGTACATCTGGCGGATTTTTTTTCAATTCACTACCATGCAGATTCCTGTTATAATAGCTTTGGACGTATACTTTGATATTCTAAAATACGGTGCATGCAGGTATCTACATCGTTTCCTTGAGCCGACTTAAAAACGTATCAAGTTCGAACTGACTACAAAGAAGAACGAACGAAGACTAACAGCAGCAGTAAGCTTCCTGGGATAGGTATTTTGCATTGTAAATAAATAAAATTATTTTAATACCACAAAGTTACAAATTTGCTAAGACGATAGAGTTCAGAAGATTTTTGTTAGAGTTGGAACCGCCTGACCGGTTCAAATATAGATCCTGCAGAAGATCGCGAATAGTCTGCGGGCATTTTTCTGCAGGTTTTCTTCTTCGGAGTCCTGATAGCCACGGTTTTTGTCCGTTATCGGTAAAGCTCGACTGGGCTAACGTATGTATGGAGGGACAGCGAATTCGCTCCTCCTCACGGTAATTTTGTCAGAGGTTTTGTTTTTCTTAGCTCCAAAGAGTCATTCGCGTTCGTCTGTTGCTGGTAAGGATTACAAGTAGTAGCTGGTAAGGATAAGTAGCAATCAATGTCTCCTCCAACGAAAAGAGTGAGTCACGCGAGGAGATTGAGATTTTGACCGTGTGCTGGATTGTCAACTTAGAGGTTTAAAAAATGTTTAACCCTGTATTTTCAAAGAAATGATTTATCTACTTAATAAAAATCAAATCTACACAAATTTACTTCTTAAATCTTCCTATAATCAAGAAACGATTCGTTTTGCTTACGGGACGGTCAAATTTTCGTTGAAAATTCAAAGTATCAAAGCGCTATTTAAACTAGTTATCAAGGTCCTATCCTTTGGTCTTGCAGGCTCTGCTAACCGGGAACCACTAGGACTGTAAGTTTGTTTACCAGCCAAACTATGATAAAAAAAAACCATCTACAGGCGTAGTAATATCAATATACATACATTGATACAACATTGAAATACCCTTCAAATATCGCGATAACAAGTCTATTAGTGTTTATAAAATGAAATACATCTGATATACTGCATTTGTGAGGTCAAAACTTGCCGCGATGTGTTATTGCATTGGTTGTTAACTCAGAATATAAAACAGCTTTATCTATGTCAATGTATCTAACGTATGAGAGATTGTTTACGGTCAGAGGTAGAATTTAAAACCGAGACTTCGTATGTCCTTTAACTGATTTAACATGTTTAACTCCTAAAAGGCGAAACCGTTTTTACATACATACATACATTATATTGCGTAATTCAATTTTTTATATTTGATGCATAAGTGTTGTTTGTGAATGTGCTCACGGCTGTCCGCTTTAGGCTGTAATCAAAGAGACTGTTGAATGGAATTCTTACGAAAAGCCTTACAAAAAACTATAATCCACGTGTTAAACTATATCACGTTCATAGATTACCATATGCTTGTATATTTAACGCATCCATCACTCCGTCCAGAAATCTGTTGTGCCTAACAACTGATTTCTGGTCTGGTATTCTAGTCGCCTGACTCCACCTTATAGATAGGAACGCGTGGTAAGGTAGCAAACTACTACTAACTACTAGCAAAGCCCTGTTTCTTCCAAACTAAGGTGCAGTGAACTAGAATTAGCAAAACACAATTGCTGTTGTAACCGCTTGCGTTGAGGCGTTCACAATGCGTTCACGTTGCTTGTCAAAATTGTTGTATAAAACCATCAATTTTAGTTTTTTTTTAATGTACTTTAAAAAGGAGACGGGTTTCAATTCGATGTTTTTTTTGTATATATGTTACGCGATATCTTCGTCATTTGTAAACCGATTTTAATCATTCCTTTTTTTAATTGAGTTTCAAGAAAATATTCCATCTCTAAATGTGTACAGTGTATGTGTAATACAGCTTATTACAATTAACCATGAGTGCGCATTGAAGCCAGCGACACTTTTTTTTTAAGGTAATTGTTTTAATAACGCTTTCTTTTTTCAGAATTAATTTAGTTGAGTGAAATTACTTTCTCCAGCGTAATAGATATAGTTGCTTATGTATTCGTAAGTGGATTACAACACGAACTATAATCGATAAAAAAAAATGCAAATACGTCTCAATGTCTTTTGAGACTAGCATTGCATGTTATAAATAATACATAATATTTTCCACGCAATTATGTCACGTTTTTATACTACTAATTATCTTTTGACGCGACTTCGTTTCAAAGTTATTTTTTTCATCCCGATACTTTTATTCCGGTTGTGTAATTTTTTGAACCCCTGGCAAAAGTTTGTGCAAAATTTCATGACGATCGGTTGATTAGTTAAATGGTGAAAGCGAACAAACGAACAAAGTAACTCACTTGCACATTTATAATATTACTAGCAGCGCTCTGCGGTTTCACCCGTGTAAGTCCCGATCCCGTGGATCCCGATCCCATTGTTTACGTATTTTACATTATTATTTTGCACAGGAAAAAATACTGTATTGGGTGTACTTCTTATAGTGTTTTTACACTTAGGGACAAGGCAATACCTAAAAAATGTTTTTTTAACTTTATCCATCGTCTATTAATTACAATAAATAGTAATTACAACTGGAAATCGGTATAAAATTACTGTAACACTTAAGATATGGTATGGATATGATAAGATATACGTATGTTCATTTTATTTAACCCATGAAATTTTTTCATGGATTAAATAAAATGAACATACGTATATCTTATCATATATTATTCTGGGACATAGGAACACAGCAGTATCTAGACCCAAACTAAGCAGAGTTTATACTATGGGCTCTAGTAGAACACATCCTTGCATGTGTGTTTGTATGCGTGTTCGGCACGAATCTTGGAAGCTAAATTAGAACCACTCCCCGATGTCTGATTGGGCTCAAATTTGGTGTAGATATGTATCTTTGGTGACTTAGGAACTTCTGAACTAAACAAGATAAACCAATAGAGTTTGGGCTCTATTGATTCGTCTTGAAAAGTACTTTTTAAAAATTAAATCTACACTAAAATAAGACTTTATTTGTATAAAAACTTGTTTAAAAAAATTACAATTACTTTATTTATAAAAATATAAATACATACACGTTATATACAGCGTGTAAGTATCACCGTGATAAACTTACAAAAACGTCTTTCTTTGGATACTTATCAGTTCATGATAAAAACGCGAGATTAAGGATTTACAGTCATTAAGTTTCATTTTGCGCTAGGCAATGTACACGCAACTTACGTAGGTATCATTTTGTGCGGTACGGTGAATGACCTTAAACGTTCGGCGTCGTCGAAGCAGCTGATTGCATAAATGTTGTTTAATTGTTACATTGCAGTTTTTGACCGTGTGGGGTATTTATTGATTTTTTCATGATACGTATATACACATTTACAAATCGATGTGTGTATGTATGTTCCTTGTGGACTACAAAACGGGAAAGATTTTTATGATATTTTCCTTTGTCCTTTAAAGTTAGGCAGATCGGATCAACACTTTTTTTTTGTTTTTTTAATATTATTTTTAATATTAATTATTATTTTAATATATGCATTTTTTTATGATACAGGGGGCAAACGAGCAGACGGGTCACCTGATGGTAAATGACTACCGGCGCCCATGGGCACCTGAAACTCAAGAGTCATAAGTGCGTTGCCGCCCTTTAAGGTGAGATTAGGAGAAGAAAGGGAGGGAGGGAAGAGTAGGAAGAGGGGAGAGGGGGTAGAGGGAATGCACGGGAATAGGGGAGAGGGAAAGGTTAGGGCCTCCGGTAATCTCACTCACGCGGCGAAATGCAATGCAATCATTGCTTCACTACCGGTTTTCTGTGAGGCCGTGGTATCGAGCGGAGTCGAGCCGGCCCATACGTGCCGAAGCATGGCTCTCCCACGTAAAAATCTACCTCTGCGAAGACGGGCGGGGCTACAAATACAAATGCATTTTGTCAGACGGTCGTTAAACGGTATCTTTTGATTTAGTGATTGGTGTCGAAAGTTTCTACGTGACTTGTGACGAAATAATTTATCGATAATGATATCATAGATTGGACAGATAGATCATTCCTAGTTCTATCTTTACTAATCATAAAGCTGAAGTTTGTGTTCTTGGTTGAACGTGTGTAATTTATGGAACTAACAGATAGATAAGAAAAATCATTTTGGATATTATAGCTCAATTTTTGAAAGACTGGCCTCTTGGTCAGGTGGTTAGTGATCCTGACCGCTGAGCCAGAGGTAGGGTTCGATTCCCACCCACGACAAATAATTGTGTGATGAGCATGATCTTTCGTTCTGTATCTGGGTGTATTTTATCACTACAAATAAACAAAGTTGAAGTATCTGTGCTATGTTCCGGCTAATCTCCGGAACGGATGGACCGAGCTCTTTCACAGGCAGGTGTTATAAGGAGTAACTTAGGCTACTTTTATTTTGGGAAAAGAATTAGGGTTCAGCGCATAATATATAACTATGTACACGCGAGAGAAGTATAATATGTATGTATTTAGGAATATATAACATATAAGTGTGTTTATCAGCAGTTTAGTTACCATAGTACAGGCTCTGCCTAGTTTGGGACCAGACGGCCGTGTGTAAAATGTTCCAGGTTATTATATTATTATTATTACTATTATTAAGTTAGGCCATTTAATATCGCGCTATGGCTCCTTAGGAGATAAGCAATGACCATAAGCGAGGATGAAACTGATGGGACCGCCTATTAATTAATAATATTAGGAAATGAATGAATCTTAATTGACATTTGTTAGAGATTCAGTTATTTGAATCCCTGAACTAGTAAAAGACTGTATTACGGGATCCAGTGTATTCCCCATAATAATCAACTCTAAAGTCACTAAAACAAAATGATGAATAATAATATTGTAAAAAATGCGCGCGCGTGTGTGTGTGTGTGTGTGTGTGCGTTGCGTGTGTGTGTGTGTGTGCGTTGCGTATGTGTGCGTGCGTGCTGGACTTCTAGATATGGCTACTCTGGAATTGTTAACAGGTTTTCCGTTTAATCTAAAGGTTTCAGTCATAACAAGCTATTGAAATGTAATAAACAAATAACATAGATTGCCCATATCTGTACTAATATTACAAAGCAGAAGAATTTGTTGTTTTGGTGCTAATCCCAGATTCCACCAGTCCGATTTCTAAAATTCTTTTTGAATTACTTAGCAAGTTTATTGAGGATGATTATAGGCTATTAACATCACGCCATGACTCATGGATGCAGATCAGTAACGAAGTCGTGTGGGACACGATTAGTTACTAATACAATTAAATATGGTTTGGGCAATCTGGGTAGTTATCAGATCAGATAGACCTATATCTCTTACTGATTCAGAACAACTTGTCTGTACCAAGTCCTTGTCACTGCCTATAGAGAAATCTATACTAATATTATAAAGCTGAAGAGTGTTTGTTTGGTTAAACGCCGCTAATCTCAGGAACTACTGGTTGAAATAGAAATTTATTTTAGTGTTGGATAGCCCATTTATCAAGGAAGGCTATAATAACATCACGCTACGACCAATAGGAGCGGAGCATCAATGAAAAATGTTGCAAAAACGAGGAAAATGTATCTCTCCCTTACGTGACGCAGACGAAGTTGCGCGGGTCAACTATTTATATTATAAAAAAACTTTTTAGTGATGATGTACAGCCTGCAATTTTCGATAATTGAAAAAAAACAACGCCGAATCAAATGAAACTGCCCAACCCGACCAGAAATTCATTATGCCTTCTACAGCTTGGTCGAGTTATATAAGCTGTCTGTAAAAATATTGCTTATTTGTGATAAGGCCGCCCATTGTGCATTTTATGGTAAACAATATCTGTTTCGGTATTTTGTTTTTTAGTGTACAATAAAGAATACTTATGTACTTATATGTATAATAATGGCACGGATCTTTTAACTAAAAAGATTAACCGTGAACTTAATCCATACTGTAATTAAAAGACAGAAGTTGTTTGTTTCACCACACTTATCACAGCTCTTTCCTCAAGTGTACAGGCTATATAATAGGAGCGAAGAAGTAAAATCACATAATAAACGTCATCAACCATTCTTGCAAAAATTGTTATATTGGGAAATGACACACGGCACGCCGGAAATAACGTTTTCTTAATTTTTTTATTTTAAATAACTCCCGCATTAGGAACATTCCTGTGTCGCGGGGGGCTTCACAAACATACAAACAACGAACACAAAGAACACCCAGACTCAGATGGGAATCGAACCCACGATCTCTGGCTCAGTAGTCAGGGTCACTAACCACAAGACCAACAGGCCAGTCATATCTTCAACAAACATCATTATATTTCAACCAATTTACACAAAACCTTAACAAATTATACACCTAAACCTTCCTCATGAATCACTCTATCTATTGGTAAAAACCGCATGAAAATCCGTTCAGTAGTTTTTGAGTTTATCGCGAACAGACAGATGTAGCGGGGGACTTTGTTTTATAATTATACAGTGATGTGAGATATTTCCCAGTCGTGCAGAGCACCATACATTTGCTACTTCCTCCTGCTATTATCATAGGGTACTTTAATTTATAATATAAAGTTCAGAGAGTAGGTATTTCGAATTCTATTGATGTGGGTCTTTCTATGGATTAATACGAAGTGTTTTGATTAGATAAGAGTGCCATTGTGTGAACACAGCTGCCAATATATTATGCATCGGACATTTAGACTCGAGGCGTTACAATCATTGGTGTTATGAACATCACCATAGCCCAGATTGTCTATGGAATGATTTAATATGAAATAACTTAGAACTTAATGGAGAACTTATAAGACCGTTGTTAACCATCATTACTAGTGTAGGAGTACAGGACTTTATGTTATTAGTGCTTGACCAATATTTCGTCATAGTTTTATGAAAAACACTTTTTCTGTCAGCAATTGAACACAACCACGCTTTAGTGATCAGGAAACACTGACAATGACAGGTCTGTATAGGAATGCGCGTGATGGGTGGAAGTGAAGAGATTCGTGGGTATATGCGGGGTATCTTAAATGCCTCATGCCCCTATTCCCCAGACATATGTGGAATAAATTTATACAATTCTGTAGTACAATTTCAGTGTCTATGCGCTAGGCTGTGTAGCCTTCTGTCTCCGTCTCCGTCCGTCTGTAAGACATTTCTCTGTCAATGAGCTTTTTGGCTGTTCTTTCAGCTTGGAGGAATGCTTTTAACAAATTAGTTGATTCACAGAAACCTATACTATTTGCAAAGATGTCATAGATTAAGACTCAAATATTTTCCTAACAGATTAATCACAGAGGATAATCTGTTTACTGAACGTTGGTGGTTTATGCAAAAATTGGCATAGCCTTGGCTATCATTACAGACTCTACAGAAGAACTCATGAGAGATATTAAATGATGAGGTATGATTAGATATTATATTATTCGTGCACTCTTTTTTGTTGATGAGCTTAGTGGTCTAGTGGTTAGTGATCCTGACTATTGAGCTAGAGGTTGCGGGTTGGTATCCCACAGTCAGGTAAAGTCTGGTTACCATAGTACAAGCTCTGCCTAGTTTGGGATCAGACGGCCGTGTTTGAGTTGTCTCAAGTTATAATTATTTTGTACATCTATAATTGCAATTCTACTAAATAACACGGATTAAACAAGATGAAGAATAATAGAATCCTAAATTAAACTGACTGTTGACATTAGTTTACGATGCTCTCATCCTGTTTGTTTTAAAATGTCCTTTGTAAAACAATCATAAAACCAATTAGGTGGTGATTATAGATTAATATTTTGTTTTTAGAGTATATATTATATAGGTATTATAATAAACAGGGGAATAATCTTTATACAAAGATTTTGTAACTGCATGTTTGGCACAAAGGTTAAGAAAGAAAATTAAAATTGTGTATTGCACCTAATAATGGTGCTTATTCTCTTAAAGAAACACTATCACTTAGATTTGCCCAAAACCAAAATTTATTTGTCAGACAGGTCTGAAAAAAACTGACACATTTAAGTCCTATTTAGATTATTAACATAGAATTACTTCAATTTGAATATATATATAACAGACAAGGCTTAGCAACAATCAGAGAAGATCTGTCCTCATATGGGTACCACAGCTTGTAGTGTCTTTCTTACAACTGTATTTCATATTGAATAAGAAGCAGAGCATAGTGGTATTTAAAACTTAATCATGTTATGCTAACCATCAGGGGTGTAGTATTTCATTGAATAAATTCAACACATATAATGATAAAAAACAGTGAACGTAAGAACCCAAGATGAAGGGGAAAAAATATCTACATAGCACTTTACCTAAATTAATATTTGCACTTTTTTAATCATATTCACTTTCTAGTTTATTAGTTAATGCATTTATTAGAGATCCCAGTAGACCTGACCCATACTGAAAAGCTTTTAATATTAAAGTAATAAGGTCAACCAGTGACATTTCAGACATGAATAATTTGGGATACAGTTACAGACCCTTTGTGGGTCACTAGCACTAAATATGTCAATGACAAAACTACTTGGCAAAAGATTATCACTGTAAAATGAGACCTGATATAAAATGAATATATTAAATAGTGGGTACACTAAAAAAAATGAAACATATGTTGAAATATTATGTTACAGTTTTTTCCTATTCTGTGTTATCTTAAAATTACTAATAAGAATGTCCCTAGTAATAGTAGCACCATTATGCTGATGGAGTAGGTGAAGGATTCACACCAAACAAATTTAAAAGTTAAGAAGGGCAACTGTATAGTTGATGTGTTTCAATGTCATAATTATAGGCTTTATTAGGCGAGTTCAACAACATATACAGCTTGTTAGAAATAGATAATTGTAAAATAAGCTGTACTCAAATAGAATCCAGTCAGAACGCTCAATATTTATAAATGGAGGTATTTAAATACTCACTGTTTCTATTAGTTTCCTATATTCTAAAAGTGTACTCTTATCCTTAATCTCCCCGGAGGCGATCCACGACTTGATCTGATCCCGTAGCCTCTGAAGCTTTTTGATCTCCTTCTTGAGGTCTGCCTCATACTTCTCTTTTTGGTTACTGTTCGTCGCATTGTGTACTTTCTGCCAGATGTCATCGAATGTCTCCACACCCTCTGTTACTTTTTTTAAACACCTGTCTATTTCACCTGAAAACCGCATAACCACTTCAATGCAAAAAAACCTGTTTCCGTAACGTATAACTCAATAACAACTGTGTCTTTCACTTTTTTGTTATTTATATTGGGGGTAGGGCCGATAACACCGCTAATTATCGATGTTTGTCATTGAATAACAATTAAATTTTGTTTGCAATACTACAAATAGTAAGTAACGCGGCAATTTGTGATGTTTTACCGACCACCTGTACGCATTACGTTCTGTATGCGTGTAACTGATACACGTTTCACATATTCTGGTCGACTTCAGTGGTTCCAATACGCCAGAGGTCTCATCAATTGACAATAATGCTCTAGAACACGTACCTACATCGGTTGGGGTCAATCAATCTCTAACCTGATAACATAACAAATTACCTTGTAATTTCCTTGTCGCAGCCATAGCTATTTACACATATGGACGAACGTTCCGTACATATCCTAAACATACAAACTATTTACAAGAAAATGCACAAAAATTATTGATAAACAGACAAACTACACATCTGAAGCTTTGTTCGATTCCAAGATGGCTACCGTACACCGCTCGAAGTATAGTGTCTGAACGCATCCAGGCTAACCACCACAGTGAAATCCTGCCCCGCGCCTGGAATGGTAATTAGCACGGAGCTTTCATAAATAATTATGAATTATAAGTTGTCACAAATAACAACAAACTTCAAATTTTCCACAAAATGATTTTAGGTACGTCGCGTAGACCATCAAGAGCGCAGGCGCAAAATAATAGAGCAAGGCATAGACAAAAAAATAGGTTATGAAAATAATAGGTGTCCGTTTTTTACCACCCTATTTATTATTACAAAATACTGTTTTAGTTAGCCTTGTTTTGTCATTTCTTAAGAAATATTTGTTTATTTTAAAATGTTTCTCATTATAATCCCTTAAATGAGACAACGAAAACATACTATTCTGTGTTTATGATTCATTTGTTTATAATCATGGTTGACAGATGGCAGTAACAACGAGACAGTTATTTTGTTGTTAGTATCAGGAATAACAGCCTAGAGGGCGTTAAATAAAATAAACTTATAAACGCAATCCCAATCACATAATCCCACTATCCCACTAATCCCACTAATATTATAAATGTGAAAGTTTGGATGGATGGATGGATGGATGGATGGATGTTTGGATGTTTGTTACTCTTTCACGCCAAAACTACTGAACCGATTGTGATGAAACTTGGTATGTAGATAGCTGGAGACCTGGATTAACATAGGCTACTTTCTATCCCGATATTCTCACGGATCGGGACTTACGCGGGTGAAACCGCGGGGCGCTGCTAGTAACATAATATGTATAAAAGAGATGAGCTCCGGGCGTCCAAGCAGCTGGGTCTACATCATGGAATGAATACCTATAATAATATTTTTTGGAGAGCAGCATCCTCTAAACGGATTAGCCAGTTCTAAAATTATTATAAACTAGCATCACCCCGCGGTTTCACCCGCGTAAGTCCCGATCCCGTCCAGGTCTCCAGTTACCTACATACCAAGTTTCATCGCAATCGGTTCAGTAGTTTAAGCGTAAAAGAGTAACAAACATCCATACATACATACATCCATACATCATCAGAAACTTTCACGTTTATAATATTAGTAGGATATTAGTAGGACTAGCAACCCGCCCCGGCTTCGCACGGGTAGTAGAGACATCTTCAACAATCATCATCATATTTCAACCATAAACCCAATTTACACAAAACCTTAACAAATTATATACCTAAACATTCCTCATGAATTGTTCTACCTATTGCTGAAAACCGTATGAAAATCCGTTCAGAAGTTTTTGAATATATCGCGAACAGACAGATGCGGTGGGGACTTTGTTTTATAATATGTAGTGATAATGATAATAGGACTAGCTACCCGGCCACGCATTGATGTGGCTACAGAATTTGCAATTAAAAAACTATCCTTACACTCAAGCTGGATCAAACTGCATTTAATTAAAATCGATTTATTAGTTTAGGAGGTCATCGCGAACAAACAACGTAAGTTAACGTAACACGAACTTTATAAACATATATATATATATATATATATATATATATATATAAATAATAATAAATAAAATAAATATATATTAATAATAAGATAAGGTAGAATACATTTTTTGGATAAACTGTTTCATGACATCGTTAATTAGCAATTGAAAATGAGGGACGACTTCTAAACCTCGGTTAACCATAAAGATAGCAAAATAAGGATGAAATTAAACGAATATTGGTACATTAAACCCAAACCGAACTACACCTCCTTACACTGCGAGGAGGTGCAGAGAGAGAGAGAGAGAGTGAGAGAACCACTAAAGCTGTAAAGCACCATCTGTCGTTAGCATGAGTGTTTGAAATCTACACGAGAAATCTTCAAAACGAAACGGCTGGCATTTGCGTGTACGCTTCATGACTTTTCATCAGTTAGTCTTATTCTTATAGTGAAGTTAAGGGTGCAGTTGGCTCTCGAGACATTTTGTAATTATTTTAAAATTTGAGAAGCAGAAACTGCGTCTTGAACAAAAATATTGTTACATTTAATTACAGTCGTTAGTACACTTCACACCCTTGGTCGACAGTGTCAATAAGGTATTTGTGTTTATCACCTCCAGCCGTGACTACGGTTTTAGATGTAGGTTTATGAGGCATACCTTTAATATTTGTATAAATTTATCTGTTCATCGTATAGATTGCTTCAAGGGATCTGATATACATACTTACATAATAATAAATAAAGTAATAAAAAGCCTTTATTATTCCATTGGCATGTACATTCATGATTAGTAATGGGCGTGGATATTGTTAGTCATGCCATCTGGACCCCTCTTCGGGTAAAGGCCTCCTCCAGAGAATGCCACTCGTCTCGATTCCTTGCGAGGTTTGCCCAATTTCGTCGACCCGACGGTCTCTATCTCGTCCTTCCACCTTGCCTTTGGTCTCCCTCTGCTTCTGTGCCCATGAGGACCTCTCCACATAGTCACGGTCTTCGTCCACTTGCGAAGGGCAAGGCATCTATCACACCAGTCTGCTTTCTTATTGCCCTGTGACGGACCCTGTCCTTCAATTTTATTTTAAGTGAGCTACGTTCTGAGGCTCTTTGACATGATGTTAGCTTTCTGTTGGCTGTTGAATCAAATATCCATGTTTGACAGCCATATGTAAGACAAGGTAAGAGACATGAATCCATTAGTTTTTTATTTTATTTTAAGTCCATGTTGGACCTCATAACTTCTTTATAGCCACTTTTTCTTCATGTGATTGATATACGCCTGTCTATTTCTTCTATAAATAATATAGACGAAATAGACATACTTATATACGATTTTGTTTTTAGTGATTTCAAAATTATATTACAATTTTATTATGTAACTTAATGGTAGAATTTACTTGATAGAAAATTATTGTCTTTAACTTTCAAAACAGTGAAAACATATACATAAGTCAAGGGCGGATCCAGCCTACTTTGGGACAGAGACTGTGTCAAACGCTTTGGCAAGATCAAGAAATATGGCAAAAGTCTTAAGTTTTTTTAATGATGATTGGCATTGTGGGGCGAAAACAAAAATATTGTCTTTTAATTTTTTTATCAATAATGAAGTTGGAAAGATCTATAACGTCGACTATGTCCTATAATTATTGTTTAATTAAATGAAATTATTTTCATTCCGCATATTTGACTCTCTATAGACTACTAAAACTTAAAACTACAATGGAATTTAGAATATATTGGACACAATTTTTAGTTTTTTAAGTTTTTATATACTTTGACGTGATTTTAGAAAGATTATGCGGATTGTAAAAATCGCCATTTTATTTCAATTTCGCTTCGCTTCAGACCGAAAGCGATTGTAAAAAGTGTCACTTGTCTACAGTTTCTAAGTTCTTTACGCTTAGTCACGTGATATTTCTTCGGATGTCAATTCCATACATTTACTTTTCTATTCTACTGTCGTTATAGAAAATGAAGTGCCACTTGTCTACAGGGGCTTTGATAACTGACCAGTGACAAGGAATATGAAGTCCTGCAGAATTGCATTATACCGTAATACATTTTTAGATTTTTGGACTTTTTATGCCACGACACGGATTGATAAATCGAACCTTAGTCGATTATTTCAATAAATATTAACTTTAAGCACAAATGGATAAAGTTCAATATTGATTGCGTATATCACGTTGGAACGCAAGGTGCACCTAACCACTGCATTCAAGTGGACAACGACGCGACGACACGACGTGATGAATGTCATTAACCCGCTTGAAGAGTTGAACACTTTAAGCGGGTTTGGTTTACGTAGTATTTAACATCAATTAGTAGGTAACACAAAGCGTACACTGTTACCGTTAAGTAAACCGGTAACCCTTACAGTCTGACTTAAGTAAGGTTCATTCCGATCATACATACTCTTGTTTGCCACCCCTATATTTTTAAAAAGTTACTGCTATAAATGTAGTTTGAACCACAGAAATGCCATAAGCTTACCCGCATGACGATATTAGAAATTGTATGATCTACCTACTTTGATTGTGCAAACATTAAACATTGGTGTCTAAACATTGCGGCACCGTAAACACTACTCAAACGTACCTTGTACCTGTAAACGTTCTTTTTCTATTAGGTGTGACACACTGTGTGCTTATGTCGGAATCGCCTGATACCCTAATCATATTTCTATTGGAATCGAATTGACAAAAAAGAACAAATTGTGCTTCATTCATTACAGAAGTCTATGGTCGGGTAAAAAAGGTTCACGGTTTTCCTGCTTGGAAAACACACACACGCATCTGTATATGTATCTGAGCGTGACGGTCACGCGAGTTCAGGCACAATAAAACATAACAAAGTTCCTAGTTTTATAACATGACGTAATGATTCCTCTCAACTAAATGCCTTTATCTCTTTACTTCTTTTTGGATAGCCTATTTATCGAGGAAGGCTATAGGCTTTATAACTTCACGCTACGACCAATAGGAGCGGAGCATCAATAAAAAATGTTCCAAAAACCTGAAAAATTTACAAACGCACACAAAGTTGCACAGGTCAGCTAGTTATAGATAAATTACACCCAGACACAAATGATCATGCTCATTACACAATTATTTGTCCTGGGTGGGAATCAAACCCACAACCTCTGGCTTAGCAGCCAGGGTCTTTAACATCTAACAACCAACAATCCAGTCAATATGCAGTTAGTTAGAGGGACAGGACTCCTCTTCGACACCTAGTTCGAATTACAGGTATGCGTGACCTGCTACAGCTCTTGCTTACACTCCCCAATCCATCCATGTAAGTAAAATCTCTGACCTTACCATTTGGCTGCCTTCCTTCTTACCTACCTCTCTCTTACAACATAGGGGTCATCCATTAATCACGTGATGTTTTTAGCAACTTTTTAACCTCCCCTCCCCATGGTGACAAGTGGTGAGGTTTTAGACTAACCCCAACCCCTAGCCAAAATCACGTGTATTTTTTTAGTTCAAAATATATTTAAAAATATTATCATAAAATACAGATACAATCGCGCGTACTACGAAAAATTAAACACACGTGATATCTCACTACACTCCCCTCCCCCTTTGTGATATTTCGTGATTTTTTCCGAATAATCGACAATCCCATACTCCCAATTGTCTCATCGTTAATTCCTAAAGTGACCAAAAGTTCCTCCTAGTACGTGAATGAGGCCAATTATCGGTGGGGATACAAGCGTGAAAGTATGTATGTATGTAAAATATGCATTAGATACACTCAATCAGTTATTTGTAGTGCTAATGCGTCAGACGGGCAATTAATCTACCGCCATGTCAGTCATTGATTCTCAATTAGGCCCCGACAAACACCCCACATAAGTATACCATGTGCCAACATCACGGCAACAAAAACAACACTACGTAGATGCTTTTAGTATCTTTATGACATGTCTCCACACTATGTATTATGTTAGTATTATTAATGATAACTATTAATTACTTCATAAAACAAAAAATTGAGTCAAAATCTATACTAATATTATAAAGCTGCAGTTTGTTTGGTTGAATGCGCTAATCACAGGAACTACTGGTTCGAATTGATAATTTTTTTTATTGTTGGATAGCCCATTTATCGAGGTATGCTATAGGCTATATAACATCACGCTACAACCAATAGGAGCGGAGCACCAATGAAAAATAGTGCAAAAACGGGGAACATTTACGAACGCGGACTAAGTTGCGCGTGCCAGCTAGTCCTTAACATATTTACTAATAGTTTTGATGGAAATATTCAATGGTCCGTTAGGATTACATTATGCAAAACGTAATCCTACCTAATACTCAAATTATGTTTTTTACACAAAATTTTTAGTTTTAACCGACATCTTGAAGTGGGTGAAAATCAAATTCAAGATTTTCACCCACTTCAAGATGTCGGTTTAAAATTCCTTTACATGAATACATTATAACATTTATAACTAGAGATCGGATAATCGGATGCATATTTACCTAAAGTTATTTTTTAGGTAACAAATTATGGAATTATGGAATTATTTTTATTTACGAATGCAGTTGTATTGTCGCGTCGCTACTTGCGCACAAGCAAGTAAAATTTGCCGTCTCACTCGCACTCTTACAAAATGCTTACATTTCCTGGGGTTTAATAGGCCCCAACGTAATAAGGTTGTTTTTGCTTCGTCAAAAACCACTGACAATAAAAGTAGGGAAAAGCAACCATTATACCATGCTATGGCAACTTGGAACATAAAAGAATTGAATTTTTTTTATTGAGTCCAGTGCCATCCCAAGGATAGATACCGGAACTAAAATTACTGTGTTACAATATTTAAATTTATAATTTGTATGAGGGGAAATTTATTACCCTCAAATGTATTACGATTTAAAATTCGCATTTGTAAATACCAAAATATTGCATATTAAATATCTAAAACCACTTCAAATTCTTTACAAACAACAATTTGTTCACCAACACACAATAATATTAATTAAAAATACAATCGTAACAATCAACAATTTTTTTAAAATATTTGGAACTTATTAATATTAGGTTGGCAACACTTCACTTATATTGCAAATGGCTGCGTATGAGTACCGATTGCCGGTTTCTTGTGCTTTTCTTTTTGCAATAAAAGTTTTGGTTTGAATATAAAAATCGGAGATTAGTCATAAACATACATTAATTAGCTAAAGTATAAAATTCTTATGTTAGAACCAATAAAACAAGAAACAGGTAACAACAAAACACATTCATACACCGTATAAGTAGGTACCTATATATTGTTCAATTGTATATATATATATACCTATAGATATGTATATTATATTAGTTTTCGGTATCTGACCACTAGGCAGAGTTTTGTGTTGTCAATAAAAAGAAGCAGAGTTGCCTGTCTATTTCCTATATACTATTGTA
Organism: Callimorpha dominula; assembly: GCA_949752705.1. Classification (NCBI taxonomy): domain Eukaryota; kingdom Metazoa; phylum Arthropoda; class Insecta; order Lepidoptera; family Erebidae; genus Callimorpha; species Callimorpha dominula. The sequence continues at coordinate 2,789,623 of OX457000.1, read as the reverse complement.
GTCTTTGCATTATACGTTGTAACAGAGCAAGTGTCATTTGTGTCAAACTGGGGTTTATTACATCTCACGGAGTATAGGTACACTTAAATTTGAATTTCCTGGAATCGCGGGATTCTTTCGATAAAAAAGTGCTTTCCATAATAGCCAACATCTCAACTTTAGGTAAATATGCATCCGAATATCCGATCTCTATTTATAACACGCACAACAAGTCAAAACTTAAACGTTGGTGATGCTATTTAAAAAAATTGAGCGGGTAGTTATATAAATAGAGTAGGTATCTTTTTGAGCGGATAGTTATATAAATAGAGTAGGTATCTTTTTGAGCGGATAGTTATATAAATAGAGTAGGTATCTTTTTGAGCGGATAGTTATATAAATAGAGTAGGTATCTTTTTGAGCGGATAGTTATATAAATAGAGTAGGTATCTTTTTGAGCGGATAGTTATATAAATAGAGTAGGTATCTTTCTCGGGACGCAACATTTAAACCTCATATTAGGTATAATAAGTGGATTGTCATTCTCTAAGTGCTTTTGTATACCATGGGCTGGATGGACTGCACCTGGATTTATACTCAACTCTAGCAAAGACCCATATTAGCCACTGACTGCTCGTCGTAGAGTGTGTTAAATAACCTTTCTTAAGAATTGAGTTATTAATGCAAAAATAATTTTTAAATCCGACTGGTAATTCGAAACCACCAAACCACAAAAACAAACTTTTCAAATATTGGTGTAGTTAGATTTCGAATTGAACGAATTCAAAATAAAAAATATTTATAAAAACCGTAATAGGAGCTCAAAATTAGTAAGCGAAATTGCCTACATATAAAATGAAAGTAAAAATTAGGTATAAAGGGTATTTGCGCGGGTCACGCCACAGTTGTGGCGGTAAGGCCCGTCATGGAGGATTGGCTGGAGAGGCGACATGGCGCTCTCTCCTACCGGATGACGCAGGTGCTCACCGGACACGGCTGCTTCGGGAAGTACCTGTGTCGCATAGGCCGGGAGCCAACGTCTGTGTGCCACCACTGCGGGGGCTGCCGCGAGGATACCGCACTCCACACTTTGGTGGAGTGCTCTGCGTGGGCGCAACAGCGCGCTGACCTCACGGCGGCCATCGGTGTGGGTAGCCTCTCGCTGGAGACCATGATTACGTTCATGGTCCAGAGCGAGAGTGCGTGGGATTCCGCCGCCTCATTCTGTGAGGTAGTGATGGATGCCAAAGAAGCGGCGGAGAGGGAACGGGAGAGAACAAGTACTCTTCCGTCCCGCAGAAGACGCACCAGGCGCCGGAGAGTGCAAGACGATCTCCGGCCTCCATGAGCGCTTGCCTGGGGGTGACGGAAAGGGCTATCTGTCGCCCTAGCAAAAGCAGGCCCGAGACGGTGGCGCGACGTGTTCTGCGCGCGCCTCTCTAAACTAGAGGGGACAGAACTATCTGCACCTCAAAGTGGGGTCGCCTGGTTTAACAGGCGACCAAGTCTGCTGGGGTTCACAGGGATTTCCTTTCTAGGGTACACCTGAAGCCCCGGCTATAAGACCCGGTGACGGAACACTGTGTGGTTTTAGTCGGTTCGAGTCAGACATACCACCTCGCCGCCTGGCCCCGGTGAGGTGATGACCCGTGGGGGTTTCCACACATTAAAAAAAAAAGGTATAAAGGGCATTTATTGTTTAGACAATACTTAACAATTCAAAAAGGACACCATAATTTAAACACCAGAAGAGCACAAAAATCTGAAACTTGGTTTTCTCCGTTCCGTAATATTAAGATGATTTAAATCTCGTAAATTTATTTTAGAAGTGTTCTATACTCACACTTGAGATGTTCACATAAAATCGACAAAAATACTCCTTAAAATATTTTCTGGATGATTGCCAAAACTCATAGTTTGTTACTCCATAGTTCAATTATGATTTATTTAGTATATAGAATATTTTGCATGTGTAGGATGCGTGCGTAGATAAACATATATATTATCGGTGATAAAAGCAATAGCGCGGCAGAACATGTAGACAATCACGGCCAATACTCTGCAGATGCTTTTTCCTATCACAATCTTCTATTTCTATCCTATAAAATCCGCACACCTAAACTTAAACCAAAAATCCTCCTGCAGCGCATTTTTAAATCCATCAATTTAATTAACCTTTGCAAGGACGCGGGTAGTATTGATTGGGGTCCACTTTATGACTCAGATACTGTGGACAAAAAAGTCGACATATTTACATCAGCATTGACAAAACTTTACGACGTACATGCTCCTTTGCGGAAAATAAAAGTTAAGCACCTGCCGTCGCCTTGGCTCACAGAAGACATTAGATCGATCCTATCAAAAAAAGCGGTAGCCAAATCAAGGTACAAGCGATGTCCAACAAGTGCGAACTGAGAGAAATACGTCGCAATCCGTAATCACTGTAATAAGGCTTGTAGGAAAGGGCAACGCCAACACATCCATTCCTATGTTGAAAACGGAGACCCAGCCAAAGTTTCGCAATTTCTACGATCTCTAGGAGTTGGAAAATCACGACAGAACACAGTTCCCAAACATTTAGATATCGAATTGATGAATCGACACTTCTCTGCGTCGTCCAATTTTGACAGGACAATAAAAGAAAATACATTAAAACATCTTTCCTCTCTTTCAACTCCGAATCCTCCTATATTCGTCTTTAGTCAAATATCCAAATGTGATGTTAAGAAGAGTATACTTTCTATAGGTTCCAACGCAGTTGGAAGTGATAGTATCAGCCGTAACATGATCCTGCCAGTCCTGGACGAAATCACTCCCGTCCTTACTCACATATTTAATTTTTCTATAATAAGTGGAACCTTTCCCATGGCATGGAAAGAGGCACAAGTAACTCCATTACCAAAAAAGTGTAACCCATCCAGTTTCTCTGATTATCGTCCCATTTCAATCCTACCCTTCCTCTCCAAAGCTCTCGAACGCCTCGTCTACAACCAAATTCGTCCATATCTTTCTAAAAATTCTCTCCTTAATCCTCTCCAATCTGACTTTCGTCCTGGACATAGTACCACTACTGCGCTGGCTCATATTACGGATAATATACGGTTAGGCATGGAAGACGGCAAGCTAACGGTGCTGGCGCTGCTTGACTTTAGTAACGCCTTTAACACTGTTGACTTCGATGTCTTACTCGGTATAATGTGCTCTCTTAACATATCTCCAACGGCAGTAGACTGGTTTCGTAACTACCTGTGCGGGCGCCAACAGCGTATTCGTATTGATGATAGATTCTCAAGTTGGTGTACTACGCATGCCGGCGTGCCCCAGGGTGGCGTTCTATCTCCCTTGCTCTTCGCAGTTTTTATAAACTATATCCAATAAAATGATTTCGTCCTACCACCTTTACGCAGATGATTTACAGATCTATACCCAAGCACCTGTGGAGCGGCTTTCAGAAGCTATTTTTAATATAAATAAGGACATAGAGCATATTTGTGTGTGGAGTAGGCATCATGGATTGAACGTGAATCTGTTTAAAACACAAGCTACTGTTGTCGGTAGGTCCAGGATTTCATCCAGAATTGATTGGACACAGCTGCCCCATATTATCTGCGATGGTACTTCTATTCCCATCGCAAATACAGTAAAAAATTTGGGAATATACATTGATAAACATTTGTCCTGGGGTCCGCAGATACAAGAGGTTAGTAGAAAAATGTTCGCCTCTGCAGGGTCCTTGAGAAGATTACGTAATTTTCTACCGGTTACCACCAAAATTGCGCTTGCAGAATCCCTTCTTCTTCCAATTCTTGACTACGCAGATGCCAGCTATCCTGATCTCACCGAGGACCAATTTAACAAACTTGAGCGACTTCAAAACTTTTGTATACGGTTCATCTTTGGATTGCGCAAATTTGACCATGTTTCTGAATATCGAAATAAGCTTAAGTGGTTACCCATTCACCTTCGCCGGAATATCCATATCCTTTCACTATTATATAGTACACTTTTCACAAACACTCCTCCTTATCTCAAAGAACGATTTGAATTCTTACACAACACACATTCAAGGGAACTTAGGTCTTCAGAGAACTTGACATTGAAAATGCCACCGCATTCTACGAATTTCATGGGTAAATCCTTTTCAGCCCAGGCCATCCATCTGTGGAATGCATTGCCACTGACCATCAGGCTCGCAAAAACTCTACCCAATTTTAAAAAAATAACAAAGGAGCATTACTTGAGTAGTTGAGTGGTTGGCTCATGATGCCCGTTCATTTATATGTGTGCACCTATACTTATTTATTTGTGTATGTATGTATATACCTATATATTTATATATATGTACCTATATTGTTATCTGTATGTATTTGAAAATATATGTTATTATTATGACTTAGATAACATTCTTAATTATACACTGCAACTCCTCTTGCCATACATAAACTCTCGTTCCATCCAATGGTTGCCTGGAAGAGATCGCAGAGCGCGATAAGGCCGCCAATTGTACAAGGTCACTACTTTTAGTTTGTAAGATTGTCTTTAAACAGTTTTGTATGTTTTGTACAATAAAGAGTCTATCTATCTATCTATCTAACAAACTTATTACAGTAACACAGTTATTAAATTTATTGCTGGCTTTTTTTTTTATACTAGACATAAAAAAACGAACGTTTTTTTTTTGATAAAACTGGGGTCTATAGCTAACTACACTACCTACGTGTAAACAAAAAAATATTGCTGAAAAATACAGGAGAAAAAGCTTTTGAATTGTTTTGACTTTGCTCATTCAAAAATGCTACGAAATTATAAATATGTGTAAGAAAATTACAACCTCCGACAACATTCACTCCACATCAGCAAAGAAACGCAGAAAAACAAAAACCAATCAGGAATCTTTTATGATCAAATTACCATCATCAACAGAACTAACAAATGTAAAAAACACAATGGAAAATACCAAAAACATCCTCCAAGATAACTTACACCAGAAAACAATAGAAATATTACAAACTGAATGCGAAACCGCAATATCTGAGAGTAATTTACACGAACATAGCGACTATAAGTATAAATGCTCAGAAAACAATGATGGTATTTGGAGTATTCGGACAAGGAACGTCGTGATTGTTGCTGATCAACAAGGAAGGAAAGTCTGTCGAGTTCTCCAGGGACTGTTAGATTAAGCCGAATGCTTTTATAGAAAATATTCTACAAATGAACTGTATGACACAACTAAGTGCTAATGATTTTGTTATAATCATAGGTTGTACAAATGACTGAGACCCTTTTAAGTTTGAATTAGCTATGGGTAACTGTATGAAAACTATAAACAAACCAAATATAATTTGGAAGTTGGAATTGGAAGTTCCATATAATAATCACCTTAATGTGTGTAAGTTAAATTATCTTATTAGATACATATGTAATCAATTTGAAAATGTTACCTATTTAGACATGAATTATCGCAACTACCGACCGTTTAGACATTACTTTACTTTTAATATTTGTAAATCTCTATTGAAAGAAATATTACGTATTGAATATAAAATTAACTACGAATGTTATCAAAAAGCAATTAATAATAGAAAACTTACAACTAAATTAGACTTATCTGACAAATGCATTCAAACTGACATTTCGAATATTGCACAATTTAATAATTTAATTGACCAACAAGTACTGATAAATAATGCTGATACGAATTTGAAATCTGACACTGAACGTAGGAACTTTTTTCGTATACAATAGTTTGTTTGTTCTTCACCAAAATATTAATGGTCTAATGAGTAAATCGGCCTTATTAACCTGTCACTTACATGAATTTGAGCAGAATGATAAATTCATTGATATAATCTGTGTAACTGAACATAATATGATAGAGGGTGATAACTTACATTTGCATATCCCTAACTATAAGCTAGCCACTTATTCCTGCAGAAAAAATCATCGTGGACGATCATGTATACTATTAAGCAACAAACACGAGTTTAAAACCATTGACATGACTAAGTACTGCTGTTCTAATGTTGTGGAAAGCTGCGGAATTGAGTTAATACATCACCAAATAATTATAGTATGTGTATATCGACCTCCTACAAATAACTCGAGCTCTTATGCTGTATTTCTGCTTTGTGGTGATTTCAATATAGATACACTGAAGCGTAGCTTGGTTTCATCTCAGTTTAAAAGCCTATTGCTTAGTTACAATTACAATATTACCCACTGGTTTCAACTAAGACGAGATTACTGTCGGACTAATATGGACAAATTTAAACATATCATACAAAGGCTCAGCTTTAATAGTGTTTATGACTGCGATGATCCTAATGATGCTTTTAACGAATTTCACGCATTGTTTCCACTTTTTTTTTTATTTATGCTTTCCAGTGAAAAAAATTAAAATTCCAATTATTAGGGAATCAAATTATGTAGTAAACGTAAAAAAGAAATGTTGTGGCAGCTAAGATTGAAACCTAGCATAGAAAACAAACAAAAATTTAAAACATACACAAAACGATTAAAATCTATAATTTGCTTAACAAAAAACGCCCGGAATAATTCATTTATTAAAAAAGCAGATAACAAGATCAAGGCAACATGGCAAGTGATTAACAAATCAAAATTAAATTCTATCAGAGATAATATTAATAAAATCAATTTTAATAATAAATCTATAACGGATCCGCAGGAGATAGTCAATAAATTAAATGAGTTTTATATTAACCAAGTCCAAGTGGTGGAAAACACTGCCAACCATAGCTCTCGTCTGAAACATCTTGCAATCAATTCATCTAGATCAGTGTTTATGCCTGCAACCATTCCTCAAGATATCTGTAAAATTATTAGTACGCTTAGAAACACTAACAGTGCAGGGTATGACAACATAACCACCAAGGTAGTCAAAAAAGTATCAGATGAAATATCACCGGTCCTTAGTTATATAACTAATTTATGCATCGAACATGGTACCTTCCCCAAACAAGTTAAAAATATCTGTAATAAAACCTATATATAAAAGATTGGACAAGCATGATCCTAATAACTATCGTCCAATTGCTCTCATTCCTATATTCTCGAAGATAATAGAGAAAGTAATATACAATAACCTTTTGGCTAAAGAACAATACGGGTTTACACAAAGTAAAAACATCAATGTTGCCATCTATGGTCTGTTTGAAAGAATCATAACAAATATAGACACAAGAATTCCTATAGCTGCTTTTTTTATGGACCTCAGCAAGGCTTTTGATTATGTAGATTTTAATATTTTATTAGATAAGCTCGAACGATATGGAATTAGAGGCAACGTCCTACAACTTATAAAATCATATTTAACGGATAGAGAACAAATTACAAGTTTAACGAAAATTTGTCCGCATACCCTAGTGGAGAAAACATACATTTCAAATCCGCTAAAAACAGTGTTTGGTGTTCCATAGAGGAGTGTGTTGTTCCCGTTGTTGTTCCTCGTCTATATAAATGACATGCCTAAAGTTATACATCACCCTATAACCTTATTCGCCGATGACAGTACTGCTGTATTCTCTGGACAAGATATTACAACACTGGAAAATAATATTAACCAAAGTCTTACCCTTTTAATAAACTGGTTAAATATAAATCACTTAAAAATTAATCTAGATAAAACCTGTATAATGACATTCAAACAAAGAACAAAAGACATAAAACTTAACATTCAATACGATAACAAAATCATTGAGGAAGTTAGGAGCACAAAATTTTTGGGCTTATGGTTGGACCAAATTATGATGTAAATAAATTGAGTCAGTACCATTACGCTCTGCACAATCTTAGTAGGATAGTGAATAGAGACGCTGCACAGTGTGGTATTTAGTCTCAAAAGCTGGTCAAAAATGTTTTATACATCTTAAGGCTATAAAACTACGTTCTTTATTCATTGTGTATTACAGAATGGTAAAACAAAGACTTTTTTATATTTTAAAGCATTTAATCATTACTTTCGCCATCTATAAAATTACTAACATTTGTTATATCACTTTCTAACAATAAATTTAAAACATCTGAAGACAAGGGCTTTCTTTTCTTGTAGGAGATGCATCTCATACGATATTAATGGGTTATTAATGGGTCAGAAGTTAATAGAAGCCTGTTGAGTACATACATGATGCAAGTCACGCGCGAAAACTTTCTTATATAATTTAATCTAAATAACCTAATGTGTTTATTTCATGCTTCTGCTGCTTCTTTAGATAGTTGACCTATTGGAAGAATAGCTTCACTTATGACATCGGCTCCATGTTGTAGCACCTTGTGCATTGTAGGAGACATGGGGTAGAAACTATAGAGCGAGACGTATAACTCAGCCGTTTCTTGACAATATTTTTCAAATTCTTTTATGTTGATTTTAAAACCGCAACACAATGCATCTACAATTACTTTTAATCTGTATATTAAATTTTTATCTACTCCTGTTATCGCCGCTGATGTTTCATATTCTTCTTTTCTAATCTTCTACTAGTATTTCCATCATTTGTATTTCCAAAATTGGCTTTAGGTATGTCCACTAAAAGTCTGAGTTTTTGTTTGAATTTATCCTGAATTTCTTTTTTTCATTATCTATTACTTGTTTCTCCTCAGCACTAAGCCTCACATTCCATTTTTTTACAGGCAGTTTATACGCTACATGTAAAATACTCTTAAAAAATCTTATGCGAGCATGCAGTAAAGAAAGACCGAAACTTAAATTTTCTTTCTTACACACTCTTTTCTTAGATAAATCGTTAAATTCTGTTGAAGTAGCATCACATATGTATCACCTCATCGTGGATTTGGTATGAGTTATTGCATATTTTGCCATCTACCATGGTAAATAACAATTTATGTTTTATCGATATATTATTTTCAAATTCTGTGTTGGAAAGTGCAATAATATGCGATTTTATATAATCAATTTCTTCAGTTGTTACGTCATTTGTCTCCTTGATGAATCCTATTCTTATTGGGTGGCAGTAGCGAGGTGATGACGGTGTTGGGTTTCGCTAGAGAATTTTTTGTTCGTTCCCGTAAACTAATTGAAGCGAAACTAAAGAACTTTGAAAAATATTGGCATCAGAACTAGCTTCATTTTCAAACTTCATTTTAAACTGCATCTGATGAGATCCATCACAACCCAAGTGGGGTTAAAACTAAAGATCGTTTTACGTTATCACTCAAATCGTTTACAGCTTCTCCAAGATGTAAAATCAGTCGTGTTGCCGTATGATTGAGCAGCTTTTGCACTTGCACTTCAGCACAGGTCTCGGTTACGCGGTGAATTTCAGGATAGCATTCCTTTTTTAATTTTTGAAGAATAGAATAACACGGGAAAAAGGTTTTGTTCGTTTCTCTCGTATCGGGCTTTAGTCAGCCCTGCTTCGGTGTACATTGACAAAGCCTGTACAGGCGATAATTTTTGAGGTTGCTCACTTTTTTTAATTATATTCTTCATTGCTGTTACATATTTTTTTGCTCTTCGTGGACTTTTTGTAAGGTCTTTTACGACTTTCGAAGTATGAACTTTGCCTGACTTACGCAGGTTAATTTATGTAGCATACGTCAATTCTTCCTCATTTTTTGATCGCAAGTCTGTGGTTTTCCGCCTTTTGCTTCTTTCACTTGATTCTAAGAAAGATTTCTGAGGACGACCAGGGCTGACTCCTGTAACAACAACAAGTAATTTTTTTTTAAATACTCGGTCGAGCGGTGTTGTTCAAAGACTCCTTAGATTTCTAAAGAGTCTTTGTACAACACCGACACGCAAAAATGAAAATAATAATAAGAATAAAGGGTTTGCATCTATTGTGTCTCACGTACCTGCACTGGGAATCGATATAGTGCCGTTAAGCCACTCAGTATAGTCTTTCTCGAATCTTGATTTTGTTTTATGAGCAGCTAACCGTTTCTGTTTAAATTGGTATTTGATAACAGAGAGCTTTTGCTTCATATCAGCTATCCTTGTGTCATCTTCAGAATAATAGCTTATCAATTCTTGTTCCAAATATTCAAGCTTTCCATCAAATGTTAACTTATTTGAGTGCTGCAGGATGTTATATAGCTGATTTCGAGTCATCAATCTGGTTCCAGAAGGTCCTAATAATAAAATAAACAACAACTGAATAAGAGTAAATAATTTGTAAGAATATGGTATTAAACAAAAAAAAATACTAAAAAAAGAGCGGCAGTGTGGGGCGGCAATTCTTTTAAGATTTTAATTCTATGCTAAGTATATTACATTACACAATAGTTTTCGTAACTTAGAAATGTTTAGAAATATAACAAAACCCTTTATAAACATATTTTTTTATTATTTTGGAAACAAATATTTAGACCGAAGTGTTTCGATCTATAGATAATTATTGCCTTGAATTTTGTTAAAAATATTTAGTAATATGTAAAGAACATACCTGCCATAGAAGTATCTATCACAAACACAACCACTAAATTGAATTTTCATAAAACCACAAGAGTTTTTAAAACAATAAAATGCGAGAGTTTCGACTAATCACACGACCACTTAGAGCGAACGGTAACTTCCGAGTAGCGCGCTGTGACGGACGAGCTCTGTGCACTTTTCGGCTTTTGTTGCATCAAGAACTTAACTTTTTAAGGAATGACAATACAATACCAGTAACTAATAAAAAGAAAAACGATTTTTGGCCAGGTTTTGATATCAAATACCACACCGTGCGCTAAACTCACCGCATTTCATGCGTATGTATCGGCTACATTGCGCTACGGAATTGTGTTTTGGGGAAATGCTCCAGACAGAGAGTTGGTTTTTAAAGCGCAGAAGAAAGGTGTAAGAGCAGTCTGTCAAATACCAACTACTGAAAGCTGTAAACAATATTTCATTTCTCTAAAAATACTGACTCTTCTTTCGATGTACATTTTTGAAGTAGCAGTGTTCGTATATAAACACCCTAATTTGTTTCCTATGCTGAACAATAAACGAAACAAGTGCTTGGTACGTATTAAGCCACGTAGTACAGCATTTTTCTCAAAAAGTTTGTTAGGTATGGCTCCAAGAATTTTTAACAAATTACCGCAAGAAATTAAAACTGCAGACAGGTTAACAATACTAACTTTTAAACTTTCGCGTTCCATGATATAATATTATCTACGTATTAACGGGAATTAACTAAATTAAAAATTAAATCAAAAAAGTGGAGGTGGATGAAGAACCTTCTACCTCACGATGTCGACGACGGAGGGCGTGTACCGCTGAGCCAGTCAGCCTGTGACCACGGCCAGTGCAGCCTGGTCGAAACGTCAGGCAAATTCAGAGGTATGTAATATCTTTTCGTGATCGCGTTAATTCCCGTTAATACGTAGATAAGGTTAACAATACTCAAAACAAAACTCACGATTTTTTTGGTGAAGAAGGCATAATATACAATAAATGAATTTTTAACAGACACAGTTGCTTACTTGTAAATCTGACATAATTGTATGAATTTGACATAATTATTGTAATTTATAATATTTGCACACCCTTGCGGGAGACATGGTGGAATGAACCTATTATATTTTTAAGAACTTAATGTTATTTTACTATATTATTAACGATAATTTTAATTCTAGATAGCGTAATTTTAAGTGATTTATATATCTCATTGTACGCCTAATCAGGCATGTTACAGTTGTACTAATACGAAATAATAACATCTATTATATTTCTACCTGTAACAAACAGTGATTTGATTTGATTCATTTATAATATGGAAGTTTTATGTAATTAGATATAAACAAGAAACTCTAAACTGAATAAATCATTTTAAGCAAAGAGACTTTATGAGTTATTGATGAAAGAAATTATAACAATAACAAACAGTTTCACACATAATTAATTATGTTAAAGAATATTCTAAATTGTTTAGAAAACTTCGTAAATTAGCTCTCGTTTTCAGAGTTCAAAGATTAAAAGCAGTGATGATAAGGTTAAAACCACTTGGAATATTATTAATATTGAAACTGGGAAACAGCAAAGCCACGATAATAAATTTAGCTTTAATATTAATAGCAAAATACTAACATCAGACATAGAGGTATCCGTTTTGGTTTGATTACATTTTTTATTTCGTTTAATATTATTTAATATTTTATTTTTACTTCAATTACACCTCTCTATTTCTTTTTGGTATATATTTATTTTATTAATTAGTTTCCCTGTTAGTGTTAGTGTTAGTGTTAGTGTCTATCCAGGATAAATAATTCTGTGATGAGCATGATCATTTTGGTTCTGTGTCTGGGTGTAATATATCTATAACATGTATGTATTTAGATATATATATATATAGGTATGTTTATCAGCAGTCTGGTTACCATAGTACATGCTCTGCTTAGTTTGGGACCAGGCAGCTGTGTGTAAGATGTGTAAAGTTATTATTATAAAAAAAAAACTGTTAAACATGGCAAAATGCACACATGTTATATACGTTTATTTTTTCTTTAACTGGCAAGTCCTTGTTTTTCATAACTTCGCTAAGAGACTGATGTCTTTTATGTTCTGTCGATTTCTTATTCGTATTCGGGTGCACGAAAGATATTACTCGAAAAATAAATATTAAATATTAAATACCCGATGAATTAATTACATTGTTTTACTCGAATTCGGTTACTGGAATATGGGCAAACGACGAAGTTATCTCTCTGTTTTAATAAATCTCGAACCCACACTTATCGTTTCTTTTTTATTCTGCGAGCCAATTCTATCTATAAAATATCACAAACAATATGAATGCTTTTTCGAAGAGCAACACTCATTGTGACCTCTGGCAAAGCACTGCATGACAAGTCAAAGGAAAACGGCGTCGGGTATTCTGATTCGGGTTACCAAAACGAAAGCTGGACTAGATTGTACGAAGACGGGCGTACTCGACTCAGTTCATTTACAACTAGTCGTTTTTCCGAATTCCATAGGCAATCGAATACGAACTAACGATCAAGTGTAATTGCGCCATTATGCATAGTGTCACTTAGGGATAATTACTGTCTTAGGTATATATACTTATCCACGTACTCCTAGTTCACAGTGGTGTTATGTCTTTGAAGCATTAGTCCCATTAGTCATTATTTAATTTTAGTTATATTCATTTAAAGCCCTGCTTTTTTCCTAAAATGTATGACTCCAAACTTTGACAATGTAAACTATTTCGCTATTTTGAAAGTGGTTCACTGGTTAAACGTTAACAACTTACTTCTCATTGGAAAAAATACTAAATATATACGGTTCACTACTCCAAATATGAAAATCACTATAATGTTTAAAGACGAGTTGGAATTACGAAATTCTTAGGCATTACTCTTGACTTCAAACTCCAACGGGATCCACATGTTGATATATTATGAAATACACTTCTTAGCTCTGCAGCATATGCAGTTAGAAAAATTCGTGAATTGACTGAGATTGATTTAGTCAATATAAAATAAAAAAAGAAAAAGTTACATAATTACCCTCTTTTAACACACGTTAGAAAATCCGTCCAAGAAAATAGTTGTCAAATTAAACGATTTTATCAAACATGGTTTCCTGTGCTTGTGCGCGTTTGCAAAACAATTCTCTCCTAAAATGACATGAAGCAAGGCGGTGGAATCCTCTTTGCGAATATAATATTATGCTAATAGTAGCAATTTTTGTGTGTAGTCCCAAAGTGGTGAGTAATAAATGTAAAACTAATCATTTAGCCCATGCGATAACGGAGCCATGTGGTTTTATTCCCCACACCAAGCACATGGCTCCCTTATCGCACGGACAAAATTATTAGTTTTACATTGATTCCTAACCATTTGTAGATCTTACAAAAATTGCTGCGAAAAGAATGATATCCATCTATTTTATGCTAATCATAACATAGATTGATATAATTTTTTTTATAAAATAACGCTGAATCGATATGATGGACGCATTTAGAATACACGTGTTACTTTTTATATTTGTTCTTTATCTTAATCAGTATAGATAATTTGTATAAAGGAGAAATTAAGATTAAAGAAAACAAATTGCTTATCACAAATTAAATATATAAATAGTCCGTTGCCTCTATGATAACATTGGTATTTTTTCAGCCTTTGTAAAGAGTTTTTATTGTCCAGTTCCTTTCTGACTTGTTGTCATAGAGATAATATACTTATTGTATCTTTTGTAGCATCGTCGCGATCCTGGCATAATAATTAAATGTAAATGTAAATTCTGACATCCAAGTTATTTATTTTCATAAACTTAGTATACTTGTTAGTATGTTTATGCTTTATTTATTAATGTAGTCACCGCGTGCGTAGGAGATAACGATGACGGTGCTTCCTTCCTACAGTTTGAATAAAAAAATGGAAATATTTATACTTATTTTAAGTAAACTATATAATCAATACAGGTATAATGTGTCCGATAAGTAGCCAATGTCTGGATCCAAATAAGAACTTTGGCAACTGAAAGACTTAGTGATGAACAAATACGAATATTAATCCAAATTATCCCACTAATATTATAAATCCCACTATCCCATCCCACTAATATGAATTATAAATATGAAAGTTTGGATGGATGGATGGATGTTTGTTACACTTTCACGCACAAAACCACTGAACCGATTGCGGTGAAACTTAGTATGTAAGTAGATAGCTGGACCCCTGGATTAACGCATAGGCTACTTTTTATCCCAAAATTCCCACAATATCTAAATGCGAGAATAACGGCCTATCTAGCTGTTGGTTATTAAACTTCTGTAACGTCATTGTTACGAAAGTTTAACAACCTACAAAGAGCAAGGCGAAGTAATTATTGAGGAATTGAGTCGTCTTAAATTACATGGCATTTCCGACGTCAGACTCGGTCAGACTTGATGCTGAATGTAATTAAAATGTTTAACAAACACAAAAGACCATGTATTTCAAACTTTTAAATTTATATTTTCACTAGCTACTATACTAGGAAACGCGCTGCTGTGGCCAAGTAATTTGCAATAAAAAAATATTGTGACTATCAATTGAGATAAAAACTATCCTATCCGTCAAGTTGGTCCAAACTGCACACAGTGTGTAAAATTTAATTAAAATCGGTTTATTAGTTTAGAAGTTCATCGCGGACAAACAAAGTGACACGAAAGTTCTATGTTTAAAGACATATCTTCAAGATATATCTGGTGATAAGGTCCGCACTCAATTCCTTATTGATTGATTACTCGTGTTAATAAAATATTTCCCAATTAAATCTTTATCAACAAAACAAGCGATAAATAACATACCTACTTGTTATAAGTATATAATTACTGTTCAGTCTATATTTGTAACAAATCGTAGATATATTTTTAATTGTAAGTAATTAGATAAGTATTATTAAGCCTATAAAACGAGGCATCTCGGTAACAAAGACTCGGTAAAGAGACTAGACTTCTATGATGTCTCTTTCTATATATATACTTAGTATATACTTAGTAGGTTTCAATGTTATTCCTGACTAAAGCTCAGTACCTATATGAATAAAACTAAAATAAAGAATGGTTGGAATGGTTAGAGGGAGAAATAAAATAATAAATGTTCTATGCGAAGTGAGACGTAGAATTTTCGTTTTTATTTATTACCTACTCATTTAGCCCGTTTGGTTTCCAGCTGCCTTCAGTTACTAAATAAAAACCTCACATTGGTGCCGATTCTATTGTACACTCGACTAAACTAAAACCTGACTTAATTTCTTCATATGAAATCAACCTAGTGTTCTTCGTAATAAGGTCTATTTGTTAATAGCATCTATTTCTCAGCGCCGCTAAATTTCAATAAAACCTGTCAACGTATACTCAACTTTATTTCCACGCAGCGAGAGTCTCCATTTATTCAAACGCTGTATAATTGCCGTATAAAAACTTGTTCAAAACGAACAAGGATGACTTGTTTTTAATCTACACCTACGAAGACGCTTACTAAAAACACAGAGCAAAAGAGGTGGCATTCAACGGATAGCGGCTTTCGCTACGTGGTATTAAAGTTTATTTAAGCGTATCAGACTTTAGTCGACAAATAAATTGCTTATTTCGATAGCGACATATGTTACCTACTTGCGAGTGAAGTAACAGAATTGGGGCCAATGGCCCCAATTCTGTTACTTCACTCGCTAAATTAAAATTCACTAAATTTTCTTCATATAAGAAGTAAACCTTGTACACTTAGAAACAAGGTCTTATTTCAAATTGAAACAAGTAGGTAACATATGTCGCTATCGAAATAAGCAATTTATTTGTCGACTAAAGTCTGATACGCTTAAATAAACTTTAATACCACGTAGCGAGAGCCGCTATCCGTTGAATGCCATCTCTTTCGCTCTGTGTTTTTAGTAAGCGTCTTCGTAGGTGTAGATTAAAAACACGTCATCCTTGTTCGTTTTGAACAAGTTTTTATACGGCAATTATACAGCGTTTGAATAAATGGAGACTCTCGCTGCGTGGAAATAAAGTTGAGTATACGTTGACAGGTTTTATTGAAATTTAGAGGCGCTGAGAAATAGATGCTAGTAACAAATAGACCTTATTACGAAGAACACTAGGTTGATTTCAGATGAAGAAATTAAGTCAGGTTTTAGTTTAGTCGAGTGTACAATAGAATCGGCACCATTGTCTGCATATTTTGAGATATGTAATAGTCTTGCACATAAAATGTTTATTTTATGTTACAATGCTATTTGAGATTATTTCTTGTTATAGGAAGGACGACTTTGATGCTCTGTGTATAAGGACTGAGATCGGAATTTGAAACTTTTTTCAAAGACTATAAATAATTTTATCCATAAACTCGTCTTTTTGCCTCTCTTTTTTTATTTAGTGCTATGTTACAATAAAATAATAAACAACTTTAAACTCTTTGTATAGGTACTCCTAACTCTATTTTTTTTTTAGTTTTGTGTAAATTCATTTTACTAAATGCTTTTTCACGTTCACGGAAAAATCGTTCGGTCAAGTGAAAAATGCTTGGCGCGAATTTTCCAATGTCGTCAGTCGATTTTCGCGAGCCACAAAGGATGCCCGTGTTTGTGCGTTCCGTAGGTAATAAACTACGATAAAGTGAATTACATGATAAACTATTTGTAAGTGTAAGTGGATAAAAAACTTTTAGTGTTGTTGACAATATTTTTGAAATATTATAATAATAGTTGCAGAAAACAAAGTGCTCATAACCAAGATGTAGTGTCTTTTTAATTTTTTTTATCATAAATCTAAGAATTATTCTATTGGATTATGATTCGTGTATAAAGTGCAAACTACGTGAATAAACTATTTAAAAATGTGTTTCAGACTACTTCTTTGGTTTTTTTTCCCAATTTATTTAGGTAAGTAAGCTTATACTTATTTACTTTTGAAAAACGAATACATATGTGTGACCTAGAAAAAAAATGTGTTTCAAAGATATGATACTATCCAATTGTATTTCACCATAAATATATAATACTTAATCAAAAAAATTTGTTAACATTGATCTTCAGGTTAAGTGGTGAGCTAAATTGATATTTTAGTAAAAATAAACAATCTGTATTTTTGTGAACATCTGTTTTACATTTAGTATATTATTGCGGTCATCCGATAACAATAATTTTACAATGTTATGTAAAATAAACGACACAAATCTTTAGCGGAAACATATTTCTATTCTTAAAAATTATATTAAATATATTAATATTATTTTTTGATCTCATAGAACTCAGAATTACAATATTTTGTTTGCCCCGATCTTAATTTGTTGTACCTACTCATTTGCCCGTTGCGACGGAGTTGGTGAAATATAATTGTTTTAATTAACAGTCTCCTATAATTAAACTGACTCTTTCTAAAAAACAACAATCTTTGACACCCTAGAACAGGTTCACTCATTTCATTTTATGTAATAACTAGATGTTGCTGCAGCTCCACTCGCGCGTTTGTCGTAACATCTAAAAGATATATAATGTGACAAATATTTAATACCAGCAGACCCGCGCAACTTCGTCTGCGTTTCTGTAAATTTTCCCCGTTTTTGCAACATTTTTCATTGATGCTCCGCTCCTATTCGTCGTAGCGTGATTTATATAGCCTACCTCAATAAATGGATATCCAACACTAAAATAATTGTTCAATCTCAACCAGAGTTCCTGAAATTAGCGCGTTAAACCAAACAAACAAACCA
This sequence comes from Callimorpha dominula, assembly GCA_949752705.1. Taxonomy (NCBI): domain Eukaryota; kingdom Metazoa; phylum Arthropoda; class Insecta; order Lepidoptera; family Erebidae; genus Callimorpha; species Callimorpha dominula. Next base: position 2,771,482 of record OX457000.1, on the reverse strand, counting down.
ACTCTTCAGCTTTATAATATTAGTATGGATTTATCTTAAAGGTTAAACTCTCGGCAAACTTCGTTTTAGTGTAATATAATCATTCGTTGTGATAAACTTTATATGTATCAACATCAACTATTGATTATTGGCTTTGAGGAGGTACCACAATTTCGCCAGTGTCATGTATCCTTAAGACAAGCTGTCAAAGGCTTTTATGTAGAGCTGTAGCTAGCTGTGGTTAGAGCCAAAGAGAATCTGTAAAGATGCAGAGAAATAAATACTTAATTGTAAATTGTAAACTTTAACGGTACGTACAAACGGATCGTTTCATGATTATATGAACGCGGCATGTATTGTATATCAAATGGTTTAGAGCTATAGATTCATAATTTATAAAATATAAATTTATAAAAAAGTCAATATACGAGTATGCGTTGGCCATGCGTTGCTGTGGCTAACTAATAATAAAATAACGAACTATAAATTGGAATAAAAAGTTCCTATCCTATCTCTTAAGTTGGACCGACCTGCACACAGTGTGCAAAACTTAATTAAAACCGATTCATTAATTACGAGTTCATCGCGGAGAAACAACGTGACATGTTATTTTTATACATAAATATATATATTTAAAACTACCCTGAACCGATGGCGATTGACTATGTGTCAAATTTTTAATAACCCTTTACTGAACAGCCTTTATACGACAGCAGTTTAATCTGCTCAAATAATAATATTTCTTACGTCATAAATATTAAAAAAAACATGTGGGCTTATTAACTGTCAACTCTGTCAAGATAACTATCACTTCTGTAAGTCATGATCACTATTTGAGCTCTCCACTTACAAACAAAGCCGAATAATCGATTAGTACCTTTTCTATTGTTCTAATCTTCGACTAATTATTATCTTAATTACTTTATTTCACCATGATCCGTGGTAAATCAATAATAAAGTATATCATTTATAATCCGCCCAACTATCCTTTCAATAGTTATACTATTTATAGGATAAATGAGTTTTTAATTGTAACCGATGAAGCGTTATACATACCTATATATAACACCTGGCTTGGAATTCTGGCCCCGCTTCCGCTCCCGGTAACATAAAGCTAAAGAGTTGGTCTATTCGAACGAGTTAATATCAGGATCTGACGTGTCCTATTTGTAAAATTTTTTGTTACATGACTCTTTTATCATTTAAGGTATAGGCTTTTAAAGCCGGATCCTACTATGTATCATTAGCTCTATCTGATAACCATGTCCGTATCGTCAACGTCTAGGTATTTATTATAAACGCAATTGGGGACGAGTGATACAACATTATGAAATGCGGTTTCACGATATGCGGTGCTCTGATTAATATGCAACTCGAATTTAAATTGATTTATTGGCTGATCATCAAACAGATATATATGCATACGGTAAGTGTCAGTTCGGATAGATCCGCCACTAGCGTAACATCATGTTACGCTAGTGGCATATCATTACTTCCGTTTTAAAAAAAACTCTTCTTCAGAAGGTAGTAATTACGAACTAAAAATTGGAGTAATGAACATTCCCAAGTCCAGCAGGGACCCCAGCCACAGAAACTATTACATTTGATATGCTAATATGATACGATACCGAAAAAATCGAACCATCTGCAACCAGAATTGCGTGCGGAGATACGGATACAATGATCGGATCGCGCAAATTAAACATGTGTGGACCCCTCATAATATCACGCTAGAACAAGATCAGGCACCAGATAATACTTTTTTTATCGCTCGATCTATACATCCATACACCCTCACATACTTTCACGTTTACAATATTAGTAGTACTAGATTTATTTTTCACTAGCAGCGCACCGCGGTTTCACCCGCGTAATTCCCGATCCCGTGGGAATATCGGGATAAAAAGTAGCCTATATGTTAATCCAGGTCTCAAGCTATCTACGTACCAAGTTTCATCGCCGTCGGTTCAGTAGTTTTGGCGTGAAAGAGTAACAAACATCCATACATCCTCACAAACTTTCACGTTTATAATATTAGTAGGATAGGATGTCTCTATCGCCGTTTTACTGCGTGGTTTACAGATGCCATTTTTCTTTTTTTTATGCTTTGTGACACTTCTTATAAAGACACTATACAAATCTTTCCGTTTCCTCAATCGCAATAAGGATTTAATGCGATTGAGGAAACTTTAAACTTGCTCTTAGTCACGAGTGTTTATTGCCAAAATTTAAAGATTTTTATGTATGAAGAAACTTGAAATGGTTTTCGTTACACAAAGTAAATCTTGTCACTAGCAAACCATCAGACCGAAAAGTAATACTACAAACAAAAAAAAATATAATAAGATTTTTAGTATTTCTGCGGCTATATCAGTGTGAATTACAATTTAATTGTAGACGCACGGCTGCCGATCGTGATTTGACAGTTCTGCCAACGACACATCTATTTGATTTAGTTGTTAGTCGACGTTTGTAATACCCGCTTAGTTATCTTATGACCTTATCTTATGAAAGATTTACCTGCGCTGCAAATGGAATCGTGTAAACATAGACTAAATATTTAAATAGAGGAGCCCTTGAAAGCAGACCAAGTGCGTCTCTCATTATTTAAATTATTTTGATTAGATAGTGATAGAAGAAAGTAATAGGATATTGTAACGCATGGAGTACTTCTTCTAAAACAACTGCGGCGTACTTCACCACGTATAAAGCTTGGGGCTTTATGGTATCCGGGTTCGATAGGTAGCTAGCTAGAGGAGGAAAATTAAAAGAGCAGGCAAACGCACTATGCGATATAATCAGGATCAGATTATTCATGTAACAATTATAACTTCACACAAATTAATTATAAATAATACTTCTTGAATTATTCTGTGCACATTGCCCGTAAGTCGTCAAGTCCTCCCCGCGACTCACTTGTCTTCAACATTTATTCTTCATAAAATATTTCGAACGTGTTCTAAATTCGAGTTTGGGGCCACCAGTCCATGCCTCTCGCGTAGTAAAGAGTTATTCTTCCAATCGAAGGAGTATGCAAGCTGTGCGAGAGGTCTCGTCACTACAATATTGTAGTCGAACTGTTGAATACTTTGTAGTGCCGTTTTGTTATCTCTTATTTAGTTTATTATAATCTGACGCTATTCTAATCTTTCTTCAGGGTGTGTTAAGAGTAGAAGTAGAAAAAACGACATTTTTTTTATCTTTATACGACTTAGAAGACTTCATTTCTGTTGATTTTGGAACCATTTGTTGAATTTGTGGACAGGCTTCTATTAGTTCTGAAACTTTTTTTTAGTTCACGTTTCGGTAAAAAGCGGTATGGGTTAATTTAAAGTCATAATCAAAATTTTTAAATCTTCGCGAATTAACGCGATAGTGTTCTTAATAGGCATTACGTACATACCTTTGAATTACCTGACATTTTGACCGGGTTGCACTGTGGCAATTCAAAGATATTATCGCTCGTTTGCGATAATAGCGACATAACTAAAAATTATTGTTTTTAGATAATGGCAATGTTTTGTGATTTCCGCTAGAGTATTTTGTTCTAAATATAAAATGAACTTGTCGCTTTCTAACGAATGAAGCACGAAATCGGCGTTGCATCTTTAATTACCATAAAATATCAAAGATTTATAATCGTTTGGCATACTTAGTTCAATTCGACTGAATTCTGAATTATGTCGATATTCTCGCAAACATGTAGTCGTCAACATCTCTACATAGTATAGATAAAACAAAGTCGCTTCCCGCCTTTTAAACTACGCAACTGATTTTAATGCGATTTTCAACAATAAATAGAGTGATTCAAGAGGAAGGGAATAGAAAGTTTAATATTGTTTTGTGTTAATTTATTGAAATATGACGATAATTGTTTACCTCATTAGTATCTACATTGAACCCGTGCGGAGCCGGGGCGGGTCGCTGGTAAATTATTATAATTAGAGTATTTTGAAGAAGTATAATATAAATTTAAAATACCCACGATTCAAAAATTCCCTAAATGATTACTAAAGACTCATGAGTACTCATGACCTTCGAACGGCTGAACAGCTTATCTTGAATTTATACGTACCTAACTAAAACACTTTCGATCAAGTCTCCTACCAAACAAAAAAATTGGTTGTCTGTGAGTCAGTTTACGGACGATAATTTTACGTGATAACGTCATAAGAAAACATTGATGAAAAATTGCATACTTTATGAATTGAATTGAATTATTATCACTGAAGACAGATCGCGCCTCTCTACCGCTTGTTCCGCGCTCTCGCTTGCACGCTCGTCTCAGGCGGAACGTGACAATGAGTCATGCTTTTTCGTGCGTGCAGCCGGCGTTCATCGATTTATAAGACGTTATCACGTCAAAAAAAATTATTCTAATCGGTCCATCTGTTAAGGAGCTATTATGCCAGCGTTATTTTTCGAAATTTAAGCCTCAGTCGTAAATAAGCGCCCACGGAAACTGTCTGGCAAGATTGATAATAACTTTTGAACGGTATTTTGTACTATAAATATAAAAACTTTTGCCCAATACCTTTCTTTCGTCGGTGTATTCCCGTCTTCCATTGCCCTGTCCCTATTAATCGGGACAAAGAAACGGAGGTATTTATTTTTCCCGTTGTCCCCATTGTCATCATATTAACAGAGAAAGTAGGAATTTATTTGTCTATAATAGTAAGTACCTCCATCTTGCATAAAAAAAACGTTTGAGATCACACATTAAATTTAATAAAAATAAATAATACGTAAATATTTTTTTTAAATGTTTAAAAAATGATTTACTTATGTGCCATCCACTTGATGGGTTTTATCGCTTCAATATGTCCAGGTATTATAATAAGGCGGGAATTCGAAATGTCTTATAGCAAATAATATGTTATTCATTGCATGTCTGCAATGTTTTATGAGATGACGCGTCTGTCCAGTTAATTGATGAACGCATTGTCGAGAGTTATTAGAAGGTACTATATTAAAATTGAACAATAGATAATTTGTTATCAGATTATGATAATGTATGAATCTGCTACACTACACTTGTATCTACTTAAAAGGTATCGGTAGAGATTCCAAAGATAAATCAAGGTTAGGTTTTAGATTAGGAAGCATATTAAGTATAATAATGTTATAATAATAATATAATAATTTGAGGCACCTCACAAACAAGAGTCTGATCCCAAATTAAGCAAAGCCTGTATGTACTATGTACTTTAGTAACCAGACTGCTGATAAACATACTTATATATTACTAAATACATACATATTATAGATAAATTACACCCAGACACAAAACAAATGATCGTGCTTATATTTGTCCTGAGTGGGAATCGAACCCAAGATATCTGGCTCAGCAGTCAGGGTCACTAACCACTAGACCAGCTGTCAGATTGTACTCAAGAATGTGGTAGTAATTATATGTCCCAAAACCTATTATTATTTTGATGGCCAAGTATGGTTTCTCTTAAAATATTCTTAAGCCAAGATTTTTAAGAGAAACTAATTTAATGCTTGGTGTCAATGTTGGTGGTTAATAATTATTATAATTTTACTAAATTGGTCCTTGGAATAAAGATGTTCGATGGGTTGCTGACGTTGAAGATTTGATTGATTCTGTATTTATAATACAGATTCAGTTTATTTTTAGGGTTCGGTTCGGCCTTGGCGTATAAGTATGTACCTATAAACAATCATTGTTATGTTTTTTATCAATCAAAGGCGTCCGTTTACACGATGGTACGTCACCGTTGTCTGCACACATCATCATTCAAATGGATTGTTTGTTTGATAAAATCACAGAGTTAGGTTAGTAGGACATAATATTTGAGCTGTTATTCAGTATTCCTACTAAATAAAAACTTCTTTCAGTCAACGTAATAGGCAGTGTTAAAAGATTTTGAAAATCGAATTTCTCTTTTGTTGTTTTTAAAGGCTCCATGTAATGTGGGTCATTCATTACTCCAATGAAGTTAAATACTTGTGTTAAGAGTATAGATGAGTAATCACCCGAGTTTTTACCCAATTGAGGGTTTTAACCCGGGTGATTACTCATCTCTAGAGATGGGTAATCACGCGGGTTTTTATCCAGTCGTGGGTTTTAACTCTGGTGATTACCCATCTCTAGTTAGGAGTGAGTTCAAGTTAAATTTTTGTGATTATTAAATCATTTATTTGATTTGACGGGTCTGTTGGTCGAGTGAATAGTGATCCTGGCCTCGAGGCCACGACCTCTGGCTCAGAGACAGAAAAAATCGTCGTACTCATCAGACAATTATTTGTTCTGTAATCGATTACAGGAAAAATAATTGTGTGATGACTACGACGATTTTTTCTGTCTGGGTGTAATTTATCCATAATATACATATAATTGTGTTCAGTAATATATTAGTATGTTTATCAGCAGTCGGGTTACTAAAGTACAGGCTCTTCCTAGTTTGGGATCAGACGGCCGTGTGGTGTCTTAAGATATTATTAGCCCATCAAAAACATAAATGTGAAAATGTTAACCAAGTTCAATATTAAGAATATACGTGGTTATCGACTACGCCGACAAAAGAATTGAGATCTAAATGATTGCGAAGTTCTGTAGTTATTCCTGAATTTGGCTTAGCTAGTTTTCACATCCAAGTTTTCTTAAATTTGGCCAAACAACAATTTTTTTTATTTTATACGCAAGCTACTACATAATAACTACTACTACTGTATTTATATTGTAAGGTCAACATATCTTACTCATCTAAAAGATGGTGTGCTGAAACTTTTAGAATAGAGCGACTTGTAAACATTCTACAAAACCGGTACCTACTCTTTAGTTAAGCCTAGTGTAAGTACATAGATTTGTAGACTTCACGCACCTTCGAGATCAATATGGAGAACTTTTAAACTTTCGCGTTCCATGATATAATATTATCTACGCATTTTCGGCCTGTGACCACGGCCAGTGCAACCTGGTCGAAACGTCAGGCAATTCAGAGGTATGTAATACCTTTTCGTGATCGCGTTAATTCCCGTAAATACGTAGATAATATTACAATATTAAGAACTTTCAGGTTCCTCAAAATTTTTCTTTCATCTTTAAAGCAAGAGTGTACTTGCACCTCAAAGGCCGGCAACACATTTGTGACTCTTGAGTTGCAGGTGTCAATGGGAAGTCACTTACCATCAGGTGACCCTTCTGCTCGTTTGCCCGTACATGATAATTAACATCTCTTCTTTTTTGAAGGGTAATAAATACATGTAAACCTCACTCGGTCGGCGAAATACAACAGTATTGGTTCACTGCCGGTTATTCGATCGGTTTAATTGCGATAAAACATAAGCATGTTTAAATTAACTTCCACGATTTGTTTACATAGTTTGTTACAAGTGAAACTAATGAAAGCGTTTTAAAAACAATTATCTATTCGAGTGGGTAATGACAGTGGGAGTGAGTGAATTTTGACTGCAACTGGTTTTGTTTACAGTTAATAGATCCTAAATTGACGGTACAGTAATCTATGTATATGAATCACTCTGTGTTGTTGACAACTCGTGGAGGGGCTTGTAGCTAAGTGGTAACCGAGTAGGTTAACACATTACAAAGTTAAATTATACTAGCCAGGTCAGTCTAGGATGGGTGACCATTCTTATCACATGCCCTCGGAGAGCACGTTAAACCGTCGCGTCGGTCCCGAGTGCCACACAAACATGTGTGGCATTCGTTAGGGTCAGTTGGAGCCCTAAAAAGTCCGACAACCTTGTCTAACTACAGAACTTCGATATCATCTAGTACTTGGGTTGTGGAAGTCTGATAGCAGTCGCTTCACGTTAAATATCAAAGATCGGCCGTATCGTAGTTGGACTGAAAGCCGACCACAACTTAGTTAGAAAAAGGTTCGGATGAGGATGATTGTGTTGTTGACAATCAAAATAATTGTCTGAATATTTTTAGAGGTGTACGCTAAAATGTGGTTGATTTATCCCATTTGTTTGCTTTTGTTTAATTTTTATGTAATACACGTATAGCCGATAACTTATACTTAGCGATTAATAGCTAACCTTGACATATTTTTTGTCTGGTTAATTGAAGGTACTGATTCATATATCACCTGTCACTGACAACCCTGACAGCAGCTCACATGCTCATTGAAGAACTAAGTGATGGTTTCTGCACGTCATCCTCGTGTTCAGTAGAGGATGGTCCTCTCCACTACCTACTGTAAGATAACATAGTCGTAACTAATGACCATGAAGCACAGGATAGCCAAGATACTGAGAGATCCACTCTAAACCTAGGCTTGACAAATTCCGAGCGTGTGCTACGCCGAGTCGCTCCAGCAAACGCATTAGTGGCAGGAACTTAATTCCCTCCTACCGATTGAGTGCAAGTACTTTGCACGGTATGATGTCCAGCACTTAGCCTCCACTTGGGTCCACTGTTTCTATATGTCTGTGAACCAGCCTATCGCAACATTTTTTTTATTTCTGTACCCTGTTTAGTATATATTTTAACAGTTAACATTAATTTACGATAAATATCATTGACTGTTCAAACATTTCTTGACAGTGTCCGTGGCAGAAAATCTTTGAACAAAACTCAACGTAAACCATAAACTTAGATAAAACTTATATGTACTAAAAATAATTATTGCTTGTCTTTACGATAGTGTCAACTATCAATAAAGCTAAAAAGTTTTATTTTGTTGACTGCGCTAGTCTCTGGATTTAATTTAAATTCTATTTTAAAATTAAAAAAGAAACAGTCGGATTAAAAAAAAAAATCCGCATTAAAAAGCCCAATTCTTGCTTGCAAAGCGGAGCTGAGAAAACTGCCTAGAATAGCTAGTATATCTATATAGCGGACAATACCATCTATTTATATTTACATATTTGTTTAGGATTGGTGCGGCTTAAACCAGCCATCAAAGATTCAAATAATTGAATGACACGGCCGACACGGCAATTAAAACTACCTAATAAGGGCTAGGAAATAATAGTAATAAAATTTATACTTTATTTGTTCCTCTATAGTCGTAGGATAAAAGATGGATAACTGTATTATATTTGTAGCATCTATCACCTACCTTTTTGAACCCTTATCACATGTTACACCCCCGCCCCGCGGTTTCACCTGCATAAATCCCGGTGCCGTGGGAATATCGGGTTAAAAAGCGGCCTATGTATTCATCCAGATCTCCAGCTATCTACATGCCAATTTCATCACAATCTGTTGAGTAGTTTTAGCGTGAAATAGCAACAAACATCCATACATCCTCACAAACTTTCACGTTTATAATATTAGAAGGTAGGTATATTAGTAGTAGGAAATTACGTTGGCCTTATTCAATTTACCGCCCGCGGTGTGTAGTAGGCACCTATGTCTGTTCTAATATTGTTTTATTTCTTTTTCCACGTGTTTAATATAAGCAAGAACTTATTGGTTGAAGTTCTGTAGGTACATAACAAACTTAATGTGATGTACCTACACATATATATAAGACTTTCCGTGAAATTGTTTGAAATGAAAACTCACGCACTTGCTTCTTTTCTGATCTTAAAGCGTTTATAGCAACTTTTCTTCACAGTTTTGAATGTAATAAAATTCTATTAAATAAAGGGTTATAAAACGGACTAGAGAGTTTATGGTAAATGTAAAACCATGAATGGGTTATTTAGTTCTTTCTTGGCATCGCTACATCGCTCTGCTCGCGTTGTTTTTATGTGTTTGGAACGTATACCTAACCTATAATCTCATTACCTTTATATATTTACGGTTTCTGTATTCGCTGCATATTTCCGGAACGTTTCCCCCGCAAATAAGAAGCTTTTACTGTAGCTGTACCCGGAGTTTTCTTTAAGGCAGAAAAGGCCTATATAATTTTAAGCTTCAGTTTACCACTGAGCTAGTGTGGGTTTATAGTTCTTCATATTAAATATGTTCAGCATGAATACAACGTTTTTTATTTAGAATGAATTGAGTATATCATATCTTTATTACAACATTTATGACGTACATAGTAGATACATAGTAATAAAAGTTTTATTTAAAGAATAAAATTATTCAATCAGCTTTGAGATAAAAATAAAATAAATGCTGATCTCGTAAAATATCGGGCCGGCTGTTTAAAAGAGGTTACCACAAATATCTGTTCTGATTTTAATAAGCTTTTTGCTGGCTCGTTTTATGAGTGATAGGTAGGTATATCTACAAAAGTTAATCAGTTTATTTAAAAATAATAAAACGATAAAAATATTGATTTGGTTATCAAAATAGAACATTTACAAAGAACAAGTGAAGCAGATATCTGCTGTCATAAAATAATAATAATAAAATAGGCCCGTACTACAGCACAACATACAAAAAAAAACTCAGTCGTAGGACTGCACGTCAGAAGTGAAAACATATCTTACACACGTTTTTATATATTATGTATCTGAGCGTGACGGTCACGCGAGTTCCAGCATCCGGCCGATCTCCTGTGAAAATCGTAAACAATAGTGGTCCCGAAACTGAGCCCTGCGGGAAACCAGCATTTTCTTATGTCATAAAGTCTTGAAATTGTTTCTTCTTTTTGACTTGGAATACACGTTCAGCAATATATGATTTGAAGAGCAAAAAGCAGCTATGTTAAAGATTTATTTTTATTTTTTCCAACAGTTCTTTGAGTATTAAACTTTGTCAAAAGCCTGTTAAATATCTAAGAACACAGCAGAACAGTACCCTTTATCCTCCAGGCTTTTTCTGATTTTATTATAAACTCTATGGGCTTGTTCTACTGTTGAGTGATGTTGTCTAAATCCAAATTGGTGACGAAGTATTACGTTGTTGTCGTTAATATTCGACGGAGAAGAAACTTTTCAAAGACCTTTGTTAGAATGGGAAGCAAGCTTATTGGTCTATTTGACGTTACTTCAGTCGGTGATTTACCCTCTTTATAGGTAAGTGTTATTTGTGATATTTTCCATAACTTCGTGAAGTATTGGACTCTCAGTATACCATTATAGAGACTAGTTATAAAGGTTGTTAAAAATGCGGACAAAGAATTATCTTTACCTACGTATTATTATAAAAAACTGGCCAAGTTCGAGTCAGACTCGCGCACTGAGGGTTCCGTAAAATATTTTTATTATATGATGTAACTAAAAATTTATTTTTAGCAATTTTTCCTTTATCTGTGCTATAAGATGTTGCTTCGTACCAAATTTCAAGATTCTGAGTTCCCGGGAAGTACCCTGTAGGTTTTAATTCCCTTGCGAGTGTCGAAAATTTGCGGAAATTTGCGGCATAAACGGCTGTATCTTTTGATTGCGTTGGCTTAGAAGTTTGATTTTTTCACAGCTTTAAGGGACAGTAAACCTGAGTTATTGATATAAATTCCAGCTTGATACCTCCACGCGTCCCTGAGAAAAAAGGTCTTGACAGACAGACAGACCTTCGAACGGACGGACAACAAAGTGATCCTATAAGGGTTCCGTTTTTTCCTTTTGAGGTACGGAACCGTAAAAATTACTTGATATTATGCAGAATAAATATATAAGCGTACAAACTTACATCATATTTTCTCAAAAAGAGAAGCACAGAATTGATATTCATATATGTTTTATTTACAGCCTAACAAATGTATTTACGTTTTTATAATGATAGTAAAAAAAAAATCATGTTAGACCTCAGTTCCCTCAAAGGTTTGACTTTTATATATTAGATCAAGTTAACAGCGGTGTCAAATCAGTTCGCGTTTCTGAAACGTTGATCAAAGAAAGAATGACTACCTAACAATCTTCGATCAATTTTATCTAAGCTAACATTCAAACCGCATTTGAAATAAGATTTTTAATTTGACAACCCTGTTAACTGATCCGATGATAAAATCAAAGTACCTAATTATGCTTTCAGCAATTCAATATATACTTGACAAGAAAACGTTAATCGCGGTAATATTTATGTGGCAGGATACCTTTTATTTACCCGGCGTTTGGGTCGTACTGCACATATCGTGGTCATAGGTGGTCACCTTGTAAATATTACCATAGTCTCGATTTACACACATATAATATGCACCAAAGTTACTGTCCTAGTTTTGATTGACTTCTCGAATGCCTTCAATACCGTCAGTCACGAAGTCCTACTATCCATTCTATCGTATCTTATGATCTCCTCAGAAGCATTGGAATGGTTCTCCACTTATCTTCAGGGACGACAACAGTGCGTACGCATTGATGACTTCTCATCAGATTGGTGTGATCTCTACACTGGTGTCCCTCAAGGCGGTATTCTATCTCCACTTTTGTTTTCAATGTATATTAACCTCATAACTCAAGAACTTCAGTGTGCGTATCACCTATACGCCGACGACTTGCAGCTATATACACAGGCCAGCACTGAAGACATATCGAAAGCCATTGATAAAATCAACAACGATTTAGAGTCAATAAAACGCTGGTCGATGAAGTTCGGTTTATCCGTAAATCCTGCAAAATGTCAGGCGATTATTGTTGGAAGCAAACGTATTATGTGCAGGATAGATTCTACTACCATCTCACCTGTAGTCTTCAATGGCTCATTCATACCCCTGAGCTCTGTGGTTAAAGACCTGGGTTTGCACATAGACTCATCCCTTGATTGGCGTGCCCAGGTGACTCACGTAAGCCAGAAAGTGACTGGCACTCTCCGACATTTATATCGGTTAAAAAAATTTCTTCCTACTAAAACCAAAACTATCCTAATGCAGTCCCTAATCATTCCTATCATCGACTATGGTGATGTGTGTTATTTCGACCTGAATGCAGACCTTCTCAACAAACTAGACCGTCTTCTTAATAACTGCATTCGATTTATATTCAATCTTCACAAGTATGACCACGTGTCTGCTTTACGTTCCGAATTAAAATGGCTACCTATTCGCCAGCGCCGTAATCTACGAGCACTAACTTCACTCACTCTTTAACACTCTTTTCTCTATTCTTAACTCTCCATCTCCACCTTCTTATTTAGCTCCCTACCTTCGGTTCTTGTGCTCAAATCATAATAGAAATCTTCGTTCTACAAATAACAACCTTCTCTTATGTCCCCCACATAACTCCGATTTCGTGAACTCTTCGTTCTATGTCCAAGCAGTTCTTCTCTGGAATGCACTCCCACTCGAAATCAGGATGTCCACAAACCGCTTTACATTTAAGAGGAGAGTACGGGATCTGCTCCACAATGAGTTGGCGGAATTGACACAGCGCTAGTACATAACTCTCTATGTGTGTATATATGTATGTTTATGATATGTATATATTATGTAGTATATTATCTATCAATGACACATAGCAAACTTTGCACCTATGTATTTTATTTATGTATTTAACGTGTATATTTAGTTCATGGTTTGATTTATCTATCAAAATTATTATAAGACCTAAATTCGTATCTTTGGAATAACATCTCTCTCTCTCTCTCTCTCTCTCTCTCTCTCTCTCTCTCTCTTTCTCTGTTTTCTCTCTTTATCATGTCTTTTGCACCTACCACTTTTATTTCTGCATCACCCCAAGGTTGACTGGCAGAGAATGCCTAAGGCATTAAGTCCGCATTTGTACAGTCTGTGCATGAAGCATTAATAAATAATAAATAAATAAATATGCTCAGAAGTCGCGGAAGTTAAAAAATTATTAGCTTCCATGTCTTTAAATAAAGCAAATACTGAGATCTCAGTAACATTAAATAATTCAAAGCTGTTAAATTCCTTTATCAGATATTGTAACTGTTAAAACAGAAAGATGTGTCGTAACGAAGAACCACAGATATAGTTTCTAATCGAATAAATACTGTAAATATTTGCCATTATACTATTCCGTTTAGTTATCAAATATTTAGGTAAGTCGTCTTCAGCTTCTAACAAATATCGTAAAAAGTGCGTCAGAATTTTTTTTTACTAAGATATCTTGCGGCATCTACTTCATCTAACCGAAGTCGTGTCAGATGTAGTCCAAAAGCAAATCAATATTGTTTATGTCGCAGCCATTTTAGTTGAATTAGAATTTCAGATTCATCAAGCCGTTTTACTAAATGGAGCCGTTTATCTATCGGTCTAAATGATTCAGTTGATGCATCTACTACAAAATTAGGTGAACTGGCTGGCTGTTGCCTAGGCGATTCATACAATAGGGTGACCGTGTAACAAAAAAAGAAAGTTGAAATATCTGAGATTAGTAGAAATTGTTTATTTAAGTAAATTGTAAAGAATTGTTTTAATTATTAATCGAATTGCAATAATAACAGTTGCAGTCATAGTAGATACAGTAAACAGCACGCAGTAACGGCTGCGTCATCCCACTACTATTATAAATGTGAAAGTTTGGCTGGATGGATGGATATTTGTTACTCTTTCACGCAAAAACCACTGAACAGATTGCGATAAAACTTGGTTTGTAGATAGCTTGATTAATGCATAGGCTACTTTTTATGACGATATTCCCACGTGATCGGGACCTACGCGGGTGAAATCGCGGGGTGTTGCTAGTATTATATACGATCTCATTTCAAACTTTTTGTTCAAACAACTTTGTCTAAAATTTAAACTCAGCAGCCGTGTACGTATTATTATATTATGAACAAATAATTTCTTTATATAAATTTAAAAAAAGCAAAGATTATGGTATCCATATATAAAATCCAGGAAATGTTGAGCGAGTACGATTTATTTATTTTTACTAATATAACTATAATTGTAGAATGATATAAGTTGAAACAGACTTAGCCAAATGCTGCAATAGACATATTTTATACTAATTATGAATAGTTGAATAATATTGTATCATTATCTTTGAGTAGCGTAACAAAGATCTATTGGCACGCGCACGCGACGCTTTTTAAAACGCAGCTACGACTTCTATATGGAACGTCACATTATGGCATATTCAGTATTGCCAGATACAACAGTTCACCCATTTCGAAAGCGTTTTTACTCGATTTTTATGTAATGAGAACGAAAAAGAAAATGGTTGTAAACCAGGCGTTCAAGAGCTTTGGAGAGGAAGGGTCAGATGGATATGGGACGATACTCAGAGAAGCCAGAACGGTTAATATTTTTTTGGTAAAGGAATGCGCTTGCGCTTCTTTTCATGCCACGGAAAAGTTCCCACTTAATATGCGAAAATTAAAGATATGAGCCAGAACAGGAAAAATTTCATCCAAAAGCAGCAGGATCATATCACGGCTAATATTATCCCTACCAATTGTGCGAGAGTTATTAGACATTATACTCTTCTTAACAGTACAAGCGGAGAATTGAGTAAAGACGAAAGCCGAATAGTCAGGAGCTGGAACAGAGGAAATATGTTTAAACGTGTTTTCTTTTATAGTCCTATCAAAGTTGAACGAAGCAGATAAATGCTTTTTCAGTAGATCGAAATAACATTACATTCATAAAGCAAGAAACAAATATTTACGTACATTACAGTTCTAAGTCTGCTTTTAAATCGTTTTTATTATAGCAATATTCGTAGCAATTGTGTGTGTTTGCAACGTAAATAAAATACTGGCAACACCGGTGTTATAAAAAAATATATTTGGTTAACAATTCAGAAAAATCCATCCGTGACCAAAATCGGTACAATTCGGTCGAAACGACGGGAATCAAAAACGGTATCGTTTCTTATAAATACTATCGCGATAAGGTCCAGCTTTACACATCTAATTGAAAAAACTCCTAACATCCAACACTTCTCATACAAACAAAAGATAGAACTACATTTAATTTTTTATTTTTTTTTATACTATAGGGGGCAAACGAGCAGACGGGTCATCTGATTGTAAGTGACTACCGTCGCCCATGGACACCTGCAACTCAAGAGTCACAAGTGCGTTGCCGGCCTTTGAGATGGGAGTACGCTCTTTTCTTGAAGGTTTGAAGGTCGTATCGGTCCGGAAACACCGCAGGCCACAATTTGTTCCAAAGGTTGGTTGTGCGAGGCAAAAAATGTCTGGAAAACCGCACAGTGGTGGATTGCCAATTATCCAGGTGATGGGGATGAAAGTTTTGTCGCGTTAAACGATGGCGAAACGTTGAAATTATGATTGTGTTTCTTTGACTGCTAAAAATAATATTGTTAACCATTTTTATAATAAGTTCCCATGTAAAACAACCCTATCCATAACAATATTACAAAGCTAAAAAGTTTGTTTGTTTGTTTGAACTCAGGTTTTACCAATCAATTAAAAAAATTGCGTTAGACAGCCTCTTTATTGAGGAGGCCATAGACTATTATTATTATATTACGTCAAATTACGACCCGTATGCGCGAAGCAGTGGCCGTACAAATCATAAACTTATTATATTACACTAGAGTAAAGTATACTTAGTTTATGGTACAAATACTGGCATTTTTTCATAACCTGTAATAAAGTTTAAAAAGTACATACCTTATCTGAAAGTTTTAAAAGTGTAAATACCCACTTTTGAAGAGTTTAGATAATTAATTAATATTAGTTTTCATTGGCTGAGGGAAAAGTAATAATAGCAACGTTCAAAAGAAAAAAATAGGCACTCAGGACTGCTGACAGAAGTGAAAACGAAATGTGACAGTAAGTAATAAGCAGCTGACAGAACTCAGTGTTTAGATAAGCGCCCTCGAGTAGATCTAATTAAGTATTATTAGCGTGACGATCACGAGTTTAGTGCTTTTTCCCCATAGCAATAGTGCACAAACGTGCCTAAAGAAGTTTTCACTTCAAAAATTATGGGAGATTTATTATATATTAGAGGATTGAGGGGATCAGGTCGTCGGTCCATCTGGCTAGGGGGCGTTCTACCTTCCGTTTACCGATTCGCGGTCTCCACTCTAGTACCCGTCTGGAGCACTACAGCCTCAGGAAAATAGACATGCGCTTTTTAGCTAGTCAAAAGTATTTTTAACGCAGTCTGTTTCTTGATTTATTGAATAATTTCTTCTTTTGATTTTGTTTTAAACGCCTTTTTCATCGGACACATATTATGTAGTTTTTACAAGCAACATAATTATAATACAAATTTTGTTGGTTTTAATAAAAATAACCTAGGTATCTAGTCAAACATGTGAACGCTCCACCAGTCGTAAGCGACAGTAATATAATTATAAAAATGGATGTCTGTAGTCATTTCGTTGTTTGACAGTTTGTTATAACTATGAACACGTACTAATGAGGAGGGGAAAACTACGTAGTACAATATATAGTTATCTGCGGGAAAAACGCATTTTCGTAACGGCCACGGCGAAGTTTGACATTGACAACCTCAAAAGGTTTTTGCGTCGTTATATTCAACAAGGATTTATTTGGACTAAACGTTATATATAAACAAACTGTATACATAATGTCTACAGTTTTATTATTTATACGTAGATTTGTTCAAATGAAATTTCAGATTATTAGAACGAACTTTGGAAATTAAAAAGAAGAATACCGAACTTTTGCCAGAATTCTCAACAAACCAGTCCATAAGTAGGTGCGATCCTAGAAAACTGTTTTTATTTTTATACGACTGCCCAAAAAAGGAGTGTAATTTTTTCCAGGTTTATATGTATGTGAGTTTCTTTATTCTATCATAACTTCTAAATGCCTGAACAAATTTGGATGTATGGGATATCATTAAAATTTTTACATCATCCCGGGCGACACTGGCTGTATGGCGCCGTAATACAAAACGTACGGCAGGGCTGCGGTTGATTATTTTTTTAAATGTTTTCTACTTTAATGTATATAATAATATGTTTACTATAATGTTTTCTGTGCTTTAAACCTAAGCCTAAATCTTGATTAAACTTTTTGTACATTTTCTAGAGACAATACTCACTTTGTCTGCGTCTTCACCCGCGTAGATACAACCTAAGAAGGCTCAAGTTAGTAGCCAAAAGCTTCTGATTAGGTACGCGGTACTCGATATGAGACCGGACTTACGATTTATAAAAAACCGGACAAGTGTAAGTCTAACTCACGCACCGAGGGTTCCGTAATAAAACAAACTTGTATGTAGATAGTAAGTCTATCTCGGGAATCAATTCTGACCAATGTTTGGCCGTCTTTATCGAAAGACTTATTTAATTTTACATTTCTAAAAATATTTTCACACGATTTACGACAGTCAATTATCTAACCGCAAAATACAAGTTCGTAATTACAAAAACGTTTTTTTTTATTTCATATAACAATAAATTTCGGATTTTTTCCTTTAATTGTGCTGTCCGACCTTGCTTCTTACCAAATTTAATGATTCTAGGTCACTGGGAAGTACCTATAGGTTTTGATTTACCTGCGAATTGAAATTTGGTCAAATCTAAGGCTGGCAGTATCTTTTGATTGCGTTGACTTAGAAGCTTGTTTTTTTTATAGCTTCAAGAGATCGCAGACATACTCCTACGTATTTCGTTTTAATTTCAACTTGATGCGTCAACGGGTTCCTGAGAAAAAAACAATAAACAGTTTGAAGTTTGAAAAATGGTCCTGACAGACAGACAGACAGACGGACAAAAAAAAATCTTATAAGGGTTCCTTTCTTCCTTTTGAGGAACGGAATCCTAAAAAACAATAATTGCTCCGCACAGAAGCAGTACTCCAATTTGTTAGCACATCAAGCTCTTTAACTGTTTTCTTTATCATACCATCATACTTGTACAGCTATATACTTCAAAGTCATAAGAACTATAATTAGGCAGTGTTCCAAAGACTTAAAATAGTCAGTAAACTTAAGTCCGGATAAATGGTCTTTTGAAAAAAAGCGCGGGAAACACAAAGCCGTGAAGACGTGGTTTTGGAACCTTTTATTTAAATAAAAAAATTTTGTATATATAATATAAATTTGGATCAGAGTGTGATCGTAGTTTGTATATATAGTAGTGTAGATATTAATTTTATGTATTTATAATAAATTGTGTAAATAAATCAAGAAGCTTGGGGTAAGTTCCCTAAAACTTTATAATGTCTCCCATTCTGGACCCCGATCCTGGGGGAACGGTTCCAGACATAGGATTTACTATTACTGTTTCTAACAATGAAGAATCTGGTATAGAGACAGATACATCTATCAGTCTGGGAACTAATAGCCGTAAACGCTTAGCTATAGATAGGACTTGCAGACACTGCAACAAAAAAAGAAGTCGTAAAGGACACCGTCCGGGAAAAGAATATAATAAAGATGAATGTCAATGTTTAAAAGAAAATATTACCAAAGATACCTCGACACCATCAGTTGCGATGGATTCAATCTCAATCAGTCAATCAGTATCGCAAAGTCAAATCTCTCTTGTACAGCCACAGTCGGTTGCCAGAATGTGCTACCATTCTTCCGACGTGGCGCCGTATGTCCTCCACATTCAAAAAACGTCACAGAGTCCCAATGACAATGTATCCCTACACCCCATAACTTTTGGAAAATTTCTAAAAAATAACTCAATACACAATATCCTTAATGGAAGTCTGAAACGCATTGGTCGTAACAGGCTTGCATTAGCCTTTGCTAAGTACGAGGATGCCAATGCAATACTAACTAATCCGGCTTTTGAATTAGCTAACTATAAAATTTTTATACCATCTTTCTCAGTCACCTGCATGGGTGTTGTAAAGGGCGTTCCAGTGGAATGGTCAGACGAAAAGGTAATAGAAAATATTAATACTCCAGTTGACTGCGGTCAAATTCTTAAAGTGCGAAGAATGAAAAGGAAAAGTATTGTGGATGGTCAAATGGTTCTGAAACCAACAGAGACAGTAGTAATAACATTTCATGGACAGGTCTTACACCCAAAAGAATTTTTGTTTGTTATACTGCCTTTCCTGTGGATTTATATATTTACCCTACTATACAATATTATAACTGCTGTCGATTTGGTCATGTTAAAGTACAATGTCGATCACAACCAAAATGTTTTAAATGTGGTCAGGGTCACACTGGAGATAGCTGCTCTGTATTGGAGGAGGATGTTACATGTTGTTTGTGTAAAGGTTCACATTATGCTATAAGTAACAAATGCTTAGAGTATGAGAGACAGAGAGTTATTAAAGACAGTATGGCTAACAGCTGTATTTCATATGCTGAAGCCTCTAAGATGCATGCCCCAATTTCTCGTGTAAGCTATGCTGATGCCCTGCTATCTTCTAATATAAGCCCATCTACAATAGCCCCTCAACGTGAAAGTTCAGCTAACCCTACTATGAATACTTCATATAAAAAAACAGTTTTTTAAAACCCAAATCACAACACAAATTTTCAAAGAGCTATGATAAAGATACTCATAATGAAATCATTAGAGATTACAATACTCCTTCCTCTTCCAATGGCTGTGCTTTAACTTTTAAAGATAATAATTTAGATAACTTGAGTACCATTGCTTTGATAAAATCTTTATCTCAATCCAATCTGTTTTTACCGTCCAACGCTGCCCCCGTAATTGATACTATCACAAAAAATCTAATAATAATAATAATGGACAAGCTTGCAAAGGTAATTCAGTGGAATAGTCAAAGTGCTGTTCCCAAAAAAATTAAATATTTTTTTTTATTAATAAATATAAACCTTTTTTATTTGCTTTACAAGAAACTTGGCTGAAGCCAGGTTCTTTGTTTAAGATTCCAGGCTATGCTAGCCTAAGAGAGGACCACTCTGATGGGTATGGTGGAGTTGCTCTAATTGTCAAGCGGCCTCTTCCTTTTACCCATTTCCCTATAGCACCACATTCTAGTGGGTTTTCTGTTGTTGCTGCTACTATTAATGATATTTGTTTTGTATCTATTTATATTCCACATCCATCATCGGCTATTCTCAATGAAATTGAAAGTATTATATCCTCTCTTCCAAAACCATTTGTATTGTTGGGTGACTTTAACTGCCAACATCATTCCTGGGGAAGTTCTTCAACGTATAGTTATGGTAACATTATAAATGATCTTATAGACACCCATAATCTTTGCATACTTAATACTGGCCCTGGACATGAACCTAGTGTACCAGATCTGAGCATCTGCACTCCAAACTTAGCATCTACAATTACTTGGTTTCCTTTACAATCTACCCATGGTAGTGATCATTATCCACTAGTACTCACTTTTCCTTTTCGCGTTAATAGCTCATCTGCCCGCTCACTTCGTTTAAAGTATAGGCTGGGTGAAGCCGACGCCAATATTTCTTCTCTTCCAATTGTCTGTAAGGGCTCGGAACCTAAGTGTGCAGAATCCCTAACCAAAACATTAATTGTAGCGGCTGATCAAGTTTTCCCTGTTAAAAATGCATCCCTTGCTTACATTGCTTCCCACCCTGGTGGGACAAGAAATGTACAGAAGCGGTAAAAGCTAGAAAAGAAGCTGAATTAAAATATTGTAGAGAATGTACTGAGGAAAATTTTGATCACCTTTCTGAGATTATAAATAACACTAAAAATCTTTTTAGAAAAAAGAAATCTGACAGCTGGAAATCCTTCTGCTTGTCAATGTCTCCTAATGTTTGGCCATGTATGGTATGGCAGAATATTCGGAGATTTAGATCTGCCTTTTCTGATACTTCCTCCAATTTCTGACCTACTTCCTTAACTAATAATTTTTTAGATAAATTAGCTCCTCCTTCATTTCCAGAAAAAATATCTCTTCATAATGTACCTCATAATTTGTCTGGTCTCAACAGCCCTTTTTCACTTTCTGAGTTGAAGGGAGTGTTATCTTATGTTCGGGACTCCGGGTAGTGACGGAATTCCTTATTCTTTTTAGTTTACCTTAGTGATGAGTCTTTATTGTATCTCTTAGATTTAATTAACTCGATTAAGATTTCTGGTTCCATTCCGACCGACTGGAAAACACAAGACGTCATCCCGATTCTTAAACCTAATAAAAGCCCTTCTGAAGCGTCATCATATCGTCCTATAGCTCTATCCTCAGTATTAATGAAAATCGTTGAGCATTTAAACAAAATTCGTCTCGAATGGTTCATAGAGAGCAATAATTTGTTGAGTAAGAATCAGTTTGGGTTTAGACGGGGTAGAAGTACTATGGACAGTATAGGCATTTTGACAACGGATATACGCATTGCATTTTCTGAAAATACCGCTGTAATAGCTACCTTTTTAAATGTAAAATCTGCCTATGACAATGTTGTTTTATCCATTTTGTTCAAGAAACTTAACTCTTTAAATGTTCCTTTTATGTTAACTAATCTGATTATAAGCATACTGTCAGAACGGAAAATTAAGTTGTCCCTGGAAGATTCCAGTTCAGTATCTAGGTTATTGTGATAAGGCCTCCCTCAAGGATCAGTGTTAAGCCCCATTTTGTATAATATTTATACATACGACTTGGAGTCTTCCTTGGATAACGATGTCCGATGTCTGCAGTATGCGGATGATTTACTATTATATTCTGTTCATAGATCCATCAGTTCTGCCTGTACATCGCTAAATGCGTCTTTAGACCTTCTTAAACAGTGGCTAGATAACAACGGTCTTGAAATATCCCCAACTAAAAGTTCAGCTATGTTGTTTTCCAAGAAAAGACTCCCTCCTCCAATAACTGTAT
This sequence comes from Callimorpha dominula, assembly GCA_949752705.1. NCBI lineage: Eukaryota > Metazoa > Arthropoda > Insecta > Lepidoptera > Erebidae > Callimorpha > Callimorpha dominula. The sequence goes on along the minus strand of OX457000.1, from coordinate 2,749,023 downwards.
TATATAATAATCATGCTATCCCGGTTAAAAATAAGGTCAAATTTTTAGGTATTGTACTAGATTCCAAGTTAACTGGAGTATCTCACTGTGAATACGTAACAAGTAGATGTGAGCGTAATTTGAATATCCTTAGGTGCCTATCGGGCGTGTGGTGCGGTGCACACCCATTTACCATGAAATTAATGTACAATGCATTGATTAGAAGTGTTCTTGATTATGGTACTTTTTTATTGGAACCGGGTAACAAAGCTGCATTCAAAGGTTTAGATTTGATTCAATCGAAAGCATTGAGAATTGTTTCCGTTTGTATGAAGTCAAACCCCATTAATGCGCTACAGGTAGAATGTATAGATCCTCCATTACATCTTCGTCGGCAATACCTGTCTGACAGATTTATATTCCGTTGTTCCCAACTATCAAACCATCCCATTCATCAAAAACACCAAAAAAATTCTCAGATACACACAGTCAGATGTACACAGTACACACATCCAAGTTTTATAAACACAATCCTACTCCATATTTAGTAATAAGTTATGAAAAAAAGATTTCACTTCAAACTCCAATTTATAGTTCCCTTTGTTTTCCGTTGTTCTGTGGCAACTTCGAATCACTTATATTGTCACCAAATATACATTACTCATTAGGTATTAGAAAGGATGATCCTCAGGCAAATATTACATTCAACTGCATTAGAGATAATTTATGGAGAGACTTTAATTACATTTTTACAGATGCTTCGAAACATTCCACTACGGGACAGGTTGGAGTGGGTGTGTTTCATTCACAATTTAATAATGCATTTAAAATCAAATTTCCTCCTGAAACTTTAGTTTTTACTGGAGAATGTTATGCTATTTTTAAAGCTCTTGAGTATGTCATTTCAAACAAATTTGAAGAAACTGTTATTTTTTCTGATGCCTTAAGTGCATTACAAGCTATAGGTAGATTTCCATTTAAGGGTGATATATATACTATTATCGTTGATATTAGGGATTTACTTTTAAAGTGCTGTAATCTAAATTTAATTGTCTGTTTAGCATGGATACCAAGTCATTGTGGAATCGTAGGAAATATAATGGTAGACCGTTTAGCTAATGAGGCTGTGCAGGATGGAGTTGAAGATCCTTATATAAATTACTACCATGACACGGCTTCTTTGCCATCGATTTATCTAAAAGAGCGTTGGGAGAATCTTTGGGCTGAATCCAGCCGTTACAAAGGTAAACATTATGCTAGAATCCAGTCAAAGATTCCTTCAAAGCCTTGGTTTGGCAAAATTATTTTTAATAAACGTGTTACAAGTTCCCTCATTAGAATGAGACTTGGTCATGTATGTACTCCGGCTCACCTCGCCAGATTCCAAATTGTCAACAGTGACCTATGCGAGTGTGGTGAAGTGGGTGATTTGAATCATTTATTCTTTTCTTGCCCATTGTATGATATCTCGAAATTTATTTCATCCTTAGTTTCCATCTGCATTCCACTTCCTTCATCTATTCCCCTATTTTTGTCTTCCAATACTCCTGATGTATATAATATTTTAGCCTCTATTTTTAACAACCTATGACTCTTTAAAAATCTAAATATGTATATTAACTTGTTCCTTGTCTCCTTTTGATCCAGATTCTAACCAAATTCAAAATTTTATTTTTTCATATTGTTTCCCTACCTTTTACTTGTTTGCGGCGATACGAACCGTGAGCCATACCAGAAAAAAAAAATGGTCTTTCTTTTAGTAGACACAACTAGGCGATTAAACTACAAGATAACAAATTCAAAATAGACTAAAAATTTAATTTCGATTTGAGCTTGCCAAACTTACATGGTCGTATGGTTCGTATCTACGAGAGGCACGCTCGATTATTGTAGAGTTCAATTGGATTGAAATAAATTTTGTTCTTTGTCAAGTTCTTCGGATTGTACATGGACTGGTAAGCTGTTCATAATTATAGCACGCTGACAACTGATGGATGTAATAACGAATCGAGTAAAGGATATAATCGGTCAGCAGGTATAGATTGACAATAGGAAATATATTCGAAATGACACGTCGTCATCTTGAATATACACATGACATTATCTTCAACTAATATAAATTATTGGATTTATTACATATTATTGCAAGTGACTCAAGACATCAAACAGCAAAATAAGTTATTAATATTAAAGTATGCGCGAACAAATTAACATAATATTTACTTAAGTTTAATAATGCGCAGACTGCTTTTATGGATATACATAAAACAGGTTTAACTGTCCGGCAGTTTCTTGAGATCATCATTTCAAGAAACTGCTACAAACAGACATAAAAATAATATATATCATAAATATTTATAAAATACAGAGAATGCACGAGTTTTTGATAAAGTCTATTCACCGTATGCTTTCTGCAACATTTTCAACGACTCTGAACATGAAATTCTATTTGCAATGCAAAATCTTGAGACAAACTCTTTGTTCGATGTTTTTATCCATTATAAAAATCGCAAGACACTCTTGAGATGAGCTTATAAAATCGAGTACTGGAAACAAACTAAATGACAGATATTGCTCAAACTTCGTGCCAATATTGAAAAAACAGTTGTGCCAACTTAACCACAAAAAAGAATTATTTGAATTAAATATGGAATTAGAATTAAATTATCAATTCTCGATACATTTTTGACAGAATGTATAAGGTTCAATAAGTTTTTGGTTACCCGACGCGACGTTTCGATCGAAGTGCACCGATCGTGGTCACGGGTGGACTGGTGAGAGAGAGATCAGCGACGGCGACGCCGTGACGCCTCCGTGAGTAAACAACGAGTTACAAATCTAATATGTCATGTATCAAAGTCGCGAAAGTTAAAAAACTTCTTTTATTATCTCCATCCAAAGGTCTTTTAGAGATCGCTTTTAGCGATAAGACCGCCCATTGCACCTACTCGAATTTGAAAGATCAGTGTTTTTCTTTCAACAAAAAAAAAAGATTACCTAACAACATGTTACCCGACTCACAGATCGGATCGGGAAATAACATTTATCTCCTTTTTTTAACCTCCTCACTTCATAAATCTGCAAATCTAAAGACAAAATAGTTCTTTAAGAGGTTCTTGTTAAGCCATAATTACGATTTTTATGGACATTATAGGCCGTAAAATCTCGCTGAAATTACTGATGCTGACAATTTGAGATTGAAATATTTTTATATTTTCAAATGTGCATGCATATGATAGTCAAATCTCTTGTGTGTACCAGAACACCATAAGTTTTTCGGTGGTATAGGTATCTTTATCAACCCTAAATTTTATCTCAAAGAACGATTCATGTGCTTTCATGACACATATGAAAAATATTTTAGGTCATCAGAAGATTTGAGACTGGAGATGCCACTGCATTCCACTAAATTTTATGATCTATCTTCTACAGTTCAAGCTGTACGCTTGTGGAATGCGGTGCCGGTAGTAGTAGATATATTATATCAGTTACACTGTCTATTACAAGGGTGCTGGCATTTTATATTCCATATTTTCACAGATAAAGTGTAGAGTAAGATACTTATAGACTAATTTCACTACAGTATATAATAAACTTGAGTTTACGTGTGTACATATCTACCTATCTAATGTAATCTAATACCTTTGAACGAGCAATTCTTGTATATATATATACTAGTAGTTCCCGCGCGGCTTCGGTCGCGTATACATATTAAAATATCAAATTTTGCGCGGAACCTTAATTTTTTTTTCAAAAGTAGCCTAAGTTACTCCTTTTAACACCTGCTATCTGCAAATGAAAGTCCCATGGAAATCGGTTCGTTCCGGATATTAACCGAAACAAACAGACAGACAAAAATGTTTTAAATATTTGTAAATAACTGTATGAGCTTAAAAAGAAACTATTATTTTGACATTACTAAAAAAACACTTCAATTTTATTTATTTGTATTGATATCTATATATATAATCTGAATGTATGAAACGGTTCCAACGATTTTGATGAAATTTTGTATATCGATAGAGTTTTGCATTTTATGTTCAATTGCATAGTTGTACTTCCTGTAAAAATGCAATTTTACAAAAAAAATACGATTGTACAAAAAGCTAGGTACAGGCAAAGCCCGGTCTCCCAGCTACTATTCATTTAAGTAGATATAGTTAAGCATTGGTATATTTATATAGGCATTATAGTAAATTTTTTTAAAGTACGGAATATCTGTATATTCTGTACTAGCAGCGCCCCACGGTTTCACCCGCGTAAGTCTCGATCCCGTGGGAATATCGGGAAAAAAGTAGCCTATGTGGTAATCCAGATCGCCAGCTATACATACTAAGTTTCATCACAATCGGTTCATGTATTCATGTATACTTTACTGCATTCCATATGTTACAAAGGTGGTATATAAAAAAGTAATTATGAACAATATGGACCCTGTCGGGCACAGCAAATTAGGAGAGAGGAAGACGTGGCAATTCAAGTTATAGCTTATCATAACTAGATCACTTACAAGTATTTACTTACCTATAGAGAGTATAGTTATAGTTATGTTATTTTGTAATCAATTTATCATCTAAAAACTCCTTTACTGTGTAGTATGATTTTGGTAACAGAAATTGTTCAGTAATTTTTGCGTGAAAAAGTAACGCACATCCATACATCCTTAGAAACTTTCACGTTTATAATATTAATAGTAGGACTTATTAACAATCACAAGTTATTTTACAATTTTTTAATTCACCACCGACCACCAGTGTCTCTCTGTATCATTTTGATCCATCCTAAGGTTGCCTGGAAGAGATTGCATATAGCTATAAGGCCGACCTTTCCACATTATCTGTTTGACATAATTATGTATGTATGGTACTTCCACTGTAACAACGGTGTACCAATAATGTGTTTTCTATCTATCTAATTAATCACAATGCACATCTCTGTACGCTTAGATCTTTTAAAATATGCAGCGGATTTTAATGCGGTTTTCATCAACAGATAGAGTGATTCAAGAGGATGGTTTATACGTATAGTTTAATATTGTTTTGCAAAGCCGGGGCGGGTCGCTAGTTAACTTATAATAGACTGAAGCCGAACCGCAGATGTAAACGAATGATGAAACCACTCGGCTATTTAATTCATTACTTTGGCCACAAATTACTAGTTCCTTTCATTTTATTTAGCTGTAAGGGTTCATAAAGCTAAGAAAAATGAATGTTTTAAGAGTGGGTTCACTTCGGTAGTGTATTGAGAGGGAATCAAAACCGTGAACACTAGATCGCAAGTCCGACGTCTTAGCCATTATTTACTACAGCTGTAGTACATTTCAAACAACATATGTTCATCGCTTTGTCTCTATGCAAGATCCCCACCAAGTACGTTCCAAACCAATCGAATATTACGTTCGATTATCACAATGATAAGAGAGTTACAAATATAAAATGACATAAATAAACTTTAATCATGTGTATCTTATTAATCTCGAGACCACATGAAGAAATGTTGTTGTGTTTGATAATCGTTATCTACACGAGTACATGAAATTGTAGGTGTAAGTTGTTATTATTTAATTTTAGTTCAAGGATGTCAAAGTGACTTTTATCGGAACGTATAGATTCCTGGGTTGTCTTAAAAAGAAACGGGGCACTTCTCGTTTGAACACAATCGTCTACGTCATTTAAACTTCTCTGTCACCTCTTTAAGGGGCGAAACACTTTGAACAACCAGGGAATTAATACTCGAAATATTATGCCCTACAGATACAATAGCGACGCCTCTTAATGATTTCTGATATTCTATGTGCCTCACCTGCTGACATCAAAAGACTGTAAACTCGAAAGAAATGTAAACACCGACACATTTAAAGAATATTGTACACTATATTGATGACGTTTTCTCAGAACCTACCTTCGATACTCTCCTCCTCCTATATGTGTTAAATTGATCTAAATAAGTACTATTATCTATTCTGAGAGGGAATGGGCCTTGCTTGGAAAAAATGTAGTGTTGGAGAAGGTAAACCATCACCCGATTAACGGATTAGAAGAGGTGATGCAGTCTGATCTTGCGCGCTCTGTTCTAAAGGTATGGAAAGTATGTGGAGTAACTTGGGTCCCCAGAAATGGCTAGGATGTAACTATTGCATAGGGATCCTTTTATTTCTATTAGAAAATATTCATTCTTCAGCATGTGTCAACTCTTCTTTCATTATTCAGTCTGTCCTCCTCTGGAACACTCTACCGCAAGAAAGCAGGATGGCACCTAGTCGCCTATCTTTTAACACAAAGGTACGTGCTCTCCTCTTCCGTAAACTGGCAGAATCATCAGAGCAGTAAAAAATATGTTTATGTATCTATTATTTATATAACTATATTTATATATTCATACATGTATGTATCTATGTAAATATTTCCCCGAACATATATATTTCTTTCTTCTGACATAACACTCATTCGTATACTTCTTATGCATCTACTTCATTAATTTCTACACCACCTTAAAGTAGACTGGCTGAGAATGCCTTTGGCATTAAGTCCGCCTCTGTACATATTATGCATAAAGTATTAAAATAAAAAATAAAAAAGAAATATTAGCAAATTCAACACTAACGAATTACGCAAACAAATACATCCTGTCCAACGATATTTGATACTTTTCGCAAACTAAGTATATTTGCAAAGGATTATTTGTAAAGTAATCATCTCTTTTTCACGAGGTGGTGACATTGCTATTTATGGTAGCTATGGACAAATCCCACGGATCGCAGATGGCTCAAACTTTTTTTGAGAATAATGGTATTATTGCCCAACGGATGCTATTTTTGGCACTCACAAATATAAATTTTCGAGTTCTTGATGTAAACTATTTAAAGTGGGAATTGGCAGTCATCAGGACGCACATCTATCACCCAGAAAGCACGGCATTGGATGTCCTTCCACTAGACAGGTTGACGATCTTTTTGAACTGGCAATCCATTATCTGGGGACGAGTGAGGCAACGCGGCAACGTCCCATTCCGCCATGGAATGGAATGTTCAAGAGAGGCCTATGTTTAGCAGTGAAAGTCTTATAACCGAAACAAAGATAATGAGACCAACAATTCGGAACTAGAAGGCTATCTAAGCTTTATATATATTCTCGTGAAGAGAGCCATTTTTTCCGGTTCTTAGTGAGCCTTCATAATCTAGCATACGTCGAAACTCAAGCTACCTAGAAAATAAGCGGCAGTAGTGTAATGGCTGGCGTCGGACTTTGGTTGCGGGTGCGAACCCACTCAGTGCACTACCGACGTGACCCCACTCCTTTTACAAGCATTTAGCTTAGCTGGAGGGGTTAACAAGAATACTAGTAGTATGTGACCCACGTTACTAGTATACCACTAGTATTTTAAAAATATGCATACCTACGAGAGTCATAAAAGTGCCAAAGAGAGTAATAAAAACCAATCTTCTATTTGAGAGGCGTCGATATTTTTTTCTTTTTTTAACTTCTTTTTATATAAGACTAGCAACCCGCCCCGGCTTCGAACGGGCAGCAGAGACATCTTCAACAATGAGCAACATATTTCAATCCATTTACACAAAATCTTAACAAATTGTACACCTAAACCTTCTCATGAATCACTTTGTCTATTAGTGAAAACCGCATGAAAATCCGTTCAGTAGTGTTTCAGTTTATCGCGTACAGACAGACAGACAGACAGACAGACGCGGCGGGAAACTTTGTATTTTAATATGTAGTGATGATGAAAAAACTTCATTTCGCTCACATTTATTTCTCAGAAAAATCAAACCTCTCGGAATGGCTTACCGACTACCTCAAAAATTTATCTGAAGTACAAGTTATTCCTGTAATAACTACTTGAGTATATTTTGAGTATTATTATTAGGCCCATTTACCAAGTAAATACCCACACCGTCTCGGAAAATTCTGGAACATACCTAATACAGATCTACTGATGCTGTTAGGTTGTCAATTCGATATTAGCCTACACTTATTTCGGTATTCATCAAACGTTAATTATATGATAGGGTTTGCATCAGGGTCAACATAACAGATTGAATTAGATTTAAGAAATATTCGATTCTGTGGACATGACAATACTAAACAATCAAGCGTCAGTTTATGTAATTTAGAACAGTGCCCATGTATAAAGACGCGCGTCATGTAGTCAAAACTTTTAGTAAAACAACAAAGTAACATGTTAGTGGAAACAAGGTTAAATAGAATACCTATAAGATAATGTAAAAATTTAATTAAATATAAATAAATAACCTTACTGGTTTTCGAGTCAAAAAGTCGAAAGTGGAACAAATCGTAACATTATTTGGTCTTTATTTCTGTCTAATATTATACGTAGGAATCAAAGTTTGTGAGTGTTTAGTTACTATGTTTGTAACTCCTTGGTGCTCAAACATATTGAAGGATTTGGTTGAAATTTTGAAACCCCGATAGTATGTAATCTGGATAAATTTGAAACACAGATTTAGACTGGCCTGTTGGTCTAGTGGTTAGTGATCCTGACTGCTGAGCCAGAGGTCATGGGTTCGATTCCCACCCAGGACAAATATTTGTGTGATGAGCACGATTATTTATTCTGTGTCTGGGTGTAATTTATATATAATATGCATGTATTTAGAAATATATAAGTATGTTTATCAGCAGTCTGGTTATCATAGTACAGGCTCTGCCTAGTTTGGGATCAGACGGCGTGTGTGTAAGATGTGTGGAAGTTATTATATTATTATTATTATAGATGTCAGCTTATAGCCTGAATTCACAAATAAGCATACTGGATCCAAGTTTCAATTTTTGTTTTACTTGTATAATAAATTAATATCTCACGAATTCTTGATAACCCTATCAAAAGCTCGGTTCGGCCATTTGGCTTTCAGCAAATGAATTGTGCAAATATACGACTTCGTCATGATTCACTCGAACACTTTGTCTGCCTATAAGTACTTATAATATGTTATCAATTGTAACGTAATTACGTAAACGCCGATATTGGACCAATTTCATTTATTTGATTTTGGATATGATACCATTGAATCAAACGATAATCAATTAACTATCAGACCATTTTTCCCGGGATTTTGTGTGAGGGAAGTTTATTGAGAAATCACAAAATAAGTAGGTAGCCTGGTACCCTTATTTACTATATAGTTTTATACTCTAGGTGTATATATCGGGAGTTAATCGCGATAATATTTATTATACGTTTATGTTCCTCGACCCCTGACCACGATCGATGCAATCCGAATTAAATCGATGGAAAGAGCAAAGTTTATGTTTGAGACAGGCGTTGCTGCTTCAGGTTAATAAATATTCTGCTGATCCAGCCTCCTTCGTGATTTATTTTTTATGGGATAGGGGCAAACGAGCAGACAGGCACCTGATGGTAAGTGACTACCGCCACAAATTGTCACCTGTAACTCAAAAGTCACAAGTGTGTGGCCAGCCTCTAAGGTGGGATTGGAGGAAGAGGGGGAGTTCGGGAGAAGGGGGAAGACGGGGAGAGGGAGGGGTTAGGGCCTCCGATAAGCTACAAATACAACACAATTATTGCTTTACTGCCGGTTTTCTGTGAGGCCGTGGTATCACTCCGCCAGCCCATACGTGCCGAAGCATTGCTCCCCCACTGTGTCTCCTCGTATCTCTCTGTTGTATGGAGGGAGATAAGGGAATGGAGCAGATCGTGAAAAGTTAAGTATGAAAGGCAATATAATGTAGGTACTTTTCACATAGTTTGGTGTATCAAATGAATTCAGTGCAGTGGATTAGCACTTGATCATAATTCATTTCACCTTATCTACAATGTGCTGTACTGATTATTTTATCATAAACACCTGCATTTCATTTTAAGGCCGTTTTATCATTTTTAATACTTCTAAACCGTATCGAAATTAAACTGAAAAACTTGGATTAAAACCTACACTCATCGGTATTATATGTATCTGAGCGTGACGGTTATACGAGTTCGGTGCTTTTAGCCATAACAAAAGTGCCCAACGTGCCTAAGAAGTTTTCACTTTAAAAATAGGGTTATGGAAACCGAGATTCATGTGGGTAAGATGTAGTAAAAAATATGTGGAAGTAGGTAACAGAATCATCCTCGTTTCTATTAACGGATTTGCATAACATTTAGCACAAAGGTTATATCTGAAACACATACACACGAGAACCGATAAATTTGGAGAGGTATTTGGTAACCGATTGAGCTGGTTGAAATTGTATCTTGAATTAACACAAAGTGAAGATTATGTTTGTCACTCAGACAACGCTTATGTTGTTAAACCTAGAAAGAAAAAAATATGATTTTATTGCAAAAAGTTTTTCAGTCTAGATATTATAATACTTAATTGTACTTTATTTCATTTAAATTGAATTGAACAGAAAACCGGCAGTGAAGCAATGATTTCATTGCTTTTCGCCGCGTGAGTGAGATTACCGGAGGCCCTAACCCTTCCCTCTCCCCTATTCCCGTCCTTCCCCCCTCCCCCTCTTCTCCCACCTTAAAGGGCGGCAACGCACTTGTGACTCTTGAGTTACAGGTGACAATGGGCGGTGGTAGTCATTTACCATCAGGTGACCCGTCTGCTCGTTCGCCCCATATACTATAAAAATCTATGGTAAATATTAAATTATATATAATAACTAATAACGTCACTCATCTCACACACGGCCGTTTGATCCCAAACTAGGCAGAGCCTGTACTAAGGTAACCAGACTGCTGATAAACATACTTATATATTTATTTCTTAATACATACTTATTATATATAAATTACACCCAGACACAGAACAAATTATCGTGCTCATCACACAATTATTTGTCCTGGGTGAGAATCGAACCCATGACCTCTGGCTTAGTATATATTTTAGATATATAAATTAAATTTTCCAGGTACTTCTAAGAAGAAAGTATCCGAGAAATCTAAAAGTCAGTAAAACTTTTAATCCCTGTAGCTGCAATGCAATCATTTCTTTGTGTTTCTCGAATTAAGGACAGTACCTGGGAGACCGGGCTTCGCTCACTAGCTTTTTGTAAAATCGTCTTTTTTTTTTGTAAAATTGCGTTTTTACAGGAAATACAATTATGCAGTTGAACTTAAAATATAAAACTGTATATGTATACAAAATTTCATTAAAATCGTTAGAGCCGTTTCCGATATACCCGAAATGTAAATAGGTACATACATACAAGAATTGCTCATTTAGAGTAATAAGAAAATACATACATAAATAAATACATACATACAAGAATTGCTTGTTTAAAGTAATAAGATAACATATAGGACTATCAGATTTTATCGTACAAATAATTACCATAAATATTTCATGTAATTTTCCATTGCAGATTTATTACTATTATCGTTTTATAAGTGTATTGTAAGTGTTTATCGATACTGATCGATTGTATTTGTGGAATGTCAATAACATCCAGGTAATTCAACTCGTAGAAAGAATTTATTACAGGATTTATGTTTTATTGTTGTAGTTTTAGGCCTGATTAAAAAAAAATAGCGATCGTCAAACAATAAAAATGTTTTACACTCAGTTAAATAATATAACGCTTTTAGTCTGAATAAATGTAATAGTTTACAATGTGTTATGGTATTAGTAGTAATACGTCAATTGTGTGTGTTTTAAGTCTATAAAAACAATTAATAGTTCATTTTAATATATTTATGGTAAGGATCTTATTAGTGGCGGGGGGTTAACTATTTTAATCAGGGATGCCGCATGGATTACAGTTTTTTGATTTGATATTTTGTGTCTATAGTTTAAATAACAGTGTTAATCTTAACTAATATTATAAATGGGAATGTGAGTTTATTTCATTGTTTGTTACACTCGATCGCCTTAACAACTCAAACGATCATCATTAAATTTTGATACACGTTGTTAGGTGTGAAGAAAAATACATTGACTGTCAAAATCTACATAGGTCTGCTTTTTGTAGAAATCTGTCATGACATGGGGTCAGTCGTCATAATGATGAAAATATTATCCACGTCGAGTTTTATATTTGTCATCTTTTTTACTTGAAAGCTTTTTTAACTAAGTATGTAAACTTGGAAGTATGACTTGGACTTGAATGTATCTTGGAAGTAAATATTAGCTTACTTCTAATTTGTCATATGGAAATTAAATTGGTACCTACGCCTACGTGGTTTGAATGGCAATAATAAGTATTATTCGGCGTCTTGGAACTGATCTGGTTCGACATTAAGCGTGTTCTTAGGTTTACTAAATTTTAATTATATTAATTCTTATATAAGAATTTATGAGCATTAATTTCTTATTTATTTGTCATTTATTATGTTTTCTTCACTTTGTTGAAAAAATTAAAACGATCGTATGAAAAACCCAAATGGGTCGTGCGGGTTTTCACACTAAAAAACAGATCCATGTTTTGCCTGAAAATGCGATTCTTTCATCTAATCTTATCTAATCAGCTGTGCCTGTGCCTGTCTCCTTAGTATTTCTAACTTTCTAAACCTAGTAGAAACATTTAAAAAAAAAAATTAATATCTATATGTAAGAATAAAAAAAATATCGTAAATTCGTGTCACGTTGTTTGTTTGCAATGAACTCCTAAACTAATGAAGCGATTTTAATGAAACTGGCACACGGTGTGCAAATTGATCCAACTTGAGAGATAGGGTAGTTTTTATCTGAATTTATATTCACAATATTTTTTTATTACAAATTATTTAGACACAACAACGCGTGGCCGGGTAGCTAGTGAAGACATAAACATAACAAATAGAACTGGTTTATAGAACGTTAATAAATACCATAGATAACGTCTAAAGACTATGCAGGAATTTCATATCAAGTTGTTGTGTGTGTATGAACTGGAATAAGATTAGAGTGTGCCAACTGCCTTATTTATTTAGTAAGTGGATAAGCTGATTCAATCTTAAAATTGGATTGAATTTAGCACTTGCAGTGGTAATAGGTATATGACACAGTTTTCCTATAATTCAGAACACCTAGTGTGAATATTTAGATGTTTAACTCTTGACTTAATCGCGATAATATTTATAAGGTACAATACATGTTTGGTTACCCGACGTTTCATCGAATTGTACCGATCGTGGTCACGAGTGGACAGTCCAGACCACGACACCACAGTCGCCCGAGTTACACATCTAATATATAAATAAGTCGCGAAACTTTAAAAACCGGCCAAGTGCGAGTCAGACTCGCGCACCGAGGGTTCCGTAAAATATTTTTATTATATGATGTAACTAAAAATTTACGGTTTTCGCAATTTTCCATTTATCTGTGCTATAAGATGTTGCTTCGTACCAATTTTCAAGATTCTGAGTTCACGGGAAGTACCCTGTAGGTTTTGATTCCCTTGCGAGTGTCGAAAATTTGCGGAAATTTGCAGCATAAACGGTTGTATCTTTTGATTGCGTTGGCTTAGAAGTTTGATTTTTTAACAACTGTAAGGGACAGTAGACTTGAGTATTTGATATAAATTTCAGCTTGATACAACCACGCGTTCCTGAGAAAAAGGGTCTTGACAGACAGACATACCTTCGGACGGACGGACAACAAAGTGATCCTATAAGGGTTCCGTTTTTTCCTTTTGAGGTACGGAACCCTAAAAACGTAGTGTTAGTTTACTCACTTACTTATTAAGGACAAAGGGAATGATGTGATGGCGGCCAAATCAATCAGAATTAAGCAGCTATTAACTACATTATGTCATAATTATGTATTCAAACGGAAATTAACGCGACACGAAAAGCTATTACATACCTCTGAATTGTCTGACGTTTCGACCAGGTTTGCCTGTCAGGCAGTCAGGCAATTCAAAGGCAACCGTCAGGCATTTCAGAGGTAATACCTTTTCGTGATCACGTTAATTCCCGTTTAAATACATAATTATAATGGAACGCGAAAATTTTAAACTTAGTACATTATGTCAGTTTACAACAAGCTAAAAAGTCACGGCTAATACAATATTTCGGGTGATATACCTGCTTATCGTTACCCTTTTTTTTTTTTGAAATAAAACATACATGGGTAAGTACTCCCGTCCATAGTAATTGTTGTCTATGCACGAAATAGATTGATGTTGAATAGTTTCTGTTGTAGCCTCACCGCACAAAGACAAACTGATTAGGTACAAACCATCTGTGATACATCATAAAGAGAACCGTAAACCACTGACAGAATGGGGTTAATGCACCGATGCACAACTGTGTCTTGTTTATTTACACTGACAGTTTGGCGGACATTGAAGATTTGAGCTCATCGGTCAGCAAGACATGAATCATGTAACAAAACGAAACATTATTCCCTGTGTCACAGTGGAGTTTAAAACACTTATCTACTTATTATATTTGGAATAACTATCTATAAATCACACAATTAGTATGTTGTCCCATGCGGCGATCAAATCAAATCAAAACTATTTATTTCAATTAAACCAATAAGTAATAGGTATTTTTGAATTGTCAGGAGTAGGAGTCAGTCAGACTGTCAGTCGTGAAGCTAGTTGCCTGTTGCAATACGTAGCTCCTAGAAGCCTGTGAACGCCCCAGGAGGCTTCTGTGCTTCTGGAAGGAGCTAGGCTGGCTTAACTAGTCAGCCTATCTGAACGCATAATGGACCGCATATGAGTCTAGATGCGGAAAATGAGGTCTGCACCAAGCTATATTATTCGGAATAAGTTGGATGCTAGTGAGGTGCGCAGTTTATCTAATGTAATTAATTACTAAAGTTATATCTTCTATTGACAATAATGAGAATCGGTCAAAAACTTCTAAACGTGTTTGTTAACCTTTCACAACACAACACAGTTCCATATTTCAATGTGAGTGCGTTGCGATAACCTACGCCGCTACCGCGGTCATGTCAAGGGGTATAAAGGAGTACAAAATCCGCATACTGTCAGACAGTATAGCCGTCCTAAAGGCCCTGGAGGGCAACACCATGAACTCCGGTCTCATTTACGAATGCCACCAGACCCTGGAACGTCTAGCCTCTGCCAATGGGCTAATTCTTCAATGGATCAAGGGGCATAGCGATTCACTCGGGAACGACGCCGATGAGCTGGCAAGGAAGGGATCTGTAACGTCAGTGGCAGGTCCAACTGTACTGCTGCCACTTCCCTTTAATCAACTTCGCTCATGGGTAAGGCAACGGTCCCGTGAAGCGCACAACGGCCGTTGGGTCGACACACCCGGCTGTAGGCAGTCTAAACTGGTGACGGAGGTCTCACCACGTTTAACGTGCAGACTGCTCAGTCTCAACCGATTTGACATCAGAATAGTTGTAGGAACCATTACGGGCCACTTGGCTCTAAACCGACACCTATTCACTATCAATGCGACAAGCAGTCCTCTATGTAGACGCTGTCTCAACACGGAGGAAACGGCCGCCCACGTTGTCCTATAACGCGAGGGAGTGGCCACATAACGGACAAGCATCCTCGCGGGAGCGAGGTCGCTCCTAGAAGCCTGTGAACGCCCCAGGAGGCTTCTGTGCTTCTGGAAGGAGCTAGGCTGGCTTAACTAGTCAGCCTATCTGAACGCATAATGGACCGCATATGAGTCTAGATGCGGAAACAGAGCCCTATATCAATACCAATAACCTTTCACAAATTTGTGATAAACAATGAAATAGTTATTATTATTCATTTCGAATATCGGTTTATAAAGATTTCTCGGTGAAGTTTTTGTAAAAGGCTGTATTGATATGTGATAGTGATCATATATTTGTTTAAAGCACGCACGGCGACTATTTCTCGTAAAATTTTCTTATCACTTACATGACTCGCACTTGGTCGGTTATTTTTATTACACACAGACTATTGCTCTTCTGTAAATAACTGTGTGATACTTACTAGACAGTTAACTTTTAATACACTAAAATTGGGCTATGACACGGATTTGAATACCATCCTCACTGACTTTTTCTCGTTCAATTCACGAAAAGAAGTTAATACATAATATCTGCTATTAGTACCCAATAGTTCGTATAACGCTACTCTTACTGGCTTCCGTTTGTTATACCACGGCCTAACAGAAAACTGACAGTGAAGTATCTAATGCTTGCATTGCTTTTCGCCTAATGAGTTAGGTTACCGGAGGCCCTACCCCTTCTCTCTCCCCCTCTCCCCCCTTCCCCTAGTCCCACCTTGAAAGCCGGCAATGCAGTTGTGTGAGTGCCTATGAGCGGCGGTAGTAATTTATCATCAGGTGACCCATCTGCTCGTTTGCACCCTACATGAAAAAAAACTCCCAGCAATATATCCTTTCCTTCCATTGTTTTCTCTTCTTGCTTACCTTACTTTTCCATTTCAGCTCATAGATGTACTCCCAATTGTCCCATCTTTATTTCCCATCTTTAATTAATTAATTAATTTTAGTGTCACTTTGCGGCAATAGGCCCGCGTGTTTGGGTTTAGTGAGTGGGACCAAATTATAGTTGATTTATACACACACAAATAAATTTATCTTATCTTATAACATGTCGGTGTTTAATACGGCTCTGCCTACCCCTTCAGGGATACAGGCGGGAGTGTATGAATGTATTTACTTAAAATTGCACCCGTTACGTGTTTAAATTTTCATAATTGTTTGTTTACTAACTTGTTGATAGTTGTTCGTTATAAATATTGATTCTATGTTAGATGACGTAATCTTTATAGCTACATTATTATAGATAGATGTTTGCCTTAACTTGACACTTTCAATGCAAACTAATTAGCTGAGTTCTTAAGTAATTACGTGGCGTCTGGAGTTGCCTTGCAAATTATATTCCCAAAGTGAAAAGTGACGTAAGGCTAATTGTCAACACAGGGTGGAGCATGGAGCACGAACGTGGTGAAGAAAATATGTTTTTAAGCATAACATGGTACAGGCAGGCTAGGTAGGCTATACAATATAACGATCCTACCTAGGTATCACGTTACAGGGGGGCCTGACCATAAAGGTCAACACATGAATAACTACAATTTTTGGTTTTGGAATTCCTAGTGAATAATAATTTGTCTGTCAGGATGACAGACAAATTATGATGCATCCACGGGTTGTTGAGAAAAGATCTCAAGAACCCATTAAAACCCATATGGTACTTCCCATTGACCTAGAATCATGAAATTTGGTAAGAAGCAAGGTCTTACAGTACAAGTCAAAGAAAATATCCGATAGTAGTTACGTTGTTGTTATATCCGTCTGTCTGTCTGTGTGTCTGTCAACACCCGTTTACTTAGGAACCCGTGGAACGTCAAGTTGAAATTAACATCAAATACTTATATTAGCGGTCCCTTGAAGCTCTGAAAAAATTATGCTTCCAAGTCATCGCAATCAAAAGTTACGGCCATTAAGCCTTAGATTTTAACTAATTTGAACATTTCGTAGGTAAATCAAAATAGGGTAGGTAATTTCCATTGACCTAGAATCATGAAATTTGGTAAAAGGCAAGGTCTGACAGCACAAGTAAAGGAAAAATTCGAAAGTCGTTAATTTGTTGTTATAGGTATCACATAAAAATGTTTTTGTGATTACAAACTTATATTTTACGGTTGGAAAGTTCACTTTGTCGTACATCGCAACCGCAAAGATAAGTTTGTCTTTCAAAAAAGAGGAGCAAATGTCTTCGAAAATTGATCCCCGATATGGACGTACAATCTACATACAAGTTTGTTTGCTTACGGAGTCAGAATCGCACTTGTCCGTTTTTTTTTTTAAGGAGATCCGTTTTCATTTGCGCCTCAAAGGTTTGTAAAAAAATAGGGAATATGCATGTTGTTTGAATTTACTTGATGATGATTTTCACTTGAATCCTTATTGTCCAGATATTATGCCTAAACAATTATTTTCTTATTTAGTTCGTGTTTAATTGCAAATAATATTAATTAAAATATGCAAAATAAGGGCGCGAAATTCAACTTTGCAAAACGCTTCACCATTGGTCGAAACAAAACATGATGTGACATTCCACGTTCTGTCATTTATTGGCGCCTATATTCGTAGTGTTACAGAGAAAGATAGGTGTTCCTGTGGTTTTTGCTCTTAGCTAGTGCAATTTAAGCATTCTAGTAATATTAGAAATCATCTAGGACAATGACTGAATGTAGTTTTGTCAAAGCACAATAGGTGCATTCATGATGACTATATATTTCGCATCAAATCCAGATTTTACGTCCGCTGAGGTTAAAGGAGTGAAAGCCGTAAGGTAATTATTACAATACTTGTTATATTATAATCTAAAGGATAGGTAAGATATGTATAGCTAGCTATATTCATGAAGTTATATTGGACTTTTGTTACCGAGTTTAAGTAGACAAGCAAGTTGCCTTCTGCTTGATATTTAAAACAAACATAAATTACTGCTGCCTAATTCACACTATACTAGCAATTAAATTGTAATAAGGTTACATTAAAGTGATCTTCACAACAATATAAACACGATATTGAAGATACTTCATCTCTTCTCAATAATGTACACCATTGTTTTCGTATTTTACATTATTATTTTGTACAGGAAAAAATAATGTATTGGGTGTACTTCTTTTAGTGTTTTTACACTTAGGGACAAGGCAATATACATACAACAGGCTACAACAATACTGGCTACAGCTAGGCTACAGCAACAACATAATCTATAAAATGGTTTTTAAATTAACTTTATCCATCGTCTATTAATAACAATAAATAGTAATTACAACTGGAAATCAGTATAAAATTACTGTAACACTTCAAGTAAGTTTATGAAACAAACACTGAGCGTGGAACGTGACGTCTTCCAAGGCCCGCGAAATATGGCGGCGTTCAAACAGATCAAATTATATCGATGTTTTCAATGTTATTTTAAAAATTAATTTGAATATTGCCAAGGTTATTTATATTTTTTATTAGGGTAGAATGATGGAACAAGTCAATAAAAGATAAAAAAAAATACATGCATATTCCCTATTACGTTCTTATTGCGTGTTGATTATTATATGCGTTTACTATTAAATATTTTTATTCAACCAACACAAATTTGTGTATGTATTGTGATTATATCGGAGTCGAAATAACACTGTTATAACATTTGTTCCTCTAAGCCACTCTCGTAAATTGTTAAGTTAAAGTCTGGTTTTAAATAAAGAAGGTTTGGAAGGCAAGCTCTTTCTTCTAGACCCTTTCCTGTGACTCCATATATTAATACGGGAAGAGAATTATTTCTAGGCATTTTTACGAACGTGAAATTTGGAATACATTCTGTCAAAAAAGTATCGGGCATTGATAATTTAACTCTAATTTCAAATAAAATTCAAAAATTCTTTTTTGTAGTTAAGTTGGTACAACTGTTTTCTATATTGGTGCGAAGTTTGAACAATATCTGTCATTTAGTTTGTTTTTAGTACTTGATTTTGTAGACTCCACCACGGCAACGCGCCATCGCACAAAGCCATTGTGAACGAATTTTTGACCAAAAACTCAACAAAATACCATCGAACAACCACCGTATTCACCGGATATGGCCGACTTTTTTCTTTTTCCATAACTCAAATTACCACTTCGAGGTACCCGTTTCGAGTCGATAGAAGATATCAAAGAGAATTCGTTTCGAAAATATGTTTTGATAACTGGATTATTCGTTGGCGTAAGTGCATTATTTCTAAAGGGGGTACTTTGACGGCGATACAATAAATTTGGAAGAATAGTTAACATTTTGTGTTTTATTGACCTTTTTCCGGTACTTTGTTGACAGAGTAGTATTTAAAGTTTATGCATAGAAGAAGCGTAGAAAGCTAAAATTTACAAAGTTTAGGAACAAATTTAAAAATTACGTAATAACGGTTACCTACACGTGAATGTATACAATGACTGTTCAAGTTACATGGCCAATGAAATAAACCAAAAAAAATTAAAACTTAATGAGTTATGGTCAAAATTCTACCACCAGGCGATCTCTAGTATTTAAAGATAAAGTAAGTATATAAAGAGCAAAGGAATGAATTCGAATTGTATTTTTTAAACATGAACGTATTTATAGCATAGTGTAGGTTACTGCGTGTCGTCGTGACCAACGATGTTGACAGCTCCACTTAGTGTCTAATGGACCGTGACGTTTCTATTACAAATCATGTTCTCAGTACCTATAGAATATCCTACAGTACCATAGTTTGCCTAAAATATAGAAGGATTCGTAGGTGTTTGCTAAAACGCAATTACGCACAATTTAAACTACATCACTCTTTGTCTATACTAATCATTTTAATTTTTTTATACAATTTTCTTTTCTTTTTTTTTTAGGTAGGTACGTACGTACTGATTAGATACGGTATGTAGAACATTACTTACTGTAATGTAAATTACCGAACTGCAGTTCGTTAGATTATATTAACTTTATTTTAATAAGCTCGATAGGTACTTAATTGAGATAAGGGGGTAAGATTTATAGTTTTGTCTAGCAACTTGCTCCACTTGATTGAAGAAGTGATAAAAAACATACAAACTGCCGAACGTACAACCTCCTCCCGTTTTTTAAGTCTGTAGAAACTGAATTAGTACCTAATAAAAGATAATAGTCGGATTTACGAAGATCTAGCCGATACTGGACAGACTATCAACTTTTAGTTGAGGTTATAGGCTTTAGAGCATCTTCTTAGGGTATTGTTGTTGATGAACTTGTCAGGTCTCTCAACCGATATAAAGACTTCGGCAGATTGATCCATGCCAAAGGTGGAAGCTGTACTCCACAAATATTAGTTGTAGAGAATCAGGTGCTTCCTTTGAAGTATTTCTTGGCTTTGTCCTTCAGCTATGGCCTTGGTCAACTATTTCAAATCCACTTAGTAATTGATCTAATAAACAAAACTATATAAAAAATTATCAAATTAAGTTTCGGTGCTGAAGAAGAAATATTTCTCAAATACTTTTTTACACCTGAATGCATTATTTCTATGTAATAGAAGAGACATGCTGTAACATCGTGCAAAAAAGGTTTACTATATACGTTATGAAGGGAAACCAGAGTTAAAAAAAAGGTTATTAACACCGTAAAGTTTTAGGTTGTCCGACTCTGACATATGTGTCATCTTGTCTGTTAGTCCACCTTAACAAAAAGGTCTATCAAAAGTACAAAGAATGTTAGGAAAACTCTTCGGCATCCTACAGGTTTTATATCCGACGTTAATGTTCATTACTGTTGTTTGTTTGGCAATCAAAAACCCACAGTCACAGCAGTCAGATTTTATTAGTTAATTAAAAAGAACAAAAACTAAGAATCTGTCTTAAAAGTCACTGTAAACACATTTACACTATTTTTTGTTTTTCAAAAAAAAATGGTTTACAATTCCTGCTTACGCAAACCGAATAATGAGTTAATTAAAATCTGTTTGTAAAAATAGTGGCTTGTGATATCATTTGTTTGAAGATTCATCCACAGCAACATATTCTAATGCAAAATATAAACAATTTAATATTCATAAGGTATTCGAACTCGTGTCAGTTTTAATCAGTCAATCTTTGTATGATATCAATGTAATACGATTGACTGATAAATGATTGATTACGAGCACGCTTGGCTTTCTTGGTTGCTAGCAATACACGAACTGATTCTTCTTATTATATGTATGTAACAAGTAGAACGCACAAACTGGTAAACCGTCAATGATGTAGTTGCATTGAACCAGGTCCCAGTTTATAGCCGTTTTATTAAAAACACTGTTATTTAAAGTTCCGGATTTCTTAATTTTTGGGACCAGTCTTTAATAGCACCTTACCTTATACCTATGGGACGGCCGCGGCTTCCTATGCTTTTGCCTATTGTTTATTAAAAAACGACACAAATTTTAAAACTTGTGTCAAACAAACCTAGAAACATGCAGCCTCCTAATTAAGTAACTTTAGCATGGGATTTGCCGGCGGGATGGAATCTGTGAAGAGATTGGTCCCGTAAACAGCAGAATGAAGAATCTGTGTCAAGAGTTCAAGACGAAATGAATTCTAAACATGTAAAAGTCATATCTAAAAGATCACTGGTGGTTCTACCTCACTATGTTTGCTCTCTAAACATAGTCGTTGTCAATTTAAAAAGTTGTTATCACAACGATAGTGATAACGTGGCCTCGGCGGCGCCTGCCTTTAATAGATCATGGCGATTTACACCCGTTATAAACTTTTTACGAATTCCGTTTAATGCGTAAAGTAGGCACTACGCACATTATATTCTGAATTCTTTTGTTTCAATTTATCTTTGTACTTATAGCTTTTTTTTAATTATTAATTTGAGAAGTTTAATTAAACATAATTATGCCACTTCATTGGGACAATTGTTAACCATTACTCTGTCCGCCTTTGCATAACTATATTAGCTGTGCCCGCGACTTCGTTCGCGTCTACGTCGGAAAACAACAATATGTCGCTTATAATAGACGCAACACCTCTGCTCGAAAGTATGTATAGGCGGTGAAACAACCTTTAGCGTACAAAACATTATTGTTTTGATTGCCAAATAAGTTGAAAAAAACACCCACTTTTTTTCATGTGTAATTTTACCTCACCGCGCTACTGGTGAGGCCGTATATTAGACCTAAACCGATGAAAACTACACTGTGTGCCTTACAGCGCCTGTAATGAGTGGACCGTCGGCGTCGGTACTGCTACGTTATGGATTCAATGGTCCACACAGCGCCAGCCCGCGGGTGGCAAGCGGGTTCCGTCTACTAACTGGACGATATCCAGACACACCCTTCACGGGAGATACTGCTGCGGGTGAAGGAGATAAAAAGACCCGTCACATCTACGCGTACGCACGTGAGCGCCAAGTGAAACCGCTCCGCCTGGAGGTCTACCTACCGGATCCACTTCGCCACCTCTTTGCGTCAGAACTTCTCCTCGCAGTACATCGCAGTCTCAATAAAAATACTTTGGCGACCTAACGTCTCAATTCGTTTGAATAATTGGGAGCCTCGCTGTAGTTAGTAAGTCAGCTTCCTAAAAACTATGGGTCTCTAGGACCGTCACCAACATGTCATTGATAAACCAATACTAAAGTACACCCTGAGCGCCTGAGCATTACTTATAGTCACGGGGTAACATAAGATTTCACACTAATGGAACCGAACGGAACATGAATGGTTTGGAAATGTAAAAAAACTTCACCTGTTATCTTTCAATATTTCAGTTTTTCAATTTTACCTTGTCTCCGTTGTTTAAATGTTTGCCCCCCGCTACACAGGAATATTCCTAATGCGTGTGTTCTATGCTAATAAAAAAATTAACGTCATGGCATAGTTAGTATTACTTGGGACCAACAGATGTCGCGTTGTTTATATTTTTCTTGAATTTTTGAATTCTTTTTTGTATGGATAGAGTGAACCACTTGTGGTCCTTGTGGTCCAATCAAATGCTAAATATTACACCGAATTACACACAATACTTATGCATAATACGTTTCCTCGCTTATTTTGTACTTTATACCTGAAGCAACCAAACAGACTACAGATTTACTATACATATAGATATAGAAGAAAGAAGGTTACGTGACAATCTTAAAAGTACCTCCTTTCCATCAAAAAAGTTATTATTGCAATCGGACCACGTGTTAATGAATTACAACTAAGAACACATTCTGTCTTTCACCCGGTCTCAAGGAAACCGTCCCGAATTCCGGGATAAAAAATATCTAATACCTCGTAGTATGAACTCAAATCATGCCAAGTTTCATTTGAATCCGTTCAGTAGTTTCAGCGTCATGCGCAGCCATGATACAGACGGACAGCGCCCCCCAAAAAAAAAATATTATTATTAAATATCTTCAATGTACAGAATTAGACCTGTTACAGTTTTATTATAAGTATAGATTTTGTATATCAGCAGAGCTGATCCAGATAACGGATATGATAAGACACAATTACATCTCCCTACTTGTTTTAAATCGACAATTTCGTTAACATTACACATAACTTTTCTTAACATCCTCGTTGCGTACACATTCCATCTTTGTCCTTCTTTTTGGTACTTTGAACAGCTGGAAGAGCTTGCGTGACTTGCGCGATTAAGATTAATAAGATACGAATAACGCAAATAAGATTAGGTACACATCTCAAGTACAGGATGCTTTGTATTTTGTTTGTTAATTAATTTTTAAATCAACCTAGTATATATATTTTGTGTACCTCGGAATCGGCTCTCTGGATTATCGAGGAAGGCTATAGGTTATCTAACATCACGCTACAACAAATAGGAGCGGAGCATTATTGAAAAATGTTGCAAAAACGGGAAAAATTATTCGTTTTGAGAGCTTCCAATTCTGCGCGATGAGTGAACTGCTTTTTCAGGGTTTCGTTTATAGAATCACTTTGTCAAGGCCCTTTTTCTGAGGAACCCGTAGACGCATCAAGTTGAAATTAATATCAAACACATAAGTCTGCGGTCCCTCGAAACTATAAAAAAATCAAGCTTCTAAGTTAACGCAATCAAAAGATATGGCCACTTAAACCTTAGATTTGACCAAATTTGAACATTTCGTAGCCCACTGCTGGACATCCATAATTATTCTTCCGTCTCCATCATCATTCCTCCTCCTATCCTAAGCATAATTTCAATCATAATCTTAATGCTTTCTAACCCTGGTTTTCCTTAAAGTTAAATAAATAAAAAATGTTTCATAGAGATAAAGATCTTATTCATATGAATATATTTATGGCGTATCATACCAATATAATAAATGACTGATTGATTATGTATTCTGTGCTAGAACTAAGAGGGCGAGGGCTTTCTTTGTTTCGGTTATTGTAAGTTTAGTAGACGTGGTTTAGACACCCGGTTTCTGAATGACTAATCAAAATATTGTTCAACTGACAGAATTCTCAAGTTAACAGTGGTGTCTAATCAGTTCGAGTTTCTAATGGTTGGTGGAGCGCCAATATATTTATAAAATGCATGGTGGAGCGCCAATATATTTATAAAATGCATACATAATCGCACCATAATATATTTCGTTATATTATAAATTTCATAGTCTTTATAGTAAACCACATTCTGTTTGTCGAATGCAATTAGTGCTGGTACTGCTGTAATATTGCCAATGTACTCGACGATCTCAAGAGATGGCGTTAGCAGTCTTCAAATAGTGTAAACGCGCTGCACCTGATTGGTGCAAGAAAAAACGGACATACCCTGCTCTCATCGCTTTTCGCTAAGAAGACGCCTTTAATATAAAAATTTTGTTCCGCCACGGACTTCAGTTATATTTCTCGTGAAAAGAAGCTGATTTTCCGTTAGTCCTATAGCCGTGTAGTGTTTGGACTCGCTTGTAACCTTTACAAGGTGTATGTGGAGTGCTCTAGTCTTCGATCGTGACCGGCCGGTCAATACCTTGCAAGAGACCGTAGAAACCTCGCCGCTGCTCGCTGCCTTCTGGAGGATCGGGACTTGGTCGGTGTTGCAGGTTAGTGCTGGCATGATTGGTTTGATCGATAGAAGTGGTTTACTTCCCTACACCTCGTACGCTAACTGTTGAGCAATCACACCCTGGTCGGGCTATTTACACGCCTGACCAATGGTTGATCAATAAAAATGTAGTAACAACACTTGAACATTCGAATGGCATTTGGCATAAAACTTTGCAGTACAATTTGACAGCTCCGTTAACTGATCCGATGATCAAATCAAAGTGCCTAATCATGCTTTTAGCACCTCAACATATACTTAACAAGAGATTTACATAAGATTGGTTAATTATTGCGTTGGTCAACCTTTCAGAAACCTAGTCTATCTCAATATTCCAAGTATAGTTTGTCTACAATTTAGCATCTACGTAAGAACGTCCACGTGATTTATATTCGTAGTTTGAAGATATTTAAATTTAGAACATTTCTGAAATGCATACTCTTCATCCGGCCTGTTATTTTCTTATCAACAGTCTTTGTATTATTGTGACGGTCATATATAACTCATCATCATCATCACTTGTGAATAACATTGTTCAGTCAGAAAGTTTTATATTAGAATATTTCAAGATATCAAAATAATGTTAAGCATAAGAAACTAGCAATTGGGGGAAAACAATAAGTAGGAAATGTTAGCTGATGTGGAACGCTCGACGTATCAAAGACTATTAAATTTATTACATTAGATTAGTTTGTTGTAGTAATAAACACTCGTTTGACTTTTATCTCGCATCTATCTTTTAAATTCTGTAATAGATAAGTGGCTTAGGTGAATTTTGAAAACATATGAAATATACAAATGGACAAAGGGGGCAATTTATTAATTTTTTTCCCAAGATTAATTAGGTATTGTTTTTTGGGTCATGTACCATCGAAAAATCACAGCGAATAATAAATATAGACTATGAAAGTTTGCAACTCCAGTAGTTCCTTTTTTTTTCCTTTTTTATTCTGTCGTTGACCGTATAAAAACTTTTTAATGCCATATGACGAACAGCCTACTGTAGCCTTTATTGAAAGCTATGTCAAAGAGGTCAACACTTTCAAATTGAAAATTCGTTCCAATATTTAAAAGTGACCCATATTTAAGAGTGACCCATATTTAAGAGTGACCCATTTACATCAACGCAATGGAACTCACTCACTCTTAAAATAATTTTGACAGTAATGCATTACATTTCATCATATTCCACTGACGTAACTTATCTTACAAAACTGTATTCAGATTATTTAGCTATAGTGAGATACATATTTATATCGTTAAAGATTTTTGTTGACTGATTCACATAACTTCCTAGTTATGTGAATTATTTTATGTTCTATTTGTTTAACATATTAATTAAGCTTTTATTCACCCGCTTGATAAACGGTCATTTATATTAACTTATGAAAAGCGTATCGAAACGGATCCATCCATTTCAGAGTTACGATGATGTGGACACAAGCAAACATAGACAGACGAAGGCCTTCCTTTCCTTTAAGCGCGAAAATTTTGAAATGTCAATTAGTTACCTTTCACAACTAACCCTCCTAATCGTACCAAATCGTAAGTACCCAACTAGGCAAAGAAGTAAATGGATCCTGGAGAAGAATATCCACTCTTTCTATTATGCTACTCTATCTTTCTTTTGACTAATTTGTAAGAGATAGTGTTCGTGAGTTATTCTTTTCTGACGACAAATTAGACATAAAATTGAAATGAAAATTAAAATTGTAGAATTTATGAATGTTAGTGACGAACTTATTTCAATTATTTGAGTTTGAGTTTTGAAAAACAAATCCTAGAGATGCTGATTCTATTTTCGCGATAGCCGCCACTTCGTAGGTTGTGTCGCAAAACTAGTTTTTTCTTTTACATTGATCTAAAACTTATAGTTAGTAATGCGAGTACAGCAGATCGTTAATAGGAGAAGGCCAGTTACAAGTTTTAGCCAATAATAAGAAAATGTATAACGAAATTAATAACAGTACACAGCAAAAGAGCAGTACCTAATCATCATATATAGCCGCAGCATTCATATTTAAATTCTGTTTCGTCATTGAATTTATTGTTGCATTTGTACATTTTAATAGTTAAGTACTACAGTTCTAATATAAATTATCATAAACAGAACTGTTTATTATAATGGCCATACTACAGAGACATAACCGACTATATATTGTTTTAAATATTAAAAGCAAAATAAAAACCTCAGTAACATATCTATGCACCTTTCAAAACAGAACAATTCATTATTACAATAACATTATCTTATCACCAGTTGATCTTTGCGTAAGCATTCTATTTGTGTGGCCTGTTGGCATTAGCAAATTTGACAATATTTTTTTTTTAGTAAATAGGAATATAGGCATCATCATTATCATCATGAGAAGATTCCAAGTTTGAAAAACGAAAGAAATTTGAAGAATAGTTTCACAGATAAATTAAAATTTATATTATCTGTGGGTATCCTAAAGCAAATAGCTTTACAAAACAAGGAACTGCGCAATGCGATTCATAGTGCGTATAAAAAAATTGAGCCTGTAAAATATCAATCAAGATTATGTTTTTATTTTTCAACACGTTAATAGTAACATAAATTTTATGCGCAATCAGTAGTAAATAAAGAATGACACAGAGTATAATTTACAGTGTTTAAATTAGTAAGTAGTAAACTGTTTGTAGTAAAAGTATCGGAAACAAATGTTTACTAAAAGTAGATAGTTCAAGAGATGTATTCCGTCTGGCATTTTCGAACTACATATCTGAACAAATTAGTTAAGGTCACACATGCAGTTATGTTGATTCTCTGGCCTTTCGCAAAATACGAGTATCTAAATTAAGACCACCTGAGTAATATCGAGGTTATTCCCTACGGACGTGTTGGCAGCAATAGTTGCGTTCAACCGCAAGAATTTTCCATTGGCTCAGGTGGTCCAACTGATCCAAGTATTTACACACACAATTCATAAATACGATAGTTTCCTATATTTTAATGCTTATTAGAAAACTTTGCTATCAAGAAAAAGAGATACAAAGCATGAGAACTTGTAATTAGGTGGATTTCAAAGAAAAGTCTACCTATTGGTGTTGTACCAGTTGTCTTTACAGGAGGTCTAGTTCAGATCCCTAGACCCCAAAACAACCGCCAGTTAAAAAGTTTATATATTATATATATATATGTATGTACATCACAAAAAAAAATACCGGCACGATAGAGGTCGCAATTATGCACCGATTGCTTTCAAAGTTGGACGAAAAATCAACAGGGCAAAAATGAGGGGCAGATTTGCAAAATAATTAAAAAACACGAAATGTACCTTTGCGGGCCTGCTGCGGGCCCGATTTTTTTTTATTTTACTCTACAATGTAAACATTTAAAGTATTTAATGCCACTTATATTTTTGGAGATAAAAATAAAAAAAACACGATATCTACCTCTGCGGGCCTGCTGCGGGCCCAGATTTCTTTTTTGTTATCCGTGATTCTTTGGGTTTTATTTAGTATGCTGAATGCTAAGCTGCGAATGAATCGGCTAGCGGTTGATCGAATTCGAATTTCAAAAGTAACAGAATTTATATGGTATGTGTACGGATTTCGCAGATTGAATATACCCATGGATAACTATGGTAATAGCGATAAGGGCAGGAATCTTCCTGCATCTGATGATGGCTTTGTCTGTTGGGCGTCTATATCCCATCTCAAAGGCCGGCAACGCACTTGTGACTCTTGAGTTGCAGGAGTACAAAAATAATAATTAAAAGCCTTGGCAATCAAAATATTTAATAATTCGTTTCCGCCGATTGGTGAACATCTGAAGTCCTTTTAATATGCTATTGGCTCGTATTCAAGTAATGGATGTGTTCCAGTTGTTATTATAATCTCACTGCATGCATCATATACTTCCAAACTACAGAAGATATAATATAATTTATAGTAGCATACAGTAGGACATACTGCACATCGTTTTTTTTTTTAATTTTTTTGTAAAGAATACTAGTAACGTGGGTGACACATTTCTAGTATTCTTGTTAACTCCTCCAGCTAAGCTAAATGCTTGTATAAGGAGTGGGAGCACGTCGGTAGTGCACTGGGTGGGGTACGAACCCGCGACCTCTTGATCGCAAGTCCGACGCCTTAGCCATTACGCTACCGACGCTTTTTTTTTTATTATAGAGGGCAAACGAGTAGACGGGACTAGCAAAGCTATTTTTATGGGTTTTAGATTGATTGATTATGATGGATTTAAATAGGTATATTATTCTTGCATACAAAATATTAGCACCGGCCTCTCAATCGAACCCCCGACCATCACTTGGCAGTCGTATGCATCACTACCGCCACGCCACAGTGGCCGTCGAGATACTTAACTAGTACTACTAACGTAGCGTTCTATTTCCGCCGGTACAGAATACATAATAGTACTAATACAGAAGTTCCACTGAGTAAAATGATTTAAATAAATAGCGACTCTTGTTCCGACACAATAAAGTGCAATTCAGGTCGCACAGCGATAATCACGTGGAGTTTAATTCACTGAGTTAGTCCGACCCGTCAACGCCGCCTCCGAGGATTAGGGCCGCAACAGCTCTAATATGTAAGGCAATGGGTGAGTGACTCCACTGGTTTCGTGAGTGTGTGAAGGTAACGTTAATGAATTTATGAATGCCCTTTTTACAGAGGTTTTATAAACTGAGACAGTACAAGGAAACCCGAATCTAAGGGACAATTAGGGTCACTCTGAGGAACCATTTTATCTTTTTTGCGAAAATATATAGTGAAATAACTTAAGCAGCCATATCCGATGGTCGGTAGTCCATGGGTGTTTAGTGTTTATAAAATATTCAAAATTGAAATTACTTATTTGCAGACTGCAAGGTCCATACTGTTAGTGGTTACATTTTACATGAACTTATTGGACTATTGTTAGTAAACATACATACATATACAAAACTTACACACATTCACAATTAACTAACACCATTGTTTAATCTGAGTGTGCAGTCTCACACATCGGCCGAACATATGGCAGTCCCTCCGGTCACTCAATGCCCTCACCATTCTGTGGGAGCTGGTGCTTGCTCTGTATTTTGGGAAAGAGAGATTCTAACTTTGAACTCGAAACTCATCTGTAAAGAAAGCTGACAGGAATAATGTTATACGGTACTGATATTTTTTTTCTGTATTGCTCCAGCTGATAGAATTGTATGTCACATGAACGAAGGCGCGTCCGTAGTGCTACACCAAACGAACATCACAAGGCTGACGGCAAGGGTTATTCATCAGAGCGGTTACCATCTACACAAAGTGGAACATTTGTAAGTATTTTTTTAAA
Organism: Callimorpha dominula; assembly: GCA_949752705.1. Taxonomy (NCBI): domain Eukaryota; kingdom Metazoa; phylum Arthropoda; class Insecta; order Lepidoptera; family Erebidae; genus Callimorpha; species Callimorpha dominula. The sequence continues at coordinate 2,718,317 of OX457000.1, read as the reverse complement.
GAGAAAAGTTCAGAATCACGGCTACATTCACATCAAGTTACTGACTTGACTACAAAAATTTATTGTATGACGTAGCTCTATAGAGATGTTGAGATATAAGTAAAAATGTAATTAAAATTATGATCCCAACTGAGAGCTGTCAGTTCATCGGTTAATGGCGTATTGGATCTTGTTGGCGGTTGCAGTCTGGTGAAAATAGTTACTATATTAGCGTTTTAAAATAAATTTTAAGATATTTATTAGTTTTTAAAATCACAATTATGATGTTACAACGTAACATTTTGTGATTAGTGCCAACGTCCAAATTATTTAAATTATTCTACCTATATGTATCATAACAATGACACATGTTTAAAATATAAAAAAAAATTTTAAACATATGAAAACAGATTTCGTAGGATTTTTCAGTAAATCCTTAGAGCCAGTTAACATGTTTATGAAGTTTAATCGCAATTTAATGACCGGTGCGTGAACGGCATAGGCAACGACACATTAACATTTATTTTTATACTTATATAGGATTTATTATCATTAAAACATTCATAAAACAGGAATTTAAGTGTACATTTAAAAAATTCTATCATAGATCAATCATGGACGCGCCAAAGTTGGAGCACATTGCTGTAGAAGATCTGACTAAGATGCCTAAACTCAAGTCACTGTAAGTTTTTTGCAATTAGTTTCTTTTCAATACCGGCTAGTCCGGACTTAGCTTAAACTTAGTAAGGATAAATATCCGCACACAATTTAATAAAAGAAGCAAAGTAAACGGGAAAATGTGCACACCGTAAGTGAAACGGGAGTGTCACTTACGGTGTGCACATTTCTCATCGCTCACCAGTGCTCACCACGATTGTACGTGGTGAGCTGTGGGAAGTGTGCGTCTGTTGCCAACCCTATTGTTGTACTTCTAGTACCTTTATAGGATGTCGTACCACAACAATAATAAATCTAAGGACAATCTGCTCGCACAGGTTCATAACGCAAGCGCCGCGATTACACCGGATCGCGACCCTGCCTCCACTGCCCGAGCTCCGCACATTGTAAGTATGTATTTTATTTTTTTATACATATTTTTTTATAAAATGTTTTTATCTACATGTTTAAAAATTACTATTTTTATAATAAAGCAAAATTAAGCAGTAACAACAACGACAAATCGAAAATAAATTTTGCGAAATCGTGTATTCCACTAAACTGGGAACAGTAGGAAAAGAATTGCGTCCCAAATAGTATCGCACTATGATAGTGGTAAACCACTAATACTTCAATTAGTGCGTAAGATGACAAGTGATAGAAATTATATTCAAACATTCGGCTCATTATCATTTTAAATGTACGTAATACTTTACTTGTATATACTCAGGCCTGTGTATCCATGAAGGAGTTAACAGAGAGGTATACATACATATAAGTCTATACGCGCACTCTGCAGCATTATGTTGCGACTTGCGCCACATTATTGTAACATTATAGAGTTTTCAAATATATTGCACGTATTGCAAATCGATGGTCTACCGTTAAGTAGTAAGTCAGTTTGTAAAACTGAGAATGTATGAAACATTCTCAGTTTTACAAATTAACTTATATCTTGTTGTACTGACCTATAAAGAAAGCTGAACCGTAATACAAACTCGGGGAAGGCACTTCTCAACACAATAGCTTTAAAGAGATTTTCACTCTAATAAAAATGTCGGGCTGTCTTAATAAAATAGAACAATATCCTGAACATTACAAAATATATAAATCTACGTCACATGCCCACACCCACGATAGAAGTTCAACCTTTTAAATTTTATAGAGTTAAAAATATAAGACCTAAATCAAGGGGATTTTGATCTGATATATCTTCCATCATCATCACAAAAGAATTTCTTGTCTGTGTTGCATCTATTTTCGAAATTTGTATAAATAAACTCTTCATATATACTTAATGAATACCTTTTATAAAAAGAATAATAATAACGAGCACTTACAATACTCATTCTTACAATAAACTTACTTAAAAATCAAAGTAAAATATGTTTATTAGAAATTAATAACATTATTAATTAATAATAATAATACTGTATATAAATAATATCCCGCGGAAATGTGGGTTTCCGGTTGTTTTCGTCTTGCCAACGGCGAGTACTTGCATAGACATAACCAAGTGGCCAGGATAGTCCATCAGCAACTTGCTCTTAAATATAACCTTGTGACTATGGAATTACCGTACTACAGGTATGTGCCCGACCCAGTTCTTGAAAATGGTCGTGTAACATTGTACTGGAATCGGTGTATTATCACTGACAGGACTATTGTTGCCAATAAGCCTGATATAGTGGTAATAGACCGATTAGAGCGCCGAGCAATGATTATTGATATCACCATTCCCCATGACGACAACCTCTTAAGGGCTGAAAAAGAAAAACAAATGAAATATTTGGATTTGGCTCACGAGGTGGTCGACATGTGGGATGTGGATTCAGCAATCATTGTGCCGATAGTCATATCAGCCTATGGGTTGATGGCAAAGAGCCTCGACCAACACCTTCAGAGGCTCACGTTAGGCAGCTGGGTTAAGGGCCTAATGCAGAAGGCGGTCCTTCTTGATACGGCACGTATTGTGAGGAGGTTTCTGTCTCTGGAACCCTAACCACCGGTAGCTTGGTCCCTGTACCCGATACCGGTGGGGCACTATTTTTTTATATTTTTAAATTTATTTTTGATATAATCTGAATGTATTTAAAAATGTAATTTATATGTATATTTAAATGAATAAAGAGAATAATACTAATACTCTTCATATATACTTAATGAATACCTTTTATAAAAAGAATAATAGCATAAAAAACCGAGCTAAGCCACAGCAAAATTACTAGAGATGTAACGGTGATCCGGTAACCGTTACATTTCTAGTCACTTACATTCTTGTAAGTGAGCTCACTAACATGAGTATAGATACTCTACAGCGGGGTCTACTATGACGAGAAGTTTGAGTGTGCTAAACTAATTCAAAATATCATTCATGCCATAAGGTTTTATTGATTAGGGACGTCTATACTAAAAATTTGCATAAAAATAAGTCTTGCCTACTTAATGTAACACAGAATCTCTCTCGAGTTTCAAAATAATGGTCCTTATCTCTTTTATCTTGAACACCAAATAACCGTGTCGTATCTAAATCCTAAACAAAATCATTATTGCTACTGAAACAAAACAAAAATCGTTTTGGAAAAATCATGACAAAGAGTTGTTGCGGTTAAGAAGTTTAATAGATAATATTATTAAGTAACATATCTACAGCATGGTCACTACGTCCGGTCTCCTGGAGGTGCCTAACCTGAGTCATGTCCATGACAGCAAGAGTACGCCAACTTATTTGCAAGCCATGTGAGTATTTACTGTAGTCAGATAAGTTATTCATCTCCTACTAAGAAAATAAACCTGTCCACAGTAATTATAAAGCCAATTTATTCCACTACTTTTGCTACTCTCGTTCGCTGGGGGAGATAATTTTCGATATGCAGTTGCCTTCATAGAAATCCTGATCAATTAAGTTAAAAAAAACTCCCATGACCGACGGGGGAAAGCAATGTAATTCGGCATATGTAAGTATGTGTCCAAAACACATGTCGGCTAATAAGAACTCTCGTTGTAATTACATATTCACTTACCGAGCGACTCCGAAGGAGTTTTTCATAAAAATATAGTGTATTTGTATGTTTTTCAGAGACTTGGAAGGGAACCACATTAAGCGCTTATCGACACACGCACTGCGTGTGCGCGCGGATCAAGTGTAAGTCCCTAGGTATAAATGTGCTATTTTATTATTTTTTTAACTATTATCACTCCACCGCTGCATCATCCAAAGCTTTTCTCCTAGATTTTTTAATCTAATCTATAATTTGTAAAAAAAAAAAAAATATTATCTATTCATCTACCGTTACATTGACTAAACTCCGTATATTTACTAGCAATCGTTGAAATAAACTAAAGTTCGTTTATTATCTTACCGTACCGTATTACAGTTTTTCCATTTATTAACCTCCCAGTGACGATTTTCTCACGAAATAAATGCAATATGTCAGCTACTTTTGCATACCTAACTATATAAAACCTAACTGTACAATGTACATTTGTCTTCAAGAAGAAGGTAGCTCTTAGTGTCACTGTTATCTATGTGTTACGCATTATGGATGTCATGTAATACATAATAGTATACCTATTATACCTATAAGATGGCCGAAATCTCATTTTATATCCATCTAATAAACGCCTACTAAGTTCAAACTAAATATTTTGCATTATTGGAAAATGAATAAAAAGTTAAAGAAACTACTTCATCTTTGTTTGAAGGAATCTTTATACAGAATGTTACAGAATAGTGTAGTTATATTTTAGGGTCGTATAGTAGACATGGTGAATAACATAAAGCGCTAACAGTTTTACGAAAACTACGAAAATGTTAAATATAGAAATCTTATTTTAAAACTACAAATTAAAATTGATAATTGACCCATAAAGCTTATATTTCGTAAGGCTTACTGCAGATAGAATGAAACTATAGGTACCTATTTAATACCAAATATGTTGATGGTATGTGCAGATTTTTCTGAAAATGCCTGCATAAAAAAAATTAAAAAACAAAATCATTGAAATTAAAATGAAAACTCGTAATGTGTTGTTTAAAACCTACACTAGGAAAAGAATTTTGCGAAGAAAAAAAACAAAATCCACTATTTGTTGGCTAACGATTTCGCTCCTTAAATTTGACCACACCTTTGTATAACAGCCTGCATAATTTTGATTAATAGTCAAAAGCATGTAAATTTTTTAAGCTTGAACATAGACCTAACGTTGATATTCTTTTGGTGTTAAAGTCTCTTCTTTAAAGTCTCTGAACGACACCGACATGTTTATACCTACTTTCTGTAAGTAAACGTAAGGGCGCAATTTCTACACATAAAGAATAAAGATCGCTCTCATAAATCTACCACATACTCTAAATAAAACAGACATCGCTGAGTTGAGGTCTAAAATAACTGGTAGTAGAGTTGCTAGAACACAATTGAGTATGAAAACACCCATGGTCACCACGGCAAGTCTAATAAAGGAGGAACCATTTATATCTTGTAAATAAAAATAACTTATTGGGGAGGGATTTAAATGAAATATCAGAAATGTTCTAATAATAACTTGAGACATCTCTCACACACGGCAGTCTGATCCCAAACTAGGCAGAGCCTGTATCTACTATATTAACAGACTATTGATAAACATACAAATGATTGTGCTCATCACAGAATTACTTGTCCTGGGCGAAAACGAACCCACAACCTTTTGGCTCAGCAGTCAGGATCACTATCCAACAGACTCCTTAAATTACCCCGAGCAAAGTGTAATGAAGGGTTGCCTACAACTTGTATCTCTAAAAGTTATTTGAAATTACTTCTTGACTCCGCGTCTGTCTGTCTGTCCGTTCGCTTTTTTAAATATTTTTGAACGAAAGAAGTAGGTACTTTTAAATCATAATCTCGAAAAATGGAAATTGCTGCAAAACATTCAGGTCATAATCATTGTGGATTATAATGTTATCAAATTATATGAGGTTAAGATAAATCGCTGCGGGAGAAAATACTAATGTAATCTGAGTTTAACATGTAAACATAGTACATTAATTAAAGTCTTTTATGGGCCTTTATTATTTTTAATTACATAAAACAACGTATTTTTATATAGCTGTTAGGCCACATCCGCGACTATAGCACCGACAACGACAGCGAGCGAGGCGATTCCTCCCACATTACAGTGAAGATTCAGATACACGAGCGGGACGTTTTCAACGGCAGACACGTCAGCGGCAGTTGTCGATGCATCGGCGGGCTACAACTGCAAGCGTTACGCGTCGACTAGTGCCACCAACACTGTAACGACTGCCGCCACGGGTGCCTCTGCCGTTGACAACGTGCCGCTCATGTATATGAAACCTTATTTGCCCTTAGAAATCGCTCTACTCCTCCGCTGCCGCTGTATTCGAGGACGTAGCCGTAGTCTTTGTTAGTATTAAACGCTTACCGCTACATAATTAAAGGTGATATAGAAGTTGTGTGGCTTTGTTATTCCTTTTATTTAAACGGGGGTTATTACGTGTGTTCATGAACAATGTTAGTGCATGATCTAATTTATTAAGTGACTATCTATTATTCGCGGCTTCGCATTATTGTAGATACTGTCAATTCATTCGGGTATCCTTCGAACAGTCCTTTTCTTCTGGGTGAAAAGTACCCTCTGTCCTTTTCTGTTCTCCTGACAACTTATGCAAATTTGATGATTATCAGTTGAGAAGTTTAAGCGTAGTATTGGTATTGATATAGGGCTCTGTTTCCGCATTTATACTAAAAGGCGGTTCCTTATGCGTTCAAATAGGGCTGACTAGTTGAACCAGCGTAGCTCCTCACAGAAGCCTCCTGGGGTGTTAGCTTTTAGAAGCGAACTCGCACCCGCGAGGATACTTTCCCGTACACTCCCTCGCACTGCAGGATAACATGGGCTGTCGTTTCCTCCAGATTGAGACATCCTCTACATAGAGGTCTGTCTGTCGCATTGATGATGAATAGGTTAAGACGCGAAAGCATAACAAACAAACTTACATTCGCATCTATGAAAAGGAGACTTGGTCTTGATTGAAACTAGTTGGGCGTCACACACAGACGCACTTAACACGTGAACACGTTTTGTTCATAGTAACGCCTATCTCTAGAAGTATTTGCAGGACTCAATTGCCTTAGACCAAGATGGTTTTTAAACATTGTTATCATAGGTTATTTACTTCTCATCGCTTGTTACTGATCTCTTTAAAAACTAACCTTAATCCACCTCGTAAATATATATAGTATTCACAAAGATTTGACGTTCAAATTACGTGGCACCCAATTGTCTTTCAACTTTTTATTCAAAATCTTGTTTATATGCAGATATTACGAAAGTGTTGAGTGGTGAACACATAATTCTTTTGTTGTTCAATAACTGCTCATGTTCCGACCTTGGTCAATTTTGCATTATACTATCAAACTTCACTTTAAGAGAGTAACAACTTTCACATTATCTTCATCAAAGACCTAGAATCTAAAGCCTAAATGTCACCATTCGTTCTAGTAGTAGAACCATTCTTCCAATAATTTACATAGGTATCTAAACCGTCTTCATGTAATGAATACCGCAAATATTGTTTCCGGGGCATTCAGGAGGTTACTGAAAAAATTGCAATACAGACCTGTAAATTTTTTAACCCCCGACACAAAATGGAAGGGTGTTATAAGTTGTATGTGTGTATCTGTATATATGTGTCCGGTGTATCTGTATATCATAGCTCTCGGATGGATGGATTTTGATTTTGTTTTTTTTTGTTTGTAAACCAACTTCATCGAGTGTGATCTTAGCTCTGCAAAATCTGTTGAGCCGTTCGAAGATAATCAGCTCCTTTCTAATCCTTTTAGGGATATTTGAGTCGGGAGTATTATCAATTTTTAATATATCCCACTAATATTATAAATGTGAAAGTTTAGATGGGCGGATGGATGTTTGTTACTCTTTCACGCAAAAACCACTAAACCGATTGCGATGAAACTTGGTATATAGATAGCTGGAGACCTGGATTAACGCAAAGGCTACTTTTTATCTCGATATTCCCACGGGATCGGGACTTACGCGGGTGAAACCGCGGGGGGGCTCTGCTAGTGCATAATATTTAGTGGCTTCCATTTGAAAATTAATTAAGATATAGAAGTTATACTCGTATATCTTAATTAATAACATTTTTATGAATAAATACTTTGGGATTATTATCTTTATTGTATTAACTGAGGCTTCGTATCTTAATATTGAGTCTATTATACTGTTTACAGACTGTAAAGTAAAAATAACATTAGGACATGATTTTTATATCACTCATGTTGGATTATGTGTACCTGGTCTCATTTTATTTTTAAATTTTTTACTTATGTGTTTGTTACGCGAAATCTTCGGCTATGTATAATAATTTACAGAAGTTTAATGACTCCCTTTTTATGTTATGCCTCCACGGCAGTCCTTTAAAATCCGCCTAGGTTAGGTAGGGTTAGGTTTTCACCGGCAATTTTCCGCAACTCCACGACGAGGCGAATATTTTGTGTTGGTGGGAATAAAAGCTATTCGAGCCACCCTAACTCCCCGAAGAATCCCAGTAACCCCTTTACGTTACCGACGATCTCGGAGAGTGACCCTGGCGAGCCAAGGTACTTAGCCCGGTATTCTGCAACCCCCTAGCAGTCCAGAAGTACATGGGTTGCTGTTTCCTCTGCTTCAATGTAAGCTCTGCACAGTGGGCTGCCCGTAGCACCTACAGCAGAAAGGTGTTTATTAAACGAGCCATGCCCGGTGATAGCTCCAGTTGTCGCTCGCAGCTGACGCTTGTTCAGCCGGAGTAGCATCTTCGACAGCCGGCTGTTAATGGCGGGGAGTGCCGCCCTCGTCTGTCTGCAATCTTCATAAAATCCGCCTAAGAAGGGCACCGAATACATAATAGTGCTACGGGAGACCAATACCTTATAAAAATTACGTATTGGTATTATTTAAATTAAAATGTCAGTGATTTTAATAATACTAACATAATTATAAGCAAATTATTACATACTAATAACCTGTACTATTATGTATTCTGTGCTAATACACCAACTAAGGACTGTATCACTGGTCTGAAATAGATGATGATTATTATTAATATTATTTCAGCGCAGCTAAGTTTCTTCATTTGAGTTGTACTTTTTCATATTATATGTAAGTATTGTAATATCAAAGTGTTATCAAACATTAATATATTGAAACGGGGCTTATAAACCTTTACTTTAATCTGGCACAACATAAAAAATGTTTCACTTGAATCTTGCGTAAAGCCCTATTTTTTTAAATGTAATTTTATTTTCAGATCTCTAAATTACAACCTGCTTGAAGAAGTACCAGCGTATGCTTTCAAAAATTCACAAATATCTAAACTGTAAGTTAATTACCTAAATTGAATTACACAAGTATTTCTGGATGGTTTCTTAATTACCATCTAAAACAATTTAATAATTACTTAATATAGTCGATAAATTCTTTAATTTTTTTTTCAAATATCTGATTAAAAAAGGAAGTATAGCCCCGGGAGTAAGATTTCGGTAAGAAAGATTTAACCATGTCTTTTTTAATCCGAAAAAAATCTCTCGCAAAATTGTTTTAAAGTTGCACACGACGCGATCGCGCTATCGCCAAGGAAATCCCTCAAATATACAATATAAAATGCAGAACGAAATCCTTGTAAATTGACAAGTTGTTATTGTGATAGTTGTGTGAAGAACTCCAATGTTACTCTTAACTCTAAAGACCTGGATTTGATTATCTGATTAGAAAAACAGTTGTTAAGTTTCTAGCGGATAAAAAGCGATTAGAATCTAGAGATAATCTTTGTCAATATTGAAATACTTCAGTATAATGATTGTTACTAAATAAAATTGGTATTAATGTTTTTTAAATATGTCATATGCTCCATATTTGAAAACATACAAATAGTATCTTTGTTCCAATTAAAAAGGCTCTAACCAGTGCATTTCTGCTGTTACTCTCATACGTAACAGCAGTACTATATGCGAGGTACGAGGCTCGACTTGCCACTTACTCGTATAAAGCCGGGTTCACATTTGTATAGAATGTTCCCAATCTGACCACCATATCAGTGTTGCCGCTGCTTGTGATGATCATCGAAGGACACTCAATAACATGCCACTCGCCTTACATGCTCGCGTATTATTTAGTTGCGAAATATGAATTGCAATAATAAGTGCTAAACCGTCTTCCTTTTCTTTTGATATAGGTATATTTGTGAATGTAATTATTACTTTCAGGAGTTTTAGAGGCAATACAAAACTGAGACATCTAGATGAGAATGCTTTCGCATCGAATCTGCTTCTCCGACAATTGTAAGTAATTTGACTTGACCGGTTTGCTTTTTTGTTTTTAAATGCTCGTAGTACTTAGTCCAAATTAGGTTTTTACGAAAAGACAAATGGGAAATGTTGTCGAAAATAATTAAAAAATCTGGGTAAACTGAAAGCGCTGTTTTGAATGGGATTTACATAATTTGGAAAGAACTTCAGATGGTTTTACATATACATTACAATACAATACAATTAAACTTAGGAGGGAACTGATTTAGGTAGAAAGAGAGGGGGCAAGAGTAGATCTTAGTTTATCAGCCTTCGTTACGCTGCTGCTATCTAACGTGTGACGTATATTGATCTCGTTTCTCGGATTGTACCTTTTGCTGTGGCGAGCATTTATAAGCATTATCTGTTAGGCGGATGTTATCCACCTTTCGTTTTTATTTGAAGGAAATGCTTCCAGCTAATTTACTGAAAATTATAAAATAGGCAGTGAGTGGTCCCACTCGGCAATTTTGGGTGCACGATTTTAAACAATTTAGAACTCACTATCATACATGATTATTCTATGTGCCATGAGAAGAATATAGATACTTAACCTTTATTTTGAAAATCGAAGGTCTGTTTGTTCATTTTAGAGATTTAAGTAGCACCGCAATTACCTCCCTGCCAACAGCAGGTTTACAGAAGTTAGAAGTACTTAGAATAGAGAAGACGCCCTCACTCAAATACATCCCATCGATCTACGAGTTTCAGGTGAGTGACACTAAAATGTATTTGAATTTAAAACTTGTGCAATGGATACACTATATTTTTGAAGTACCTAACTTTTTAAAATTTCGAACAAACCAGGATGGATGAAAACCGATTTGGCAGAGAATCCTAAATACAATAAAGACAAACGCATTCTTCAAAAATTTTGTGACAATTTATTTGAGAGGTATTTGAACTATTCTGCTTCGTGAGTATGATCAGCCGTAATTTCTTGTGTAACAGAATCTGCAGAAAGCATACCTGACGCACCACTTCCATTGCTGCGCGTTCGAGTTCCCCGAGCGACACAACCCCATCAGGCATCAGATGTACAAGAAACAGATGGAGCTCATGAAGGAGGTATGAAACTATGAGCAATATATAAATACCTAGCAGCGCCCCGCGGTTTCACCCGCGTAAGTCCCGATCCCGTTTCAATATCGGGATAAAAAGTAGCCTATGCGTTAATCCAGGTCTCCAGCTATCTACATACCAAGTTTCATCGCAATCGGTTCAGTGGTTTTTGCATGAAAGAGTAACAAACATCCATCCATCCATCCATTTATTCATCCATCCAAACTTTCATATTTAATTTTTGTTATGATCCCACTAATATTTAGTGGGATCATAAACAGCGGTATCTAGACCCAAGCTAAGCATAGCTTGTATTGGGTTTTAGAACACCAATAAGCGTAGGTACATTGATACTTTTGTTTTAAATACATACGTATTATTATATAGAAACACCCAGACCTATGCAAAAAGACTTTCATGCATACAAATATTCACACTGACCAGGAACCAAATGCTCGACCTCTGATGCTGCAATCGAATGCACTAACGCACTAAATATATAATCAATCAGGTCTTTGTAGCAAATTGAGCCTAACGCCATGCTTAATAGTTCAGTGGCAAAATCTGAAGCTAAGGTATGAACACATCAGCCGTCCCCACTTCAGCCTCAAGGAATATACTTCTCTTACCGCGGTCTTCCGGAGGGTACTGGAGCAGTCGGGCGGCAATTTTTTGAGAAGAACTCTGATGTGTCCTAGTTCCTGCCAACATAATTTAAAATAAAAATCCCAATCCTGAGCCTAGTAAATATCTAGTGAGGTTTTTTTCTTCTTCTTAGCCAACGTGCCTCTCCGTAGACGTAACTAATTCGTTTCCATTAAAAAACAAAGCACTTCATTCTGTTTATAGAGCATGCACCTTTAATGCTTGGTGGGCATATGTTCTACCTAACAATAAAGATTCAACGTTAACAATTTTCCTTCTTCTTTTGTACAGAAATGCGCGCAACAAAAGGCGTCCAGAAAGCGAAGGTCATTAGAACACTTGGAGCCGTTCAAGGTCATCTCAGATCAGTATTACAACAATAATTTGGACAATCTTACAACGTAAGCGTTATGTTGCTTCTGTGTTTGCTGTTTTTAAACATCTGTTTCCAAGATATTGAACAGAAATCAAGAAGTAATTTATTAGCTAAAGAAACATGGGACATCCAATAATATTAGATGAAACACTGGGCTGGTCAAAGTAACAGGGATGCGCTGGATGAAGGCGCCGCGAGACCGCTCTTCGTGGAAATCTTTAGGAGAGACCTAAGATCAGCAGTGGATGTCCCATGGCTGAAGATATTATAGAAAAATAGTAAATAAAAGCGTGAAAGCCAACAGGCAGTTTTTTCCTAATGTCCATTCACAATTCAAAAACTTCTTTTCAGTGATTCTGGAGAAGCCGATCTTTCTACAGCAACTACGAGTGAGGAGTACGACAGTAATGCAGATTACTTCGGCAGCTCTGGCAGCTGGGAGGATGGAGACCCTGGGGAGTTCCACGAGCCTGTCAACAATACTTCTGGCATCGGATTTACTATATCAGCTGAATGCGGGAACTTTAGTATGGGGTGAGGATTCTGCTCTAATTTATGCTAATTGATACTATTGTCCGTAATGAAATAGTCGATGTAAATCGCGCATTCCAAGCCAACCGGGTTGAAGTTAACGTCGAGTGACGTATTAAATTTTAGTTTTAAAGTATGTGGTGTTGAGATGGTCAAGAATAATCTCTTATTTTAGTGAATGCATATAGTGCGAATGGTGCGAAATGGTGCGAAAGGTCTATATAATATATGCTTTATCTGTCACTCATCAGCGACATGTATAAATCTCTCTCACAAGGCGAGTGATCTATAAGTAGTGAGGTACTTTTACTGCTACGTAAGGCGTGACTTATATTACCTCAACTCATGTTTCTTTGATTTGTGGTCTGATTACGATACATAGGAAATTAAATTTTTTTACTCAATTAGTGACTATTATGTTGTCTATGCCTATGAATACTTTACTGGATTGGAATGAAATATAAAAAAAAAACAATTTAACATTCTCCTTTACTTACAGCCCACGGAAAGTGGAATGCACACCTCTACCAGACGCATTAAACCCTTGCGAGGATGTAATGGGCTGGTCGTGGCTTCGAGCAAGTGTTTGGTTCGTCGTAGCAGCTGCAGTCGTCGGCAACGTTGCCGTACTACTGGTCTTGCTCACCAATCACATGGAAATGACAGTACCAAGGTTCCTGATGTGCCACCTCGCGTTTTCAGACTTGTGTACTGGCCTGTACCTCTTCATGCTTGCTGTCGTAGATCTAAGATCCTATGGGGAATTCTTCAACTACGCCTATGATTGGCAATATGGGGTAGGATGTCAGATAGCTGGCTTTCTATCCGTGTTTTCGGGACAATTGTCAGTTATAACGCTGACTATTGTAACATTGGAGCGCTGGTTCGCGATAACGTATGCTATATATTTAGAGAGGAGGATTTCCTTGGGTGTTGCTGCGAAGATTATGTTCTGTGGATGGTTGTTCTCAGCATTGATGGCAGGACTACCACTGGTCGGCGTCTCGGATTACTCGTCTACTTCGATTTGTTTGCCTGTTGAAAGCAAAGATGTTGGCGATGTTGTGTACCAAGGGTCAATATTTATGACGAATGCTGTAGCGTGGGTGACGATTGTAATATGCTACGTGCAAATATACAGGTCTTTGGGGGGAGGGGAAAGTTATGGAGGGAGAGGAGCAGCTGCTGCAGCCGAACGTCGTATCGCGAATAAAATGGCTTTGCTTATTGGAACTGATTTGCTCTGTTGGGCACCTGTTGCGTTTTTTGGAGTAACGGCTTTAGCTGGAGTACCTTTAGTGGATGTGAGTCATGGAAAAGTTTTGCTAGTGTTTTTCTACCCACTGAACGCCTGTGCAAATCCATTCCTGTACGCCATTCTAACAAAACAATACCGAAGAGATTTATTAACTCTAATAGCTAGAACGGGTAAATGCAACTGGTTGATAAAGCGGTATAAATTAGCAGCAACCCCCCCTCCGACTGCAAATACAAACCAGTCGGCGCCTGCGCAATTGATGCCGTTAGTAGATAACCAAAAACGCCAATCTCTAGGAGGCAAAGATAGTGAAATGATGCTTTAAATGTTAAGTTTTAGAATATGATATTATTATACGATATTTTATTTATATTTGTCGTATTTTTTATTTTATGTATACGCATTCTAATCTGATTACAGCAAAATTACACAAATGGTCGAGACGCCGAATGTTGTGAATGTAGCCGACGGCAACACAAGTAATGCCATTAAAAAACATACTATGCCAGATACGAAATTTATCATTCATCTAAAACGTCATTAATCTAAAACCATAAATACTCGAATTCTTGTAAAAATTGAGCCTGCGTATGTTTGTGCAGGCCAAACTCGAAAAGAGTAGATCAATCTTACTAATATTATAAAGGCGAAAGTTTGTGAGGATGGATGGATGGATGTCTGTTAGTCCTTGACGCTGAACGGCTGGATGAAATTTGGCACAGAAATTGATTAAAGTGTGAAATAGCACAATGGCATTTCCATGCGAATGAAATCACGGGCAACAGCTACTAGGGTATATGCACGTGACTTGTACCGAGTTGAACTAATATTTGTAGTCTATTGTTATAGAAATGTACCTACTTATAATATATCTACATTTATTTTTGGATTAATCGTCTTTTAGTTTTGAAGTTTAAGCATTAAAAAGTTTTTAAAGTTGATATTACAAATCAACATACAAATTAAACGCAGCGCTATTGTGACGAGACATGACGTCAAATCACACGAGATGAAATTTTATTCTATTTTTTTCAGCTTTTTTGTGGTATTGCATTGTTTGTCGGTTGTTGCTCCTAATCTTTTTTCGAGTTTTGTAAAGAAAACATCAAGTCTATGCAGGTAGGTAGGTATGTATTATATTTTTTTTTTTAATGTAATAACATAAGTATATATACGGGTGTACCTACATACTTAAATGAAACAAAATACGTACTTATGATTTAAAATCTTTAACTTTACACATTCCACCTACTTTTGAGAAACGGAGATTCCTAGAAATTCAAACGGTCATAACTTGTAAAAGGATAGCTTTTTTTTATATTATTGTAACTGTATGCTAGTCATGCATTTTGTGTGATTTAAATAAGTGTCCCTTTCAGAATCGTTTAAAAGAATTAAAAATACACATAAATCGAGGTTTTGAAATGTTATTAATTTACCAATTTGAGAGCGTCATAATAATGGCCTCAAGGAAACTCGGTATCCTGAACAAGATGAGGCGGTTTTTCACGCGGCAACAGCGGTTATTTGTATAAGACATCCATTCCTGCGTGGAATACGGTTCTCATCTCTGGGATGGTACAGTACCTACAGCTGCAGCGACGTGCTATTTGCATTATTGGGAGCCCTTGCAGTTGTGTAGAAACGTGGCCTCTTTGGCACCTCAAAGGACCTACAACCCCAGGTCCTTTGGGCGGGGCGTGAAAATACATCTCCGAGTCCGTCCAACTGATGACCTCCATTTTAGTGTCATCCGTATCTATAATGGTGGTCTTCAGTTTCTGGACCTCAATATAGCTTTCCATCAGGCGATTTGAGGTCATACTGAGGTGCTTTAATTAAAAAAATTGGTTGTCTGTAAAGTCGGTTTACGGACGATAATTTTACGTGATAACGTCATAGGAAAACAATGAAAGAGAGATAGATGCGTCACAAGCCGAACGCTTAGGCCGATCGTGCCTCTCTATCGCTTGCACGCTCGGCTCAGGCGGAACGTTACAATGAGTCATGCTTTTCCATGCTTGCAGCCGGCATTCATCGATTTATAAGACGTATCACGTCAAAAAACATGCCTCTTTCCTATTGACTTGAAAAATAGACAAAACAAAAAGAATTCATTCGAGCCATAGGAAAACCTCGGCTGTATTTAACTAGTATGGATGAACGGCGTGCACAACGTATTGGCCGTATAAGAACAAAAACAAAAATATTTCGTGCTTTTATTTAATACATAATAAATGGGTAACTTTGATTCACACAAGACCAGTGTGAAATACATCAGCTAAGAAACAGTTGTGCATGTTCTTCTAATTCACTTAAAACATTACTATCAATATACTCTACCACCAACTTATCCCCTTCGAGCAAAAGTTCATTTTGAACTAGCTCTGATATTTCTACGTCCATTTTCAGAGGACTAATGCAATAATTATCCAACTGTCTAAAAAGCCTTAGTTTTATATCTGAGATTTTGTTATTATCATTTTTAATATTGCAAGAGTCACAAATGCTGTCAATGGCTCTCCCGAGACTCCATTTAGAACTTATAAATGTTGCAACCGTGTCTTTTAAGTCAGGGTCTAAAGTTACCCCTTCAATTTTTTCTAAAGAATTCTCTTCACAGATGATTTTTACTGGTTTCGGTTCCATGTTCAAAGGTTTTTTAATAGCAAAGTATATTCGGTCAGACGCAGGAATTGTTTTCGGTCCAATTGCCTTTTGCTTGATTCTCATTAAATGAATTTTTGAGGCAGTCTTCACTTTGGCTGATGATTGTAATGCTTTTCGTATGTTTTCTGTTATCTGAAATTATAAAAACTTTTAACTGCAATTTTATTAGGGGAATTTCGATATCTATTTGTTACATGAATAGCAATGTAGTGGTAATTAATAGATAGATAAAAATTTTAAATGTTTAGTTTAATTTGAAGTCTAGATAATGATGTCCAGACAACATTAGATAACATAATTCCTATAACTTTCGTTATACATACTGTAGACTATTACTACAAACTAGAATAAAGATTTCTGGAATACTTTAAACCATATTATGTATTACCTTCTCTTGCAAGTGTTTATTGGCTTCCCTAAATTGTCTTCTAGGAGCCTCAAACTCTTCAATCTTCTTTGCCATAGTTGCATCATCTATCTCTGGACAAGACCTGTAATACATTTCAGTTTATTTCAATTATTTTTCTAATATTTTGTCTTTCTTGGATTGACATAAAAAGAAGAAAATAAAACAGTGGTTCAAGGATATAATTAACAGTACTTAAGTTGAAGACCTGGACTGATGGTATACAATTACTTAAACATGATTGTTTTCGTATTAACATAACCTTGGTCAAAACATCATGCAGTTCAAAGGTATATTGTACAACCCAAGCAATTGCAGTTATTCTGTTAATATTACTATAGTCTGGAATAGCACATAGGCTATTTTTTCTTAAGGAACACGTACGGTTCCCCTGAGATAGATTTGAATTTAAACGCGAAGTCGCGGGCTACAGATAGTCTTATTAAATTATGCACTTGTTTTATATCATACTCACAAATGGAATCTGTGCTCAATACAAAAGTGTTTATTACATTTCGCACACAACATTTCATGAAGGTTGCCTTTCCAGCATCCTTTTTCGGAACATCTAAATATTTGATCATCATTTTTTAGGTTAACTTCTTTTGCTTTTGGCGCCAATTCACAGTCGCCAGAAAGGCAATGCTGGTTGAAATGCTCTCGACAAAACACCATTCCACATTTGCACTGGAGCGGTATAAAATCTGTTTGGTTGCACGATAGAAATTGGCAGTGCTCGCCGAGGGTTGGAAACTCCATGATTTTGCTGCACAGTATAGACCTTTCTGTAATATAAATTAGACTCCCAGTTAAGTTTCTGATTAACTTTAATGTAAATACAAGAAGACACTTTAAGTTTTAAATTGAAGACACTTTAACCATTAAATTGAATCGTTGATCGTACCCATGCTATGGCAACTTGGAACATAAAAGAATTGCCCTTTTTTTATTGAGTCCAGTGCCATCCCAAGGATAGATACCGGAACTAAAATTACTGTGCTACAATATTTAAATTTATAATTTGTATGAGGGGAAATTTATTACCCTCAAATGTATTACGATTTAAAATTCGCATTTGTAAATACCAAAATATTGTGTATTAAATATCTAAAACCACTTTAAATTCTTTACAAACAACAATTTGTTTACCAACACACAATAGTATTAATTAAAAATACAATCGAAACAATCAACAATTTTTTTTTAATATTTGGAACTTATTAATATTAGGTTGGCAACACTTCACTTATATTGCAAATGGCTGCGTATGAGTACCGATTGCCGGTTTCTTGTGCTTTTCTTTTTGCAATAAAGGTTTTGGTTTGAATATAAAAATCGGAGATTAGTCATAAACATACATTAATTATCTAAAGTATAAAATTCTCATGTTAGAACCAAACCAAAAGTTAAAACAAGAAACAGGTAACAACAAAACACATTCATACACCGTATAAGTAGGTACCTATATATTGTTCAAATGTATATATATATATACCTATAGATATGTATATTATATTAGTTTTCGGTATCTGACCGCCAGGCAGAGTTTTGTGTTGTCATAAAAAGAAGCAGAGTTGCCTGTCTATATCCTATATACTATTGTAGTCTTTGATCGTACCTCAATTTTTCGGAACAACATCAACAATTGTGTTTCTTTATTCTGACATTGACAGCAAGACGGAATTGACAGAAAGGAAAATGTTTCGAACTTATTTTCTCTCATTGACTTTGATATGTGTTAGAAAGGAATAATAAGTAAATATTTAAGAGATGTGAATAAATATATACTGGATATTGGCCAGTATAACACTAACATCAGCTTTCAAATATTTTAATAATCATTTTACGTTCAAAAATCATACATTGCTCACATTTTTGCTATATATATAGTTTTGATTAAGTACCTAGGACCTAGATATTGTTTTAGTCCATTTAAATAACCAAATAAATATGTCCACTGCTTCAGTGTGTTTTAATATTAAAACACACGCAAGCAACGGAAAGTTGCAAGTTTATCGTTACTAAAGAGCAATATAAGCAAAAATGGTTTGACAAGGGTACCTACGGCCCTCCGTCATCACCCAGTATATTACCGACTTAAAAAAAGCATAGGCAGGAAGTATTTATAAAAAAGGGAATAAAAGAGAAAAACGCAGAATCTGTACCGTGGAACACCAATGTGTTTAAAAGATGGAAATGCTCTAAGCCTCTTAATGTAGGTTAAAATAAAAAAAATAATGTAGGTACACCCATTTAATATAATTTGTCCGTTACTTGTAATATAATCTTTCTATACCTACAGAGAAGTTCAACGAGGCCCAGTCAGAAAACCACGGTGTTGTGACTAGTGTAGTTGTACATAAGATTGTGAAAAAGATAGATCTTAGTAAACTAAAAACACTTACCGAAATAAAAATATATATAGAACTTTTTTTAAACTTCATTGAAGCAGTTGTAGCATTGCTATAACTTTAAAACTAATAGCTAAATACATATGAAAAAATACGGCGTAATAATCAGGAATGTCTTTAAAATTTGCTTCCATGTCATTTTGCTGCGATTATTGATTTGGAGACACGATCACTTGAAATACGGGATGGAAATGTGTAAGAATAAAAACCCTCCATATTAAATAGTGAACTAAAAGAAATATTTACACGTAAGTCTGATGAATAAATAAATAAAATAATTTATAAACATTATTTAAAATACATCAATCTCAAAACACGAGAATGACCATGATTCAATTCAATTAAAAAAAATCTTTATTTCATAAAATTGACCATCAATTATTCGAAATCGTCAATTTAATAAATCATTATTATAATTAAAAATTATAGATCAACACACACAGAGTCACCGCAACAACAGTTTGCTTCGTCAAATGTAAAATGATTAAAGAAAACAAAATGGATAACATAATATTACATCTGCCTGTTTCGATCTATAACCGCCCGTTTCTAAATGGTTGAGCCTTGTGAGAAGAAATCGGGCAAACAAACTCACGGCCACTCTTTTAAAAAAGAAAAACCAGACAGTTTCAACAATATTCAGTAAACATCACATCATTTTGTTGTGTGCTATTATGTTTTTAAAATTAAAAGTGATAAACTAGAAAAAGAATATGACACTAGGGAAACGGAAAATTAAGGAAAAAATTAAAAAGAAGAAAAGAAAAACATGAGAGATGGAAAATAAGAAACATATTAGCTCACATTAGATTTCTATTACAATTCCATCCCAAGCGTTTTTATCCTGTATATAATCGCCTGCTGAGTAATAGCCCTTAAGGCATAGCTGTCGTTTTACTGTAGACTTAAACTTGTTTATACTTAACATTTGAATATTATCTGGGATTTTATTATAATATCGCACACATTGACCTTGAAACGACTTGTTAATTTTTTGGAGCCTAGAGGCAGGTACAACAAGTTTATGTTTATTACGCGTGTTAAAAGAGTGTATATCACTTTTTTTACAGAAGTGATCTTTATTTTTATGAAGGTAAATTAGATTTTCATAAATATATTGGCACGCTACCGTCATTATGTTAATTTCTTTAAATTTCTGCCTCAGTGAATCACGATTTCCTAAGTTATAAATTGCTCGAATAGCCCTCTTCTGCAGCACGAAGATAGATTGAATATCGGCGGCATTCCCCCACAGTAGAATACCATACGACATTATACTATGAAAATAACTAAAATAAACTAATCTGGCTGTTTCAACATAAGTCAGTTCGCGAATTTTTCTAACCGCGTATGTTGCTGAGCTGAGTCTATTCGATAATTTATCAATATGAGGGCCCCATTGAAGCTTAGAATCAAGAGTAATGCCTAAGAATTTTGTGGTATCAACTAGTTCCAACTCGTCTTCATTAAGTAGTATAGTCGTTTTCACCTGTTTAACGTTTGGCGTAGTGAACCGGATACATTTAGTTTTTTGTCTGGTAGAGATCGCTATTAGCGATAAGACCGCCCATTGTACTCTATTTTTAAGCCATTAAAAAAAATAATTGGAACAGATCATCTGTTCCAATTATTTTTTTTAATGGTGTACAATAAAGAATATTCTATCTATTTATCTATATTATGTGTGTGCTTGCAGTGTGGTTTTAGTTCCGGTCGAAACATAAAACCTTAACTATTTTCTTTGTTTGGGTTTATTTTATGTGTAGGTATTTGTTTACAAATGTTCCTGAATTATTTCAGAAAGATTATTAATAATACATTAATTTACTTATTTACTTTTTTATAATTAATTATCCTGAGAAGTAGGTACCTATCCTAGAAAATTATGGTCACCGTAAGTAAAAGCGACGTCACAGAACAATCGTGTTTAGCGAAACAATTCATAATTATAACTTTATTATTATTTATAGCTTGTTGAAATATAAATATTATTTATATTAGCTGTATCCGGCATGCGTATCATTGCATTTGTTTTGCTTCTGTAAAACCAAGAAAAATAACAGAAATCAAATACGATATCTTTCGTGTCTGTCTAACAGGAAATTAGAGATGTCAAATACCCAATCCTTCGCTTGTAGTCAACTAACGCCTGATTGTGATTGTTTGATCAGAACCCTTCGCAGTCCCGTGCTGCTCGAAAAACTGCTTCGAAGACTCGATTTCCTAAGAAACCTGTCTATATAAGATGTGTACAGATCTTGTTAGGTTCTTTTTCTGATAGCCATCACCTAACCTTACTAAGTTTCGATGGAAGAATGTTTGAACGGGCCGGGACGACGCAAACGAGCAGACGGGTCACTTGATGGTAAGTGACTACTGTCGCCCATGGACACCTGCAACTCAAGAGTCACAAGTGCGTTGCCGGCCTCTGAGATGGGAGTACGCTCTTTTCTTGAAGGTTTGAAGGTCGTATCGGTCCAGAAATACCGCAGGCGACAATTTGTTCCAGAGATTGTTAGTGTGAGGCAAAAAAAAAAATCTGGAGAACCGCACAGTGGTGGATTGCCAATTATGCAGGTGATGAGGATGAGGTTAATAAAATTATACACACAAACCTTCCTCATGATTCTCATGAATCAGTATTACCAGTATTATTATTATTATTGGTAATAGTTTACTATCTAGTTTAGTATTTGTAAGTATCAAGTTATTGATTGGAGGTGGATAGTGGAACTGTTCAGAGGCTACTAGTAAACCTCTCCAGTTTGGGCTCATTTGATTCGTTTCGACGAGTGCGATAGATTAGGCTTGATAACGATGGGATGATGGGATGGCCAGGAGGTTAATAGAGGATCTCTTTATTTTCTTGTTAATTCGGTTCACTGTCAAACGTTGTTTTTTATTTTGACTAAACTATAATTATTATTTATATTAGGCTCCATTTCTGACCAATACAGAAATTTTGAAACCCTTTTGTTTTTCTACAAAATGTCTAAATTTGGCAAAAGGGCCAGAAGATGATGATAATGATGAGCTTCATTCCAGACAGCCCTCTCTCTTACAACATATTAACCGATAAACGGGAAATTTCCAACCTTCTTTGTTTCTTTACGATCTACACAATTATAATAGGTACCTAAAGCTAAAGAGGTTTTTGGTTTTATTGTTCGTTAGTTTAAAGGTGCTATACATGGAACTATCAGTTAGATTTGAATAATAATTTTAGTTTTAGATAGAGAATTCATTGAAGAAAGTTATAGGCTATCTAACATCACGCGGCCATTAGGAGCGAAGCAATGACGATAAACGCACGTAAAATTGCGGACAACAGCTAGTCATAACTAAAAGATCTTTTCTTCTTTTATCAATGATTACAATAGGGGTAAATGATTGCGATGTCAATAGTCAAGTCAGTATCTTTTTGGATACAATGTCATTCATTCTCTGCGTTGACTCTACACGCGAGATAGAGTCCAAATAAAAAAAAAAAAATGTCATTCATTACTGATGTTATAGCGTAATAAGTACGTAGGTACATACACATAGATAGAGATACCCAAAACAAATCATGTCTGTGCATTGAGATAAACATATGGAGTTGCAATCACTTAGAGAAATTTTGTTCGGTTTTGTGAAAACTTAAAACTAATCGACGCTGCAGCGCTAACACAATCTTCATTTGTCTAACCAAACACTAGGAATGAGCAGCGCCGCAGCGCACTGGGGTGTCAAATTTTTCACGATCAGAAGGTCGCAAGCGCCGTGATTTTCATGGCGCTTATGCGTTTCGTTCATAGAACCTATGCTGGATAAGCTCCTATAGACTAAATTGAAAAACAGAAAGGACATTTAACTTAAATAAGAACTCAAGTGTGAAAGTAAACAAAAAATATATTGAATTTGTTTATTAATTTAAAACTTTCATTTTATTTAAAAAAAACGACAATAAATAAATAAATGGTTAACTTTGACTGGTCTTTACTAATGTAATGTTACAAATCAAATCATTTATTTCAACTGAACCAATTATAGGTATTTTTGAATTGTCAGGAGCAGTAGTCAGTCAGATTAAGTCTGTAAATATTAGGTGAAGGAGTGGTAGTAGAGATTTGGTGCCATAGTGAAAAATACTCGGACTTATCTCCCCTACATTAATGTCACTTTTTTTTCGCTGGCCGGCACTTTGACTTTTGGGCCCAAACTTGTATGAAACGTGAATGACCTCCTTTAGGTTGAATTAAATTATTTCAATTTTTATTAACATAATTATGTCTTTCACATCGTTTTGTAAATAGATGCAATTTTTTTCTGACATACATAATATTTTCATAAATATGACCAGACATCGTCAGCATGTTAATTTCCTTAAATAGGTCCCTAAGGGATTCGCCACTACGTAGAGTATAAATGGTTCTGATAGCTCTTTTCTGAATTTTTAACATAGATTCTATATTTGCAACACGTCCCCTCAATAAAATACCGTAGGAAATGACACTGATACTCGTGTAGTTTCTATATCTGTCAATTGGCGGACTTTCTTTATAGCATGTCATGTTAAGTGAATGCCTCAATGTAATCTAGAATCTAGCATTATCCCTAGAAAGACAGTTACATTCACAAAATCAGAGATCAGTAATAGGTAGGATTCCAAAAAAGTAGGAGCCCTCAAATAAAATAAGTTTGGTAAATTTTTGACGCTTTGTTACCAAATAGAATAGATAATTATTAAAATTGATGTACTCATACAATTTTTTTAATTTAATATTATTATTCCTCTTTATTTATCTTAATACTTATAAATTACATTTTTAAATATGTACAAAACAATATATATATATATATTTAAAAATATAAAAAACAGTAGACCACCGACATCGGGTACAGGGACCAAGACACCGGTGGTTAGGACTCCAAAGACAGGAACCTCCTCACTATACGGGCCGTGTCAAGGAGAACGGCCTTCTGCATCAGTCCCTTGATCCAGCCGTCTAACGCGAGCCTCTTAAGGTGTTGATCGAGGCTCTTGGCTATTAATCCATGTGCAGATATGACAATCGGAACAATGATTGCCGAATCAATATTCCACATATCGACAATCTCGTGAGACAAATCCAAGTATTTTATTTGTTTTTCTTTTTCAACTTTCACGAGGTTCTCGTCATGAGGAACAGCGATATCGACAATCATTGCGCGGCGCTCTAATCGGTCTATCAGCACTAAATCAGGTTTATTAGCAACAATAGTTCTGTCAGTGATGATAGATCGATCCCAATACAATGTGGCACGACCATTTTCGAGAACTGGGTCGGGCACATACCTGTAATATGGCACCTCTGAATGCACAAGATTGTATTTAAGGGCAAGTTGTTGATGTACAATCCTGGCTACTTGATTGTGCCTATGCAAATATTCCCCGTTGGCAAGACGAGAACAACCAGAAATAATATGCCTGATAGATTCACCGGGACGGTGGCACGCCCGACAGATGTCCACCGTACCATCTTTCAGGATATATTTCCGATAGTTATTCGTCATAACAACTTCGTCCATAATTGCAAAGACAAAACCTTCGGTTTCTCCGAAAAGATCACCAAACCGTAGCCAAGATGTAGAAGCTTTAAAGTCTATATCAGGCCCATTTAGGGCTCGATAAAAACGACCATGAAGTTCTTTGCCCTTCCATACCTCCCTGCGATCATTAGTACTAAGTACTACAGGCTTGCGCCAGTTCTCTTTAGCCAGAGCGAGCGGAGTGAGTCCGTTGTCCACTGCTACCACACTACGATGCACTCCCACGTCAGTATGAAGAAAATATTCTCTAAGGTTGTATATCTCGCGATTGTGTAGGGTCTTAATGTTTAAGAGTCCACGACCCCCAAACTTTCGCGGGATATACAACCTCATTACCGATGAACGTGGGTGGTGCATTCGGAATGCAGTCAGCAGTGTACGGACTCTCCTGTCAAGGGCATCCAATTCGGTCTGAGTCCATCTAAGTATACCAAAGGAATACATCAGAACCGGCATGACCCAACCGTTGCAGGCACGCATTTTGTTACCCCCTGATAAAAGACTTTTAAGTACTTTTTTCGGCCGGCCAAAAAAGCGCTCCTGCAGTGTTTGTTTCATATGAGATTCAGGTATTCCCAATGACTGTGATATACCTAGATACTTGTAGCTTTCAGTTGCAGACAGAGATCTGAGTTTTGTTGAATCTGAAAGTTCGACTCCTTCAGATTCTACTATCACGCCGTTCTTTACATGCATGACTGCACACTTGTCCACACCAAATTCCATCTTGATAGAATTACTAAAGTTTTCAGTCACCTTCAGTAACGCTGTCAATTGCAAATTAGTGGGGGCAATAAGAGGTGAGATATAACTCGATCGTCTTTCTGCAACCTATAGCCTAGTCCTGAACCCTCTAACAGCGTACTGAGAGGATTCAAAGCTAGGCAGAACCACAAGGGACTCAAACTATCACCTTGAAATATACCCCGCTCGATCTTTATTGGTGCATCGTTTGTCGCAATCTGCTGACATCCTGGATAGCGAAGTGCCGTTCTCCACTGCCCCATACATGACTTTAAAAAAGTGCAAAGAGTTGTATCAATTTTATACAACTCCAGCACTCTCAAAAGCCATGTATGTGGAACCGAATCAAAGGCCTTCTTATAGTCTATCCAACATGTCACCAGATTCTTACGGTGACGACGCACCTGTTGGCTAATGGCCATATCCATGATGAGGAGCTCTTTAGTGCCACGGGTCCCACTTCTACATCCATTCTGAGAAATAGATATGATCGAATTTTTATTTAAATGTGTAGTAATTTTGAGTCTCAGAATAGATGTTAGAAGCTTATACATAGTTGGTAGGCATGTAATTGGTCTATAATTTTTGGGATCCATGGCACTACCAGATTTATAGAGTAAGTGGGTTACGCCAGTTGTTAAAAAATGGGGTAATGAACCGGAATCCAATGCTGCTTGGAACTGAGATGCCAAACGAGCATGCGAGCTTCGGAACCATTTCAGCCAAAAGTTGTGCAGTCCGTCTGGTCCAGCCGATTTCCAGTTTGATAATGACTGAACTGCACTACTTACGTCACCTGTGGCTATGGAAATTGGTTCCATTGCTTGTATAGACTCGCATGAGCACCCGACATCTCGTATCCAATCACCTTCTGAATGAGTGACAGGCACCGACCAGATATTACGCCAAAATTCATGTGTAGCATCATCATCTGGGAAATGCCCGTCACTCACACAGGGATCCGATTGTTCCCATTTTCGGTAAACCCACCTCTCATTTCTGTGGAACATACGATTCTGATTATACCGATCTGTTCGCTTTTTGTATCTTCGAATCCTATTTGCCCATGCATAAACTTTCTGCTTTAGAAAGTCTATGCGCTCTGTGACACATGACATATATTGTTGAGTACTAATGTCAGTCCCCAAGAATGCCTGTTTCACAAAGCGCATCACTCTCGGCCGCGTGTTACCCGATCTAAAGCAGATTAGCTTACCGATGAGTGTCCTGGCCTCAGCAATACGATGCTCGATTCTACACTGCCAGGCTGGCACAGCAGGCTTGGGTCGAGTAGTAGCGGTATTTACAGAGAAATGTACTCCTGCTACTCGACATGCTGCGACAGCCGCACAGTAGAGAATAGAGTGTGTATCACTAAGATCTTCGCTATTGTCTAAATAATCAGACAATAACGAATCCAGGGCACACACCAGCGCTATATTTCGTCTATGAATAGGCAAACGGGATAAACGTGGTCTATTAATGTGGTTCACAAACCGGTATTTCAGAATCGCATCCTCCAAGGCGCTCCTTAACCTTTCGTTGCATTTGGTACTTACAGATATAGCTTCACTATCCACAATTTCATCAACATGTAACTGTGTTACCAATTGCGGTGTGCGATTGGCCACCGAACCCACAACTTGCGATGAAGAAGGGATAACCAAGCTATTCCGTACGTCAGAGCGTAGCCTCTCAAGTACGGTATCATCCAGCAGGTGACAGCGCTGTATAGCCCGTACCTGATCCGACAGTCTTTGTGCTGACACGTTGACAGCTGGTTCAAGCTCCTGAAACAGAGACAGTAATCGAACACGGTACGCAGTAAGGTTAGTTCCCAACTCTGTAGCCCAATAATATGCCCGCATGACGTTTTCATTAATTGAATAAGTCCATTTCATGCGGCGCACATCACCACCGGCAGCGGGGGCCCTATTCGAGGTCAGTGTTCCTCGGGGTCCTAAGCAGGTCGGTGGCCGGCCTCTCCCCTGCCGACGCACAGGTGTTGGCGACGTCGGCGGAGAGAAATACTCGTCGCTGGAGCTTGAGCTCGACGCCTCACTGTTTGCCGATCTCACCGAGGAGTGCATTGGCAGCTGTGGCAGCATTGATAGAAGCGAGATAGAGCTATTGTTTTAATGGCGAAAAATATGCACATGGCTTTTATGAATTTTGTTGTTTTCTCTTGTTTTACTGCAATCTGAGACAAAATCATGTTATAATGAGTACTCATTTTTGTTTTTACTTACCAGAATATAATATAATGATGAAAAAATAACTAACAAGTATATTTTTACGTTTTCTCACAAATACAAAACGCTCGCTGCTAGCTACACATGCGCCAGTGTACACGAACCACAGTTGAAGTGCGTATGAGCTCGTTGTAGCTCCGGAACCACAACTAAGTTTGACAAATTTAGTGTTCCAAACGCCATATCTAGTACGTAGTACATTTATATCGATGTGTCTGTGGTAAACTGTTAAACCTTTATACGTTAAAGTTAAAACATTTTATTGAAATCCCCAAAGAGTGACGTACTACCATTGTACAACATCGATTTTGTATAATAGTACCTACGTGATTTTGTGTAAGTTCTGACACTAGGCAGTATAAAATAAGTTGTCCTTACTGGCAGCAGTTTTTTAGTAAGCGTCAAAATGGTTGGTTCGGTAAATTTTTGCATGAAATACCTAGGCACAACATCACGCCTCATTGTCGTCTAATCATTTACCTTTAATGTTAATTAGTTAGTTGATTATCAAAACAAATAAAAATTTTTAAAATAAGACTGGAAGACAATAATAGACATATAGTGCATCTACCCAATTATCACATTAATTTTAATTCGGGGTAGTCTTGGCTTAAGTTCGTGTTATAATTGGTAAAATTTAGCTGCAATTTTATGTACCTCCGTTTTTTACTCTTGAAGGTACTATTGTCGAGTAGAAGTCATAAAAAATTACGATTACCTAAATCGAGCGGAATGCGGGACTAGTGTCTATTTGTAGAATGTCCTACATAATATTAGAAAACTCCAGAATGGTTTCGAGTTTTTAGGAAATATCACGATCTCTCCGCGAAATAACTTGTAGGTATATAAGACGCATGAGTTTTAGTTGAGCGATAGTGCAAAAAACAATGAAGAACAAGTGTGAAGTACAAGTGACTTTTTAAAAAGTGAGAATTAATTGTAATTGTGCTAATTGCGAATTATTGAAATAATTGTCTATTTTGGTAATTGGTAAAATTGGTGTAACGTGTAAATAATCGCGAACCTCAGCTCGTAACAGTATTATGTATTTGTTGTATATAAAAAAAGAAATATTCGCAACCAGTAATAAAACAAATTGTACAAATAAAAACGTGCCTCGGAGAGCACGTTACGCCGTCGGTCCCGGTTGTCATACGAACATCTGTGGCATTCGTTACGGGTAGTTGGAGCCCTAAAAAGTTCGACAACCTGGTCTAACTGCAGAACTTCAATATTGCCTCGACATCGAGGTCTGATGGCAGTCGCTTCACGTAAAATATTGAAGTTTGTATGATGATGATGTACAAATAAAATACGAACATATTTTAAGCGCATTTATTTGTTGCAATAAAAAATAATAAATATTATTCTAGTTACGATAGAACAAACATGTACAACACATTGAAATATAAAAATAGTAACAGTATCGTAAAAATTCTGTCGAACGCTTATCACTACATATTATAAAACAAAGTCCCCCGCCGCGTCTGTCTGTCTGTTCGCGATAAACTGAAAAACTACTGAACGGATTTTCATGCAGTTTTCACTAATAGACAGAGTGATTCATGAGGAAGGTTTAGGTGTATAATTTGTTAAGATTTTGTGTAAATTGATTGAAATATGTTGATGATTGTTGAAGATGTCTCTGATACTCGTGCGAAGCCGGGGCGGGTAGCTAGTTTTATATAATTTGTAGTAACGTGCCTTGGTTAGTAAACGACAGAATTACAACAGCCCTTGAGCATAAATACTCTTAAAGGTAACAATGAATATTTATTTATTGAAAACAGACAGTAGTGTACAGTCTGTACACAGTTGTGGATGTAAGGTGATGAGTTCTGTATACGGAATTTAAAAGGATCTGTGCTGCAGGGAGTATTCGATATTCACTTTAATCTAAATTCTGTACCTTTACCTTGTCTAGTATTTGATAGAGATGCAGTGCTAAGAAATTTAGTAAGTAGGGTAAGGACTTGGAGAAACTACTCTTGGAGATGGCCGCTAACAAAAAAAAACGTGAACGCCTCGGGACGCCCGACACAAGTGATAACTTAAACGCCAGACAGACTGGCACCGTAACGCGTTACGTAACGAAGCGGTTTACCCTCCCATAAGAAGTTATCATTACAAAAGCAAATAACCTAAAATACGGCATCCCATAACTCACTGTATACTTATTTGGATACACAACAATGGATCCAGGAAGACAAAAAATATATTTTTGTTTGGCGACCGAAGTCAGTAACCAGCTAAAAACCGGCACGCTGAATGGGAAAGAAACCGATTGCTACCTCTCATTTTCATTGGGATATTTTTCGTATATTACTCCTGGCTGTATCGGTTTTCTTTAGTTACTTCAAATGTTAAGTAAATTTTGTTGCTGACTGTACCATAAACTAGACGTTGAAAGTTTTACATAAGTTGTAATGTTTCTATAGCAGATTGCAGCCTGTCGAGTTCGCCTTGGGATTGCGTCAGTTTCTCGGAGTTCGTCTTCTGTACTTCCGCGGGTACTTTATTCGTGTAGTCTTCGGCCGCCATCGCTTGCTGGAGTTTAGTGATCGTTTGTGACAAGTTTTCTTTTTTCTTTTCTAGTTTTGTAATTTCTTTTTGGGGATCGATGAGGCCCTGCAGTAGAAATAAAGGTGTAAGGCGATATTTTTTAACTCATTACATGATTTTCGTTAAAACTGGCAATATTTTATTAATTATTATTGATTAAAATATCACACATTTTTTGGCAAACATGCGTATAAAATCGGTACGTATATAAAATATTAACTTTTAAACTTCCGCGTTCCATGATCGGGTATGATTATTTAAGCGGGAATTAACGCGATCAACATGCAACCTAGTCCGAAACGTCTGGCGATTTCAAGGTATGTAATACCTACCTATTAATTGCGGTTAAATATTATCGCGTTAATTCCCGTTCAAATAATCATGGAATACAAAAGTTTAACAGTTAATATTTTATATACCGTTTTTATTCCTGATTCTCAAACATGTTTAAAGTGACATTTTAATTTTTACTTTCCATATTTTCACAAGTAAAGCTTGTAACATATGTTCTATATCAAGAATAAACATACTATACATATAACCATCTGCCTAAACGTTTAATAGAAATTACTTGTTTCATTAATTTTAAAAATATGGTTAAACAATTTCTGTTAGAAAAGGCGTACTATACAGTTGACGAATTTTTAAATGATAATTGTGACATTCTGTTGTAATTTTATTTTAACTGACATACAATGCACCTTTTTCATTTATTTATAATTATAAATATTCAATATACCTGTGACATTTGTAATCTCTAAATGTGGAAAATGTTATAATTAGATTCCTAAAATTGTAATTATAAATTGTAAGTATTTGTAAATTGTAAGTATTGCATGCCGAGAGGCCAATAATGGAGAAGCTATGCGATATTTTGATATCACAACAATCATTGTATCTACCCATTTTCGCAAAAAAGTAATTTGAATTTGATTTATACTATGTATGGATTTACAAATATGTATGTAATATATTTGTTGTAAATCCATACATATGAGACGTAGAAACACTCGGACCAATGCAAATAGATATTCACATACGCATGTTAGCACTGAGCGGGAATCGAACCCGCCACATCTGTGACTGGCCTGTTGGTCTAGCAGTTAGTGACCTGACTGCTAAGCCAGAGGTCGTGGGTTCGATTCCATCCCAGGACAAACAATTGTGTGATGAGCACGATCATTTGTTCTGTGTCTGGGTGTAATTATTCTATAATATTTATGTATTTAGAAATATATAAGTATGTTTATCAGCAGTCTGGTTACCATAGTACAGGCTCTGCCTAGTTTGGGATCAGACGGCCGTGTGTGAGATGTGTGGAGTTATTATTATTATTATAATCTAAAGCTCGAGCACCACACCGCAATATTACAATATCAATTATCAATAAAAAAAACCAAGACAGAAAAAATAAACCTTACTTTTAATACTAAGTGCACTTCAATCTTGTCCGACACCGTCAGTATAGAACATCCACTAGGAGGCTCCTCATCCGATAGCTCACTATTCGCCAGTGCCTGCATACTCCTGAACAGGCTCTTCAGTTCCTCCACCTTCAGGTCTTTAGATATGACGAGATGGACAGTGGTCTTCTGTTTGTTTACCAAGTTGTACTCAGTGCGGGTGGAACGGATGAGATGCACCATTTTAAGTACAACGTCTACGTCTGATTCTAGTTCTTCTGAACGCCAAGGTGTGTCAGCATCCTAAGGAATAATTAGAGAAGACTTCTAAGATTGTATTTTTCTAAAATTAAATCTATTTGTAAATAGGCAACGCTGTTCTTTTTAGTGTAACGTAGATAAATCTGATTGGTTACTGATGACGTGACATTTGAATTAGCCAATGAGCGAATAAATTTGAAGTTGCATAGGGCTACTGTACGGTTTACTTATAGTCGGCATAGAACTCTTTGCTCAGTCCATTGGCAATTAAAATGTAATGTATTTCAGCTGCAACTGTGTCGTTAGTATGCAGTTAAATGCACAGATTTTGTTCACATCCTAAGAAAATCATGAAAAAATCTAAACAGATTTAGAACAGAATCCATTTCCCTACCGTGGGATAACTCGCGACACATATAGAGGGACAGGAGGTATCCTTCCTCGGTAAACGCTGGAACAGTTCCTCGGTGACGAAGGGCATGAAGGGGCTCAACAGCTTCAGTGCGTACTCCAGCGCTGTGTACAGCGTACGGCGGGCCGCTGTCTTCTGTGCTTCTGACCCACTGGCAAACACGGGTTTCAAACATTCCTGCAGAGAGAAAATATTATAATATGTAGTTGTAACACATATTTTCAGTTCGTTTTTTTTATGGTATAGGTATAGGGGGCAAACGAGCAGACGGGTCACCTGATGGTAAATGACTACCGCCGCCCATGGGCACCTGCAACTCAAGAGTCACAAGTGCGTTGCCACCCTTTAAGGTGGGAATAGGGGAAGAGGGGGAAGAAGGGAGAGGGGGATTAGAGGGGAGGAGAGGGGAAGAGGGGAAGGACGGGACTAGGGGAGAGGGAAATGTTAGGGCCTCCGATAACCTCACTCACGCGGCGAAAAGCAATGCAAACATTGTTTCACTGCCGGTTTTCTGTGGGGCCGTGGTATCGAGCGGAGCCGAAGCATGGCTCTCCCACGTAAACTTTTTAAATAATCAATCATTTGTTTAACATAATATGTCCAATATATTGTGCCACGTGGCGTACAAATGAAGTAATAAGAAAAACATAAAATTTTAAATGATAGTTGTAAAGTAAGGGTAAGATCAACATCAAAAGTTATGAATAATGTGCATTATATAAAATGATCATTGGAATTCTTCGACGGAATGCAATACTTGTCATTGAATACATAATCAGATAGATACATAATCTATACCAATATAAAACGCTAAAAAGTACGAGTTTGAATTATTAATCGAATTTAAACATGAAATATGACAAACAAGATTACTATGACTTCGTTCAAATCTATACCAAGGGAACCGTAGGTATATTTTTCCGAAATAAAAAGTAGCCTATGTGATGTTCTAGACTATAAACTATCTTTGTGCCAATTTCCAGATCCGATTCACTCGTTCTGGCGTGATTGAGTAAGAAACATCCCTTCATTCAAACTTTCGCTTTCATCCCCTATCATCACCTTCAAGTTTATTTTTGCGACCAAAAGTTAGTATGGTTTAAGGTTTAAGCGAGAAAATGTAGAAATAGACGGAGTTATTTTTGCATTTACAATATAAGTATAGATATAACATCACGCTACGGCCCTTTACACCATAAAAGAGAGTGGAACGGTGGAAGGCTATTTAGACTTACAAAATTATATAAAAGTCAGTTCATCATAAATATGCGAGATTAAGGATTTATAGTCATAAGTTTTATTTGGCGCTACGCAATGTACGCGGTATTCTCTTCGTGCAGTACAGTGAATGACCCTAACCAAATAAAATTAAAATTATAAAAAAAAATTATGAAGTTTCCGGAAGAAAATTCCAATGATTTTCGACTCAGAATGATGGTCTGAATATACTATTTCAATATTCGGTACGGTGTTCCTTACACCCCGTATAATTTAACTTTAACTTACCAAATAAACATCACAAAGGTCGTACAGCCAAAGATTGTAACAGTTTGTGGTGGCCGAGGGGAACTCGTACAAAGCGAAGCCAGCGTTCACTTTGTTCACCGCCAGAGCGAGACGGGACAGCATCCAGCGGTCCATTGCTGATAAGTCCGCTGGTAAACTGGTACTGTGGACCTGGTATATATTAACAACTGTTAATTTAAAAGTATATAAACTTAAATTAGGAATATAGGCAGCGCTCAAAATAAAGTTCATACGACTGTCCCATTACTGCTTAGATTATAGATGCTTTGCTTCTAAGCTTCGCAAGTATAGTTCTATAGACAGCTGCTTAATTTGCATTTACCCTTTAAAGGCTAATGTTACAGACATATAGGTATGTTAAATTCAATGTTTATTTTCACAAAAGTAAAGGTATGTCTTTGTTTCATGTTATTGTGCATCTTATTTTTGTCATATACATAAATGTGACAATGGCATTCGAAAGGTTAAAACATATAAGAGCCATCAACCGGACGAGGCTCAAGTAATGTATTTTTTGCCTAAAGTGACCCTCAAGAAAGGACTCGAACACGTGACAATAACATGGCTATGTGACATATGAGACATTTAACATTAATAAAAAAGTTAAAATAGTAACTAATAATAGTGTTACGGGAGTCTAAAATGACCCGCGGGCGCCAACTATTGACAAGTAGATAAAGTCATAGAATATTTAAATTGAGACGCACGCCATCATTTTACGAATAACGGAAATAACAGTCTATCAATAAGAACGTTCTATTGAGTTCTAGAAGTTCGAACAGTGGTCGAGTCAAGTAGATTGTACGAGATGTTTCAGGAAAATTCACGAAGTTTCGTGTTTTTCGAATTATATAAGGACGTTGCAGGGCAGTATGGACATTCAGTTCTAGTTGAGCGATACTGCGAGTAGCACTTGTGTGCGAAATGTAGCAAATAGTACAAGTGGATAGTAAGTGGAAAAAGTGAGAATTAGTTGTAATTGTGTGAACTGCTAACTATTTATATAAATTGTGTCTATTTCGTTATAAATTGATGTACCTATATAATTTCGAACCCCCGGCTAGTAAAATAGTTTCTTTTAAAAACTTTATCGTTAGCAAAAACAATGTCCTAAATATTTCTTTATATCATAAATTCCTAAGAATTCTAGACTAATTCATACGGATCTTTTAACCTAAGACCTCCAATCACTGTCGGAATCATTTTGATCCATCCTAAGATTGCCTGTAAAGAGATTACATTTAGCAATAAGGCCGCCCTTTGTACATTATTTGTTAGACATAACTATGTATATATGATATTTCCACTGTAACCATTTTGTACGAATAGTGTTATCTATGACCTTGATCTGATTAGACAACTGAACATTAGTGTAAATACAGACCTCATAAGTGGTGTCCTTAGGGAAGTACATGAGTGCGAACTTGGTTGCATTCCAGAGTTTGTTGCAGAAGAACCGGTACCCTTGCACACGTAAAATGTCTAGATTTAGATCGCGGCCTTGTGCCATAGCGCAGAGGGCGAACCTAGACAAAGATGTTATTTTAAAATTATTTTTGTATATAGCCTACGTATATAATGGTAATAATAATAACTCCACACATCTTACACACGGCCGTCTGATCCCAAACTAGGCAGAGCCTGTACTATATTAAACAGACTGCTGATAAACATAATCATATATTTGTATAATACATACATATTATAGATAGATCGTGGGCGAGCCATGCTTCGGCACGTATGGGCCGGCTCGACCGGAGTGATACCACGGCCTCACAGAAAACCGCCAGTGAAGCCTTGCATTGCTTGTCGCCGAATGAGTGAGGTTACCGGAGGCTGTAACCCTCCCCGCCCCCCTCTCCCTCTTCCACCCTTCTCCTTCTTTAAAGGCCGGCAACGCACCAGTTAGTAACTCTTGAGTTGCAGGTGCCCATGGGCGGCAGTAGTCATTTACCATCAGGTGGCCCGTCTGCTCGTTTGCCACCTACACCATAAAAAAAAACATCCAACAGAATAAATGATCGTGCTCATGACACAATTATTTTTCCTGGGTGGAAATCGAACCCACGACCTCTGGCTCAGCAGTCAGGGTCACTAACGACTAGACAAACAGGCCAGTCAAGTCAGGTATTAAGGAGTGAAGGGACCTTCCGCAAACTTTAGTCAATACCCCTCACGAAAGTATTTATTCTAAAAAAAACAATTTCCAAACGAGAATCTTTGTCTTACCTAAGAGCATCAGTTCCACACTCCGGTATTCCATTAGGATAGTCCTGCTTCTGCCCCTGCTTGGCCTTCTCGACCTCTTTAGGGTCAAGATTGGAGTCAGACAGCTGTTCGTGTAATTGCTCCAGAGTGACTCCGGTGACTACATCCACTGGGTCAATCACGTTGCCTAGGGATTTGGACATTTTGCGTCCGTGGGCATCCCGCACCATGGGGTGAAGGTAGATCTCTCTGAGGATAAAAAGGAATAATAAATTGTAATAGGCTATCGAATTATAATAGGCTATCATATTATAATAGGCTATCAAATTATAATAGGCTGTCAAATTATAATAGGCTATCAAATTATAATAGGCTATCGATCTCAACGGCGTGTTGATTAAAAATAATATCGTTAGCGATATTTATGAAGGTTTATAAGTGGTATGTGTTTCATAGATGGCGTTAGGTATTCAAAGTTTGGCTATAATAATTACAGAACAGGAACATAAAACAGATTGAATTTTAATTCAGGAACTAATTTAAACCATGAGATTAGCTACTAATCGCGATACAATCAATGTTGCGAATCTCCGCATATTTAGGACACACTTGGTATAGCAGAAATTCCCTAATACCGGCTGTGAAATTGCAGTTAATACGATTATCTATAACTAGCAGAGCCTCGCGGTTTCACCCCGCGTTTCCCGATCCCGTCGGTATGTCGGGATAAAAAGTAGCCTATGCGTTAATCCAGGTCTCCAGCTATCTATATACCAAGTTTCTTCGCAATCGGTCCAGTAGTTTTTGTGTGAAAACATTACAAACATACACACAAATGTTTCCTCTTTATAATATTAGTTTAGATAACTTTAAGATAAAATTGAAAATGTCACAGTGTTTACTCACTTGAAAGGCAGTTGACCCATTAGCCGCTGTCCAAAGAAGACCATCCTAGCGACCCAGAAAAACAGGATGTCGTGACCGGTCTCCAGGAGTGTGCCGGGGTAGAATGCCTGTCAAAGTATGACCATGATACGTAAGTGGAAAAAAGGGTAAAATTTAAAATAATGAACTTGGGATTTTGTTTGTTGTTTTCTTCAGCTGTTAATAAAAAACAATGTTGGTAACATAGAGTAAACTGTTTCGAGCAAATTATTATTTTACAAATATCCACCATCACTATATGATAGTCTAGTAGGACTGTCGACGGTATCCGTCAAAGTCCAAGGTCCGAGCCGAGTCCGAGGTTCGAGCAAAGTGTGACTTCTTGGCTATAATTATATTTTCAAACTAAAGCAGACAGTTTAAAATATTAATTAATTCACGTCTTTGAAATTATACCTTATACAAATGTCTGCTTGAGTTCAAATCAAGGCCTGTTTGGCGGCCTTATTTGGTCAGCCCGTAGTCGGAAGTTTGATTGCTTACTGAGCAGTATAAAAAAAAAAACTGTCAGTCGAAGGACTGCACGTCAGAAGTAAAAACACATACACACACATATATAAACATACATATACACAGACAGATCTATGTCATCATGACAATATAGGTCATGCGGTCACGCGATTTCAGTGCTTTTTCCCCATACCAAAAGTGCCCAACGTGCCTAAAAATGTTTTCATTTCAAAAATGGGTAGTTTGTAATATTTTAAAACTAACAAACAGAAACTAATGTTACCTTTAAGTCTTCAGTCTGATCTGGCCACCCGAAGATCGAGAACGGGAACAAACCTGAACTGAACCAGGTGTCTAGAACGTCTTCATCTCTTTGTAGCGTGACGTCTTCGGCCGCCACGCTGTACTTCGCAGCCGCTTTCGATAAAGCTTCCTCTTCTGTGTGAGCTGACACCCACAGCTCTTGTTCTTTTTTCTAGGACGAAAGAAAAAAGTTATTAGAAGAAACTCTCGGCTTGAGAGAGATAGAACATAGGCAACCCAAACTTTAAAAACGGATCACCCAGGGTTGCCAGACGGCCCAGATTCGTTTAGATTTTTTCAACATTCCAAATTATCTGATTTCTTAAAAATACAAAAAATGTCCTTATAACTTCTATTCTCACATAGGACATTTATTTGTAAGAACAACAAAAAATGTTTTAAAATAAAATCGACAAGGACGCGATTGTGAGATGGCTTGAAAACAAGTCCAGATGTATACTATAAATGTGATATTTTGTTATTTTATGTATATTGTGTTGTACACAAGAGTGCACTTGGTAGTAACAACAAAACAAACTATAATTTACATACATAATGCATTTAAGCGAACTTCTGCTTGGTAAGATGTATTAGCGTGTGCAATAAAATAGACAACACTTTAATATGCAAAATGAATTTTAACATGCAAGCGAATAGCTGGCAGAACGAGCAAATTCTCGGATGAACGAAACAACGCGTTTATAATTAACTAGCAAACTAAAAAAAAAAGACCCGCCCCGGCTTCGCACGGGTAGCAGACAGCAATCATTATCATATTTCAATCAATTTACACAAAATCTTAACAAATTATACACCTAAACCTTCCTCATGAACTACTCTGTCTATTAGGGTAAACCGCATGAATATCCGTTCAGTAGTTTTTCGCGAATAGACAGACGCGGCGGGCACTTTATTTTATAATATGTAGTGATAGCTACAAAACTGAGATTTTTTTCACTGTGATAGTTTTATTTATCATTCTCAAACTGCATATGCGTGACCAAGCAGTGAGTGTGACAGTTTGTATGCTATCTCCGTAGTACAAACGAATGAAAAATAAATAAACGACATGCATTGTAGGCGATTCGGATAAAATGTTACTAGCATTATAAAACGTTTTGGATAAGTGACAAATGAGGCGAACTACTTATTAATTGTTACTAAAATGATAGGATCAATAAAATCAAAATTTATTTTCTAATAAACAAAATTTTGTTTCGAATTTTAGTGTACGTTACTTTAAACGAAAGGTATCCTTTCTACAAAAAGAAAAAAAGTAAACCTATTGATTTAGTGTTAGATCGACCACAGTAGTAATATGAAAACTGATCTGTATGTCTGAATTCATGTATTCACTAGGAGACATGTCACGGAGACATTATCGCTCGACATTTGCCTTGTCTAGATGTTGTCCGACAACGAACCACGCGTCCGCTTTAATCAAAACTTGACGGGCAAATGTCGAGAACAAGTCGCGCGAGGTAACGCTCGCAGAGGTTCGACTTTTGACATGTCCCGCGAACCATAGATGTCGTAGGCGACGTCGGCCGACAAGGTCGCAGGACAAATTCCCCTAGTGAAAACGGGGCTTTACTGATTTATGTATGACAGTGAGTTAACCCTCTTGTCGATTTTCCTGGCAATTTAAATCGGTAGCGTGTCCTAAAAATTTAAATGAAACTAGAACGTCTTAGATATGCATAACAAAACACAAGACATGCAAACAAAAGTGAGTGAGAAGCTTGTGTAGGCGCGTATAGTGCCACCGACGTACTGTGGCGTCGCGCGGCGCGGCGGGGCGCGGGCGCGCGCGGCGGCTCTTCTTGCGGCCCGAGCGCGAGCGCCGCCGCCGCGGGGCCCTCTGCGCCGCGCTGACACCCGACACCTTGTTCCAATTAAAAATCGCTTGTATTCCAAACGTTTTAGTCGATTTTTTGTGCTTTAGTTTTTTTTGGTCTATCTCTAATCTGTTAGTGGAGTGTAACTTTGGCCGAGAGATTATATTAACAAAAATTGACAAAAGATGTTTAATGCATTGCTTGTCGTCTTGTAATGATGTACTAACATGACCCCTTGAACTATTATAAAAATAGTCAGCTTACTTTTAACCTTTAATATAAAAATACAATTGAAGAACATGCTACTCGACGGGTCAGACCCCATCAAGAATTCAACTAAACTCATTCACATCAACATTGTATTTCAAATGTATTACGTACAGACAGATAGAGAGACAATAATAAACGTAAATGCTTAGCTCACAAAAAATATGTCTTACCTCTTTTCCAGCCAAAGTAACCCTATACGCTGGAATCCTGTGTCCCCACCATAACTGCCTAGAAATACACCAATCGCGAATATTCTCCATCCAGTGGTACCAAATCTTCTCGTGAACATCTGGAATGATCTTGAGTTCTCCAG
The DNA here is from genome assembly GCA_949752705.1 of Callimorpha dominula. Classification (NCBI taxonomy): domain Eukaryota; kingdom Metazoa; phylum Arthropoda; class Insecta; order Lepidoptera; family Erebidae; genus Callimorpha; species Callimorpha dominula. The sequence continues at coordinate 2,677,916 of OX457000.1, read as the reverse complement.
TCTTAACAGCTTTGATTGCTTCTGAAGCCATTTTGTCGCATTTTATATACCTATAAATATATTTATTATTATAACGAGGATTATATGCTAATATTACAGACACAGTATCTATAATTACGCCATTTTAGTATGCATCAACCTTTGAACTAACTTTGCACCAACATTTGAATACTAAATATCCTAACTAATATATAAATGCGAATGTCTCTATTTATTTGTTTGTTACGCTCTCACGCCTTAACTACTCGACCGATCTTTATAAAATTTTGAATACACGTTGTCAGGGTGCAATCAAAGTACATAGTGTACTTCTATCCATCCAGAAAAAGTAGGGACTTGAGAGACCGATAACCTGAATTGATTAATAAAATGTAAATAAAAGTGAGCGAAACTGCCGACAGAAGCTAGTAGACCATACACTACCTATTACAATACAGTATAGTTCACCCAATGGTTTTCCGTTTCCTGTAATTTACATCTAATAAATTCCCATTTAGACTAGTAAAAAAAGTAAGAAAAAGAAACGTGATATGTCTTTGGGGACATTTGGTTGAAACGAAGTTCCTTTTGCTATAACAAACAAATTGTATGAAAATATAGTAAATTTTATAAAAAATCAAAAAAAGTAAATACATTCCTAGAAGAATGTTTACTCACCACTGAGGCTTCAGTAGAGGCTCAACAACATCCTTCGACCGGCTGCACAGTGGTACGACCATAGGGTTTTCTTTAGTCTCCTTGTAAAGTTTCAACTCCTCTAATTTTTTGATAATGTTGCGACGGACGTCAAAGCGTTTCATACCCTGTGGATTGCAATATATTATATTAATGTACAACATACCTAGTCTGGTAAATTACTGGTTTTTGGGGAACTTTTAAATGTTATTTTATTCCTCTGTAATATGATATTTGTAAAAGCAGTAAACCAAAGCTATCATAATTGACATCCACATACAACTGAATGTAATAAAAGTTCTCACAGCGTTTAGTACGCAATGCAGGAGCCTAGCTTGGTCAGAGGATCATCCCTTTATATTGCATGAACAACCGCCGTTAGTCCACATTACTTTGTTACAAAAAAAAAATAGGCAGTCATGGGACTGCCGACAGAAGTGAAAACTTAAACGAAACCACCTATATGTATTATTATGGATTGAAGAATCTATATATGTGTTATTAGCGTGATGGTCACGAGTTCTCTCTCCCTCTCTCTCTCTCTATCTACGCTCTGTCTCACGCTGTACATATAAATTTAACAAACTCGGCTCCGTCGTATGAATTTTCAATGGGGACGGACATCAGGGTCGGACATCAGGGTCACGTGTCCTGACGCGAGTTTAACATTTTTTACCCATTCAAAAGTGCACAATGCCGCTAAAGAAGTTTTCACTTCAAAAATAATAACGAAAAAAATATTCTCATTATTTTTTCTGTCAGTAACGCTTTAGAAAATATCTAAGTATACATGACATGAAAAAGGTTTTATTTACCGCAAACGGTCCACAGTTGTCTAACATTTTGCCCTCATCGTCCAAAATATTAATAAACGGGAGATTGTGTCGCTTGCCGATCTCGTAGTCATTCGGGTCATGCGCAGGAGTTATTTTTACAGCACCTGTAGATAACAACAATAAAAAGCTTAAATATTATATTAAAATTTATTAGTGTTGAAGATGACATAGAATAGAAAGAGCGATGACCGCTGACAAAAGTATAGGGGGGCAGAAGATTTAATTCACCAATCATAGATTATTGGGATAAGGACTCGAAGATCAAAAGAATGAGAGAATATATTGTGATAAATCTGCAAAATTGTTTGATCAAAATGAGCAACATATATATATATTTTTTTAATTTATTTATTTAGTATGCTTGGTAGAGATAAGTTTGAGTTTGCCTTTGTTTGCGATCGAGGACCCGAGTTTAAGTTAAGTAAAGTCTAAGTAGCAGCACAGTGTTTAACCCGTATCATCCTAGTGATTCATTTTTGGAGTGGTAATTTTTTTTTCTAAAGCTACATGAACGCAGCCATAATTTTTTCTTTATGGTGGTAGGACTGACAGTTCTAGCGGTCAAAGCAATCTGTCAGATTTACGAAAACGACCCTGGTAAATCATTACACAACTGGTTTTGCGTGGGACCAATATCACGGAAAATACTTCTGTCCACCCAGTGTGTCAACGTAGACAGTAAAATAAGGTAGTTATAATGTTTGTTTGTACTGACCAGTTCCAAAGTTCATGTCAACATAGTCATCAGCTATAACGGGCAGCTTCCTGTTCACAATTGGATGCACTACATTCTTACCAATCAAGTGCTTGTACCTGGAAAATCACAAAAGGATTATAATACCTACTGTAATTTCGTAAAGAACCAAAGCAGAACAGCTAATCGACCATTAGGATAGTTTTTTTTACGTGTTGTAAAACTCACGAATATCGTTTCGGGAAAATTATCAATTCAATCATTTCGGTGTGTATTTAAGTAAGGAATCTTCCTCACTTTAAAATCACCAAGTTCATTAGGCGGTACACAAATTAAATCGACTAATTCATGTTAGTCGATTCAAAAATATCTGTTAAAAAGATTTAATTGGAATTGCATATTGCTTTCATTTTAAACTAAATCGATATTAGCTTCCGTTTGGAAGAGGACCAAGTCGCGTGATCTTACATTGAAAAAATTCTAAAAACACGGGTAAAGGATATAGCCGTTTATAAACTGTATGGTAAAGAGAAATATTTATTTTATAAAATAAATAAAAAAAAATTATAACATACATATACTCACGCCTCTATTCCCGAAGGGGTAGGCAGAAGCGTAAAACGCCCACATTTTACCTACTATAAATTAGTCCCACTTACTAATGGGGGCAAGCCTAGTACCGTCAATCAGCCACTGTGAGAGTTAAACGGAAAAGTTTTTATTCATATAACTAAACCGATTCCTATACTCAACAATAGATGCGCCCGCGGGCCAATTTAGGCTTCCGTAACAATACTATGAGAGTACCTAGCATCATTAGGATGAACAGCCACAGCTACATCTCCAAGCATGGTTTCAACACGAGTGGTAGCCACTACTACTTCTTCGTCAGAGTCTTCTGCCTTATACGCGAAGTGGACAAGCACGCCGAATTCCACCTTCAAAAATAAAACGTGCTTATATTACAAGTCACTGAAATGTAACTATGAGTAACGGTAGGAAGAGTAATTATATTGCTTACACAAGGCCAATCAAAGGGGCACGATGATATTGCAGCATGCATACTTTACAAACTTCGAAGTTCTTCAAATTGGTGTGAAAATGGTGAGTCACTATTGTTGGGTATGCGTGATTATTATTTTATAGATCATCATCATCATCATCATCTGCCTACCCTTGTCCCAATTTTATTTGGGGTCGGTGCAATATGTTTTATTCTTCCATTCTAGTCTATCGTTCGTCATTTCACTGCTTACTCCATTTCTAGCCATATCTTCTCTCACACAGTCCATCCATCTTTTCTTTGGTCGTCCTCTTCTCTTGTACCCGTCAACATCCAAACATAAAACTCTTTTCACTACATTTTGCTCATCCCTCCGCATCACATGTCCATACCACGATAACCTATTGCTCCTCAGCTTTTCATCCACTGGTGCTACTTTCAGGCTTCCTCTAATATATTCATTTCTCACCTTGTCCATTCTAGTCACACCACACATCCATCTCAACATTCGCATTTCGGCTACGTGCAGGCGTCTCTCGTCCGTTCTCTTTGTAGGCCAACTTTCAGAACCGTACAGGACGGCAGGTCTGATGATTGTTTTATACACCTGTCCCTTTAATTTAATAGGGAACTTAGGATCACAAATGGTTCCTGTTACCTGCCGCCACTTCATCCACCCTGTATTGATTCGATGCTGTACAGTGCGGTCTATTTCGCCATCGCTTTGAAGAAGAGAACCGAGGTACTTAAAGTCGGAGCACACTGGGATCGCTGTTCCATCCAGCGTAATGGTTTCAGGACTGGAGAGACCGCCGAAATCACAGAACATGTATTCAGTTTTGGTTCTGCTGATTTTCAAGCCAACATTCTCCAGTCTGTGTTGCCATTTTTCCAGTCTGCTCTGGACCTCGCACCCGTCTTCTCCGACCAACACAATGTCGTCTGCAAATAGCATGCACCAAGGTACCTCCTCCTGAATGTCCCATGTCAGAGCATTCATTACCAACAGGAAGAGGTATGGACTTAGAGCCGATCCCTGGTGCAAGCCTACAGAGACACTGAATTGTTCGGTGTTTCCAGCCATCGATCTCACATGCGTGCTAGACTCTCTGTACATAGCACGAATCAATTCCACATACTTAGCAGGCACTCCTTCTTCTTTCAAAGCCCACCACAAAACCTCTCTTGGTACCCTATCATACGCCTTCTCTAAGTCAACAAACACCATATGCAAGTTTTTGTGCACGTGTCTGTACTTCTCGCATAGTTGGCGTATTGTAAATATGGCATCTGTTGACCCGCGCCCTGGCATAAACCCAAATTGGTTTTGTGTTATCGCACTTATTATTTTATAGATGTACATACAAAGTACTGAATAAACCAGTTATGAACCGACGTTTGTCTTTATTACACGAATACTTAACTGGCGACGAGAAAATTATTTTTTTTGTGTATTTCTCGAGGTTTTGCGTTTTCAAAGTGCTCTTTAGTCACGATGCATTTCAGGAAAATTTAAAGTTTTGATTTATCTTCGCGAAAGTGGACGATGTACGTAAATCGAGTGAAACAATTTATCGCCTTAAATGAAATAAAGGAAGCGTTACACGTAGCTACTTTAATAACCGTGGTCGGTGAGGCGACGTACGACCTTATGTGTGACCTATGTGCACCTAACAATCCCGAAGATAAATCGTTCAATGAATTGATTGACATTGTTCAAAAGCACCTCGAGCCCAGGCGCTCTGATATCGCTTGTACTGGGAGACCTTACTTCTCCATGGCCATATCTTTTGATTGCTTTGACTTAGAAGTCTGACATGTCTAGACAGACAGACAGACAAAAAGAGATCCTATAAAACTTTCTTTTTTCTTTTTGAGAAATGGAACCCCACACGCTGCATTTGACCACTAAGCGGTGTCTAATTATCATAAACTAACCTTTTTTTTATAATAAACTCACCTTATGTTCATAACCCGGTATGCTCATCATAGTTCTACCAGTAAGTTCTACTTTGTCCACTTCGATATCCGATATCGCGCTCTTCAGTGTACACGACCAGTTAACTAGCCTATTTGCCCGGTAGATGTCACCCTCATCGTGCAGACGGATAAAGGCTTCGTTGACAGCTCGGCCCATGGACGGGTCCATTGTGAAACGGACGCGAGACCAGTCGTACGATGAGCCAAGTGACCGAAGTTGTTCATAGATTCGGACGCCTTTTCTGTAATTTTATTTCATTTAAATAAAAAAACGAACTGGGTAAATTAGGTTTTCCATAACACCAAGCAAAAAAAAAGTGAAGAGGTAATACACAAATTGACACTATTGTATTTTATAGGCATTGGGAATTGTTGGAAAACAACTACACGGCCCGCCATACGGTAGGAAGCGTATGGAGGCAGAAGACAGACCCCAAGTAATTGGCATAACAGCTGGCAGAAAATAATGGTGTATAATTATAATATTTACTCACTGTTCCTTCCAATCCCACACTCTTTTGATAAACTCTTCTCTACCGAGCTCATGACGCGTCTTCTTCTCTTCTCTCCACAACTTCTTCTCTACTACGACTTGTGTAGCAATCCCGGCGTGGTCGCAGCCAGGATTCCAAAGAGTTGTGCGTCCGTTCATTCTGTATTAAAGATAAGAGATTCATACACATGTAAAATCTTAAATTTCTAAAATAAGAATGTGGTTAACATTCCCAAGAGGTATATAGAATGGATGGTAACTCTTTGATGATTGGTCATGTAAAAAACGTAAAATAATTGTCCCTCTAAAGGTAATAAGCATTCTCTGTGTAAAAAAACTTTGCATTCAAATTTTAGTCCAATATAATCCATCAGCTAAGGCGGAGTTGGCTGACATTATATTTCACACAATTTGTCATCTAGTGCAATATCACATATATATATTGTTTTATTCAAAATAAAAATATTTTTCAGTAGTAATGAGTTACAAGAATACTGTAATAACAATTTCCCTGAAAAGGTGTATATTTTATATTGGAATATATTCAACACAATTTCATACTTAGGAACAACAGTTGCCCTACCGGGAAAATGAATCTAGCACCTGAGCAAAACAGTTAACAATGCTACACCATGCACTACTGATGCTTCAGTGGTCAGAGCTCAGACAAGAGTTATCTTATCTTGTTACCTGTGCCACCTGGTGATAGCGTCTTCAACAGCATTTGTGAGGGCGTGTCCGAGATGGAGTGATCCTGTCACATTTGGAGGGGGGATCACCATTACAAACTTGCCTTTTGGGTTTTCTTCCAGGATGGACTTCCTCTGTAAAAATAAATACAACAATCAAGTCCTGTTTTTGTAATATTTTTTAATAATATTAACAAATAAAATCGGACTTGCGCATGAAGGGTTCCACACCACCATACAAGATTTAATACTATAAGCCAAAAAATATATGTTTCTAGTAGGGGAGCCCCCTTTAATTTTAAGTTTTTATTATTTGTTGTTATAGCAGCAACAGAAATACACATTCTGTAAAAATTTCAACTGTCTACGGATCATGAGATACAACCTGCTAACAGACAGACAGACGGACAGCGGAGGCTTAGTAGTAGGGTCCCGTTTGTTACCCTTTGGATACGGAACCCTAAAAAGGTGTAAACTCTAAGACTAAAACCTGTGTAGTACCTAGCAAGTTAGTTGAATATAAACTGCTTTATGTTTTGATTTTTTCACTAATGTTATTGTATTAAAATATACAAAAGTAATGAGCACTTACTCCATATTCTGGTTTGAAGAAACCTTGCTTCTCCCACCAAGTGTACCAGGCAGCTTCAACATATTTTGGACTGTAAGCATCAGGCATAGACCCTGCAAGGTCCTTCTTGTCACCTGGCGCTGTAGCTGCAGTGTACACAGCACTCTCTTTTGTTTCTTTTACTTTTTTCTAAAACAACAGAAGAAAAAAAATTACAAAAAAAGAAACATATTTAGTTTTGCACTAATTTAATAATAAGGTACATAATAAAATTATAAGTAGTACTTGGCTAAGTTATTTTATTTATGTAGTACATTGGATCGTATTTCTGCATGTGATAATATGGAGTTTAAAGAGAATGCTGCAAATAGTGCAAATAAATTATATATACACGTCAACGGTCTCTATGTATCTAAAGTTATGTTCAAAATTAAGATTTTTTTATTTCATACTTAGCTTCTTTACCTATATGCATAGAACCATATATTTAACCTAAAAGTGAGAAAGCTGAGAAATTTAAAAATTATGTGATAATGGCAACAAAATGCTACAGTGTCCAGTATAAATTCTGGCCTGTCATGGCAAAGATTGCTTAGACTATGGTAGTTTAAGTTTTATTAGTCATGGATATAAAACAAAACACTTTATGACTTTTGGTTGAAATACGACTACCAGGTAGTATATATTATTAATAGCTGTAGCAGTGCAGCTACATATTTATATCTTTTATATATTTTGTGCAGAACTCTAATTCCTTTTACCGTTACTTGTTATAACACCAGCTATCTGCCAATAAAAGTCCCGTGGAAATCGGTTCACCCAGAAATCAGCCGGAACAAAGACACGGACAGACAAAAAATAAAAAATAAAGATTTTTTTTATATGTACCGTGTAAAAATTCGGATGTATGGATGTATTTCGTAAAATGCTGTGATTATAACATTACAAATGGACACTTAAATTTTATTTAGTTGTATAGATAAATCTGAAATCTGATACCTGTTTAAACTAAATAATATGTATATTTTTGATACTTGCTATTTATTTATTCTACCTTACAACTATGTAATAATGATTTTGCATTACTGTAAGTGGAAAGCTAAATCTTTTACACTAATTTGGGTCTTGCAGTTTTTTGTACTCATTTCCATTTCCAGACTTCAAAAAAGGAGGTTCACAATTCGCTGGAATCTTTTTTTATGTATGTTCACCGATTACTCAAATAGGCCTGAACCAATTTGGAAAATACTTTTTATGTTTTAAATTTTAAAGTAATCAGTCGAACGGTTTTTGAAAAAGCAACAAATATCTATAAATCGTATATATCAATGATATTTTCGTTAACTCCGAAACCTTGCTGTCTCATTGGAGCAGTGCATTCAGGTGGCCTACCCATATTCCACTAAAAAGCACATTGAAGTTGGTGATACTTGTTTAAAAGGTTATATATTTTCTAATCTAACTAAAATAGTAGTAATAGTATTAAAATAATAAAACCATTTTCAATATATTTCAATAACATCCAGTTACAGCATTTTGATTAATTAAAGGTAACAAATATTTCAACACTGGTAATTGTGAGAATATGTAAACACAATTTGAGAATGTAATAATATATCTGATCAGATGTTAAATCATAAATGTACCATATTTTGCTAAGTAAATATAATTTTTATTATTCTCCTTACACCTAATGGCTTCAACCAATTTAATTACCCATTGTATACATTTATCTTAATCTATGCATCCTCCATAGGCTAACACTATGTATATGTTGATGTTTACAAGATCTGTAAAAAAAACTTACTAGTATTGTATTAACGTTGCACATACAACACTAAAAATGATGCAACGTGTTTAACATTCGCGGTTTTACTTTCACCTGTACAAGCACTGTAATAACATTAGAACAATGTACTAATAAAAGTAATAAAAAATTATAGTTAGACGCATTAAAGTACAAATACCAGTGCGATAAAGAAAGCTTATATTATCTTCTACTTTTCATGGACAGAATCTTACCTCTGGTTTATCTTTCTGCACAGCTGGTGCAGCGCTCTTTTTTTCCAATTTAGCTTTTAATTTTTCTAACTTAGCAGATTTCTCTGCTTCCTTCTTTAGTTGCTTGGCAGTCTTTTCTTGAGGCTGATCCCCAGTGGGACCATTTTGTATTTCGTTATCAGTCATATTTCCGCGAAAAGTAAATTTATTTAAATATTGAGCGATCGAAACCACATTTGCCAAATGTGATGTGGAAAATCGAGGTGACAATTGACAATGAAACGTGCGTTTAAAAACTGCAAAAATATTCCGATTCGTTTTATAAACTACTGTTCCGAAATCGATATAAGTCGATTACTGATAATCTCATTAATCAACTAATTATACAATGAACACGAAAGTTGATGTACCAAACTAAAACAAATTATTATCTTTAAAAAAAAAATGTATCAATGCACCTTAAAATACCTAAATCGCTTTAAGAGTGCCCATAAAATTTGAAGAGTACTCTCGATTTCTGTAGGATCCCATCATCCGATCCTGACCTGATGACCAAAAAACAAAAATTCTCCTTTTGTTTGAAAGGGTATATTTCCCAAATATAATAAGTAATAATAACCCTTTCAAACAAAAGGAGAATTTTTCAAATTATTCCAGGCGTCTTTGAGAAATCGGTGAACATACATAAAAAAAAAACATGACTTGAGTTAGCTAGGGTTAAAATTCACTTAAATCGAGTTACGCAACTCGCGTAAGTGTACATTTTTTTGACAAACTACGTTGGGACAAAATTGTTCCGCTAGTATCTAGCTGCTTGTTGAGTTTATTCAATTTTTGGCTTGGATCGATGCGTCGCAATAGCAACAACTAGATAATTAATATGTAATTGTTTACATTATTAACAAGTATAGTACAAGCCCACCTTGAAAAAAAAGTATTTTCTTCAAGTATTTTCTGAATAAATGCAACAGTACAATGTGCCTAAATCATCAATCATGATAATTGTAATAAGATGTTTTCTTCATCCCTTAATTATCGAGGTAATATATTTCTTCAAATTTAAATGGGGCCAACTTTGAGTACAATACAACAAATTCGTCTAAAAATAATTATTTTAATTGGTTCACAACTGGCGAAGATATCGCGTAACATACACACAAAAGAATCAGTTGATATTAACTTCCTTTTTGGAAGTCAGTCTGTTAAAAAATACTTTAAAAAAAATTTAGTATAATTTCTTGCAAGTTCTTTTGCGTACAACAAGTCCCAACCCGAGACAAGGAGAATCCTTATCAAGTTAGAATCTACGTAATCGCGAATCCCTCAGGGACCTATTTAAAGAAATTTAACATTCTATTCATTCGGTGCCTAGTCAGTATATTTATGAAAACATCATGTATGTTAGAAAACATTTGCATCTCTTTACAAAACGGTGTGAAAGACATAATTATATTACTAGAAATGGAAATAAACTAATTGAACCAAAACTTTGATTAACTAAAGTGCAAAAGTCTTTTATGGGGTGTTAAGTTCTATAATAATATATTTCCTAATATTCTTAAACTAAGTGAGAAAAAATTTAAAACTTTTACAAAACGCACACTTTGTAAACATATTATATACTTGATAATTATTTGGTTGATAACACTGCTTGGCAAATTGCTGTTCCAGCTCCACAGACTGACTCCTACTCCTGAATTCGAAAATACCTATTATTGGTTTAATCGAAATAATCGGTTTTGGATTGACTTAAATCGAGTTAAGCAACTTGAGTAAGTGATTCGAGCTGACTCATCACTAAAAGAAGGCAACACTATGGTCTACGCCACGCCATTTTGTTTTTCGTTTCTTGCCGAGCGCCATCGCAGTGTGCTCGCCAAATTGTATTTGAACCTGGACCGTACTATAATAGATTGAATTCGTTTTATTTTCTTTATATTGACCCGTTTCATCAAGTCCAACATCATGTCGGATCGAGAGGTACTATATTTAAACATTATTCACCACGTATCGAGTAGCATTCCCGCCGCGTGTGTTTTATTTTATTGCCGTTCGTAGGTACTATAATTATTGCTGAAATCTTTGCTTGGGCAATTACAGAGGAGTCGCTCTAGGACTCGCAACGGGTCTCGAGAGCCGGCACCAAAGCCCGCCGCTATGTCGCGAGGTCACAGCCGAAGCCGGTCTCGGACGCCGCCCCCGCCAAAAGCTTCTAGCAGAAAATACAGGAGCCCGTAAGTTTAGCTTCTAGAATGTTTCTTATTGATGTTTATTTGTTTTTGTCTTATATCTATAATGATTCAGCGTACTACTTACATCAAGTTATTATTTTGTCTACTTTTATAACCTCGATTTCAAGGGTAACGGATGCTTATTGCGCAATGATGTTTTGTACAATACAAACATAGCATTCACGCGGAAGGTTTACTTCGTGGTCATTTTTGCCAAATAAACGGGTTTTAATATTATTTACCATAGCATCATTGTATAATCAATAATGTTTGTAATAACAGTTCGATAAGTCGGAATATCGTAGCAACAGCTTTATCAATACGTTTAGAGTTATGAGGCCTCCAATGGAGACAGACGCGTTTAAATTATCAATACACTTACTAAAATTAAAATGTATCTGCATACATTTTTTACACAGTATTTAGTGTTAAATTAACAATAAAATAAAATAATGGTTTTTGTGTTATCTACCTATGTACACATTTAAACTTAATTTATGGTGATTAATTAAATAGGTACATAGCAACCAATGTTTGTGGCCATCAATAAGTAGTTTGTCAAATATTCCAATTTAGTTTTAGGATCAAATTCGAATAAAAGTTACATTTTAAATTTTCGTTTACTAGAAAAATATAAAGTTTGGAAAGAAACTTGAAAAAGAGTCAAACATATAAACATATAAATGCATCACAAAGACCTTTCAACTTAACTAAGAAGGAAATTACTACTATCATACCTTATTATCCCTACATAGTATAATATAAAACAAAGTCGCTTCCTACCATCTGTATGCTTAGATCTTTAAACTTCGCAACAGATTTTAATGCGGTTTTCATCAATTGATAGCGATTCAAGAAAAAGGTTTAAACATATAGTTTAATTTTTTTTTGTGTTAATTTGTTGAAATATAATGATAATTGTTCTCCACATAGCTGGGGCTGGTCGCTAGTAAAGTATAATCACATCATCATTCTTTTTCAAATAAATTCAAAATAAAATGTGTTCTGCTGAAGCAAACAGAAACTAGCCTATAATGGCATGCATTCTAAAATCTAAAAAATATAACTACCATTTTTTTATTACACACTTAAACAAAACATCCTAACCACTTGGAATGCTTTTATTCTTCATAAACTTGTAACAAATATGATAACTTTTTGGTTTGAGAAAGATAGCCAAGTACAGGAGTCTATGTAAAGAAGCAGGCACCATCTATAAATAATAAAGTCAGATAAGCTAATACAAACAAGTTTCACTTCAGCAACAAACTAGGTTTTGCAAACTTGACTACAATAAAATGAGTGGCCGGGTAACTAGTAGGTATGTTAATTAATATTTTTGTTAAATTTTGTTTAACAATAATCAAAATTTACGGGGAGAGCCAAGCTTCGGCACGTATGAGCCGGCTCGACTCCGCTCGATACCACGGCCTCACAGAAAACCGGCTGTGAAACAATTCTTGCATTGCTTTTCGCCGTGTGAGTGAGATTACCGGAGTCCCTAACCTTTCCATCTCCCCTATTCCCGTCCTTCCCCTCTCCCCCTCTCCTTCCCTCTAATCCCCCTCTCCCCCCTCTAATCCCCCTCTCCTTCCCTCTAATCCCCGTCTCCCCCTCTAATCCCCCTCTCCTTCCCTCTAATCGCCCTCTCCCCCCTCTCCTTCCCTCTAATCCCCCTCTCCCCTCTTCCCGCTCTTCCCCTGTTCCCACCTTAAAGGGCGGCAACGCACTTGTGACTCTTTAAGTTACAGGTGCCCATGGGCGGCGGTAGTCATTTACTATCAGGTGACCCGTATGCTCGTTTGCCACCTATACCATAAAAAAAAAAATCTACAATTCTAGTTTGACTCTACTGATGCGCCCTTTAAAAACTTTTTGACAGTGTTTTTGTTTTATTTTTTTGCATGCATAGCTCTTGAAAATGGAATTTGTGTTCACAATTTTCAAGTTGATTTTTTAACTGATAACTAGCTTTGTTTTTAGTGGCCTGGTTGTGTACAATAAATATACCTACAGACAGTGCTTTCAACACATATACATACAGTACATGAATATTTAAATTTTATAGCACACTTGAATGATGAATGATTTTGAATAGATTTTCTTGCTTTATTCTGTAATGTTGTACACTACCTATCACATTCTGATCTGACAAAATGCTAATTATGACATTCACAAGTGTCACCTTGCTTGTAACTTGAACTTGCATTATAAAATTCACTAGTTTCCTGCTCATTGTAAGCATCAATTAATTTTGCTTTATACGGAATAAAAATTCACAGCCTTAGCAAATATTTATATTTTAACAAAATCATTGTAGAATTTTTTGTTCTGAACTAGCTGCCCTGACTATGCTTGATTAGCAGTGCTGAATGTATTTCCTGCAATGAATACTGCACTAAATCTGCAGTTTAATCAATGACGAAGATGAATTTAATTTCCCTGTAGTCACAACTATTGACTCATTGGACTACCTTTCCTACCAGGAGCATTGTTCAAATTATTTTCTAATTTTCATAAGAAATGTGGCTATGTTTTTATAGATACATGTATCTTATGTCATGCAGATACAATACAAAGATCAGGGTGAATTGTATAATAATACTAGCTGACCCGGCACACGTTGTTTTGCCATATTAATTATTTCGAATGAATATTTTGGTAGTCAAATATAAAATAACTAACTTATTGTGAGGATGGGGTCTATGGATGGGAAGGTTTTGATTTTGAAGGCTGTGTACTATTGATGGCCTATAAAAATACCAAAACACCAACCATTCATTTTATTAATTCAAAGTATTTCATTAACTTGACTGACATATTTAAAGTTTAACAGTGAGAGAGCCATGATTCGGCACGTATGGGCCCGGCTGGATCGGAGTGATACCCCACGGCCTCACAGAAAACCGGCAGTGAAGCAATGCTTCGTTGTATTTCGCCAAGAGAGTGAGGTTAGCGATGGCCCTAGCCCTTCCCTCCCTCCATCTTCCCCCCCATCTCTCCATCTCCCCTTCTCTCCTTCTCCCACCTTACCGGCAACCCACTTGTGACTCTCGAGTTGCAGGTGCCAATGGGCGGCGGTAGTCACTGTCGGTCAGGTGACCCGTCTGCTCGTTTGCCCCATTATTAATATTAATTCCATAAAAAAGAAAGTTTGATATCGACTTGACGGCAATCGATTGTTACAATCGGTTATAACAACCGCACTTTTTGTTTTCACATAAAAAATTACATACCACAATGATTAATCAATTACCATCTTGCAACCCTATTGCACTGTGGATGAAAGTAAAAATACTAATATCACAATTAGAAAACAGGGGTTGATCGTAGAAGGGTGAAAATTTGAACTTGTATGTATTTTTCAATGCTAAATCAAAATATTTTTTTTTGTCAAAAAAATAAAATAATATATTTAGGGGTGGGTCACCCTCATCATTTAATAGTATGAAAAATAGATGTTGGCCGATTCTCAGACCTGCCCGATATGCACACAAAATGTCATAAAAATTGGTTCAGCCGTTTCGGAGGAGTTAACAAACACCGCGACACGAGAATTTTATATATTAGATACATTAAGATTTTTCACTTTAAATTAACTTGTACTGTAACATGTAAGCATTTTTGAATCGTCGATACAAATATTGCAGGCAGGCATTGCGGCAGGCATTATCATTCACACCATAGATTTTCTTCATTAAACATGATTTGATTCTCGATTTAAATTTATCAAATGGCATATCTACGAAATTATTTGGTACTTTATTAAAGATTTTAATACAGTTTCCAATAAATGATTTACCTACTTTCCCTAATCTTGAATTCGGTACAGCAGTTTGTCCTTATTAGAAATATTAGTATTTAAGTTATTTTAATCGCTATTTTTCTTAAATAGATGTAGGTTCCTACGCACATACAGAATGTTGTCATAAATGTACTGAGAATGTACAACTGTAAATAAATATATTACAATTTGACTGTTTGACGTTAGGCATGGTGAATTTTACAAATTTTTGCGTTTCATAACACATTTTTGATAGTAAATCATTGAAACGGTCACGAGAGAGCACTATTTACTTCATCATATACCGCATTACCTCTAGCTATTAGTCTTCGTCATCGGCAAACAACACTGTCTCGCAGATATTCTCTAGATGGTATGGGAGATTATTTATATAAATGATAAAAAGCAAAGGACCTATAATTTAACCTTGTGGTACTCCCATATGTATTGGGGGCTTGGGGCACCCGAAGAGTTAGTTCCATTAATATCAACTTGTTGAGTCCTGTAGGTCAGGTACGATTCTAACAAACTCAATGAGGAATCCAATACACCGTAATGACTTAATTTCAGCAGTAAGGTTCAGTGCAAACCTTCTAAAACTTACTTATCCTAAACCCTTCCCTCTCCCCCTCTTCCCCTGCTCCCACCATAAAGGGCGGCAACGCACTTGTGACTCTTGAGCTACAGGTGCCCATGGGCGTAGTCATTTACCATCAGGTGACCCGTCTGCTCGTTTGCCCCCTATACAATAAAAAAAAAGTACCTATAATCTAAGAAAATAAAATCACAAGTCTAATCTCATATGTAATGTTCATATCCCTATTCATGTAATCATATCGCTGGTTTGCGAAAATAGCGACGGAACTAAAAATGATTGATTTTAGAGAATGCTAATTGATTTGTGATTTCCGCTGGTGTTTCGTCTCAAATATATAATGAACTTGTCTAATGAACGTTAAGCACGAAATCTGCGTTGCATCTCTGTTCACTATAAAATATCAAAGATTAATGATCGTTTTTAATACTTATATATTATGTTTGATGACTACTGAGTATCTGGATAAACCTATTACGGTTATAGACATTTTCATACTATATATGTTCAATACAACGACTTAAGCATTGTTAGTACAACGAAGTAAGCACGTCATTTAATGACGAACAATACTGGTAATGATTTAACAATGATTGCTATTCCGTCCACATAAATGTTTGAAGCGAATTATTGGAATCACTAGTGATGGGAATGTTGACCTTGACAACCCAATATTGATACTCGTGATTTTATGATTATGTGCTTCAACTTATTACCTTAAAATATAACTTTATACACATGTAATGGTTATTTGTTGCACACGAAATACATAGAGTATCAATCAAAATTAAAACCATTTATTCCAATTAAACCAATGATAGGTATTTTATAGGCCAGTTCCAATACGTAGATTCTGTGGAGAAGCACAAAGGAAATCCAATTACACTCTTGCTTACACGCGTAAATGGAATGTGAGGGCAATGTAACATATTGTTCTAAAATATAAACAGACGCCTAAATTTCTACAATATTTAAAAATATGAAAAGGAAACATCTTTAAACCCGTAAAACGTAGGTACTGTCGTGTTAGAGTGGGTATACCATAGTTTTAGCATAATTTGAACATAATGTTTAAATAAATTCTAATTACACATTGAGTAACTTATGGCTATAAAAAATATTTCTTCTTAATTGACCTTTTACAACCTTTTACGAAGCTTTAGTTTTTGTTACAATTATACAAAGCGCGCCAGCTATTGCCTGGTACGAGCTATTTTAGTTAGAAAAGCTACTAACGCCAACTGACGTCAGAAAATTAGATACGTAACGTGTGTGTGATTAATAATAATAAATTATAAATAATAATTAAATGTCATAAGCGCTCCGTGTATAACACATAAATAAAGTGCATTATATATTTTTCCTTTTGGCGGTCCAATTATTCTGCTCAGTTGAGCTCAACGGGCGGCAACGTGGATCCAATTCACATTTTCTATAATAATAATAGGTAGCCCTAATCAGTATTATATCAAGATATACTATTCTCGTGTGTGTAAACACATCCTGTACATGTTGTAATGGATACAGTTATAAACATAACATTGCAATGTAAGCCAGAATAGTCTGTGTTATGCAATTCAAATTTCACAATGTATCACGTTAATCAGTATTTCCCGCATCACCAGGTCTAGTACACCAGGGTACAGATTAGTTAAAAACAACTTAGAGCTATTTTAAAAATCCAGGTGAAGAATAAATAGTGATCATAACAAAAATAAAATGGTTTTGTGGTTGTCAAGATTACTCCCAATATACAGAAATACAAGCGCTAACCAAAATCTTTGTTCTCTGTCAGGATGTGATTATGTTAGGAAAAGCCTAGTCGATCAAAAAGTTAGACCTGAGGAAAGAGCAAAGCTAAGAATACTTTATAACGTGACAATCCTTTAGATAAGCAACATTTATAACTGAATACTCAAACGATTTACCGAAAAAGACAGCACGAGATTTGTGATTTTATATCTGAGTGCATTTTGAGCATTTGACTGGTCTTTAACCTATGAAATGTTACTTCACAATAAACACGCGACAAATAAACAGAGGACCACAAAGTAGCTTTACTCTGACAGCCTTTTCGACTAAATAAACATCTAATAATATTGTGTAAGACGCTTGTTTCATTTCTGACCACTAGCCGCCATATCGATCATCTTCACGTAATTGTCAACCTAAAAATAATTTTGCCACCATCATTCAAATTGAAATCACATTATCAAACTCGTTGAATGCATAAATTTTTTATTTTTTGAATAGACTGATTAATTATACTTATAAAAAGTAGGTACTCGCATCATGAAGTCCCTTGAATGACTAATTTAACGGCGGGTATATCTATTTCTATATCGTCATTTCATCGCCGCTACCTGTATGTTTGGTTTCTTGATATTTTCTCGGTTGCATTTTGGACTAGAGATCATAAAAAAAAACCATTTTGTAGAGAATCGTTTTCGATCACGAATATCTCAAAACGTAATTTTCCGAAAAACTTCTATAGAACATTTTTAGCTTAGAATTCATTCTTCTATTGATTCCTGTGAAGTGAAAACTTCTTTAGGCACGTTGACACTTTTGGTATGGGAAAAAAACTGCGTGACCGTTGGCGCTCGGATACATACGAGTGCATACGACGCGTGTGCGCGTGCGCGTGTGCGTGTGCGTGCGCGTGCGCGTGCGAGCGAGTGCGGGCGCCTGTGTGTACATATATGAAAGTTATGTTTTCACTTCAGACCCCTTAGTTGGGTGGTATTCACCCCTAGCGAAAAAGCACACACGGCATAGGGTAGATTTTACTTTTTGAAATATTCTTACTTCTTAAAAAATTGGGACCCAAAAACCGTCATACGCCGGACTAGTAACGGAGTGGGTGGGGTTTTATACTGCAACCTCTTGATTGCATATCCGACGCCAGTCATTATGTTCCTTTAGCTGTAAATGAATAATGTATTGTATTTTTAAATAAAATGTTTTTTTTCAGGACGCGTTCACGCTCGGGCTCCCCGCGACGCGGCTACCGCTCGCGGTACTCCCGCAGCCGTAGCCGCTCATATTCGCCTCGCGGCTCATACCGCCGCTCGCACTCCCACAGCCCTATGTCCTCGAGGCGCCGCCATGTTGGTGATAGGGTGAGGAGCGATGTTTATGTGAATACCATTTATTGATTATTATGTGTTAATTAATTTAAGTCCTTTAAACCTCTCGAACGTCCATGTTTTTCATCATAATAATCTTTGCCAATGATATTTTCTGAAGTTATAACAAAGGCATAATATTTATAGCAATGCTAAAAGATATATTTAAAAGGAATAATGTACTTATTTAGATATGGACGATCGATAGGGTTAATATACTCTTAGAGAAAATAATTCAACAGGTTAAAACTTGTTGAATGTAGTAACACTTAATTTAAACATATTATTTATAAAGAGCAATAGGGAATATGCATGTTGTTTAAATTTACTTGATTAATTTTCCCTTCAATCTTTATTGTCCAGATATTATGCCTAAACAATTATTTTCTTATTTAGTTCGCGTTTAATTGCAAACAAAATATGCAAAATAAGGGCGCGAAATACAACTCTGCAAAACGCTTCACCATTGGTCGAACCAAAACATGACGTGACATTCCACGTTTTGTCATTTATCGACGCCTATATTCGTAGTGTTACGGAGAAAGATAGGTGTTCCTGTGGTTTTTGCTCTTAGCTAGTGCAATTTACGCATTCTAGTGATATTAGAAATCATCTAGAACAATGACTGAATGTAGTTTTGTCAAACCACAATCGGACAATCTACCGAAAATAAGAGCATTCATGATGACTATATATTTTGCATCAAATCCGGATTTTACGTCCACTGAGGTTAAAGGAGTGAAAGCCGCTAGGTTACTATTATAATACTTGTTATATTATAATCTAAAGGATAGGTAAGATATATTATGTATAGTTAGTTATTTTCATGAAGTTTTATTGGACTTTTGTTACCTAGTTTAAGTAGACAAGCAAGTTGCCTTCTGCTTGATATTTAAAACAAACATAAATTACTGCTGACTAATTCACACTATACTAGCCATTAAATTGTAATATGCTTACATTAAAGTGATCTTCACAACAATATAAACACGATATTGAAGATACTTCATCTCTTCTCATTAATGTACACCAGTGTTTTCGTATTTTACATTGTTTTGTACAGGAAAAATACTGTATTGGATGTACTTCTTATAGTGTTTTTACACTTAGGGACAAGGCAATACCTATAACATGGTTTTTTAACTTTATCCATCGTCTATTAATTACAATAAATAGTAATTACAACTGAAAATCGGTATAAAATTACTGTAACACTTCAAATAAGTTTATGAAACAAACACTAAGCGTGTTACGTGACGTCATCCAAGGCCCGCGAAATATGGCGGCGTTCAAACAGATCAAATTTTATCGATGTTTTCAATGTTATTTTAAAAATTATTTTGAACATTGTCAAGGTTATTTATATTTTTTATTAGGGTAGAATGATGGAACAAGTCAATAAAAGATAAAAAAAAAATACATGCATATTCCCTATTGACTATATACTATGATCGTCAATTTTTTATCAAATTGTTGCGGTCTTCAGACCGTAATACATTTGTACTACAAAGATTGCCACTTCTACTATAGTTAGCAAGGGGTACGGTTCAGAACGTCTAATTCCCTGAATGACTAGTGCCACATTTTTGAACACATAATGAAACATTAAGGGACATTAGTAAACCTCCTAATTTTACGTTAACATTTCAAAATAGTCCCAAGTACTTGCATCGTCCTAACTTCAGTAAATTGACATTTTAAATTTATAAGTTATATTAATTCGTATATCCAGGTAATTAGACATTCTGGGAAGTAGTTATATTATGAACAAAATAATGTAAAAAATTGAAATAGCCAGAAACTCATCCAAATAATAATTAATATATACTCTGGCTAGCAACAACATGGAAGTTTGAGGCGGTTTATATATTAAAATAAAACATTAAATAAATGACCAATATGAAAGTTTTAAAACATTTAGAAAATGTTAAATCAAGTAACAGCCGAAAATATTGGTTTCTTATCAAGGATTTCCGATTATTACAATAACGCGTTATTACACGCTTATTACATGCGCGTGCAGTGAAATTGATTTGTAAGTTATAGGCCATATCAAATAAACGTCACAGTGTTTATTTTATACTTGTTGCAGCCAGAAACAAGGCGCGGCGTCAATCACCGCACGGGAGAGATAATTGTATGACCTACATTGTTTTTAATGATAACTAGTAATTTGCTATGCATTATTGGTACATGTTATATTTAAGTGCTTATAGGTGTGGGTCAATGGTGGTGAGGATTGGAAACTACAACTTTATAGTTACTAGTTTGATATCCCCCCCCATGGGTATCATTGCTTTTTTAATGTTTCTTAAAGAGCCTGTGGATCGTCTAAACAATTCGTACCTAGTTTTTTTAAGCATGGGCCGGCTCGACCGGAGTGATACCACGGCCTCACAGAAAATCGGCAGTGAAGCAATGCTTGCATGCATGCCGCGTGAGGTTACCGGAGGCCCTAACCCTTCCTTCTACCCCCCTCACCTCTCCTTCTCCTCCACTTCCCTTCCCCTCCCCCTCTCCCTCCTCCTCTCTCCCCTCTCCCCCTCTCCCTCCTCCTCTCTCCCCTCTCCCCTCTCCCCCTCTTTCTCTACTCCCACCTTAAAGGCTGGCAACGCACTTGTGACTCTTGAGTTGTAGTTGCCCATGGGCGGCGGTTGTCATTTACTATCATGTGACCCGTCTGCTTGTTTGCCCCCTATACTATAAAAAAAAATCAATATAATGTTTAAAAAATCCGTCATTTGTGCTTTGTTAGTGCTTTCATGTATCACACAAGTTATTTAAAGCTCATTTACTAATCCAGGTCATGAACCTGATACAAGGCAAATATTTTACTATACTAACTTTACTATACAGCCAAGAGACGTGAAAAAAATATTGATTCTTGTAATCTTGATCCTATATTTGACATTCTGTAAATAAGCTCGTAAAACATTTTAATATACTTTTAGTACATAACACGAAGCCAGAGATTTCTATAAACCTGTGCGAGTTATCCAATCCCCACTTTGATACTCCGACGAACCTATTTAGGTGTCGCGGTAGTCGTCTCAACTAATATTGTGCTGAGTTTAACCACCCGCATCAACCACATTACGTCTTCCCCATTTGTCTTAACACTTTTCAGAAATTACATTGTAAGTACCCACCAACAAGTTACATTTTAAGTTGACAGTTATACTAGTTCGATGCAAAGTAAATTTATTACCTATAATGTGGTTCTTTCTATAAAATAGCATGAATAATACAACTACAAGCTTTGTTGAGTTCCGGAACATTGAATGTCATGCCACAATGATTCCGCGTGGAAGTAAAACACATCAGACATGCATAAATCTTTATTTAGTGCTTAAAGTTTATTAAAAACTGTCTCTATTCATAGTTACGTTTCAATTAATAATACACACATGTTTTTATAGCGTCTCATGGTGGCTTTACAACATAAAAATTCCTTTTTAGAGAAACTTTTTTTGTTGTCCAGTTTTTCGCTTTACTGGGCAGCCAAATAGAACGTGTGTTTCTGTTGTCGACAGGAAAACCCAACTCCGTCGAGATGTCTCGGCGTCTTCGGCCTGAGTTTGTACACTACTGAGCAGCAAATTAACCAAATCTTCTCGAAATATGGCCCCGTTGATAAAGTACAAGTTGTCATTGACGCCAAGGTAAGAATTTGTGAATGTTTCCAACATTTACTTCACTGATAAGAAGACTTGTAAGATTTTATAGGTGTGCCATTTTTTTATACAGGCTGTATATGACAATGGAACATTTACTTAAATCACTGAGTGGGCATGATTCCAGCATGCTGTTACAAAATATTTTTTGAAAAAAAAAAAAACTCAGCTTACAAGTTATGACTATTAAATTTCTAGGTATTATTCCCTCCGTTTCTCATAAAAGCAGGCGGAATATGTAAAGTTTAAGATTTTATGTCGTACATATTTTTTTATTTTGTAATCTTTCGTTCCGTTAATAAGAAAATCCATAAAAACTTAACTTAAAAAGTTTTTGGAGTTGTGCTTCATTGTCATATACACACACCCTGTATATAACGTCAATTTCAATGGTGGAAATGACTAAAGAATAGTCGCGCAAACTTGCTAAAAATTTCACGTACCTAATCTTTACATAGTTAACTAACTAGGATTATAATTCGGTTTACACCAATAGATAGAGCGATTCAAGAGGAAGGTTTATACGTATAATTTAATATTGTTTTGTAATGACAATAACTGTTCACCACATTAGTATCTACATTACACCCGTGCGAAGCTGGGGCAGGTCGCTAGTTGAATATAAAATATATTAATCTCCTTTTTTCTGCCATTAATAAAATGATTATGTCGTTGTCTAGAGCTGAAAGAGCAAAAGTATTAATCAAGCATCTCTACCAGTATAGGTCAGGTTATTGAGTTGTTGCGTCCCACTATTAGAATATTTATAAATAAGCATTGTCTGTATTTATTTTCCTTAAATGTATAATATAAAATTGACTTTCAAAGTTGACGAAATAGACTTTGTTGCTAAAATATTTTTTTAACAGACTTGGAAATGCTAAATTTGATATATTCATTGTGTATGTTTTGGTACATGGAATGCTATCGACTGCTTGCAGAGATACCAGTGTAATAATTTGAACGCTAAATATTATTATACTACAACGAACTGCGCCTTCACGAGAAACTACACATGAAATGGCATTAAATTCAATGTTTGCTGATAACGTTCACAGCAGGCATATTTACGATTGCTCGTGTACATGAAATTTTATGCTCATATTTAAATATCAAATAAATAGCCCGGGTTTTTAACCGACGAAAAAAAAGGAGGTTCTCAATTCGACCGTATTATATTATTTTTTTTTTTTTTAATGTCTGTTCAGCCCTTACTCCGTTATTTATGAACCGATTTTGATTATTCTTCTTTTGTTAGATAGGGTATACCTCAAGGGTGGTCCCATGTCAAGGAAGTCAGGATCTGATGATGGGATCCTGAAAAAATTGAGAGAAACCCTCGAAAATTGTAGGAACGAATAGTGTTTCTGTTTACTTTTCCTTACTTTATCAGGTATTTGCGTTTAGAAATCATCACATCATGTAGCTGAGCTGATGATGAAAAAAACCATAATATAAAAATCTTTTTAACAAAAAATTAAACCGACGAAAAGAACTAAAAAGCAAAAAATAAATAAACCTAAGTCTTAAGTATTGAGCTTATTTACATAAACTATCAAATTTTATATAAACAACTTATTTTGAGTCGGCGCCAAACAACAAACTGATTAATTATCAAAATTTTATATGTACCTACGTAAGTAATTAAAATTTGATAGTTTATGTAAATAAGCTCAATACTTGAGACTTAAGGTTTATTTATTTTTTGCTTTTTAGTTCTTTTCGTCGGTTTAATTTTTTGTTAAAAAGATTTTTATATACACTTTACTGCAAGGTCTTTTATTTTTATTACGACAGTTTTACGAAAACTACTACAAATTATAGTACATTAACAGAACATTGAACAATTGTTTGCAATGGTTAATAACTGCATATAAGTTGCAGTTGCAATTAAAATAGATAGAGAATGTTATACTGAAAAAGTATCTCAATCTCAGCACACGAACAAACTGTAGTAAAAAAAACACTGCATCAATATTATTTTCCTGTTAATGGGGGTAGTAAACAAACCAAATCACGGCTCCTGGTTTGTTTTTTTTTTGTAACACCTACATATAATAGTGTATTACATAATATGTTTGTGATATATTTTTTAAACAATATGAATGTATAGTGGATATTTTACGAAGTTAATGTTTTACGAAGAAGAATCCATGGAAGCGTCAGATATCTTTGAGTTAGCATTGTTCATGTATCACTTATTCTGCACCTCTTCTCTTCTTCGTCGTCACACTATTGGCAGAGTGGTCGTGGTCGTCACATCAGAAGTGGTGGCACGCTTCACAACAATCTGGTTCTGCACAAGTGCCAGGAGTATTATAAAGAGGAACCGTTTATTTCTGTTCCAGACTGGCCGCTCTCGAGGTTTCTGCTTTGTATACTTCGAGCATCAGGAGGATGCTAAGGTTGCAAAGAACGAGTGTACCGGCATGGAGATCGATGGACGCCGTATTCGCGTAGATTTCTCCATTACACAGCGCGCGCACACGCCCACGCCCGGCATTTACATGGGCAAACCTACGTAAGTGCTTGATAATGTACCTGGTAGAAATTAGTAGGTATAAAAATACTACGAAGTGCGTTTGTCATAACTTTAACCATACTCTTTATAGTTTTTCACGTAGAAATACTTAAACATTAACATTTTTAATTGATGCTCTCCTCCTATTGGTCGTAGCGTGATGTTATATAGTCTATAGCCTTCCTCGATAAATGGGCTATCCAAACCTAAAAGAAATTTGAAATTTGAACCAGTAGTTCCAGAGATTAGCGCTTCAACCAAACAAACTTATAATATTAGTATAGATTTAAACTCAATGTTAGTCATACTTCCGAAACAAATCTAGTATAACCAGCATATATATTATCAGCGTCGTTATAATTGGTTATGGTTTCTACACTTTAAATATTTTCTTCATCAAAAACAATGCACTGCTCACATCTATTAAGCAAAGAAAAGATAGTAAAAAAAATTAATAAATTGTGACTTTATTTGATTTTACAATTCTGGAAAACTTACACCCAAAATTCTTACAAATAATCAGAATTATACTATTACCGAAGAGCCCGTAGGCTTAGACATGACGATATGCTCACGGTTAAGGAACTACATATCGTTGAGCATCGTCGTAAAGTCGCCTGCTTATGTGGTTTTTTATAGGATTAATTTTGGTGAGTGTGTGAAAGTTCTCTTAGAATTAATTGAACCATCACCTTTCCTTTATCGGTCTACTAGGACGAAGGTTCCATCCTTTCGTTGTCGAAACACCTAAAAGTGGAACTAAACGCTTTGACAGCTCCTTTTTTGGTTCGAGTCGCCAAAGTGTGAAATGAACTGCCTGCGTCTATTTTACCAGTCAATTATGACGTTAAAGTGTAGCATGAATTCTTTAGGATAATCGTGTACCATCTTCGTCTTCATGGTCACTTTCCATTTCACAAAAAAAAAATGTAATAGATTGGGATTACTTTTTATTTTGTTCTGTATGTAAGATGCCTCGTAGTGAAGCTTCTAGTCTTAGAGCCTAATCCAGTTTTGAAGAGCGATTGGGCCTTCAAACTAATTAATTGTTCTCGAAGGCAAGTCGTTTTTGGAGTAGTACTTTCTTTACTTATTATTTTAAAATTTATAATTTACATCACTAACGAACCACTAGATATGTTATTAATGTCAATGTTGGTTAACACGTGTCAAGGTAATCAAGAATAAATTTATCCAGCATTAGAAATTCACGGGCAATAATTTATTGTGAGTGACACCTAGATGTTGGTAGAACAAATCGAACAGATTTAGAGTAAATCGACTAAAGATTTAGATGACTTACTAAAGGCCTGTTTGTATACTAAAATAAGTATGTAGTACATATTGTGTCACTAATTGTTACTGGTTAGTGGCTAAAATAGTTTATTTTCTTCCTGCAGTGTCAGCAGAGGAGACAACGGGTACGACAGACGCGGGCGAGATAGAGAGTAAGTTCTTTTAATGTACATACAGATCAGCAACTCTTTTTGTTCTATATGTATAATTACAATACTTAATATTAACAAGAATCGCCGATCTTTGTTTTATATTAGGAGTTAGGAATCAGTCAGTAAGTTGTATTATGATACGCGCTTATTTACCATAAAGTTAAATCGTACATGAATATAATTATTTAATTTAAAATATTCGCTATGTATGTAAGAGAAGGGCCACACGTACCTATTGCGCCATGTGGTTGCAGCGACTACTACTACCGCGGCGGAGGCGGCGGCTACCGCGAGCGCGACTACTACCACCGCGGCTACCGCCACCGCTCGCCGTCCCCGCACTACCGGCGCCGCCGCTACGAGCGCGAGCGCTCCTACTCGCCTCGTAAGTCTCCCCCCGTCACCTCTCGTAACTTCACTCACTAGCCTGACACTGCCTCGCTGATACTTTTTGTTGACACACTTATTTGGTCGGCTGGATAGTTTTTAGTTATGATTAGAGCCGTAGGGGATGTTTCTTTATAACTGGCTTTTTACTGGCTATTTTTGTATTTTTCAAAGGATAGTGATGTGTCCAGTTTCATATGAACCCGATGTTAAAAAACTAAAGAAATGTAATTGGTAGTTCTTTAGTGAATATTGTAATTCAAGATAAATGGTGTTCTGATAATAACCCACCCAACAAAAAGTAACAGTGAAACATGCACTTGTACAATGGCCACTGCTAACATTGAACGCAAATTTACTTTTACTATTCTTATGTATTTGTTTTACAATGTATAAGACAAGAAAAGTAAATGACATTTGTGTTCAAAATATGCGGATCTTTATATTGATAAAATCTGTTTTGGATGTATAAAACAAAATTAAAATTTAACTTCTTTATTTACTGGAAATTTTCTTTTGGATTTTTTTGTATTATTACATGTCATTTCTAGTTTCAAAATATCTTGAGATATTTGAAGCTAAAAACTCGGGATGAGACGAAAAGTTCTTCCAAAATAGATAATAGATCAGCCACTTTTCAATGTTATGTAGCTTTTTTTGTAATAGAATATATATTTTTTATAAATCAAAATCTTTGTCACAAGTTCATGGCAAAGACAATACTCTAATTTTGTATAATATATAGCCATAGCTATGATTTTAGTGATGTCTTGGCTACCTCTCGATCAATCCCTGCTAGTGAAAATTCAATAATAAAAAAGGAAAGCTCAAATGACGACCAAAATAAGGTCTAAGGGATATTTATGAAAAAAATTTTCTTTTTGTCATTACATATACTTCTATATTTTTTATACTAAAAGATTTAATTTAACATAGAGTTGCAAAAAACGTTTCAAATCGCTAGAGGTATTTAGCCTGTTTCTTATTATATAATTAAAAATACATCAAACATGTATTTGCAACCGTTTCTTTAAATTGCAAATTATATTGTATTTACTAAAGAACTTACTTGAATATACCAAACTATTATAGGATTGATATGTCTAATTCTTAAAGCATTATTTTTGTAAATAATATCTTTCACAGTATGTGGTACCTTTTCGTTGGTTTTAGTTTGTAGTTAGTTATAAGTTTGTTGTTACTATTGTTTTTTTTCTATCATTTTATTCACACCAAACTCGAATATATTCTTTTTCAAAGTCTTGCTTGTTTTTTTTCTCTCACAATAAGACGATGAGAGGCTTTAAATAACTCTTATAACATGAATAAATTTTGAATTTAGCACAACAAGTTATTGTACGTTATTGTGCGAAGTTTTCATGTAAAACAGTTTATAATATCGTGGTGGTATTCAATGTGATTTACATTTATAGCACTTGAACGCCATAACTTCATTTTTGATTGTAAACAAGTAAGAGCATTTATAATATTAAAGAAATGTTTGGGTGTGAATGAATGGATAGATAGTGTTGTCACCTCATTAGCTTAGCACAACATGTTTTCATATAATATATAGTTACTCCCCTCTTTGACTTTGCAGGTCGTTATTAGTAAGTTCGCCAAGCTGAGTTCAACTTCAGGCATAGCATAGCATTTTGATACAACAGCACCCCCCAAATATTGTCGACCGGTATCCTATGCATTTATAAGTACTGTACCTGTACGGGTAGTGGTTCGACGAGTTGTTACTTTGTACACAATGTTGTATCCGCGACCGCGATACTGCTGCGCTCACCGAGAGAAGCTCTTTATGTTAATTGTAATAATATATGACGAAGGGTCTAGACATAAGTTAGTTGTAACTGCCCACGGGCATAGTTGCCTCTAGGATGTAAAATTAGCTCTAATAAAGATTTAACGCTAAGTCTAATATTGATTTTGTTTGTTTGAAAAGGTATTGAAACAAGAAGTAAAGGATGAAGTTCCTTGAAACTAACTGTGTTGAAGTTTTGAAAATGTTTGATTGAAAAGTCTTTCCGAAATGGCGCTCGCCGGGTCCGGGACCGGCGCATATCGGGCCAACGGCACTGGCATGTCGAAGCGAAAAGAATATGATCGAGCTAGCCGCTTTGTAGGAAGTAGGAAGACAAAACAAGTCGAAGACACGCCAAGAGAGAAGTCGCGCGCACTGATCATATTCTTTATCTTCCGACTGTTTGAACGTACATTTTGAGCGTTGTGGCGATGTGATCGATTGCATTTCTCGTGTTGGTAGTTTTACATATGTATTATTATGTATTCGGATGTATTGAGTCTGGTATCCTCACGATTAGCGTAGCGTTGTGTTGTGACAGACTAAATAAACAATAGTTTTGTAACGTCATTATGGCTCTTTCTTCATTCATATTGGTTCGTCCCACCTTTCTCTTTCCATTCAATCCTTTCTTATCTTTCGATGACGCTACGTAAGATCACGTAATGTGCGGGTTATTTCATTATTAATATTTAAAATCTTTTGTTTCGTTTTCAATGTAAGGCAATGATTGAGGAGTGAAACAAAGCGGGCTTTTATAGCCCTGTGTTAATAGTTGGTTATAGAAAGGTACGTTAAAGGTTCTGATGCTTCTAGTTGGATTACCTCGTGTCTCGTGCATTTAGTAAGGTGAATATGTACTTGCTTAGCGTTTTTCGTTTGTAGTTAAAGTAAATTATGTATGTTATATGTATGTATATTAATAAAAAATTAAAGGGCCTTAAAATATTTTAACTTATCTAATTAGTTTAAAGTAGAATTCCCAGTCCGTTATCTAGCGTTAACTTTCACTAGGAATGTAATACTTTCCATGCTGGCCGTGGATGTTATTGTTCAATTTAACGCCTCCTGTATTTTTTTTTTTAATTTATACTCTTGGTGTGAACTTCTGTTGCGCATGGTGGGCACACTTATTTTCTGGTTAACTTTATTATAGAATAAATACAAGTTTGGGTTTACAATAAAATATGAAGTGTGTAATGATTTATTTTTGGCAGTAATCGTCTATTGATTTTTTTATAGCGCGGGTGGCTAAATATCATAAATCATATATTTTATACCTGTGTTCTTTTACGTTTATGCAATCAAGAGGTGGGACGCGTACATTACTTATAACAAGAGTATCCCCTCAAGACCGTTACCATATTGGTAAAGATCTCTGCGGTACGGTCTTCAGGGGATTTGAGGGAATCCTGCCTTATAGTTATCTGCAGTATAGCTGATCGCGAGTTACACATGACTAATCTACCGTCGACAGCTCGAGCCAGTAGGCACACATCTTTTTTGTGCATATTCTACGATGCAAGCGATCGTGGGTGGAGCTGAGCTGCTACTAAATTCTACAAACAGACTTGCTGGGCTGTTCCAAAATGGGCAATATTATTTTTAACCCAAAATATATATAAAGTTGTAGTGTTTCAAAATATTCTCGTTTGGTTTTTGACATTTAGAAAATATCTAGCTGCAAGTACCTAACTAGAATTTTCATGAAGGTCATAAACTCTCTATCAACTTAACTAACATCTAACTAGAGTATTAACTCTAGTTCAGTAGTATCAACTTTATATATATTTTGGGTTAAAAATAATATTGCCCATTTTGGAACAGCCCAGCAAGTCTGTTTAACTGTAAAATAACTAGTTGAACTGGTCTTGAAAGTTTATAGATCTCCCATTTTCATTAAACATGGCCAAGTAGTAAAAGGAAATTAATTTGGCACTCTAAAACTAATGTTTAATTCTAATTTCCTTTTACTACTTGGCCATGTTTAATGAAAATGGGAGATCTATAAACTTTAAAGATCAGTTCAACTAGTTATAACTCATTCCTATATCATATATTTCATTCGTATAATATCATATGGAGCGTTACTATGTATGCCTGCTTTTAATATTTACGTACATATTGCTGGAATGAATTAGAATATCATATAGATTTATTGTATGAGAATG
This sequence comes from Callimorpha dominula, assembly GCA_949752705.1. NCBI lineage: Eukaryota > Metazoa > Arthropoda > Insecta > Lepidoptera > Erebidae > Callimorpha > Callimorpha dominula. Next base: position 2,647,222 of record OX457000.1, on the reverse strand, counting down.
CATAAAAACTGGAACTTATTTAAAAATAAACAATTTAACCATATTTATTGACATTTAAGAAATTGAAGTCGAATTTTGGTGATTTGATTACAATTATGTACTCGTTAATATTTTTAGTTTTTATGCAAGTAGTGTGTGGGTACTTATCATTAAAAAGAGAAATAATAACAAATTGTCACTATCAGATTTTTATTAAAATTCTTAACAATTATTTATGTATACTTATTATAAATATACCACATGATTGTGTCGTATTGGCACTCCTATTATGGCGACTACACTAACAGCTAATAAAATAAATAAAATACTCGTAAAATATACAAATAACATTAAAAACAATAGATGCCAACACATACCATTATTAGCACATTATTTTTGCATTGGACGCTTTCGATTATGGCGGATTTGTGTTTCTTAGAGCTACGGGACGTGGAATGCAATAAATATAGCTACGTTCGATTTTTGGTGATGATAGCATAAGGGCCAGTTTTAAACTAGCATTGCAAATTTTTATATTCGCGTGATGGGAAAATGGTCTAATAACACGAGTCTTTACACGGTTATTCGACATCTTGCACAAAAATCTTTAGTCTTATCCATGAATCAAAATTTTGAAGACAATATTTGTTCTCAACAAAATATACATATGATACTGGAAGTAGAACGATCTGTAATTCGGAACTGGTGTAAATAAGCGTTTCTGTAAATACATGATTTTATTTCATATTTTATATGAAATCATCCTTTCCTTCCACCATCCATTCTTACATATTGGAATGCATATATATAATACTGCTTAATTAATTGTACACTTTAGGTACAACGCGAACGCTTAAAAATATTTTCAGTTAGAAACTTATAATCTCAATATAACTCCTATACTTTTTGGCAATTTCTACCATGGTAGTGAATAATCTCGTCGAATATATGGGTCACATTTCGATTTTATCGTAACACAGTTTAAGGTATATTAACATTCATGTGACGATTGGAATATGAGAATGCCGTTTATCCTAAAAGATTCAGTAAATAAATCACGATGCAAAATATTACTTGGTTAATTGTTCCTTGTAGCCATTGGTTTTTTTTTACCATTGTACTTTACCATTGTAAATAGTAAACTTCCAGCATAAAAAAGCTACCTACTTTATGCAAAGGATATAATATATATTTAAGTAGCACTTCCACCTTACAGAACACCGCAGTTTAACAAGTGATTGCCCAGTTTAATAGCACTCGAGTGGAATCAGTTTTGCTTGTGAATGTTCACCGGTAACCCTTTACCTCCTAGAGGGCCATAAAAACTTTTGCCTTTAAGATCCATTTTTCAATGTTCACTTCATGATCACGACGCGTCGCCTTCCGCCCCTGATCATTGGTTGCCCGACTTTGTTTACATTTGAACAGAAATAGATTCATAATTCTAGCTATCGTTACATTACAATTTGTTTACATTTCTTTGCTTTCCAGTGTGTGATGCTGGTTTCAAAACACAGCTAGCAACCAACCCATCAACAGAACATTGAAAAATTGAAATCTTTTATCCGTTAGCTAAAAAAAAGTATTTAACAGTATGTTCGAACACTGAATTAAAAATATAAACACTAAAAAAATTTAAATTGGCCCGTGTAATAAATCGGACATGGTGGTTGTGCATTGGATGGCATTGCTAAATGCTACTATAATATCTGTCTGCATATATTATAATCTAACAATCTACTGTCAAGTAGACAAAGCTTTGCATGCATTCTCTGAAAACAATTTCATTGGTAACACCGCGTTAGTAAATAGCAACCCTAACCTACGTTGGCAGATAAACTTATCAACTAGTGGCAAGAAGTATGAGTATAAATATCTACACCTGCAGCTTTTCTACATAGGTAACTGCAATAAAATAGTCGTGGCTTAGAGGTACATACATACATACGATAGGATTTTAAAGTTCTTTGGATAGGCTGGAGCATCAACAGAAATTACTAGACAAGGCGGCAAAATGATTGTATGAATTAATCGTGGTGCCACTATAACAGGAAACGTGTAGGCAGAACATAAATAATTCACGTTTTCGTAAATATTCTTGAAAAACACCGAGGAAATCTCGCGAAAAAAGTTATTTAAATAACTTTCAGCACACCAGTCGGCAGTTGACCCGGTGTTTCCCGTTGGACAGATTGTTGGCTAGACTAGTCGGGCCCATGGGATTTGTTTTTCCCATTGTTCAGATTGATTTGACAGCTGGCGGTTCACATTGAAAACAAGTATAATCAAAGTCAAAACTGGAAACTTGTAATACCAGGTATTTGTATTTCTTAGGCATTCTAAAAAATTACCAACATTAAATTCTCCATTAGTTAACATTATTATGAATTAAGTGTGTATTCTTTAGTTGTTATTTTAGTATAATAAGTTTTCAGTAAAATTCGCAGCAAGTTAATTATTCCAGGACTTTTTTTTGTTATTTTTTATTTAATTTTTTGTGCTAACTTTCTAAACAGTTAGTGGTTCTGTGTCTCTGCCCAAAAACGTGACCAGCCCGTTGCATGACACAATATTGCAATCGATTTATTTCATAGATATATGGACCTTTAACCATTTGTATTCAATGATACCCGAACTGATTTGAACAATGGGAAAAGAAATTCCCATTGGCCTGACTAGTCTAGCCAAAAATCTGACCAATGGGAAACACCGGTTGCCTTGGCAGTAATCAAAAAGGCTGGGTTTAAGTATCTCGAAATAAAAAAATTATATTAAACTTAATCATCTTCCAACGTACCTAATTCTCATTTGAACGCCAATAGTCAGCACACATCTGCCAGAATTTTTGGCCTCTTATTTAAGACTCTAAAAGTAAACATTTCGACTAATGGCTAAAATATTATTAAAGTTATCAAGTAGTACTATCACATTAAGCATGCATGGGAAAGGGAGCTCCATCGTCTCCGTAAACGTTTTTTTTTTGTAAGGAGGAACGTCCCTTCTTACGGCTGATGTTCTATAGGGGGTCAAGCCCACATTTGTGTTCACTCTGTTTCTCCATGTGAACCTCTGATTAACGCGTTTCAAGTTTAAGTGCGGATTGATGGTACCATTGCGTTATGTTGAATGTGATAGCATACTCAATATCTGAAAAATTCTACAACTGATTTGTTGCAATAGTTTGTAATTCATATATGTAGAGCTAATTTTTAGTGGAATCTTTATGGAATTGGAACTAGTAGATATGTAAAGTTGTTTTATTTTATCTATTCTACTTTTACTGTTAGATATTATTATTTAGCAATTACGTTAGAATTCATGAATGTACTGTTTAAATGGTTTGTTAAAAGGTGTACAAATTTCTCAGAGTCACGCTATACTTTGACTGTGTCTTGTATTTTGTTATTTTTATTTACATCAAACCGGGTGTTATATTTATTATTATCATTAATACAGATATAGTCGTGAAATTTTGAGTTTTGGGATTTTTGTTAATATTTTGCTTCAATCTATCGATTCAACAGAATGTACGTCGAAACATATCTAATCGTCTAAAATGATGTTGATCGATAACGATATTGTATAAATTCAAATTCGTACACGAAATCTGATCGTAGGCGGTGCCTTTACAATAATCCGACGAATAAATCGAGTAAGTTAACCTGTAGAATTGTACTCACAAGTGATATCTAAAGCGCGGGGGTGGGAGGGCCTAGAGCAGCAGCGTGGCGTGGTCGCGCTGCAGGCGGCGGCGCGCGCGCAGCGGGGCCAGCGCCAGCGCGTCGGAGGGCGGCGGCGGGCCCGCGCCGCGCGCCGCGCGCTCCTGGTAGTACACCTGCGCGCCGCCGCACGCCGCGCCCACCACCACACTCTCGTCGCTCCTGGGGACCGAACGACGCCACATCACTTCTTGTTTCCGCTTTCACAAAACAATTCTTTCCACCGATCCATCGGATAAAACAATTTTTGGAATTTTGTAAATTAATAAAAAAACATACTTCAGCGCCATCTAGCAAAGACCAGCTAAAATACATAGGGACTACCTACTGAACCTTCTAACTTCATCGACAACTGTTGAACCGCAGGGCGCTAACACCCGTATTCACAAACAATGCTATGAAAACTCTGATGATGATGACATTTTATTATCTAAATGATCTAAATGATCTAAATGAAAATATTATCTAATATGAAAATATTTTTTGGAATAGGAAACACTAACTCATGTAGCTACTACACATGCACTATAATAACATTATTTAATTAAATGAACATCTTTAGAAAGACAATATGTTTGAAACGATGAATTTATTTCGTGAAACGATGACTAAAAAATATTAACATTGTTTAAATAATAGTTTTAAATAGTAAAAAGTAAAGTTAAAAAAGTAAAAAAAAAATACTTCAAGTATAACCTCATTCCTACCTTAGTATAAATTCAGACAGCTCCGGGTCTTCGCTGAACTCGTTATGTATAAGGCCCATAGTAGCGATATCTAGAGCGGCCCAAGGCCCGCCCTTGCGCACGGTGCCCCAGTCCGGGTCCAGCGTGAGGTAGCTGTAGTCGGTGGAGTCAGCGTCCGCCGCCAGCGGCTCCATGCATTTTTGTTCTATAGGACCTAGCGCGTTTAGTGACGTTTCCCACTAAACAGAAGTAAATATTTGTAAAAAGTAGAAAATTAAGTAAATATTGATAAATTTAATAATTTGCTTGCAATGGAGAGTGGTTGCACTGATGTGGTTCATTATGCCGTTAACATGCTCATAATAGTGCGAATTATGTTTTTGGAGAAAGAAGGAGAAGAATATGGAAAGTTTTATTAAATTGAATTTTGGTTTCAGCTGAAAGTAGTATTTTTTTCTAGGATAAGAGTCTTCGTAATTTAATAACGCCCTTTTCGCTAAACAGAATCTAATTAAATTTGGCAAAAAGGTAGGTTTTATCTCGGTATCCACAACTGCATGCGGGAAAGAAGATTTACACAAGCGAAAACGCAGACAAAAGTTAGTTAATATAAAGTACTCACTAAAGCATTAATGGTATCAGCGTCGTTCGCGGCTTTAATGTCGAGCAGAGCCAGGAGCGCCATGTTGTGTAGGCCGCTGACAAAGAGAGCACACTTCACCGCGTGCTTGCTGTACTCCGGTAGCAGTTCTAGGTCGTTGTCCGATTCCTGGTCGCTCTCGGAATCTTCCTGCTGAGTTTTCGGCCTAAGCACATGCGACGTGTAAGGAGAGATAAATGGCATAATAGATTATTTTTCTGCCAATTGTAGCTATAGTTAACTGTGAAATTCGGTTAGTTATAAAAGGTACGATTGTTTCAACCTTCTGCTATGTATAGCAACTGTTGGAAAAATTACCATTTTGGATATCTATTAAGGGTAGCAGGGAAAGTGTTAACAAAAAATGGCCCATACTATAAAGTTACAAAACAGTATCCACTACCTGAATAAAATTAATAATAAATTAAAAACTGATTTCTTATATATAAATTATTTGTTCAAAGAATACCTAATATTTGCTTTCTTTACTTTCATTCATCTATTATTATTATTTGAACACTTTTATACTTATTATTATCAATTGTAATCTTAAAATATTTATTTAATGTAAAAATCTAACATACATATTTTACAAGCGTCATAAAATCCAATAATGGTCGTAACAAGACAAACTAGTTATATGTGCAGTTTTTAAAACCTCTCACATACACAGGCAATATCTGAAAATAGAACGCTTCTATAAGGAATAGACGATACAAAATTAAATTGAAAAAAAATCTGTACATACCTGTCGGAAAAGGTAATCTGTTTTTCAGCAACGGGAGTCATAAACTCTCTCAGCTCCAGTGGAGTCATAACTCTACTGCTGTACCCACTAGACTTGTCAGAGAACGCCAGATGACTCAGCTTTTCCATCAGAGGAGTCAATTGTACTCCAGTCAGTTTCTTTTTAAAGCTAGTCGCTTCCGTGTCAGATTCTATCTGAGAATCCGTGTTCTCATTAAGCGATTTCAAGGGAAGAGATAAAGATTGTCTCCTAGATTGATCTGTAGATACTGTTTTCGTCGAATCTTTAGTAAACTTTTTCGGTGTTCTCTGAGGCGATCTGTTCAACTCTGAATCAAAATCCTCAAATTTCTCTTGCTCGCACAATTTCTTATTAAAGTTAAAAATGTTTTCTTTTGAATCCTTCTTCATTTCTGAATAATGCTGCTCTAAATACTGGTTAAATAATGATTCTGATATCGCAATACCATCATTCCTAAATACAGGAAATAAAGGGTCATTAATTGTCATAGTGCTAGGGTTTTTGGATAAATGTTCTTGTGAAGGAGAGTCGTCGTTTAAAGACCCTTTAGATCGTTTAAGTTTAAATTTCGACGTTGAACGGTTCGATAACTTATTTACAGTCTCTTGAAGATCTGTCACGCTGGCCAATTTTCTCATAGGTTCTGGCTTATTGATATAGTGGTCAGCAATACAATTGGCGTCTAGGACCATTTTGTTATCTCGTTTTTCGTTCTCCAAGTTAAGCTTTGTACAATCTTCTACATTTTTGAGTACGTCTGGTTCTGATTTATCTTGATGATTTTCGGGTATTTGGCAAATTGATAGCATGTTACCGTGTAGGCGTTTGAATTCGACCATCGGTGTTGAGCAAACACTTGTCTGTCCAGTGAAGATGTTTTCGTTCTCTTCAATATCTTCATCTAAAGATTTCTGATTTTTGAAACTAAGGGACAGTTTGGTGGGTCTTTGTCGTGGTTTGTTGGTGAATGGTACTACATCCGGAACAGAGGGCTTCCGTTCTTCGTCTGCAGGGCGCTCTTCTCGGCTTGGGGGTGAAATCATGCTGTGGTCTTCCTCGGGTACGGCGGTGAACAAGAGAGACTTGTCCCGCTTCATACCACTTTGAGGAAAGTCGCGGAGTTTTTCGCGTTCAGCTTCTTGGTTCTAGAAAACAATTTGTCTTTTTTTATATAGCGTAGCTGGAGGGATTAACACGAATACTAGTAATGTGTAACCCACGTTGGTAGTATTCTTTATTAAATATAATCTTAATAGGTTTTTTTAACGTGCTCGTACACGTGCGACTCGGCCGGTGCGCGGTAGCTGAATGGGGCCCGACAACTCGAGTCTGCCACGTACTTGAAGCTTTATACCTAAAATGCGGAGCAGTTCTGGCCTGCCAATAGTAAGATTGGTTGGTTTCCATTAAACTGATTTTTAAGCATATTGTTTTCGAAAGTCATATAGTCATTACATAATATAGGTATTACTGGTCAGGGTCAACAAAAGTAACATATCAATAAGTAATCACATGGATTTAAATAATTGCACTAATTCAAATTCACCCTGCATTTAAATCAAATATAAAATTAATAAAAAAGGAAATATTAATAATTTGATAATAAGGAAACAAGTGTAAACCTTTTTGAATCTAGCTATCATCTCCTCCCCGTTGTGATGGAACTCTTGCAGTTTCTCAACCTGTTTCTTGAGGCTATGGTACACCTTCCTCCCGACGTAGACAACCAGGAGTTGGGCCCCGAGTGGCAGAGGAGTGTCCGTGTCTACGGTCTCCGCCGGCGATTTTATTCTGTACGGGTCTACCACTGTGAGATACGATGTTAAGCCCGCAGGAAGTTGTGTGGAGATGATTCTGTGAAATTATTGACATTTTTTTTTGTTGCCTATACTTTGTTTTTAAAAGGGTATCTCGCAACCGAATTTTAAGTCGACCCTTTTTGTGCTGAAATTTTGCATACACGTGTAGTTCGGTGACAAAAAATAAATAAATTAAAAAAAAAATTGTAGTAAAAAAATCATTTTATAATAGCTTGTCTTTGAACGTGTTTTTTTACAATTGAGATGACTCATTAAAGCAATAATAGTTAAGATATCTGTAAGTTATAATAAGCTAGATAATTGATGAGAATTTGCCATGAATCTTTTCGAACTTAGTCAAATTTTATTCTTAGGAGAGCCATGCTTCGACACATAAGGGCCGGCTCGACCTCAGTGATACCACAGCCTCACAGAAAACGGGCAGTGAAGCAATGACTGCACTGCTTTTCGCCGAGTGAGTGAGGTTACCGGAGGCCCTAACCCTTCCCTCTCCCCCCTTCTCCTACTCCCACCTTAAAGGTCGGCAACGCACTTGTGACTCTTGAGTTACAGGTAGTCACTTACCATTAGGTGACCCGTCTGCTCGTTTGCCCCCTATATCATAAAAAAAAAGTTATTTTTAACTGATAAATTTATTGCAAGTTATAGTTATTAAATTTAGGTGAAATAATTTTACTTTTATTAATTCTCTTTCTCGAGCGCTTTATTCAACCCGTACCATTAAACGTGGACTAATAAAAGAACTTCTTGTTCAGTTCAGAAAATAAAAAAATAAATAAACATACTTGTTGTTATATAAAATAACCCCGCCTAAGACTCCTTTGCTCTTCCGACAGTGCTCCAATATTTGCATAGACTCCATGTAAATAGATGTGGCACTCTGAAACAGTGAATATCTTATGAATTCTTGCAGCAGTATCTATAAAGTTAGATGTCTATGGGGAGAGTAAGGCACTCAGAGGATGGAGAAGTTTCACTAGTTGTATATTTTACTTATGTACAGAATGTAGGTTGCAGCGGCGGAGTCTAAATAAAACACGATTCGTGCCAGTTTGCCTTTTGAAATTTATTAAGTTAACGCATAAACGCTATTACATAAAAGCTCAGAAAAGGTTATTGTTAGACTCATTAAATGTAAATTTCTAACATTTATTTGGTGTCAGCACAATGTGTTTTCTGCTTCATTCTAGCCATATCCTTTTTCACGTAGATATTTTTTTTTTATAATCAATAAGAGATTTTAATAATACGCATGAACTTTGCTGCTTTCATATTTTGACGTCATAATTGTCAATAGATAGCATTTCCTTAGTTTGTATTAAACGAATACTAGTTCTATTATGTTATTGAAATTTCAGATAGTGATAATTTAATTTACTAGTTCATGACTAACCTTTTAATTTGTTAGCCCTTTAAGTTTATTTATCTAAATTAATCAATATTGAATTTTATTTATTAACAGCGTTAGTTGATATTTATTTGAATGTCTTGTTAATGCAAGGCGTTCTAATTTACGAGGAATATCTATTTAATCTACGACAATATTAAAAAGTCGTTAACAAAAAACTGCACTCTTTCCATTATCTTATTTTTTTTTTGATAGTCGATAAGTAGTCAAATAGTGATGATCTAACACATTGCCGGTTCAATTAAAAATAATAACTGATTTTATTTAGGAGGAAGTTTTAATCGACTTTAATAAGAGTAAAAGTTAGATTTAGCTAAAAATACTATACTTGTTTGATAAATTATATAACATACCTTTAATATATATTATAAGAATTAATTATTAAAGTTACTGAGGACTCAAGTGATGAATCTAGTGTGTATTGTTTCATTTGTTCGTTACTCTAATTTTGAACTATATTTTCAACATTTTGATGCTATTTATTGCAAATACAACTATTCATAACTATGCATAAGAAACATTTGTTTGCATCACTACGTACAACAGAACGTAACAATGTCTACGAAGGTTAATGAATAATATAGTTAATTGAATTAAAATAAGTAATACATATAGTTTTCTTACTTGACGTTTTAAAGTTTAATTTTAAGAACTCTGGCATAGGTAGTTACGTCCTTAAGTAACTGTCAAAAGGAAAATAAATGAATGGACAGAGTATATATTTCACTAGATCTGAAGTGATCAAAAACTTCCAATCAATAATAATAATAAACGCAGTAAAAGCCGTCAGGTTAAATTTTAGCAGATGCAACTCCTTCTAAGTGTTTCCCATCTCAATTTTATTATGATTGAACTTGATTGTTTATTATATGTGTTTACGTAAGAAATAATAAATTTGCTCTCAAATAAGGCGGCAAAATCCCACGCACTCCTTTAGACTATGGACAGAACCCAGAATCATGGCCTCCAGAAATATTGGTTTTCGAAGTTGGGAGTCCTGGGCTTTGGATGTATGGTAACTAGCATAAGTTGCGAAACGTGAATGTTATATATATCTATCTACCTATCGTTTCAGAGAAAAACAAGGATAGTACGTAGGACTGTTTGCTAGACAGAGGTATGGATCAGTAGCGGGTTTTACTCAAGTATACCTACGCGATAACAGCGCAAACATAAACACTTAAAAACTACGGTAACTCTGTCAAGTGTTTACGCTAACATGCTGTTATCGTGATATTAAGGAGACTGTAATAAGAGTTTAACTTTATAACGTAACGTGATTGAAAGATTGATTTGTTAATGTCGTGTCACCATATTAATTAATAGCAGTTCCCGCGCGGCTTCGCTCGCTATTTATATATTTGCGCGAAACCCTAATTCTTTTTCCAAAATAAAAGTTGCCTCAGTTACTTCTTATAACATTAGCTATCTGCCAGTAAAAGTCTCGTGGAAATCGGTCCACCCGTTCCGGATATTAGCAGGAACAAACAGACAGGCTGACCAGGGCAGGGCCGCAGGGGTGCATCTTAGCCGAGCCGAAATATTTTATTGTTCTTAAACGGTAGGTACTTATATAAAAAAACGCGACAAGTGCGAGTCTGACTCGCGCACCGAGCGAGGGTACCGTAAGCAAACGAAGTTGTATGTACGTCCATCTCGGGCATCAATTCGCAAAAATTTTTGCACGTCTTTTCCGAAAAACAAACTTAACTTTGCAGTTCTAAAAATACTCTCCCATACATCGATTTACGACAAAGTCAACTTCCCAACCGCAAGATATGTTTGTAAACACAAAAAATATTATTTTATGTGATATATGTAACAACAAATTAACGACTTTCGGAATTTTTCCTATACTTGTGCTATGAGACCTTGCTTCTTGCCAAATTTCACGATTCTATGTCAATAAGACGTACCCTATAGGTTTTGATTTACCTGTGAAATGTTCAAATTTAGTTAAACCTAAGGCTTAAATGGCGGTATATTTTGATTGCGTTGACTAATGCTCGGTTCCTATAATTATAAAATTTCATCGAAAATTTTACCGTCCGTAAGTAAAACGAATCGTTTCTTGAGTATAGGAACCGGGCATTAGAAGCTTGATTTTTTTGGAATTAAAATTTCAACACAGCTCTTAGTTTCAAAATAACTACAACCTTTTTACTTACCTTCGGTAAACTCAACATTGGCACCCTTTGAAAGATATGGCAGCCATACTGCAAAACGGGGAGGTAAGTCTCGAACACTTGGTAAAGCTTCTCAGAGAGGCGTCGCTGATCCTCCATCTGTCCAGCGAGGACTTGTAGGTCTCCGTGGTAAACTTTGATCATGGAGGTGAGGAGGTTTGCACGGTTCTTGAGAACCCAGTCCGGGATGTTTCTGTCACTGCCAATCGCCTGGGAAATATATCTACTTAGGTCTGGTTAAATTTCTTTTCCTTTTATTAAAAGTCTGATAAATATCATCCATATCTAGATATAGATGATATTTATCAGACTTTTGAGTGACAGTGAGACAGAATGGAATCTAGATTCCATTTCATAATTGCTATAAGAACTTGAGATACCTACTTAATGCAATCACGGGCCTGTCGGTCTAATGGTTAGTGATCCTGACTGCTGCGGAGCCAGGTCAGGAGTTCGATTTCCACCCAGGACAAATAATTGAGTGATAAGCACGATCATTTGTTCTATGTCTGAGTGTAATTTATGATATGTAGGTATCTATATAAATATGTTTATCAGCTGTCTGGTTACCATAGTACATACAGGCTCTGCCTAGTTTGGGATCAGACACGACCGTGGTGAGGTGTCTCAAGTTATTATTATTATTAATAAAAGTAAAAACGACACACCTAAGCATTGGTACGAGAATCCTAGTCAAGGTCAGTTAAATTTTTATTTTTTTTTATTTTTTTTATTGTTGTTGAATAAGTTGTTGCTGAACTGATTGGAGTATGTACTTATGTCGAAGATGTGACGGAATAAATCGATAGTAGGGTGAAAGCTTGCATAGTTTTGTTCAAACACTATCGACAGAAAGCGAAGGACATCATCATGGGGTGATGGAAGAAAAATGTTAGATGTGAAATCGGTTAGAAGACGAAATGCCAAACGCTCTGCATAATTGCAGCAGTTATTAAAGCGCATGGATTACAAAGAAGCATTAAAATAGTGCCCACAAAGTTGAATCTTACTATGATCCATTTTAAACCAATGTGAGATTTGTTTCACAATGTATTTTTATTATTAACGGAATGTTACTTACCAAAACATATCTGCCATACTCTCTAAGGATGAATTTCCCGCTTTGCAGAGTTATCGCGACTGGCTGGGAGAAGAGGCTCTTAACGCAGTGCGCCACACCAACCACCTGTGGGAATTACACAACAATACTTACTTAAAAAGCCCATTAGAAAATTCCTATGGCTATCGCTGGAAACTATAGTCTTTTAAACAAGCAGAACAATAGAAACCATCGCCTGGCGGTCGAATTTCGACCGTTTTGAACTTTTTTTTTTTATTGCATTGACCAGCGTAAGTTGAACGAACTTTTGTACTATTACATGTCAAAATATATACTGGACCCCTATAATAATAACACGTTTATTTCAGATACATAACAACCATAGAAAACAATTAGAAATAAATTAGAATAAACATCAGTAAATAATCATCCCACTAATATTATAAATGTGAAAGTTTGGATCAATGGATGGATGGTTGTCTCTTTCATGCCAAAACTACTGAAACGATTGTGATGAATCTTGGTATGTAGATAGCTGGAGACCTGGATTAAAACATAGGCTGCTTTTTATCACGATATTTCCACGGCATCGGGACTTTCGTGGATGAAACCGCCAGCTAGTCATTAATAAATCGAAAAATACAGAATATAAACCAAATAAACAAGCTATAGCTTTATGTAGCCGTTTTAACTTTTAGTTTTATCTTTCTGCACTTTTTCTACATACAAAATTTAAATATTGCAAAATTTCACATTCCTGTCAGTGCACGTCGGCAAAAAGAAAATCGTACAAAGAATTCTCCTCACATATTAATTTATATCTAGATAACTTATGTATCGATATCAGCTGTAGTTATAAACTGTCACACGGAACAGTTACCAGTGCCTAAAAATACTCGCAACTTCAGCAGTTTGACTCTAACCCAGCCTTGCAGGGATCTGACATCCAGTAATTAATAATAATCACAAATATACAGATTGCCCTATGGCATCGTTACTTGACCGCCTTGATAACCTGATCCGTGCCATCACTACTGCACCGCACCCATAAAAGGCTATAACATACTGCGGCTAAAATAGGACAGATCCAGGAACAGCTTTTCTTAAGACATCCGGAAATTAGGCGACGTCAAGGCACGCGCGGACGCAACCAACTAAGTAGCAACTTTAAATTAACCTAAAATTAAATATTATTCAAGATAACTCACTAATAAATCTAATGTTAGGTAATCTTCAGAAGCGTTGCATGCAAATTAACTAATAACTTAATTTACCGGTTTAGATTCTTATGTTTGCATCATTATATAGTCGCAACTACTATGAAATATTTCCAATACCTGTATATATGTAGTACAAATAGTTTGTAATGGATGGAATTTTCGGCCATGATGTTTAACCGGTTTTACAGTTAGGCCTAATAAGATTTTCTTATTCGAATCTATTTGAATATTATTAAGCTGAAGAGTTTGTTTAGTTGAACGCACTAATCTGAGGAACTACTAGTTCGAATTGCAAAATACTTTAAGCATTAGATAGCTCATTTATCGAGGAAGGCTAAAGGCTATATAACATCACGCTCACGCGCAATTAATATTCTGAAATTGAATATTCTGAATGAATTGGTAGTTCTACAGATTAGTATGTTTAAACAAACAAATAACTCTTCAGTTTTATTATATTAATATAGATTTATTGTTACATAAGTATTGTAGTGAGTCTTACTTGTCCAGCGAGTGCATGCCTCTGTGTATCTGACACCCATCCAGGATGGAAGTAAAGTACTGCATCAATGGGATCATCTGCCTCAGCCGTGCAGCACAGGGTGTCATAGACAAACACTATCATCATCTCCCTGTTGGTAAATGGCAATAATTACATTTTGGTAATGAAATATGTCCTTGTAAGCTGCTAAAAATAATAATAAATATATTGTCAAGAAATTTGGAAGTTTTTGGTATTTGACATGTATCATAGTTATTTAAGACAGGACAACGTCTGTCGGGTCAGCTAGTACATAATGTAAATTATGTTTACTAAGACGGCTCCTAGTTTACCCAGTCTGTTTTAAGTACAGGTATGTAACCTTGACCTTCGTGAGCTATTATTTATATCTCCTAAATCCATTAGTGTAAACGATAACTTTTTCACTCCATTGCCTTCTCTTCTTGCGTACCTCTTTCTTTCAATAAAGTCATATTTTTTTCATGTTAAATCATTCTGAAAGAGCCCGGTTCATGGCAATACACTCACTCCCCATTATGTGAGTGACACCGTATAGTAGGCAAAAATCGGGTGTTTGATCACTTCTGCCTAAACCCTAGGGGGATACAGGTGTAAGTGTATATGTATAATGTATGTAAATTTGAAGATGTCAAAAAGATAGGAAGCCAATCTGTATGCTTCTGTTACTGATTAAGTGGAGGTACTTATCCAGTTGGTTGGCTGCATTTAAACAGAAAAAAAAGAACTGCACTGCTACTTAGAAACATAAAAAATGGCCTTATATTATTAGCACTGGTTTTTAGTACCATATGTTTAAATCAATTGTCTTCATAATGTTATTAAAAAACTATCTACTACTAACTAACTACTAGAATATTTCTTTTATTACAATTTTGCACTCTAATGCCATGGAAAAAGTTAAACTTTTCACAGATGTTGTAATAAACACACAATTAGACATCAATGAATAATTTTATTTCAATTCAATAGGGACAACATAAAAAAAAATTGTCTTGTTTAGACTTGATAAGTTGTGTTTCCAAGAAAAGATTAATTTACTGTCATAAATATTTTATTTATGTACTATTAATAAAAATAAAACGATCCCATTGACTTTAATAGAGATGACAATATAATTGCAGATGTCCTTTTCATGATTTTTACAAAAGAGCTTTGATTTTTTTACTAATTAGAAACCTTTACAGATTGATTTTTATGCTTATATATATATCGTAGATCGTACACGTAAGTATCTAGATGTTTGATTAGACGTTTTTAATCAACCGCAACGGTTGTAGGCCACTGCTTGTATCGAATTACATTTCAATAATCCACTTAAAATCTTATACATTTATTTTTCGACTCACTTTGCCATTTTGAACGGTGATCTAGTCCCACTTCACAATGAAAACGATCTTTTACACCATTTCAAAAGCAACAATTTATAATATTACTATAAAATGTTAATTGATATCAAATTTTTCGTTTATTTTCATATTTTTAATGCAAATTAATAAGCATTAATATGCAGCCGTCCGTACACCGCGATATCTCACTGACACTTGTGTTTTTAGTGTTACAAGCTTTTTTTTTATGTACCTTAACTAAGGTGATGCATGCGGTCAGATGTAACGTAAAGCAGCTTTGGTATGTTTTATGTAAATATTCTGATATATATTTTTTAATATTAAAAACTAAGTCACTTAATATTTGATACAAAAATTACAACAAAATGTTTCCATAGTTTCCCAATAGATGGCATGTAGTGCGTTATTTCATAAGTGCAAAAGTAAATGCTAAGTTATGCCTACTCTTCAACATTAAACTAAAATATAAATATGTAATACTCTTCAAAAAACAGCAGCTAATTAATGAAATACTTATTTACTTTCAATTTGTTTAACAATTCAGACTATGTTAAATAGGTTTAAGACCGTATCGTTGTGTAAGGTATCAAGAAGGCATCACCGCACGAATTTAGCTAATGTTTATGTAGTCTTATTGACACTGCTAATAGCTACCTGGGGCGCTACAATTTCGAATTTCCACTGAAAAAACTTTAATCAATCATAATTAATATGTACTAGACGTACCTATTGACTTATCTTACTTTGTAATTTGTATGCCTGCAAAGTCGAACCATGACAAAGGAATCATTTTCATACGGGTATTTATATTTAAATAAAATAAGAGAAACAGAAAAGATAAAAATACTTATAATTAGTCTTACAGTAATTAGGCATTTTTTTTTTCTTTTTACGTTTGGAAACCCCCTCTGGTACCACCTCGCACTCGAGCGAAGTGGCTATGTCGGAATCGAACCGACTAAAACCACACGGTGTTCCGTCACGGGTGTCTATGGCCGGGGGCTCAGGTATAACCTAGGAAGGAAATCCCTGAACCAACGACAGACTTGACCACCTGCCCACAAAGCAGGTAGTCTCGCAGTCGTGAGTAGGAGCCGTGTCTCGCCACCGTCTCGGGCCTATTTTTCTGTTTCGGCGCCGGGTTAACCTTCCCAGCGCCTTAAGGCCAGCGCTCATGGAGGCCGTAGGTCATTAAGTGCCCTACGGCGCCTGGTGCGTCCTCTGTGTGACGGGAGAGTGCTAGTCCTCTCCCGTTCCCTTTTCGCCGCCTCTTTGGCGTACGTCACCTCCTCGCAAAATAAGGCGGCGGAGACCCACGCGCTCTCGCTTTGTACCATAGCTAGCACCATGGTCTCTAGCGAGAGGCTTCCTACACCTAGAGCTGTCTCAAGGTCATCGCGCTGTTGGACCCACGCTGGACACTCCACTAGGGTGTGGAGTGCAGTATCCTCGGGACAGCCCCCGCAGTGATGGCACTCAGGCGTTGGCTCCCGGCCTATGCGACACAGGTACTTCCCGAAGCAGCCGTGCCCAGTAAGTACCTGCGTCATCCGGTAAGAGAGGCTGCCATAACGCCTCTCTAGCCATTCCTCCATGACGGGCCTTACCGCCACAATTGTGGCGTGTCCATATTTACCTACCAAAGTACTATAATCATTAAACGCTCTCTTCATATAAAAGAGCATCCTACATTCGTGGTGATAATTTATGTACAAGTTAACTGAATAACACAACATCATGTATTGTATGATCGAACTGGTCGGTTCTCTCGAGTCTAGTCATACATTATTTTAACATGTACGTTATACCTAAAAAAATCATAAAAGTGCTAAACTTAGACTTATATAATTATAATCTAAGGTGATAAAGTTAGAAATTAAAGAAATTTGGGTACCGCGGTAAATATACAAATACATGCGAGCGAAGCCGCGCGGGAACTGCTAGTTACAAAATGCGAATGGTACGATTATTAATGTAAGACTTATATTGAGCAATTGCATTTCTTTTACTTTTTAGAAACGTCACTAACTATTCTTACCAAGGCATGATGCTTTGTATGCTCACTGGATATGGTAATATCCGGTTCCGATTGAGGAGGTTTTGTTTGATGTGCCGCAGCGTATCCGGCGTTAGAAATGTTCGAGCGAAACACTCACAGTCACAACGAAGAATCTTAATTAACGAAATTTTACATTACCTTCGTATATAATATTTAATAAACAGATTTTAATAGTCTTCATTTAAACCACGTTTTACATTATACACATATTGAGACTAGCTTATGCCCGCAGCTTCGCTCGCGTAAAAGTAATTAATTAAGTACATTTCTCGGAAACAGATTTTTGTCTGGATGAAAGGACAAACAGAGAGACAGAGAAGGACATAAAGTACCTACCTAATGTCTTTTTCTGTATCCGGCAGAATAATAATTTTTGAGATTTATTAAATGACAATTTGTAACAAATCACGTACAATGCAGACTAGGAAGGAAGAAAATTCTTACAAGTCTTCACTACATATTATAAAACAAAGTGCCCTTTCTGTTCGCGTTGAACTGAAAAACCACTGAACCAATTTTCATGCGGACTTCACCACAGAGTGATTCATGAGGAAGGTTTAGGTGTATAATTTGTAAAAAAAATGTGTAAATGGATAGAAATAAGTTGATTGTTGAACATGTCTCTGCTACCTGTGCGAAGCCGGTGCGGGTTGCCAGTTTACACATAAAACGTGTTACGTGGTATAAGGTTACGGGAAATCGGGGAAAGTCTACTTAATAGAATTATTAAGATGGGCATTTTCTTGCAATGAAAGAAATTGTTCACTATTTCAATGTTTTTAAATTTGTCACTTTAATTGTGTCGCGTTTCGCGTAACTTCAAACCTAGGTAAATCCATTTTATGTCCTTGCGAGACATAGGTAAAAAATCAATTCTTATCAAGATTTTGACTTTTATGAGAAAAATTAAATTATATTTGAGGAAATTGATAGTAAATAATTGAATTCTGTAATCAAAATATAGATACACATCCCAGAAACCAAAAAAAAAATGATAAACTTTTGACGTTTCTAAGTCAACTGTCGGCCATGTTGCTTAAATGGAGCTTGCTCATTGGTTCAAATGGATTTGCCTTCATCAGGTAAAAAGGTCCTAATGGATTTGACTTTGTTTCATATAATTTGTAGCTTTTATTTGCATTTTTCTTCAAATTTAAAGGGGTTTAGCTTTATTTGGTAAAATAGGTAAAAATAAATATTTTTCAGCAATCTCGGCGTACTAAAAAGTCAAATATTTTATTGTATGGATTTACCCATATTTGATGTTACGCGACACAATTAGTGATTTACTAAAAATAAACTTACAAGCCTCATTATATTAAGGGTGCCAGCACAAAAATCGATCAAAATGGCAATGACATTGACGCCATCGATTGATTGGTGTGCTAATAACTACTGATCGACGAAAACGATATGTGTGGTGGCACCTAAGGGAGGGCCCCATACAATAACCACGGGCCTGAGATGGTATAGTTACGCCATTGATTATTGGTGAATACGATACTACAAGAGATGAAGCGCAGTAAGCGCCAATTTCAGTAGAATCGGTGATGAATTTTCCATTTTTTTATTAAAACTTATTAAATACAAATATAAGCGGGCCATAATCTCAAAGTTACTATTGCGTCAACAAACGGGACCTGTTAATGCTAGGCTATGTAACGAGTAGGAGCTTATCAGGTTTTCTGCTCGAATTGGGGCCTAATGTAGAGCCATGAAACGCATGATCTTCACGATGACGATGTTTTTTTTAAAGGGTTCGGCAACGTGCATGCTAGTCCTCTGGAATTGCAAGCGTACATATACTACGGTAACCGCTAGCCATCAACGTGGTATAAAAGATAAAAAAATGAAGTGTCGCTTATAGGAGGAGCCGCCATACACACAAACCTTATGTCCAGTGAGTGAACAGTGTATAGTTGCCAACGCGTAAATGACATCATTAGTGATGTGAGTGTTTATAGAAAACCACTAAATGGCTGGCAGTGTAATAAAAAACATATAGTGTGGCTGAGCCGAGTCTTCTTATACCAAAACTTATACCAAAAGAACGATCTTATCTTATCTATGAAAGCGTATCGATACATCAAAGAATAGCAACACTATCGAAAAATCGTATAATTTTGTGTATTGCTCTAAGTTCACTGACTCTTTCAGAATTTCATATCATCAGTACTCGCGTCACGGGCGCGTGAGTCAAGATGGCGGGCTTTGTTCTGCGCATGCGTCGTGCGCGGAATACTACGCCCAATGAAAGTATATTTCTCAATGAATTCACAAAAAAAGACTGTCCGGAGAAACTGCTTATCTGCCGCTACCGGTGTTGTAACTGTTTTGTTAAGTGAAAGAAAAGTAACAAGTTATCATTTTCTATGGGCCTTGTTAAATGGCCGCTATACCGTTGAACCTTTGTTTAAAAACTAACGGTTAGCCGTTTGTTGTTGTGATAGTATGTTAGCCAGAAACTATAGGATATTAATTTTGGCTGTCATTTTCATATTTAAAAACTTTTATTATTACATCAAAAGGTCAAATTGCCTTCTTTTCATTTGATTTGATTCCTTTGATTCATCTTTACAGTACCTATTTACCTAGAGATGTTGCTGATTTGTTTACAAAAACGTTGTAGGTAAGAAGGTTTTATATTTCATTATATATTATACAATTAAGTCAGACACATTGTTGGTACATTAATACATTTCATCCTGGATATAGGTACCTAACCAAGCAGCACGCAGCCATAATCGGAGCCGCGGAAAAGACTAGTATTCAAATAATAGTTTAAAAAATTAACACGTTTTGTGAAGTAACGTGTGCCTCCTTCACAATTTAACCCTGTGTAGTGTTATACGACTTTACTAAGGGCCATTGACCATATTTATTATTCAACTGTTGACCACTAACCATGGTAGGCTGGGGTCCAGTTGGGCTGGGTTCCAATTTTATGTGATGGCTTTTAGCCGCAATCTATCGGAATACGACACCATTGCTGGCGTGAAGTGTGTAAATGATAAGTGTTTAAGTTTAACGACTGTAGGTAGATCATTAGTGTCTGAAATCGAGACCTCTTACGGGAGTGTCAGGCTGGACAAGACAAAATTTAGTCTTTTTAACCCCAAAAAGACAGAGGTGTGTGCTTTCACCGTTAAAAAGCAAATTACTTAATTGTAGCTCTACAATTTCAGAATATGTTACTCACCATATAAAAATGAGGTCGTTGGTGTTGAGATCTCAGACGACATAAACACTACAAAACATTGTAAAATGTTATAGTCAATAAATATTATATTAGTATTAATATCTACTCACAGTAGATGACGTACAGTTACTTGAAAGCCAAGGTAAATATTGTTTTCTTTTTGAAGTGAAAATTTTTAGGCACGTTTGTACACTTTTGCAATGGGGAAAAAGCACTGAACTCGTGACCCGTGCATCCTTACATTGCATCTACCGATAGTATAGCGAGTTTTGTTCTGAGGAACTGAATAAGACAATGTCCCTAGTTAGTTTGTATCATCGCACGTTTGCCGCCAACAAGAGGTTCCACGTAATTATTATGCGGCTTTATGTTACTGAATCGCTTCTCGCCGGCGACGTTGATAATGTAGAAGGACGACACACTGCTATGGTTTTTCCTAGTGACTAAAGTATCTAGTTTTTTTTTTTTTTTTTAATACTTCCTACATTTTAAATTGCATGGGGCGGACTTAATGCCAAGTGGTATTATCTACCAGTCAACCTTTGGGTGGTGCAGCGAAGGACGTGGCAGGTGCATATATATATATATATATATATATATATATATATGTATATATAGAGAGAAGTATATATATATATACATATAATACATAACTATACTACTACTACATAGACACATGCAAATAAATACGATAATATAATATTTAACTCAAAATATACCTGACATGTTATTATGAAGATATTTGTTACCTTTAAACTCGCAGACTTTAGTTTTAAAAGTGTGACGGCTAGTGGACATCCTAATTTCAGGAGAGAGCGCATTCCAAAGCAAGAGAGATCGGACAGCAAATGAAGAGTGAACAAGAGAAAAACTGTGTGTAGGGCAAAGGAGTAAAAGATTCTTTGAAGAGTGAAGTTTTTATTAAAGAGCATACAATAGAAAGCCAGGTGCATTACTGTACAACCCAACTTCATCGTCGCAATTTGGGCATCCTCTCGCCACGTCCAGTCGTACATGGACTTTAATTCATTGGTTAACTGTCTAGTAGTTATTTTGTGTTCCTGTAGCAATACGTATATTAAATAACAGAATAGATGTTTCTTTGTTCACATAACTCGCATTAAAAAATATCCTGGTGCCCCAGGGGACTTCACAAACCTATGCTTACCGGAGCCGGTTACAAATAACCGAGTAGTTTCATCAGTCACTACAGACAACGAGATGTAACGTGGCAGACCTTCTTAAGAAGCCGTGTTGATGTTCACTAAATGAATTTTATTATTTAACAGTCCCCATGATATTAGGTCTTATGTAAAGATTTGAAAAAAAAATAGATTCGTTATTATTTTCAAGTTTTTTTTTTTTTGTAAATGCAACTTTAAAAGTAAACGTTTTGACGATACAAAGGATGACGTAACAAGTTTTTATTTGATACAAGTCTCTACAGAACGTATCGTTTTGACGTTTATTTGTTATCAGATCACACACCATCCGTGCAAACTGTAATTTTCTCAGTAAGTCAGTATAGATAAACTATACTCAGTACACGATATAATTTATAATTAAATCGAAAATAACAACATGTCGTTGCTACGCACCTTTCCCCAAGTGGACCTTCAGCATGTCCTAGATCACGCGTGAATAGACAGGTTATAAAAACTTAAGGAATGTCGCTGAACTAGATGGACACGCCTCACGAAAAACGTAATATTAAAAGTATTTATTACTGTCAAATAAATCACGCACATATTTAAATGCACTACGAGTATAATATTAGTTGTCTAGTAGATAACCGTGTTGATTTTTTGGCAGAAGATTTTTTAACTTTGTAGTAGTGAAAGTTGTAAGATCTTAGTGTGAACCGCAGTATGTATATATATATAATTGTATTAAGTTTTATAACTACTTTTCATGGTATGTTAGTTTGGTGTAAGCAGGTTATAGAACATAGGCAATTGATGTTATCGTACAATTTTTGACAGTTGATCATAAACTGTCAAGAATTGTGACAGTAGATGATCAACTGCCACTTTTTTTTTTAATTATTCACTTTTTTATTGTTGTATTAGTTTTCTCGTTATTTACCCACATAAGCTTTAGTTAGGTGAAAACCATCTGTGTTGAACTAGATATTAGCGTTTCAAACTAGAACTGATTGATTCGAGAACACTGATTACATTCGTGTTGTATCTTCGTGTTAACAAAAAATTAGGTAATGTAAACAAGACTTGTGTATTTTATTATACACTAGCAGCGCCTCGCGGTTTCACCCCGCGTAGGTCCCGATATCGTGAGAACGTCGGGATAAAAAGTAGCCTATGCGTTAATCCAGGTCTCCAGCTATCTACATACCAAGTTTCATTGCAATCGGTCCAGTAGTTTTTGTGTGAACACATTACAAACATACACACAAATGTTTCCTCTTTATAATATTAGTTTAGATTTGTTTTGAAAACTGTAACTATTAACAGATGTCACAAATCACTATTATTCTTGTAAACCCCTACAGCTGAGCCAAATGCTCGTGTTAATAGTGGGTACATGCTAGCTAACTACTCATTTGTTTTTTATCATTACCATTGAGCTTATAACTACATATTTGCGATTAATAGTTTCAGTCTTTTTAACCGACTTCAAAAAAGGAGGAGGTTCTCAATTCTACAGAATTTATGTATGTTCACCGATTACTCGAAGACGCCTGAACCAATTTGGAATTTTTTTTTTGTTTCAAAGAGTATACTTCCCATTTAAATTTTATCGAAATCAGTCGAGCAGTTTTTTGAAATAAACAAATTACTAAAAATTGTATTATATTTTCGTTTGATCCGAAACCTCGCTGTCTCATTGGAGCAGTGCGTTTAGTTTGCCTAACCATATTATATTTAAACAAAATACATCTACTTTCCACTAAAAAGCACATTGAAGTCGGTGATACTTTTTTAAAAATATAATTAATAAATATTTTAATAATATAATAACAACTGCCTCATTTAGGGAAACAGTCAAAACACGGATATAACATTCGTTTAGAGTTGGAACAATTGTTTGATGAAACGCGATAAATATGAGTACCTATTCTTTATACTTCACAATGAACAATACTGATATAAAATGTGGTCATCTATGTAATTTTAAGATAGCAATTTCATTTGTCAGACAGAGGAAGTAACAGTTTATTACAGTTGAATATAAAAACAATATGTTCATAATTAAACATTACAATGGGTGAATGCTTAAAACATATTATAGGTTTACTGCAGTATTCAGTAGAAATACAGCTTCCTTTTAACTTCCGCAAATGGTATTCGGTGTACTTTGAAGACTACCTTGTGCAATCGACTTCGTTCGCGTATTTTTTTTTCTGAATACAGACAAGGAAGGGTACAAATCAAATCAAATCAATCTTTATTTGTACAGAATGTCGGTAAGAAGAATTAAGATGTTATGTAACAATTTTAAGATCCTGGTACATTCTGCCATAAGGCATACAAATTTTAAATTCATAATATATTTATTCATAGACATTAATAACGATAGTCAAGATAATAATAATAATTGCAAGATTTGTACATTACATGTCAAAGATTATAAAATTACAGAGTTTAAATAATCAGTGACGCAATAGTAACATTTTTCTAGTAGCAGGTTGGTCATTTTTTTCTTAAATTGTTGAAACGGCAAATTCTTCATTGTTTCTGGTATTTTATTATATATCACAGGCCCCATACACATAATGCTTTTCCTTAAAGGTGCAGTTTTGTAACCACCAGTGCAGAATGGGTGGACATAGGGTGAAGGTACCCTACCTTTTATGATGATCACTTGAGTATTTAAGGCGGCAGAGCGTAATAAGCAAACTTGCTTTTGCATTTATAATATTAGTAAAGATTAGGATATACACTTTAACTCACGTGAGTATTTCAGTATGGGGCGCCTGTCACGGATGCGGAAGGTCGCTTTAGCCACTTGATAAAGGAACCCCTTCGGGTCCGAAACTAGTCGGGTATATACACACAATAAGCAATATCTCTGTGTTCCCATAGCCTTCTCTTCTTCCCTACATTTATCTTTCAATACATTCCTATTTCAAATTTTTAAAAGTGCCCGGTTGGCGGCAATAGGCTTGCCCCCTGTTACGTGAATGAGATCAAAATCATCGTTGGCAAAATGTTGGTGTTTATAACGTCTCTGATTACCCCTAAAGATATACACACGTGAATGTAATATGTATGTACTAGTGTATGTTTATAGCATATAATCCATTATCAACTCGTTAGCCATGTGTTTATTTTTCTTTTCCTCAAAAGGGTTCCGTTATTCAAAAGGAAAAAGTAACCCTTATAGAATCACTTTGTTGTCCGTCTGTCTGTCTATCTGTCTGTCAAGACCCTTTTCCTCAAGAACTCGTGGAGGCATCAAGTTGAAATTAATACAAAATATTTATGGTAGCGGTCCCTTACAGCTGTAAAAAAAACAAGTTTCTAAGTCAACACATTTAAAAGGGTAACTTCAAGGGTACTTCCCATTGACCTAGAATCATGAAATTTGCTAAACAAGGTATGATAGCACAAGTTAGGAAAAAAAAACCGAAAGTCGTTAATTAGTTGTTATATCACAAAAAAATAGTTTTCTTGATTACAAACTTATATTTTGCGGTTGGAAAGTTGTCTTTGTCGCACATCGATGTATGGGTGAGTATTTTTAGAACGGCAAAGTTATGTTTGTCTTTCGGAAACGACGGGCAAAAATCTACGAGAATTGATTAACGAGATGGACGTACTATCTACATACAAGTTGGTTTTCTTACGGAAACCTCGGTGCGCGAGTGACACTCGCACTTGTCCGGCTTTTTCTATTAAGAATACTAGTGACGCGTTAACCTCTCCAGCTAAGCTAAATTATTTTGTTAGGAGTTGTTAGTTATAAGTATTTGCTAACTTAGTTATGTAAAAAAACATTGAAGGTCTTTCCTATGATTTATTCTATTATTACGAAAATAGCTCAGCAGCGAGATGACAAATACCAACTGAATACCAAAAAGCCTTACTCATGCATTTAAATCGTGATAATCTTATATTACTATCCTACTAATATTATAAACGTGAAAGTTTGTGTGGATGTATGGATGTATGTATGTATGGATGTTTGTTACTCTTTCACGCCAAAACTACTGAACCGATTGCGATGAAACTTGGTATGTAGATAGCTGGAGACCTGGATTAACACATAGGCTACTTTTTGTGTCGATACTACCAGGGTACCGGAAACCGCGGGGCTCAGCTAGTATTATAAATGTAAATGTTTGGATGGATGGATGTTTGTTACTCTTTCACGCCCACACTACTAAACCGATTGCGATGAAACTTGGTATGTAGATAGCTTGAGACCTGGATTACCGTATAGGATCGGGACTTACGCGGGTGAAACCGCGGGGCGCTGCTAGTAATAGTACAAACACGAAAGTTTGTGAGGATGGATGGATGTTTGTTACTCTTTCACGCAAAAACTACTGAACGGATTAGGATGGAATTTGACACACATATAGTGGATAACCTGGATTAACATATAGATTGCTCTTTACCGTGATAAACAAGGCCCACGCGGGTGAAGTAACATGCAAAAGCTTGTTATATATTATAGTCATGTGACTGGTGTATGTCACGTTTGTTCAGTGTGCCGCTCACTATTCCATCCTGCCTAAAGGTCAGTTCAGCCGGATATAGCCACATCAACTATAAGGTCAGGAACTCCTAACAATAGGAAAGGGCGGAGCCATTGACAAATGTATTTTTTTAGTCTTTTATTAATGTGTTTTCAATACAGTTATTCGGTTAAAATTGTATCTATCTATTTTATGTTGACAATATACCTATTTGAACTACACAATAAAATTTTTTTGGGGGACCAATGTCAATATTCGCTTTTTATGTTTTTTTATAGTATAGGGGGCAACCGAGCAGACGGGTCACCTGATGGTAAATGACTACCGCCGCCCATGGGCACCCGTAACTCAAGAGTCACAAGTAAGTTGCCACCCTTTAAGGTGGGAATAGGGAAAGAGGGAAGGGTTAGGGCCTCCGGGAACCTCACTCACGCGGCAAAAAGCAATTGTTGCAAAAAGCAAATTGTAAAGCGAGGCCGTGGTATCGAGCGGAGTCGAGCCGGCTCATACGTGCCGAAGCATGGCTCTCTCACGTAAAAATTATTTTTTTATGAACCGTTCCTCATATTAGGTGTGTCCTGCAAATGTAAGAAAAATTCACGGAAATCAAATTTTGACATGGCTTACATCTGCGTGTTACGTAAATCTTTATGCTTAATTACTAGTCGCATACACCGTAAGGTCGTAGAAAGTGAATCGACTTGTGTGAACCGTCAAAAAAACGTCCGCCATGTTGGCAGTCTGTGGCGCGCAGTCCGCGCGAGTTGACGCTTCCCGCTGAAACTTGAAATTCGAACGCGACTTTTCATTTATTTTTCGTGCGTGTTTACTGTCAGTGTCGATATAGTTTTTTTTTTAATGTGCATTGGATCTACTGCGCATGTGATGTTGTGAATAATGTGAATAACATTGTGTGTAAAAAAATTGTACTATCAATAGATACTTTGTGTTGAATTTTCATAGGATGGGAAACTTTGACAGGACTCGGTGGTTTTATTCAGTATTTAAAATGGTAAGTGATCTATTTCATTATAACAAAGGGAATATTGTTTATGGTTATTTTTTTTTATTGTAAAAGTTTTTTATTTTTAAAATAACGCGCAAGAAAGTGTCATTAGTGGAAATAGCCTTATGAATTTGCGTTATTCGTGTTTCGTAATGACGATATTATGATTCTTATTTCCATAGCTCATACGTAAGCATTTGGAATTGGTAACTTTTACAAAAGTAGAGGGACTCATCTGCGTCCGGATGAGTTGGGTAACCAACTGGTTAATATTTTAATCGTTATAATCATTCCGTTCAGAAAAATTCGAGTTTGGAATTTCACTCGATTTGTTTTACGATTTCTCTGTTTGATTATGCGTGTCTCGTAAACAAAGTGGTTCTTTTACTTTATTGGTAACTTCTTTTTTACAAAATCTAGTAACTAGGTATTTAGGACTATTCGCATTTTTAAGCACAAAGGACTTTTAAGCAAAAAAACGATAACTTTTTAAGCTGTAACATCACAGTACTCATATTTGTACAACTACTGTTATGGTCTCAAAATTTATATTAATCAAATCGTGCAAAATAGAATATGTAGATATACTTGATTTTCAATCAAAAATAAACTTTTTCCACAACGAGTATCTACCAAGTTCAAATTTATTTTCCTCAAAGTTCTAAAGTGCTAAAAGTTGTACGTATATTTCAAAGTTAAATAATTTTATATTAGCATAACTTCACGATTTCATACTTTTATTCACACCAAATAGTCTATGATACCAGAGCGTTATGTATTTATATAAAGGTGACAATCGGCGGCAAAGAGACTGGCCTGTTGGTTTAGTGGTTAGTGACCCTGACTGCTGAGCCAGAGGTCGTATGTTCGATACCCACCTAGGACAAATAATTGTGTGATGAGCATTGTAATTTATCTATGGCTTAACAAGCTGCCGCGTGTCTAGATAATATGTATGTATTTAGAAATATATAAGTATGTTTATCAGCAGTATAGTTACCATAGTACAGACGGCCGTGTGTAAGTTAAAAAAAAAGGTATACCCACCCTAAGAGATCTTTCCAAATCTTTCCACTGGACTCTAAATTTTAAACTAGAAAATCGGCGAAAAAAAGCCTTTAGGTAAGATCTATTCTTTTCTACAACTTATTTCTCTAAGTCTATAGAAACGGAGAAAGCGACGGTAGAATAATGGTTTGGCAGGCGTCGGATCACGTGGTGGCCTTTGAACCTAACCCATTTTTTTTTAAAGGCTGCTAGTGACGTGGGTCACACATTACTAGTATTCTTGTTAACCCCTCCAGCTAAGCTAAATGCTTATGTTAGGTGTGCACTGGGTGGGGTACGAAGCCATTATGCTACCGACCCGAACCCACTCTTAACATAAAAGCGTTACTAGTACTCTTTCAAATCAATTCAAAAGCATTTATTGTAATCTAAAGAAGAATTTTTGAATTGTGAGGAGTAGGAGTCAGTCAGAAAAGGTCTGTCGTGAAGCTAGTTGCCTGTTCTAATCCTTTGAAGAAGACAAGCAAGAATCTTCTAGAACACTCTTTTTCGACATATTTTTACAAGTTTCTGGTTACATTGAATATAAGCGCAAGTTAAATATGAGGATAATGTAAC
This sequence comes from Callimorpha dominula, assembly GCA_949752705.1. Lineage (NCBI taxonomy): Eukaryota > Metazoa > Arthropoda > Insecta > Lepidoptera > Erebidae > Callimorpha > Callimorpha dominula. Next base: position 2,618,314 of record OX457000.1, on the reverse strand, counting down.
ATATTGTTCTAAAATAATAACAGTCGAGAAAGTTACTAAGACTATATTTAAGTAATAGCAGTTCGGAGATGGCGAGACTGCTAGTAATCTGACCAACAGCACTCGTACACGAGCCTAATTTCATTATACTACTGTAGCCTCGTGTGTGTGTGTGTGTGTGTGTGTGTGTGTGTGTGTGGGTTATAGGCTTGAGTATATGTGAAATAGTCTCTTAAAGGCGCTCAAAATAGGCTGGCACACTTTCAGTTATTACAATTCTCCTCTGACAGATTTTAACTTCTTGTTCTTCTGGCATCATCTCTTTCACTGCGGTTACTCACCCGCTGTTAGCTATCAGCTTGAACTCAAGGAATAAGATTGCAAGGGATGGTTTGCTTAGGATCTGCTGAAGTGAGGGCTAGACAGGGAAGAGAAGCCATATAGCCTGAGGGTCTGAGATACTGAGCGTGTTCACTGTTCACGTCTAAAGTCACATGCTGTATCGAAAAAAAAACAAAATTGTTGTCAGTAAAACTTCGTGTCTTTAGCCCCAAGCACGTTACATAGCTACTTTAAATGCTGGTGATATTGGTTCCAAAAAGTCATATCGTAAAGACCAAAGATGAGTGACTAATCGTTGATAATGCTGTTTGTTGTTTTCACATTTTTTTTGTGGTTTTCTATCTAAACTAATATTATAAAGAGGAAACACTTGTGTTTTTATGCATATGTTTGTAATGTTTTCACACAAAAACTACTAGACCGATTGCGATGAATCTTGGTATGTAGATATTTGCAGACATGGATTACCGCATAGGCTACTTTTTATCCCGACATTCTCATGGGATCGGGACTTACGCGGGTGAAACCGCGTGGCATTGCTAGTACACTATAAATAAAATCTTTCTTATTCACAAGTAAAATTTTCGTATAAATAAAAATGTAAGTGGTTAAAGAAAGTTAATGTTTTTACGCAGGTCACTGACCTTCCTTAAACACTCTCTCGTAATGCTTACATACAAATAATTACTAATTTCTAAACAATTAAATAATATTACTGACATTACCGAGGTACGGTGTTATGTAAAAGATAATGTTTCAGTATTTAACTAGAATTTATTTTACTGAGAACACTTGACAATTTAAATGTATGTATTTTAAGTAACGATCTTTACAAGGAGGCAGGGCAAACGATATTTCTGCACGGAATTGTAGCTGTCCATCAAGTTTTGAACCATAAACCTCGAGAAAAATAAGTAAAGAATATTAGCGTAACAAACTATTAGCGTAGGGATTTTTCAGTAGGTGAGTAAAGTCACCAGAATCCCGATGGAAGGGTAGCTAGAGTTACCGCACACAAAATAATAAAAGTGCTGTCACCACTGGTATTATTTTGTTTTTTTTTCATCACTTTCTTGTGTCTATGTTCACATAAACAGATGTAGGGTGTTTTGTAAATCAAAACACCCTACATCTGTTTATGTAATGCTCGTATTTATAAATGACAATCTACTGTTTTTATAACATATGTGTTGTTCGCTGAACGTTCATAAAAATATTGTCTTATCTATTTATAAATAGGCAAACACTAAACAGATAAGAACCATTTTCTTCTGTGTTTGTCTAGATTTTCTTATTTTGTTTTGTTTTGTTTAGTGGCTATTGATGAGATTTACTGATATCAATAAAAAAATGGAAACAATTGTTTTAGTACAGATAGGTAACGACAAAACAGTTCAGTACCTTTTTCTCCTGTGTTTATCAACCGATTTTTTACTCTATGCTCCCATATGTATATTGTACGAATGTACAAAAATGTTACATACATGCAAATATGTATAATGATTTTTTTTCTGTATTATTTTAACCAGACTATTGATAAACCTACTTATATCCTACTAAATATAATATATTACGACTGACCTATTAGCCTAGTGGTTAGTGACCCTGACTGCTATGCCATAAGTCATGGGTTTGATTCCCACCCGAGTCTGGGTATTCTTTGTGTCCGTTGTTTTTATGTTTGTAAAGTCCCCCGCGACACAGGAGTAATTCCTAATGCGGGAGTTGTCTCGAGATAAATTACACCCAGACATAAAACAACTGATTGTGCTCATCACACAATTATTTATCTTGAGTGGGAATCGAATCCACGACCTCTGGCTCAGCAGTCAGGTTCTCTAACCACTAGACCAACAGACCGGTCTTACCAATATCTGCCAATATCTCTATTCATAATATTATGATAGTCACTGGTGATAGATAACATTTAAACTTGTCTGAAACACTCGTACACATTTCTGATGTCATCTAAATTCGTTATAGTAGGTATATAGGAGGTATATAGTATACAAATTATTTATTTTTGTTCTAAACAAAAACTTCTTTTAATAATTGCCGAGTGCTGACTAATCTTTCCTAATGCATCAAATATGCAGTCAGTTGTTGGTAAATATGACATAATGTATGACAGCTACATCATTTGAATGACTTAATCTTTGCTGTCATTATTTTAAGACTTATTTACAAAGTCAGTAGCCTAGATCACACTTGCACGCGTACTATTTTGTTGTTATTAAACGTAAATAGATATAACACGTAAAAATGATTAGAATTGTGAGATTGCTAACACAACATTGTTTGATTAAATACATATTTTGTTTCAAACATGTTAAAATCTTAACATTTTAATCAAAAAAGCTGTTACCTGCTGTGGTTTTATAGATTTGAATACTGAAGAACTCAATACGATACTTTCCTAGTACAGAGTTGCGTTTTATAACAAAAAAACATTCAAATATATACAAAGTAAATGTATTGGTACTTTTACCAGATGTCGTAAGTGAAGTGTGTCGAAGCACCGACCGCGACTGTGAGAACAAATAATACAATATAATCATAAATAAAAATTAAAAATAACCTCAACTCGAACGGCTGAACAGATTTTCTTAAATCATATTTTAGAACACTCTCGACCAACTAACCTTTCAAACGAAAAAAACCGCACTGAAATCGGTTCATCCGTTTGGTAGCTATGATGCCACAGATAGACACACAGACACGTCAAACTAATAACACCCTTTTTTGTGTCGAGGGTTAAAAAGGAAAACAAATTCGGGTAGCTACCTAAAATTTCAATTCTAGGATTTGTGGTTGAGCTTTTATTAGTCCCACCAAAACCATGACCAGTGCAATTTGATCGGAACGTCAGAAAACGAATCAAACCTTGTAAATGTTGCTGCGATTAGTTTCCAATTAAACAGATAATCTACACTATTTGGATTTCGTAACTATTTCAAATTAAACTTCTAAACAACCAGTTCCAAAATAAGTCCATAAAAAATAAAAGTAAGCTTATCAAGTTTTTGGAATTAATTTGATTCGATTTTAATGTTACAGGGTATAAGCAACAAGTTTTTAATCTAAAGTAATTATAAATTTATTGAATAAGCTACAAGATACATAGCTACATCACAACGTGTACAAGTTTTTGCGAAACTATTAATGGAGTTGATCATTTCGAAAAATATATTTAGCACCAGCAGCGGCTCGCGGTTTCACCCGCGTAAGTCCCGATCCCGTGGGAATGTCGGGATAAAAAGCCTATGCGTTAATCCAGGTCTCCAGCTATCTACGTACTAAGTTTCGTCGCAATCGGTTCAGTAGTCTTTGTGTGGAAACATTACAAACATACACACAAATGTTTCCTCTTTATAATATTAGTTTAGATATATTCTTCTAGTGCCCGTTTCGACCGGAGTGATACCACGGCCTCATAGAAAACCTAACATATCAATACCTTTTTGGGTTACCCGACGTTTCGTTTGATTGCATCGATCGTCGTCACAGACCGAGATTAAGTACCGATTTACATTTCTAATATCTACCATGTATATGCCAATAATTTAAAATAAAAATAAAATATCTAGTATTTACTGATCCTGACTACTGAGTCAGAGATCGTGAGTTCGATTCCCAACCAGGACAAATAATTGTGTGATGATCATTTGTACTGTGTGTGGGTGTAATTTATCTATGATATGTATGTTTTTAAAAAATATATAAGTATATTTATCAGCAGTCTGGGTACCATAGTACACAGGCTTTGCCTAGTTTGGTATCAGACGGCCGCGTGTGAGATGTGTGGAGTTATTATTATTATTAATTTATCTATGATATGTATCTATTTAGAAATATATAAGTATGTTTATCAACAGCCTGGTTACCATAGTACAGGCTTTGCCTAGTTTGGGATCAGACGGCCGTGTGTGAGATGTGTGGAGTTATTTTTATTATTAATTTATCTATGATATGTATGTATTTAGAAATATATAAGTATGTATATCAGCAGTCTGGTTACTATAGTACAGGCTCTGCCTAGTTTAGGATCAGACGGTGTGAGGTGTGTCAAGTTATTTGTTCGGTTTAATGCTGACACCGAACAAGTGATGTGAGCCCGCGAGCGGCGGTTCATAATTTCGAAACGTTAATTGCACAGTTAGTGTACTGCAAGAAGTCACTGCGAACAGTAACATAGCTGCGGTACTTACCGTCGCGACCGGGTGTACTCACATAGGAAACATTAACATTTTAACAGTAACATTTAAACATTAACATTTAAACATTTTATAATATTTAACATAAGTTAAGGTGAACATTTTCATTTAACATTAGCCTTTGTAATAGTGAATTAGTTTATTACTGAACAATACATTCTCTTATTGAATTTAAACAACATTTCTACACACGAACCCCTGCACCTTAGGCAGTCTCGCTCGCATCCCGAATATTATTATTACTCAAAGCTTCAAAAATCCTTAATAATTAATTCTAGGTATTGATCTTCGGTTATTTTGAATGTACGATGTCACTTACATATAAATGGCATCCGTATGATGTCCTTTGAATATTAATCTTTAAAATATATTTTACTTGTTCAAGGGTAACTATTAACATTTTATAGAAATAAAACAAAATGTAGTACTGGTATTATTTAATGTAAATAGTCATGTTGATGAACTACAACCGTTTTAAATGTCTGGTTTTAAACTTGAACTATCATTGTTAAGACTTTTGTACCATGACAGGTACTGTACTTCTTCTACAAATAAACTTTAAATATGTATTTTTTTCGTGGGAGATCCATGCTTCAGTTTTTGTGGGAGATACCACGGCCTCACAGAAAACCGGCAGTGAAGCAATGCTTGCATTCCTTTTCTCCAAGTCAGCTGAGGTGAGGTTACCGGAGGCCCTAACCCTTCTCTCTCCCTCGTTTCCCTTCCTCTCCCCCTACTCCCACCTTAAAGTCCGGCATCTCACGCACGGCCGTCTAATTCCAAACTAGGCAGAACCTGTACTATGGTAACCAGTCTGCTGGTAAAACATACTTGTGTATTTCTAAATACACATCTATACTAATATCATAAAGAGGTGAAGTTTGGGAGTTTGAATGTTTGGGGTAATCTCCGGTACTACTGATCCAATTTTGAAAATTCTTTTAGTGTTTTATAGCCCATTTATCGAGGAAGGCTATATGGTATCATCACGCTACGACCAATACGAGAAGTTGCGCGGGTTAGCTAGTCATAGATAAATTACACCTTGCCACACATCACATGATTATTCTCGTTACACAATTATTTGCCTTGGGTGGGAATCGAACCCTCTGGCATAACAGTCAGGATCACTACTAGACAAACAGGCTAGTCAAATAACATTCACGCGAGTGAAACCACGGACAGAAGCAATTTTTTTTTTTTTATAAAGTATACTAGCCGTGGGTCACACCAGCTCAGCTAAGTGCCTGTGTTAGGAGTGGGTTCATGTCGGTAGAGCACTGGATGGGGTTCAAACCCGCAGCCACTTGATCGCAAGTCCGACGCCTTAGCCATTAATCTAGCGATGCTTTAAATAAATCTTGTCTCTACATAGCGTCTCTACATTGGCACGTCCTTGGCGCGCACATTCCCCGTCGCGTCGACGTCCGCGTCCACATAGCACAGTATTCTACGTAGATATATACGCTCTTGAGAATGTCGGCTCTACCTCAATGTAGAGATGAATTATTCATTTGTAAATGATGTAGAAGCAGTGTTACCAACGAATTATTATGAAGTATGAATGTTTATGTTAATTGTTGTGTTAATGGTAAAAAAATATTATATTGATTGTACACAGCTATTATTTTTTTTGTTTTTTTTTTTTTAAAAGACAACTCTCGCATTAGGAGTTACTCCTGTGTCGCTTGGGACTTTACAAACATAAAAACAACGGACACAATAAACACCCAGACTCAGGTGGGAATCGAACCCACGACCTGTAGCATAGCAGTCAGGGTCAGTAACCACTAGGCCAACAAGCCAGTAATTGCTTTAAATGTTAGTAAGATATAAAAACAAAAGAATATAAATAGTCGAAGTGGCTATAGGCTCTATAAAAAAGTCATCTCCATATTAAAATTTTGATACTCAATGAGAGATTTACAAAAGATCTCTCTATTACGAACTTGTTTTTGATCTAGTACAAAAGACATCAACGCGTTAGGTGCAAAAAAACTCATGCTTAAACTTTGTTATTATTATGAACAAGATAAAAAACGAGCACAAATACATAAATATCACAGCGTTATCCATAGAGAACATATTTTTAGTTTGTGGTTATCCAGACCCAGGCTTCTAGAACACGGATAAACGTACTTGGGTATATTTTCTGTAAATATATACAGACATATTCACGTATGTATTTGGAAACGAACCTGTGACCTCCATGGCACTCTATGCTCTATGACACTACGGCCATGCCACGGAACCCTTAATGTCATAATTTATTTACAGCAACATATCTTCCGTGTCAATTAATTAATAAAAAAAACAATTAAACTCGGCTCTTTATAATTACCCCTTAAAATACAATCTTGATAGAACATTAATTATAGTAATTAAATATATATAGGGATATTAATATTTAATGATATCGTGTATTGATATTTAGTAGGTTTTATAACATAATTGATTCATGTTTAGATAAAAACAAGTAATGACGGCCTAATAATAATTACGTAGTACTAAGGTAATTTTAAGTAAAAAAAATTACCCCCCCCCCAAACCAAAATCAAATGGGAAAAAAAAATTCCCCCCTGGCTTCAAATCCGGGTACGTCTATGGAACCCCAAGGTTGGCAAAATAGCTAATGAAAGTTTCTATTCAAATAAGAAGTTGCAAAACCAGTAATTCTACTAGATTAGCATTTTCTCTATGGTTTATTTTAATCTGTGCACCTTTACATACTTTGAAGTTCTCAATAAATTCAACATGTGTATATACATATATTTATTTATAAGTGAAACAGGTTTATAAGTAAAGGGTTATTGAGTGGACGGCCTTTAGGGTACAGTCGACGGGGCACAATGTCAGCACGTGACGGCCCGACCGGAGCCAATTCATAAAGTAATCAAAATGGTGAACGTACCGATAGATGGCGTTGTACAATCTTGAATGAAAAAGAAAATTTATATACATTTAGTCTTGCTATCGGTACTAATGAACGGGGTCGAGTCCTGTCCGAGACTAACGTTTTGAAGTACAATGGAATCTTTATTGATATTAACGTGGGAGAGCCATGCTTCGGCACGTATGGTCCGGCTCAACTCCGCTCGATACCACGGCCTCACAGAAGCAATGCTTGCATTGCTTTTCGGCTTCCCTCTTCCCTATTCCCGTCCTTCCTCTCTCCTCCCTCTTCTCCTACTCCCACCTTAAAGGGTGGCAACGCACTTGTGACTCTTGAGTTACAGGTGCACATGAGCGGCGGTAGTCATTTACCATCAGGTGACCCGTCTGCTCATTTGCCCCTCAATACCATAAAAAAATGGAACTTGGTATGTAACTAGCTGAAAACCTGGATTATTATATAGGCTACTTTTTATCCCAATATTCCCACGGGATCGGGACTAACGCGGGTAAAACCGCGGGGCGATGCTAGTTTCTGATAAAATCGAAGCTGCCGCTACTGAAGAAAGCTTTAAAAAGTAATGCTAGTGCAAACTGTATTTTGTGACAAGGAGTTAGTTTGCAGAGATCCATGTTCATAGAGTATTGGGAATGTAATGAGCATATCGATAGTCGCATATTATAAATTGGCAATGTGTGTTGTAACACTTGTCTGTGTGCTTATGCTCGTTTAATCTCAGAAAAGTGGTGTCTAAGGTATGATTATTGCTGGAAAGAAACTTATGTAGTGAAAATTATGTTATAACTTTAACACAAATCACTTTATATCTTTATATGAACTCTGAATGTTGACGTACAAACGTCTTGTCTCTTCTCTTGGTTTCTTCTTTGTCTACGAATGTTTTTATACAATTCTATAAAGTTAAAAGCGATTTAGATGTTTTATCACATGCCAGAAAACGTCATCCATACCAAAGAGGTCGGCATGCTCCAGGATGTCCTATAGAAGTATTTTTGTTGCTGTATAATTAAAAAAAATTCCTCGTCTGAAATCAAAAGAATTTGTTGCACCAGCATCTTCTAAGATAACAGGCTATCTTATCCATTAAAATCAAACTATGCTATAGTTAGTAGGTATACTAATATTATAAATGCGTAAGTAGCTCTGTCTGTCTGTTACGTTTTCACGCCTAAACTACTCAACCGGTCATCATGAAATGTAAACACGTTGTTAGGGGTACAGGGGTAAGGGGTATGTAATTTTTAACCGACTTCAAAAAAGGAGTAGGTTCTATGTTCCACTGTATTTTTTTTTGTATGTTCACCGATTACAAAAAGACGCCTGGTCCGATTTGAAATTTTTTTCTTTTGTTTAAAAGGGTATACTTTCCTGGTGGTTCCATGGTCATCAGGTCAGGATCTGATGATGGGATCCTGGAGAAATCAAGAGAACTCTTCAAATTTTATAGGCACACTTAAAGCGATTTGGGTATTTTGAGGCGCATTGAAGTCGGTGATACTTTTTTAAAAGATAATTATGTCATTAATATAGACCAGTAAGGTGTTGTCCGCGTAATTAAATACAATCGGAATGTGAACAAAAAAATCTGAATCAGTTTCTTAGACGAGCGGCGCTCGACCAGTTCTTTTGTGACGCAAGTTTATAGGGCAGAAACTTTGTCACGTTTATGTCCTAATTGAGAATAATGTTTTATTATTAGTACAATCAATTTATAGGTGACGATAGTTTAGACGGTCTGTATATATAAACCTACCTGCAAGTCCTACGGTGGAAGTACCTGCAAGTCCTGCAAGCCCTATTTTACTTACGGACTGTAAAATTTCGGTAATATTTCAACGATAATTTTACCGTCCGTTATCAAAACGAATCGTTTCTGGATTATAGGAATCGGGCATAAATCTATATGAACGCAAGCAGCATAGGCGAAAACAAGTATGTTCTCTATCTATGTACGTATTTATTTACTTTGGGTCTAGGTAGAGAGGGGCTCATGGTTAAGTGGTAACCGAATAGGTTAGCACATTACAACGTTAAGTATTCCTAGCCAGGACTGACTTAGGAATGGTGATCATCACCCCTCCGTGTCTCGGAGAGTACGTTATGCCGTCGGTCTCGGTTGCCATACGAACATCTGTGGCATTCGTTACGGGTAGTTGAAGCCCTAAAAAGTCCGACAAGCAGGTCTAACTACAGCACTTCGATCTTGCCTAGTACTTGACTTGTGTGACTCTGGTGGCAGTCGTTTCACATAAAATATCAAAGATGGGCCGTATCGTAATTAGACTGAAAGCCGACCCCAACTTATTTGTTAAAAGGCTCGGAGGGAGGGCTATAGGTAGATAATCTAGTGAACGTGCAATAACATTATTGTTATCGAAGTCGCATAAAATAGTAATTTTTTTTCATAAAAACAAATAAAAATAAGTAATACGACGAACAGAGAACCTCTTTATTTAATTTACATAAAAAATAATAAGATATAAATTAAAAAAGGAGTGAAAAGGCACATGCCTTCGACATATTAGCGTTTATTGCAAAACGAAATGAACACAAAACCAGTTATCAACCGTATTGAGGAACTCGGTTTATTTAAAGTATGCAAGGCTTTTAACATGTTGTCTTCCTTGAAAGCCTTTATATGGAGTGCTTGAACATTATATTGTGAGCAACGACCTGACTTAAGCCCACGTTAATGATAGTTTGTCATGTCTTTTATGGGCTTACGATTTCCGGGAAGACGAACCGATGATAATATTTTCTTAATATTGTTTTACTTCAGACGTCAAGGTCAAAAGTTGGATGGGTGACCAATAATAAAATGTCTTTTTCTTTTACAAAGAACACAGTCCACTTGATGGTAAGCAATTATCAGTATCTTAGATCACTCCCAACAGCGAACAGCAGTAGTTGTTAATATTAATTAGCAGACTGGCCTATGGCATCACGGCTAAACCACTGACTCCCAAAATACAGGCTTTGGTTGGAAACCAGTGTCAGTACCTCAATGAGATAAAGTGCTATATTGTTTATGCATATTTTCCTTATTTTTTTTTTTATGGTATGGGGGGCAAACGAGCAGACGGGTCACCTGATGGTAAATGACTATCGCCGCCCATGGGCACCTGTAACCTGTAAAATTAAGTTTTTTTTTATTGGTCTAGTGATTAGTGATCCTGATTGCTGAGCCAGAGGTCTTGGTTTCGATTCCGCCCCACGACAAGTACAAATAACAAGTACAAATTAAATGTTGGTCTAGTGTTTAGTGATTCTGACTGCTGGGCCACTGGACAAATAATTGTGTGATGAGCATGATCATTTGATCTGTGTCTGGCTGTAGCTATCATAATCATTACACAATTATTTGTCCTGGGTGGGAATCGAACTCACGACATCTGGCCCAGCAATCAGGGTCACTAACCACTAGACCAACAGGCCAGTCATATGTATTTAGTTATATATAAGTATCTTTATCAGCAGTCTGGTTACCATAGTACAGGCTCTGCCTAGTTTGAGATCAGACGGCCGTGTGTGAGGTGTCTCAAGTTATTATATTATATAGTATTAAAACATAAATTGACCTACTTAACAAGTCCATTTCTGTATATAGGCTATTTACATGCATGCGTCATGAAAATCCTCCGCATCGTCGCCTACTGGCAGTGTTCCCAGAAGGCTGGCAGCAATGCCACGTTGAATGGCAATGCTAATTCTCTGTGCAAGAAAAAGGCCGCCTTCTGGTCACGAGAAGTGTCGATCAGTCGCTTAGCTAATTATGTAGTTAGTTTTTATATTTAAGACGACTCTTTACCAAGGAGTGATGGGAGCTAAAAGTTTGAATACCATTCAAGGAAGTTATTATTCATCATATCAACCGCCCTCATTAATGAACTCTTTCCACTAAATGAGATTTCTTTTATATCTTGCTCAGCAGATAAAAGACCTCCGAAAAAGGTTTACGTAATTCCAGCCTTAGAAAGTGCTCTTAAATTAACATTATAACTAACCACCATCTTCCAAGTTTCACCTGAGACTCATAATCGAATTATCTATTCCATACAAATCGATTAGAAATCTGCTAACAACGTTAAGGACCACAGATTACGTAAAGTGGCCGGGTGCTGTTGTCTTATATCGCAACCGTATTAATTGTGTGAACATAAACTAAAGCTGGTAACACAGTGAAGGCAGAAAACGACATTTTACTTAATGCTACATTTTACTATCGCTCGCCACTCGTTGATTCACATTAAGAAAAGTAAATTGCAAAAAGTAGATATACGTACAATAATATAAGTACAATTTTAAAGGCTATTTATTTATCTCTCTGGCTAGTTAAACGTAATTGTATAAACGCTTGTATTTTATAAATTTTTCATTCGTGGTTTGATTCTATTTCAGCGCATGGGCAATGTATTTAAAAATATAATCTTTCTAAATATGTTTATCCGTAATTTACATATATTTATATGGAACCCGCCTACTATGTAGACAAAACCGTCGGCTTAAACTTTTATAAAAATGTAGGCATATTTAACACCTTAAAATTACCTCAATTTTCATGCCTTATTTGACAGAAAAACGGCCGATTAACAACTATAAATAATTTTTTTAAGTACAAAATAATTATACATAGGTTCGTTATTCCGGCAATTTCCTGCGTGTTGATCCGTTGATTGCTAAAACTGATTTCTCTTTAAGAATTAACCGTTTTCTTAAATATGAATATATAATTGATAATTCAAACCTAGGAAATACATTTCCTGTTATTTTAATCACACAACTTAGCGCCTATTTGTGCATCACATTATTGTACGATTACTTTTAGTTTTTTTTAAACAAATGCAACAACTTTGTTGCTGCATCCGTTAATCGATTTATAAAAAAATCGATAAAATATTATATTATCCATACTTTTTATTTATTAAAACGATTTAAAACTTTAAAATTATGCTAACTATAAAGGTTTTCCACTGCAAGCAAAACTCTAAATACATATTTCAAGACTTTTAACATTTAAGTTTTCACTTTAAGGAAAAATAAATAATCTCCAAACAAAATAGAACAAAAACATAGAGAAAAGCGATCGGCGAGTTTATCTTGTGACATACATACGAGTAATGCATAATAAAAAACGGTCACGGGGAACTGTCTAGTTTCTCAAATCCGTTAAAAATGTATCTAAATACCGAATTGTTGCATTGACGGATCTATAACTCCTCATTTGTCCTCTACTAGCTGCAGGAAAACCAGGTTATTATGGCTGCAATCCTCTATTAAGTTGAGGTATTTTCCTAGACGGTTTACAAGGATTGATTTAAAAAAATCACTTATTTATTTTGTCTCGTAAATTAAAAAACAATAGAGGTGGTATATCGGACGATGTTGTTGGTGGACTACCAGCTTAGCAACGGATATCACTGATGAAAGGAAAGGCGATCATTACGTTTGACTATGAGAAGATGTACAAACAGCTTTCAGCACCTTTAATATTTATGTCTTGAAGTGTATTCAAATAACAAATGCTATTTTTAACTCTTCGAAATATGATTACAGGAAGTATTACTATTATCAGTTGAGGAAAGGGATAAAAACTTTTCCCATTTTTAGAGTTCCGTGCCTCAAAAGGAAAATGGAACCCTTATCCTCACTTTGTTGTCTGTCTGTTCGTCTGTCAAGAAGTCTTTTTTCTCAGGAACGCGTGGAGGTATCAAGTTTAAATTAACATCATTTACTTATGTCTGCTGCTGTGGTGCCTTAAAGCTGTAAAAATATCAAGCTTCTAAGTTAGATGATATGGCCATTTTAACCATATATTTTAAAATTTCGCAGCTAAATCGAAACCTATAGAACTCATGAATTTTGGCGAGAAGCAAGGTTTCACAGCACAAGTAAAGGAAATAATCTGCAGTTCGTAATTTTTTTTTTTAATACTACTAAAGTAGCTCAAAGACACAAGACACGGCTGTTGTTTACACATGACGTCAGTACAGAGTTGTTTGTATAATAAATAGGTTTTTATTTATTTATTATTATACTCGTAGTACCATACTATAATAAAAATAAATAAAAGCGTATTTAAAGAATGTTTAGTTTTTATTGTATAACTAGCTGCACCCGGCATGCGTTGCAATGCCTTTTTTTTTTCCTTTTTTATATAGTGTTTTTTTGGCCAGGAACCGGCGACCGGCGCGGCGTCCCCAGAACACCCTCCCAAAATTAAGAGGACCAACATACAAGCATTGATTTTTATTTGTATAGATAGCTGATTTGACTTTAGCTTTCGTAGGGTATGAATACGCCGATCACGTGATATGCTGAACAATACGCGCAATCACTATTTGTTTTATATGTTTTTAAAAGAACAAATAGAGTTACATAAAACTATCAATTTAGAAAATAAAATATTACCAGTTGTAAAATTACTCCAAGTACGATCCATAACGTAGCAAACAAGTTTATAGGTAAACTTGCTAAGGCTGGGAATCAAACCTGTACTTCGTGAATGCGCGCTATGTCGAGGTCAGAGGTGGCAGTGAAAGTCAAATGTCTAGCATGATTGCTCTGTAGAAACTATGTAGTCATGTTTTGATGCAATTTACATATTGTACACGGTGAGAATGCTGAAGGTTGTCAATGTGCTATATTTGGGGTGGAGAAGGCAGGCGATATTTTCTTTCATTTATACATATCACTGTGGGAGAGCCATGCTTCGGCACGTATGGGTCGTCTCGACCGGAGTGATACCACGGCCTCACAGAATACCGGCAGTGAAGCAATGCTTGTATTGCTTTTCGCTGAGTGAGTGAGGTTACCGGAGGCCCTAACCCCTCCCTCTCTTCTTCTTCCCCTCTTCTCAATCTCCTTGCATTCTCCCTCTTCCCCCCTTCCTCCACTCCCACCTTAAAAGCCGGCAACGCATTTGTGACTCTTGAGTTGCAGGTGCACATAAAAAAAAAACAAAACATTCGAATGTGAGAGTGTTTGTTTCCTTTAAGCCTTACTACTCAACCGTAGATCGTAATTTTTTTTACATAGAATATATTTATTAAAAAAAAAGTACCTACTGGTCCGAGGGAACTTTGAACCTGATGGTAAGTGACTACCGTCGCCCATGGACACCTGTAACTCAAGAGTCGCAAGTGCGTTGTCGGCTTTTGAGATGGGAGTACGCTCTTTTCTTGAAGGTTTGAAGGTCGTATCGGTCCCGAAATACCGCAGGCGACAAATTGTTCCAGAGATTGGTTGTGCGTGGCTAAAAGTGTCTGGAGAACCGTACAGTGGTGCATTACCAATTACTAATAAATAAAATGTATGCATACTGGGTACATAGATATATAATGAATTATGGAAATATAAACACATAGAAAGTGAAGGCTTGGTCTTGTTGGCTAAACCTAATTAACTTTGCAAACTTAACACGATTTGGTGTGTGTGTGTTTGCATGCTGACTATTGGTTGTATAAAAAGTCCCTTTGTGTGCGTGTGTATTAAAAATAAAGAATTATTTTAATAATAATGTTTGTACTTGATACGGAATAGTATATTATGAGTTTGACAGTTATTTATTGCTAGGAGGAAGTTAGCTTGATTTATGTCATTTAATTTCCTTAGAAAGTCTATTTGTTTTTTATATGTGATATAACATAACTATTTATTATACCAGCTTTTGTATTGCCAGTTTTTATCACGCCTTAATAACTTCACTTTTAACTACGTGAATATATCTTGGAAGTCAATTTTAACCTAGTTCTGATTGTCATATCGTAATGAATCTTTGTATATAGGTATACGTTATAGATTAGATGTGCTACTTTAGTAGTATTAAAAAACATATAAAATAAATAGTACTAATGTGTATGTTTACTGTCGGGATGGAGTACTTTTTTAACACGAACCCGATCTTATCCGTAACACCCTTATGGCATGTAGGCTTCCCGGATCCCTCCTGTTTTAGGCGCAGTACGGCATACTATATAGTTTTAGTCAGTTCGATTCCGACACACCGTCCCACCGAAAACCCCGGTGGGGTGACAGCCCGAGGGGGTTTCAACACGCACAAAAAAAGGGCATGTAGGCTGGTTGTCATCCACGAATCGACTGATGTACTGCGTCCTCCTTTATAAACTTAGATGTATGTAAACGGAGCTTGTAGCCGTCTTCTTAACAATTTCCCAACAAAAAAGTTTAGTAAAACTAAAAATAACATGCTTTAACCGAATAAAAATGTAAAAAAGAGTTCCACCATCCACCTCCTGGCTTCATCATTACACCATCGTAACCAAGCCTAATCTGTTGGACTCGTCAAAACAAATCATATGAGCCCAAACTCGAGGGGTTTAGTAGTAGTCACTGAAGAGTAGTGAAGAGTTACACTATCCACCTCCTGGCTCCATCATCAGATCAGCTCCAAGAGGCCAAATTATAGTATTGTCATCCAAACTACATTTACATACAAAGTTTCGTTCCTATACGACAATCAAATTAGAAGTAGGTTACGGGCAAGATTTGTTTACATAGTTATTTAGTTGGTGGACTGCACCTGTCACCTCGACACTACGCCGCGCTGTTGTGGGTTCAAATCCCACACGGGACAAAAATTTGTGTGATCCACAAATATTTGTCCCGAGTCTGGATGTTCTTTGTATCCATTGTTTGAATGTTTGTGAAGCCCCCGCGATACAGGAATATTCATAATGCAGGGGAAAAAATGCAAAAGCCAGACACATATTGACCGACCCTTGAAACCCGGACATAACCAGCAAACACAAGGCAATCCTCTAAGGTAGAACAACTCTAAATGATCGATCGATATATAATTGAAATACATAAGTATTACCTATCGAACATTTAGTTCCGTTTATATCACTAAAATAATAATTTCCGTTAATCTCCGAATGGAATTGGGTTAATAACCGGAATAGTTTATCGTAAAGCACTCGTATTATCGTAATTATGGTGGGTACTCATGCGTGACTGTTGTTTTCGCGTGGCCGGTAAGATGCCACTGTATGTTCCTCGAGATGGATGCGTGTGATGAATTACACGCTTACCGAGATACGCATCACGTTACATTTACCTTTTTATGGTATAGGGGGCAAACGAGCAGACGGCTCACCTGACTGTTAATGACTACCGCCGCCCATAGGCACCTGTAACTCAAGAGTCACAAGTGCGTTGCCGCCCTTAAAGTGGGAGTAGGAGAAGAGAGGGAGGGGGGAAGAGGGGAGAGGGGAAGGACGGGAATAGGGGATAGGGAAGGGTTAGTTAGGGCCTTCGGTAACCTCACTCACTCGGCGAAATGTAATGCAAGCATTGCTTCACTACCGGTTTTCTGTGAGGCCGTGGTATCGAGCGGAGTCGAGCCGGCCCATACGTGCCGAAGCATGGCTCTCCCACGTCCTCAACAGAAACTGACTGAATTTGACTACCTAAACGTCTTTTAAACTTTCCCGTTTCAGCGTGTTACAGAAAGGTGTGATGAAATTTTAGGAGTGTTATGTGAAGCCGTCAAATAGTTGTTTTATGTAGAAAAAATTAATTTTGAAAAAAATAGTTCCTCGAAAAATGCTTTTCCTAGTGTAGGTGCACATTACAAAACAACACATTATGAATTTTCATGTAAATTTCAGTGATTATAATTTTTTATTTTTTATGCAGACACTTTCAGAGAAATTTGGACATTAATTGGATAACATCAAGGATGTTGATCGAATGTGGAATGAAGTTTAAAATAAGATTTCTGTATTATAAATCACGAATTGACATACAATTTTCAGCGCTTTACGTTATTCACGGGGACTACGACCCTAAAATAAGATCACATCTTTCTCTAACAGCCTGTAAAATTATATACAAAAAAACAAGCAACTACCCGTTTGGGTGAATTTGAAAAAAATATTGAAATTATTTTCAAGTTTTGTTATTTTTTGAAATGTAAATCCAAACATTGAAGAGTAAGGCCCGGTACGGCATTCTCTTACTAGATAGGCATTTTGTCTGTATGCTTGTTACCTATACATATATTCTAATAAAAATATATGAAGATACACACACACACACACATATACACGTCACATACACAGACACACACACACACACAGACACGCAGTCACACGCACTTATTCAACTTTGTATCCACTTGCCACAAATTTATTATTATTGTATTGCTTTAGCTTTACTACGTAATTATCAACTAGTAACTGTAACTTGGAGGGGAGACCTGGTGACTCAGGTTTCTACCTAGCTTAGGCACCAGTCCTCCACAATATTTTTTTGAGAAATTGTATTACCTACTAAGAATAATATTTG
Organism: Callimorpha dominula; assembly: GCA_949752705.1. Taxonomy (NCBI): domain Eukaryota; kingdom Metazoa; phylum Arthropoda; class Insecta; order Lepidoptera; family Erebidae; genus Callimorpha; species Callimorpha dominula. Next base: position 2,600,557 of record OX457000.1, on the reverse strand, counting down.
TAAATAACTGAAATATTGTGGTGAGAGAGAAATAAATATTATTTTTATTATTACCTATGCTACCAAGAGAATTGTCATTGTGTAGGTTTTGGTAATTACTTTGACATTATTTGGAGGTCAGTCCCTCACTTACATCGTGTGACACTCCCACTGAAGACCTTATGGCATATTTCATAACCATGGTTCACTGATTCTCAACTACCACCAAATTCAAAGGCCAGTCCCACAGTAGACAAACAATGTAGATTAACTACGTCTATTTTAACCATCGCCTATAAACCATTGCTGGCTTTGCACAAGGTTTTCTTCTGTTGTACAATAGAGCTTCGCATGTGATAAGGAACAATGTTGATATTATCGGGTAAACAATAGTATCCTCGAAATTCCATTTTATTGTGTTGGTTTTTTGATAGTTTAGACAATTTTATGAGCTTTGATGTTGATAAATATGTGTAGTAGTGTTCTTGAAATAACTTGTTAACTTTGTCCCCAGTACAGTTTTATAACAATTACCATGACATGAACGAATCGCTAAAGAAAACAACTATTTTCAAAACATCAATTCAAAACATTCAAATTCATTCAAAACATCGTGGGTACACCGGAGGATGTCTTGCCGTTACAAACTCCAGGTGTCTACAAAATAAACTGCAGCTGTGGTAGTTCCTACATAAGCCAAATAAAGCGGACTATTGCTGAAAGGGTCAAAGAACAAATCGCTGCTGTGAAGAACCGACAGATTAGCAAATCAGCGATTGCAGAACATGCACTCGAAGCGGGCACCAATCACTGGATTGAATTTCACCGTACGCAAGTCCTCTCCATGGAACGTCATTTTTACTCAAGAGTTGTACGTGAAGCGTTTGAAATTAAAAAACACAAAACTTTCAATCGGGAAGATGGTTTCAAATTATCTACAGCGTGGAATCCAGTGATAAAAAACATGCCACCTCGCTTTTATGCGCAGTCGGGTGAACACCCGAATAGGGCCACATCGGTTTGCTTACAGAATAGGGACACTGTTAGTATAGTATGTGACGGTACATGGCGAAACGAAAATATCAAAAGTATCAAAAAAGTGGAGGTGGATGAAGAACCTTCTACCTCACGATGTCGACGACGGAGGGCGTGCACCGCTGAGCCAGTCAGCCTGTGACCACGGCCAGTGCAACCTGGTCGAAACGTCAGGCAATTCAGAGGTATGTAATACCTTTTCGTGATCGCGTTAATTCCCGTAAATACGTAGATAATATTATATCATGGAACGCGAAAGTTTAAAAGTTAGTATAACCATTTTGTGACTAGGAGTCACTGTCTACCTCAGAGTGATGTAGAACACAACTTATTCTTCAGAAGACCGCAGGTATAATCAGTGAAATATTAATTCTCTGGGAGTAGATAGGGTTGTCAAAGTTCCAGAGGGATGACGTTAATAAAGAACCAATTGACTGGAAGTTGGTCTAGTGGTTAGTGAGCCTGACTGCTAAGCCAGAGGTCGTCGGTTCGATTCCCACCCAGGACAAATAATTACGTGATGAACATGATCATTTGTTCTGTGTCCGGGTGTAATTTATCTATAGTATGTATGTATTTAGAAACATTAAGTATGTTTATCAGCAATGTGGTTACCATAGTACGGGCTTTGCCTAGTTTGGGATCAGAAGGCCTTGTGTGAGATGTGTCAAGTTATTATAATTTGCCATTGTAGTCATCCTACTGGGGTTTGCCAATGCTTTTAGGCATCGGTAACTGGTTACCGTCAGATGTTGTCGTCGTTGTTTCTGACTAAAAAGTTACAAAATCTTTAAAGTAAATAAATAAATGAATGAAACATGTTTTTGTCTACATTACATAAAGAAACAAGCAATATTACCTAAGCGACAATCATTGATTAGAAACTGTAGCACCTCAGGGTGTACCTACTCCCACAATAAGTGTTAGCTGGCGAAAGTAAGACGTGTGTTGAGTAACTGATGAACTTATTCTTTCACTTTTCCCCGACATTTTTGCAACAACAATTTTACGTCCGTGATTTCTACAATAATGCATCTATTGGTAATGAAAGTAGAAACGAGATTAGAATTATATTACTTAGATGTTTGTATTCTGTAGTTGTTCTAAAGGTGTGAATGAGTGAAAGAAATGTAACAGGTGTGTTTCTGTTTCAAGATACAGACGACGTGACTGCAAAGAATATGAAAGTTTTTAATTGTTGTGTTGTTACTTTTACTTGGTTTTGTAACAATTTTTTCTGCACTAACACTGTAAACAAGTAACCGTACCCTTTGTACCCTGTAAAAACCCTCTTTGAAAACCCATATAATATAGTCTTTTTTGAAAACCATCCCAGGGAGGTAGATCCATAATTTAAGTAAATGACCAACAAAAAAAAAATAAGATTTTTCTTGTATTGTGCTCAAGGGCGAGTAAGGTAACGATAAACCAGCCATTGAAATAATAATAATAATAACTTGACAAACCTCACACACGACCGTCTGATCCAAAACAAGGCAGAGCCTGTTCTATGGTATCCAGAGTGCTGATAAACATACATAGATATTTTTAAATACATACATATTATAGATACACCCAGACATAGAACAAATAATCATGATCATCACACAATTATTTGTCCTGGGTGGGAATCGAACCCATGACCACTGACTCAGCAGTCAGGATCTCTAACCACTAGACCCACGAGCCAGTCGAATACAAGAAGTAATCTCCCACCAGAAGCTCTATTACCATATTGTGCCTGTTAGCGTAATTAATATAACAGAACTTACGAAATTTGAAACCTTTGCCAACTCAAACATTGCATGACTCTTGAGCTCTCGTAATATTTGAGCACCTCAAATATTCACAGTATTTTGCTCTTTAATTTCTCGTAACACAAAACCCGGTTTTCCACGGCTGTGATATCACAATGCTGTTTCTACACTGTCCCAGATTGTTTTTGGGTTAAAATGTGTGACAATTGGAAATATTTGCAGTTATAAGTGACGCTTACATGGATTACTTTGGATGCTTGTAGACGCCAATGACCTTTATTAATCTTTACCAGCTTTTGCGATAGAAGGTAAAACCGTTTTATCATCATCATCATCATCTACCTAACGTCGTCATTTCACTGTTTACCTAATCCCTTTTTACCCATATCCTGTCTCACGCAGTCCATCTATATTTACTTTGGTTGTCACCTTCTCTTGTAGCCGTTAACTTTTATAGCACATTTCGCTCATCCCTCCGCATCACATCGCAAACTTTTCTTCATCATATGACGTTATTTTCAAGTTTAATGGTGGATTTTCTGGAATCATTTGATATTGTCCAGCCAATATGTTCACCAATCACTCCCTCACAGCATCAAAAGTCAAATCGTAAGTTGTGAATTTTATTCCTTTCTGTATTCCGTTGATAAGAGTGTGTTGTTTAACACCGGTCTTCTGTTAGGTAAAGGCACTGAAATAGAATCCAATAGGAATTTTTGAATTGTCAATAGGAATCAGTCGTGAATCTAGTTGCCTGTACTAATACGTAGATAGATCCTATGGAAAAGAACAGGTAAGATACTTCAAGGACACTCTTTTTCGTCATGTTTTTTTTTTATTAACACTTAAAGATTTATCGGCTCTGTATTGTATAGAAATCGAATCTACAAATACTAACTTATAAAGAAACTCAACTGTTTCGACTTTGTGTTTTATACAATTATTATTGCTTTCTTTTAATTCTATTTCAAGAAATTTTGTTCTTTGAAGCAGCTGATATGAACCTTACTTATTCTCTTAATCACTAAGCTGTTATCATTTCTTTATATCGCCAACTGTAGAGGGTTCGACCTACAGAGCGAAACAAGTGCAAAGATCTCTGAGCGAACTGTACGCTTGGTGCTTATGGTGGTTTCAGCAACCGCTGATAAACCAGAGTTTTAGTTTAGTTGGGATAATTAATCAAATTGGCAAAACTTTTAAAACTCTACTACAGTTGAGCTGTAGAATGAGGTTACGAAGTATTTGCAAAATTTCACCAATCCTAATAAAGTAAAGGTGTTTGTAACCGAATTACTCTTGAACTGCTTAACGAATTGCATGAAATTTGGATTAACACATAGGTATACGGAATTAAGTGATCCATGCGGACAGACGCGCGAGCGAAAGTCGATGCAAGTGATAGCAATGTAAGCTATAATTTGTCATCAATTTGAAATGTTATTTCTCAAGAAAGTTGTTACATAAGTTTACACATCAGTTGGACTTGAGCTCATCACTGTTAGATGTCAATGATGCGACTCTATTATGAGGTGCTTTAAGCATGTCAATGTGTTTAGACTACTAATATCTTTCTGCGACATATAGGATTATCTTCGCTAAATTCTAGACCTCATAAGTACCTATTTCTGAAAGACGTTATCCAACTTGCGCTTGCATTTATTACGCAGGTGTCGATGCGTGATCTAAGGTTACCTACGTCATTATGAATTATATTGTTATTCATTTTAATCCCAACTTCTTAGACTAATAACTTAATTCCTAGACTAGTGAACCTTATCAAATGACAATAAAAAAGCAATAAATTTAATTTAAAGTCCAAAATATGAAAAATCTTGATTAAGGGACGAAAGAAGTTCTCTATAACCGACCTCAAAAAGAGAGAGTTCAAGAGAACCGAATTCAAAATTGGAAGACGTTTGTGTGTGTGTGTGTGTGTGTGTGGCGTGTAACTGTGACACCTTATTATTATTAAGTAATTTAGTTTTTAGATTTAAGAAAATGTGAAATATAGTATGGGATCTAATTTTTAGACGGTTTATACGACGTTATTTCCATTGGTTTTGACATATCAAGGGTGAATTCCATAATTCATCTTCTATTTGTCAACAACCGAAGTTCAATTTTGCTAATAAAGCTTCGCTTGCACTGAGCACTGAGCACTTGCATATGAGGAGGTTCATATTCATATTATGGATTTTGGACCGAAAGTCATTCGATTTTTTCTGTCTTTTGTTGCATTTTATTTAAATTACTTCAATTGAAAGTACGACCTAGAATATTCAGTGCAAGCGATGATGTATTATGCAAGCTTACTATTGCAACTTTTAAACTGAAATCGTTGTAATGGTAGACTAATAATTGCGTTAATAACTGAAAAAAACCAACTGAAATTTGAATATTTACTTTCATTTCTTAATTTAGAACAGTTTTTTTTTGCTGTATTAAAACCGTGTACTGACTAAGAACGCTTTTAACAAAAGACAAAAAACAATTAGTAAGTTGATAGCGCAGTAAATTCCATGTTACTAACTAACGGAGTAAACCCTTCCAAAATTTAAGAAAAAGCAATCGAATCGATATTGTGTGAAAAAAGCAATGAATGTCTGATGACACAAACGAGACGGTCTCATTTGTGTGTTTGTATTCGTTTTCGGATGGACGTTACTAGATAAAATAAGATCTAGATTTGTTAGCAACACTGAGTGTATTCCTTATATTGCTTATATTGAGTGAGATTAACACGGGAGTCAGCTGGACCGACATGATTTGTTGTATACCTAAAATAAAAAAAACTATTAAAAAGAAAGAAGGTTTTAATACACATATATTTTTTTGTCTAATAATTGAAAGAAAAATTAAGATCGTTCGATTTTCAAATAGTTTTAGAACATGTTTCGATTGTAATTACGTCCGTACCTTGCAGAGGTCACTGTTAATTATTAGTAGGAATAGTCTTTTTTATTTCTAGTGAGTACGTATAGGTGTAGTCAGTGCTTTATTTGGGTAAGTCTGGCGACATGCGAGTCGTCAATCGTATCCAAAAAACTGTTGTTAGTCTTAATAGTCGCGTTTTATGCCCCAGCCCCTTTAGGAGAATGTTCAAAATATAAAAGAGCTTTCCGATATGCCTGTCTCTTATTTTTCATCTTTTATATCCTTTCCTGCTAAAGAATTATAATATTACTTAAAACCAAACCACGACTTCTTTTAAAAGTATGTCAAAATTACTAATCATATTTAAAGCAAGGGCACATCACTAGCTGTGATATCCTTAGCGCAAATATTTAATGTAAAAAAAAGTAAACTTAGTAATGCCAGCCAAGTCACTACTGTTCATTATTAAAAAGTAATTTAACACACACTTTTCAGTATTGATACTACATTACTAGATTATTTTCTACAATGTTCAATGCTCAACACGTCCGTGAGCAGGAACTTTCTCTGAGTTGATAGTTGTTGATCATTATGCATTGATTACGTTCATGGATGTCGGGTGAAGTGATGACGTATATCAGTCTGATACTACTCCTCCTTAAACAAGTGCCTTTACATGGTATACTTCCATAATGGTGTTAGTTTATTCCCTTCTGACAGAAATGGACAGATGTTGTAAGTTTGACGACTATGTCTGTCTGTGATATCATAGCTCCTAAAAGGATGGATCGTTTTTAATGTGGTTGTTAGGGTTCCAAAATATAAAATATAATACGAAATCGACCTCGATCTCGAATTTTTAATATCTGCAATCACTTTAGGCGGCTATAATCAGATCTACCTATATTAGAGGTGCTCTGCCATTTGATGTCACGGACCACATCGGCTCTTTTTAAACTGCTAGTCTGACGCAGATGCAGACGCAGCAGTTCGCCCGTCAGGGGGTTAAGATGGTTATTTAGTCAGTCTCTGTACTTGTACCGGTAGTGTTTGGCTTCTTCCATAAGTCATTACATTGGGATAATAATGTATCTCCGAGTTACGAGTTTACAAACTTACCTTAGCTTCAATATAATCTGATGACAAGGACTTAGACCGAATCCTTGTCAGCAAATCAGTTGTAACGTAGAGGGTTGCCTCGCGGGTTGTCTCGGGGTCCCCGGGGTAAATTTAAGTGAAGAGAGGAATCAGACACGATTAATCACTTAATTAAAATTGTAGAACAGTTACTAAAAAGAATTTAGACATTAACAAGTGTAGGCTCAGGGCGTGAAGGTTTCGAGAGGCTTTGGACGTAGCTCCGGCGCTGGTAGGTGAAGAGCATTTAACTTGCCGAGTAGTCTAAAGTGGAAGAGGCCCGCACCTTGGCGTCTGCTCTTTTTATAAATCGCGTGGTGTGCGGGGTGCAGGGTCTCGGAGTGGAGTGTCTCGGAGTATTGGTGGTATCCGTGCGACGCAGTTACTACCGTGTGGATGAGACCAAGTCTCACTTTATCATTTTCTCTATTTATCAGTCCTGTTGCATAGTTTATTTATATAATTTTTAACTCTGCTAATGTATTTTGAAGAAAGTGGGGTACAATAGAGTTTTACTCCATTTCAAGTCACACGAGTGGGGAAACTGCTGCTTGTTAATAGTGGATAGTGTTTTGTGGGGTATCCACATCCCCCATAAGTTTCACAACAGTTTTAACAACAGTTTTCAGTATTTATAGGCAAGGTTTCAAGTGTTTAGCAGCAGGCAATCCGTTAGGCTGTTTACCAATACTTGTATAGGAAAGAGAACAAAATATAATGTCGTTATTGCTACAAAAAAACTATCTGTAACGAAGTTCCATAGAATCGATTTATATTGGTGTAAAGCCGTGGAGCTGGGCTACCTAACTGCCTAGATTACACGTTACTAACCGCACAGCTATTGTGAAATAACCGGTATCGCTAATTCTGTCGGCCTCTATGCAATGATTCCATAAGCGCGATGTTGTGCTTGGTGGGTATACTCGTTGACCGAGAATCTGTTGTTCTAAAACGTCCTAAACATCTATGTATTAAGGTTCTCATGAGCCTTTAAGTAAATCTAGGATCTATTGGTGATATAATTTCCTCAAACCCTTTTCAGGATAGCAAATTGGTGGTGTCAGACTGACAAAAGTATAGAACGGTTCGTGTACTTATTTATTCAATTAAGTTTAAAGGGCCTGTAAACAGTAACAACACCATTACGTTATTCTGTGGCGTTGGTGACCCTATCCTAGAAATTAGAAATGTTTAACCGGTTCTTCTTTCAGGTGACTCAATCAATAAGATTCCTATTCCTCACAAAAACATATCAGACTCTTAGATATCTTAGGTGCTAGTAACGGCTTAGGGAATAAATTTCTAAAACCCTTTCGGTTCTTTTTTTTCTTTTATACTCGGTCTTCGTTAAAATTTAGGTACTGTAGCATATCTCTTTGGTATTAATGACGCTCTGGCTCTGGTTCTCTCTTTAACTTGATTTGTATAAACAAACTGTCAGGCAAAGACAAAAACAGAAGAGAAGGAACTTCAACTTGTCCGGGAGCTTTTGACATCTAAAGTGAACTGTGTTTTGACCGTTGGAGAGCTATTCTTCGGCACGTATGAGCCGGTTCGACTGGAGTGATACAACTTCCCTCCTTCCCCTACTCCCACCCCTCCCCACTTCCGCCTTAAAGGCCGGCAACACACCTGAGACTCTTGAGTTGCAGGTGTCCAAGGTCCAACCATCAGGTGAACGGTCTGCTCGTTTGCCGACTATAGTATAATTTCATTGCATCCTCCCATAATTACACCGATTAATCTCTTGATTCAAGTGACCATCGTAGCACAAGAGAGTAGTACAACAGTACTTTCCACATCAATCCGATCCTCATCCTTTGAAAATTGTATACGTTTTAAAATTGCTAACCTGATTAAAATTACTGACGTCATACCGATAGATGTCATTGATTTATGTAAATGTGTTTAGCCACAGATAATATATAAAATGTAAATTGACATTATTACCATCAGTTACGTCAATAAAGCTCTTTTCTCGAAAGTTCTCAGAAACACCTCCGATTTTTTTTTTTAATATTTGTTTTTTTTTTTTATATTATTCTAAATCACAAACATTTTAGAGCGGGGACGAAATTATTTCAATAGGTATGTTATTATTGGAGAAAAACTTCACGTTCGTATCTATTTGTAATTTTTATATAAAAAAAATGCATCAAAATCGGAGCTATTTCTGAGGACTTCTGAAGAGTGCCTGTTTTAAATATTCATTGACGTGACTATACAAGTTAAAAGTCAAAGTCGTGCGCTCTCTCACCCCTGACATTAGTGTTATTACACTGAAATTGATTATATGTATTGCCAGTTTATAATTTGATTTTTTTTTATTTTATTACTTGTTCTTATCAGGAGCAGCTCGTCAACTGCAACTAAAACGATAGTTAATAATAATAATAACTGGACACATCTCACACACGACCGTCTGATCCCAAACTAGGCAGAGCCTGTACTATGGTAACCAGACTGCTGATAAACATACTTATATATTTCTAAATTCAAACATATTATAGATAAATTACACCCAGACACAGAACAAATTATCGTGCTCATCACACAATTATTTGTCCTGGGTGGGAATGATGTGGCAGGTCGTGTGCTTCTTTGGTGGTTAAATTTTGAAAAAAAAAAACTATTTTAGGAAAATAAGTTATCATATGGTACTATAAAACTGCTGCCTACGGTATCTAATTAAAACATTATTTACCAATATGGAGCGAGCTATGCTTGGAGTCTCTTTGAAGGATGAACTTCATAATGAGATCATCTGACAAAGAACCAAAGCTACCGACGTAGCTCTCAGGATAAGCATGCTGAAGTGGCAATGGGCTGGCCACGTATGCCGAAGGACCGTTGGAGCAGAAGGTAGCAGGGATGGACTGGATGTGGAAGGTGGAGGACCGGGTGCTGTGACGCACATTGGGAGAGGCCTATGTCCAGCAGTGGACTATGATAGGCTGATTTGTCAATTAAAATGTGAGTAAGCAAAATCCTGATAAATATCGACTATGACCTCAGACAAATCGACTAAAGGAGGAGACAACTTTTTTGCTTATTGGGAAAACCAAGTTTTGCAATTATAAAAGGACACCAAAATTTATTATACATACCATAATAAAGAAAAAACTACCTTAATCTCATTTCATTAAAATTTAAAATGTAATGTCAACTTGTATATTAAAAGGAATGCGGCCTTTTGCAAGGTTAAAAACATGTTGTTTAACTCAACTTTGACATTATTAGAACTCGTCGAGGAATTGCAAAATGGAAAGATGAGCTTAAAGTCATTGAACAGGAATTTCGTTCAGAAACAAAAAATATAACTCCGAACTCAAATGAAATTAAATAAAAATTGTAACAATATTTTTAAATAAACACCGCCTTCAACAAAATGTAATCATTATGCCATTTTCAAACAATATAAAACTGTCTGAAACAGTTACTCACGCGGATTTAGAAGCATACAGGATTAGTTGAATTTAGTGTTATTTTACCAATTACCTGTTGCCCTCCTGTACTCAAAAGATTAATCTTTGACAATACCTATAAATCAGTGTTTACAAGTCTTCGAGAATGTGTGAACATCGTCTAGTATCAACATAGCATGGTCCTTCCTACGTTCCACCTCCCTCTCTTACCTATCAAAGTAGTCACTTTGAATGAAAATATTCGAAAAGTTGAAACTATTTATAGTTTAATCAAACAAATTAAAGTTGAACCCGAAAAACTTTTTATTCGATAATACCAACAATTACAACGTCAATACAGACACGTGTTAAAACATTTGCTAGGCAAATTGTAGTCAATTGAGAGAAAGTCGAGTTTGTATCAAATGACTATCGAGAACAATTAAAAACAATTTGTAGATATCATTATTTATTTAATATAATCCCATACCGTCGATATATCTTCATAGCATTTTGAGAGTTTTCTTCTGTTAGGGAATAACAGCTCGAATTATGGAAATGTTATATTTAGGCGGCAAAAGGCTAAAGGATTTATTGAAACGTCAGACCAGGAACGTTTTTACCGAATAGCTTTCGAAGAATGGGTGTGTTATATATATATATGTAATACACCTCTTACACTTTTGGGGGATATTCATTATATAGGCGTAAATAGTTACCAAATTCTCTTTTATTTATTACAAAAAAGTGATTTTAGGAATTTTCAAACCTATAGCTATGTCAGTTCCATCGATGCCTCACCTAATGCAAGTTATATTATACTTACTCGTAGATACTTACTTTCATTTGTTGATTATTTTTTTCATTATTGTTTTAAGTGCCTAGTGCTACTTCAACCATTTCTGATCTTTTGTAGTGCATTCTTGCTTTATAAGTTCACTGCTCAGACTTATGGCTTTGAGAAACTTCTAGATCTTATGAGCAGTGATTGTTAGTATTTTTGCATAATGTGCAACCCTAGGATGATACTTTGGTACCGCAATAGTAAGCGACAAGGGTATAGAATATGCATGGCAGTTTTTCTACCTACTATATACTCTGCCTACTTTCATAAGATACTCGTGTGCTCTAAAAATGGCACTTAAACCGGGCCAATTAGCCTAGATCATCTCAGATGGCAAAATTGTGACAATAAGCAAACATCTCGGTCATCACGTCATGCACGTTATGTTACGTGTAGTGTACCTGTATTCATATATAATACCATCGTTACATAAATACATAAATGTGTAATATTTGTACGAACTTACTTATTTTTTAATAGTTTTAAAGCCTTTGTTTTTATAACAATGTCCTAGGTGCATTTTAAGTTTTAGTTTAGTGAAGAGGTTTTTCTTCTTTGGACTTTTTTGTGCGTCATTTTGTCTCTTTATAAAAACTACTGACTCACAAAAATTCTGATTAGTGCGTCCGACAATATTACCTCGTTTTTCAAATACCCGCATATGTAATTCTTACTCATAATAGATTATTAGATTAGACGTGTGTATTATGTACTTAGTTAAGAATTCAGTAAAAACCATTTCGCGTGTAAAAATTATAAATTTGTAAATACATTCACAAATTAAAGTACAGGCTAGGTAAATATAGATATGTAACATACCTACTTACATAACATTAAATTTAACGTATGCTCTGATATACAATAGACAAACAGCTGCTGCCCGTTGTGTTGGGATGGATTTGAATTTGGAATGGATGGAAATTCAAATCTAAAATATAGGGTTCCCGTGGAATATATTTGAATTTCTGTCCATTCCAAATTCAAATCTATTCTACGGGAACCGTACATTTTCCGGGATAAAAAGTAGCCTATGTGCTATACCAGACTATAATCTATCTCTGTGCCAATTGTTATCCAGATCCGGGCAGCCATTCTGGCGTGATTGAGTAACAACCATCTATCCATCCAAACTTTCGCATCTAAAATAGTACAAGTAAGATTTAGAAACTTACTTTAAAACCATGTATTGTTAAATATAGCCTAAGGTGTTATAATATAATGTTAGATATTAAAAGTTAACTGTGCAAAGAGACTGTAATACAGTATCAATAACTAAATACTACCTATTTATTTATTAAAATTTATTAATGAACGGTTGCGTAGTTCAAGCGTTATAACGTAACAAACTAAACTAAAAACTAAAACTCACTTTCTATAATATTAGTTAGGATTAACTAAAATATTATAAATATTTTAGCAGTACTGTTAGTAATGAACTCATAATTTTCGTTGTTGGTAGTGACACATGGAAGAACCATACATGTCTTATGCTGATGTCTATGCTCAAATAAACGAAAAGGGTCTTCCACTCAACTTTAGAGATGAATGTAATTTGTTTTCTAAAAATAAATAGCATAACCGCGATTATGTATTTATTATCAGCGTCGTTCCAAAATCAAATTTAAACCATTCTGTCTTCGCGCTTTGCTTAAACTATAGACTATTATTATATTTTCTTTGTTCCTCAGTTTATTTTTACATTATTAGATTAATGGGAACAAATTGTCGTCGGCCAGCATGCTTCAATGCGCTCCAATGACCACATAATTAAGTCCACTGATATTCTCGACTGGTTTCACAATCTGTCTAAAATTGATCGCGGTTTGTAGGAAATATTAATGAGTTTGCTATTATACGCGTAATTCCAATTCATAGCATATTATCTAATGTTGTTTATTATATATGAGTTGGGTACTAACAGACGTTGTCTTGCCCGAACGTTAAAAATATAAATGGAACCCAACGCCACCTACAGGGTCCAATTGTGAATCTAAACCATTAAGTCCACTCAAACACATTCTAAAATTTTTATCAAAATCGTTCCAGCGATTTAGGAGGAGTTCAGTGGCATACACAAGTAAAGAAGAATTATGTATAAATTATAATGACAACCTGTTGCCCGTGATTTCGTACACGTGGAAATTTTTTGTAAATTTTATCTCACGGGAACCGTAAATTTTTCTCTATCTCTTCATCTATCTCTGTGCCAAATTCCATCCAGATCCGTTTAGCCATTGTTGCGTGAAAGAGTAACAAACAATCATCCATCCATCCAACCATCCTCAGAAATTTTCGCCTTTATAATATTAATAAGATATATAGAAAAACATAGCGATAAAATCGCGGTAATATTTAGCCACTGATGACATCGATATCATCAAAGGATAAACTTATGTGTGTCCAAGTCCTGATTAAATCATTTGTGTATTCAAAGGTGAGCTTTAACGTGATTTTGCTGTACTTTAGGTAGTTCGTGCAGCACTCTTTTTAATGCATGCAATCTGAGAATCATTTTAGTTTTACCATTACTTTGAAGGATGCTGCTAACTTCAACGTAGTTTGAGACGATTGAAGGTTCCAGAGTTGCTTTCATATCATTGTTATCAAGTTCACTTTCAGTCGGCCACGATCTTTGTTGTGATCGATCAAAATTACCAGAACGGAAGCGATCAAATCAAAACGTAGCATGCGTTTTCTTACACAGTACTACGTCGGAAATCCTCGATTTTTTATTTAATATTAACAGCGATGTCAATGAGAAAACGAACGGCGGGCAAACAAATGAAAATCACTGATTTACTAAATGTTGTAACTTGACACATATTATCACAGACGGCCGTCTGATCCCAAAACGAGGCAGAGCACAGGTAACCAGACTGCTGATAAACATACAGACACAGAACAAATGATCACGGTCGTCACACAATTATTTGTCATGGGTGGGAATCGAACCCACGACCTCTGGCTCAGCAGTCGGGTTCACTAACCATTAGACCAACAGGCCAGTCATAGTATAATCAATATCATAGCTATGTGCATGATGATCATTGTTATCATAACGGCTTTAGGGGAGGCCTAGTTCCAAGCTAATATAAGATGAACTCGGCCTTTATCCGAATACTTACCGTGTTCCTTCGTACGTTACTTTCTCCGTGTAATACTCGAACGAAGAAATATATAATACAAACTATTGATTGCCGATTTCCCTCTACGTACATTCAAAACAACACCAAATCCGTAGTAACAATGTACACAAACACTTTGCGTGTGAAAGCCTCCGCAGCCGGCGCGGACGGATTGCGAAACTTCTACACACACCGAGCGTCCGACAGACCTGAATTGCGAAACGAATCGGAATCTGTCCTGTTATTATACTAATTAGACGCTAAATACGTCATGAATGAGATAGAAATATCGGAAAATTGTTTTCTCATGGAATGGAAAATAGACTTAGGATGGAAAATAATTAATATCATAACTTTTTTTTCTTTTTTTGTTATGGTACTCGTATAGGGGGCAAACGAGCAGACGGGTAAATGACTTCCACCGCCCGTGAGCACCTGCAACTCAAAAGTCACAAGTACGTTGCCGGCCTTTAAGGTGCGAGTAGGGGAAGGGGGGAATAAGGGGCAAGGAAGGGAGAGAGGAAGTGGGAAGGGTTAGGGCCTCCGGTGACCTCACTCACTCGGCGACAACTGCCGGTTTTCTGTGAGGCCGTGGTATCACTCCAGTCGAGCTTTAGTAAATTAAGAGGCATTTAAGTCGCCACCTATGTTTGAGTGTGATGGTGAGGTTCCGAGTCCCCAAACCATAAAAGTCTTGGTTATCTGTTTTATTTTGAATGGTAAAATAATTTAGTACAAACTGCCATATTTTCAACCCGTTCACCTCTTTGCGCTTTTTCCACTGTCCCATGTTTCTAGTCAAAGGTTCCAACATGAAATACACCTGTTGTCACGGATCAAAAACACAAATTTCTCTTTATTTTACTATTTTTGAACTGAAAACTTCTTTAGGCACGTTGGGCACTTTTGGTAGGTATGTTGGAAAAGTAGTGAACTCGCGTGACTGTCACGCTCAGATGACATATATGCATATGTGTGTATGTGTATGTTTTTTCACTTCTGACGTGCGACTGGCAGTTCATTTAACTACCGTTGTTGCGTCTTTATGGTTAAATATGTTATTTAGAAATTATTATAATTGAGTTCATAGTCTACATAGATAACCATGGGAAATAAATGTTAATAGAAAAATAATAAAATGAGATTCAAGTCAAGATTCGTTACCGGTCGTGTTAGTTTTGTTTAATTCTGAAAATGCCTAAAAAGTTTGTAGCCTATAGCGGAATACATAAAAAATAGGTTATGTTGTTTTATTATATTTATATAATAGCCCTAAACGACGTTTTGTTAAAGATTTAAAATTAACCATAAAACCCTATGGATAAATTTCACAGTCAATGATCTGAGACGAGTTGCAAAGAAAATAAAGAAATTCATTGTTCAATTATTGTAAACTGTGTTTTTATAAATTATGTTGTCATTTAGACTTTGTCAAGTTTTTAAAGATATTTTGAAATTGTCTATGGTGAAATTGCACTGACAGCTACCTATTCTTTTCTAAGGCTTCCATAAACGGAAAACAAAACATTTAGAAGATCAGTTCGTTATCTGTGTGTTTATGTCTGTCAAGGATATTTACTCAGGACAACGTTAGTCAAGTTTAAAATAATCCCACTAATATTATAAATGTGAAAGTTTGGACGGTTGGATGGATGGGTGGATGTTTATTACTCCTTCACGCCAAAACTACTGAACTGATTACGATGAAACTTGGTATGTAGATAGCTGGAGACCTGGATTAACATATAGGCTACTTTTTACTCGGATATTTCCACGGGATCGGGACTTACTCGGGTGAAACCGTGGGGCGCTCATAGTGTCAAATATTTCGGTTTAGTATAATATTATATTAATACCACATATTTGGAAACTCTCAAATATATAAAATCCTATAGAGTGCTTTCCATTTCAGTATATTCTAGTTTTCTGTACTTGGGGTAAGGTAATCAAACTCATACTTTCCAGAATGTCAACTATCCATTTTACTTTTATAGAAATTCACAGTGGCTGCCAGTTAGGTACCAGTTAGAATTATTTGACATGACATTTGAACATGAAATGTCATTTTCAAACTTGTTAGCTATTGTAATAATCTGTACACAATATTGACACACATAAACTCATAAACACACACACATACATAAACTCACGCCTTTGTCCCTTCAAGGAAGGCAGTGACAAGAGGCCGCCACTTGCTTCAATTTTTACAGACCTCAAGCGCTCTACTGTCATTAAATCTTTCAGACAAGCCCGCTGGTTGCGGGTACTTCTGACCTGCCCTTTCTTAAGAACATTGCCAATTCCATCGCCGATCAATGTACATTCGGCTTAATCGATACCATGATATTCGATGCTGTGACAAATAAAGTAAAATATCAGAAGGTAATCTATGGTAATATAAAAATATATATATATATATTACTTATGAAAAAAAAATCTCCAAACTCAGTATCCCTCTGCAAAATTTAGCAATACATATGACCCACAAGGGCTTAATTCCTTTATCACGGAACATTGCGACATCATTTACCATGGCTGCGCCAAAAATGAGTGAAATTCGTTAAAGTGATTAACACGAATTGCGCCCGCGCGCAACCGCGTTACGCACGAGGAGTATACGAAATCGTTTTGTATTTATTAATTTTAAGGTGTTTGAAGCTGTAAGAGTTATGCA
This sequence comes from Callimorpha dominula, assembly GCA_949752705.1. Classification (NCBI taxonomy): domain Eukaryota; kingdom Metazoa; phylum Arthropoda; class Insecta; order Lepidoptera; family Erebidae; genus Callimorpha; species Callimorpha dominula. The sequence continues at coordinate 2,583,725 of OX457000.1, read as the reverse complement.
TCCATTGGCAGCAAGACTTGGTTTTCAATTATGGTGATTAATGTACGTCAAAAAAACTGAGAGCGTCTTTATGACTTTAATTTGTAATAAAAACTTGTTTTGTGTTTAATCTTAGAAACTCTCATTACAATCTTTCACTTTTATCCCTAGAGTAGGAATTTTACTTTTAAATTGTTATGGGACCACTATTTTACATAGCGGGAAAATGACCATGCCTATTTTAGTTTCTATGACAGCCCGTGTTCCTAAACTTTTGGAAATGATTCGTAAAATTCCAGTGCACAAAAAAAATATATGTATGATCGGTCATATAACTTGATATAACGAGTAGCCAAACAATTTAGAGAAAATACTGTAAATCTCCGCACAATAATGACAAACGAGGAATCCGTCTTCCTCTCAGAGAAAGCAGCACTTTCAGTTTTCCAAATTTTCCGAAATATTGCAAATTTGTTTTCTTAACTAAAAACTTTTTTGGGACTATCAAATCCCTTTAATTTTTGTACAATAGATAGAATATAGGTATTTCTTCACATTATAAAAATACCTACCAACATTTCTAAAACCGTGCCAAGTTATAAAATCAACGGGTAATCAGAAATTGAGGTCACTATTGACAGTATGACCGCTATTATGTCATTATATGTAAGCGATTATCAGCCTTGTGACGTTACTTAACAGGTGTCAATATTGCGTATCTGCGTAGCTACGGTTCTGTCGTAAACTTTATAGTTGTTTCGTAGATCAAACAAAACGTACACTACACACAGTTATTTTCAACAATACCCTAATGAACCAAGACAGTTTTTATTTTGTCACACGCAAATTAATTATGGAAAAACTAGGCAACAAGGATGGATGGTCAATCCAGAAATTAAGTGTCCACAAAAGGAGTTGATACGCGATTCTTCAACAAAATCCCTAGCGATGCGATGTGCAAAAATTGTTAGAAATAAAAAGAATAGGCTGTGATAAATCGTAGTCTTATTTAATATAATTTTAAACTTAATTAATATTTATTTATAATATTGCCTTTAAATCATATTCGTAATAATTACGAAACTTGAGTTCATGAGCAATCTTTATTAGTTAACTGACATGTAGGTATAAGCCAGACGAAGCAGACGCACCATAGAATACCAATTATTAGTTTCTGCGACAAAGGTACGTAGGACAAGCAATAAGATGTCGAGTTAAAAACAAAAATATAACGGGCGCACCCGAAATGGCGATACATTTATAAAACTCTTCTCAGCCATTTTATGTACCTGGAAACATTAAAAGTATTTTCGATTTTTAAATCTCTGTGTGTGTGTTGTTGTTTTTTAATTCAGTTTTCTAAGTAAATAAAAAAATATGTAGGTACTTATTTCTATTCTGAAATGACAATGGAGTATTGTGATACTCGTTATTAGGTTGTTTGGTTTTTCATCTAGGTACTCTTGCGATTATTGAAATTCTCGCCTGGTACTACACTTTCGGGTAACTTATTTGCTTTAAAACGCGGTTGCGTAGGAGTGACAAGCGATTAAAGGACGCAAGTTTATTAAAAAGATATTCGTTGTCAGAAAACATTTGCACATTGAATTATGTAAAAAACAAATATGTTGGTTATATAAAAAGTAAAGTTAGTGTAATCTGGTTGTGACTTCCACGGTGTAAAATATCTAGGAAGAGAGGAACACAAAACAATTGTTTACTGAGGTCCATGATAAACCTAACTTATGAAGTAAATGTAGTAAAAATATACATAACTAACTGTTGCCCGCGACTTCGATCGCGTGAAAATTTTGGTGTAATCTATCCCACGGGAACCGCACATTTCGCTATAATCTATGTCTATGCCAAATTTCATCTAGATCCGTTCAGCCATTTTTGCGTGAAATAGTGACAAACATTTATCCATCCCTACAAACTTTCGTCTTTATAATATTAGTAAGATTCTAATATCAAAGTGTTTCGCTATATAACTATTGATATTAAGTACACAAATATTTAAAAATACAGTCACTTTCATTCATTAATACTACGGTAACTAATTTGATTTCATCAATATACCGGAGTATAACGAACTTAGAAAACGCTCATACCTCATCACTTGCACCACAACGATTTCGCAATATGACCTGCATAGTGTGTCCCTATATTCGAGGACCACATTACCCAAATGGACTTATTATAAGTACAACACTATAATTTTTGCAGTATAAGGCCTAACATAATTTCAAATTATGCCAACTGACGGCCTCTGTGGCGAAGCGGTAGTGCATTCGACTGCCACGCCGGGGGACTCCCCGCTCAATGTAAATATTTGTATGCATGAATATGTCTATTATCATTTTTTATGTATAATATGAATGTATAAAAAAAAGTATCTAAGTATGATTACTTGTGTTCTAGAATCCATAGTACAAGCCCTCGTAATATGTCTCAAGATATTATTATTGTTAAATACGTCCCCACAGTTTATTGGTCGTAGCGTGATATATATATTACTACGTACGTAGCGATGACTATTAAAATAATAATAAATAATCGATCAAATAATAAAAATAATAATTGAATTGAATAAGTAATAACAACTATTAATACTATATTAAAATTATTAACGAATCTATCAATTAATAATATATACAATATAAAAGTATCACAATTATATCCTACGATATACATTACACTGAACGCTTATTTTAAAATTATGTATGTTTGTATTATCTTCCTCTCTCCCAAACAAACTGTGCTGCGCCCGACAGGGTCCATAATTGTTACTCCTTAAACTGTTATCACCTATGTATATACATTATGGAAGCAATAAACTATTGAGTATTGAGTATTGAGTATTGAGTATAGTCTATAGCCTTTCTCGATAAATGGGCTATCCAACACTAAACAAATTTTTCAATTCGAACCAGTAGTTCCAAACAAAACAAACTCTTCAGATTTATAATATTTGTATAGATTGATGAATATTCCAAATCATGTTAGGAATATATTCCTATATATATATATATATATAGAGGATTTGTTATTTAAAAGAAATGCTTTTTAATCCTTATACGAATGAGCTCTTATCTCTACATAGTATAAAACAAAGTCGGTTCCCGCTGTCTGTACGTTTAGCTCTTTTAAACAACGCTACGTAACGGATTTTAATACGGTTTTCATCAATAAAAAGAGTGATTCAAGAGGAATGTTTATACTCATAGTTAAATATTGTTTTATGTTAATTTGTTGAAATATGACGGTAATTGTTCACCAGGTTAGTATCTACATTGCCTCCGTGCGAAGCCGGGACGGTTCGCTGGTTTAGCTGTTACTTAAAGCTTTTTAAAAGATTGTTATTTATTTTTATTTAAATTTGGAAACATTAAAAAAATACTAAGAAAGGAGTTCTTTCCTTGTTTACATGCGTTTTTTATTGATTTGAACTTGTGTAATGTTTGTCCTACATAGCCGTCCGTTTTAGTTTGTTCATTCTATCCACACTTTTAAAATAATGTTATGAAATTGTTTTTGAACTTTCGCGACTTTGAAACATATTAGATGTATAACTCGGGACTTAATCGCGATAGTGACCGACAGGTAGCTAAACAAGTAATTGTACCTTATAAATATTCCTATAATTTATCTAATAAGTGTTCGCTAATAATGGCTATTGGTATAATAATCGATTACTTTATTAGTCGATTAATTTCGTCGAGTCAAATGGCAATTTTTTACCAGGAAGTCGTTCATTAAAACTTTGTTCTATTCTAAAATATAGAAAAATTACATCAGTATATTTGTCATGTTTATTTATATCATGACAAAAATCAGGTTTTATGTTCCAACACCTGTAGGCACGACACGCGCCTCGTGTTAATCGAAATTACGTATTATATAGAAAGCGATATTATGAGTGATGTAATAGGGCGCGGCCGAGATGAACCGACTTCGCCCGAATGAGCTTTCCATTTTTAAAATCGAAGGATTTCATTTATGGTTGGAGTGTGTCATTTTTGTTTAAAACTGAAACTATAGCTGATTTCGTTTTTAGCATTGTAACGACGGCGGCGGCGTTATGTTTAGATAATGTATAGTTATTGCTAATTACAAATAATTTTATTTAGGTATTACCTTTTATCGGACGCACAATTTGAGAGGTTGTTGAATTGTTGGACTAGAAACAAGTGACAAGGTCTTAAAAGTTACATTTAAAATATAATAGTCTATGTCATAATATGTTATTAATCTATATATTGATTACAAGCTTGTAGATTTTTAACCAACTTCAACAAAGAGAGAGGTTTACCCGTTCTGCGATCTTTGCCAATTCTAAATAGGCTTTAATGATATTTTTATTGAGTGGGTTACATATTCAAAGTGAATCTATCCAACCCCAAGGGTAGCAAAATAGCTAGTTAAGTTTTAAGTGCCATATTTTAGTCGCATTGGAGTCGGGTACTTTGTTTATAAGATAATCATGAAGGAAGCATTTATAGCAACAGCACATCGACTCAACTAAAGTACAAAAGTTCAAGTTGAGGTGCAGGGAGGTAGCAGGAAAAAATAACTAAACGACCTGTTTTGTCTACGTCCCATTTAATACACCTTTACAATGTAGTTCTTACATACTTACTTAACATACTTAAATACAGGTATGTAACCTACTTCACCTACGGGGTAACACAAAAAAATATATTGACATGACAAAGGTACAATATATTTTTTTTTGTTTTACTATGTTACAGTATTAAGTTACGCTGCAAAGCAATGTCAAATGCAAAAGCACGTCATTCTTAACCTGTTGCGTGTAATAATTGATATATATATATGTGCATTTAACATACTTTCATATTACGAACCTTTTTTTTTTTTTTAATTCCACGATTCTTGTCAACTTGAGTTGATTTAATAGGCGTCATAGATCTTAAACACAAATGTCACAGTATTATTTAACGTCATTGTATATTTATTCTGCTCAAAAATATCAAAAATGATTAACCCCTAAACGAACATCTTTACCACAAAAATACTCGTAGTAAATTGACATTCATCATGGTGACTATACAGTGTATATATTAATTGTTGAAATTGAAATATTTTAGTAATAGTATTATTACTTGTTACAGGTACGTACTTGAAGAATAAAAACCAAAATGGAATGTTGACTACGATTGGTGAAGCGGCAGAAGTTTTAAGAAATACTAGGATTTGACTGGATTTGTAACAAAGTGTACAAAACAACTGTGTAACATCGAGTTTAAGTCTATTTTACTTTTAATCTTGCATGCATGTGTAAAAGAACAATTCCCATTCACAGAGATTATCTCAATTTGAGGGTTTTTTAATTCTTATATCAGTTTTACTGACTTAAATTACAAAGAGATTTTTGTATTTTTTTATACACTCCATAGTGTAAATAGCATACTTTTGCATACTATTGTAAATTTAACGATCAGAAATGTAGTTGTTTTAATTATTTGTGTACGCATTTGAATATACGTGAGAAAGTGCGGATCAAGACATTAATGAGTATTATTATTTAAGTCAATAAGTATAATTCATTTAAACAGATGATAACATTCAAATTGAGAAAAACTTTCTTAAATAAATGAATTAACTAATGAACGTTTCTTCAAATATATTTTTTTTCGTAATTTTAAAGCAGCTTTCTTAAATCTAAGAATTTTATTTTAAAAGTAATTACTACGAACGATGGACATCTTAACTGGTATTTCCTAGCCACTAGCATTCTGACATGACGTTAATTAAAACTTCTGTTTGACATACTAACAACTTGAAGAATGTTAACAGTATCACAACAGTATCTAAAACCATAATTGCCTTCATTTAAAAAAAAATATTGTTTTTAATTAACATATTTGAATTTCGACACACGTTGCAGAACGATTAAAATTTTAAAATAAATAATTAAGTAGACACAAATTTTAGTGCCTATATAAATAAAATAATGAAATTAAATTGTACATTAGTTAAAACCATTACTGTCAGTTTATAACTAATAAAAAGTTTATTGTCGCCGATTTGTCATTGATCTGAGTTCCAAGTTGCAGGGAATCGACTTCTTGTATAATTTTTGGTGACTTTGTGAGTAACCGAAGGCCCGTATAAGATATACTTAGAATATTCTAAAGTACGATAAACGGGAAGCTCTCGTTAGTACAATAGGCATTGTACGATATCATAGTAATTTTTGAAAGCACCTGCAGGCTGCAAATAATTTTAAGAATAAAGGAAAACATTACTCATAATCTGTTAATATTACATCAAGAGGGTAAGTAAAAGCGTAAAGTTGAATAAATCATTGACCTGTATTGATTACGTCACGAATCATGAAACGCATTAAAATACAGATTATAAAACAATTATGCGTACTGCAATTTCAAAGCGATTATATCGGAATCGACTACGGATTCTAATTACAAATCTTAGTCGATTGGTTCTCATTGTTCGTAATCACGAATATTTGAATACAAAACTACTGTTGACTTTTTTACAGAAGTCTTTATTTTGTTATGGCGGTGATCAATTACCATTCATGAAAGAATTGTCTGCGTGTGAAAAATCCATTGAGCAACTTCATGTTGTAAGGCTGTATTGTATGTGTCGTGTAGACGCTGTTCTAATTTTAAAATAATAATTGAACGAATTATGTTATTATTTTGTAAAATATAATAGTAGGTTATGACAATAAAATATATAATATCTTGCTTAATGTTTTTATAACCTCGATTTAAAAATATTTTGCGCGTTTTACTATTAAATAATTTCGTAATAATAAATAGAAGATTTCGAATGGATGGGTAGCTTTGTTTACCAGGTTATTTAAGTGAAAACTTCTTTAGGCACGTTTGTGCACTTTTGCCATGGAGAATAAGCACTAAACTAGTGACCGTCACGCTAATAATACAAATGAAATTTTTCATTTAATTGTTAAATCACATCATTTTAACAAATATGTTATCGTTCTTTAGGCAGTTCATTTTCTCGATGCTTCTCGATGTATCCATTAAAATTATCCAATGCTGTAGAACTCCGTGCTTGTATCATTGTTACAGAGAGAGCCATCGGCACGTATGGGCCGGCTCGACTCCGCTCGATACCACGGCCTCTCAGAAACCCGGTAGTGAAATAATGCTTTCATTGCTTTTCGCCGCGTGAGTGAGGTTACCGGAGGCCCTAACCCTTCCCTCTCCCCTATTCCCGTCCTTCCCCTCTCCCCCCTCTCCTCCCCTCTAATCCCCCTCTCCCGTCGTCCCGCTCTTCCCCCTCTTCCCCTATTCCCACCTTAAAGGGCGGCAACGCACTTGTGACTCTTGAGTTACAGGTGCCCATGGGCGGCGGTAGTCATTTACCATCAGGTGACCCGTCCGCTCGTTTGCCCTCTATATAATAAAAAAAAAAAAATGTCACCAACCTGTGGAATGTGACGTGTTAAGTTGTCGTTTCGTTTAAGTTTTCACTTCTGTCAGCAGTTCCATGACTGCCTATTTTTGTATCACTAAGGCGACATATAGAACCCTCTTTTTAACACTACAAAAAGGACCTATGTTGAAAGTTTTAAATGACTCGGACTTATATAGTACAATACAAGAAACAAATATATTTCAATGTTGACAATATAGCCTCCCTATGTGAGTTGCACCGACCTTCTATTTACACTCATAAGTTCATAACACTAGTATAAATTAAAACATTGGAATACCCGCGACTTGAAAATCACTTCAACTTCTAATCTTCGAACAGCCGAATAGATTTTCTTGAATTATAGAGCACACGCGATTAAAAAAAAACAAATCAAAATCGATCGTTGAGGAATTATGATGTCACGTCATAGACACACAGATGCACAGACGCACAGGTTCACAGTTCACACGTTCAACTCACCACTTTTTGCGTCGGGAATTAAGAAATAAAACTGAGTCCGTTTTATTTCATAATAACTTTATTTTAAGTTTAACTTCGAAAGTCAGACCACACTATAAAATATAAATATTGTTATTAAAAATAAAAACCCAATTAAATTAAAAATAAAAACACCCTCAAAGTATAGACCACTCATTGAAAAATAATATTTAAAAGTCTCTAAGAGTTACAGTTAGCGAAATTAAACGGATATTGATAAATACGAAAAAGAAAAGAAACCACTTCTAGTAGGAAAAGTATTTAAAAGATAAATTATAACTCTTACATTTTACATTTCATATTATTTTATAATATGAATTTTAGCACTTAATTTACTGCCACAAGCTACGAACCGTTTGAACGTGTGACATCATCGCAAAGAAATTATATTTTTAAATATTATGAATTATGATATATATATATATTTGTTTAACGGCAAACGACGTGAAAGTAGGGTTGTCACTAATATGGATTACAAAAGATTTTAGTGTTTGCTCTTTATACTACATACTAATCATAGTTAATTTTATTACTAATAGGAAATGGTCTTTAATGAGAACCACATTTCCATATACAGTGGTCTTAGTACATCTATCTGGTCTCAGTCTGTTTGTCCGTAGAACACAGCTGTATATTACGTATCTAGTATCTACGCACAAAGATTCATTTTGGCACAGGGTTGTACCCTATTACTATAAATATTTAAAATACCAGGTTATAAATTATTTGATAGGGAGGTACCTAACCTTAATATATAAGCCATATGAAGAAAACTTAGCCGCATCAAAATTCTTCTTCAGTGTACAGAATAAGAACATAATATGTACCTACATAATATGGTTTAAATTCACGAGCGTGCTTTAATTATGTGAATTTGAATTTTTATCCAAATTTCCTCTTTACACACTACTAAGGCAAAAAGTATACATGGTTGCAAACTGTAAGTTGCAAGATTACTATCTACATTGTTCAGTTGCTTTGTCTAAGATAAATGTGGTTCTCATGAATGTTGCCAGTACTTAAGTGTTTTTGTTACACATTTAGTATTAGTTAGTTACATAAAGAAAGATCAAGGAAATACATAAACCTTATTACATATTTTTCCGTCCCGCACAAGAAAATTTTGGACATCCTTACATGAACGCGCATGATAATTTATCAGTACATCAAGATTTCTCCAAAGAGGCTTTGAAAGATATAAATTATACGCAGATGCAAGCCATTAAATGGGTAGTCAAACCATTTTGTTAATCTCTTCTTTTTATCATAATGTTTCATTTAGTTTTTTCTTACGAATGAGTTTTAATATTAAATTAAACCTAGAACATAATTGGATAAGCAACAAAACAAATCACTACTTAAAGTAGAGAAAATTCTTTATCTACACCTTCCTGATGATTACTTTTATTTCATTTTTTATATACCTACACATAATCTTGTCATAAATTGTCACTCAATGGTTCTTCTAATTTAATTATAGTCACTTCAAATCAAAATACAAAACACGGTGTTTTATATTATTTAGCTCATATACAGCTACCTACTACAAATTAATATAAAAATAATAATGAAACAAACATACGTAAAATATGTACAATTATACATACCTACATACATATGCGTTTCGTTGCCACTCCCGCTAAAAAAAAATAATGCACTATTCTTTGTTTGGCCAAGGACATGCTTGTTATTCAGCCTACAATTCGGAAACGTTAGATTTATTGACTAAAGCGACATGCATGCAATGGTTAACTAAACTAATTTGGCATTTAGATCGGGCCTCGTGAGTGTGACCATGGCCGAATGTAATAAATAGTGATGTGATTGACCTTCATGTTTATCGTAATAGGTACAACATTGACAAATTAAGGCATCATTTGATTAATAATGTTTCTAAGTCCAAAGTCATTAGTTTTCGTTTCTTGTAAGATTTGGAACCCAATGTAAGATTTATTATTTGAAACGAATAAATATATTTACATAGACTATTATAGATTCGAATTGGTAAATGCAAGCTATCAATCAGGCTTTCGCAATATACTTGTTGGACACCTCGTCTACATTTGTTTAACATTGTTTTTTTTTAACTTTATGTTTACTTGTAGCAATATTATGTGTCATTTAGATAGATAGAACATTCTTTATTGTACACCACAGTTGAACAGAAATTAAACATAGTTTATACTAAGCGGCAAGTACAATGGGCGGTCTTATCGCTAATAGCGATGTCTTCCAGACAACCTTTGTATGTAAACAACAGAGGAAAGTAATCGGTAGCTGGTGGCGTACCAAAAATATTTAGAACGGGAACAATTAAATAATAAATATAGTAGCTAGGTAAAGCGAATGATATTATCTGAGAGGTAAAAATGGGGTGAATACACATACACATACACGTATTACGTGAGGTGACAAAGAACGCTTACAGAAGATGCAGATATTTATGTTACAGAGTATATTATAGAGTTTTGGGCATAGTCTTAACAAATTTAAATTGCTTGTTGTATTCAATAAACTTAGTTTCCAAGATGGACATATTATTTTCTTATTGAGAGGAGAGCCTCTTTAAAAAAAGACTAAATGATTTGATATTAAAACAGTAAATTATTTTATTACTAATTTCAGTCATCATATACTCGTAAATAGGTCACAGCAACAATAGTCCTATGTCCATGTCCTATGTCCAATGTTAATTTTTGATAATGGAAAAAATTTTACTTCTATCATAAATAAATGGGTTAGTGTTTGCTCCGAGACATTTTATCAAATAATAAAGAAGATAGGAAGACCAGCATATCTATTAAATAAACTTATAATACCTTTTACCTTGAAACTACAAAATATGATGGCTTAAAGACGATTATTTACTTTGTAGAGACACTAATTAAAAGCCGGGATATTAAAAAGAAAACCAAAATGATTATGAGAATTGGTAAAGTTGACAATATTAAAAGCATCAAAAGTATTCAAGAGTACTCTCTATAAAACGTATTAAAAATGAGGTTTAAATTTGAAAGTAATTTTATTAAAATAAGTACAAACCAGCGTCCAAAAAGAGATTTAAAGTAAGGCAATTCAACATCTAATATGAATACAATTAAATATATAATTTCACAGACAAGGAAGACAGCCTGTAATTACTTTTGTGCGGTCGTGATATTCCGCGTAATAATTGTTTAAGGCTTGAGAAATGGCCTTGAGTTGAATAATATGGGAAATTCGAAATGGTTTTTTAGTTGATGTATTATCAAATACCTCACTTTTTCTTTTTTGGACTGCGTTTCGAGCAAATCGCGTAAGTTGGCGTTTCTTTGCGATTAATCGTAAGGTTCTAAGTTGGTCCTTTTCTTCTATTTGAAATTATTGAGTCGATTCGTTAGTCTTAAATATAATCGATTCGGCATTCAATTCAGTGCCATACCTTTTTACTCCGGGTGCTTGTTTTGCCATTATTGTAATGCACAAATGAAAAAATATTAGATTATTTTGCCGTTTTATTTATAAACACGGGATGGTTTGGAAAGGGAGATACTTCGTTCGAGAAATTATGTTGTATTTTACCTGAAACACTCTAAAACAGGTTTTCAGCTAATAATAAACCACTTAGTTAAATATAACTGCTAATTCAAACCCTTCCTACAGTCAATAAATAACACATGAGGTATATGCAATGAAAGTGAGAGTATCATACCGGAACCGGACCGGCTGGTATCCACCTGCGCGAGCGCATAGTGACGTCACAACTCGGCCGTTAGTTAAAAGCTCGCGTTCACTGTAGTTAACTTGTAGTAAAGTGTAAATGATAATTAGGTATGTCATTTCAAATGGTTAAATATGGAAAATACTGGTAGACCATGACTGTCCATTTGTTACCACGACCCTAACTTCTTAACTAATATTATAAATAGGAACGCGAGTTTGTTTGTTACTTTTCAGGCCTTAACTTCTCAACTTGACTGCACGGATGGTGCAATGGTTTAAGTGGTCACCTCGCCACTACGCCGCGCCGAGTATTGTTGGTTCGAATCCCACACGGGACAAAAATTTCTGTGCTCCTGGTGACACAGGCATTTTCCTAATGCGGGAGTTGTCTTTTTTAAGAAAAAACAAAACTGTTGTGGTACAGATAAGAACATAGAGTACCTTGCATCCAGAAAAAAAAAATATCCGTTTACAAGTTATGACCGTTTGAATTCAAAGGTATTTTTAACTCCGTTTCTCGTAAAAGCAGCTGGAATATGTAAAGTTACAGATTGTAATTCGTACATATTTTAATACCTGGACTGGCCTGTTGGTCTAGTGGTTAGTGATCCTGACTGCTGAGCCAGAGGGGTCGGTTCGATTCCCAATTGAACCCACGACCTCTGGCTCAGCAGTAGGACAAATAATTGTGTAATGAGTACTATCATTTGTTCTGTGTCTGGGTGTAATTTATTTATAATTATTTGTAAGTATATTGATTAGCAGTCTGTTAGTTATTTTTTCACTATTTGGGGGGTAACAATAATAATTTGAGACATCTCACAGACCATCCCATAATGTTGATCCATATCACAAAGACAATAATTATTCTGTACTAAATCCAAACCTATCAAATCGCAAAATCGTGCAATTGAAATTCCCTTCCAAATATCAAATTATAGAAAGCACAATTCTACTACTTAATTAAGTTAATAAAATAACTTATTTTGCTTCTGGAGAGAAGCTTATATTCGTATCGTAGTCATTACTTTTTAAATGTTATTCATTATTATGTTAAATAGAAACAAGTGAAAGGAATTGTTGGTAATGATATAGTTGTTTAACGTATTACATACGGTTGGAAGAAAGTTACCAACTTTTATTTAACATTTTTTCTAGATACGAGTACATGTAGTAGGTATATTAAACTTTCTTTAGAGCATAGATCTATATACTTGCATAATCTTTTCCCTCTCTCGATCGAGAATCTCGAAGAGATCGATTTTGAAATACTGGATTTTAAATGTAAATGGTGCATGGAAAAGATACCACGTACATAAAAATAGTAAACGACAAAAACAGATTTTAGACTAATATTTAAAAAGAGGAGAAATGTCAGTGGTCACTTAATAAGATATGATAAATTAAGGTATCATATTTTTAATTGCAGAATAACATCAAAACAAAAGAAAGCAAAGAAATCTACGTAAAACGTACGAAGCAATAAGAATTTTTAGAAGTTAAAGAACAAGATAAACTAAAATGGAAGGGTTGAAGTAAAAGATAATGATAGAAAAAAGATATACAAAGATATAGACCACATTACACGTCGTTACAAACTTACGCTTCTTATATGGTGATTTATAATTAGCACATGATACAAATGACGTAACGATACAAAAATGTAACAGGAGACGCAGGGCAAGGTCTTAGGCCACGGTCTAATACACAATACACGTACAGACCTACATACATAGATACTCATACATAAATAGTACGCAAATTTGTAATTGTATACGTTCGACCGATCGATGAGGTTAGGTTAGTTAGTGTTTGTTTACAATTAGATTGAATATGAGATGGTTCTTTGCAGCCTCTAGTCCTATTTTTTTCCGGCTGTCCGCTTCCTCTATTTATGTCACTCAAGCTCCGTTCTTTACAGATTCAAAAGACCTTAGTTACGGCCGGATCAACGTTCAGGAGGGATGTTAATTTTAAGATTTTTCATTTTTAAAATTTATAGATGGCTTTGTCAGCACTGGCCTCATTTGACGTAAACTTAACCTTATTAGTTAAGTAGTCAGTAAATATCGATACGAAGGATAAAGGATTCGTATACTTGTGAGATACTAAAAGGCACGTGCTTCTAATTTAACAGTGGTGACCGTAGCTATGTTTAGTCTTTCTAAATAGTTTTCCCTGTTTCTTTGATAAAGGGCCGAATATCACCAGAAATCGTAAAGTAAATATTTATTTATTTATTTAAAACTTTATGCACATAGAGTACAGAAGCGGACTTAATGCCATAGGCATTCTATACCAGTCGACCTTCGGGTGATGCAGAGAAAACAGGAAGTAGGTGCAATAAAAAAAAAATTTCAGAACATTTTTCAATTTCAATTTCAAAACAAAAACTAAATATCAGACAAAAATACTTAAAGTATATAGGATAAAATACATATCATAAACATACATACAAATATGTACACAAACATAATACATACATACATACAAATATAAACATAGTAACGATTTAGATGATAAACTATGGGCAAGTTGCTTCTGCTAGTTGTTCGCAAAAGTACTCCTTTACTTTCACTTTGAATGAGTAACGATTGGTGGCCATCCTGATTTCGAGGGGAAGCGCATTCCAAAGAAGAACAGATTGAACGAAGAAAGAAGAGCCTACAAAGTCTGTGGTGTGAGAGGGACAAAGAAGAAGAAGATTATTTAGGGAACGAAGGTTTCTATCATGATTACTACTTAAATATTGGAAATATGAAGTTAAATACGTTGGGGAAGATGGGGAATTAAGGATGGTAAACAGGGCAGTGAGGCTCGCAACATACGGCGCTGACGAATAGGCAACCACTTAATCTGAGAACGGAAAGAGGACACATGGTCATATTTACGAAGATTAAATATAAATCGAATGCAGTTATTAAGAAGACGGTCTAATTTATCGAGGAGATCTGCAGTCAGGTCATAATAGCACACATCACCATAGTCGATTATAGGGAATATGAGAGTTTGCATAAGCATTGTCTTTGCAAATATCTCTGTATGATGAATACTATAAAGAGCATGTTATTGATATGCAGCAGAAAATATGTCTGGAACATCACGGACATCTTGTCGGATAGTGTTGACAAATGTACAATCCGAGCAGTCAAGTCAGAAAAAGTCAAGGCCTAAACAAATTTTGTTGACTTTCTTCGTCTTCGTAATAATTATACAAAGACTAGCAGCGCCCCGCGGTTTCACCTGCGTAACTGCCGATCCCGTGGGAATATCGGGATAAAAAGTAAATATGAAGCCTATATGTTAGTCCAGGTCTCCAGCTATCTACATACCAAGTTTCATCGCAATCGGTTCAGTAGTTTTGGCGTGAAAGAGTAACAAACATCCATACATCCATACATCCATTCATCCATATATCCACACATCCATACATCCATACATCCACACATCCATACATCCATACATCCATACATCCTCACAAACTTTCACGTTTATAATATCAATAGGATTATACATAGAAGGGTCGGTGATGTTGAAGGTTGCATGCTCTGTTAACCCTTATTAATGTTTCCAGGTCGGTAAGTGTTTTAGAGGCGAAAGAGAAACAAAAAACAAATGCATGGGCTGAGCTGCTTTCATTTACAATTTGTTTAGTTATTTTAAATAAGTTATTTCGTATTCATATAGATACAGGGTACTTAATATCTATGTTAGTAGGTAAGCATTAAAGTAAATAAGATAAATTTGACCTAAAGTAGGCATTTTTCGGATATATAATTATTACAGAGTCTGTTTGAGCAAATTCCAATGTTCTGAGTAATAATCATGATTACTAAAATACGTTTGTTCTTATGTAATTATTTCGATTAATCCGGATGATCTAGTATCGGACTCTAAAAGGGTCCTTACTCAAGGAGTTGTAACGTTCTGTCACGTCGATTCCTATAATCGAAACAAAACAAAGTATGTGATTGTCAAATATAATATATAGCATTTAATTTGTCAATATTTTAAGAAATAGACATTATTTCGTCTCTTACAGATCAAGGATAAATTTGACATTTATCCATTTTTTGATCTTTAATCTTAGCCATTTGGTACATATTGATATTTGTTTTTGCATTGATACAAAAGCAATCATTTTAATACCCAAAACGCCTACTAACCTTTACGTATGGGCTTATTGTTACTATTTCTTAACACCAAAAGTGTAACGAACAGTGATATAAAAACAGTAACCTTTAATTATTAAAGCCAGGTTAGATTAGAATCTGAGAGTCAGAGGCACGTGGGAAAGTTTAACATTGAAGGCACGACGATGTGACTTAACTAAAATTAAAAAAAAAAACTTTTATTTCTGCTATAAACAACTTTTTAATCAATTTATCAAATAAGAAGGAATTGCTACAGCCATACCCAAATAAGGGCACAATGCAATCCTTGACTAAAAAAAAAAAAAAAATTAAATATGGAACTAAACAGTATAAATAATACAGACTATAAAAGTTATTGTAATATCTGTGTCTTTGTTGTTATCTGTGTAATTGTTACATCACTACAAACGCTAAAATGCAAATATATCTGACCCGTAACCTAATTCTAAAGGCCAAATATAAAAGAAATGCATGATAGGTCTTCCAAAGGTCACATATTTCACAAATGCGAGCTTACATCGTATCGTTGCAAGTGTTGCCACGTTATGGTGTCAAGTATGCGTATAGGGAATCTAAAAAGTATTTAAATTTAATCGTGGTATGGTGAAAGAAAAGGTGTTTATTACGTAGATTTGTGTGATGTGACTTTTGATGGTGAATTAGTATGCAATGGCGGCAATTGCTTGAAACGTTACTTGATTGTTTAATGTCAAAGAAGTCTTTAAAAACAATTACATATATACAAATAAACACTTGTACCATTTAGCTGTAAGCAATATCAGATGACATTGACTTCATCCGAAAATTTGAAGGGAAGTTTCAAGGGCAGGCTCTAAAAGGGGCACACCATATGTGGTTTCAGGCAGTTCCATTCCAACGCACAACTCCACTCAAAACCCATGTGTTAGTGATGGCCTAAAGGGTTTCCATACGCATAATAAAAATCGCTTTAAAAGTAGCTGAACAAACATCACGGAGATCTAAAACTTTGAGGGTTTTGATAGTTTTGTTCGATATGTTGAGATAAGTGATATAGCAATGCTTCATATGCAGAGAATCGCGTGACGCGTAAGTAGAACAACGTAACGCTTGCATGCTACACTGTGACAATGACGCTTTATATTAATGTAAATGGTTCTTTTCTAACACAACCTAAAATTGGTAATTTTGTTCTTAATTATATTATTTTAGGATTATAAATTAGATGTGAATGGTTAATAAAGTTAGTTACAGCTAATTTATTACAAATATTAAAGAATACTGTACATACAAACTTTATAATTAAGTATATTAAAAATAATAAAAACAAATATATATGGGTGCTTAGCTAGTTTCTTATAAACGGAACGAGCACTCAGACCCCTTGATCCTTTCGTTTCGACCCCCAAACGGCTCAAAAACATAGTTACCGATTAAATTATTGTATTTGCGCCGTTTGAGGTAAGCGGCGCTAGCACAACCAGCTGTACTTGGCAGATATGATGGCACGACGGTGTCAACGCAGGTTACGTCCCACACCGAAGGCCTACCCATCTTCCATGGCAGTAACGACATACCTTCTGGTCTCTTCCCATCGTCTCGTACTAGCCCATTAGGTTCACGTACGGTGGCACGACGGCGGTAACAAGAGCACGACGGATTATGTCGTTAAGATTGGCGTTTTGAGATATACGGCCTGCGCTTCTGCTACAAGAAACGCCCATGATGTCCGAGACTGTAGACAGCTTCTCCACAGTGACAAAGATGTGTTATTGTCCAACAAGGTGCCTATGTTGGGCGATGGAAGTGCCTGAATCCATAGGCCTGATTTTCATTCTCCCACAGGCAACAAACGATCGCGCTCTGCAACATTGAATGTGGTGTTAATAAAAAAAAAACCTTAAAGTGCACAACAGCGCGTCATATTCAAAGCCACATTTAAAGTTTTGCTAAGGGTGTTTTGAATTATTTTTGTCGATTTTTTCTAAAAGTGTTAAATGTAAATTGGGGTACGATAAGCCAGAAATGGAGTATAGTAAAAGCCGAATGAAAATTAATTTTAAGCAAACGATCCGAAAACACACCAACATTTAATTTATTTTCTTATTTTAATTTTGATTATCTGATCATTGGCAAACAAGAAATTTGATCCACTTGGTGTTATTTTATTATTGCACCATTACATTGCACAAGTGTGAAGTCGGGGCTGGTCGCTAGTATTCTGCACTAATATAATAAAGCAGCAGAGTTTTTTGTTGTTTGTTTAAACGCGCTAATCTCTGGACCTACCAGTCGTATTTGACTTTTTAATTTTTTTATCCGATAGAGTATTTAATGAGGAAGGTTATGGGCTATTTAATATTAAGCTACGACCCTTAGAAGCGGAGCAGTGACTTTAAACGCAGGTGAAACTACAGCTGGTAAAATAATAACGTTATTAGATGAAATGTAGACGATTACATAATAAAAAAATTAAATTAAATGAAAAAAAAAGAACTAAAATATCTGATAAGCCATGTAATCGATTTCAATCGTGAATAATTCGTGATAAATTTTACATTGAATTGCAAAATAAAATTATTACGAATTATTCAATTTACAACCAGTTATTACGAAACCATTGATCTAAATAATTCGAGCCGGTAAAGGTTTGAACACTCACAGAGAAACTTATCCAACCAGTCAAGAAATACCTACGCGCTACGTTATGTAGACTTGTTTGAACATTCCGAAAACAGAAATATACCAAACAGAATGGAAAAATAAATGTTTAACAGCTGTGCTTCATGGCATCACGAAATGAAATATAAAAATTATATTTGCTGGGGTTTTTAGAGAAGATAAATGTTAAAAAATAAGGAGCTTGTAAGGTTGACACCTTCTTACACGCTTTTATAAGCTCGACGTGTATGTATTTATGTATCGGAATTTTTCAACGTTATTTTCCTCAACTCACGCATTTAGCCTGTGATTGTCTTAAAAACTTTGCAATTTTGATGACAAAACAATAATTTCTAAACATCAGGACCATTAAATAAAATAAGACCACTATTTAGTTAGCTTTGCTTAAACGGCAGTTTTATTGTTTTCCAGTAGTATAGATACAACGTTTGCTATTCCAATATTATTTGTACATTCTATTTCTTTTATTTTTCTTTTTTCTAAAAGACAACTCCCACCTCCTCCATTAGGAATGACTCCTGTGTCGCGGGGGACTTTACAAACATACAAATAACGGACACAAAGAACACCCAGACTCGGGTGGGAATCGAACCCACAACCTATGGCGTAGCAGTCATGGTCACTAACCACTAGGCCAACAGGCCAGTCTTGACATTTGACTTGACAGTCCACTACCGAATAACGCATGAATAGTCCTTTATTTTCAGCCAACTTAAAATGTTCCGAGTTTAGGCCAGTTTTGAATGACTAGAAGCCGTGTGCATTAGTGTAGTGTAGGATGATTCACAGTTCGTTAGAATAAACCTAAACAGGTATTGTGGCATTCTTCCTAATGATTTAATGCTGATTTTAGTAGAAGTAGGCATGATGGATCGAGAACCATTTCAGGACTTTCAATTGAAGATAAATATGACCCTTCAGTTTATTTTAAAAACAATAATAGTTTAGGTTTTATCGGTATAAACATTTTTTGTTTATTTATTGCGTTTCAGGAAGTGTTTCGTGTTATGACATGGTCGACAAAAACATCACGGTTCGCTTTTTATTGTTCCTTGTGTTTCTATTATAAGGTAATAAAAATCTATATAATAATGTAAGTACCTATGTTTATTTGTGTTCTAGAAGACAAAATAATGCAATGCAATGCTGACTCTGGGTCTAGAAACCGCTGCGTAAAACGTCAAGTGCCGTCGCGTTTGTCTGTGTGTGTGTATATTAAACGTCAGATTGGGTCAGACTTGTCGTTGAAGGTAATTAAAATGTTTTACTATCACAAGAGACAATGCATTTCAAACTTTTAAATTTATATCTTCACTAGCTGAATAGCTAGCCCAATGACTAGCGTTGCTGTGGCTAAGTAATTTGTAATAAAAAAAATATCGTGACTACAAACTGAGATAAAAACTATCCTGTCTGTCAAGTTCGACTAAACTGCACACAGTGTACCAAATTTCATTTAAATCAGTGCATTCGCTTAGGAGTTCATCGCGGACAAACAACGTGACATGAAATTTTGATATATAAAGATATGTGGTATGGTATGTATTCAGTAATATATAAGTATGTTTATCAGCAGTTTGGTTACCATAGAACAGGCTCTGCCTAGCTTGGGATCAGATGGCTGTGTGTACCTTACAGTACCAAGTCTCAAGTTATTATTATTATTACTATCCATTCGGTTAATCATGGCCCTCTATGTGATTGAGATGCTTTCCCACTCAAATAGTTACTTCAGTTCGGGTAAAAATTTCTGCGTCACCTCATTAATATCCGTCCTAGTTTCCATATAGATGTTCATTATAAATTTTCCTTTTTAAATTTAGACGACTATTCCCAAGGACCACAGAGTATAGTGTGTTGAAATCTCGCCGATCACTAGGTAACCATTTAAATTCCACACTCTCGGACTCCTTACTATAACCTCGGAGAGTGGTCTATACATTCCTCAATCCGGATATGCCACGGTCATCGCTCTACTTACAGTGCAAGGGAGAGGCATAAGTATGCACTTGATTCGTATCTTTGCGCTCTTATTCGCGTGGAACAAAGATTATGTTTGGTTGATGACTAATGTATGAAGATCTGATACGATTTTGTGTTACGTTTCGTTATATGTGTGATATGATTTTGGTTAGATATATGTGCATTATCCTGTCTAACTTGAACTGATCAATCATTCACTCGATTAACTGTGAACATAAACTCGTTCACTATATTCTACTCAGCTCCACCCCATTTGGAATTATTTTGGTTTATAAAATCACTTAAAAATAATTTTGTGACATGAAATTAATTTTATATCACCGAATTTGTGTAAGATGAACGCCGAATTTCAAGCAAATTTGCTACCTTACTTAGTAGTTATAAAATAACTCAGATCTTAAACGTGTCAATTTACAACACAAGTCTGGACCGTAGTATTTTATCGGTCGTAACTTTCTACAGCATCGGAATAAGGAAGCTGAAGTGAAACTACCCATTAGTTGCAGAAAGCGAACCGTGGAACTTACATGTCCTGTCATTTTGAACGTACTGGACCATTAAATGATTAGTATAAACTTATAAGCATTTGTATCATATTATGTTAGTAGAAGAAAATCCTATGCCTACCTGCATTATTTTTTAAACGACGTAAAAAGACGAGCATGCCCCATTACACGGTAGGTTTTGCTGTCAGTTTTGCCACAATCAAAAAGGTGATTGACGAATAACCTATCGTCTAATGCAGTGATTAACGGTTGCATTATGAGATTTTAATGACGATATTATTTTATCAGTCACCAACTAACATCCGTGAATCATGACTTTTGGTAATGATTGACATTTGCATGAGCGTCTAATGGACGCCTTACAGTCGAATGTTCTACCACCGTTCTAACGGTTTGCATCAGTAGACAGATGGATAAAGGAAAGAAGTGACTAGGTACATAAGATTTATTTATAGAACTACTATTTATCCTCTTCTCAATATTAGAAGCAATGGCGTCTCCTTCACTCACGTTTCCGATATCCCACCATTTCGTTTCACCAAAGTGTAATATTTAAAAACAGTTCGAAACCTGCTTTTGTCGCAGAAACAGAAAGTCAAAGACACCTGTCACTTATCGTTGTAAATAATCTAGGAAATGCCAAGCTCTGTAGAAACTGAGAAACCTCCATTAACACGGAAAACAGACCAGTACGACATATCGTAGAACCGGATGGAGAACTAAACCGGTGCTAATAAACTCCGGACACGGTTAAACTGTCTTAAAAATTAAAACTACTAAAAATACGCGTGGACGAAGAAATTGCATTTTGCATTGCTAAAAACTAGAGCACGATTGTAATTTTTGTGAACTTAAAATGTAAGTATTAATAATATTGATTAAACATTCATGAGTCACTCTGTCTATTAGTGAAAACCGCATGAAAATTTGTTTAGTAGTTTTTCAGTTTATGGCGAACAGACAGACAGACGCGGCGGGAGACTTTGTTTTATAATATGTAGTGATATGTACGTATTGGAATCATATCATATACATCTATAAATATTCCTGAAGATAAAGCAATTATTTTATTTATACCACGTCGGTGGCAAACAAGCACACGGCCCGCCTGGTGGTAAGCATTTAACTTAACCTACAAACACTTAATTTATTCCTTATTTATTATTTTATATTTTTCTGTACTCTTCACTTGACAGCCCTATCAGATACCATTTACTCACAGCACACTATTTATACGAATCAATCAACTCTATCCATAAGAAGGCTATTACGCCTATTACTACTTACACGCAAATTAAAATTTATAAATCATAATGATCTATTACAACATCGCTGTAACATACAAAACACACACACCGACAAGAAACAATGATGATACAATACTATGTCGATAAATTACAAAGATAAAGCATCGAGAGCGTGGGAACTGCATTTAGAAATTGTATTCATATTATCGAACAACGACTTATCTAAACAAAAATATTTATACTGCCTTATTCATTGTATTATCAAATATCAATTTTATATTTTTCCTCCATGAGTAGCATTTTGGGAGCGTTTTTAGTTGCCACTCAAGGTCTCAAGGTCGTTTTCAAAACCAACTTGACCATCACGGGTACGTCCAGGAACATAACTTCGAACAGATTTTAGAAGACAGTCGACGCAAACTTCTTTGAAGATGGGAGCAACTGATCCTGCATCGCGCAATAAAAAAATTCACTCTGAATTATAAATATACAGCTTAGTAAAATCAACCGTTGAGCTCCGGTCGGCCAGGAACGATCACCTGACCAGGTTGCAGAATTTTACACACAACCTCACTCGGCATTTATATCTTATCCTTTCGATTTAAATGTTTTTTTTGTCCTCTTTTGTTTTATCCATTTGCCCCTTGGATAGAGCGAATACAAAAACAGCGAGTAAGCAAACTTTATAGAATAGCGTTGATCCGTGAGGTCAATGGCGCTTATACTATTTCGAAGGTGATGTAAACCTTGAGCAATAGCTTCAAGTTTTCTGTTACATCAAGCAAATTGTTTGGTTAACACACCTCTGGCCATCCCGTCGAGACTGGTAATGTTATGTGCAGTTACGATTGTTTACACTCAAAGTAAAGTGTAGTTATATATAGTTAAAACAAAAAGTTACTGAGTAAGCAGTCGTTCGTGCGTTTGGAAAGTGAAATGCTGCTTTCGTTCAAAGAATGCTGTCTTGCACAGGAATCGATCCCAAGTTGTGTTAGCTTGCGTAATGCGTAGGAGCGTAGGAATCTTGTTTTAGGGTTCAGTAGGCATAGGTAAATGAATGTAATGCGTAATATCAATATGACGTATCTAAACTAATACTATAAAGAGGAAACATATGTTTGTAATGTTTTCACACAAAAGTAACACTAACACTTTCACACATCGCAATCGGTCCAGTAGGGACCGATTGCGATGAAACTTGGTATGTAGATATTAGAGGGTAGGAGAGGGGGAGAGGGAAGGGTTAGAGCCCCCTCGGGCCGTCACCCCACCGGGGTTTACGATGGGGCGGTGTGTTGGAATCAAACCGACTAAAACCACACGGTTTGCCGTACTGCGCCTTAAATAGGAGGGATCCGGGAACAGCTTTTATTAAGACATCCGGAACCCTCCTAGCGCCTGCCCGCAAAAGCGCGGGCACCACCTTCGGGTAAAAAACCTCTCAGCTAGGCGACGTCGGACACACACGCGGACGCCGCCTCCTCGCGGGGGGTCGCTATATAGCGAGTGAAGGGGAAAACCAGTCCCGTCCACCCGCGGCCACACTCAGGGCGGCATGAGGCGCTGATAAGCGCGCCTTCGCCGCCCGGTTCGCTGGCGGTGAATTAGGCCCGAGTGGAGGTCGTCCTCCCGGACCCTTTCCGCCGCCTCCTTCTGCGAGATGACTTCCTCTAATCCAAAAATCTTGCTCTAATATTCGGTGACCTAGCCGTTTTACATAAAAAATCAATTTTTTTTTTTATAAAAAGTTTTTTTATTATTGAATTCTTTAAAGTTCCTATTATTATCAATCTTGTCAAATTTTATGAGTAATTTGCTATATTCATAGAAGTCCATTGATGCATTTGCTATTGAAATACAGATGACGGAAAGCAATCAACTCTTTAAAGGCGTTTTTTATCGTTTCATTGGATATGGATTTGTTTTTCGTGTAAAAATCCAAAATTAAAAAAAACAGGGCTGTAGGTCTCGTAAAAATCTGACACGTACTCAAGGGACGGAGAGAAAAAATAAAGTTCTACCGTATTTATAATGCGGAACCTCAGTAATTTATCTACTTAAGTTTGCCATATTTAAATGGAGATCCAGCTCTAACCAGTTCTCATCTATTCCTCTACATTTGAGAATTAATGGCTTCCTTGTTTCTTAACACATAGTTTTGGCTGTATATTTTTTTTTCTAAATCCAAATGACTTACTGAGTTATTACCAGTTTTTGTACAAAACGATAACGTTCTTAATAGAGTTAACTTGCGATGGATTGATTACGAAAGGGTGATGTAATTTTATACATAACAATGCTTGTGTTACTTAATAAGCCAAACAGAAAACCTAAAGAAAACATATCGTTTAGAATAATCTAAAAAAAAATTCGATTATGACCAAAAAAAAAACATAAAAGTCTCCTTTCAAATATCCAACACCACACAAAGAAAACTAACCTTTTTACCTTTAGAAAATATTCTCTTACATTGTTTTTCAACGGAATGTGTGTCTCGGCTTCAGGCCATTTCATCCATTTGGAGAAGAGCGCTTTCTCCTTGGAAGCGGGTTATGAGAAACCTTCAATAGTCATACTAAACACATTATCGCCTGCGGTATTCCTGGATCGATACCACCTTCAATTTTCAAACCTTTAAAAAAAGAGCGAACTCCCACCTCAAAGGCCGGAACCGAACTTGTGACTCTTGGGTTGCAGGTGTCCATGGGCGACGGTAGTCACTTATCATAAGGTCTGCTCGTTTGCTCCCTCTGCCATAAAAAATATATACTTTAAGTACAAATAAGTGAAAGTGTACAAAAGAAAATATTTTCTTTATAACCTCACTGATATATATATATCTCCGAAGGGGGTAAGCAGAAGTGCTTTACACGCACATTTCGCCATGATAAATTAAACTTAGGCAACTAAATATTAAAGCATTTATATTATAATTCAACAGAAAATCTAAGAACGAAATGTTGTAATACTATTGTATAATTGTACAATATGAAATATTACCTCATGCGCAATTTTACCAGTAATTACCACATAGCTGTACACATAATTTTACTTGTAATTGCTATTCGAAATTGAACTGTCATGTTCCACGATTTTATATACATAATTTGGGCTATTGTACGTGCAATGTTACCAAAAATAGTTTTAAGAAAACAATACTATTCGCCATATTTCCCACGTCATTTTTGTAACAATATATTACAATTTACTTTCACGCAAACATGAGTACTATGTGAAAATTCTTTGACATTAGAATAGTTGTATCGTGTTATGGTAGTATGGAAGTGATATTTGATTTTTGGTTAACTTACGTATTTTTTATTATTATAGATCGCCGGGTGGTCGAATTTCGACCATAATTCATTTTTGTAGACGTTTTCGCATAATTGTTTAACTTATATTATAATATACTAGCTTCGCACGGGTGCACGTAGGTACTAATGTGTAATGTGATGCCAGTGTGGAGTGATGAATAATATTTCTTTTATGAGTAAACTATACTACAGGATGCATTTATATACAATGTTTACAGCGGTGCAAGACAAACATGTGCTTTCCAAACTTCACATAATTCGTATAATGTTTTTTAAACAGTAAAATGGTTATAGAATGCTCATATGCCATTGTTCAAGTCCTAATGAAAAGGAACAAAACATTATTTTGTTATATTTCAAAAGAATAAGACAGCATTTTCGATGAAAGCTCTCAATCGGCTTGATTGCTTCGAACATCTTGAACAATTATTGTCATATTTCAACAAACTAACACAAGAAAATATTAAACTATAGTATAAACCTTCCTCTTGAATCATTCTATCTATTGATGAAAACCGGATTAAAATTCGTTGCGTGATTTAAAAGATCTAAGCGTATAGAGGGTCAGACGGGAAGCGACTTTGTTTTTTACTATTTTTTAGCTTTCTGCACTTTTCTTACATTCAAACTTTAAGTACTCCGAATTGAAAGAAGTGAAAGAAATTTGCTTAAAAATGCGTACAAAGAAATCTCTTTAAGTATTAATATGTGGATAAGCGCCATTGTTACTGGCGTTATAACAAAGGCTTATATAGTTTTAGAATTTCCACTATTTACGAATATTTTGCGGATATTGTAAAATAATACTTTCACGTCCTAAATATAGAAAACCAACTGCACCCCACGGTCCCACTCGTGTAATTCCCGATGCCGTAGGAATATCGTGATAAAAACTAGCCTCTGTGTTTATCCAGGTATCCAGCTATCTACATACCAAGTAGTTTTTGCATAAAAGAGCAACAAATATTCATACATCCATACATCCTCACAAACTTTCACGTGTTTACTATTAGTAGGATTATTAAATTTTAAAACTGTCGTAATGCCTATTAAATACTAGACGTCGTTAATTCCCGTCAACATAATTAATATATCCAGCATCAGGTGCTCTGCTCTTCTGAACCGCAATTCAATAACGGAGATTAAAAAGTTTCTTGCCTCCATGGTATACAACTAGCCTCAAGTGCGTATTCGTACAACAGTATTTCATAAATTAACTTATGTACTATCATTTTAAACGTCAAGTTGCACCTCTACGCATCTAAATACATATTCCCAAAGGAAGCGAGCTGCACAATAATCAACTGACTCGTTGCTGCAACTTCCTCTATGATGTAACACTAGTATTGCTACACCGCACGCAACTTAGTGCAAATCGCCTCAACTTATCTCTGGAATATATGTAAATAATGGTTGTTCACGCTCTTATTCCGTTATGAGGTAAGCTGGATAGACAGAATAATTGAGCTTATGGTTTAAGACGCAAATTACGAGCGTAACACGTAATATTACTCATACTTCGTGTGTGAAATATATGATTCTGAAAAAGTTTTTCTCTTATTTCTGGTCTTTAGTTTCTGCATTCTCTATTCGCGGACCGGATTTATTTTTTATGGTATAGGGGGCAAACGAGCAGACGGGTCACCTGATGGTAAATGACTACCGCCGCCCATGGGCACCTGCAACTCAAGAGTCACAATATTTACCAACCGACCAATGGCATTGCTTTACCGGTATAACTTGTCATAATAATGTATATTAACTCATTTTTATTAAATAGTGAACTGTTTTATCATCTATTGTAGTTTGCCCTTCTTTTTAATAAATTAAATAAGAGTTTTTGATGTGGCGACAACAGAAAGGAATATAAATCGGGATAATAAAGTAAGACAAGTCCCCCGCCTAGTCTGTCTGTTTGTCTGTTCACGATAAACTCAAATACTACTAAACGGATTTTCTTGCGGCTTTCACCAATAGATAGAGCGATTCATGAAGAAGGTTTCGGTATATAATTTGTTGAGGTTTTTGTGTAAATTGGTTGAAATATGATGATGATTGTTGAAGATGTCTTTGCTACCCGTACGAAGCCGGGGTGGGTTACTAGTTTAGAATATTAGAGAAATAAAATCTAAATACAATGTGTATTGTTAAAACAAACAAACTGAAGCCCACGTTTCTGTGGGTAGTTTTATTTCCTTATTCGGCGGCCTACAAACGCTAGATTCTACATAAAACTATTTTTAATTACACAAAGTATACTGTTATGCAATTTACAATAACAATATAAGTGTTGCAGTTATGTAAACTTCTTTATAAATCTGTTCCGCTAGATGTTGTCTTGCTTGTATCTTGGTACGGTGAGGTTGGAGACCAATTCTTCATAAGTCTAAATGTGTAATAACTGATCATAAGCTTTTTTTTTTATCGTGTGGAAACCCTCAAAACCTCACAAGCTAATACAACCACACAGCACAGCTATTCTAGCGGTTTGATATGTGATAACAAGGATTGAGTTAATTCAGACGAATAAAAGCGTGTCAATAAAGGAACGAAAACTAAATGATAAAAAAATGATAAGAAAGATGGAATACCGCAGCACACCCTTTGGTTGCCAATAAGACACATTATCTCCCAAGTAATTAGTAGTCTTCTGCCGCTTGACCACAGTACTGACACTATTATAAGGTACATTTGTCACTTTATTGTGGTCTTTTCAGTTTATATTTATAACAGAAGAGCAACTTGCATTCATATATTAAGGTTCAAGCTACATCATTTATTTTTTGCAATAATATGTGAGACGACAGAATTTATATTATTATTTAGATACACTACAGGGTTAGTTATATAATAGGTGGCGTGCCTGTTCCCTCTACCGGGCACGTTTCACAAAAAGAACAAGTTGTGAAAAGCAAATCTATCTGTCTGACCCGCGAATCTTAATAAGGACATCACAGTATATGTCACAATGCCAATTATACCAATGAGGCAGTGACCCTACTCGCAAAAGCTAAAACAAGACTACGCTACCAGCTCCCATAATTGCGACTTTTTTTATGAGTAATACTCGATGGCCGTACCTCCTAAACACCGAGTCACTTGCTCATATTCCTCTCTCTAACCAACAATCGATCTAAGCCATTGTATTCACGGCCTATGTAAACACTCCATTATCTAATGGTTACCGGTGCAAACGTTACGTCAAACTACACGGTTATTTACGATTACCCAACGATAACCGTTGTCTCATACGTTATACGTCTGTGGTCAATCGATTGTCTATGGTATCTGCTACAGGAATTTTGAAAGAGGTTACGTTACAAACGGCATAGACACAGTGGTTGTGTTTTCGTTATAGGTAAAGAAGTAGGTAGTTGTCTATGGTTAAAAAATCCTCATGAATTTAAGTACTAAGCCTTAAAAAAAAACAGGTCTTCTAGTTTGTTATTTTGTAAGCGAGTATGAAAGCGAATAATCTAACGATAGCAAAGTATGACGTCACGAGCAGACAATTTTGAGAAAACTCTTAAGTAATAATAGTAATAACAACTCGAGATATCTCACACAAGGCCGTCCGATCCCAGTAACCAGACTGCTGGTAAACACACTTAAATATTACTACATACATACATACATAATATTATAGATAAATTACACACAGAGGCTGTGGGTTCGATACCCACTCACTAGAAATAATTGTGTGATGAGCACGATCATTTGTTCTGTGTCTGGGTGTAATTTACCTATAATATGTATGTATTTAATAATATATAAGTATGTTTATCAGCAGTCTGGTTACCATAGTACAGGCTCTGCCTTATTAGGGTTCAGACGACCGTGTGTAAGGTGTTTTAAGTTATTGTATTATCTACAGTGAAGAAACATCCGAATTAGGCCGGCCCCATTACGCCCTCTCAACATGTCACCACTTCCGACAGGAAGACCACCAGACACGCTCCATTTAAATGAAACCACATTTAAATATTCATAACTGTAACAGTTATCAAGCCATTGTCTTTGTAACGGAGCCCTGTTACGTATAGGTTACAATAACAGTATACAGCCTACTTAGTTTAATTGATAACGTTACGTGTGTTGCGTTTTAAGGGTGCTATTGTTCTACTTTATTGGCCTAAACTCATTAAAAAAGGCGGTGTCTGTCGGTCATTTATTACTAATGACAACTATATAAAGGTTCTATAATAAAGTTATTTAGGTGATGTTTAATATGAGTGATGCTACTTACAGACACACATACTTGTTCGTGAAAGAGCCATGCTTCGGCACGTATGGGCCGGCTCAACAATATATGTGATACCCTAGTAATATTAAAAGAAACACTGCTAATTAACTAACAAAAGCCTCCACATTCACTTTTACAACCATTTTACAAGCGCTATTTAAACCACATTACAAAAGACATCAACGCGCTCGCGCTGTGCGTCTGCGCATCTTTTTACTTTGTTTTACAATACAATTACATAAACAATGGACAATGGAACATTTTTCTTATATGACTTAAAAGGAAATATAAGAATTGTGCGGCTTTTAGAGGCAGCTCGAGTTCTTGAAACTGTTACAAGTTAAATACAAAAATACAAATATTTGTATTTTTGTATTTCGTCATGTCGATATTATAGTTGTTGTAAACATTGTTTAAACTTGTAAGTATTGGTTTCGTTAATCACTTACAATTCAAAGTCATGGGTCTATTATTTATATTGATATAACTAATCATTTCTATTGATATCCTTAGTTAATTAATACAATTTGACTGGCCTGTTGGCCTAGTGGTTAGTGACCCTGACTGCTATGCCATAGGTCGTGGGTTCGATTCCCACCCCAGTCTGGGTGTTCTTTGTGTCCTTTGTTTGTTTGTTTGTTTGTAAAGTCCCCCGCGACACAGGAGTAATTCCTAATGCGGGAGTTGTCTTTTATCAAAAAAAAAAAAAATATAAAAAATCGAATGTGAGTTTGTTTGTTACGCTCGCCTTAACTACTCAACTGATCATCATTAAATTTTTTATACACGTTGTACTCCTGGTACAGAAAGGGACAACGTACTTTTCCCGGGCGAAAGATTTATTAAATCACTACATCACTACATACTATACAACAAAGTCTCCCGCCGCGTCTGTCTATCTGTCTATTCGCGATAAACTCAAAAATTACTGAACGGATTTTCATGCGGTTTTCACTAATAGATAGAACAATTCATGAAGAAGGTTTAGGTGTATAATTTGTTAAGATTTTGTGTAAATTGATTGAAATATGTTGAAGATTGTTGAAGATGTCTCTGCTACCGCTAGCGCTAAAATAAGTAGGTATCTTCGAAAAGGCAGCGACAGTTAAAATGGAAGTGAAAATCAACGATTTAAAAGCTCGTTTATTAGCAATTTAAGTATTAAAAGAAAGCTTCATACATACTACCACATTAAAGTAGAAATACTTTAGCCTTTAGAGAAATAAAAAGAAAACAATTTCATTAAAATAATTAAACTAAAATAAGTACAGTTCGTAAGCGTATCGACGTAGACTGATTGCTTCATATTATACGAATGTTATAAAAAAAAAATGTTTTACACCTCCCCCCCCCTCTCCTTCCTCTTTCCTCCATAGGACTCTAGACTTAATTTTAACCAACTCAAATAAAATACTAAGTAGTGCCTGTTGACTACAGTCTTCCTAAAAAAGTATCAAAAACCAAATTAACTTTAATTATGTTTTGTTCCAGGACGTCACAATATGGCTATCAGTGCTGCTAGCAGTTATCACATTAGGAACACCAGGTAAATACTCTTAATTATTTTCAATTTTATTTAATTTGTCCTGACTTTTTTTACTCAAGGGTGGTCCCATGTCAAGAAAGTCAGGATCTGATGATGGGATCCTGATAAAATTGAGGAAACCCTCGAAAATTGTAGGAACGAATAGTGTTTCTGTTTACTTTTCATTACTTTATCAGGTATTTGCGTTTAGAAATCATCATATCATGTAGCTGAGCTAATGATGAAAAAAATCATAAAATAAAAATCTTTTAACAAAAAATTAAACCGACGAAAAGAACTAAAAAGCAAAGAATCATAAACTATAAAATTTTATATAAGCTAATTTTGAGTCGACGCCAAACAACAAACTGATTATTTTCAAAATTTTATTTCTACCTACATGTAGAAATGGACATGGCTCTACGTAGGTAATTTAATAATACAGTGCGAATATATGCCTCAACTACACACCTGATCATCATGATTTTTTCAGGGGTACAGAAATCAAAATCGTTTATTTCAATTGAACTAATTTAAGGTATTTATGCATCAGGAGTAGTAATCAGTCAGAATAAGTCAGTCGTGAAGCTTGTTGCCTGTTCCAACACGTAAATCTTACTTAAACACAGGCAAGCAACTCCAAGGACACTCTTTTTCAACGTGTTTTTTTTACAAGTTTCTGGTAACTTTACTTATAATCCTACTAATATTATAAACGTGAAAGTTTGTGAGGATGTATGGATGTGTGGATGTATGGATGTTTGTTACTCTTTCACGCCAAAACTATTAAACCGATTGCAATGAAACTTGGCATGTAGATAGCTGGGGACCTGGATTAACATATAGGCTACTTTTTATCCCGATATTCCCACGGGATCGGGACTTACGCGGGTTAAACCGCGGGGCGCTGCTAGTCATAAATAAAATGTGATTACAATGTAAGATATTGTTTTAAAATATAAACGGTCGCGCAAATTACTAATATATTGAAGTACTTAATAGAAAAGTACAGGAAAAAATACTGTTCCAGAGGATAGAATTTATTTATTTATTGACAGGAATCTCAACAGCTTTTTTAGATTATACATGAATAATTTACATTAAATTTAATTCTTAAACCAATACAGAGTTTCACGAGATGTACTATATAAAACTAGAAAATACCTATTACAATAATAATAATAAACATATAATAATAACTTGACACATCTTACACACGGTCGTCTAATCCCCAACTAGGCAGAGCCTGTACTATGGTAACCAGACTGCTGATCAACATACTTATATATTTCTAAATACATACATATCATAAATAAATTACACCCAGACACAGAACAAATTTTCGTGCTTATCACACAATTATTTGTCCTGGGTGGGAATCGAACCCACGACCTCTGGCTTAGCCGCTAGGTTCACTAACCACTAGACCAACAGGTCATTATTTTATATCTATTTTACATTATAGAAAAAAAAACTTTTATGCAAAATATTCATTAACATAATAGTTAATACAACAAATAGTATAAGAATAACTAGATATTTTTTTTTTTTATATTTGAGTTGCCAAAATGACTCTGCCCCGCCTGATGGAAAGCACAAGCAGAATCCAAGAGTGGTGGTCACCATCCTCACTGTGAACAAGGACATATTTGTATATAATGTACCTCATTAATAGTCATTTATAAGTCAAGACCATCTCTAACTACTTGCTTCTTTAAATCACTAGAGACAGCCAAGGATATTAATCTCAAAATAATTTCAAACTGAAATCAACTTTACTGGCCTACATTTAAAGTCGTTATTCTATTAATATTTTTAAGGTCTCAGCTTAAACATATTTACTTACAAATTGAACTCTAACATTAAAAGATAAGATTGCTTTTCGTGAAAACGTTTATGAAAAAACATGCAGAATACAGAGGTGCATTCAGGACAATGCGTCATTAGTCCCACGTATACACCTACTTGCATGTATCGCGGGGCGGAGCGATGACCTCAGAAATATTTACATGCGTCTGCTTTTACGCATGTTTAAACCTTTGGCATGAAATAAATAAAGAAGTGTAGATACTGTTCGCCCTTTAACAATAATAATAATAACTTGACACATCTTAAGCCGGTAATACGTGACTTTGAGGGGTTTTTAGTGTGCTGTAAACACTTCTTAGTTTGCCCGCAGAGTTGCTCGCGTAAAAAATAGTCAGTCGTAGGACTGCACGTCAGAAGTAAAAACATAACTTCACAATTTATTTGCATATACATACACACACACACATCTGTATATATATAATTAGGTTAACAATAAAAAGTAGGTAATAACATATCTAAATGTATACATAGGGTACACTGGAAGTTCTGCGCTCCTGGCTGCTCATAAATGTTTGAATTTCGAATGTTATATTTTTTTTTAATATAGGAAACTCGGCACTGTCTTACGAATTTCGATCAGGGTCACGTGTCCTGACGCGAGTTTAACATTTTTTACCTATCCCAAAAAGTGCACAACGCGGCTAAAGAAGTTTTCCCTTCAGAAATATTTTGATAGGCCTTGGAACTATTACATCTATAATATTTGTTAGGATTCTTCCGTACCTTGCCTCCTTTAAATTTCTTACCGCATAGAGGAAGTACCTCCATCTAACAGTAAACTATATTCTCCAGTGAGTCGTGAAGGCAATGAAGTAGGTGTTTTCTTGTCAATTTTCCGGTGTGTTAGTTACACTGATTATACGGCCGATTGCGGGTGGCTCAGCGACGCCATGAAATATTATATTACGAGCGCTTTCTGCTTATCAATATTTGTAGGAATGCAGTCGTGCGTTAACACAGCTTATCAGATTTTGAAAGTTATTCTATAAAAAGTCATTTTTGTATAAAAAATCAATGTTTATTTTTTTATACACTTCAAGGATCATACTTTTAGATTTTTTCACCCCTCCTAATAATTGTATGGTTATAAATTATTTTTTCACAAGTGCGTTGCCGCCTTTTAAGGTATGAATAGGGGAAAAGGGGGAGAGGGGGGAAGAGCAGGAAGACGGGAGAGGGGGAAGAGCGGGATGACGGGAGAGGGGGATTAGAGGGAAGGAGAGGGGAAGAGGGGAAGGACGGGAATAGGGGAGAGGGAAGGGTTAGGGCCAACGGTAACCTCACTCACGCGGCGAAAAGCAATGTAAGTATTGTTTCACTGCCGGTTTTCTGTGAGGCCGTGGTATCGAGCGGAGTCGAGCCGGCCCATACGTCTCGAAGCATGGCTCTCCCATTTGAAAAGTTTTTTATTATTATATACAATCAAGTACGGATATAATCCTTTAGGGTTTTTAGATAGAAATGTATAAAACACAATACTTCTGTTATAAAAATATTAGTTATCTTTAATAAATTTAAGATGTGTCCAACGTTAGTAACCTTTTAAAGAAACAAAACATATTTAAAATCGTTGATATTTCTAAAATTAAGAACCAAAATGAGGCTGTAAAAGGGACAATCCCCATTATAATTAATTGTAACGTACATTTGAGGTCAAAACAGCATCATACTGACAATATACATTTAATTTGCACAGCCTCAATTAAAAATATACTTAAATGTAATGATGAAATCGTTAAGCCACACAGATACCGCCTCATTCTGACCACCTTCGAAAGTCAGTAAAATAAATATTTATCATGTTCTTTACGACGTCGATAATAAGACTTGTTTCAGGTGAGTCTAGATTTCAAATCAATTTTATTGCAGTGTTATATCTCTTACGTAATAAACAGTAACAGTTACACAATAAAATTGTCAGTTAAGCTATAAAATATACATAAATCCATGTATAATCGATCTTAGAGTGATATTGTTGTAATAAATGTGTATAAATGGTTTAGATATAGCACATTTCAAAGGTAAAAGCCAAAATTGTAAGCAATATGTATTTAATTTTTAGTTGATTCGTTAACAAAAGCCTTTATTCATATACACAATGTTACACAACTTTTCCTTGAAGAGTGTGCTGTTAGAAAACTTAACAAAATCATTTACCTAAGATATAGTTTGGTCCCGTTGAATGACTTTTCGTACACTGAAAACGTATAGTGTAGTCCTGTCAAACGAAGTTTCATGTTGTAAAACGTAGGACTAAAACTATTTTAGTTTGCCACAACTGAAATTGATTAAGTTAATCCATTTACGCAGATTTATTATACGAAGTATTACAGAAGTTTGGTCCTGTCGAACGACATTTTGTACACTGAAAACGACTGTACGTATTAGTAGTCCTGTCAAACGAAGATTCCTATTTCAAAAAACGTAGGACTTAAACTATTTTAGTTTGCCACAACTAAAATTAGTTAATTCATTTAATCAGGTCTGTTACAGACAGGTGTGATCATGTTTTAGGAATGGTATGTATAGCCGATAATAGTTGTATTAGCCTGAAAAATATAGATTTTGGTCTTAGAAAAAAATTATATTGTAGATGCACTTTTTTAAACATGCTTTTATTAACTTCAATTGGAAGTATCTAAGAAGTAAAAAAAATCTTGAAAAAATCAATTTAGACTTACTTCTAAATGTCGTGTCGATATTAAGCTTTGTATGTATATTATGTTTTTTGGATGACAATATCATTTGGCATCTTGGCGGTGATCTGATGATGGAGCCAGGAGGTGGATAGTGGAACTCTTTAGTGGCTACTAGTAAACCCCTCGAGTTTGGATTCATATGATTCGTTTTAACGAGTCCAACAGTTTGGGTTTGGTACCGATGGTCTGATTATGAAGCCAGGAGGTGAATAGAGGAATCATTCAATGATTAATTTCATTATAAAAGTTAATTTCTCTAAATTTCTTTATTTGTACATATTTCATTAACATGGTTTGTAATAAAAACCTACAGTTTCATTCATGTTAGTCCTCTTTCTTACAATATATTGACTGTGAGTTTTCTAAAAGATTTCTGTATTAATAAACCCGAGTTTTCTTGAATAAGTTAACGTTTAACATCATTCACGAGGTCTACGACCTTAAAACATGACCACACCTGGATGTAACACTGTGTATGAATTTTTTTCTTTTCTTAAACCTCATACACGACTATCGGACCTCTTACTAAGCAGAGCCTATACTATGGTAACCAGACTACTGATAAACACACTTATACATATATTGCTAAATCCATACCTTAATTATACCCAGACATGGAACAAACGATAGTGATCTACTGCTCAATTGTTCAATACACAATTTTTTGTCCTGGGTGGGAATGGAACCCATGACCTCAGGCTCAGCAATGAATAATGAATAACCAACAGACTAACAGGCCCGTCTTTTTCTTCCAGGACATGCATCATATACTATAAAATTACTTTGTGCTTAGTTTAAGTTAATGCTATGTGCATCTGTTAGGTAATTTTCCACCTAAGTATGTTAGGACAACCACCAATCATCGATTGTTTCTGGTTTCCACAATAAATGTCAAATGTTTGACCAATTTTGAGGATAAGTACATTTTTTTTTTTTTTTAATAAGACGACTCCCGCATTAGGAATTACTCCTATGTCGCGGGGGACTTTACAAACATATAAACAACGGACACAAAGAACACCCAGACTAGGGTGGGAATTGAACCCACGACCTCTGGCTCAGCAGTCAGGGTCACTAACCACTAGACCAACAGGCCAGTCTTATTATTATCTTTGTTGCAGTAGTAATTCTTCTGAAATAGATATTATTCGTACATATTTGGGAGGATAGGTCATCGAGGAGGGGCTCATGGCTAAGTGGTAACCGAGTAGGTTAGCACATTACAAAGTTAAGTAATACTAGCCAGGTCAGTCTTAGGGCGACCACGAGACCCCTCCGTGCCTCGGAGAGCATGTTAAGCCGGTCCCGGTAGAAATACGAACATCAATGGCATTCGTTACGGGTAGTTGAAGCCTCTAAAAGTCCGACAACCTAGTCTAACTGCAGAACTTCAATATCGCCTAGTACTTGGTTGTTTAGGTCTGATGGCAGTCGCTTCACGTAAAATATCGAAGTTCGGCCGTATCGTAGTTAGACTGAAACCGATCCCAAATTAGTTGGGAAATGGCGCGGTGGATGATGGGTCGAATTACACTTACACCAACGATAAATAATGAACACAATTCTGCATAAAGTTTTTCGTTTATTACTACGAATTAACGACCAGTCGGACAAACAAAATCACTTATAGTTAGTTAACCTACAATACGTTTTTAGTGAGTATGAAATACAAAAACACGCACCACAGGGTAAGTTTTGTAATCCAGAAAAGAAAAAATCAAAAGCAACAGCGCGTACAGTGTTGCTCGCCTCAATCGGCTTAGGTTGCCTGCCACACATACAAAAATTTGCACTGAACAGGGATCAAACCTGCAACCTCGAACGTTGCAGTCAAATGCACTACAACTGCCCCAAATAGGTCGTATAAAATATTTACTTGAGCATCATTCACTAACAGTAAAGGTTCAACTAGGGTCCTTCGTCAAGAAGCGTCCACTAATGCTACTTTCTTCCGTGACATATGAAAAAAGCTAAATCATTTTTCCCCTCTTGTTTCAGTATCATCAAACGAGCCTCGTGTGGTGTGCTACTACACAAATTGGTCGGTGTACAGGCCCGGCACAGCGCGCTTCAACCCCCAGAATATCAACCCATACCTCTGCACACATCTTATTTATGCCTTCGGAGGTTTCACCAAAGACAATTCTCTGAAGCCGTTTGATAAATATCAGGATATTGAAAAAGGTAAGATTAATTGTTAATTATTTAGTTACTATCTTACCAAAATCAGGTCTGCTCGTTTGCCCCCTATACCATAAAAAAAACAATCAGTACAAAACCATAATTCCCTGTAAAATCAGCTATTATTTATTTTAATTCTTTACTTCATATTGTATTTAGAAATTTTGGAATACAGTTACCATCGCATTACGAGTTACGCAATAATAATTTGGCAATTAAATATCGTAGAATAAAGGTGTTTTGAAATAGGCAATATTTTAACTGCAATTTAGGGCTACAGTATTGTCAACTATAGTCCGGCCATCACAAAAACATTTTTATGCAGATTATGCAAATATATACGACGGCAACATT
Source organism: Callimorpha dominula (assembly GCA_949752705.1). Classification (NCBI taxonomy): domain Eukaryota; kingdom Metazoa; phylum Arthropoda; class Insecta; order Lepidoptera; family Erebidae; genus Callimorpha; species Callimorpha dominula. The sequence goes on along the minus strand of OX457000.1, from coordinate 2,545,379 downwards.
TCTGAACCAGTGTGGCTCATATGTTTGTCTTTTATACGGGCAATAATAGCTGATGAAATTATCCGCGAAAAATAGAGATAATAGACAACCTTCATGTCACCGGTGTTGCCACTTAGAAATGAATGCACCTATACCATATAATGAAACAACTATTGTTGTATATTGCGTAGTCTGGTTGTAATTGCTAGCAATGTTGCGGGCAATTGTATTGCTGCCACACATAGTAGTAAAAGTATTGCCCGCTTAGACATACCCTAATTTCTTTTAAATTTTTACATAATTTCTTGACGCGACAGGTGGTTATGCGAAGTTTACTGGCTTGAAGACATACAATAAAAACTTGAAGACACTGCTGGCGATCGGCGGCTGGAACGAGGGGTCCACTAGGTTCTCTGCTATGGTCGCTTCGCGGGAAAGGAGAAAGGAGTTCGTCAGGAATGCGATCAAGGTTCGTTCTAGACTTAACTGAGCAGTATTTTCTAAATGTTAGGGGCTTAGGGAACGGGTCTCAGTTCAGTTTCAGTTGGCTGCTAGGCACGGAGGGGAAGATATTTATCTTAGTTAACTTTAGTCAGTATGTATGGTGAATTTAATATTACACATTCAATGGTATGGGTCTTCCATTTGATTGAAAGTCTAGTTGTAATTGATCACAGATAAATTAATATGTATATAGTTCTTTCAATCGTGGAGTGCTTACGACAGTTAAAATTACTCATGCAGCATCTACATATCTGTATATACTAGCAACCCGTCCCGGCTTTGCACAGGTAGCAGAGACCTCTTGACAATCATCATCATTCGTGTCACGTTGTTTATTACTTATCTAAACTAAAATTATAATGAGGAAACATTTGTGTGTATGTTTGTAATGTTTTCACTCAAAAACTACGGGACCGATGGCGATGAAACTTGGTATGTAAATAGCTGGAGACCTGGATTAACGCATGGACTACTTTTTATAACGACATTAGCACGGAATCGCGAGTGAAACCGCGAGGTGCTGCTAGTTAATAATAATTTTCTCTATTTAAAAACGACTACAAGAAGCCAAAACGTCCAATATATATGTTAACCTGACCTGGCATGTACGGAAAGAGTATACAATGTTAGTTCAAGTTATAATGGCCAACGAAATGAACCAAAACATTCAAAATTTAATGAATTATGGTATAATATCGACCAACAGGCGATACCTAGGAATTTAAAATCTCTAACACGCCTAAGTTCCGATCACGGTTGTTGGAGGAACGTGCTCTCGTACTCTGAAAACTTTTTCAAGACTAACCAGCTGGAAACGTTGGCGCGTGTTTTGTTACAAATCTAATTTAATTATAGCAATTTTCAATGGCGATTTTACGAGAGAGTATTTAATTTGATTTGGGTTTTCTTTTATTAAATGTAATTGCTCCACTAGGCTCCACTTTTATGTTCAATTTATGACGTACTGTGTTATTATGACAATTCTTTTTGTTTACAACAAACATTTATTGTGTTTTATTATGTTTTTACTGTAAATTATGGATGACAATTATTCAATTCCGGGTTTTAATTTAGATCAGTTGTAAAACCGTGTTTTCACGTAAAGCCTTATATGATTTTTTAAAGATTAGTAACGGGTGATTAACTATTTTGCTCCCACCTAATACCTTTTCCATAAATGTAAAATTAATGTAAATGATATTAATGTATATTTAAATTTGTGGTAGTTATAACTTTCTCTGCCATACGATACAGTGATAGCATTTTTCCCTATTCTGTTACAATACTTCATTTCATTTGTAACGGTTGTCATAAACTGATAATTCTGGGAACATCTATACAATTTCTAATGGCGATGCCAGTGTTTGTTAGATTGGGTTAAATTAGATTTATACTTTCTAAATCTCAGTTATAAATTACTAAGACAATTTTATAAAATTATTCTTATTAGAAATAAAATAAATTATTATAATTGTACTACAAGGTATGGAAAAGAAATTTATTGTCTACACAAGATAAATAAATAATTTTAGTTATTCTAATACTAATTGAACTTACAACCTGATTTTAGTTATTATAATAAATGTAAATTTTTGTACAGTTTATGCGAGAATGAGAGAGCACTTTTCTAGAATATGTTATTATACAAAATCGTTTTTGTATAATAATATATTTTAGAGCTGCAGCACAGGAGCAGTTACATTTTTTTTTGTGGTCAAACCATAATAATTTATGTTCTAAATGAAAATCTGTAAAATGCAATTAAATGTAAACCTAGAATAATTCTAGCGCATGCATAATCTGAGACTATTACACAGTTATTTAGAGACTCAAAGCAAAATAGGTACATTTCTTTTTCATTTATACATTATACGTAAAAGTATTCTCTCTAATACAAATACCGCCTTAATTCACTTTTTCTCTTTCTTTCTCTAGTTTCTCAGACAGAACCGCTTCGATGGTCTGGACCTCGATTGGGAATACCCTGCTTTCCGTGACGGAGGGAAGCCAAAAGACAAGGAGCACTACTCTAAGTTCGTTAAGGAGTTAAGAGAGGAGTTCGATATGGAATCAGAGAAGACTGGCAAGCCAAGACTTCTCCTCACTATGGCTGTGCCTGCTGGCATTGAGTACATTCAGAAAGGATTCGACGTCATGACTTTGAACAGGTAAGTTAATTTTTATTGATGGTAATGTTATGAGTGAATATAGCCTGGAAGGCGTGTCAGTATAGCTTTTGACGTAATCATGTGACTTATGATGTTCATACGCGCTCTTTCAGGCATTATTTCTTTGGTCGTCCTCTAGACAAGTTAGTCAAAGGACAATTTCAAATCAAATGAAATCATATTTATTTACTAAACATATATTTACAAAAAATAATTTAATCGTATTAATGCAATTACAGACATGTTATTACTACACTACTTTTTGATGGAATCCTAAGTCCTATTACGTAATATATACTCACGCCTGAATATTCAAAAAGTCGTATGCAGAGGTATTACTCACCTACACCCAGACATCGAAGTGGACGAACTAATGACAACTTAGGATAAACAATTAGTTGAGGTATCTGTTTCGTGGTTATGGGCCTCAATAGTCAATTGACTGTGCCGTCAGCTTATTAAAAAAAAAACAATTAATAAGATATTCGTTCAATCGGCGTTCTATATTCAATAATCTTTGTGACGTCATATTTATAGTAAGGGACCTTGCGCCTCAGAGAATGTAATCTGTCGGCCAAGGTTAACATCTGTGGTAGCTATATCATATGTTTGAACACTCCAAATATTAGTTGGACAACTGATGTCAAAATTGAAGACAGCATAGTATCACGTGTTTGACGATGATCGGAATGCTTGGGTAAATTTTTATTATCACGATCGGGTCGCTTTCGTCGACGTAAACACACACTTATAGCTCTGATTGTCAGGATGCTGAAAATGTAAATGTAATTAGTGTATACTTAATATAAGTCTCATTCTCTCATCGTCGTATTTATTTCCTTTCATAATAGGACAGTTGAGTGTAAAACCTAATGAGTATCTTTTTAACAAACGTAAAAACTGTAGGTGCGGTACAATTCTCTATGACAGCAAAGCATGACGTCACGCCTTCCTGTTTTCATTAATATATAATGTTGATTTGATGAAAATTAAATAAATAAAACACTTAAATTAAACATGACTCTGTTTTACTGAGTGCTTTAACATATTATACGTATTTAATAATACCCATTTATGACAGACTAGCTGTTGCCTGCGACATCGTTCGCTTAGTTTGATGAAATATATCCCACGGGAATTGTATTTTTTTCCAGGATAAGAAGTAGTTGTGCGTCTCCATGCTCTGATTATAGTGTGGAATAGCATATAGATTACTTTCATTATGGATGAGGATGAGTTTGAAGATGAAATTCATCTCTGTGCCAAATTTCATCCAGATATGTTCAGCTGTTTTTGCGTGGAAGAGTAACAAACATCTATTCATCCATCCATCCATCATCACAAACTTTCGCCTTTATAATATTAGTAAGATGCGGTCAAAATCAATTGGTTTCTTTCTTTCTTTCTATAATGAGTGTATATCTCACACCTACTTTATCCTCGAATTTATTTGTATCTCTTGATCGTGACATGTTTCTGGAGTAAAATTGGAAGGCTACGTCAAAAGCGTGTTAAGCTTAAATTATATAGAGGTCTTTAAAACCTAAGGTGTTAGGGTTGTACGTCGTAACATAGGCATTATTTAAATCAAACTTTGTTTACAGACTACGAACAAATTCATCTTTATGAGAGAGTAAATTAGTCGGTGGTGTTGTCTCTTCCATACAATTTTCGATTGATAATAATACCTTAATACCTTCACACATCTCACACACGGCCATCTGATCGCAAACTAGGCAGAGCCTGTACTATGGTAACCTGACTGCTGATAAACATACCTATATATTTCTAAATACATACATATTATAGACTACTTTATATATTAAAAAAAAGGGCAAAAAAAGAAAAGAGTGTCAAAGAGGGATTCGGCACCCAACCTAGTAGAAATCGTACTCTACACCAGATAAGCTAAACGCTCGCTGTAGTGAGTTTAGAAATAAGTATATACATTCTACTAACGTTACAATGTTATCACAGCTTTTATTGATTTTCCTGTGAGAACCAAAGTTTAACCCGGGATAAAAAGTACCCTATAACCTGCGCAGGCACTCAAACTATTATCATACTAAGTTTCAAGCATATCCCTTCACTAACTTCTGAGTTTATCGTGAACATACAAACAGACAGACAGAAAGACAGACAGACAGACAGACTGACAAAAATTGTTTGAATCGCATATTCGGCATCAGTATCGACATCTTAATACCCCTCAGTCGATTTTTTTTAGATATATTCAATGTACAGAATTCATCCCGCTACAGATTTATTATAAGTATAGATAAATTGCACCCAAAAACAGAACAAATGGTTATGCTCATTACACAATTATTTGTCCTGGGTGGGAATCGAACCCACGACCTCTGGCTCAACAGTCAGGGTCACTAACCACTAGACCAACAGGCCAGTCGATAATGACGACTGATTTCTTTATAGGTTTCTTCTTACAAGTTTTGTTTAATGAGTGACACATTTACAAAAAAAAATATTTCGTAATACAAATATTTCCTGTAGAATATGCACTTAAACAAGGATAGGATGACACCTTTCAAAAATCACTATTGCAAAATTAAACACCTCATAAAATATACATTAGATAGTTGACATTAAGGTAGTAACACATTGCCAAAGAGCACACAGTGCAAATGCTGAATTGTCACGTGCAAATACTTAATTGTCACGTGCAAATAAGTTGCGAAATGTTGCATACGCTGATCGTGTAGTCTTGCCTAATTTACTAGTTCAATGTCACGTTGCTACATAATTATGTTTTATTGGTACAAGCCTCATCATCGCTCCTAGCCAAGAGTCTTAGGTATTATAGATAATGAATATTATCCGAAATCCACAGATTCATGATAGTATTATTTGCAACTAGCAGTACCCGCGCGGCTTCGCTCTTCGCTCTTCCCTTTCATGTACATATTATTATATGCTTTGCGCGGAACCCTAATTACTTTTCCAAAATAAAAGTATCATAAGCTACTCCTTATAACACCAGCTATCCGCCAGTAAATGTCCCGTGGAAATCGTTCCACCCATTCCGGAGATCAGCCGGAACAAACAGACAGACACACGAAAATTTTAAAAACTGATTTGTAGGCATAGGTATCGTGCAAATAACTGTATGAGCTTAAAAAAAACAAACACATCAATTTTATTTATTTGTATTGAAAATTAAATTCGTTGAAAACTTTTTTGGAAACAAATACATATTATATACAGATCAATTCAGAGAGATATTGATGCATAGGTACAATTTACGCTGAGCTGGAATCAAACCCGTGACTACCGAATTCATTCTGAGGTGATGATAATGATGAAATGTTTAGTTGAAAACACATCACAGTCTCCTTATTCACAATAGGCCAATGTTACCTACACCGCATTTCGTAAGTACCAGCTGATTTGAATGTAACACAATGCATCTCGTTAATTATGTGAATAAACAATAGAAAAGGCAAGTGTAGTGACCATGGAGTCCGGTAGTGGTCCCTTATGGTGGTTATATGGTAAGTCGCTATGGGCATTGGTATTGGTAAGTTAAAAAACTGATTTTTAGGCATAGGTATCGTGCAAATAACTTAAGCTTAAAAAAAATATATTTTGATATTACAAACAGACACTTCAATTTTATTTTATTGTATTGATGATGAAATACCTATCTTCATACTTTTGCCGGTTACTCTGGCCGTGGTCACAAGCAGGCACTAGCTAACTTTCTAAATATTAACTCATATTATTTCAAAGACACCTATTGTTATTACTTACATAATTAAAATTACTCATTGTAATGTCAAATAAAATTACCGTATCTCGCTTGTTTAATAATTTTGTAAATATGACAACAGTATTTTAAAGTTTAGTAAATTAAAATCTGAATAAAGAAGGAAGCGAATCATAATAATTACATTACACCTAAGTACAAAAACACATAAATTAAAAGTGCTTTTAAACTTACGTTGAAAAATGTACGTAAACATTAGAGAACCACTGTTAAGTACCTAAAGCAGGGTTATTTTTGCACATTTTCGAATGAATCCTGCGCTTTTATAAGCATCGATATAATTATGTGATGGCACTTGCGATAGGTTCGTTGAGGATTCGAACGCCACCCAGATACACTTTCTACTTCTTTACTAGTATTCTGATTTAAAAAAAGTCTAGACACTTCAAGTAAAAAATACTTTTTGGAAACTCCACGGCCCTTTTTTTATTTCTTTTTCATAAATAAGTTTCAAACAACCATTTCTTTTCACAAGGAAACCAAGGAATCGAGCGGGTATAATTTTATGATATAAAGAAATTTAACTTGAATTGGAATACACTATTTGTTCGAACACTATCCTTAGGAATGCGGACATAATAAGTAGCTCGGGGCGTTTAGAATCTATGCAGTAACACTAGGTCATGTAGAAACTTCATGCGCCAATTATTACATAATTTTTATTATCGGTATTACGCCTCCGAGGTAGTCTCTCGGAAGTCTCATTAATGTCAATTAACCTACTTACTAAACAGCCCACTTTTAATTATTACCTTTAGAACAATGCCACTAATTTTTTTTGCGGACATCCTATTTATTATATATTTTACATCCTATTATAGACATTTTTTTATAATTATTGTCTAATTAATTATCTACAGGGTAGTTATCTATGGTCATAAAAAATAATTTAACAGCCGTCATGGAATTAATTCTTATATTGTATTCTTTACTATTTTTAAGTTTGTTATTATTTTTCATTACACAAATGTATGTATGACGTCACTAGTTGGTATTTTATAGGAGATCTACCGCTTTGACTTTCATTAAAGAGAGAGATTCGACTTGACAGTGGACTATCGTATTGTGTAAACGACTCATATTATTTGCAACAGCGTATATAAATAAATTTTAATCGAAATATTGCATTCACATAATTATTTTAACTATTTACTATGCTGTAAGAAATACTAATGCGTTTATAATATCCTAAGTAACGAAACAAAGATGGCCGCCCCACATACATATATGAAAGACAATGTGATGTGTTAATTCTTAGTTTCACTGTGTCCTTCTGGTTAATGCAGATAGTTAGCTTTGTTACAAAAGCTCCCTTGAATACAATAGATTATATTATCTGCTAGTTAAACAATATGTTCACAACGTAGTCTGGATGTTAAGTTCTACATAATGTACATAAGTTTTCAGTGTTGAAATATAATCGACCACAAAGTTAGGCCGTCTCTGTTTTGAAGCAAGAAGCTTTGAGTACCTATTTGAAGTTAAATCTAGATGAAATGAAAATGAAAAAAAACAACATTTTTTTTTATCATACTTCTGCCAAACTGCATAACAGTTTGCTGGCAGATGCAACTCCCTTTAACTATACACTGTACACCTAGTATACATAATACATGTTATAGAATAATAGGTAATATTAATAACATATTATAGGTAATATTAATTAACATACATACATACATGACTGGCCTGTTGGTCTAGTGGTTAGTGATCCTGACTGCTGAGCCAGAGGTCGCGGGTTCGATTCCCACCCAGGACAAATATTAGTGTGATGATCACGATTATTTGTTCCGTGTCAGGGTGTAATTTATCTATAATATGTATGTATTTAGAAATATATAAGTATGTTTATCAGCAGTCTGGTTACCATAGTACAGGCTCTGCCTAGTTTGGGATCAGACAGCCATGTGTGAGATGTGTGAAATAAAAAAAAAAAATACACGAACAGTTCGCATTACTTTAACCTTTTGTCCTGTATTTTACCCCAGTACGCTTACACTCATACACAGACATATAAGTGCATATTCACCCACATATAATAAACATATGACAATTTTTGGTTTTACAATGTTATTTTGTTGCTGACGCTTTCTAACAGAAACTCTTGTGTTTTCTTTTTAAATACTCGCTTTGTATCGATACTATTCTGGGTTGGCGGTAAGTTGTTAAACAATTTAGGGACCATGTAGTTACGATTTCTTTTACCATAATAATTGCTACACGTGGTTACGTGTAACATGTTGCTACTGTTTCGTCCCGGACGTGGTTTATATATCTTGAAGTCATCACTACCGTACTGTTCCGTTGCAATCAATACCGATACTTTCTCATGGGCTGGTAGCATTTTACACTCTAAGAATAGTCGTTCATAATTGGTGATTCTATTTAAATATGTATGGGAGAGAATTTTTAGAACCTCAAAGTTAAGTTAGTCTTTCGGAAAAGACTGGAAAAATCTTCGGGATTTGATTTCCGAGATAGACATATATATACATACAAGTTTGGTTGTTTACGGAACCCTCGCTGCGTGAGTCAGACTCTCACTTCTCCGGTTTTTCCACTTTCGAGCTCTCTACGCACGAATTCAGACCGTCATTGCATTAAGTTACTGCATTATACTACATTATTTGGCTGGCCTGTTGGTCTAGTGGTGAGTGACCCTGACTGCTGAGCCAGAGGTCGTGGGTTCGATTCCCATCTGAGTCTGGGTATTCTTTGTGTCCGTTGTTTGTATGTTTGTAAAGTCCCCCGCGCCACAGAAGTAATTCCCAATGCGGGAGTTGTCTTTTTTAAAAATAAAAAATAAATAATAATCATAGCATCAGACATTTATCTTAAATCACATCTTTATAACTTCCGAAATTCTAGCTTCATAAGTAATTATCGAGCTATAAGTAACTATAAGAGGCGGTAGAGTAGGCGGACTGGTTACGAATAAAATATATCGTCTAGAATACCAGCGACTTGAAACTAGTATTGGTTACAAAGTTCAAGGTGAACCAATCAAACAAACAATACATTTGTATCTACTTAGCTTTACGAAATGACACGTCTAATGCAAGCTCGGTGTTCTTAATTTAAATAGAACTAAACAGATAAAAAAAAATAGACCTTACTTGTCATACTGTGATATTTGAGACGGTAAGTAGGGGTTGCCAGAGCTAAATTGGAAAGGGTTGACAATCAAATGACTCAACGGTATTGCTATTCCGTAAGGCAGCAACGACCGATTACCACCGGGAGCGTTTGGTTGCAAACTTAGTTTTATAATATATTATAACAGCCACCTCGAGAAGCTTTGTCAAATAAAATTGAAAAACAACTGCTAAAAGGATCTGGCTTCCAAGCTCGATACACTTCGCGCCCCTCTCATGTGGGAGGTTTTGTAATCTATATCGCCAGCAGAGAAGGAAAGCACTGCGCAAGCAGTGCTGTTTAAGGGTAATCCCCCATTTGGCATTAAATTTTAAGGTATAAAATTGTTTGGCATAACGTTTTCGCATAACTTTTATTAGCATAATAATACTTTGGCATGATGGCAAAGGTTAGCATAACTATCATTTGGTTTAATTTGTTTTGTCTAATAATCATGAGCATAAGTAAAAAGTCATAATTGGGTGTATGTAGAAAAAAAAATTATGTTGAATGTTAGGTTAGATTAGTTTTCTAAATTATTTAATTTATAAGTTGTACCACAGCCAGCAAACAGTAAACACCATCACCAAATAGTGTAGTGAAACATAATAAAATAATCGGTCTACCACAGCGTAAAGCGCCTATGCATTACATTGGAGCAATAGTCAATAATGCGAAATAGTATCTACAACCGGTAGGAGTTATTAATTGGGACTTATTATTTACCCTAGTACATAAAGTACCCTAATTCTTTTTCCAAAATAAAAGTAGCCCAAGTTACTCCTTATAATGCTAGCTTTCTGCCAGTGAAAGTCCCGTGGAAATCGGTCATCCCGTTACAGAGATTAACCAAACAAACAGACAATATCAACACCTCGGCTTAAATCTAGGAAGCATACACACTAGTATTTATTTGTTTGTATTTAATAACTGTGTACATACGGAAACCAAGATATGTTCACCATACTTTTCTTTCCTTTCTAGGTACTTGGACTGGATGAACCTATTGACGTACGATTATCACTCTGCATTCGAGCCAGCAGTGAACCATCACGCGCCACTTTACCCGTACGAGGAGCCCAACGAATACAGTGTGGACACCGAACTTAACATTGTAAGTATTTGTTTGTTAAATACAGTTAACAGTTTTGCGTAACTTCTTTTTTTTTAAAACCGTAGTCATTTAGGAAATATTAATGACACACCCACACTTTGCCAACTAGGTTTTTAACAACAATTAGTAATTTTTTTGGTCGTAGATTTTTTTTTAATGTTATAGGGGGCAAATGAGCAGACGGGTTACCTGATGGTAAATGACTACCGCCCTCATGGGCACTTGTATCTCAAGAGTCACAAGTGCATTGCCGCCCTTCAAGGTGGGAGTAGGGGTAGAGGGGGAGGGGGGAAGAGTGGGAAGAGGGGAGAGGGGGTTTAGAGGGTAGAAGGAAAGGACGGAAATAGGGGATAATCTTTTATTACACGACAGTCAAAAAAAGGAGTGTAACGTTTTCAGGGTTCATATATGTATATATATGTACTAACTCTTAAACTTTCGCGTTCCATTATATTATAATTATGTATAAGTACGGGAATTAACGCGATCACGTAAAAGGTGTTACACACCTTTGAATTGCCTAACGTATTGACCAGGTTGCAGTGGCCGTGGTCACAGACTGACTCAGCCTGTGACCACGTAATACCTTTTACGTGATCGCGCTAATTCTCGTACGTATAGATACATAATTATATATGTATGTGTTGCCTGAAAATATTGGGGTAAGTATAAAGGGTTTCTTCTAAGGATACCCCATACATCCAAAGGAATCATGAATCCTTACATCATATCGAGTGACACTGGCCTATATTTTTTTGGAAACAATTATAATTAATTGTATTGTTTAAAAAAATATAGGCCAGTAGTGCCATTTTGAAATGTCAAAAAATTTGCACGGCAGTAGAGTTTATTTCTTAAATTTGTGTTTAACAATTTCACAAATGTAATCTCTAACTTAAACCAGGGGTTCAGTTTTTTTGCAAAACCAAACCACGGAACATTCGTTGACTGTTCAGTTGGCTGTGTTGCAATCAAACACAAATTCCGTGAAAAGTGGGTTTAACAAGCCGGGAACCTTGCCCATCTTTTTTAAGGGATACCACCAAGTAGGGTAAGGTGTCATTTGTCATCGCCATGCCAGCACTCATGTAGGCCGTCTATCAGGCGCCCGGTGCCTTGTCGCTAGTTCTCTCCCTTTCCCTTTCCGCAGCCTCTTTGGCTCATCAGCTAATCGCAATATGAAGCTGCGGAAACTCAAGCGCTCTCGCTATTGCCTTGCCTAACTGTTGAGCAGCAGTAAAAGTCTAAAACCTAATACTCTCTCTGTTTTGAGTGACGTCCGCATTCCAAACCTAATGCGAATACTAATGATCTTGTTTCTAAGAAGCTAATGTTTAAACCGGATTCACACGTTCACTTGACACTAGAAGCCTATTGGTTTCGATAACCATTTCATAATTACGTAACCTGTGTTGAGTGTGTAACTGATATTGTCATATGTATCAAATTATTTGACAGTGACTCTTGATAATTATATAATTAAATGTATTTAAGATTTTACTGATGGTCAACATTAAATTACCGAGAAGAAGCATATAGGTTTTGATGAATGAGTTTGCAACACATAGCGGTCTGATCCCAAACTAGGCAGAACCTGTACTGTGGTAACCAGACTGCTGATAAACATACTTATATATATATATTTCGGATCATAGTTACGGGGTAATAAGAGCCCTACAAAAAGGTCCGACAACCTGGTCTTACTATGGAACTTCGATATCGCCTAGTATTTTGATTGTGGAAGTCTGATGGCAGTCGCTTTACATAAAATATCGAAGTTCGGCCTTGTGAAAGCCAACCCCATCTTAGTTGCGAAAAGGTTCGGAGAAAAAAAAAATTCTGACTTGACAATAATATGAGGAAAAGGTACTGCACTGGTTTCTCGCAATGTTTCGCGCTTGTTCTGAATTTCAAGTTTAAGCATGTTTTTTTTATTTCTCTCTTATTCCATTCTCAAAAGTCACCAGTTACTCTGTTTGCAGTTTTTACTATAGTCGACCATAGTATTTAATAACAGACAGTACGGAGTTTTTCGAAACCCTTCTAGACTATGTATAAATGGTTTATGGCAATTATATGTTAACCTACAACAAAACCTTTTTAATTTCAGGATTACACCATAAAGTTTTACCTGGAACATGGAGCAGACGCCGATAAACTGGTGCTTGGTATACCAACCTACGGTCGGTCGTACACGCTGTTCAACCCAGACGCGGTCGAACTCGGCTCCCCCGCTGACGGTCCTGGAGAGCAAGGAGACGCGACCAGGGAGAAGGGATATCTGGCTTATTATGAGGTGAGAATTAAAAAAAAGATGTTTATGTGGGTCACACGACTATTTTATTGTTCTTTAACGTAGTTAACAGTAGTAGGGTCATGTCGATAGCGTACTGGGTAGGGGTGCGACTCAGAACACTCGACTCGTAACACCAGCTATCTGCCAGTGAAAGCGCCGTGGAAATCATTCCACCCATTCCGGCGATTAGCCGGAACAAACAGACAGACAGACAGACAAAAAATAAAAAAAATGATTTTTAGGCCTAGGTATCGTGCAACTAACTGACCTGAGTTTTTTTTTTATTTTGACATTACAAACAGACACTTCAATTTTATTTATATGATTATTTATCGATATTGATGATAATTTATATTCTATTTGTACTACCTCGGTGCGTAACTTGCAACTAACTTGCAGACAAGTGTTGCAATTTAGTATGTGTTGCTAACTTTATCTTTTCGAGCTCCGATAACACTTCTCAACAGCGTTATATTAGTAATACTGTCTAACTACATCAAGAAAACCGCTTCTTGATGTTAAAAGACCAATCCAAACGATTCAGTTCGAGCTGCTGCTGTAGGTACCTAATAAAATCTATCAACTTACACACTCCAATTGCCCCAGATTTGCGAAGCAGTAAAGCAGACACCAAAAAAACGCAGTCCTGGTTCGGATGAAGACTCCGATGAGTACGAAGACGAAAAGGAGGATAAGCCCTGGACAGTGATGTATCCAAACGCTGCAGCCATGGGACCAGTCGCGTACAGAGGTAACCAGTGGGTGGGGTATGACGACGAGGAAATCGTGAGGAAGAAGGCTGAATATGTCGCTGATCATAAACTTGGAGGTTAGTACTATCTGGATGAATACCACAGACAATTCTACACATTACCGCCGCTTTATTTCAATATATAATAATAATAATCATATTAATAATATTAAATCTGCCTATCTCACACACGGCCGTCTAATCCCAAACCAGACTGCTGATAAACATAATTATATATTTCTAAATAAATACATATTATAGATAAATTACACCCAGACACAAAACAAATGATCGTGCTCATCACACAATTATTTGTCGTGGGTGGGAATCAACCCACGACCTCTGGCTTAGCAGTTAGGGTCACTAACCACTAGACCACCAGCCCAGTCACGTGCACATATATACGATAAATCACATGCTGATCTCCTATTTTAATTATAGACGATGTTTCACGTCATATAAAAATGTAAATTTTAGAGTCAATGAGTGCAAATTGGTTAAAACATGTTCAAGAAATCAATGAACATACTCAAAAGTAAATACAAACAATGAACTCACTAGCTCCCCTTTCAACCATGACAATATTTAACGGGGTATCAAATAATGGCTTTGAATTTTTTACTCCTGGAATTAACTCAAACCTGGTTTAAACTACTGCATTTTATGTTTTTTATTTTGTTCAATGAAAACTTCTTCACGTTTGTGCACTTTTGCTGTGGGGAAAAAGCACTGAACTCGTGAACGACACGCTAATAATACATATACAGATCCACTTCGTCGTTTCGTTTAAGTTTTGACTTCTGTCAGCAGTCCCATGACTGCCTATTTTTTATTTAAAAAAAAATTGTACAATGGCGGAACTAATGCCGTAGAATGTTATTATCATAGCGTTTATGATTTCATTATTTTTGTTCTTTAATCTGTCTATGTATACCTATATGTTTATGTCAAATGAAAGCGCTAATGTCTTTGATTGTTGTAATTGAAAACTGAAACGGTAGTTAGTACATTACCGTTTCAATTACAAAATAATATGAAATACATCGAGGACCTTTAAGTTCAGCACAAGTTATGTAGTTTGAAAGTATCACTCATATATAATATAATATATGAAACCACGCGGTTTCACCCGCGTAAGTCCCGATCCCGTGGGAATATCAGGATAAAAAGTAGCCTATGCGTTATTCCAGGTCTCCAGCTATCTACATACCAAGTTTAATGACAATCAGTTCAGTGGTTTTTGCGTGAAAGAGTAACAAACATCCATCCATCCATCCAAACTTTCACATTTATAATATTAGTAAGATTAGTAAGATTAGTGGGAAGTGGGATTAGTGGGATAGTGGGAAGTGGGATCACAACGTATATAGATACACTTTTGCATATTTTATGAACATATATTTTATTGTCTGTCAGGTATAATGTTCTGGTCTATCGACAACGACGATTTCCGTGGCACCTGCCACGGCAAACCGTACCCACTCATTGAAGCCGCCAAGGAATCTTACTACGCTAAGCTTGGGTGAGTGATTTTTTTTATAGATACAATAATATCACTACTACTACTACATTATCTTTTTTTTTGTGTATTTAAAAGACAACTCCCGCATTAGGCATAATCCTGTGTCGCGGGGGCTTCACAAACATTCAAACAACGGACACAAAAAAACACCCAGACTCGGGACAACTATTTGTGGATCACACAAATTTTTGTCCCGTGTAGGATTCGAATCCACAACACTCGGCATGGCGTAGTGGCGAGGTGACCACTTAAACCATTGCGCCATCCGGGTATGCCATATATACAAGGTGTTTATGACAATGGAAAACTAAGAAAATCCATAAAAACTTACTTCGAAAACTTTTTAAATACATACATACATAATACATACATATTATAGATAAATTACACCCAGACACAGAACAAATTATCGTGCTCATCACACAATTATTTGTCCTGGGTGGGAATCGAACCCACGACCTATGGCTTAGCAGTCAGGGTCACTAACCACTAGACCAACAGGTAAAATTCTAAATAAGTACTCTGCTATTACAGGCTGTCTTACTCTCTTTTTAAAAAGACAACTCCCGCATTAGGAATGATTTCTGTATCGCTGAAGATTTTACAAACATTGAAACAACGGACTAAAAGAATACCCAGACTCGGAACAACAATTTGTGGATCACACAATTTTTTGTCCCGTGTGGGAATTGAACTCACAACACTCGGCGCGGCGTAGTGGCGGGGCAACTACTTTGACTATTGCACCACCCGTGGAGTCAATATTTTTGTTGCAAAATAATTATATGTATTTTGTGTGATAGGTAAGAAACATTTATTTTGTGGTAGGTACTAGGTAGGTAGGAAAATTGGTAGTGTGGAAATTGTCTTTATTTAAAAAAACGTAACTTGATCGAGAGTGGTCCAAGCTATAATTCAAGAAAGTCTGTTCAGTATGTTGATGATCTTTGCTCCTCATTGATGGGATTTTTAAGTTTATGTTTTTTAGTTTATGTATGTTCTTAAAAAATGCGATTATAAAAAAAAAAAAACAACGAACAAAGCTCCATCGCCCAGGTATATGTTATACACTATAATAATAAAAGAGTACCTTTCTACACATACACATACACGTACACAATTACATGTAGGTATATTTTTATTACCCAAATTCATGTACGTCCTATGCTTTGTTGATGTAATTTTTCCACGTCTCAACACTGTTTACAAAATAATATTCAGTACCCTTAACGCAATTTGGTACTTACTACGTTATGTAACTATGTGAATGTATATTTTCTTAGTGCCAAAATTATTATTCTTATACTTGACGGTTACCCTCTTCAAAATCAAGACGTCTTTTTCTCGCATTCTCAGGTCCACTATCAATACAATAGCCCAGACGACTCAGACGACCCCAGCCCGCCCAAGCAGCAAGAGGAAACAACGACCGAAAACTACCTCTACCACCACCACTACAACTACCACGGACAGACCCACGGCCAGACCCTCGGCCGGACCCTCAGCCCGACCCTCGTCCGGACCCTCTGCCAGACCCTCGGCCGGACCCTCGGCCAGACCCTCAGCCGGACCCTCGTCCAGACCCTCGTCCGGACCCTCGCCCCAATCCAGCCCCAAGTAAGCTTATTTTTAAATGACTTCAAAAGGGAGCTTTTTGTGTGTATGTTACGCGGTATTTTTACCATTTGTGATCTGATTCCAAGAATTCTTTTTTAAATTGAATTGATTGTACTCAAGGTTAATCACATTTAAATTTAAAAATTACACCTCTATAAGGTTAAAAACTTAAGGGATGAAGAAGAGTTTATTAGAATTTATCATGGTTTAGACGCATTAGAGTCAGTAATACTAGACAACCTTTAGAATGAATAGATGCGATTGACTAGTGGATAGGGCAGTTAAAAGGTTTTAGTTTTGAATGGTGTTACTATAATGATTATGCAATACGCTATAATATGCTCTCCACTCATCACTCCTCGCTTCAAAATAAAAAAATGATCATACAATAATTAAATATGACTTGAGAGTTAAACATTGCAAGTGGGTTATTGAAAGCGGTAGAACATCGCGAGAACCGAACGATCGATGTTAAAAGTTAGTGGTAGGCACATATTAGGGTGCACGTGTGATCGTAAACAGAATTTGTTTGTAGTTTTGTGTAATATTGAACTTTATTTATAGGTTGTAATAGTGACTTTTTGATTGATTTTAATTAAGTATATGTGTAAAGCTATTAAACTATATTTTTTACTTCATTGTTCCCGTACTAAATATTTTTGATACGCCACCAGCTACCGATTATTTTCCTCTGTTGTTTCCATACAAAGGTTGTCTGGAAGACATCGCTATTAGCGATAAGACCGCCCATTGTACTTGCCGCTTAATATAAACTAACTAACTATGTTTAATTTCTGTTCAACTGTGGTGTACAATAAAGAATATTCCATCTATCTATCTATCTAAAGCCTGCTTGAACATATGAAACTATTCATTAACCATTTCCTCCCTTGGTCGACAGTTCATATAACTTACGAGTGACGAGCACGACTCCAGTGTGGACCATCGTCACTCCTGAGCCACCGACCACACCAGATCCAGGATCAGGTAAAATATTCAATATTGTAATATTCTTTACATGCCATTGTGGTGGAACGGGTGTTATGTCCCTCCAACACAAAGGGAGGATCCTCCGACCAGGCGAGGTGAGGTGGTGTCACGCTTGGCGGGCCGCGGCCCGACGGTTGATGTTGGGAAGTTGTATATATACTAATCGGCGCAAGAACTCTTATAGCGCCATGCAAGATTAGTAGTTACCTCGTAGTTCAGCTCGTCTTCGCTAGATGATGTTGGAGTATGTTTTTGCTGTATGTGGAAGTCGCATTCTTGAGATATACAACATTTAGTAAGTGTTTAGAGGCAGAGAACAGTACAGCCATTCGATATTTTAGGATAAAAACTTGCATGATTAAAAAAATCATATTAATTAAAGATATACGGCTTTACTCACGTGTGAATTTTGAGGACGCCTGACTAGTTTCGGACCAGAAGGGGGCCCTTTATCAAGAGGTAAAGCGAACTACCACTTGCGTGACAGGTGCCTCACTCAATGTCAGTGTGGCGCCTGACACCGACGCGACGCCTAGTCGGATCCGAAAGCTGTCGGACATCTCCGAAAAACACACTTGAGTAAAACTAAATAAACTAAGTAAATAATCTAAATATAATGTCATATTTATATTATTTCCAGATTTTAAATGCGTTGACGAAGGTTTCTTCCAACATCCACGTGATTGCAAGAAGTATTTCTGGTGTTTGGATTCTGGACCCTCAAACCTTGGCATCGTAGCTCATCAGTTCACTTGTCCTTCTGGTAAGTAAAAATTGGGGTTGCTTATTTTTATTTGTAATCATTTACACAAAAGAAAATAGGGCTTCCACTTACCGAGAGATTTCCAATTTCTCTTCTCATAAGAATTTCTTTTGGATTATCACTACCTTTTCAAAGAAAAGATTAGTCAAGACGCGTCAGTTAGCCGTTTTCAAGTGATGCGCTTACCTTTACCTTACCACACAATTAGGAAATGGTTAAAATAATTTTGTTCTCCTGAGTCAGTCAATATTATATTTTGAAATTCCAATTACATCCGATTAAAAACTAGGTTCATTTTTGTTGTGTTTGGAAGATTAGCTTTATCATGTTGAGGGGCACCATATCTAAGAACGGTACTGTCTTCATCTGTCTGGGAGAAGGTATATCCTTTCAATATGTAAGACAATACTGGTTTGGCAAAAACGCATAAGGTGCTTGTACTATTTTAGCACGATTCAAGGTCTCCAGTGCATCATTTTATATGTTAAGTCTTTTAGCTAATCATTAATCTCTTCACAGGTCTTTACTTCAATAAGGCAGCAGACTCTTGTGACTTTGCCCGTAACGTGCCCTGCAAAAAACCCGCTACGACCACTAAAGCGCCGACCACAGCGCCATCTGTAACCACAACTACGACTGCCAGGACAACCACGACCACTAGGAAAGCGTTCCTCAGTACTAAGAACTCTGTACTGTTCAGGACTACTTCATTAAGCACATCTACCACTCCTAAACCAAAGGTTAGTTGTACAAGTTGTTACAAAAAAATCTTTTTGGATATATCTGTAAGGTGAAATTGGTTTAAAAATTTTAATATATTTTCAACTGCTTGAGGTCGTGAAATGACTGAGACGTTGGACTTCAAATCGAATGGTTCCAAGGTCGAACCCTAACTAGTATGCTAGTGAGGTGAATCATTTAGTTTAGCTGGACGGGATAAACTTCGAGATAAATTGGATGTTCCTGGATTCCGTTTAGTATTCTTAACTTGGCACTGAACTATATAGGCGAAGATATTTTATTTTTAGTTAGGTACTAAATATTTACGGTGGTATTATTGTGTATGTATTGAAGAAACTCGACTAGTACCGCCTTAAACCGACGCAATAATACGTATTGTATTATTGCGTCGGTTTAAGGCGGTACTAGTCGAGTTTCTTTTTCTAAAGATATCGTCTGGTACACGGTGGTACATAGAAAGAAAGAAAAACATTTTTATTCTGACTTATACAGGTTAGGTATTGATAGGGTTGAATTGGTTGAAAAATAAAAAAAACCCTTCATGAGACACTAACTTTGAATAATAATAACTGGAGGCACCATACACAAAATAAATGATGTTTGTTGATCCCAAACTAGGCAGAGCCTTTACTATGGTAAACATACTTATATATTACTAAATATATACACATTATAGATTAAACACCCATACTCAGAACAAATGATCATGGTTATCACACAATTATTTGAATGATATGTAATAATGACAAACAAACAGGCGTGAAGCAATGATAACGTTGTGTTTGAGACTGAGACCGATTGAGTGTGGCTACCGGAGTACCCTAAAACCCCCTCCCTCTCTTTTCGTATCCCCACCTTAAAGGCCCGGAACGCACTTGTAACTCTTGAGTTGCAGGTGTCCGTGTCCATGGGTTTCACTTACCATCAGGTAACCCGTCTGCTCGTTTGTACACAATTCCATAAAAAAGATACTTATATTCTAAACTAGTTGCGCCCCGTGGTTTCACACGCGTAAGTCCCGGTACCGTGGGAATATCGGGATAAAAAGTGTGTTAATCTAGGTCTCAGATTATCTACGTACCAAATTTCATCGCAATTGGATCAGTAGTTTTTGCGTGAAAGAGTAACAAACATCCATACATCCACACATCCATACATCCATACATCCTCACAAACTTTCACGTTTATAATCTTAGTAGGATATAATTTTACACTTCACACTACAACTACCTGCCAACCTACTCAGTTAACACTGAGCCACGAGCCCCTCTTTCTGTTATATATGTATATTTAGGTACTTAATATTTTTTTTTATTAAATTGTTATTATATCCCATCTTGCAGATTGAAGAATATGACGATGAAGTGATAACTGACGAAGATGCCGAAGACCCCAAAGTTATCAAGGAGCTGATCGACCTGATCAAGAAAGTTGGTAAGTAACGAAACAATTTCGATTCTATGTGCACAGGAAGTCTTACAGAAGAGGGATGTAATAATGACCTGGCATTGTACCCATCACCTAGACTCTAGCTGATGGGTACAATGCCAGGTCACCACCTACGTTACCCAGGTCCTGGGCAACGTGGGTCACACATTACTAGTATGCTTGTTAACTAAAGCTAAGTTAAATGCTTCTGTTAGGAGTGGGTTCACGTCAGTAGTGCACTGGGTGGGGTTCGAACCCGCAACCACTTGATCGCAAGTCCGACGCCTTTTGCCTTTACGCTACCGCTAGTAGTAATTTTTAACTGGCATCTGCCATAGGATGAAGGTGCTCGTCCAATCAGTATTTAATCGTGGGAGAGCAATGCATCGGCACGTATGGTTCGACTGGAGTGATACCACGGCCTAACAGAAAATCGTCGTGAAGCAATGATTCGTTGTGTTTCGCCCAGTGAGTGAGGTTATTAGAGGGGAAGCGGCGAGCGGAGCTGATAGTTCTATCTTTATAATTGTCTTTTTAAGATAATAACATTGCAATTTTACATTGTCGCAGGAGGTATCGAACAACTTGAGAAGCAGCTCCATATAGGTGAATCGTCTTCGTCATCAGTGAGCATTAGTGGTTTGATCACAACTACACCGTCAAGCTTCAACAAGAAATTATATCAGAAGGTGCTCAACAGGACACGAGGACAGAACAAGTGAGTTTTTTCTCTCCCGAACATCTATAGCTTGCTTAATTATCCGACTGCGGCAAAGCTGAGCTAGACAGGTCAAATACATGTCCATCCATACGTTCCCTCGTAACTACTAAACTGCTCAATCGATTTTGATGAATGATGTGTCTTTATACTACTCACTAAAATTATAAAAAAATTGTAATGGCCGATTTTTGGCCCCAAAATGAATGTTTTAATTTTTCTTTCTCCCAAACCTATCGAGTCTGGTATCAAAATAAAAGGGTTTTAAAGGGTTTTTACAAAAATATACACAACTTTTATATTTCTTAGTTTGTATTTTAAAGCAGTCCTGTTTTTTGGTTCATTTAATTTTGGTCTTGTTGTGCCTATTAATCCGCTCGTCTTAGATAATGATTACAAACCAATTAATGTGTAGAAAGGTTGAATAAATATGAAATAATTGATAAATTTGTTTGCTCCAACAGGTATACTGGCAATAATAATATTATTGAAACTCTAACACAAACTGTTCAAAATAGTCGAGGTGGACCCCAGAACGCTGGCTTAGAACCATCTCAAGACCGAGAAGATAAGCCGTTAAGAAAAGAACGTCCCCAGTAAGTATTTGGTAGTCAACTGTTAAATATAATATAAAGTTTCTGTTCATTATACATACATACTTACACTCAGGCCTGTATCCCCTAAGGAGCAGACAGAAGAGTATAAAACACCAGCATTTTACCATCTATAAATTGACCCCACACACGTAATACAGGGCAAGCCTATTACCGGCAACCGGGCACTTTGCGAAAAAAATGGGAAAATTGGGTGTATGGAATGGGAAAGGTAGGTAAGGAATGGGATATTGCTTATACGGATGAATTGGGGAGTGTCAGGAAGAGCTCGAGCATGTTAAGGTCATACTTGTATCTCGAATTGGCTGTTGCTGGGAAGTCTGATCCTTACTTATAATATTCCGTAGAAAGTTTTATGAAATTAAAACTTGTGATTAATACTTAATTATGTATTTCTACGGAAATTAACGCGATCGGGAAATTGGCCTGTGAACACGGTCAGTGCAACCTGGTGGCAACGTCAGGCAATTCAGAGTTATGTAATACCTATTTCGTGATCGCGTTAATTCCCATAAAAATACATAATTAAGTATATCATGGAAAGCGAAAGTTTAAAGGTTGTGATGTCATACTTTGCTATGAAATTATTTACTTTTTGTAATGTGTAGTTCGACAAATACTTGAAAATAATAACGAATACCTATTCAAAGTCTTACATAACTTTGGACTTTTGGAGGTCTGTTCGTCTGTCTGTTTGTTCCGACAGTAATGTCATAAAATATGATCTTATTGTATTCCAAATATATTAATCATTTAATAGTGAATAATAAGTATCACAGTATAAAAATGTATAGGGTAAATATTTGATAAAGGTAGAAAAAAAATTTACAACGCCGTGTACCTACAACCTCCACTGTAAATAAACAGAAAATATCCTCAGTTAAAATTCATATCTCTTCAAAACAGGTATGTCACTATTAACCGACAACGAGGGTCCACTACAACGACTGCAACTCCTGCAGACAGCGAAGAAGATTACGAAGAAGTGGAAGAAGAAAAGGTACAATCAACATTTGGAGTCCCACCCGTGGAGGGACGAAAGAATGTGGCAAGTACGGCTAAGCCACTGCAATATGTGAACATCAGGAGAGGAAGACCAAATACTTCAGATACAGCAGATGATACCGCTTCAAGGTAATATTATTAATATTTCTCTTATGACTGTTGTAGTCGATGTTTACCATATTCAGACTTTTAGAGGTTATTTACTGTTTAAAATTGTCTGCTGAAAATTAACCGTGAAAATAACTTGTCTTTCCATTGCAAATCCATATGCTATCATCATAATTTTATCTTAAAACCAATTTTAACAACGTAGGAACATAAAATCTTGGTTTTGAAGATTACACTGAACTTGATTATTCAAAAGTTCAAATAATGGTATTTCTTCTTCTTTGGTCTTGTTGCCTGCATTAGCGAAGCAGTGAGTGATAACCAAGTAGGTACTTACATACGTATACAACTCGGTACCCAAATGACTCAACATATTTGATTTCACAGAAATGCACTGTTCGAACGTCAGGACACACTTTCTACCAAATCGGAAACATCTAACATTGTAGACGCGGTTTCCTCGAGACGAGAAGTTAAACCAGAGTATGTCACTATCCGTAGACAACGACCAACCACGGAGGAAACTACTACTCAACAGTAAGTTTTCAATATTTTTAGCAGTCTTAGTGTCACCTGCACGGTATGGAGTGGGAAAAATTGTCAATTAACTTTTTCCTACTACTTTGCTTCCCTCAAAGTGATTATTATCTTTCCTCGGGAATAGTGGACTCTTGTTCTTTTGGCTCTTTTCTATGGACAACTTTTTTCTGGATGAAAAATACCCATGACAAAGTTGTCATGGGTATTTTTATTTTACAGTAGGAGAGCCATGCTTCGGTACGTATGGGCTGATTCAACCGAAGTGATAATACGGCCTCACAGAAAACCTGCAGTGAAGCAATGATTGGGTTGTATTTCGACGAGTGAGTGAGATTACCGGATGCCCTAACCCTTTCCACACCCGCTCTTCCCCCTTAACCCCCCCCCCCCCCGCCTTCTCCTCTTCCGCTACTACCACCTTAAAGACCGGCAACGCACTTGTGACTCTTGAGTTGCAGGTGCCCAATGGCGGCGGTAGTCCCTTACCATCAGATGACCAGTCTGTTCGTTTGCCTCATATCCCATAAAATTCGACGTTCAGCTTTCACGCCTTAACTACTCAACTGATCATCATGAAAGTTTGCACACTTGTTGTTAGAGGTACAAAAACTACATAGAGTTTCATCCAGAAAAAAAGTACTGTTCCCGAGGAATTACTGAATATGACAAAATCTACATTTACGCGAATGAAGCCGCGAGCAAAAGGCCGCCTCATTACTTCTTAATCACCACTCGTGTCAGTATTTTGCTCACAATAACATTGTATTATTTTTTTTAGATACAGACAGTCTGAAGAAGAAGAAGATATACAAACGACATTACTAGAAAGAGAAATTTCGACGCAACCAAAGTATAATACCATCGTACGAAGTCAGACGACCCAACCCCCCGATGAACCTAGCACACGGGCCCCAATTTTCAAAATATATACGCTTCAGACAGATACACCTCCTAGCCCAGAGCCGACAACTGTGCTCGCGGTTCAAATAGCTTCTTTACTTAACTCCTTAAATTCCTCTGACATCGAATATTCTGAGATTGAAACTGAAACTCCAACAGCTGAAACAGATGAGCCTACTGCCGCTAGTACAACCACATCGACAACTACAACCACAACCACTCGAGCTCCACCTCCTAGACGTACTACTGTCGCTAGGCGTCGAGGCGTCACCACCAAGACAACACCAGCACCGTCAAGTACCACACAGGTGAGTCCCAGGAATTATACTATCGTGAGACGTCGACGACCTTTGCGTGGACCGAATGAAATCATATCGGATTCAGACGATAGCAATGATTTATCTCGTAAAATAAGATCCACTACCCCTGATAGCCGAGAAGTAAGTGTTGTAAACGAAACAGTGCCTAGAAGATTTCGTGGTAGATTTCAAGGATCACGATTTATAAGTGACGACTCTATTCCAGCTGCAGCATCGCCTATTGTAAGTGGACAGATTAGGTCAAATGACGATGAAGAGATTTCGTTAACTACCGTTGAAGTTGAACCAAAATTTGTACCCAGACAAAGGTTTAATTTACGAACTGATAGGCGTTATCCTAGACCATCTACCGCATCTGGTGTTGATTTTGATACAGTTCCTGACAGTGAAGTATCTGCTGCTACTGTGGAAGCGAGAAGACCGGCCCTTGTTACAAGAGGACGTAATAGATTTACGCTGAGCTCTACCACTGAGGCTACGTTTCGATCAACTATTGCAGCCACCTTAACTCCACGGCGACCGACATTTGGTAGATTCTCTCCTAGGCCTTTTACGAGACCTCCACCTACACCTGCCGATATTAATGAAGAAATTATTATAGAAGGAGTTACTCAAAGAAGCACACTGCGCCTGCCTTTTAGCAGAGCTAGACCTACACCAGCAGTTGTTGGTAGGAAGCTACCCTACCCATCCCGTCAATCGACTACTCAACAGGCTTTAGTGAGTTCAGATAACGATGATGATGATGATGAGCCAGAAATCAAGGCTGACGATATTTTACTTTCTGAAAGTGCTAGAGAAGAAAAGGAACATGATGAACCTGAACCTGACCTAGAGGAAGAAGTACCTAAACGCAAAATTATTATTAAGAAACTGAGAGCCACTACTAGCACATCGGAAGATGTGGTTATATCGACTGAAACTGTCCCCATTGAAACCGATAATGCAGATACTGGTAAAAAACGATTCAGGGTGATCCGACGACGACCTAGTTCCAGTACAACTACTGAAAAACCAGTAGTTTCATCTGAATCTCCTACTGGCCCTGGTCTTCAACGTATTCGTAAGATAATCAGGAAAAAATTACGCCCTACTGAGATCGAACCAAAGATTACAGCCAAGACTTTAGATTTACTCAACACATTCAAAGACTCTACCACGGAAGTGTTTAACTATGGGGAAAGGACTAAAGCTCCACTTACGACTACAACAACTGAAGAAGAAACTGGACCAAATATAGAAGAAGTAACTGAGTTTTACAAAGAGGAGAAAAAAGTAGGCACTACAACAGTTGAACAAAATATAGAAACTAATACTGAAGTAGCTATCGAAGAACCAGTAACAGAAAAAGTCGTAGAAACAATTGAAAAAGAACAGGTTCAAAAAATTGCTGTAGAAACTACTACCATTACGAATAATAACAGTGGCTCCGATCAGTCTAACGTCGAAACATTGGAAAATATTGAAGATAAATCCAAAATTGTTACAGGAGATACTACTAATATTGAACAATCTTTACACATCGAAACTAAGCCTGAAGAAGAAAATAAAAATGTTATTAGTGCAAATAAAGAGGAAATTTATAATAAATCAAATTCTAAAGTTCAAACAGTAAATAAAGTTGAAGTAGCTATAGCAACTGAAGAAAAAGGTATTGATATTTCGGACAAAAAAGAAACAGAAACTGAACCATTTGTTACAGAAACGAATGCCCCAGAAACTACAACTACCAGTACTACGGTATCAACTACTCCTTCTAGTAGAAGTAGGTTACCTTACAGACCTCGTAAAAAGTTATTTACACCATCGACTGAACCATCAGTGCCATCTACTAGCAAGACGTTCAGTAGAAAATATAATCCCGGAGCCTATACAAGTCCCGCATCAGTAGATAGACCTCAATTCAAACCAAGTGGTGCTGTGACAAGAAGACCATTTTCTTCAAAGTTTACTAGGCGACCATTTACGACAAAAACTACAGAAAAAGTAGAAGAAGAGGAAGAATACAGTGACGAAGATGCAGAAGTTGAAGAACATGAACAAGAGAACCGATTCGTTATTGTACCACCTAACCAGTTGTTTACTAGAAAACCAGAGTCAATTGAGGAAGACGATGAAGAATTATTAGAAGAAGGAGAAGGTGACGAAAATGACGAAGAAGAAGATGAACAGGTGACTACCAAATTTTCTCTAACAACAAGAAAACCTGGCTTTAGAACACGCATAGTGAACTCAAATACGTTCAGAACTTCTACTACCACTACAGAACTACCGAAACGAATTGGAATATCTCAAAATAGGACTGGTATTATTACTAGATTCGGAAGCAATAAACCAGTGACAGATAAAAAACGTGTACAAAATATCCCATCAGGATACAATTCTCCTGTAAATGCTTTAAAATCTATAGGTGATGTTTTCCCTATTCTTCAAACTGAATCTACACTTCAAAACTCTGGAGACAAAACTACAACTATAGATTCTGTTACTGAAAATGAATCTACTACTGTAGATGATGATTATTTAACAGCAACATTAACAGCTGTAACCGATGGAAAAGAAAGTACAATATCCTATGATATATCTACAAATAACTCTATTGGTACAGAAACAGTAACCGGTCAAATGGAAATTGATGACAATACAGATGATTACTTGGAATTCTCTGAAGGTACAACCAATTATCCCACCACGCAAGATATGACAACTCTTACACAAACTGAACCAGAATTTAAAACCACAATCACACATAATACAGTTACCAATACGATACCAAATACAGAAGCGACAGTAGAAGAACTTAGCACTATTAATACTACACTAGCTCCTCCAGTGACACCCATAATTAAAACTCAATTCAATAAACTATTCTCTATCAGTAGAGTAGTTGAAGTTAATTCAAAGCTAGATAAACACCGCTTGAACAAAAATAATGAAACTACACTAATTGAAGAGGGCCAAATTATGGTTGAAAAAAAACCGGTGGTTGATAAAATTGGTGAAGTTAGTAGGTTTAGTCTTATTAAGATAGTTGAGGATGAAATTCCAATTTATTTGACGAAGTTTGGACATATTTATCCTGTAGAACATCCACCAGATAATATTATTCGTATTGATGAAGCAAGAAATGCTAGAGCCTTGAATGATAATGCACATGATGTACCAAAAGAAAACCTTGTTGCCTCAGAAAGTGTCAATGAAGGTTACAGACACATTAAAGATGTAACTGATTCGAAGGATCAAGGACGGAAAAGCCACATATTACATGTGCCAAATGATCAGTTTTTATCTTACGTAAATGATGATAAGAAAAACAACAAAAATTTGGATAATGCGTTTTTCGAACAAT
Organism: Callimorpha dominula; assembly: GCA_949752705.1. Taxonomy (NCBI): domain Eukaryota; kingdom Metazoa; phylum Arthropoda; class Insecta; order Lepidoptera; family Erebidae; genus Callimorpha; species Callimorpha dominula. Next base: position 2,517,033 of record OX457000.1, on the reverse strand, counting down.
GGCAATTTGTTCCAGCAGCTTACGAAAATGAAAAGATAAGGGCTGCAAAAAGCTTCGAGGTAATAACTCCTCGAACAATGCTTACAAACCCGTCAACGCTGTCTTTAGAAGGATTATTTAAAACAGACAATCCGTTAATGGCTCGTAAAGCTAGTGATGAAAATTATAAACCTTTTGTTGTCTATTCGTCATCTTCATTTAACCAACATGAAGATACTAAGATGGAAAAACTACCCGTTTCAAACATTAATAATGGGCCCACCATTATTACGTTTGCTAAAGGACAAGAATTAAACAGAGTTTCCGTAACAGAAGAGATCGCAGTGAAAGATCCTTCAAACGGGCCTATTTATACTGGAAATTATATAAGTTCTACACTGTCCACTCCTTTGGCTATGTTTTCTGATATTTCTCCAACAACAGCAACTACAATTACAGAAAAAGCAACAAGTCCAATTTTAGATTTACTAACCACAACAGTATCGACAAGAGATGTTACTACTACAACAACAGAATCTCCTACAACAACAGAAACAATTGTAGATGATACAACGACGACCAAAATATCGCCACTTGATACAAAACGAGCTAAATTTCCATTCCCAAGGCGTCCGATCATCAAATCATCTAACTTTACGCGACCAAGCAATTCTCCAAGAACTGCAAAGAAAATAAATGCTACAGTCATATCAAATCTGAACCAAAAAACTAATAAAACGGCATTTAGCCCTTTAAAATCACGTTTCTCCGCAACCAGAGCCCAAAATGTACCAGTTGATTTAAAGAGAAACAGCAACTCCTCTAAGGCGGCACCTAGAACATTCAGTACAAGTAAAGTATATAGCACTGAACCTCCAAGATCTACAACAGAGAGAAAAGTGTACTTCAAACCAATCCGACCTAGTTTTAGACCAAGTTTCCTCCCGAGGAAAACAACACCAGCCGCCACCATCGGGGACACTTAAAATCCAGCCTAAACTAGTTTAAACTAGATTTATGCGGTTCACAATATTAGGATCCGGTTATACTGGCCATAATTATTTAAATGACTGATTAAATTTTTATAATTGGTTTACATGCACGTCTGAATCCGAAGGTATTACACGGTCTGAAAACATGCAAATGCAAAATGGTTGACAAAATATTGTGTTTTGAAAGAAGATTGATTATACATCTTTAAATACTCTTTTGGAATTGTATATATACATATATTTAGGTACACCATCATTATAGTCATATTTTTTAGAGATTTTTATAGCTTTAATAATATTTTAGGTTTTGTGAAAGTTTTATTGTACCAAATAAATGTATTTATTAGTTCGTTTTGGTAAAAAAAGACTTTCAGTTCAAAATGTTGTAGGTTACATTTAGATTATTCTTATTTAATGGTTTTATTATTAATAATAATTATTAATCGTTACCATTTAATGTACATATTAATGATTAGGATTGGTTTTTTTTGTATTAATGTGAATGAAATATTGTATTATCAAAGAAAAGGAATTGTAATAAAGTATAAGAGTATATTTTATTTATGTTATTTTAGTTGTAACAATTGTCTGACGTAGTGTGTTACCTAAGTTATGTTTAAACCCCGCACAAGCCTCATTTGGGTTTTAAAGTCGTTACTTGTGTTATTTGACATGTTTCAACGATTTCGTGCACAATAAATTGGATTCTTGGGATTTGCAGGTAAGTGAGTTTTATCTTACACGTTTTGCGCAATAATAAAAAAAATAATGTATAAGAACAAATCACATATATTACGCACTAATTAAAATTTATTCACTTGACTATTAACAATCAATATAGATACAGTAAATATTGTAATGTTTCTGTAATGAGTCTATTTTAGAAATTGATCTATTTTTTGTAGAAGGTAGTTAAAAATGTATATAAAATTAAATAAAAGTAACAAAATAAATGAGGTATTAATAGTAACAAAACAAAAAATATTAAAACGCGTAAATATAAAATGATAAACTAGAAAGAAAAGTCTAAACAAGATCAAAAGCTTACATTACTTACGAAATATCAAAAGAAAATCAACGTCCGTAGAAATAAAACTGCTTTAGGGTTTAAACCTTTTGCGATTTGTACCACATATTTAAAATATAAATAACAAAATAATAGTAAATGATAGCGTTGATGTGGCTTCTTAAGATTTGGATGAAGATTGCCCGAAGTTTAACCGGCATAGAAAGAAACTGATTGGCGGAGTTGATTCACGATCGGTCTAAGCCAATGTACCTTAAATAATAAACCCGATACATTTTACACAGCATTTTTGGAAATGTGTAAATTCATAATTTCATCATGGAACGCGAAAGTTTAAAAGTTAGTATAGTATTTTTGGAGCTGCATATAGGTAACCCCTCATGAAAAATCCAAATTTTGAAAGTTTTTATTCTTTATTACCATTCAATTCAATATAAACGTCTCCGTTTTTGTCATTACCGTTTGAAGCCGTATTGTTTATTTCTTATAACTAGGGAACAATGGACTGACAATCGACTCTCGGATTAAAGAAAAAATATTCTCAGAAACTTGTATGGGTTAATTATCGAATTACCTAAGCCTCATTAGAAAATATTGTGTACATCGAACATTCTTTGCACTGTTAAAATGGCTTCTTAACTAATATATAATAGTCTAGACACGTTAGAGATGCACCCTCCTCCAAGGTACCTCGACGATTGTCTTGATTTCTGTAGGGCAAATTTCCCAAATTTAATTTTAAGAAGAGTTTAATAAGTTCGTGGTATGTTCTATTTCCTACAGGCATTTATTTGGTCTTGCTCTTTAGGCTCTCGCTTCAATAAGGAGAAAATTGTATTTATAGTATAATTGGCAGTTGAGTTTGCAGTGGAGTCGCATGTTGATTCTGATGTGCAGAAACAGAAGTTTGGGTTGAATTATTCCTAATGAAAGTCACATTTTGTTTTCAATAACCTATATTTTATCACCGCGAAGTCAAACCGGAATACATAATTTATGTCGCCTTGTTTAAGACATACCAATGGAAACCTTATATGAATACCGGCTGTGTCTAGTTAAAAATTGCAATTTAGCAATGACCTGCATTAGAATTTTAATCATATGTGAGATTATTAAACTTACGCCCTTCACTTTACTCTGTGACCAATATTGATATTTGGATTTTATGGTAGTGTTCTAAAGCTTATTAATAAAACTGAGTAATAAAGATTAGTATTTCAAGCTAAGACTACATTACCATGCATATTGATGTGGACATCTAGCCTGCAACATATTTGAACATTTGTTTTTGTCTTAGATGACTAAATTGGACTTAGTCCCGTTAATATTTACAAGTGCGATACCTTCTTTTTACCCGCCGCGACGAGACATTTCGATCGGACTGATCTTGGTACGTTAGCAGTTACGAAAGTTAAAAACAAATATTGTTTTTTATCAATGATTTAATCTTTTCTTACAATCCAAAGACATAACAATTATTTTAGTTCAATAAGGGTTGATAGGCCATTGGTAATAATAATAACAATAACTTAAGACACCTAACACACGGGCTTCTGATCCCCAAACTATTGATAACATTGATATATTTAAAGATTATTATAATATTATTATTAGTTTTTCATACTCTTTGAGGAATGGAGGGTATGCCTTTTAGTAAAGAAGCTATCCTCATTCTCCTCATTAATCATGCGTTCCAAGCATCTGCACATGCAGATGCCTAAAGCTTAATTTATACGCTGTTAAAAGGTCCAGGTGCTACCAACATCAACAATAAAATTACTATTGTGATTCTGTAGAGTATTAGAACTTCTCATTGGTGAGCAATCATCAGTGCAGTCAATGTGCAAGTCATCGTGGTTAAGTAACTTACCCCTCACAACCATGTGGTCGTCTCACTCCCGTTACACAAATTCAGTATTGCCAACGTGTATACCTAGTTCATATTGGTGTAAAACAAAGTGGTCCCAAAAGATTAAAAGTAATGTTTAAAATTTTGGAAAGGTGAAAAAGTTTGTGTCTTTTTTTTCATGCAAGCATTACAAATTGCACTAAAAAAATACGGTTTTCCTATCTCCATATAAATTTAGGGGATTTTCGAAAGGATCCTAGAGGACAACAAACACGTGTCTCCTCGGTATTTTAAGTAAAATTACAACGATATTTTTCCGGAACTTAAAATTATTATTATAAGGAAAGCTATAACCGCCATGTCACCCGGGAAAAAATTACGAGATTTGTAGACCACAAAAAACCAGGGTGTTCGAAGACTTTAAGTAAGAGCTAAAAACTTATACTAAATAATACCTAATTGATGGCTTTTGTCTCATTTTCGCATGCTCTGTACGCCCAACGCTTGATTGAATGACTCATTAACTGTTTGTAAGTACAATCCATTCTCTTATCCCAGCATTATATTATCATATTATTTACTTACCGAAATAAGTACACAGGTGTAATTATTTCTTTGTTGTTTGTCCCTGAGCTTGTTTAAAGACTTCTGGAATCTCCTTGAGACGACATATTTTGCTGCAATCTACCTACTCAACTTTTTTTTTTGTTATGTGACAGTGTTTCTTAAGATTGTATTCGAGTATTTGGTCTTGAGTGTTTTCTTGCCATAAAGATCGCCAAAACTTACGCACTGCTACTCACCAAAGGTCTAAAACAATGCGATGCATTTTATAAGAATGTGACCGAGCATACAAAATGTAATATTCATTTTATTAAACAGATAAATAAAATAAATTTTTTGACAATGTTAGTATACTTTTCTTTTATTATCAACTGCAGTAGTTTATCTAGTAATCACTACTTTAATAATAATAATAACTTCACACATCTCACCCACGGCCGTCTGATCCCAAACTAGGCAGAGCCTGTACTATGGTAACCAGACTGCTGATAAACATACTTATATATTTCTAAATACATACATTTTATAGATAAATTACACCCAGACACAGAACAAATTATCATGCTCATCACACAATTATTTCTCTTGGGTGGGAATCGAACCCACGACCTATGGCTTAGCAGTCAGGGTCACTAACCACTAGACCAACAGGCCAGTCAGACTTTAATCATTCCGAAGATACCGTTGCATTCCGGGAAGTAGGCATGTCAATGTGTTAGGACGTCATGATGCAAGAACAACGCAAGTACAGGAAATCATTGTGCCTATTCCGACCATTGCTCATGTCTGACGCCACAATGAAACTAACCTAGAACATACTTGAATATTGAATTTCGAATCTCACGCTCATACGGATATATCACTCATACATTACAACTCAATAATACCTGCTTGGATGTTTATTTATTATGTCTTATACTATTATACAGACATTGTAGATAGACCCTTTATCTACTACACTTCACTATCGATAGCCTATGTAGGTATCTCACAAACTTACAAGTAAGAGTCGTGCCTCTGACACATGAAGATTGAACCCTACCGCGATGCGAGTACCTATACCTACTTATATAGGTATTCTAGCATTTCCACGAGTCTAACGTATAATTATGGTAGTGCCAATTTTCAACCTTGTAACAGATGTTTTGTTAGCAATTGTTCAAGTTAAAATTATAAAATGCAATTTTAACGTTGATTTTTTTTTATTGTAACTGTATGCCTCTCGACTTTTCAGTAAAAAAAAGACAAAAGTTTAAAGTTGATATAGTTTGATAAACAGAAATTAAGTCTTAGTATAAGTAGTACTAATAAAAAAATACTAATAGTCAACTTTGTTATTGGAAAAACTTTAATGCTTAGTACATTTATCTGACTTCCTCGTTTTCTGTTTTTATTCTTTATATTTTTATTCTTGTGTAACTGTTTTTACCGGCATACAATTTACGAAGACAAAGACGATAGATGTTGTAACATTTTGGCATTTGTCTTTTACCTCATAAGTCTTGCATTGCACAGCCTAAGTACCACAGGGACACAATTATGAGTAGGATTATACATGTATGTACGTACCAACACAACCTGTGTTCGATGCCCTAGTCATTCTAACGGGTATTAGGTTTTTTCTGTTAGTGATTTCTCTGGAAACGTCTCCGGCATAGTGTAATAGGAGCTAAACAATACGTCTGCCTTCCCATTTCAAGGATATACAGACAATTAGATTAAAAAAAAATGTTCTGTCTAAATCTGCGCGTCTACAATTTAATTTAATTCATTACTTATTAAATTAAACTGTATGGAATTATAATATTAATAATTTTATTATACATGGGTTCGATAATAAATTTTACGCATAAGAATTACGCATTAAATAAATTATCATAATATTGAAATTATTAATATTACAATTGGTTATAAAGCCTCAGACGAAATAATTACCACCATACTTTGTTGTGGTGATAGAATACTGTAACTATTCAAAATTCTACTATCGATTTCCATCTCAAAATTCTTTTATTAGCTTCTGAGAGTGATTAAGTACCTATTTTATCAATATATATACTAACCATTACGGTACATTTTCCAACTCCAAAATTCATCTAATAGGCACTTACGCCTAAATCCTTATGAACATCTAATATCACTTATTGCTGTGTCTATTCATTCAAAGTACTCACTTGTCTCGGAGATGGATTCCACAAAGATGTATTATGTAATGTTGCATTCGACCTATCTGTTGATACATGCTTTCTATTCAGTATGGTTTTCAAAGTGACATTAGGTGTTCTTAATAATTATCGTAATAAAATTTCTACATGTGTAACGTCTATGACGCACCTCCTAAACGTAAACTTTTATCTACTAAAGCAATAGTACCATATAACAATGTGCGATTCATTTAGGGCAGGGAAGTAATAATACTTAATAATACTCCAAGATTTCAGAATTAGAGTTACATAAAAAGGAATTAACGCAAAGGTTTATTTCTACATAGCTTTAAACTGATTAACGTTTTGAATGTACTAAAATATGTATAATGCTATATTAGCCGTTAATGTATATCAAAATTAGTCCTTCAATCGTTAAAGAGAATATAAAGGGATATCGATAGCTTCGTTAGAATGAGCCATTCATATATATTAATATAATGATCTGCTTACTTTAACAATAGCCCAAAGTAACTAGACCAATGTTGCGAAAAAGCAGTGTTTTGTGACTCGCCATTGCAAACATATGACGGATAATGGTGCTTCTCTAAAATTAGTGCTCACCTCAATATATATAGCTCTTCATTACAAATAATAATAACTTCAGATACCACACACGGCCGTGTGATCCCAAACTAGGCAGAGCCTGTACTATGGTAACCAGACTTATAAATTACTAAATAGGTAATTATATATTTTAGATAAATTACACCCAAACACAGAACAAATGATCATGCTCATCACACAATTATTTGTCCTGGGTGGGAATCGAACCCACGACCTCTGGCCCAGCAGTCGGGGTCACTAACCACTAGTAACCACTAGAAGTATGTTAAAATTTACTTCCAAGATTGGTTTACATAGTTAGTTACAAGTGAAGGTAATAAAAGTTTTTTTTTTTTTTTTATAAAGAATACTAACAACGTTGGTCACACATTACTAGCATTCTAGTTAACCCCTCCAGCTAATCTAATTGCTTCTGTTAGGAGTGGGTTCACGTCGGCAGTGCAACGTCAAAGTCGGGTGAGGATGGAACTGCAACCACTTGGTCGCAAGTCCGACGCCTTATCCATTATGCTACCGCCGCTTCTTTTTGTCAGTTTTTGTCAGTCAGTGACTAGTATTCTTGTTAACCCCTTCAACTAAGAACTGTTGGGTTCAATCCAGCAACCCCTTGATTGCAAGACCGATGCCTTAGTCATTACGTTACTGCCCTTTATCTACCTTTTAATGTTTATTTTATTAATTATTCCACCGCTTGTGTGTGTTTAAAATCGTTAAGAATACCTAGCTCACAAACCCTGAAAATATCGCGTTATATGCTTGTTTGTACTGAGAACCTAATCCTTTGTTTTAGCTGATGAATTGTTACTTATTGAATTAAACATACCCAATTGTTGAGCAAGCTATTCAAATAGTGTAAAATTTTATATTCTGATAATTTTACCGCTTCGTGAATCTTCCTACTTGTTGGGCCGGTTTAGACAACTGTGAATATGAAACAGCCAACACGTGGATTATAACCGATTTCTCTGACACCAAAGGCAAGAGTATTATGTTTCATCACCAACTTTAGGTTCCTTAAAACAGTTAATGAGTCCAGTTGAGTAGTTAAAAATGTCGTCCACCTATTGAGGGCCATCAGCTTCGAAAGTAAACTAAAATTTTATGGGACAAGTAACCTCTGCTTTAAAAAAGAAGAAGTAAAAGATTTGTCATATAATTCACGTTACTCAAAAGAAAGACATTGCTGTCACGCAGAAACTTATCACTACATATTATAAAACAAAGTCTTTTGCCGCGTCTGTCTGTCTGTTGCTGCTGTGTCTGAAAAACGACTGAACGGATTTTCTTGCGGATTTTACTAATAGACAGAGTGATTCATGAAGAAGGTTTAGGTGTATAATTTGTACCCGGGCGGGTTGCTAGTTTTAGATAAAAAATACTTATGTTTTATTACAAGATCTAAGATATCTTAATACCAAATTTCATCAAAACATTTTTAGTGCTTGTGTTTAGCACATATTTTCTTGACGAAAAATTGCCTACGTCACTCCCATAAACTGTTAATAGGTATGCAAAAAAGTGAAGTTCACTTTCTTTCACTAATTATCACAAAAAAATATCAAATAGATTTTCTGCTCCCATCTGAGTACTCAGTGGTAATTTAGTTTTCTATTATTGAAATAATATTCAAAATTGGATCAGTAGTTTCAGAGGTTATCCTCTACATCCAAACTTACAAGTTTTACCTGTTTTTATTTACAAATAAAAACGAGACTGATAATATGATTTAACCATGTTGTTGTAGAATATATAGTATATTAGTTGAAATGTATTGTATAATGTATCGGGGTGAATTAAGTAAACACGCAAATTGACTTGATTTATTTTACATAATCTATCATCATTAATTTCTTTTTCTTCTTAGTCCTTCGGCTCTTCAATTCCTCAGCCATTCTTCTCTTTTTTCAAAGCAAAGGCAACCAGACTGTAGGGTCTGGTCATCCACATGTCTCATCCGCATTCCATATTCAATTCTGTAACAAGACAAAAGAAGAAATTAGGCTATTATAATATGGATTCTGTAATACAATTGTTTTTTTTTAAGAATACTAGTAACGGGTCACTCTAGTACTAGTAGTACTAGTATTCTTGTTCTCCCCTTCAGCTAAGCTAAATACTTGTGTTAGGAGTGAGTTCACGTCTGTAGTGCACTAGGTGGAGTCAGCACCCGCAACCACTTGATCGCAAGTCCGACCCCTTAGCCGTTAGGCTACCGCCGCTTCTTTTTGTCAGTTTTTTAGTATTCTTGTTAACCTCTTTAACTAAGAACTGTTGATGGGCTAGAAGGGGTTCAATCCAGCAACCCCTTGATTGCAAGGCCGATGCCTTAGTCATTACGTTATTGCCCTTTATCTACCTTTTTATGTTCATTATATACTTAATTATTTCATTTGATTTAAGTAAATATTTATAAGAGTTTGTCGTCTCAGTCTCTTAATTCGAAATTTAATAAATTTACACAAATTAGTACCATTCACATCGGTCAACCTCTGTGGCGCCAGTAGTGTTTTCGACTACTATGCCGAGGATGGGGAGTTCGATTCCCGTTCTATACCATAAGACTATCATCATTTGCCGATTTACCACAAAAAAACAACAAATCTATCTCGCACAAAAACAGTATACACATCGAATTTGCGCTTGAGCATTTCTCGTCGCGATATCTGCACAGGCGCAGCATCCGAGTGAAAACCGCTTTCTCTGTCGATGTCGTTTCAAATTACATGTTTAGTAGGTATTATCTAACCGTTATGTCAGCGATCGGACTTGTAGTTTTATTTAAATCGTAATTAGTAAGATAACATTGCCTTATTAGGTTTTCTAAATACGTGTTCAAGGAAACAGATTAATTTACGACTCTATTTGGGTGTCAGTGGGTTTCTATTACAAAAAAAATGTGACTAATAGATGCTTTATGTAGAAATTGGAATAATAAAAAAGTGTGTGGTTATTTACACAAGTCGTTGAATGATATTATTATTATTATTAATTCGTAGGTGCATACCCTAAATCCACGGATAGATTACATTTACACGTAACATCTTACTAATGAATAAGATGGATGGATGGATGGCTGTTTGTTACTCTTTCACGCAAAAACAGATCTGGATGAAATACACAGAGATAGATTATAGTCTGTAATAGCATATAGGCTTTTTATCCCGGAAAAATGTATTCGATTCCGTGGGATAGATTATAACCAAAATTTCCACACGAACGAATTCCCTGTCAACAGCTAGTGTAGAATATAACTTAAACAAGCGAATCAAAGATAATTCAAACGTACCATAGAACTTCAAACTTTATGACGTTTGTAATTTAATCTATACGGAGCTTAAAGCACACTATTAAATTATTAAATACTCTCCCATTCAATGCGATCTTCGTTTACGATCTAAAACCCTTCGTACATTGAAATATGTTAAGCGACATTTGAGATCTTATCAGCAATCGTGTCGCGATCTTATCCAACTTTTAAATTGTTGTACTGAAAAACTCCTTAAATGAATTAGTGTATTTTGGGATAAATGTGGTATAATTTTTGTAAATCATTATACTGGTTATAATGTTCATAAACTAAATGATTTAGGATTTATAATTTGCGTAAAATAATTCGTAACATCTGACACACGGCCGTCTGATCGAGAACTAGGCAGAGCCTGTACTATGGTAACCAGACTTCTGATAAACATACTTATATATTACTAAATACATGTAACATATTATAGATAAATTACTCTCAGACACAGACAAATGATCATGCTCATTACACAATTACTTGTCCTGTGTGAGAAACGAACCCACAATATCATTACGGAATTTATTTACACAATTTAAACCTTTTTTATATAGCCCTGTTTTAGGTCGTAATCGGTATTATTTCCATACTAACTCCAGGAGTTATATACGTAATTACTTCCTTTTTTGGCATGTTAAGTCTCAAGTTAAGCCTAAAAGCAATTTGTGTGACTTAGTATTATATGTACGTATTAAACTATTAATATAACAATGTATTTAAGACTACAACGTAGTAAGTATAAGTCTACAACGATAAGTATTTCAATGCCAATTTACCGCTCGATCGGATCGACGTTAAAATCTTACTTTAAACTTTTATCTAAATAACTACTCCCTATAGTAGATGAGTAATCAAGCAACAAATAGATAAGTTCCTTGTTCTTTATAGCAACAAAGACCAATTTAATATTTTTTCCGCAGCACGGTGAGTGAAGGTGAGATATTATCGACTAGCGCTTAATACTCATTATCTCTCTATCAAATACGGACAGACGCAGACAGGCCCGTTGGTCTAGTGGGTACTAATTTTGACTGCTGAGCCAAAGGTCGTGGGTTTGATTTCCACCCATTACAAATAATTTTATGATGAGCACGATCATTTGTTCTGGGTGTAATTTATCAATAATTTATGTAAATAAGCAATATATAAGTATGTTTATTTTCAGTCTGGTTACCATAGTACAGGCTCTGCCTAGTTTGGGATCAGATGGCCTTGTGTGAGGTGTTTCATTATTATTTTAAATTATTATTATAGACGTAATCATCTAAATAAATCATTCATATAAGACCATTTTTATAGGTGCTACATACAAAGTTACAGTCATTCCAAACGTATCTTTTTTCCCTCTATATATAGTAAAAATTGTGTGTACCACTTTTTATACCAAACACGTGGGTGTGGCGTTGAGTCACAACACTAACCATTACACCATAAACCATATATGATTTAAGTAATACTAATAGATCATATATATATGTGTATATATATATATATATATATATATATATATAGAATGTATTATAGTACATATCTAACCTACTATAAACAACGAGCGTAGACTATCCTTTATACACGCTATTACGTCTTTTGAACTTTTGGTTTTTGGTCGAGAAGATAAAAATCAGTACTTGTAATGAAAATTCCCGCTCCACTGTGGCGCCATCTATTGAGTTGAGTGAAAAAATAGATCGTATTAAAATCTTCTCTATACAAGATGTTAAAGAAAAGTGTAGTAAAATTTTAAGAGAGTTAAGTGTAGCGGAAAAATAGTTGGTTTAGGTTAAAAAAATGGTTTTCTTTTTGGTATTTATTCTTCAGAAATGTGCACCATATTTCTGAGCAACATTTAATGCGTTTTCACGAATTTGCTTTTTATTTATTTTGTCCGAAAAAATCGGACATTTCATTCACTTTTTTGGTATTCAATACCTATATATTATTTAATCATGTCACGTCTCTATTATGAAATATGAGGTTTATCGGTATTTTCAAAAAAAAAAAAAGCTAAACTTGTCCTGTTTCAAAATAAGATTACTGTATTATATTATAAGTAACGATTTTTTTTTAAATTGTTAGCATTTTACGTTATTCACGGGGTCTACTATACACCCTAAAAAACTTGGATGTGTTTGTGTAAAATCATCGTTTGAACGGAGTCGAAATTAACTGAACTCATATATATAAAGACATCATAATATAAAAGTTTTGTGTCAAGTTGTTTGTTCGCGAAATTGTGCACTCTGTGTGTAGTTTAATCCAACTTGAAAGATAGGATAGTTTTTTATTACAAATTACATAGCCACAGCAACGCGTAGCCGGGTAGCTAGTTATCACTAGCTATTATTATATTTTTGGATTCATCCAATAGAAAATGCAAAACTTCGGCTACAACTTTTGTTATTCTGATTGTCAATCTACTTCTAACTGTAGATCGAGTAGCTAATTATTAACAATTATTTATTAGTTTGATACCGTGATAATGTCACTCCATTCCACATTCAAATTTTATTGCCTTTTACAACGCTACAAATTAGATTTTAAATTTTTTACGTAACAGTGCGTGTACTCACTATGCGTTTGCCAATATTAGAGACGAGTAAATATTAAGAAAGATGGTAAAATATTAGAGAAGAGAATAGATTTGTTTGATCATGGTCAAGACGTGACGTAAATGCTTTTTTTATTACGAAATATCACATAGTACCTACTAACTGCTAAAATTCGTCTCTACGAATGAGATGGTTCTTTTTTTTTTTTTATATTTGAGCTGCCAAAATGACTCTGCCCCGCCTGATGGAAAGCACAAGCAGAATCCAAGAGTGGTCTTGGACCCGAATAACTTTTTAGTTATATATAAAAACAATTAATAGTAATATATAACTTTTTAATTGCATTCATGGTCAGTTACACCTTTTTTTTAACTTCTGCATTCGAGAACACTCTCTTTAACTTAACAAATTGAGGGATATAAAGTACCTATACCCAGACTTGGATCTGTTAATTACATAGATAACTGTCCTGTGAGGATAGAACTCACAACACTTCACAAAATAGCAGTTCACGAGATGGCCATCTATCTAGGTATCTATGTTGAGCCAATAAAATACTACTTGCCTGTACTATAGAAAGATAAAAGTGGAAGGCTAACATTTAATGATAATGAAAGTTTTTATTTTAAGAATGACGGTCAAGCTTAGAAAGGAACCGTTATAGGTACAGGTAAAACTGTACTTTATTATAAGAAGTACTTAATAAGTATTTCAATTTACATAGAATAGACTTGTCTGACAGTGTGAATTTATGAACATCAGCAGATAAAATCTTGTTATTTCTTCGTACTCAGACCTCAATACGGAACTACACCGTTAAAAACCAAAATTATAACTTTAACCCGTTTTACATACTGATAATTTGCAATTACCAGCGAAAAAAAAACTCATGAGAATATTGCCACAATTTCTCGTTTCCGCTTCCGTTCTCTATAGCCAGTAATTTCATGAACGGAACGGTAATATTCGTTTAATAACTGGTCCTCATTCTCGTTACATTAACTGATGAAGTAATATATATGTATATTACGCAATATTCGTGTTTGATTCCAAATAGGGCTGACTAAAAGGACTTTGTCTGAATGCCTTTGCCTTTCATGAATATTAAATTTTGCATTCACGCACGCTTAGTTTAGTTAGTTAGTTTTCACAAAATAGGTTGGTCGGTTGTATGTTACAATAAAATATTAGTTCAAATAAAAGTTTTCTTAGGATTATAAGTTATTCATCTCATAATAAACTGCAATGTGGTTAAATCATTTTAAATGTGATTTGTAATTTAATTTCAAATGTTTAGTTAACATTCTTAGAAAATGATATGGCGGCCCCTAGACCCTGTATTTTGTCATTTTACACATTGCCAAAATAATGCACAATGTTTGTGTGTGACTATAATTTTAAGCTTTACAGGATTTCCAACGCTTTAGTAATATGTATAAAGCCCATTTTATTATATAAAGTAACAATTAGGAATCCCTACAAATCCATCTCATGATCATTTCGTCTTACATTTTCTGTAGTATAAACAATACAATAGTAACAATACAAAGTATAAACAAATGGTGAAGCCTTCCTCATGTTCTGATATATTTTCCTGTGACTCCCTAGCATGAACTTAAATGACAATCTTACCTATAGGTAGATAATACCTATCTATACAAGTGTTATTTTTCTAATTATATATAATTAAGTATTTATCACAAAAGTAGGTCCTCATGTTTGAGTAAAAAGAGCGACAATTGTAAACGACTACTTATTCGAGCACACAATAAACCAAACAAAAATTTAATTGAACATCAAAATGCTTGTTATATCGGTACATTGTTAAGAACAGGTGTGATCTGACCCACAACCTTTTAATGGCCAGCACCTTGTACCTAGTATTTTATTGCCAATACCGGCACGTATTCCACATTCCACAGTATTGACATACCATAACCGGTACGACAATTACCTAATAAACAATCAAGTAGAAAGCTCATCACAAATATGCCAACTTTTTTGTCGCGTCACAAGGTATTACGCAAAACTATTCAAGACTTAATAGCGTAAAGTCGCCACGCCTATATGTGAATAGCCGGCTTTATATTTCGTCGGAAAACGTAATGAATTGTTTGTTATGTTCGGAAATGATAATTTTACGTTGTATAGTAAAAATGAAAGTAAGGTGGGTTCGCGCTATGAGTTGATAAACACAGTTAATATTAATTTGCGCTTTCGAACAAAGTTTTATATAATATTCGTTTTTAAAGAGCTGTTTTTATGAATTATTTATGAAAGAGAAAAGAAAGAGCTGAAAGTACCGTCGTATTATTTAATTAGATAGTTGAATATAATTATTTCTGCTCATATTATTTTCTGTGCTTAAGTTGATGTGTTGTAGTAATAAAAATATTTTAATAATAACATTTGAACACTTTTCGAACTCAAATAAGTGAAATCATGACAATTATATTTATTTTAATAATTTCAAAAAGCAAAAATACATATCGTTTTCTTTGTTCCGTATTTCATTATTATTTTTAAACCTAAATATTATAATTAAATAATTCTAAGTGTAATTAAGAGTATTGCATTGAAAATGTAGACTGTGTAGCAAAATGCAGTTACTTGGTATTATTCAGAATATCACATTTTTTATGTAAATTACGTAAAATCTTGACACTAAAACTCTCAATATTTAAGTGTATATTAAATTTTTTAAGGTTATTAATGTTATTATTTACTTGCATTGCAGTATCAAATACTAGCAGTTTCCCCCGGTTTCACCTTTATAGTCATTACTCCACTCCTAAGGATCATAGTGTGATGTGACATAGCTTACACTATTCCTCATGAGTCTGGCTATTATATACAAAAAGATTTTTTCAAATCCGACGGGTAGTTTCAGAGATAATCGTGTTTAAACAAACAAACACACAACGATACAAAAAACTCTTCTGCCTTATTATATTAGTAGGTATAGATGAATCTAAAATGTGTACATAGAATGGTTATATGCATATAATAGTTGTCGTGGAGTACGAACCCGATTGTGTAAACATTTTTGATTAAAAATCTTCGGTCTATTAACTCCTTATTGAATCTTACATCAACCCATTAGAATTTCTTTAATCCACGCAATGTTACTTAAGAACGCGACATGTCTATAAAAGTGTTGTCACATTGCACATCTTCGGCATTACAACCTAAAACCGTTCAGATATGGTCGGTGACGTAAAATTGAGTAACTTAATCACATGTAACTGGACCTGGGTTTCCGTTGGTTTCTTTATGACTGCTGAGTCGTTAAATAGTAAGAATTTTAACGTTATATAGTAGGGAGTCCTAAATATTGTTTATTTTACAACCACAAGTTTTTATTATTTGAGGTATTCTTGGTATTTAAAAGAAGGGCTTAACCCAGACATGAGTTTCCTTCCAGCAAACCTAGGAAGTGAATAGAGGATAGTAGAGAAAATTACAGGCAAAATCGTGTGTATTTCAAATGAAGTAATTGATTGAAACTAAATGAAATTGCATCTAAAAGTAATCCAGGTCCAGAATGTTATAATGTAAAGGCTAAATGCGAACTTATACATAGCATTAGGTAACCAACCTACTAAAACAGTCTGGATTCTCTATTTTATACATCTACTATGGTAATAGTTATAGTACATATGAAACTTAGCAAGTCAAGGCCCACGTACGGCATGTGGAATCTAAAATATGCCACAACTAGTTATCTTATTGTTTAATGAATCTTGGACCACAATATTCAGTTTATATGGAATCTAACTTTGTTGGTTAAACCACAAACAAGATTGATAAACTAGTGTAATATCATTATATTCTTCATTTATGGCATTCAGATTCAGAGATCAAACCTTAGAATCACTGATATTCCTCTCAATATAATCTTAGGCATGGGGCGTTCCTCTCTGAGTACAATTTTCCGAAAGACTAAAAGCGCGGGCGTCATCCAACGGCTTCCTGGCACTTTGTCGTCGGTCCATTTTGTTGAGGGGCCTCCCACACTCCGCCTTCCCATCATCATCATTAGTCATTTATCTCGCAACACTTTTACCGATATTCCAGATTTTAACTTGCAATAGAAGTCAAAGAAATAATTTTAATAAATCGCTCAATGAAATAGATCTATTCCAAATTTAATTCCTATCGTAAAAAAACTTTACAAATAAATACCACACAAAGATCACAATTCATTCTTGTTTTGAATAAAAGCATATTGTACTTACAACAACGGGTAACTTTGATACTTACTTTTTTATTACCAATCACGTTATTTTTTTGCTATGCTCCATTACAAATAATTGTGATCGAGTTACGTGTTTTTATTACTGCAAACTACAATACTTTTATGCTTGAAGGTGACCATACAATGTACCTACCAAACCATTACTATGTTTATTGATTCAGTGACTACCGTATCCAGTTATTCAGCAATAGAATTTATAAACTTTTATAGAGCTATATCATTGGAATGGTTTATTGTTAAAGCGTGAATAATAGAATAACTTTACAATGGAATATGACTTATTGATATTCTATGTGTACATGATATAATGCCTGATGATTTAAGATTTTGCAGGTTGTTTTATGGAATAGATATGGAAAAATTGTACAAGAATCACATGATAGCAAGCAATTACCGTAGCCATGTGGGCAATAGCGGTGCGTGTGAGACCCTTTTTTTGATCTTCTTGTTTTTTTTTAATGTTTTAGGCTATGATAATGTAGCTTCATTATTGAAATTATGTACGTGAAACAGAGACAGAGTTCGATTGTATTTTGAAAATTGTTCGTCCTATTACTGTTAATAATGCCTAAAGGTGTACTGCGGGCACATTATGGTAAAGTTATATAAAATTAAAAAGTCTTGAACGACTTTAATGAGATATAATAAAAATAAAAATAAACGAGACAGGCATAGATGATAAACTGAACCAATTAAAAATAGAATCGGTTAAATGATAAATGAACTCCAATAGACAGAAGCCAAGAGACAAGCAAATTTTAATTATAACGTACTTAAAAATAGTATTTTCATTATTAAAGTGAAAGTATTATTTTCATGTTACAAATATAAAAAACAACGTAGATACGTTTATCATAAACCTTAAGGTAAAGACTATATAAAGACGTGCTAAAATTATAATTCAAACAAGTGGTAGCATCTATGGCTAACCTAGAACAAGATCTCGGTTTATAGCGCCAAGCCCCTTCAAAAAATATACATATTGTTCATAGCCTGACAGTAATATTACATAAGTTAATCTACATAACAATTTACGAACTGACAGTAACTCTTAAAATGATGACAAATAACGATAGGCCTTCAGCCATGTCAGACTACAACAATCAGCATAGTCGCTCTAGGATAAAAACAGAACTATATTAAAAATTAAAAAGCTTGCTGGTAACCTGACGTTCGGATCGAATTGCACCGATCGTCGTAACGTCGGGCAACCAAAAAGGTATTATACCTTATAAATATTACCACTATTTAGTCCTGAATTAGAAGTACACATCTAATATGTATGATAGTCGCGAAAGTTTAAAAACTATTAAAAGCAGAGCCTGTTAGATCAGCAGTGTACCTACTCCTAGCGATGTTTGTTTAGCCTATTTCGTATATATTTCTTTCAGAGCTTTCAGAAACCCCTTCACACTTTGATCCCCACAATATTTTTCTATAATTCTTGATTATATAAATGATTTGAATGTTCGTGCACATATCGAACACTTAACGAAAATAAAGCTCACAGATTTATATGTTTGTCCCTTACGCCATAAGGATATTATCCTAGACTGAAATATGTGAATTAATAACGAAATCGTAACAGAACTTTTTGTTTCTGAACTGATCTTTTGTCATTTTTATTTTTTATGCTATCCTCCCATCACTTTGTATTGCAACCCGATATTAATTAATTTTGTCATGCGATAAATACCTATACAAAGAACCACAACGCTTTTCAAATATGTACATAAAATTTAAAATAAAATGTTTACATAAAATATTATTTGAAATCGATCAGTATTGCAACATTTGCAAAAGTTTTCTTCATACCTGAGAGTATAGCATGAAGTTCGTTAATCAATTCTCAACAGATTGCAAACTATTTCACAAAATACAAGATGTGCTGGTGGTCTAGTGGTTAACTATTACAACACAAGGACTAGTCTTGTACTTTTTAGTAGCAGAAAAAAAAAGTCTCACGACCGTCCTATCACGTGCATTTTTTGCGCAAGAGGTGTCAGTATTTGATATTAATTTTCAACAGAAATATTAGTTGATATTGACTTTAGCCTAACAACAATATATTTTAAAGATTGTTAAAGACAGCTTAACGCTTACTTAACCTAACGCTTTAAGATAGCCAGTGTATTATCATTTATGTTATAATCACCGTTAATTTTCTAAAACTTGTGGTTCTGCGAGCAGATGACTGCCTTGTTGGACAGTTGGTTCCTGGGTTCGATTCCAGGCTCAGGCAACTAAATTATTATTGGACTGGACACGTGCAATGTGTGTGATAAACGGCAACAGTTTGCGCCTATTACGTGGAATCAAAAATATAGCTGACGAAATGTAATTGTAATACAATTCTGAAAACCTCATGAATATAAAGGCGTGTCATTATAATACAGTATAAATTAAAGAACAACTAAAACAAAAGCACTTTGTCTAGATACACGTTATTTGCGTAACTTCTGCCCTCTGGTGGAATGCGATTATAATTAACATTTAACACCCACATGAGGATTGATAACACTATGGTGTGTGTCACCTTACGAGTCCTGATTAAAAATAAAAAAAATCAGTTACCTCTAATATTTTAAACGACAAATGAATACAAACTAAGTTATCAAAGAATGCAGTTAATTAAAAAAGTTATTTCATAACTGTATACCAGGAAAAAACAAAGATTCATTTTAAATTCTTGGAGCGTCGCTTAAGGCAATAAAATTGGTATTCAGAGTGTAAAATGACCTTTAACTCAATTCGCGATTATACGATTCCAATCACGATGACTTTACGCTTGGATGGCAGCGTAAGATTGTGTTTACATCATAAACTTGGTATACTATGGTTTACATATGCTATACTACATGAAAATTGAAACTGTTGTTACTTATAGTGTCAGGAAGACATTGGACCTACGATATTGCAAAAAGCAGAGACTAAAGAGTAAGTTTGCAAATGAGTTAGTCTTAATTCTATATTTGAAAATTTCTTTTACACCGTACACGCTCGAACTTTCGTTTTTAAATATTATTGGGATTATTGTTTATGGTTCTATTTCCTTTTTTTAAATTAGTGCCAAACTTTTTCTTCAAAGAATTTATATAAAAACAATGTCATACAGCCATAATAGTACCTACCTCCCTACTTGGACATTGCAATGTATGAGGGTCATCCGGTGTTGAAATGCTTGCTATCTGCGACCCCGTAAAGTGCAGTTTTCCTGGCTTACCAAAAGCAGTAAAATTGTTGTTCGCATATATACAAAATCTACTTTACTATTTCGGACCAAAAGCAACCAAAGACCTAAAGAACATAATCCAAAAAAATAATATTCGAGGAGTTTAAAATAACAAAATTGGACATACCGGAAAATTTTATAAATTACAATTTTATAATATTGATAATTGTGTTAATTTAACGCTAGTCGTGTCGACACACCTATTTGATGAGTTTAACCGGCATCGTTTTAATAGATTCTTGATCAGTTTCAAAATTCAAGATTTGCATGTTTTAAATTAATATTTAATATATGTTATGATTTTGCCTGATAGTGTTGTAAAAATAAATCTATGAAAAGGTGTACTAAGCTTTTCCATTTAGAACATTCAGTAAAAAAACTTTTAGCTGTTTTGCAACATACACATGTGTAATTATCCATCTCGTTTGCCATGATCCACACAATCTTCACGCCTATTACGGTAGTACAAGGGCATCCAGAACTTTAAACACGGTAGGAATTAAAACAACGCAATATCAGGTCAGAAGTACAATCAAGTTAAATTCAAAATGGCTTCCGTGTTTTTTTTCTTGTGCATTGTCGTGATGTCGATGTTGTCTTAAAATTGGATGAATTAAATTATGCGTCAATTATAACTGCTTGTTTTTATTTACGACAGGATGATTAATAGATGCCTATTAAATATAATGCCACCCCTATTTTCTTAATTACTTATCTACAGTGCAAGAAGAAACCATCAAAAGATTCTTGTTCCATAACAACAAACCCAGGACCTATAAAGTACCTATCTACCAATTGATGCTTATAATAAATAACAATAAAAACGATATACACGTCCGATTGATACCCAACCAGTACAATCTAAGAAAATAAAATAAAATACGACGAATCAAGTTTTAGTCTACATCGCAATAAACAATACAGACAACTTTTGAAAGTTTTGATGGTGTAAAAAGAAAAAAACACCACTGGTACGTAAAAATCTAAGACGATTACCTAGTCAAAATGTTTAAACCTTAGATACTATTCCTACTATGTCCTTCTTATCTACTGTTCTTCAAGTAGTAAGCATAATAAAAACATATAAATGTTACTTCGTAATTCAAAAAACCTACTTTGAAACCGGTACTGATTTTATAATTGTTGGCATTGTGTTATTTACATTCAAGAGACTTAAATTAATCTGTTATTCAGACGTCCTTACAATGTGAAATATTTATAAACTGCCTGAGAAGTAGGCAATTAGGTCATAGCTTGACACTACACCTAGTTAACATAACCAGATCTATACTTGTATTGTTTAAAAACATTATATATCAATAATAGCATACGAAACGCAATTACATTGGCGTGGTGAGTGAATACATATTTATATGGGCGGGAGAAGCTTACAAGTGTTATTTTTATTTGATCGTTGCAAAGGCATTATGACAGAAATCTTTTTAAACTAACACTTGACACAAAACGTTATCGTATGCGAAAAACAAACAGCCTTCTTTATGATACGTAGGTGGACCAGTGTGGGATGCTTTATAATCTGTGGTCGTAATAATCGCCTACACGCTCAAGGTGATCGAGTACCTAATGATGATCGTACTACAGATTATAAAATCGTTATGTAATTGCTACTAGCGCTGGTTGCCAATAGAATTCTTATACTGAACACTCATTTAAATTTTAATTGAGAGGCCTCAATAAGCTGTTTGAATGGGGATCTGGTGCGCCATTTATTTATTCTGATTTTATCAAAGACACTTGGAAGTTAGAGATGTGTTTACAAGGGCTCGCTTATCACAATTTTGTAGTTATTGATTACAAAATAAAATGAAGCGGATAGAATTATTGTATCAAAAAATTGAGAACCAGGTATAGAATGTCCTTTTATAAGCTTCTAACTTATTAAACAATATCTCTGGTCTTGTCTAAAGAATATAGTTTATCTTAACATGCAATTATCTTTATTAGGTACAATTACATTAAATTAAGTGCCAACTCTTTGTTAGAGTGATATTATGGAAATTGGCAAAGGGTTGCTATAGCTTACTGCTAATGTGAGTAAATTATCTCATCATTTGGCTTTGTATAAAAAAATATTGAATGGGTTTATGAAAGGAATAATTTAAAAAGTAATTTATGGAACTACTTAGATACATATTTCGAATTATTTTTTTATCTATGTCTACTAATTGCTGAAGCAGTAATTATGCCTTTTTAGGCTTTAAACTCTCGTAATCTGCGTTTAATTTCTTTACCAATAATGGCTTCAGGGACCAAAATCGAATTGTATAAAGTAAAAAAATGTCAAACTTATTTCAGACTATAACCAGTTTTATTCATAAAAATCTGGTATATTGAGAGCTTATTGAGAGGTATTAAACTTAACGGGCTGGTCACGATATAAAGTTTAAGTTCCATTACATAAGAGTAGCGATTTAAAAATAAATATGAAAGTTTTGCATTTTGTAATTTTTAATTATGAAAGCTAGAAAGCGATTCAAATGTCATTTTTCTCATTAATAAATTTAATAATTTACTATTATTTGGATAAATCGGATAACATGTAGTAGTGTAGAAAAAATATTACTACGAAAACTATTTCTATGTTTGATCTCGATGTATGTTTCTCTGTGGTAATGGTTGGTATTATTCAATTGAGAAATCGGTTTAACTTCTATTGAACTGTTTTGAATTGAAAGAGATTTTATATCATGTAAAAACATTTTTGATCTGGAAATATTATAAGTAAAATGAAGTCCAGTTCACAGTAACTTGAAAAAGAAATCTAAATTGAGTATACTTTTTTGATAATGTTTATTTTCACAACTGCCAACTTGATAATACTTAATTCTAGTACAATATAAGCATGACTACAAGGTCCGTATTCCAAGTTACACATTATATTGCATTGATACACCATGACTCATAATACATGTTAAGTGAGGAGAGTCGCTGACAAATACTTTAATACTGCGATGGAATATAAGTCAAGTTTATTATCGTGTCGTTGCTTCTCTATGAATGTAATAAATACATACTATTTCTGACAGGACATTCCCTTATACAGTCTTGCAACAAATTGCTCTAACACGGGTAAAGCAAAATGTGTCGGAATAGAATTTTTTTTTTTTTGATGGCTAATACTATATTTTATATATAAATATAGAGGTTCAACAAAACGTAAACAAAAATATTATGTCGTTTTATTACTAGCTATGGATTATACGTGTCACCTTACACACTTGCCTAAATTTTACCGGATTAATTGACGTTTTTAATAACTTTGGGTCGTCCTAATGGATATAACAAAAAGTGAGTTTGATTTTTTCGCTTTCACACCTCAACTATTCAACCGAACATCATGAAAACACACACTTTGCCAGGAATACAGAGAAGGACATAGGGAAGCTTTCATCCAGTAAAAAGTACTGTACCCGAGGGATAGAAAAAATAACCTTTATAAACTTTAAAAAGAATTATAAAGTTAAAATATTTTAGAAATAAGTTCCTTGTTTTTTAATAATATTTCAATATAAATTTTATTAATTTTGTTTTATTAATGTATTTATATCCATTATTTATTTTGAAGTGAACATATATGATAATGATGTTTAAATAAATTAGTAATCGATAAACAAATGAACGTTAAAGTGTCAATTACTTTAAGAGACTATTTAAAAAGAGATCGCTTGTCGCTATTCTCATTACGAAGAACGCACTCGCGTCACGCACAGTTTGCGCGCCAACCGACCATGTCACTCACACGTTGAAAATTTCAAAACTAATTATCCAGATATTTGACCAATACATTATTGATTTCGCCTTATGATTAAACCATTTAAATGAACCGAGCTTTTATACAAAATCCTTACGAATAGAACTGCGTCGTTATGTTAAAAAAAGTTTAAATTAATCTTTCTAAACGTCTTCATTAAGAGGAAACGGAGGTGCTGTATAATATTACTCTTAAAACTTTTGTTAAGGTATTAATTAAAATCTATTAATATTATAATTATATTCACGGACATAAACGGGAACTAAATTCTTGAATAACAAATACTGTTTAAATATTCTAGAACGTATATATTATAATAGGTAGGTATGTAAACATGATATTCCATAACCATTATTTTTTTTTCGATAAACCATACACCCATTTAACAAGTTTGCAAACTGGAATCTTTTTAAAAAAAAAGTTTGATTTGACAAATCAACATTCTGAACAAAAAATTATTTTAATATAAATCTTAAATTGGTTATATTTACGTGATCATTGTAACACGAACAGAATACAAGTTTAGAATTTTTCTTTCTTTAAATAACAGGTTCTTTAACCGTTTTTACTCAAATTACTTTTACAAAACTTGTTAGAAAAATAAACTTATTAAACTTACGTATTATTTACTAGCTGCGCCCCGCGTTTTCACCCGCGTAAGTCCCGATCCCGTGGTAATATCGGGATAAAAGCCTATATGTTAATCTAGGTCTCCAGCTATCTACATACCAAGTTTCATCGCAATCGGTTCGGTTCAGTAGTTTTGGCGTGAAAGAGTAACAAACATCCATACATCCATACTCACAAACTTTGATGTTTCTAATATTATAGCAGGATTATGTGAAGCATCGTTTTTTTGTTTAATCAGTAACTTATAGTTATTTGGTAAGCACAGTTAAATCGTTACTATGTGAAGCCGTAGGTTTTATCATAGTCATAGCTATAACTGACGAATAACTAGCCGTTATGTGAGATTAGTGATGAGTTACACCTATTTTAAACTGTGATGGTTTGAAGTCGGTCAGGCCGGTCGGCATACAAATGACAAACAACCATTCAAATAAAAGGAACCTCCACTCTACAGAAGACGTGGTTAAAGGTACTGACAGTATAAGTAAGTTGTTGCTAAGAGGTCGCATGAATCCTAAGAGAAGATAATGAAGGTGGGCAAGGCGAGAGTGACAAAGCAATTGGCATTATATTTTAGTTATCAATAATCGCTTGTAACGCGTGTTCACCTTAATCCAATAAAAAAATAAAACTTAAGAAGATCACTGTCAAAACAAGCTTGTGATGTTTTTCTTGTCGTATCTAAAGTATCCGTAACTCTTTAAAAATAATAAAAAAGAGGTATTGCTTGCCAAATAAATACCTAAAAGACGGTACCCGCCTTCAAATAGTAACTTAAATGGCTTTTTTTCAAAAATTTCATCGTTGGCAAATGAAATTATTGTAACAAAACAGGTCGCTAAAGACTTTATTGACAATCTCCCACTAAAACTTCCTGGCTAAGAAAATTTTACTGCGAAGAACATAACTACCAATATTACATTATACACAGTAATATGTTAAATTCTAGCAAAAAAATGGACCTACGTAATAAAATAATTCTTTCCTCTGTTCAAAATAAGTACCTAGCTATAAACCTGCAATCGAATTTTGTTCCTTACAACCTTATCAGCTCAATAATACATAGTGAATCAGAATACAAAATTCCATGGTTATATATACATTATCTATATAAAAACATTTTGCAAGGGCATAATTTATGTCTCTTCAATGTGATATTATAAAAAACAAAACAATTGTTTAAACGGGAATTAACGTGATCAATAGGTATTACATACCTTTGAGATGCCTGACTCGGAATCACCCAGTGAATTCCCGTTCACATAATTATAATTACGTAATATATACATAAATATATACTGTTCCCATAATTATTATTGTGAAATTATATTATTTGAGAAACATTAGCTAGGTACCTAATCACATTGCAGAGTTTGAATTCTGTGATTCACACATTACAAATAAAAAGCACCTATTTATTTCTCAAGTACCTAAACCATGTAAGTATGTTATTTGTTTTGTATGAGACAATTCTCACGTACCGAGTTATAACTCGAGTCATATATTTTCCACTTCAGTTATTGTGGCCGCAAAAGAAACCACGAACAGTGACATTACGTTTAAAATAATCTAAAAACCGCAAACTGCCGTGACTGTAATTCTAGTAACTAAATATAAATTACTGCTACTTTAGCAAAACTAAAACGAATTGTTCAAGTAAAGGTTGTTAAAGCTGAATCTCCAAAATCAATTGTTTATTTACTTTTTCGATTTCATTACCACCATGACGAATCGATTATTACTATATGCACCACACAAATGATTTATATTCGCTTTATGACTATCATTATATATTTCATATCTTTACAATAAGTTTGTAAAGCTTTATAGATTATTTTCCATAGTGCATTCACCTGTTTAGATATTGCGCAATTCAAAGTTCACGATAAACTTTTAGCAAAATCTTGTATTTTGACGACTTTATAATTCAAGATATATTTTTACACTGCATTTCTTTCACATAAATCACCTCGAGAGGAACTTAACATCCTGGGAAATACGTCTTCAGTAATAAAATGTTGTTTTACTAACCGTTATTTTTGTCCTCAGGCTGCAAAGCGTGGTTTCCTTCGTCGCACAAAAGCTACAGCTCCACCAGAGACTACGGAGACGATACCCATAGACAACACAGATACCACAACAAACAAGTACACTAGACGCGGGAACTCCAAATTCAAACAACGAAAAGAATTGCCGAAAATTGTAGAGAAAAACGAGATTGAAAATCGTTTGCAGCGGCCATCTTTGAATGGCGGTGCGCGGCGTAGTGAGCGCCCGCCTGCTACTCGCAAGTTTGTCTCGCGCCGTCGATTTGGAGGGGCTAACAGCAACTGTAAGTCCGGTTTTACTCTTAGCTATTTCTATTTATTTTCTGACTGACTCTATATCAGTTTCTATGGAAAGCTGAAGGGAAATTTGCGGTGAAGCTGGTTGAAGTGGTTTGCCTATAAAAATATGACATTGGGATTGCTGTCGTACTTTCTAAAATTTAAAGCTTAGATTACATATTTGATTGCGAGCAATTTGTTGGTAATCACGTGCGAATTGAAAACGTTATTCGCTTGTCATGTTTACCTTTGACGATATTTATGAAGGCAGTGATGCAAAATTACTTTAAGTTGAGTAGGATGTTCGTATCTTTACGTTTATCATTTAATTACACTCATAAAACTTTTAATAAACATCAGGATCTAAAACGCAACGAGTGATGTCTTACAGGCATCTATAGATTAAAGTCTTTACAAGAACAGGCGATGTTTAGAAATTTATAAAAAAAAAAATTAAAAGAAAGAATAACCGATTTTGACAATCTTCAATAACATCTATACAACAATATCGTTTCCTTCTTTTCCAACCTTGGTGGATAACCTATGCGACAAAGAATATTATACAAACAAACGTTAATATTATAAAAAGAATATTTTCTTTCTTTCATTTTATACTTAACTTTATGAACGGTAAGCAAGAGGTGTATTACACATCCTCATTTTATATTGTATGTTTTCAGTCCCAGGTGGCAATAGAAATAGTCCGTACTTGTAATGGGAATTTCTGGACACAAAAGCTAATACCCAATGCGGGAGTCAAACCCAGGACCTCACGATCAATCGCCAACTTATGCCGTGGGATCCAGGATACAGCATTCTTTGAGTCCGTTAAAATACATAACACACACACACACAAGGCTGAATCATACGACACATGATATTATAATTAAATATTTTCCTGGAAAATAAATCATATAGAAACCATACACACCATACATATGACTTACGTAAAAATTAAAATTAAAAAAAAAATTGAATCTGACGGAATTTTTCCGTTTGTTCTCAGCCCCTGGTCGAAAGTAGGTGCTTGAATCGAAGGTCGTTTCGATTGACTATCGTCACGATTTTATGGTGTAATCACGGTTCTATCAAGTATATGTTTTAGAAGGTTCTTTTACAGCCACCGGATCTGACAGTCTCTAGCAATTATGATCACTTGGAAGTAGAACTTCATCGCTTTACATATTAATTAACTTTTTAAAAAGTATCAATTACTTCAATATGCATAAATCGTTATAATTTTCATCCCTTAGTGGTCCACCCTCACCTCCACCTGAAATGTTTTCTTCAAATGGGACTAACCTTGAGTACAAACATTTCAATAAAAAAATATTAAAATCGGTTTACATATGTCGAAGATTTAATGTAACATACACACAAAAAAATTTCAGCCGAATTGAGAACCTCCTCCGGTTTGAAGTCGGTGAAAAATACCTTCAATCGTTGTAGGTCTTTTTGGAATGAGCCAAGAGGGGAAAATAGATATTTAATTTTTAACGGACCCTTATAATGTTGTACTGCCATCTTAATTTAGTACGTTGGCGGTATTACGGCAACGGTTAACAAGAAATTACCGTTAACGAAAAAGAGGAAGAAACTATTGTCTTTTAACAGGTTTATTAGAAAATGTACCACATTATAAAGAAGGCTAAACTAACTAGAAACAAACATAACTGTATGTCTATAAAACCTACATTATAAATGGGGCTGGGGAGTGCGTCCTTAAAGGCGTCCTTGTAGTCTCTAGCATAAACTTAGTGTACACCATTAATTAAATCCACGCCTGGAGGGATAAGTTTATCTCAGTTTATGTGTATACATAATATATATAGATAGATGAGTATTGGTATAATCAAGTAGAGCAGACCAAATATACAAAATATTTTTAATAATTATAGTTTTCATTACAATTTCAAATACACCTTCAACTATCACTGTCTCCCCGAATCATTTTTATAAATCCTAAAGGTGCCTGTAAGAGATTGCGCAAACGCAAGTTCTTACAGGGAACTCTAAAGCAATAAGGCCGCCTTTTGTACATTATCTGTCTGACACATCTATGTATGATACTTCCACTTTAACAATGATATACAAAGTTTATCTGTCTATCTATATTCTTAAATCGTTGCTCAAACGGTTTTTGTACTACAGGTTATCCTATGTTTACGCTAAAAGACCTTTAATATCAAATAACGCTAACAAGATTATTAATGTCTACAACTCATGTTACCTTCTGCATTTGAAAACTATTACACCTATATAAATAACCATTACCGTAAGGATCCTCAGTTGTAGCGACTGCATAGGTTCAGTGAATCCTATGTTCTCTATAAATAGTAGGTTTAACCTGATAGGTTAGGTTTACACGGGCAGTTTTCCGCAACTCCACGACAAAATGCGTATATTGCGTTGGTGGAAATAAAAGCTGTTCGAGCCCTTACTCCCCGAAGAAAGTCATCTATAAATATTAAATATATTTAACCCTATACATCCGCGTTTATGATGAATATTTAAAGTGATATGCAACAATAAATATACCTTTGTGAATAAGATATTTACATAGTTTATACTCCATTCAGTAGAATTTTGTTCGTGTTTGTAATCTGGCGCGTGTGAGATTAAGACAAATCTCTTAAGAAAACTACCTACGCAAAAACATTAATTCGAATTCGAGCAACGCATTGCGATGTTGGATGCGTCACACAATCACACAATGGATAAAAAATGCTTACGTATATTACATGTGTGTATGCATTTTACTTATAAATACGTTAACCTCATTTCGTTAAAGGAATATAGCGAGATATTCTCTGTTCTGTTTCAGCTTCTTGAAATTTTTGTTTTTTAATCACTTCTTTTTTTTTTTGACAATACGTCAAAGTCGTATCCAGGAGGGAGGGAGGGCAAGGGCTGTCCCCCCTGGGTTTGTATGCTTACCTAGTACTAGATTTATGAAAGTAATGTTTAAGTCTATTTTTTTATTAGACCGACAGAAATGTTTAAAGTTAAAAGTTATAACGTTGATAATCTCGTCAAGCTCACCTCCCGCTGATCTCTGACCATTACAAATTATGTAACGACAGAACGATACTAAAAAGATAAAACTATTCAAATCCATAACTCTCACTTTATAAATAGAAAGTATTTGTAACTACGCGAGCAATTTAGCAGAAAAATACAATTTCGTGGTATTTTTTTGCTAGTTCGAATTTTATTCTACTGATATGTACATATACATAGCTAGTTCGAGGCAAAGTTCGTTTTATATACGTAAACTGAGAAAAAATTGGGCAACACGTACCTAACCCTGCGCTGCCCAGCTTCAATAATGGCAAATGTTAATGCGAACCAATTAATTCTCCACCGTATGACTCGTCCCAGTTCCGTTGGCATGGCAGCAAAATCTCCACAAAATATTTTAAATATACGCTTAATTATAAAAAGAAAGGTAATTAACAGCCAGAACAAGAAATAATGTTTACCAGTGGTGACAAAGTTCGTACTTACTACTTATTTTTTTCGAGCTTGTTCTTGTTGTATGCAAAACCTTTAAATAATTATTACAAGTATTTTCCTACTAAAGGTAACAACATCATCAAGTGCAAACTACCCCAAAAATACCTACAGACTGTATTCAAAACACATTAATTGTATTATGCTCAAAACTTATTTTACTTACGGTGATTTGTTGAAACAGTTGAAACATGCGAAATAGGTATAAAGTATATATATATATATATATACTTCTTTTCATATTCGCCTAAAAACTTCATGAAATCAATAAAGCAAAGGTGAATTCTAGAATGGTCGACCATACTTATGTTAAAAATACAGAGAATGTCATTAGCATTCTTATTATAGGTATCTAGTATTACATCATAAATGTTAATACGCCTGAGAAATTATTCTAAACGACTAATAGAAGATATGGACGGTTATCATTAATAAATAGCTTTCTAGATATCGCATCGCTAAGATACCGGTTTTTGCTGTGCTATTTTCAGAGAAAACCACGGAGTTAACGTATACACAAGCTCTATTCTAGTTTATGGTAGGATTTTTTATCTCCATCTTGACAAACGTAAAGAGTTGTTGTTGAACTTGGCTATTGGAATTTTAATGTAAGAACTGTGATGGAATATGGTGTGGTTTTAGCCGGTCGAGTCCTACATACCACCTTGCCTTGCCTTGGTGAAATGATAACCAGTAGAAGTTTCCACTCGTGAAAACAATAGGTAGATAGATTAATATATGTCTCGTTAGTATCTTAATTATTGCCAAACAGCTCAAACGTATTTTTTTTACCATTTTAAATCAACTTTAGGCTTAAATATGAATTATTAGGCAAGTGACCACTTTTAAAAAATGCACAGTTTTTTTCCACAAGCTCAATAAAATGAAACCCGGGAAGCAGCGAAGTATCAATGACTTTTTCTACGCTCAATTTCGAGAACGTCTTATACTTAAGTGAAATTTCTATGTTATATAAGTCTTCCGTTGATACAAATTGGGAGAAGTATTCATTTCCCTGAAACGAAATAAAAATAACTTAGTACCTAACTTCTTGATTTTGCCAGCACTCAAGGTAATCAACCCCTGACGAAACTGATTATTAGGAAAATTACAATGCAAACAACTGAACTGGTCAATGAACTCTGACCTACACCATATTAACCACATCGTCTTACTTGCTAAAGTGATCCACCTCACCTACAGCTTTATTTGCTTGATACCCACTTGCGAGAATTTATTATTTGAATGGTTTACAGATCGTCTGTGAAGTATGTGATGTGAGTGTAGGTTGTTCCCCTTTATGTAAAATTTTAAAAAAATATGCATTAACATGGTTCAGTAATTTTTCGGTTCACAGCTATCTTTATGCTGTATATAAAGAAAACATTGATTTTTATAACTTATGCCAATATTTATAATTATATACCTTACCCTAAATATTAATACAAAAGGTAAAACTTTGTAGGCTAATGTATCGTTATTGTTATAGAAGAGTGTGGTTACACAGCTGTATTTCACTTCATAGATGATCACAATTACAAGAAAACACTATGTTCCATTATGTTCTAGAAATCACTTTTCCTTTTTTTTTCACACCGGTAACCATTCCATCAGGTGGCCGGTGTGTCAATAATACTGAAACCAGAATAATGCAAATTAGTGTACTCGCTCTTGATATTAATAAGTCAGCGATGTTACCCACAAATGTACTTACAGATGTACTCAGGCAAGTCCATGCTAGCTATACGACCTAGACATTCCGGGGACGTTGTCCTCACGCGAGACCTCTACAGAGGTCGAACGACCACTTTTATAAACAACATGCAAATATGCAACCATTCAGCGACTGCGGAAAACTGGATCTGATGTCAACGATATATTTGTTTATGTATTTATTAATAGAACGTAGAAATATAGGAACCGGATAAATACAGAGTAAATTGAAATTGGTGTAATTCCTTTGTTCCACGTGATCAGCTGTATGATATATCACCATTAAATATATTTATGGTCCCTGATCGAGGGTATTTGTTTTTTTTAACACGCTTTTTTAGCTTCTCTTGTAACTACATTACTATGTAAATCAATCTTATAACATATTACTCTGTAATAAAAGTCTCTAAATAAATAAAGATTAAAAAAAAAACAATCTTGGAACTCAATTACTACTTACTTCTAATAGTGGAATCGAAATGAAACTTTGTATGTATGTACGTATATGTAGTTCGGATCACAATATTTGGCATCGATTAATGGATTTTATTAAGCTTAGTAACAAATCTGATGATGGGACCAGGACGTGGATAGTGAAATTCTTTTTTATTTATTTATTTGTTATAAAGACAACTCCCGCATTAGGAATATACTTGTGTCGCGGGGGCTTCACAAACATTTAAACAACAGGCACAAAAACCACCCAGACTCGGGACAACTATTTGTGGATCATACAATTTTTTGTCCCGTGTAGGATTTGAACCCACAACACTCAGCTCAGCTTTATCTGTTGGTTTTGATATTGGCAACTTTTATTATGTAATCAGCATAATTAGCCTTAACGATACGCAGCACTGTTAACTTATGATTGGAATGTCACGATTTTAAACTGTGTGAGTTTATATATTAGCAGTGGGATATAATCGATTAAGGATAAACGTAATTATGTAAGGGGTCATCGTACATAAAATAAGCCATGAAAATCAATCGAAGCCCTTAACCCTCTTAAAAATGTAGTTTCATAGGAGTAGACAAATATTTACACTATAAATACATAATTATATTAAAACCTCGTTACTACAAATTCTAAAATTTTAATATTGTAATGCTAACCTGACACTGATGAACTACGAGGTAAATTGTTGATCATTTACGAAGTATTCAACTAGCATTATGTTGTGGGATTCCACGATTAAAAAAAAGTGTGTGTGCAATTCACACACGGCATAAGTGAAACTTCAGAAAAGTAGCTTACGAGAGAATGAGAAATAAAATATAAAAACAACACAAATAATTTACTAAAGTTAATAAATTTAGTTTAAGATAATTTATATAAAAGTAATTGGTCAAAATAACACAGATGTGTTAAATAATTAACATAAATTAATTAACAACAAATTTTTATACGCAAATGCACAAAAATTACACCACGTTGACATTGACGCATCTTGTACGCAGGCGCGAAGACAAAGATTATAGGAAACACTGATACTTGTATTCTATCTCATTCTCTCACGGGCTAAATCCAATTTATGAAAATGTTTGTCTCTTTTTACTATCGCGTAGTCGTAAAGAAGTTTCACTTCAAAAAATATACAACCGATCGTGTAGAAAATGAAAGTCAATCTAAACTACAAATAAAATTTAGTTGAAAAAGATAAACAAATCAAATATTTGGATTTGTCTCACGAGATTGTCGATATGTGGAATGTCGAATCGGCGATCATTGTTCCGATTGTCATATCTGCTCATGGCTTAATAGCCAAGAGCCTCGATCAACACCTTCAGAGGCTCGCGTTAGACGGTTGCATCAAGGGACTGATGCAGAAGGCAGTTCTTCTCGACACGGCCCGTATAGTGAGGAGGTTCCTGTCTTTGGAGCCCTAACCACCGGTATCTTGGTCCCTGTACCCGATGTCGGTGGTCTACTATTTTTTATATTTTTAAATATATATTTTTTTATGTACATATTTAAAAATGTAATTTATATGATAAAAAATGAATAAAGAGAATAATAATAATACATGGATTTATAATCATGACGAATATCACCAAAATCCATAAAAAGTTAGAAATCGTAAGTCAACCAACCAAAAAACTAATCATAAAGAGTTCAAATCGATTAACGCCATTCATAACTTTACAACTGCATACGCATATTGATTAAAAACAAATCGATAGATATTCAAATCGATGTTGCAGTTAAGTGTGGCTGGTATCTAGAACACCGGTAGCGAGCCGTAACAAAGTTATTAGCGATACAAGTGCAAGATCACGCTATGTTTATTACGAGAAAACTTGTAATGGACAACTGAATGTAATTAAATTATAGTACCTTCATACCTTCATATAGTTACAGTACAGAGACAAAACTTTCACTTGCGTTTATGGTCACTACCCTGCTTCTAATGAGCGTGATGTTACAATGCCATATTCCTGAATGAATCTCTATCTTATACAAAAATTACTATCCAAAGCCGCCTGATAGTTCCAGAGATAAGCGCGTTTAAACAAACAAACAATCAAAAATAAACTTTTAAGCATTATTATATTAGTATAGATAAGAAAATGTACATATATAATTTTTCTAAAACTTTACAAGTTGAATATTGATGTCTTGTTTAGTGTATATAGCCATACTAGTTATTGCCCGCGGTTTCGCTCACGTTAATTTATACTACCAAACCGCTCATAGACGGTCGTCCGACCGCCTAAAGGCGTCTAAAAGGAGATGCCCTACTATGAAAGTACACCACAGAATAATACATAATACTTTCACTACTCAAATGAGATTCGCACCACTTTCTTCTAATATTAATTTAAAGGTATAATTATTTCTACCATCATAAACCGTCATTCTATAGCATTTTACAGAATGGTATACTTAGTAGTATTATGTAGTTTAGATTTAGCTTGAAAAAATATGGATATTAAAAAAATATATTTAAAAAAAAATCGGGATTTCCATCAATATTTATGATATTAAACACCCATAGTTTCATTTCATTCATGTTAGCGCTTTCCCTTACGAAAAAATAAATTGCCAGGATTAATCGGTCATATTAACCCTTTTTCTATCATCAATAAAGATTTTCAGGGTGAGTTATATTAAAGGCAACATAAATTCAGATGAAAAAAATGACTGTCATTTGTTTGACGTTTTAAGGCGGATAAAGTAGGTAGGCCGTACTTTTTCCTAAGTCTTACGTTACTTTTCTTAATGAAAAGCAGATAAAGCGAGAAATTGTTAGCCCATTTTACATGTAGTAACTATAAAAACATCACTGTGTTTAAAGATTATGTATTCTTGACCAACGCTATCGAACAATTTCCGATCCTGACGTTTTGCTTATCCGATGTATTGCGCATATGTCGTTATGCTTGGCCTTATAAGCCTTAAAATATGCTTAAAACGATAAAAGCAAGGAAGTATTAGCAGTTCCCTTCACCCTACACTACTTTCCCCAAATAGAATGGATCCCACGTTACGTCATCACAAACGCCCAACGACGCCAATGAGCTTTGACCCAGAACTTTCTCCCGCCAAAGAACAAATGTCCATTTATTATGTATATTAGAAACAGGGTCGGCAGTAGACAACTTATTTTATACTTACTTTTACTAAATAAATTTGTCCTGAATTTCTTGTTCAATTCCAATGTTCAAATGTCAATTACACTTAAAAAAATATATTGTGAAACAAATCATAATGATTTTTTTACTTCTCCACTAGCCCTAGTGAGGCGCTGACATGGTTGTTTCCTTAAAGCACAAGAAAAATAAGGCAACGAGCGATAACGTATAATTAGTTTAACGCTCGTTACCCTGACCTGCTAATGCAGGGCGCGGCTTAGGGACTTCACCTAATTACCAGGTGGCATTACTACACTACCCGACAGTCTAATACAAACTCACGCAACAACTATCCGTTAAAATCCAGAGATCTCAGGACACACTCCGTGAGACCAGCAACTGACTACAAGAGCTTTTTTTTTCTTTTTTTTTTTCTTAAAGACAACTCCCGCATCAGGAATTACTCCTGTGTCGCGGGAGACTTAACAAACAACGGACACCCACAAAGAACACCCAGACTCAGATGGGAATCGAACCCACGACCTCTGGCTCAGCAGACAGGGTCACTAACCACTAGACTAACAGGCCAGTCCAGGCTCCTATAGTTGTCAAAGATATAAGGTTATAATCACAAATATATTTCGGAGTTGTCTGTATAGTTTACTGTGTACTGTATACACGTTTCATCCCAGACAAGAACCCGTTAAAATGTAGACAGCATAACCTGTCACTGCGCCTAGTATTCTACAGAATGATTTAAATTTTACTATTTAATTGCTATATAATTTAATTACATTTGACTATTAAAAATTATCTAAAATGTTCTCTTCCGCAGTTGTTCATTTACAACAATATTGTTACCTAGTTAGTTAATTAGAGAAATATATTTAAATTGAAAGCAACCACTGAGCGTTAATTTTTATGGCATAACAATAGTTAGGAAGTGCTTTCTTTGCGTTCTAAAACGAAAATTGTGCTGAAATTAAATTATACTTAATTCGAAAAATTAATTAATTTTATTATTGTAGTGCCAAACAAATACGCGAACAGATGGAAAGGAGGGGCGACAGACATAGGCCTGTAATCACCATGCTTCTTTTTTCTACTCTCCTCTCTTCTCTCTCTCTCTCTCTCTCTCTCTCTCTCTCTCTCTCTCTCTCTCTCTCACTCTCCTGTATCTTTACCTGGAGAAATACATTCCTCATAGTAGGAATATTGGAGAAGGTTATATTGCAATGTGCATTCTAGTAGGTGTCATTCTACAATTTAGTAGAAGTAATTTAAACGAAAAAGAAGTAATTAACGAAACTTAAACGAAAAATAAACGAAATTTTTTTTAACCAATTTACACAAAACCTTTATAAATTATATACCTAAACCTTACTCATGAATGACTCTATCTATTGGTGAAAACCACATGAAAATTCGTTCAGTGGTTTTTGAGTTTATCGCGAATAGACAGACAGACTCACCGGGGGACTTTGTTTTATAATATGTAGTGATGTTATTTACGACGTGTTTCTGTTATTCTGGTTCTGTTATTGAATATTTTCTGCGGAAAAATCATTTTGTGTATTGTGTATACTATATGAAGCTGAAAAGTATATATATATATATATGATATAGATATATAGGATATTAAAAGCCCAAAATATCGTAACATTAATCGCGAGGTCTACTAATCGAGAAAACTCTATCTCGTGTGAGCGGAGCGGTGTTCAACCAAAATAAGGACATCGACGTACTATTTGAAACCGTCAGGTTTATATATTTTTTTCCACCTTCTTATAGCAGTATAGTTTTTCTCGAGGAACGCCATTATTTAAATATACAATATCAGATATGTACTATTATTTCGGTGATAGCATGTTGACATAATTGTGTCACGGTGTTGACAGAACCTTGGCCAATACTCGCATTGCTTGCACAATTATATGATTTAGTGGTAACGCATGTTGACGTGAAAATACCATGAGAAACAATTATGTTCTTGAATTTTACGACAGTAGTTGGTTGTGGTGACGGAGGTCATTTGAAATATACAATTTTAAACGTCACGTAATTTGAGTCATTATGAAGTATTTTTATGACGTGTTGAAACCATAAACTTAGTAATGGTTGAAACCCCAAGTGATCACCTATCGGAGCTAGTTTTGGACTCAT
The DNA here is from genome assembly GCA_949752705.1 of Callimorpha dominula. Taxonomy (NCBI): domain Eukaryota; kingdom Metazoa; phylum Arthropoda; class Insecta; order Lepidoptera; family Erebidae; genus Callimorpha; species Callimorpha dominula. The sequence goes on along the minus strand of OX457000.1, from coordinate 2,478,823 downwards.
CCGACTAAAAGATCATTCTGTTCCGTCACAGAGTCTCCCTCAGGTGTACCCTCGAAAGGAAATCATAGTGGATTTTACCGCTTGGAGCTCTAATCACTACATATTATAAAACAAAGTCACTCGCCGCGTCTGTCTGTCTGTCTGTTTGCGATAAACTGAAAAATTACTGAATGGATTTTTATGCGGTTTTCACCAATAGACAGAGTGATTCATGAGAAAGGTTTAGGTGTATAATTTGTTAAGATTTTGTGTAAATTGTTTAAAATATGTAGATGATTGTTGAAGATGTCTCTGCTACCTGTGCGAAGCCGGGGCGTGTTGCTAATAATATTATAAACGACAAAATTTGAAAAGATGGATTTTATATAATCAATTGACGTAGTTGCTGAATGCTGAACTGATATGGGGCTTATTTGGGATAGTGATGTAACTTCAATGTTATTTTAAAAACAGTTGATTTATGATACAAATATAGATGGTGGTGTTGAATAACGTTTTGTCTTACAAACTCAAGTGATTGTAGTATGAGGTTCTTCAGTCGTGATGTTCAGTCAGTTATTGTGTACTCAATGTATGTGATATTACAATTTATATGACTCTACAGCTACCGGTGGTTAGCGTTAGAAAGACACAAATCTTCAATATGTTAGCCGTATCGAGAAAGACTGGACTGCCTTCTGCATCAGGCTCTTAATCCTCTTAGCAATGAGTGCCAAAATGACTATCGGCACAACGATTAGGAAATTCACATCTCAAGTCCAAAATTGATTTCTTTCTCTTTTTCGGCCTTTAAGAGATTATCGTCATGGGGAACGGTGATATCAACAAGCATTGCTCGGCGTTCTAATTGATCTATCACCACTATATCAGGCTTATTGGCGAATCGATCTCAGTACGATGTTGCTCAGTTGTTGTTATACATATTATTATTATAACAATGACATTTGAAAAACTCAATTCTGTAAACTTAAACTCATCGTGCTACAAGAGGTAATTAGCGTGTACGTGTTAAATCAGTCAGGGTCATGAATTTTTAAGCAACACTGCTATTGATTAGCAGGTATTCATTGTATATCGAGGTTGGGAAACTTAGTTGTAATTTCAGCTTGTGTATAGTTATGTTTATAATAATAATAATAACTTCACACATCTCACACACAGCTGTTTGATCCCAAACTAGGCAGAGCCTGTACTATGGTAACCAGACTGCTGATAAATATACTTTAATATTTCTAAATACATCCATATTATAGATAAATTACACCCAGACACAGAACAAAATGATCACATCACACAATTATTTGTCCTGTTAATCTAACCTACGACCTTAGCACGACGTTAGCAGTCAGGATCACTAACCACTAGACCAACAGGCCAGTCATTAGCATATTCATACTAGCTTTAAAAAAATCTTATTATTAACACGCTTTCATTAGCTTCACTTGTAACTAAATAACAATGTAAAGAAATCTTAGAAGTAAATTTTAACCTAAGTACTTCAATTTGACGTATCAAAATGAAAAATTGTATTCATATGCAGTTTAGATGAAAATACTTAGCAGCTTAGAGTAGTGAAACTTTTCTTTTTCAATTCGGTAAAGGCGCGTGTTCGAGTGTTTTTTTAGTATCACTAAACTGTCTTCATGGCAGTTAACTTATAATCAAAATTTGTATTTAAATTGATATTTCATACGAATATTTCAATCATGTGAGTATTAACTTCATTAAATTAGCTACCTAACCCCTTTTACTCAACAAAAGCCATTAAAAAAAATCAACTGTAAAGCATTTTCCTCAAAATAAAGCATTTTCTTGACAGCATTACCTCACGTAATCTCTTTGGTTGAAGCCGTGGTAAAGTTATATCCCTAACGCTGTACCTAACACATACATAATAATATACTGGACGCAACTTATATAAATATAATAATTTATCCATTTTCACATGAAAAACACTTCAACGTTTCAACGATCAACCTGAATATTGCCATTACAAAATATGAGCAATTTTGGTAGCGTCTTACCCAACAACCGCGTTGAAAGATTTTGTTGAAATTAGATAAGATGTAATATTAAATGAGATGCCCCAGCCAGATGGACCGGACCTACCTAGAAGATAGCAGGGATGGACTGGATGCGGAAGGCGGACGACTGGATACTGTGGCGCGCATTGGGAGAGGCCAATGTCCAGCAGTGGAATAAGTTAGGCTGATTGATTGATTGATTGAATAACATACACACGCAGAAAGAAAACAGTATATTGGGATCTTAGTTTTTTAATCGATTAAAATCAGGAAACACTAATATGAGTAACCTCAGCATGAAGTAATAGCGACTGTTATGTGGTTACCTATACTTACCCCAAAATGGCTCAAAACCGTGACGACTAATGGTTATAACAAAACATTTTTGTTTGATATACTGTATACGATATTTACCATATCGTATCCGGTAGTAAGTATCTAGATACTCATACAATAGAACAGGAAAATCATCTTACTATGCACTGCTATATAAAAGATAGAAAATGAGCATTATTTTGAGTGAACAGTGAACAGCTTAGACCTCGTCAGTTAATTTGAGAGACTGGTGCCTCATATCAATGTTCGGGAATGCATAATAGCAAGCAGCTCCAAGAGAACTAAAAGATATGACTATCTGATATCAGTTATATACGATTACGTAGGGTGCTACATAAGTTTGGTCGTAGTTTGTGCAATTTTTGGGTTTGTAGTAATCTAACCTGGTAATCTAACTAAGTTATACAGGTCTTCATACGTGTAAATCAAGTGTTTAACACATTGCTCCAGTATCCCTCTGGAACACAACTGCATATGTCATCAAACCCAATAAACTCTTCATCACTTGGTAACTTGCGTCCCTTCAGTTGTTTTTGTACATACGGGTATAGTGCAAAGTCGCATGGGTGTCCCAGTAATTGGTGTAAATTTGCCAACTCACTGTGCGATAAAGTGGACTGTGTGCCTATTTTTCTCCTCTTGGTTGCAAAAATAAAAAGATAACAGGTCTTACCAAATTAAACCCATCGAAAAATCTGTATGATTTTAGTGACTTTCCTGTTCTATGTTGTTCACATCTATGATTATCGCTTCAATCTCATGTTGCAATGTTAAAAAAAGTTGCTAAACTCATCATAATCGCAAACATTCGCGTGTAGATAATCGACATAATTATAACTTCCTACATCGTATTTTATTTGCGAATATTAATGCGTGTTGCGTAAGAATGTAAGATTAATAAAGATGCTGTGTTACATACTAGACAGTGGAATTTACTTTCACATGGATACATCTCTATCAAAAAAGCTCCACGATTGTCTATTAATAATAAAAACTTACTATTTTAAGCAAATATTGATAAGCAAGCAAATGACGTCTATTAATGGTAAAACCTTTCACAAAATTACCTTTATATACAAATAAGGTAAGTTACGTCAAGTCCAGACCAGTCAATTAGCCTATCACAGCTTACTGTTGGACATACGCCTCTCCCAATGTGTACCATAGCACCCGTTCCTAGCTACCTTCTTCAAGTAGTCAGTCCATCTGGCTGGAGTCGTAATACCTTACGTTTACCGATTCGTCGAGTCTCCACTCTAGGACCCGTTTGCTCCAACGGCCATCGGTCCTTCGATGGACGTGGTATCCTTATTCTTCTCCTTTTGTTATATCCTTATTAACCCCTTCAGCTTAGTTAAATAGTTGTATTAAAAGTGAACCCGCAACCGATCGTAAGTTCGAGGCTTTAGCCCTTAGCTACCGCCATCATATATTTAATTCACTAGCTGTTGCCGTTCGCGTGGAAATTCAAATCTATTCCACGGGAACCGTACATTTTTCCGGGATAAAAACTAGACTATTATCTATCTTTGTGCCAAATTACATCCAGATCCGTTCAGCCGTTCTAGCGTGTTTGAGTAACAAACATCCAACCATCCAAACTCTCGCATTATACTAGATGATAGTGAATTTGCATCCTAAATAAAAATAATCGGTTTAGCAGTTTAGGCGTAAAAGCGTTACATACATAGCAACTAACATTCACATTTATAAGTTAAGATTTACAAACATGCCGTCATTTCCTTCAAGACAATAACCATCTAATAAATATTCAAAACACTTCTGTTAACAAATAAATCATCTATATTTAAACAAAACAGCTAACAAAATACTCATATCCATCACAACAGACGAAGATGAGTGAAAGTAACCGGTCAAGTGTAACGGTCGTCGATAGCGACGAGCCACTCGCTTTCAATATGCATACGTAATAATAATTACGTCACCAATGTGATGGATTGATAAAAAAAGTACTCCCTAATATTACTCCGACAGGTGATTTCAGTAATCAGGAGCTGCAACGAATGAGCGGGCCCTAATAAAATAACGTAAATCTATACTAATATTACAAAGCTGAAGAGTTTGTTCGTTTGGTTGAACGCACTAATCTCAGGAACTATTATTTCGAATTGAAAAAATGTTAGTATTGGATAGCCCATTTATCGATGAAGGCTATATAACATTACGCTACGACCAATAGGAGCGGAGCAGAGACCATAAACGCAGGTGAAACTGCGTAATAAGAGAAAAGCAATACGTGAAGGAAAGGGTCCTTCCTACCGATATATGTCGTATTCCATACATTGTATGTGAATACTCTTATAATGACTACCTAAATATTAATGTTTTTCGTTTTTTTAGTATTTTATTATTATTTATTTATATTTTATTAGTATTTTATTAGTATTAGTATTATTGTTTTTCGGTCTTTGCTATATCTACTGTACTAAAGAAAAAATCTTGTTAAACCTATATTAGCTCAATTTCATCGTGCAAAATCTTTTAATTTGAACTGATAATACCACCATTCATGTGCATATTACTACAAGCAAAGTTTTCAATAAAATTTCATTAACAGGATGAGTGGGTGTGAAAAAGAGATACACACTCGTTTTAAATTTTATGTACCAACTACGAATCCCCAAGCACGCACTGGATTGAAATTCTCAAGGAAAACGCCAGCGTCCCAAGCAAACCTGGCGATGAACAGTAGCAGACGAGGTGAAGAACATCGGCAAGACGTGGGGCCAAATTAAACGTGAAGCTCAAGACCGATCGCAATGGAAGTTTACTGTGGAAATTAAGTAAAGTCAATTACGAAGCGAAACTACAAAAAAAACACTCACTTATGACAACAATCGGTGCAGTTCGATCGAAACGTGATTAAGTCCCGATTTACACATCAAATATGCATACAAGACACGAAAAATCTAAAAAAATTAAAACAAAATGTTCCAAGTGATTTGAGCGTGGATGGCAGATAAAATCTTATCATGATCACTAATCCGACTACCGAGCGTGCCACCGTTAAGCAATTAAGTTAATAACTGCCGAGTTCTATCTACTGCGGACATTGCGGACATTTTTTATTAAATTTATGGTATGATATATAAAATATGTACAAATTGTTTAGTAAGGTTGTGTGAAAAAAATAATAGATTCTTATCAAAGTAACACTATCGCCCTAGAGATGTGCAAGCGGCGGTCGCGTAATGGCTAAGGCGTCGGACTTGCAATCAAGTGGTTGCGGGTTCAAACTCCACCCAGTGCACTACCGGCGTGAACCCACTCCTAACACATGCAAACTTAGCTTAGATGGAGGGGTTAACAAGAATACTAGTAATGTGTGACCCACGTTACTAGTATTCTTTCTACAAAAAAAAGAGATTTACGAAAAAATTATTCACAAAATCAAATAAAGGCTTTTATTCTCTACAACTTTCTTCGTAAATATAATATGGTCAGAAGAATTCTACTAAGAAAAGGGGATTCTTCTTTAAGGTCTGACAGAAAGCTTTAACAGATTGTCTTTATTCTATTAAATATAATGGTCAAAAGTGTTCAGTATTAAATAAAGGCCAATTCACAATATGCTGAAGTTGTTACGAGTACTACATTTTACTCATAATATAGTTTTTCTAAATTATACTATAAAATCAGCTAAACTCATATTACACACATCCATGACATAGACTAGGAAAGGTATTGACATAGTGAAACATAAGAAGACACAGAAACAACTATCAGCCAAGTATAATCGAGTGTTTTGCCGCATCTGCAAAACAGAACGCCGCATTAAAACAGCTTTCTTACCAAAATGAAGATGAGATAGGTAACTGATTTAGAAACCAACCAAATGCTATTCAATAAGATTGACATTTTTTTCAACAAGCATTTTTTCATTGTCTTTCTAAATGTAACACGTAACCTACCAACGCCGAAGTTTTTGGCTTTGTAAATAAAGTTTGTACCTAATTCTATTTAAATTTATAACTAAAGTTTACTACATTTTTTTTTCCAAAAATATTACACAAGGAGGTTGAATGGATTAAGGTTCAAGTGATTATTTGCGAGGACTGGCACTCGGTTTTGTTTAAAATATCTACACACAATTACGCTTAACAAGTACCTACCAAAAAAAATTACAATAATGTCGCAAGCTCTTACAAAACAGATGTCTTTACCCCAAGGTCTGCTTACACATAAATGCTTGAGTCGCAATCGTCCCATGACAAGAGCATAAGCGTGAGAAACTAGACCATTGCACTGAACCCTATCACATGTGCTCATAATATATGCCTTTAACTCACATGGTAAAGTACATTGCGAAAGGTGGCTGGTGACAATATAATTTGGCAGAAACAATGATTATGTTCTAAGTTCATGAAGAAGTTGGCGCTTAACCATGACTCCTGCAAATTCGGATCATCAAAGAGAGCGAAGATCAAGAAGAAGTTGGTAATGTGCAGGTTAGGTTGTTCTGAAACAGGAAGAATATAAAGGACCTCGAGTTATAGGCTATGGATGAAAAGTTCAGCAATTGACATGCTATAGTTGAAGTGATGATAATGACATTAAAACAGTTATAAGAACAGTGACTTTAAATATACATTATCTGAAAATAAAAGACAGTTGTGATTTTCTGCAAAAAAAAAAACAAATAGGTGCTTTACTTAAAGAAGAAGAAAGAAATTGCTGGCCTGAAAGATCTTTACGTGCTTAGTTTTATTATTGTCATGAACTATTTCTAAACTTTTCTTATTTTGTATAGAGGCAAATCGTTTTTAAACAGGTTGCCACCACGCCATTGTTATTATATGTAACTAATATCATTACTACATATTATAAAACAAAGTCCCCCGCCGCCTCTCTCTGTCTGTCTGTTCGCGATAAGCTGAAAAACTACTGAACGGATTCATCTGGTTTCAACAAATAAATAGAGTGATTCATGAGGAAGGTTTAATTGTATAATTTGTACGCGTGCGAAGCCGGGGCAGGTTGCTAATATCCCACTTATATTATAAATGTGAAAGGTTGGATAGATGGATGGATGTTTGTTACTCTTTCACGCAAAAATCACAGAACCGATTGCGGTAAATCTTGGTATGTAGATAGCTTGAGACCTGGATTAACGCATAGGCTTTTTATCCCGATATTCCCACGGGATCGGGACTTACGCGGGTGAAACCGCGAGGCGCTGGTAGTATATTATATAAAAATCAACGGACAAGTTAAATAAAACTAGCAAATCATTTGTTAAACCGCAGTCAATAGTTTTACAAACTTCGCTTACACATCAGAGTGCTTGTAACACTATGTAGTCAAATCTAAGTATATAATAGATATATCGCAATAACACGGCAGATCCCTTCAAACCTGAGTCTGGGTGTTCTTTGTGTGCGTTGCTTGTATGTTTGTAAAGTCCCCCGCGACACAGGAGTAACTCCTAATGCGGGAGTTGTCTTTTGTTAAAATAAAAAATAAAATAAATAATACAGTGCCCCTTAAGGACTAGAAACCTTTGAAACATACAAACACATTTATATAATAGAAGACTTCCTTAACCAGATAGATAGATAGATAGAACATTATTTATTGTACACCACAGTTAGACAGAAATTAACACAGTTTAGTAGCAACATACTAAGCGGCAAGTACAATGGGCGGTTCCCTTTCTTCTCATCTTGCATCTTGCACCTTTCCCATTCAATTTACTCCCAATTTTCCCATTTATTTTATTTCCCAAAGTGGCCGGTTGACTGCAATAGGTTTACCCCATACGTGAGTGGTACAATAATTTTTTTTTTTATGAGATAGGGGCCAAACGAGCAGACGTGTCACTTGATGGTAAATAACTACCGCCGCACATGGGCACCTGCAACTCAAGTTGTCGGCCTTTAAGGTGGGAGTAAGGGAAGATTGATAAATTGAAGGGTTAGGGCCTCCGGTAACCTCACTCAGTCGGCGAAAAGAAATTATTGCTTCACTGCCGGTTTTCTGGGAGGCCGTGATATCGCTCAGGTGGACCCGGCCCATACGTGCCGAAGCGTGGCTGTCCCACTTAGTTGGCAAAATGTGGGTGCAAACATACACATAGATATGCCTCTGCCTACCTTCGGAAATATAGGCTTGAGTGCACCTATGTATATATTATGTAACTGTGTACCTATGTATAATAATAAAAAAACAAGCAAAATAGAATATGGTACTAGAGTCTAGACAACGTCAAATCAGTTTAGTAAAACGTCAAAACCTAAATGTTAGGGCACGGTACGTTCCAGAGGAATTTCCTCCCGCGAACACTCCGTTGTGGAATGAGGTCCCTGCCGAGATTTTCCCGAGGGCCTACAGTATGGAGTTCTTCAAGAAAGGAGTGTATAGGTTTTTAAAGGGTCGGCAACGCGCATGCTAGTCCTCTGGAATTGCAAGCGTTCATAGGCTCCGGTAACCCCTTAACGTCAGGCGAGCCGCATGCTTGTTTGCCAATGACGTAGTATAAAAAAAAAGTTCTGTAGAAACTTGTAAATAGCAAGCCGTGACGTTATACTTACTATCTTACACTGATATTTATATATATATATAAAATATATATAATTGCTTAAAACATAATAAAGTATACTATTCATCTTACTTTTACTACTATTTATAAATGCGAAAGTTTTGATGCATCTTGATCCAGAATGGCTAAACGAATCTGGATGAAATTTGGCACAGAGATAGATTATAGTCTGGAATAGAACATAGGCTTTTTATCCTGGAAAAATGTACGGTTCCCTTGGCGGCAACAGCTAGCCCAATATAATGATCTAAATACACGTAGCAACTGAACATTACCTTCTAACAAGAAACTATTAACATATAGATATAACATACTTATCACTCTGAATTATTAACCCTTACAATTCCCACGCTCCGGTTGAGCCGACTGCGTGAGTTGAGCAATCAGCGCTAAAATGTTGCTTTAATTTAATGTGAAAGGCTCCATTTGACTTACATCGTACCTCGATTAATATGATGAAAGGTTGAATAATTGGCACTGTTTTTGATTTTGATTGAGAGTGTTCAAAATTTCTTCAACGTCGCTTTGGCAAATCGTTATAGCTATCGAATAGTTTTAAGTGTGTGACAAGAAAGTGTTCCTTTGATTGTTTTGGGATTCGATTTATGAAAGAAATTGTCACTCCACCGTACTATAGACACTTGTACGTAATTCCATTACCACCATCATCATGTAACTATGTATTTAAACGGGAATTAACGCGATCACGAAAAGATTGTTTTCGTGATCGCGTTAATTCCCGTTTAAAAAAATTATATAATAGAACGCGAAAGTTTAAAAGTTAATACACCATCATCATTCTAGAAATGGGTCTTTAATTGTCTTTATAGCTAAAATGGAAGTATTAAAACATTACTTATTCAATTATTTAAAATAGTTTCATTAATATTTTATGAACATTTAGTGGTTTTTGTGTTATTCTCGTTTTTTCCCGCGATAGACGTAACTGAGGGAATAATAACATAATTTTCTATGAAAATATTCTACAATATTCACACATGAAATGCTAAATGCGTTGCGTATATGAACTAAATCTTAAACAACAGAGATTGGCTAGTTTGGTTTTGTCAGTTTATATAACCACGAAGGACCACGAAACCACAAATGGATACAATAAAGATTTCAAATCAGATAGCAATTAAATTAAAACGAATGTACAAGAAAAGTGATGTCCCTTTGCAGCGCTATTTTAGCGCCCCCGTTATTATGTTGAAGCGCGACTATGCCACAGACAATTGACATTAATTAACAATGCAGTTAATTAATAAAGAATGCCTATAATCCGTTTCCCATGTCAACTATTTTCAACCAAACACGCATTACATGAAGGTACTGAAACTATTCGAGCGCCACTTTGTAATGTAAATGTAATTCTGTATAAATAAAAAACGTCAATTTCGTTTTATTAAAAGTGCATTATGCACCATGGCCAGATTAAATGGCTGATAAACCCTAAACCAATACTTAATTAGGAAACCTCCTTCCAGTGTATCCCGGGCAATGATTTCTTTTTTTTTTTGCTTTGTTTAAGAGATTATTCTCGTTCCTTCTTGCCCAAGCGACAATGGCAAATTATTTGGTCTTTTTTCATCGTGTTCCTCGGAGAACAGAGGGTACGGTGGAAAAACAGCAAGTCTCTACTTGGAAGTGTAAAGATTTTGCGTGATTTATAAACTCTCTCTCACACTAATGTGCCAACGAGTACCTACAAGGATTGTACTGTCATCTCCATAGAGATCCGACACCATCTTCGGAACTTATAACGAAGGTGACTACATATTATGTATGTTTGAAATACCTGGGTATTTCGACATCTATATCCGAGATTTTGAAAGAAATGTACAGCATTTCACGTTACCAAACGTCTCATGCCGTTCGGATAGATTACCAAAAAACAGAAATAACATTCTAGAACACATAACACAGAGCTATCTAGACCCGAACTACCTACTCTATACTGATGCATTTTTTGTAACACACACATTATGAAACACCAATGCAAATATATTGCTATTCGTACCAACTAAGCGTGAAATGAACCCGCGACCCCTGATCTTGCAGTCGACACGAAAAAATACTGTGTCACTTAAGATGTGACACATAAAAAAAGACGGTTCAAAGACACTTGGTGACCAACAAACGGACGCACGCGATGGTGCACTCGATGACACAGTCACACCATCACTAACCGACACAGCACGATTTCGTTCCGGTAGCATGTAAATAATCATCAGCTATCGATAATAATAATTGCATGTACGTGCCAGCTAATAGCCCGCTACTTCTCTATGAATTATGAAATCGTTTGTCAATGGATAATTATGTTGTGCCTAATCGAGTGATTCTTTGTAAAGGTCGGGCATTGACCATTTAATAATGGAACGCCACTGATTATTATACTACGCCGTTTAGAGTTGTCCCGTGCCTCAAAGAGTACTTAAATTAAAAAGTATATAAATAACCAAAGACCATACTCTGGAGAGTTAGGTCCTTAATTTTTGGTGTAACAAGCTTTCTATTAGACGATCATAGAACGGCTCGTAGACATACGGGTGCGTGCTAGGGAATGCATGGCTATCGAGCGTTTGCTATGCCACCAAAAGCTAGTAAAATTAAAAACAGTTGCTGACAAGTTCATCTCGTAGATATATACCTGCATTAAATGCGCCTTGCCAGCAACAAACATGAGAAATACCAAAAGATCAAAAAAAGAAGTAAATCGTAACGTAAAATTAGAAAAAAGAAGAGGGAGGTCTCTGCAAGGGTTTGTCCTTGTCTGTTTTAAGGCATTATTGACTAATAAGAGAGTTAGCTAATTCAATTTTAGCTAGGTAGTAGTTTTTCTTCTATACTTCTTTCTGCGCAAATTATATTCGCACACATATCACGGTGACGATATTGAGTGCAAGACTGCAATAATGACTGGCGTCATTACATAAAATAATAAGGTTGATAACTTTGATAAGTGACGCAAACTGCGCGGCACCTGCCATTTAACAAACAGACGGGTTTAAGTGTGAAACAGATTTATTCGCTCCGGTTTCTATAAGACATGCTTATTTCAAAATAAAGGCTTCTTCACACTTGCTTAAATGCTTCAAATCGCTTTACGCCGCGACATAAGTCAACGCTTGTTAATTTTAAAAAAAGATAGAGAGTGTTACGGCTGCATGGGTGAACTAATTAATCGATCATCCATGTAATTTTGTACAGTAAACGACATATCTTTCATCTAGAAAGAAGGTACCTATTGTACCGAAGGGGTAGAGAAATATTTTTTACTTCTTTTGCTTCCCCTTCTTCTTTCGGCTTCCCTCGCGGGCAAAAGTTACTCTTTTATAAAATTGAGACAAAAACGCATCCTATGGATAAATAAATATGTTTTCTTTAATATATACATAATACATTTTTTAGAAAACTGATTTATCATATGGCAGTTTATCACAACAACATTATCTGCACTTACAACCTTGAAACGTCTCACTTGAGACGTATTCATAACCCTGCAATCATCCTTGTTTATTATTCGGATCGTCTAAACGTGTGCAGCGAACCTTGTAACTATTAATTATTTTACAACCTTCTTTCAGTTTTAAATTGCATGATGTCATGATATAGATAGACTAAATTTTAATGTCAATGTCACGAACATACAGTCCCGCTTGCTTATCTATTGCTAAATAACAGTTCCAAGATACTTCAGGAAAGTTCATCTCCTCAGAGTTTCTATAGCTCGTGGTTGATTCTTTCTCCCGCGTAATCGCACCTAAGTAGTCAACTTCTGGTCTGAACATGGTGGTTCAAGTAATAAACGAATATTATTCTTGATAACATTTAAAAAAGATTATTTAGTTTGAGGTTTGTTTAGTTAGTTCGTTCACAGATTCTATCTAAATTCAGAAAAACATTTTATCGTTACATATTTATATATTTTGGGCGGAACCCTTATTAATTTTCCAAAATAAAAGTAGCCTAAGTTACTCGTTATAACACCAGATATCTGCCAGTGAAAATCCCTTGGCAATCGGTCCACCTGTTCCGGAGATAAGCCGGAAAAAACAGACAGACAGACAGACATACAAACATTTTTAAAACTTATTTTTAGGCATTGGTATCGTGCAAATAACTGTATGAGCTTAAAAAAAGACTTATTTGATTTTAATAATAACTTAAGTCGACATGCATGCAAGGAAAATGGATTAACTTCTACCGGGATCTTAAAAGTCTGCCATATATATATATATATATAGGTATATATATCATCAAGCAAACTTAGTGCTCGAAGTATAGCCGTTTTCGGATTCTAATGATACATTGTTATGCCGGACAATGTCCAACGATTTCACGGTCCTGCCGCTGAACAATAGTCCATCTTGTGTTTCTATAGATGATGTAGCGACATGTGGGACCTTGAGATGTAGTGCATATCTTGTTTATACAGTTCTGCAAAGGTACTATCATAAATTGAGGAGTATGTTAAACTCTATATGCGTGTCGCTCAAGTTCAGATATCAAATCTCGGCCTTACTGAAAAGATCATGAAATAAAACATCTTTTTCAGACATTAATTGTGTGGATTGTAATTTTCTTTTCAATGTTCACTGTAATACAGAGTTGACCGTGGGCATACAACTTAAAGCCGAGCTTTCATCAAACGGATACCTACTTAACCAGCTTAATCTCAGATTTATGAATAAGTGTAACTGCCATTGAATAAGAAAGCACCAATTGTTAATTAAGGATTATACGGTTTAACTCCCGTGAATATTTCGGGGATGCCTTAGTTTTGGACCCGACGGGGTCGACGACCCGACACATTGTGTGAGGCTTCCTGCCACGTTGTTTGCAGGCGCCAGGCTCCAATGCCAGTCACGAAATAAAGTTTTTAGCAGTATAATTACCAATAGTTACTTGTTTCTTTTTAGTTTATTTAAACGAGTTTTTTTTTTTTTTAAATCATTATACTTTTACTTTCATTATCGTTTTCTTGACACGCATTAAAATTATAAATAAATCAGATATAGACGTTTTTTACAACTAAGGACATTGATCTATAAACACTTACAACAACAGTCACTTATTCATAACAGAGCTCGGATGACCCGTGTTTTTTTGGCAAATGGTAACCCCTATCGGTCAACACCTTACTGGATCCAACGGTCAAGTGGTTTGTCAAAATAAGAACCGACTAAAATTAAAACCACACGGTGTTACATGGGGATCCATTGTAGAGGCTCGGCTTATAACCTAAGAAGGAAGTCTCCGAGAATCTGACGACACTCCTTATCAACAGCGGTTTTTTGTGGACTAAATCTATTCTGTATGCGGCAACTCTTGAAAATAGAGTTGCGAGGTTCCAGTACATTCGCACATAGTAAGAGTTCAAATTGATATAAGCAGCATAGAATATGGTTTTCTTTTCTAAACACCCGTAATATAACCAGATATCCAATTCCACAGCGACCTTAGTAGCAGCGGCATCAACAACTACTGCCGTCCCAACAACTACCCGCCGTCTCAACAGAATCATTAGTCGCCGGCGGCAGTCGACCACGACCACTTCAACGACCACAGCGCCAACAAACACCACGCTGGCAACAACTAAAGAGGATGAATATTACGATTCACTTCCTGAAATCGGGGATACTGGTAAGTCGAAGCTTAGTTACTAATAAATTTCTAAACAGACATACATGTAACTGCTACTGGTCAATGTAACCTCTTGAGTATCTTGACGCTGACAGACTATAACAGAATTGCAACTGGCAACAATAAACGATCATGCTGCCATAGTTACAGACACAGTATGCGCTTCCTACAAGTTTTCTTAAAATGATCTTTTATTCTTCATTTACCAGTGTTTTTGGTTGTTCTTTGGCAAGTGTATTTGTAGTTCCTTCTGGAACCTTCCAAATGTATTTTGTATCTAATTTGATATAACAATAATGATATTAAGAATCGAAATACCATATTAGCATCCAACCGCTGTCAACTACAGAATTGGTAGCAAACTAGAACCACCGGGGTAGATCTCCGTGGAGAGGAGAGACTATATATCTCCCTTTTTTTATGGTATAGAGGGCAAACGAGCAGAAGGGTCACCTGATTGTAAATGACTACCGCCGCCGTTTAAGGTGTGAATAGGGGAAGAGGGGAAGAGCGGGAAGACGGGAGAGGGGGATTAGAGGAGAGGAGAGGGGGGAGAGGGGAAGGACGGGAATAGGGGAGAAGGAAGGGTTAGGGCCTCTGGTAACCTCACTCACGCAGCGAAAAGCAATGCAATCATTGATTCACTGCCGGTTTTCAAGTAACCCTACTCACAAGCTGAAATACAGCACTAACTTAACACTGCGATCTTCTATTCTGGAAGGGTGAGACGCTTCATCAGGTTTTCTATCATGTGAAGTAACTTAAACCCGTATTTTTTGTATACAAGGCTGACAAGTGTTATATGTATCCTGTAACAGATGCGATAGAGGATCCAACACTAGAACCGAAGAAGCCCAAAGCATCTTTAAAAGTACAGCGTCGTCCACTCGTCTTGAAAGATCCAGAAACCGACCAGAATCCATCAGCGACCAACGAGGAAGAAAATAAAAGACAGAGTAAGAAGTACAGTGCGAGTATTAAACAAATTCAGCTGGATGACTTGGTGAAGAAGGTTCAAGAAGAATCTAGCACGGAGAAACAGACGACTGTTGAAGGTAAGGAATAAGTGGAATTGTATTTTAAAGTAGATTGGAATGCTCTGTGTATGTAATATAATAATTAATAATAAAATATATAGATATAGTCTAATAATTTAAAAAGAGAATAAGTGAATGTTGGAGCTTGGTGACCTTGAAAGTGGGAAATGGGAGTAAACTCGAATAATGACATTCCAGTAATTATTCTTATACACTGTAACCTGGATTACATACCATCATTTTAATAATAAGCGCTAGTTCTGGAAGCTAACTTTTTTATCTATCCGTTTAAATTTGTTTAACTTTCTCTTTTACCGTCAAACTTTTCCCTGGAATTATTCTTTGTAGATTTCTTTCGGTTTTACTTCTATTTTTTAAAACTAGATTTAGGCTTAAAGAATTTCTGGAAAAAAGAAAAACTGGTGAAGTTTGTCTTAGTTGTCAACTAATCATAGTTACACCTTTTTTTTCAAAAAAAAAAAACTAAAACTCGTCTTGTGTCGAGACACATTACATGTGATAGTGTGTTAATAGATGACAATATCTGCTGTAAGTTATGGCAAATAAGTTTGACTTACGTAAACGCGACAGATGTCACTGATCTCAGTTGTCAGAGTACCCGGAGAAAACTTAGTATATAAACTCGAGTCATGTTTCACGGGTAAAATTAAAAGATAGTGTACAAAATCTGATTGTCAAAACCCATATCATTGTATACCATTGTGTAGTTTAAAATTTAAACTCAGGGACACCTATCATACTGTCGTAAACACCTGCTATAACAAAGAGAAGTCAAATTTTCCCCTCATTGTCTGATAATTTACACTATTTTTTTCGTCAATCAACAAAAAATGGAACAACAAACAGGTCCAAAACTTCCACGGGAATCACTTAAGTTTTACGCAATCAGATCTTATCTTTCAGTAGTATGTAAATGCTTAGTTTGTCTTCCTTAAACAACGCCATTACACATTTAATTGCACTTTGTTCTGTCTTGTAGAATGTGTTGATGTAGGTCTTAATGATGTATTTTGAGACCTGTTAACGTAAACCTTCTCAAACTGACATTAAACTTTACTATAATGCACGTCATTTGACTAACTCTTTCCAAACTACTAATTATCTTTCCAGATATTAGTCCAGAAACTGCAGTGGCAATAGCTGCTCACCAACTCATTACAGCACCAATACCAAGCTTAACTGACTTTGAAGATGATGATATCAAACCGACCAGAAACATCCAAACCACTGTCGAATACAAATATTCTAGTCGAGAATATAATGAATATACCAATTCTGATAGCAAAACACCAACTTACGACGATTATCAAAGCACACCCATTTACAAAACTAACACTTTAGAAAATGACGAAACTACCGTGTACAAAACACAAACTGATTTCGATTTTGCAAATGCTTCCGACGTTGATATTCCAAAAACAA
Source organism: Callimorpha dominula (assembly GCA_949752705.1). Classification (NCBI taxonomy): domain Eukaryota; kingdom Metazoa; phylum Arthropoda; class Insecta; order Lepidoptera; family Erebidae; genus Callimorpha; species Callimorpha dominula. The sequence continues at coordinate 2,461,775 of OX457000.1, read as the reverse complement.
CGTCCCAAAAATACATAAGAACACCAGAATATAAAACTATCGATTATATCCAAACGACATTAGGTAATTCTTATGCAGTTGATATCGATTCAGCAAAAATTTCAACCTACGATGTTCCAAAAGCAACGAATTTCCCGGACACGGCTAGCACAGCCAGAAATCAGGATTACGGTCGAACAACGACCACTGACTACATCGAATCTAAATACGATTCTCCCAAAATCATTTCTACCACCTTCCCTTCAAAATCACCTTCATCAAAAACGGCAACAAATACCGTTACAGGTCAATCTTTCAGCACCATCATTGAGGACTCATACACCAACGGCCCAATCGACTTCGCTTCTAATCTCTTGGGTTACCTGCCAAAATCGGGCTATCAGTCTGACCCAGTTACTCAAAACTACATTCGTAGCACTAATACTTTCCCTGAAACGTCAACTGAATTCGTATCCAAATATTCACCCTCTTATGTACCAAACTTTGCTTCCACTACTTACTCTAATAGCGAAACATTCGACGATACTGTATTGGAAGAAAATTTACCCAGAAGTCGGATCTCAACTACTTTGAGTCCTCCACAAACTTCTAGGCAAGCATTTGAGAGAACAACGGCTAGTGTAGGTAGTAATTCTCCGCGAACTGCAAGTTCTTTCACTCCTAGGGCCACTGAAGCTACAAAGCTTAGGAATGACTTTAGATCCAATCTGGCCACAAATGCGGTGACTATTGGGTACTCTGGTAACCAAAGAGGAACAAGTAGGTTCAGGAATGAGAAGTTAATACCAGTACCGGTGGATAATAGTGGATATTCCACGGTAGGGTACACAAGATCCAGTCAAGAACCTTCGTACTTCACCAGAGAATATTTGCTGGAGTCACCGGTGACTAAGACTTACGACGGTAAGTAAAATATGTAACTAAGAGAAGAAGGACGTAAAAGAAAATATTGGACATAATATTCTGATCTTAATGCCTTTCTTATTGTGCACAAATAAGCGAATTAGTAATGAAAAAAATAATGAAATGGTATCAATGAAGTGGAAATTAATTAATCACTCGTATTATTAATACTGTCTAGCGTTTTATTGATTTTATTAACGAAAGTAACTCCCTACTTACTTAATGTTGAGTATAATGTTCTAAAACATTGGTATAGAACTTCATAAGTTTGTCAAACCGGGATCTTTCGGGTTCTTATGCTAACAACTTCAGGGATAAACTGCACCCATTGGCCAGTGCTCAATATGTCATACCCGATATTATCAAACTCGCCAGCCTTAGAGAGTATAATGTACTGAAAAGCTTAAGAATGTGAGTGTTTGTCACCTGCGACCTGACGTAATTTTTACTGCACTTAAGATTGGATTGTATTTTGTGTTAGTCGAAATTTCGCCCATCTATGTACATTCTGCAATATGACAGTTAAACCTTCCCACCCAAGGACTCGCAGAGTATCATGATTTGTGTTTGTGTGTGTATTCTGTGTGATTTTCCTGATTGATTGCATGTGTTTCCCTGGGCTGTAAGTACACTACCAATAATGCAATGCATTTAAAATTTTACGCAGACAGTGAACAAGTTAGATCTAACTCCATCTCCGACTTAAAAAAAGGACGTTCTCAATTCGACAGTTTATTTATGTATGATACGATATCTTTGCCATTGTTGAACCGATTTCAATTTTTTTTTTTTATTGTTTTGGTTGTACTCAAAGTTGGCCCCATTTAAATTTAAAGAATAAATTCTACCTCAAAGGGTGGAAAAAATTAAGGGGTGAAGAATACAGTTTATCATGGTTAAGGTGCATTGAAGGCGGTGATACTTTTTTAGAAATTTCATTATACTTGTCAAAGAATCGTTTGATGAAATACTGCAGTGGGTACAATACACGTTAATTAATAATAATAATAACTGGACACGTCTCACACACGGCCGTCTGATTCCAAACTAGGCAGAGCCTGTACTATGGTAACCAGACTGCTGATAAACACTTATATATTTCTAAATACATACATATTATAAATAAATTACACCCAGACACAGAACAAAAAATCGTGCTCATCACACAAATATTTGTCCTGGGTGGGAATCGAACCCACGACCTCTGGCTCAGCAGTCAAGATCACTAACCACTAGACCAACAGGCCAGTCTAATTAATGGTTCTTCAAAATAAATCGTATTCTCTTTCACAGACGAATACCAGTACCTACTACCAATAACGACACCACAAACGCCGCCACCTTCTGCGACCAGAAAGGTCATCAGGAAGAAGATTCATCGTAAGATCTCGACTACACAGGCTCCGACCTCAACCCCGTTACCGCCCTTATCAACCACGGCGGTTATACCACGCAGGGTTCCTGCCAAACCCTTCGATAAGGTTCCTAAAGAAAAGAAGAAGACTTACAGACCTATCGCCAATTATGATTACTATGACGATGGCGATGAGAAGGTGGCTGTGAAATATATGGAAGGGACGAAGGTGGTTATGCATGAAAATGGTAGGTTGTTTTTACTTTTACGTTTTATTTCCTTTTCTAGTTATCAATGTTTAAGTCCCGTGGAAGTAACTGATAATTAAAAAAAAAAATGCGTTATTTTTTATTTTAAACTTTAAACCTGTCACATGTTAATTGTATTTATAATGTAATTAGCTTTTTTAACATGTATACTTTCTGAAATTTCGGGATTAATCAGTGAGTGGTATTTGACTTATACAGGTAGGTATAGATAATTATTAATACTTTTTTTAATGTTGTAGGAACCATAGAATGCCTGGACATCGGCAACTTCCCTCACCCGACGTCTTGCAAGAAATTCATATCATGCGCGCGTATAGAGAACGGTTCCTTATTAGGATGGGAGTACATCTGTCCCAAAGGGCTTAGTTTCGACCCTGTAGGTGGAATCTGCAATTGGTCTGCAGGACTAGGCTGCAATGAGAAAGACGCTTGAAAAGCGAACTTGTCCTTTTAGAAACAATTTAAAGAAAGTCAAATTCAAAATTGCATGGAACAGTAGTTTTTTTCAATCTGATTAGATTTTTTTGTAAAACAAGTTTTGATTTCAGGTAATTTCATTTATTTTAAAAAGGTGATGTAAATTTTGTATAATTTATGTTTGAAGTCTTAAATATAAAAAGCATCATTATGACGCATGTAAATAAAAATCATTAATTTCATTATATTCATCTACCATTCTATAATTACTTGTACTTTTTAATTATATTATAATTAAACACCTTATTTATCAAAATTTTATAAATCATATGTGTATTGTGATATTATTATTCTGTATCGTTGACTGAACAAAATTTATTTTAAAGCTTATTATTAAAAATGATTGTGCAAAGGGAGAATGTAGAATGTAGATAAAACGATAGGTACTTTGCAAAATGGGCCAACATTTTGTTTAATACTGTAGCAATGTTATGCCAATAACTAAAAATAACAACAAAAGAATGCAGAAGTGCAATACATTGCGATTGCTGTCATTCATTTTGACAGCATCTGTCAGTATTGTGGCTCAATTTTGTCAGTAACTGAAAAACAATGAAAGACCTTCAGTTACTGAAAAAATAAATAATGTTTTAAAAAGTTTGTTCTCCAATGTGTTATATACTCTCTGTAATTAATAATTCTAAGTCAAAATGATACTTTTGTATCTTAATACGATTACTGCCAATATTATACTCGTAGCATAAGTTCGTATTCGAGTATGAAGGCAAAATGAAATCCGAAATGTGGCCCATGATGTGGTTTTATCATTTCAGAATGTGCCTTAATTGTTTTACAATTAGTTATAAGTTTATTGTGGCAATAAAGACAGTTTTATTGTAAACTTGTTTTTACTTCATTATCGCCTTAGAACCACCAAAGATATTATTATTGCCTACCAGCTTCTCTTCCCGTAGTAAAGAACCTAATTTTCCATTCTTCGGGAATTTTTATTTCCTGGATGGATGCTGTATCCCTGGCAACGTGTCAGATGACCGGTACGAAAGCATAAAATACGAACAAACAAACAAACACATTTTTTAATATACCTATAGGTACGATTGTTATTTTATTATCATTTGCCTATTTATTACAAATACAGCTGTGTGCGTTCGCGCAGCGGAATGTGCCAAGGTGGCCTATACTCCGCATGAATCTGGCTATCATAAACAAAAATATTTTTTCTGCCTAGCTAGCTCTTTTCAGGTTCTGCCTAGTTATTATTATTATCATAAACTGTTGCGGAAATAAATGGGTCATAGAATAATAATTAAATACACGAATAAAACACGATTTTCTATAAAATATTTTAATTACATTGTCCTCTTACTAATATTAGCATAGCCTATACCGACACAAGTCATTTTGATTTTATTAACCGGTGTTATACTTTCATCATCCGAGTCTTCGTCATCATCACTTCTAATCACCTCCAGCTTGAACATCATGCCAAAGAACTCTTTGAGATGTTGTAGGAAGGTTATTGTGTAGTCGGAGAGGGGGCCCACCTGTATAAATAATACAATTAGTTCTGTTGTCGCCACATTAAAAACTCATATTTACTATTAAAAATAGGGCTAAACCATACTAGATGATAAAACAGTTCACTATTTAATAAAAATATTTAACAGACATTATTATGACTAGTTACACTGGTGGCGCTACGTCATTGGTCCGTCTGACAAATGAGGTGATAAAAAGGCTAGGCGTGCATTATAAGTGATTTTACTGTGGCTTGGGTGATGATCGAGGTATGAACAATGTCGCGGTTACGGTTATTTCGTAAATTTGATATTTTATACAGTAGCGTAGCTAGGTAACCAAAAGCCCTGGGGCAAAAAATAAACTAGGACCCCAACTAAACTATTTAAAATCGTTTGTTCCATATTCGTCGTACTCCATATTCAAATAGTGGTTTAGTCACAACTCTAGTACAAACTTGATAACTTCTGGTTCAAAAAAATCTGGTTTATTTATATTCCGAACGTGGGAGACATTTTCAATAGTTCAATTTATAGTTTGTAAGTCAGAGTAAGAGGGGCCCCCTGAGCTTGGGGGCGCCACTGATTTTATAGCAATAGTGGTGAGGGTGTTGCTAACAGATAGCAGTTTGTTTTGGTCAAAGAACATGATTGAAGCATATAAGAAAAATTAAGAATAGCATTGCCGAGGATTTTAATTAGATAATGTTTATAAGCTTACGATTAATCTAGCAAGCCAAATTGAGTAGTGCTACACTCCTTTAGACATTCACATATATATTTATGTATATAGGTTAGTTTACTAAAGGGCTATTAGTATACTAGTATAGTCTCTAATCAGTAATCAGAGCTGTCTGTCTAGTCGAAAACAGTGTGTATTCATTAAACGTCAAAACGTACGTTCTGTAGAAATATTATAACAACTTGTGACGTCATACGTTCCTATCAAGACATTTACTTTTAGTGTTTGGTTTCATAATTTAAAAAATAATAAAAAACGTAAAAGAGTAAATAATCGATGTTTAAAGTATTTAATATAACATTTAATTTCGTAAGGACTGTTAAAACACTTATTTTAACATTAGCAACTACTCTTAATGTATGGGTTAGATATATGTAATTTTTTATTTATTTATGTATGTATTATATTATGTAAAACATTTAAACAGTCGGCCATTAATTTATTTTGCGTCTTTCGCTTTTCAACCGTTTAGTGCGAATCCGAACGTAAAGGATATGTCTTAATTAAATTTACTTTGCAAAAGAAATAGTTTTTAAATAGTAAACTTACAATACACTCGCTGACATCCTTCTGCCCTAAAGCCATCCAGAGTGCCAGCAACCACTGGAAGGAAGAGTCGAGCGCCCCCCCACGGTATATCTCATCTAGGAGACGTTGCGCACATTCTTTACCAATATCCTCTGGTAGACTTATTATGCCTGATCCAGGTTCTGCGGATTTCTGAAAGATAGAAACTTCCTTCTTTAATAGCTGTAACTGAAATATTCTTGGTAAGATATGCAATACAGGGTTTGACATACGGCATGGCATAAATGGTGAAAATGTTGATTTGTTAACGAAAACTAAAATAATTAAGCTTAAAGATTGTTTTTTTTTTGTTGAACATGCTAATCTCATAAAGTATCAGCCGGAATTAAATTAATATTTTAGAACTGACAGTGCAATTTTTGAGGAAGGTTATAGGCAATTTACCATCACGCTACGACCATTAGGAGCCGAGTAGTAGTCTAGCAAATGCTGAACTAGATCCTATTCGTTAGGTACGTGACGTTCACATGTTTCAAGATTGTTTTTAGATGTAAGTAAGTTTGTTATTACTGTTGTAGGTGTCGAAGTTTCTACGATTATTTCTTTTCTTTCTTTATGACTTTATAAGCAAATTATATTATTACAAGTCACGCACTATCCGCCTTATAACAAAACTTGGTGGAAACCATTATATCTCATTGTTTTGATGTGGTATTACTAGCAAGACAGCCCCGGCTTCCTATGGGTAGCAGAGACATCTTCAACAATCATCAACATATTTCAATCAATTTACACAGAATCTTAACAAATTATACATATAAACCTTCCTCATGAACCACTCTGTCTATTAGTGAAAACCGCATGAAAATCCGTTCAATAGTTTTTCAGTTTATCGCAAACACGCGGCGGGGGACTTTGTTTTATAATCTGTAGTGATACTCACCGCTTCCGCACAGTAAAAAGTTTTGTCGTTAGTCTCAGCAACAAGGCTGATACCGAACCCAGGACTCTTGCCAGCGTTGGGCCCGCGACACTGATCCGTGTTTATATACACGTCTGGCACGAAATTTAACATTATCTGGGAATAAATAAGTTTTAATTAATTGAAAGAAAGTAATAAAAGAACTAAATTTGGACTTTATAAACCTGTGACCACGGCCAGTGCAACCTGATCGAAATGTCAGGCAAATCAAAGGTAATCGAGTTAATTCCCAGTACCAGTCAACAGAATTATTAAAGTTAATTTTACTTCACCAGTTGGAGAAACGATGATTTGTTTATTTTCGTTATTATTTAGTAAGAAAACATAATCTAACTTACTCCTTTAGCTGCATCGACTACTCTATTTGCCATAGTGGGTGACACCCGCAGCGCATATACAATTCCTCGGATCCTCTTGACTAGACCCCACGTTGTCCACTGTAGTGGCCGCAAGTGACGTCTGACTGGACACTTGAATACTACTTCACCACCGCCCAGGGGTGCAGCACCTATGGTAGACAAATTAAGAAAATTCTTTACCATTTGTTAGAATTATACAAAAAAGTTCTCAAGATTTAGATTTCTAAGATAAAAAATTTATCATCAGTTGAATGAAATTTTTTTTTTACAAAAATGAAATGGTAAACAAACAGCAGTTACTATTATCTATAATCACTTGCAATACCAGAGGATTAATTCGTGAGTCAGGTTCTCCCATTCTCCGATTCTAATTACTAAAAAAACACTGCTAGTTTGTTTATTTTTGTCTTTTATAAAAATAAATTTATTTCTGAATAAAAAAACAAACAGTGATAAAAACAAAAATTGCGGGGTTTTCGGTAGAGTTGTAGTGCTTTCTCAATTCAAGAAGAATCTGTTATGTTCGACATTAAAACAGTTGTACACAACCTTCTTCCAGTGCTGTAACTATAGAAGAATACTGTGTGTAAATATTGTTGAAAGACACCTTCTCTTAGATTTAACAAAAAAATAGTAATGCTTATAATCAGATCTCTCAATAAAAAATCAAGTATCACAGTTAAATATGTCTGATAAATGTTACAAAAGACTACCTCACCTCTTCTCACAACTTTTAGCTCCAACCCGTCATCAACCAATATAAATTTTAGCAGAGCAGGTAGAGCAGCTGTCTTAATTTTATCCACAGACACATCCAAGTCACTATGTGTGACACCCTGTAGCACTGCATTCATTGGCTCCTTACAGAATGGACCCAAGGCCAACAAGACTTCTAAATAATAACCTGGAATGTAAAGAATTAATTTCAAAAATTTGTTTCATATAAAGTTTCATTAACATGATTCAAATTTATTTCTACCAAGTAACAACAATGTACCAAATGCTTTCTACTATGTAATATTATTTGACAGTCAACTTTTACACTTCATTGACATAAGATTTTTATCATGTAACACTTTCATAGCTCAATGTATGTATTATTCAATATAATTTGTATTATTAGTTTTATGCCATTATATTTTAACAGAAAAAGATAGATAAGTTGCATGCTTATTAACATGGAAGGACCGATGGCCATTGGAGCAGACGGGTCCTAGAGTGGAGACCGCGAATCGACATACGGAAGGTAGGACGCCCACCCAGCCAGATGGACTGACGACCTGAAGAAGGTAGCAGGAATGGACTGGATGCGGAAGGCGGAGGACCGGGTGCTGTGGCGCACATTGGAAGAGGCCTATGTCCAGCAGTGGACTTTGATAGGCTGATTGATTGATTGCTTATTAACAAAACATTAAAATGACACAGAGTTATACAACAAGTCAAATTGGGCTAATAGACTTACTTAAAGTGCGGCATATTGTCTCTGATCATAAAACCTATTGAGGATTTGGGGACCATTATTAAAAACCTATTTATCTAATTAAATACAGTTACAAAAACCACAGACTGTCATGTCAGCAATAAGCATGGTTCGCGCCACTGAGTTTCAAGGGATACTTCTAGATAAAAATTATGCACACTCATGTCTTCTATCAACACTCTCACAACAAAACATTTCATTCTTATGATATGTGAAAGACCAATACTCAAATGAAATTTATTATTTTTATAATATAATATTTGAATAGTAGAACAAGTTCTACACAGAAACTTGGTATTTTTGTCTTCTCCATAGATACATAAAGTGGTCTAATAGTTTAAACTTCAGGTCAGCTACGCTTATTACTACATAGTTATACAAATTAAAGTTTTGAAACAAGTCATATTAAAAACTACTAACCTATTCCTCTTTGAGTACTACAACTGTGAGTAACTTGCCCACCAACCAATATCCCGGGCTGAAAATACACAGATGTGCCTGTCTGACTTAATTCTACTCTTGTTCCATTAGTCACCTTGTCCAGTAAGCGAATCAAGCTCACTTCATACTCCCGAAGACCCGGATCGTCCTGAGTACTACGAATATCCTCTATTTTAACAGAACGACCACTAAGCGTGGATAACAACAGTCTTTGGCGGAAAAAGTTACTGCCCTTGTATTTAAGTACGTCAGTATGCACTGTAGCTGGCATTATGACTTAATTTTTAATGGTTTCAAATTGTAAACATAAGCACAACAAACACGTGTATGTGACAGGCAGGTAAGATAAGGTGACAAGTGACAATGGATATTGACATGAATACATGAATTATGGGTATGTTCCGATATACACTGCGAGCACTGTTCAGTGCTCGTACTGGGGAGAAATTCATTCCGTTATGAACTTACAGTATACTGCCGCAGTATCGTAGCGAAATATATGACAACAAAACTAGTTTTCGAGTTAGTAGTCTCAGTGCTAACATTATTGACTTGAATTGACAACTGACAGTATACTGGACTACGTTCCGTTATAAACAGTAACTAGTAAATATAACTACAAAAGAACGGCTTCGCAGTATACTGAATTGAGGCACACCATTCTTCTTTTGTGTGCGTTCCGTATACTTTCAGTCTATAACAGAACAAATTTCTCCCCAGTACGAGCACTGAAACACACTGAACAGTGGTCGCAGTGTATAACGGAACATACACTTGATGAATGCTACAGAAAATCCTACATTGACATTAACTGTCACTGTTGTCAAAACAAACGTGGAGGTTATATTTTGTAAGTATTAAAACAAAATACCTTTCTAATTTATAAAGTATACATTATACAAAACTGGAAACATGAAAGTCGCAGTTGGGGATGTTGTCCTGCCGGGTGATCAATCTGAGGAAATTGCTCTCGTTGGAGAGAAAAGTAAAGTTATACTCGGCCCAGGGCTACGTAAAGAAGTCGATGGCATTTTTATCACAAAAGCTGGAACTTTGAAGAAGCGAGCACCAAATACGTATTGGGTGGACAATTATCAGAAGCGATACATTCCAGCTCGAGGGGAAAACGTTATAGGAGTCGTAGTACAAAAAGCTGGTGACATATTCCGGGTCGATGTCGGCGGTAGTTGTTCAGCGTCCCTTTCCTACCTCTCTTTCGAAGGCGCCACAAAAAAAAACAGACCGAAAGTCAACATTGGTGACGTAGTTTATGCTAAAATGCTCGTCGCTAGCAAAGACATGGAGCCTGAAATAGTGTGTGTTGATTCACATGGAAAGAAAGGGCGGTTAGGTGTGTTAGAAGATGGCTTTGTCTTTAAATGTTCACTAAATCTAGTTAGAAAGATTCTGAATCCTGAATGTCCATTACTAAACTCTTTGAAGAATGAATGGCCCTTTGAGCTAGCTGCGGGCATGAATGGCAGGATTTGGATAAAAGCCAAGACTCTGAGAGAAACAATTGCCGTAGGAAATGCTATCTTAGGTTCTGAGTATCTTAACAGTGATGAAATCAAAAGTATGTGTAGTAATATTGCAAGTATACTAGCTGGGCATGTTTCATAGTGTGTAAAACCATAGATAATAATAAAATATTTTTTTAAGTTTCAAGATTTTTATTTTTAATAAGATTGAGGTTAAAGAATATCATTATCCTTTTTCTTCTTAGCCATGGGATTTCCACTGCTGAGCTGGTCTTCTACAAAATCTAGGTGTTGGGCGGATACCATGGCACATCATGAAAATGTGTGTGGTATAACAAATTATGAACACAAACACAATTTATTAACTAATTCCCTGCAGTTTCTCCTGCATTAATACATACCTAATATAGATGTTACATAGCCTTTACGTTACCTACCTTAACTCCTCAAACAAGAATTCAAATTTGACTGATATTTCCAGAGATATTAGGAAAAGCCAATTGTTGCTATGTCTTCATAATTTGCAATAAAAAATCTTGTGCCTTCTAAATTGAGATAAAAACTATCCTATCTCTCAAGTTAGAGCAAGCTCCACACTGCAAAATTTTATTAAAATCGGGTGAGTTCATTAATTTTTATATATATACTAGCTGACCCGGCGAACTTCGTACCGCCATATTTTATTTCTCTAATCGCAACTAAGGAAATAAAACCCTTCCGGTAAAATCTAATTAGCTAAATTGAAAATAAAACTAAAGTACTCAATTGAAAAATTCATATTGTTGTACAAAATGACTCGTCCATCAGATGTTAAATCGCAAATAACAGACAAATAATTAGCTGAATTATACGGTATTTCGTTCACTACAAAATAAATTTAATTAATTTTATAGCGTCAACAACACGTGGTAATTATGCTGTTAAAATGTAGCTTATATGACACGTTCGTAGATTTACCATAGCAGCGCCATCTATTGATTACTTACTCAACCCAGTCGAAAGGTATCGACATCTGTTAGAATCATTTGGAGTTAACAGATAATTGTGACTGTCAAATAATAACTGACAAATAATTAGCAATAAATTAAAATTGCGACTATAATTTGAGATTTAAACTATCCTATCTCTCAAGTTGGATCGAACTGCACATGGTGTGCGAATTTTATTATAATCGGTTAAGTGGTTTAGGAGTCCATTGAGGACAAACATTGTGACACGAGATTTATATATATTAAGAAGAAGAAGAAGATTAACCAGCTATCCGGCCACATGTTGCAGTGGCTTCGTAATTTGCAATAAAAAATATTGTGACTTCTAAATTGAAATAAAATCTATCCTATCTCTCAAGTTAAGATCAAGCTGCAAACTGTGGAAAATTTCTTTAAAATCGGGTCATTAGGAGTTCATCATGAACTAACAATGTGACAAGAACTTTGTATGTATAAAAATGGTGTTTTGGACATTATTATCTCTCTCTCATTAGTATTCCAGTTTGAAATTGTAGATTACTAAAAAGTCCTGACATGTGATAACATTCGACAGATAAACTTATTTGTTTCGTTTATGGAGATATGTACTAGTTTATATATTTATATGTACTAGTTTATTATTTCTTTATATAGTTTATATATTGATGTGTGCCAAATGAATGAAGTGCCAAATAACACGTCACGAGAATTATTAGCTTTGTGGACTAGCAATACTACACCCAAGCAAAGCCATCTTTGGATAAGCGCTACGAAGGGTTACGAAGTCGCGGGCCCTGTTCCCGACCTTCGTAACCCGCGACTAGTGCTAAATAAAACAACAAAAAACAGTGATGGGAAATTTATTTTGGCAAATGCAACTAACCTAATCGTTTGAATCTCAATACATAATGTAAAACTACATCCATCTGCAACCAACCATTGTTCTGTCTAATAAATAGATGTATTTATATTACAAACCGCGCGGGCGGGCCGCGGTCGAATCAATTCGTAACGACGTCACGCCAGCGCATATTATTTACAACAACTATCATAATAGGAGTCGAGTGACCAGAACAATTTTCATTATAATAATAATTTAGTAAAAATAAAATAATGACCTATTATTTTTTTTTCCATTTTAAATGATAAGTTTCACCTAATAGATGCTTTTCATGAAAGCTTTTGTAGCGGGTTTGCAAAAGAAGTTTGACTTATTTATATAAGTCCGTAAACCTTAGAATCTGAATACATATACAGTTTTCGGCGCCAAATTCTAAAGCCAAAGGACCTAATAATTGAAAAATGCTTTAATAACTTTTTTCAGGCCACTCCAAATTTAAAAAAAGCCTTCCATTTTTAAACCCGCTACATAGTGTAAACGTGGTCAGTATTAAATCAGCCTAGACTAATAATAAGCCTCTTAGCAATGTTATAAGAAAGTGGTAACTTTTAAAAAGATACAAACAGATGCACTTAGTTTGAATAGTAACTATCAAGTTTAAAACCTCAACAACCTACTAAAAGGAATGTTATATTCTTTTATTTACAAAACGTCTAGTACCGGTGATTTCGAGAAAATTGGACGATTTAAAACAAAATAATATATTTCATTTACGATGTATCATGTAGAAAATTCATGTGATCGTATGTGTAGTAGACAATAAAATTGTATATGGAAAAGACCGGTCAAGTGCGACTTGGACCCGCGTGGAGATGGTTCGTACGATGTATATGTATCCCAATATAATTTATCCCAAGAACAAACATAATACTGTAGTGGAAGAGCATGTTCTCCCATACATTCCAACTGCAAATACAAGTTTGTACCCACAATATTGACATTTACCATGCTTTTTTAAAACCATAGACTTCTTATACGTTTTCCTGTTAAACCCTAAAAGACTGTTTTCAATAGAAATTTTTCCTGTTCAAACAAAACTTTTGTAAAGATTTCCATTTTCTCGAGAACCATCGTAAAAATTTTGACTTTTACATTAAATAAGCTATTGTATTATACTATTAAATAAATTCGTACGAAGTACCACAGAGGGAACTATTATAGAACTTTTTAATATGAAATCCTGTAAATATAACACATTAGGTATGAAAGATGTCAACTCTTATATTAATATTAAGACTGAATACTTCGTTTATTAAATGCACTGATCTTTATAATATAATACAATATAATATATAATACTCTACGTGAAGGAATTGAGACTCGAACCCTTAATGAATTTGTATGTACAACATTTAAAAAGATATTTTAAATTTCTTAGATGAGGTCATAAATATTAAAAATTTGTTTTCATTTGCGATTTTTCTCCTTTGTTTTTAAAGTTATGTCACTTAGTAGTAAACACAGTACTTCAGCTATAGAATAGGCATAAGGAAGCCAAGAGGAGGTTGTTAAGTTGGCCAGATAGTCGCGTAAAGCTTGCTGGCGTGAAAATTGCATATCCTTGTGTGACATGTGAGAATATTCAGAAAGTAACGCCAGCACGATAATAATCATCAGGGTGTGACTGTCTTGTGTTGACCAGAATAGTGACGTTCATGTCAATTGCGGCGTTATATTAATCATCGTCATCATCAGTGTAAATAAAATCGTGAATTCAGGTGACACAATCCGTTCTCCGCAGTTTCACTCGCTACGATCAGTGCTCCTCTTCTAAGACCCATACCGTGATGTTGAATAGCCTTTAATCCAATAATTGACTATCAAATGCAAATAGTTTTTTTCAAATCCAACTAATAGTTTTAGAGACGAGCATTCAACCAAAAAACACTGTTCAGCTTAATACCATTTGTAAAACCATTTTTTTAAAGATTGCATGCTGTGAAACTTTCAGTTTCTCTGCCTTTACATCCTCTCTTTTTGTGATAGTGGTTTGTTGCAGTCGGACTAGCATCTCATAAAAAGCCAGAACACACAAGTTGACCGTTGGAACCATTACTGTTAGTTAATATAACGTTATATAAAGATCAGTGCACTAATATATCAATCACAGCAAAATCGTAACACTGTACAAATATTTACAATCTATCAACAAAGCAGTCGTTTTCCTTTTTTTCCTCTTTTTTATCATTTAATTAATTAATTAATTTTAATTACGAAAATATAATTTATTCTATCGGTTAATTGGAGATCAAGATTTACTTACAAGAGACGTAGATATTAACATAATTTACAATTTATTATTATACATTACACTATAAGTAGCAAGAACCCGTTTGTTATGTTATACTGAAAAATATAACAATAATTGTTATTTAAAACATTGTTTACAATATGGGGGTAACAATTAATAATTGTCGAGTTGTCTTTTATTTCAGTAGTAAACATGTTTATGCTTATATTTATTTTACTTTATGCATTAGTCTTTGATGTGATTTGTAATTGTCTGCTTCACAACTTATTTATATTACAATGTCCACATTAAAATATATTTACAAAACAATACTATTTCGAATAAATTAATACATCAAAGTTCGGTACTGAAGTCTTGTTTAAAATTAAATAAATTACCTACTTAAAATTAATTAAAAGAAAACTGCACTCCCAATTCGTTGCTAAGACTTATCAACAATGCAAAGCTTAACAATAAATAATTTGAATTATAATTTCGATAATATTGCGTCGATATTTAACATTCTCGATTAGCTTTTTACAATATTGCATATAATTATATCGATACCTACCTGTCCCACTGTTGATAACGTCATCACTCTTGTTTTAGATCTCTAATTCTTTAAATCTCTAGGTCTCTAATGATGAATACACATATGAAAGGCACCGCTAGTTCTGCTTTTAAAATATTATTTTTCTTGGTAATCATATATTATGTTAGCCAATGAGCTTCCAAAATACTTAACTCGTTCGAAGGTTAAACTTCCAAAGCTTAAGCGACATTACAAAAGCTCTGTTGATTGACTAATGCCGCGTTCCAATAAACAAAAAACGATTAGTTTTGCTTACGGACGGTAAATGTTTCATTGAAAATTCAACGAAATTTTACCGCCCGTAAGCAAAACGAATCGTTTCTTGTTTATTGGAACGCGGCATAAATAGTATAACTTAATTGTAATAATCATGAGTGATGACGTAATATCGGGCTAGTAAACGAGATCTTGAATACATCTTCTGCAGCATTTGTTATCTGTCTACTCGCAGTGGAAGTGTATTTTAGTATATTCCGTTTTCTTTTTTCTTATGAATTGTATCAACATATTTTTTGGATATAGGCTATAATGTGTTAGGTTTACTTTAAAAACATAATAAAATAGTAGTTTCTCGATAAAGTTTTACTTCCTCAGAAAACACGATGGTATATCTTTTACATTGTTCGTGTTGTTATATATTGTTTTTATATAATGTATCTGCGAATGACAGAGACATACATTTAAGCCGCGTTCCAATAAAAAAAAACGATTCGTTTTGCTTAGGGACAGTAAAATTTTCGTTGAAAATTCATCGAAATTTTACCGTCCGTAAGCAAAACGAATCGTTTTCTGTTTATTGGAACGCGGCGTTATTGGAGACATAACTGGTCGTTAGCGATGATGATGTCTTTATCATTTTTCTCTTTTTTTTTAAAGAACCCACCAAAATTTTAAAGAAGAATCTAGAAGCGTGGCATAGCTTAGTTTTTATCTGTGATATTTACATTAATGAGTGTATCCCAGTGATTATAAAAACGAACCCAGAATGGATCCGATTCGCTAGCTTATGCACTCTAAACTTATATGAATTGTATGTGCTGCGCCCTGTACGTGCGTGCGTAATATGTAACCAGCTGCGACTAACGTGGATGTGTAATCACGTGTAACTCTAGTTAGACCTATGTAAGACTTTGTAAGGAGCCAGACTGTATTAGTAAGTCTCGTCCAAGTTTCTACAAGTTCGTATACTCCTAAATGGTTGATCTTGAAGCGAGTAGGCGAGCAAATTTGCAGGTTGTAACATAGCATCGGATCATACGATGCTATGTTACTCAAGTCTTGATGTTTTACACGTGTAAATGATTAGCTCGAATACTCTAGGATAGTTAACCTACTTATATTTTGTTATAAATCGATTCATGACGAAAGTAATTTTATTTTTGAATACGATTTTTAGGTTCTTTAAAAATAAATAAACATTTAATAGCATGCTCCTCTGTACAAAATTACATAAGATTACCTTCAAATTTCGGATATTTCAACTATTTAAAAAAAAATGATATGCGGTGAAAACTGATGGAAATGCCGAATACGATTCGATTTTAAAGATTTTTCAGAAATTAACATAATATTCTTAGATTTAAAAAATAATTGTTTTGATGTTCATTACACGTCTTCCACATGAGGATTATTGTATATTTTTTTATCGCAGTGGTTACCGGAGCGATATACAATTAGGAGTGGATAGTTTCTGCCGAGCCGTGGCTCAGAACTCAGAACACGGAGTCGGCGGAGCGCGAGAGGTGCACGGGGTGCGAGGGCGAGCGCGCCAGGCGCTTGCGCGGGAGCTTCTGCAGCGTGCTCAGCAGGTGCGGGAAGTCGGGCCGCTCGTGCGCGCGGTACGACCAGCACAGCATCAGGATGTCCTGCAATACAATAAATCTTTTATGACTACTGACTTCATTTTTTCATTACGTTTACAGATACTAAAAGCATGTACCCGACGAGTGCATTGCATGTATAGAACATATTCCTGTTCTAAAATCAAAATATTTTTCTTGTAATAATTAGTTACTACTAATTTTTCATCTCTAGCACATCTATATAACATATAAAAATAAATCCCTATTTCCCTTGATCACGCCATAACTTGAGAATGACTTAACCTATTTCATTCATCTTTTTTTTATGTTTTCTATTGCCATGTAGAAGGTTCTTGCGGAACGAAAAATTAATTACTTTGGATAAATTTCACCTAAATTTCCACGCGAACGAAGTCACGGGCAACAGCTAGTTTGTTTATGAATATAAACCGTATCGATTAAAACAACGTGTAATTATATAATACTAATGTATGAAGAGAAGTCTTTAAACAATCGCGCACAGACATAAGTATGAAATCTGCAATGGGTACTTAAAATTTATATATGTGGAAGGGCAGAAAACTAAAATTTTTAAACAGAATGTGCTGTTAAAAATTATGTAAAAACTGCTACGTAAAGCTGTAGAGGTCCAGTATATATTTCGACCTCTCATAATTTAAAAGTCTATGCAATGACAATCCAAGTTATACTGGTCAATGAAATTCAATCGCCAGGCAATCTCTAATTTCCAGAACTTTAAATAAATTATGAAATAAATGTATGAAACAAACAAACCAAACCGCACTGTAGACTCTAAAGATGTAGGTACATATATATCCACTTAAGACAAATATAATTTAATTACACAAAAGCCCTTTACGGTCAACTAAATTGTTTTTAAAATTTTCAACATTCAATGTAAAAGAGTATTCAGCTAAAGCTCAGCATCTATACTCGAAGGTTAATAATAAATAAATGACCTTGATATCTCTAGACGCCTGCATGTTGGCGAGCGACTGCTTGACGCCCTTGCCCACTTGCCAGATCACAGCCTCCGGCGGCTGGCTCTTGAACGGGTACTCGCCACACAGCAGCTCGTACCAGACCGTGCTGTATGAGATACTCATAATTATTCAATTATTGTGACGTTTGAAATACGTATTGTGGAGGAACGGGTGTTATGTCCCTCCAACATAAAAGGAGGAAGGATCTTCCAGCCAGGTTACGTGATCATGCCTGGTGAACCGTGGCCCGATGGGTGATGTTAGGAGGTTGTATATTTACTAATCAGGATTAATCGTTACTTCGTAGTGTAAGTATGTTTTCGCTGCATGTGGATGTTGCCAGTTTCATTTTAAAAGTGTTTGTTGTATGTGCGTGCTTTTAATTATCGTTTTGGATTGAAGGACTGTATTGTTTATAGTATAGGAATTTTGCTTAACTTGATAAGAGTAGCACTGATCTGGCCTGGGGTAACGGGTGAGGCTGCCCGTTACCTTAGTTACCTTAGACGGTGGCGCGCCGTGTTCCGCGCGCGCCTCTCTACACTGGAAGGAGGGCAAGGCCTCCCGGTCGCAAGGGCGTGGCTGCCTTTTGTTAAAGAGGCGGCCAAGGTCTGCCAGGATTCTCGGGGACTTCCCCGAGAATCCTGGCAGACCTTTCCTAGGGTGTACCCGATATGTAGTGTACGAATATATGTGTGTATGTATATTTCTTTATGTATATGTATGTATGTGTATTATTTAGATAATAATAAAAAATTAGTAGACTTAAATAGACTGATATTTATTAATTGTATATTTTTCTTATTATCTTGAATTGTTGTGCACCGCGAGTTACCTACTTCCATACAGTATAGTCCATCCTAAGGTTGTCTGTAAGAGATCGCAGACTGCGATAAGACCGCCCATTGTACTGATACTTTACATTCAATTTCTAGTTTGTGTAATACTTTTTTGGTGTGCAATAAAGAGTACCTATCTATCTATCTATCTACCTGAGTCCCTTGCAATAGACTTATTTATGACGAAACACCGTGTGGTTTTAGTCGGTTCGATTCCGACATACCACTTCACTGGCAGCCCCAGTGGAGTAATGACCCGAGGGGGTTTCCAAACGATAAAAAAAAAAAACACTAGCACTGATGGGCAACAGTTAATTTTTTTTTTGTTTTGGATTATTGTGATTTTATCGTGTACTTTTATTTTACTTCCTTGATAAGTTTGGAGGTAAAAATTAAAGATCTCTTGTTTTTTTGCGCAATGTTCGAATATGAAACTTAAAGATTAGTACTTAAATTCTTGTTTTCCGCTCTAAAATAAGCAAACAAAGGTCGAAAACATAAATAAAATATAAATTTCATGATGTCCTACGAAATCGCGTATGGTGGAAATTCTTACTACGCTATGGTATTTTTTTATACCTGTAATAATAATCCTTTTGAAACAAATATTGTATTTGAATTCTTGTAACATTTTCTTTAGTATTGATAATCGTGGTGCTCAAAATTTTGTTCCACCTACATTCAAGGTTTTATTCAAGGTAAATATTTCTGTTTTAACTTTCTGTTTATAAAGTTAAATACATTAACCTATATTTATTCAGATTACCTTTTAATACTTGGCATATTTACATAATTTTATTTACTATTACAATTTAAAATTAAAATATTTCACTTTTTAAAACTCTACCACCGGAATTGAGGTTATACCACCGTGTTCGTAATAAAATATTTTTTATTTTAAATTAATTTTAATTCATTAACCAGATCAGTGCAAGTTACTAGTTTCGATATACCTGTTTATACCTGCCTACCCAACAGTTGTGACGAGAAAAAAATAGTCAACCTAACGTTTGCATATTCTATAGGCTTCATACTTTCGATTTATATGGAATTTGTTTATTTATTATCCAAGCCAATGAAACTTATTAAATCGCTAATTAATCATACTCTGGACGGAAATTTTTTAGACAACCCGTTTGCAATATATTTATTGACATATTTAATTTGATATAAAATACTTTTCATCCAATAACCAGCACGGCGAAGATCGTTGTTAAAGGGATCTTGGACTATTACACGACGCTACGAATACTCACCCGAACGCATAGACGTCGGTGGCTTTAGAGAAGGGTAGGATGAGACTGGCGTGCGGCGTGAGCGCGCGGCACAGCTCGGGCGCGAGGTAGCACAGCCAGCCCGCCGGGATGCCCAGGCGCAGGCTGGACAAGACACATTTACTTTTTGAATTACAAGTATCATGTTAAAGCCTAATCACTATATACAGACGAAAACAATGAGAACTGATGATCGAGCTCAATGGCTTACATAGGCTGATGATGATGAACTCAATTCACTTTTTTACCTTCTGTTTGTCAACCGATTTTAATTACTTTTTTTAAATGCTTCTGGGTTACCAATAAAAAAAATTAAATGCATTTTTTTTTTTCAATATAATAATGATAATGGTCCAATTTGGACTAGTGGGCACACACTGCAATTAATAGAGCAAAAGTAAAGTAACAAAAAAATATTATGTACGATACAATAATATTTCTATATAGGTTAGTGCTTAAACTACAATTGAATCACAAATAAATTGCAAGACGGATATTGTCGGCGATAAAATTTCGAACAAAATGGATCTTTCGTAATTACAAAAATCTTTGTCTGCAAATTGTAATCAAGAATGCATTTAACATTTTTATTGATAATAAAAAAACAATTATTTTATATAAAATGTGTAAGCAACAACAATGTAGTTGTATGGATTTTGGAAATAATCCCAAAACCTTCTCCTATTCCAGTACGTAATCTCTGTTTAATAACTAATTTTATAAACAATGAAACATAGATCAACTTTATTCGTGCATATAATGAGAGCATTATTTTTTCTACATAACCTTTTACAGAAGAACTTCGTGTTTGAGGCACATAACGTTACTTCTTCATATTATTTAAGATTCAAGCGTTTAAATTATTTCATTAATTCTGCTGCTTCGTATATATGACAAACGACAAAAATAAATATATACTCACTTATTGCCAAAGCAAAGTTTTGTGACGCTAAACAGTCCAAAGTCAGTGATAACAACCTTCCCGTTCTCCAAAAAAATGTTTTTCGTCTTCAAGTCCTTGTGGATGATACCGCGCGCGTGCAAGTAACCCATACCCTGGAAGCATAAATAATACTAATGTAGAGGAGTATCTGAAATTTATGTCAGCTATATATGACTGAAAGAGGAAGGGCGTAGCGTTTTTATACAAGCCGTTTGTCTAGTCTAGGAGGTAAATGACTACAGGAGACCACGGTTAATTAGTTTTACTAACAGTAAGCCTATTAGGTGTGTAACTCGGGACTTTTGCTATATTGGTATCGCTAATTTTAGTACCTTGATTTACAATGTTTATATTTTTTAAACAGGTTGATTGCCAATCGCGATTATAATTATTTGCTACACCGATGCGTGCAGGGGGATTCGAACCAGAGGGACTATCTCAGGTGTGCCTTGTCTCTTACTAAACTGCTTGATGGAAAAAAGGCTTACTGTTTTTAAACTTTCGCGACTTTGATACTACTTAGATGCGTAACTCGGGACGATAATTTTAAATTTTATTAGGACCCTTTATGGTTACCCGGCGACGTTTCGATCGAATAGCAATTTTTGCTCTTACCAGTCCACCTGTGACCACGGTAAGAGGCGGCCAAGGTCTGCTGGAGTTCTCGGAGACTTCTTTCTTAGGGTATAACCTAGTCCCTTACAATAGACCCGAGTGCTTTTAAAGTTTACCTGGTAAACTTAAATAGCACGTCTCTTATAAAACTTTTTTTTTTTATCGTTCGTAACCCATACGTGTCTAAAAGGATTGTATTCTTTTTTAGTTTAGTGTATTTTCTGAAAAAAAAAGCGACTTTATAAAAAATCGACGAGCGAAGCTCAGACGCCAAGGTGCTAGCATACGTCGAGCTTTACGCTAGTTATTCAATATCAAGGGCGTATAGGACATAATGTGCTATAAGACCTTTCAAATTTCCAAGCGTAGATTGAGTACCTGTGAAATTTGTTGCGCAACGATAACACTCTTGTTGGCGGTGAACTTGTCCTTGCGCAGGTGGATGTGCGTGTAGAGCGTCATGCCCTTGCACAGTGACGTCACGATGGCGAGGCGGGGCGGCTTCATGCACGCGCCCATGAACAGCACCAGGTTCTCGTGCCGGGTCTTGCGGAAGGTCGCCACCTGGAAACGATGTGCTATTGGGTTAAGCATGCTCGTGAAGTTGTTGGCTATGTGCTTATTTGTCAACTTTGTAGAACCTAACGATAACAATGAATCTCAACGAATTGCCCTAGACAGGGAATGCTATCAGAAATTCCTTTGCACTGAGATATACTTACTATAGGCATGAAATAATATTTCGGTGTTTCGCCTCTACACGAGACTTCCTCAGGAACTATTTGCCAGCAAATGAGGTATAGTATGATATGGTTTGAAGAAGGAAGACGATAAAAAAATGTGTTTTGAGGACTACTCACCACTTCCTAGCGGTTTTAAAAGCAAGGGAATGTACAGGCGAACATGTAGGATATATAGAACAAATGATACCAATACTAAGACGACTTGGGAGAGCCATGCTTCTGCACGTATGGGCCGGCTCGATCAGAGTGATACTATGGTCTCACAGAAAACCGTCCAGCAATGCTTCCGTTGTGTTTCACCGAGTGAGTAAGGTTACTGGAAGCCCTAAACCCCCTCACCTTACTACTAAAAATAACTAGTCTAGTTTTAAAATACAAAGTAAAAAAATATGTGATAACATACCTCATGTTTGAAGGTATCGAGCGGCACACAGTCGTCGCTGAGCGAGTGCACGTGCAGCACCTTGACCGCGACGGCTCCGTGCCAGCTGCCGCGGTACACCGTGCCGAACCGACCCGTGCCGATCACCTCGAACAGGCGCAGCTCGTCGTACGGGATGTCCCATTCTTTCATCGACAGCTGACGGACAAATAAACAAATTATATGACGTCACATGGTTACTGTACCTACTTATGTAATAAATTGACAGAATGAAATTACACGTGTTTTATTTCGACATGTGAAACGTAAGGTCCTTGGACCTTTTAGTAGTAATAGTAGTAATAGTATTCTTTATTGTGGATCATAGGTAAGTAAATAATACAGGTGTTATAGTTATTTTCATTATCTAGAACAGCTATGTCCCGCCCATTAGACTTACAATATTTACAGTTTTTTGAATATGAATTAAATACATTAAAGAATAATATAAGATATGTCAATATGTCACAGAAATTGTATTTGACAGGCAATAATAATGAAAAAATAGAGAATACTGAACACATCATGATTTGGGTATAGAGTAATGGAGCAGAGATTTATCAGCTAAGTAATCCTTTACCGTATAATAACATTTACTTATTAACAGGTCATGAAGTTCCTTTTTAAACACAGTTATTTCTTTAACCATTCTGATATCTCTCGGAATATTGTTAAAAATGCGCGAAGCTGTACAGAATATACTTTCATGCATCAGATGAGTCTTGCTAGCAACTATGTGCAATTTATCCTCATGTCTTATACGCTTACGGTAGTTAAATAGCTCAGAATTCTTTTTGACAAACATGGAGACCTCCAGAATGTATAGACTTGGCAAAGTTAAAATGTTGAGTTTTTTAAAATATGGTACACACGATTCGGTTTCCTGCTGATTTAACATTGCTCTTATACAGCGTTTTTGTGCTATAAATGCCCGGCCTTTGTCTGTACTATTACCCCAAAATATTACGCCGTATCTTAGGGTTGAACTTACATAGCCATGGTATGCTGCCAGAAGAGTCTTTTGATTTGCTATTTTTCTTAACCTGTTAAGAGCATATGAAAACTGACTTAGTCTTTTACAGACATAGTCAACATGTAATTTCCAATTCATTTTGTTATCAATTTGTAAACCTAGAAATTTTGTTACTTCAGTTTCTTCTATCTCGCTATTATGATAATGTATTTTTAAGGGACCTGTGCGTTGTGTACGTATTCTAAAATTCATAATTTTTGTTTTTTCGATGTTGATCATTAAATTATTCATTTTAAGCCAGTCTACTATATTTTCTAAGGATTGATTAATGTCAAGTTCTAGATTAGTTAATTTGTCATTATTAAATAGCACTGTACTATCGTCAGCAAATAATGTGATGTCATGATTGGTGATTGAAGGCATGTCATTTATATAAACAAGAAAGAACAAGGGGCCCAAAATACTCCCTTGTGGTACACCAAATTGAGCAGTTCTAGCTGTAGATGTATAGACTTCTTCAATCATTGACACTGGGTTCAGCTGACGAATCTCTGTGTACTGTTGTCTATTTGAAAGATATGATTTTAATAGATCATACACATTGCCTCTGATACCATACACGTTCATTTTTCTTAAGAGGGTTACATGCTCGACGCGGTCAAATGCCTTTGACATATCCATATATAACGCTATTGCCGGTAGTCCCTTGTCTAAATTGCTTAATACTCTTTGCAAAAAGTTATATATTGCCACATTTACTGATTTATTTTTCCTAAAACCATATTGACTTGGTGTTAGAATATGATGGCTTTCCAGGAATCCGTATATGCATTGAAATATAACTCTCTCAAAAACCTTTGCAAATGCAGATATCAGTGCAATTGGCCTGTAGTTATTCATATTCGTTCTATCACCTTTTTTAAACACTGGTTTTATTACAGATATTTTGAGATTATCTGGATAGATGCCATGTTCTATACATAAATTGACAATGTAGCTTAACGGTTCAGATATCATATTCGCAACATCTTTAACAATATTTGTCATAATACCGTCATAACCAACGCTGGTTTTATTTTTCAGTGCTAGTATAATGTTATATATGTCATTAGGGATAGTCGGTGACATAAAGATCGAATTGGAATGATATGTCAATTTATTATGTGAATTAAATGTCAATTTGTTAGAAGAATTATTATATGTCAATTTATTAGAGTCATTGTATTTCCCTTTATTAAACGAATTATTGATTGAATTATTCAGGTTTTTATTGTTAATATCAAGAAAAAAGTCATTTAATGTTTGGGCGATGTTTAAAGGGCCATTTATTATTGAATCATTTTTTATTAATTGGGTTACGCTTTCAGTGGGATAGTTACATTTGATCTCGTTTATCACTTTCCATGTTGCTTTGCATTTGTTTGTGGCAGTATTGATATAGTAGTCATTTTGAGATTTTTTTGTCAGATTTATTATAGTTTTGTATCTTTTCGCGTATGTTTTGAATATGTTTTTATTTGCCGTACTTGGTTTTTTTCTATATTGCCACAAAAGTTGACATTTCCTCTTGCTACACATTTTTAGGCCACGCGATATCCATTTTGGCTTAGGTCGATTATAAATCTTAATTCTTATTAATGGAAAGCAGAGTTCGTATAGCATAACAAAGTTCTCATGAAATTTATTGTAAGCACTGTTTGGATCCACACAGCTATAAACATCGTTATTACTTAATTGTTTTAAATATTTTATAAAAATTCCTCGATTTTCTTTAGAGTAATCCCTTTTCAATATATACCAATATTTTATTGTACATGTTTTATTTACCGGTATTTTAACGATTTGCGCATTGTGGTCTGATAAAGATAGTTCATTGATAGTGCGTAGGCTCGTTTTCATATTATGGGCTATGTTGTCAATACATGTTTTGCTTGCAAATCTTGTAGTTTGATTAAATTGTAATTTTAAGTTATAACTAATTAACAGTTCCTTAAATTCTGTTGAGAGCCTAGTTTGTTTTAAAATGTCAATATTGAAGTCTCCACACAAGACAATTTTCTTACCATTTGAGCTTACGTTCTTTAATATTTTATTTAATGTTGTGAAAAAACTGGTAGTAGAGCCAACTGCATGATTTGGTGGCCTATATATACATATAATGACTATTTTATGATCAAGTAACTCAACTGCAGAGCATTCTAAAGTGTTGCTAATTGATAGACTGGAAATGTCGTGACGGACCTTAAACTTCAAATTATTTTTAATTAAGATACATGAACCTCCATGCCTGCTTGTTCGCATGTAATAAGAGATGAGTTTATAATTTGGCATTATAACATATATTTCGTCACCGTCCATCATGTTGTGTTCAGTAATACACACTATGTCAACAGAAATACCCTTAGTAATTAACTCATTCAGGCAAACGGAGAGCATGTCCGATTTGTTAAGCAGTCCATTGATATTCTAATGGAGAACAGTAATAAAACTATACACGAAATAAATTAGTTGAATTTCTACCTTTGTT
The DNA here is from genome assembly GCA_949752705.1 of Callimorpha dominula. Lineage (NCBI taxonomy): Eukaryota > Metazoa > Arthropoda > Insecta > Lepidoptera > Erebidae > Callimorpha > Callimorpha dominula. Next base: position 2,435,449 of record OX457000.1, on the reverse strand, counting down.
TGAATCAAGTCTTCCATTTTCGTTACTCAAATTATTTAAACATTGATTATTATTATTGTTATTTACATTATTAATTGATAAATTTTGGTCAAGATCTAGATTAACTTGAACATATTTTTCTTCAAATAACTTATTACCTTTTAACCTTATTTCATACTGAGCTGCCTGAAGATGATAATATATACATAAAATCTCTTTTAATAATGATCTTGCAAGGTTTAATGCAAACAGTCGCCTTTTAGGTAGGATTCTTGAGTAGTTCATATCCATGTAGAATACATTCTTATATCGTTTACATATGAATCGATACAAATAATTAATTTTCGATTCATTTAAAAATCTGTTTTTGGGTACTTCACTGACGATGACATTAGTGTTGGCAGTTGATGCTAACCAACGATGTAGGATTAAGTCTAAATCACACGGTTTTCTGTCCCAGCATCCACCCAATACAACTATGTAGTCATTTTTTGTTAACCCAACGATTTCATTTTTCGGGAAACTTAAAATGTTTTCTAGTGTAGCATTTGGTTTTATATAAGAAAATACAGCATACTCTGATCCTAGTAGATTTTGTAAGATACTGCGTAGACCACGTCCTTGTCCATCACTCAGAATAATTACCCTATGTTTTTTAAAGAATGAACTATCCGTAAATTGAGGTCGTACCAGTTTATGTTGTTTGTGAGAGCTTTTTTCTGGCATATATTTATAATAACCTGTTGATCGTGCTGCTGCACTTTGCCTAGGAGTTGACTGCTGGTATTTTTCCAAGCTTTGTACGTGGTTGCTGTATTCAGACTCGATTTTCCTTACATTGTCAAATTCTTTTAATTGGATTTCGTTTTGTTGTAAATTTGTATCTTGTTGATCATTTATTCGTGAAGGCGTTTTTTCGATTTCTTCTATTTGTTTGTTAGAAATATGAAGTGTACCAATCATATTTTGTTCATTATTTGTGTTTTGCTCCTTTATATTCGTTGGTGTCAAGTTTCTGTATATGTGTTTAGTCTTTTCTTTGCATCCCGATAGCGGTGTCTTGCAAAAAGAGTCAGTGGTGGTCAGCTTTTTATATGTGTCTATTACTCTAATATGTTTCTGTAAATCCGTTTTCAACCTTAAATTTTCAATGTTGAGATTTTCGATTTCTATATGGGCACTTTCCAAGTCATTAGTCATCTGTTGTAGTTTTTCTTGCAAATCAATTAGAGTTTGGCTACTGTTTGGTGATGCATCCCGTAAGCTCAACATCGTTGTGTCAAATAGCGTTGAGCTATCGTTGTTTAGATCGTTTAGGGAGCTGTGCTTTTGTTGTTTACGAAGTGTTACGTTATCGCACATTCTTTTTTAATAATATTATAATTGATAGCAAAGAGAACTTTTGGGTAAGTGCCACCTATTGTGTTTAGTGAGAACTAGTATCAATGTTCTATAGCAGATAGTAAATCGATCCACATATTGTACTGTGGGTATCGTGATGTAGCTACTTGGGGCTAGATAGTGCAATATATAAACAACTCTGCTCACAGACTTGGTGTTATATGACACCGACGATAGATGGCGATATACTTAACATAGGTGATGAAGTGAGTTATAGTATGAATTCAAATAAAAAACGGACGTTATCAATTAGATTTTCTTCAAAATTTTCACAGTCCACTCATAATTGACGTTGTTATACTATTATTGTTTTTGAGAATGGTTCGTATGTTAGTTTTATTTGTAAAAATGTCCACAAATTGTACCTGGTTTCGAGTTTTTGATGAAAACCACACACTTGTTTCACTGTAAGCGTTCACTTCACTGTTTGTTTATTTTACTGAGTATTTCTTTGGGATAACATTGTCACTGATCAATTATGCGGTTATATTTACTTTAAGTTATAAATTAGTATTTGATTAACACTTTAACTATTTTAAATGATTTTAAAACACGGAGCTGACTGTTTACGTGACGACTGTAGCGCCCTCTTTGACGTTTCATCGTTTCATCGTTTCATCGTTTTACGTTTCACAACCAAGTTTCAGACCAAGGCACAAAAAAATTTAAAACCTCATGTACACCTCCAAAAACTAAAGAATAACTTTTTTTTTGCGTGGCAACCCCCACGGGCCATTACTTCACCGGAGCTAATTGTGAAATGGTATGTCGTAATTGAACTGAGTAAAACCACATGGTGTTCACAAGTGGGTCTATTGCAAGGGACCCGGGTATATCCTAAGAAGGAAGCCTCCGGGTCCCGGGAGCCCCTGTAGACCCTGGCCGCCTCTTGGTCAAGTAATAATTAACATTACAATTTGGTAAAGGTTAACCATTATAATACAGTACGATAATATAATGGTTTACAATTTACGTAAGTATTTTGTTTTTATTTATTAGTAGAATTAGTAGTTCATGTTATGATACATTCATTTAATTTATTGGACTACATATTAATACTTAAAGCGTAAGCATAATGACTAAGGCGTCGGACTTGCGATTACTACCGGCGCACTATGTTTTAGAGACTTCGATTTTGTGTAATGTCCTTTTTTTTCTTAAATTCTATTGTTTGTATCATTAGAAACATCAAAGTAAAACTAACGCGTCGATACGGCTTCTAAATTATTATTTTTTAAATATCAAAGTTTACGTTATATCCGGGTCATGAAATTACAAAAAAAAATGTGTGTGTGTACCAGAGTACACAGGTAAGAAGTGAAACTTCTTTACGACATATCATTTTTCACTATTTGCAACTTCACGAAAATGGGGTAGATAAGCCTTAAGAAAAACAATTTTTTCCGTATTAAATTAAAGCTATTTTATTATTATAGACATGCATACAATTAATGAGTAATTTATTTTATCATTGTTCTTATTATAATATCATTGCTATTGTTGTATTTCATCAATAATGATAGCATCATTATTACTATTGTTGTCATTATTAAATATTTTTGTAATTAATGGCTTGTGGTAGCTAAAATATGAAATATATGTTTTACATTCTACGGATTCTAGTAGTCATGTAAAAACTGCGTCAATAGGGAATATGCATGTATTTTTTTTTTACCTTTTATTGACTTGTTTCATCATTCTACCCTAATAAAAAATATAAATAACCTTGACAATGTTCAAATTAATTTTTAAAATAACATTGAAAATTGAAAACATCGATAAAATTTGATCTGTTTGAACGCCGCCATATTTCGCGGGCCTTGGATGACGTCACGTTACACGCTTAGTGTTTGTTTCATAAACTTATTTGAAGTGTTACAGTAATTTTATACCGATTTCCAGTTGTAATTACTATTTATTGTAATTAATAGACGATGGATAAAGTTAAAAAACCATTTTATAGGTATTGCCTTGTCCCTAAGTGTAAAAACACTATAAGAAGTACATCCAATACAGTATTTTTTCCTGTACAAAACAATAATGTAAAATACGAAAACACTGGTGTACATTAATGAGAAGAGATGAAGTATCTTCAATATCGTGTTTATATTGTTGTGAAGATCACTTTAATGTAAGCATATTACAATTTAATGGCTAGTATAGTGTGAATTAGTCAGCAGTTATTTATGTTTGTTATAAATATCAAGCAGAAGGCAACTTGCTTGTCTACTTAAACTAGGTAACAAAAGTCCAATAAAACTTCATGAATATAACTAACTATACATATCTTACCTATCCTTTAGATTATAATATAACAAGTATTATGATAATTACCTTGCGGGTTTCACTCCTTTAACCTCAGCGGACGTAAAATCTGGATTTGATGCAAAATATAATAGTCATGATGAATGCAACAATTTTCGGTAGATTGTCCGATTGTGCTTTGACAAAACTACATTCAGTCATTGTCCTAGATGATTTCTAATATCACTAGAATGCTTAAATTGCACTAGCTAAGAGCAATAACCACAGGAACACCTATCTTTCTCCGTAACACTACGAATATAGGCGCCGATAAATGACAAAAAGCGGAATGTCACGTCATGTTTTGTTTCGACCAATGGTGAAGCGTTTTGCAAAGTTGAATTTCGCGCCCTTATTTTGCATAATTTAATTAATATTTTTTGCAATTAAACACGAACTAAATAAGAAAATAATTGTTTAGGCATAATATCTGGACAATAGAGATTGAAGGGAAAATTAATCAAGTAAATTTAAACAACATGCATATTCCCTATTGTAGTACCAGATCTTGTTGTTGATGTTTGTGGACTGTTTTGTAGACATAAATTTAAATTGTCTCTTAAAAATTCAACTAGCTTCAAAGATTTATCTAATGCGAAATTTACATTAAAGTCTCCACTTAAAATCATAGATATTTTATCATTACTTCTTTTCAAAGTAATACAATTATATGATGACAGTTAATCTTGTAGAAATGCAACGATTTTATAAAATTAAAAATGAATAAATAAATCATTAAAAACGAATAATTAAAAAAGATGTACGTATACATATTTTTATTTTCTAATCGTGTTTTGTTTTATTTTTAAATTATTATTTAATTTATATTTTTTATTGTTTTTAGAATTAATAATGTTCACTAGATTTACATTCATATTTATTAATACTTGCTAATTTTAACAGATTTATATACATTCACTGATACTTACAATCAAAAAGTGAGGTTAACCTCAAATAAATATTAAAATCATGCTCATACGTGTTGAATTTATAAAACGAAATATATAATCACTGTCACTTTTCTTGTAAATTCACTTAAATTTGAATAAGTCTTTTTATTTTATCACTTTCAAATTAATATATTGTTATTCCTATTGCAAACCAAACTTCAAAACTAATATATTGTTGTTATTATTATAATATATTACATTATATTCTTTACGTCACTGTACTAAACTTTGATAAAAAAGCAACATGGCGCGTAACCGAAAAACGTGACGATTTTTTCAAAATTTCTCCCATACGTGGATAAAGAAGTTTCACTTCAAAAAAAAGTTGGAATGCAAACATGATGATTTTGTTTAAATTTGATTGTACTGAATAAATCCACATACTATATCACATCTTCCTTCAAGTTTTCATGGATTTACTATGATTAGTAACAGAGATATAAATAATTTTATCATTTTAGGATTTTATTTTTTTATTCCACTATAACGGCGTATTAGCAAAGGATATATATATATATATATTAAACGATAGCTTAAATGTTCTTTACCACCAGTATTAAAACCACATGCTAATTCCGCCTTATTCAAAAGTTATAAATAATTTAGTTTTTTTTCAGGGTTGTCACTACCAAAATATAAAACAATTTTTTAGTTTTTGGATATACCAGATGCTAGAATTAATTCTGAATTTGGTATATGATAATGAAGGAAATGTAGTTTACAGGTTTATTGCTGCTTCGCGACTGATTTTTCTGGCATGGTGTTCCCTATCAAACCTCCAGTATTTATTTCTTGTTTCTGCCCCTTGTTCTGAAAGCATTCCAATTGGTAAAGTTGAAGACTTTATTATTTTTGCCCCATGTACTAAAATTTTATGCAAGATAACTGTCATAGGATGCCAGTCATATTTTTTCACATACTTATACGCTAGTACCTTGCAAAAATTGCCAAAATTGTCTGGGTCAATAGGCAAATGATAATACTGTTAAAATAATATAAATATCGTCTAGCAGCCATTTATCAATTTTCAAAATTTCGTTGAAAGTCGCATGATATCGGTCTGAAAATGCGGTGCGAGCCGTATTGCCGTCGTTCGTGGTGCCTGCAGTGGAAAGTACCACATCCACCAAAAGATCCATTTTTTCCCTAATTTCGGCTTGTGATCATATGCCACAATATTCTGTGAGTTGTTTATACAACAATACATTTAGTTATAATATTATACACCATAAAATAGCAGTAAATAACTCTCGGGCAATACGATCAGGTCAAGACGCTTCTACATATACATACTTTGTTTGTCAAATTATAATACCTAAGTGTTTGGCTCATATCATTATATGCAATTATTGAGAGAATGCAAGCAAAGCAGCGAGTAAAAGGTAGTAATATACATATATAATATATAAATATATGTATTTTGAAGAGCTAATTAAACGCCTTCATTTGATATATAACATCTTATTCTTCTTCTCCTTTGTCCTCGCCTTATCCCGTTACGCGGGGTCGGCTTTCCTAATCTTGAGGCGCCATTCTCTTCGCTGGTAAGCGTCGTCAACAGATAAACCCAACACCTTCATGTCTCTCCGGACATTCGTCATCCATGTGGTCTGTGGTCTACCTCTCCCTCTCTTTTGTGTAGCCATGATTTTCGGGTCTTCGCATAACCACCCTAGCCTGGACTCTGAAAGTTTCTCAGCAACAGGCGCCACTAGAAAACTGCCCCGAATGTGTTCATTACGGACTTTATCCCTAAGAGTAACTCCACCAGCCCAACGTAGCATACGCATCTCCGTGTTATGCAGCTTCCGTACGTGTATTTTGTTCATAGCCCACACCTCGCCACCGTAGAGTAGAACTGGTCTCACAGCAGTTATATAAACCTTGCCCTTGGTTCTTACAGGCATCTTTGGATCGCATAGAACTCCTGTTAGTTCGCGCCATTTATTCCACCCCGCCACTGTTCTATGTGTATGTCTGCAGTTATCGTCCCGTCTTCAGCAATGACAGAGCCGAGGTATTTAAACTGGTTCACTCTCGGTAGGGTTACACCATCTAGTTTGGGTTCTGAACTTGACATACAAGAGTTGTCAGGGTTAAAGTTGCATACCATATGTTCGGTCTTGGTTCTACTTATGCGTAGTCCATTGATCTCGAGAGATCTTCTCCACTGGTTCAAATTTTCCTGTTAATCTTGAATACTGTCTGATATAAGAGCCACATCATCCGCATACAACAGGTTCCACAGTAAGGGTTTTTGGAATTTCTGTGTTAGGTAGTTCATGATGACGTTGAACAATAGAGGGCTGAGAGCACTTCCCTGGTGCACTCCCAGTCTGATATCGAAGCTCTCGGACAAACCAGCTGGACTTTTAACACATGTTTGTATGTTGTTATACATGTCGATTACGAGTCTTATGTAGAGCTCAGGGACGTTTTTCGACCTTACGAGGGGTGATCAAAAAGTAATGATAAACGGATATTTCTAGTAATAATAAAATTCTAAAAAAATATTTTTTCAACTCCCTAATCCTTCACAACTTCCCTGACAAAAAATGGTATAAATAGGACGTCATTTTTAAAATATACATTCATTTGAATACTAGCAGTCGGAGTGATAACATCAAAATGGAGAAACATGAAGTGCGAAGCGTCATCAAATACCTGTGCTTGAAAAAAATGTCCACCAAAGACATTCATACTGACTTGGTGGAAACATTGGGAGACTCTGCTCCTCCATATTCTACAACTGCACGCTGGTGCAAGGAGTTTAAGATGGGAAGAACATCCACGGAAGACGAACACCGCGAAGGCCGTCCGTCCTCCTCCCTCACTGAAGAAAACGTCAAAAAAGTTCAAGATCTGGTTTTGGCAGACCGAAGAGTGACCATTCGTCATTTAGCTGAGAACACAGGCATTTCATTTGGTAGCATTCAAAGGATCTTAACTACCGAGATGAACATGAGAAAGGTCTCTGCACGTTGGGTCCCGAGAATGTTAACCGACGAACAAAAGAAGAAACGATTCGACATTTCAAGGACCAATCTTGAAATGTTCCAGGCGGATCAAGATATTTTTTTGGCTCGATTTGTGACTATGGACGAAACGTGGATTCATCATTTTGATCCCGAAACCAAACAACAGTCAATGACATGGAAAAGGCCATCTTCACCGACTCCCAAGAAATTCAAAGTTTCAAGCTCTGCCGGCAAGGTTATGGCGTCTGTTTTCTGGGATGCTGAGGGAATAATTATGGTTGAATACCTTGATAAGGGCGCTACCATAACAGGCTCCTACTATGCTGACCAAATCAAAAGATTGCGAGAGGCCATCAAGGAAAAAAGACGGGGTAAACTGCGCGCAAAAGTTCTGTTCCATCAAGACAATGCACCTGCACACAAAGCTGAAGTTGCGATGGCTGCCATTCAAGAAGCTGGCTTCCAGCTGCTTGAACACCCACCCTATTCTCCAGATCTAGCCCCCAGCGACTTTTATTTGTTTCCTCGGCTCAAGGAACACCTCCGGGGCCAGAAATTTGAGGATAACGGCGAAGTGATGGCCGCTGTAGAGGCATTTTGGGAGAGTCAAGATAAAGATTTTTTTTTGAAGGGTATCGTTGGTTTAGAAAAGAGATGGACTAAATGTATTGACCTATTAGGAGACTATGTAGAAAAATAAATTTTATTTTTAAGTATATAGTTATTTTAATGTACCCATTCTCATTACTTTTGGATCACCCCTCGTAGAGCTTGCCATATTAATGTTCGTGGTACACGGTCAAAGGCTTTCTCAAGATCTATAAAAGCCATCCACAGATTTTGTCTGTGATTTGATATCCAACATGGCATCGATAAAAAAAAATTAATTCAGGACTTCATATCCTCTAGAGGGCGCCCTATCCATTTTAATGTGATGTCACAAAGCCTATTATCAACAAATATACAAGACGCTTCTAACGATACCTCATTTGTCAAATTATAATAATTAGTTTAGAAATTATGTTGGAATGGACGATGTATTTATAATGAACATCAGCATAAACACATGCATACGTGCATACATACATACATACACACAGGCCAAAATAAAAATAAACCTTATGGTTTCACCGCAGTCGGGTAAAAATGCCTTGAAATTTCTAAACCGGATATTAGATATTAGACCAGGGTAGAAGCCTTTAACAATAATAAAAAGTGAAAAAAAATGCAATTGAGACTTTGACATCAACTTTTATTCATTTCATCATTAGTTTTTTTTTAATTTTTTGCATTTTCTGAGAAGATTTCCTATTGTAATATATATTTTTTTTACACCATCACACGAACTTCGAACATCGAAAGCACACCAACTTTTTGAAAAAAGCTGATGTTTTGACGGGTGAATTTTCGATTGAAAATTAGGGTGCTTTTTCGATATTAAGTCAAAAGATAATTAAAGATAAATAAATTTTATTATTTATATAATTAAAGATAAAAAGAAATCATCAAGTTTGCATTCAAACATTTTTTTTGTAATTTCTTGACCCGGAAAAACATAAAATTTGGTATTTTTTTAAAAAAAATCTAGAAGCCATATCGATCCGAGAGTTTTACTCTGATGTTTCTAATGATAATAACTGTAGTATTTAAGAAAAAAAAGGACTTGACATAAAATCGAGGTTTATAAAACATAGTGCGGCGTTAAGTTATATTTATTGTATGCGGTGTTTTATGGAATAAATAATTTTCATTATTTTCTTCTTTCTTTCATTTAGTTTAGCTGGACGGATTCACAAGAATACTAGTAATGTTTATGTAACCCACATAGCCATTATTCTTTAAAAAAAAGAGGACGAAAAACCGTCCCAATGGTTAGGAGTTTTATTTGAATTGGTCTAATTCGAAATATATTTAACTTACTTCTTCAAACAACTGACGTCTGCGAATAAATACAGACATCTTGAAAAACTTTTATATAAACACACACAGTTCACTAGATTTTCTCACAAAACCACTAAAGAAGAAAACAATTTTAAACAAAAAATAATGATAATTACAAAACGAGATTTATCATAATTTACGAACGTTATAGTTACATATAAGTCTTGTTAGTTAAAAAACACAAAATAACTGTTTTTTTTTGTCATAAACACAAACTTGGTTCGCCTATAACTGTAAAACTGTTTATTACAAGTAATACATGCTCTTTGATATATCAAAAAGTGTACAGTATCAACTGGCAAACACAGCTTTCTGTTATTACACCATCTAACTAACAAAACGTCCGCAATGTACAACAAACAAAAGTTCAAATGTGTCACACTATCATCGCAAGTAGTCATGACACTATTTCTGTTATCGGAAGGGAAAACGCCCTCACAATACCGCTGTTATCAGTAGTTCATGACCATTGTGTTGCCGCTGTGTTGTGGAACAAATGCAGTAGGGTTCAGGGTTATATGTACTATTGTTATTATAAATGTTAGCAACGTCGATTAGGTAGAAAAACAAAAGTAAATATTTCAAAGATTTCTTGACTATATTTCTAGACGCTCTACCATAGATTACATAATAGTACAGACGACTCACTCTGCAATCATTTAAATCAATAGCGACTCTTGCTCCGACACAATAAAGTGCAATTCAGGTTGAAGAGTGCTATTTTATTTACAGTTAACTAACTCTCATCTCTTCTGACGACTTAACGGTTATCTTCTTTTAAAGAATAATTAATCTAAATATTGAATTACCTATAAGTTATGTGCCTTTTACTCTACTTTAGTGAACAAATAATGTTTCAAAGAATGAGTGCGAACACTGAAATGTCCCGAGTTAAGCCACATTCTTGTAGCTTCATACCTAAACTGCGGAGTAAGCCTGACCTGGCTCTAACTTAAATAACCCAAAAAAATGTTTGTCTAAACATTTTCTTTACAATTTTCTTTTTGTAAATATTGTAAAAACTCGATATTAAAATTGCGCCATCTGTGAAAGTTGCCCGAACTAATATACCTATAGATAATTAGTATACAACCAACATGAAAGTACAGTAGTATCGCGCAAAATCTACAGATAGCGTAAATAAAATAAATCAACTCGATCAACAAGAAAGAGAGAGTATCCTATCTCTCAAGTCAATTAAGTAATTAATCAATTAATTGGAGTAAGAAGTCAGTCGTGAAATTAGTTGCCTGTTTCACTATGTAGATCCCATGGAGAAGAATAGGCAAAAATACTCCAACGACTCTTATTCAAAACTTTTTTTTTACAAGTTACTTGTTACATTGCTTGTGAGCGCAAATGAAATGTTAGGACAATGTAACATATTGTTCTAAAATATAAGCAGTCGCGTAATATTACCATCACATTTAAGTAATAGCTGTCTGCAGATGACTGGCCCCGACAAATGGCACTATTAATAAATGCGGATTACTCTCCACATAAGCACAAACTCAAGACCAAAGATATTGCTATAGGTATTAGTCGTTAGAATGTATTTAAATGTACTCACGCTGTTCTGTCTCGGCCAGCGCGAGTCGGCCTTGTTGGAGAGGTCGAGCGAGTCGCCGCGCTGACACCCGCCGCTGTCCGTCGAGCCGGAGCCCGACAGCGACTCGCCTGTATAGGACACACTATATTTTAAACAGTGTTTTTTTAACAACAGTGAAACAGCAAAATGTCTTCTTACAATTTAAATAACCAATTGCAATGAGAAAATCGTCGCGGTCGTAGGAAAACGGCGGATTTGATTTTTTCTCGATTTTTGTTTGTGACATAAACTTACTGAAAACATTATATTTTATCATAAAACAAAACATTTTTCAAAGCTCATACAATAACATTTTCCGATTTCATAAACAGAAACAGCCGTTTTTAAAGTATTATGAATGAATGAATGAATGAACATTTATTTAGAACAGCACAATAAGACACATCAATACACATAATAAGTAAAAAAATAAAAGTAACAACAACGAGTAACAAAGAACAAGAATTAACTTATAAATACTACATACAACTAAAACTAATTATATTATTGTGTAACTATGCGTCCCACGGCCCGTCTAAAAAGGCGTCCAGATCAGCTTCATGTCTAGCGAAGTGCTGGACGCTGGTTTTCATCTGGAACCTGTATCCCACGTACGTCGGGATTACTAGATACTCATTTACATACATATTTGTCAGGTGCAGGTGTGTTACTGTGTGTGAGTGTTTAGTGGTAATTAGAAGTATGTTAAACAGGTAAATAAATCTTTAATATAGGTATTTATAAATATTATAAATATAACCAGGCACATAACTATGTAAATGCATATCTTATAACATATTTATTTATTTATAGAAATCAATATTTTTATTTATGTATATATATATTATGTTTAATTAAATATATTTATGTTAAAAAAAATAAAAAGTAAAAAATAAATGATAAAGGATATTCGGAATCCGAACCTCTTATATTTGTTACTATTACGTAAAACATCATTTGAAAACTTTAAAGTGCTCTCATGTAAAGTTACTAAAAGTCAAATCCGTCGTTTTTCTACGACAACGACGAAATTTTTAGTTGTTTTACCTTGGGTGTCCCACCTCAACTATTGTTACAAAATCGATTTCTGTCCTGTAAGGGGTTACACGATGATTCTAAATCGGATCGGATGTGAAATCAAATCGTTTAACCTCTTATGGTGTTTAATTTCTGTGTTTCGTAAAACTGTTCAACTACAGTCTACAACGATGTCCAGTTTTGTACATTCGTCCCCAAGATATGCGGTGTAAATTCTGTACTCCCGTGTGTATTTCAGGAATGCCCGACTAGTTTCGGGCCCGACAAGTGGTAGGTACTCACCACTTCTTACGCTGGCGTTGAATTCTTCTTTATGTTCGTGCTGTCTCGCAGGAGACTGCACATGTATATGGGTGCCTACGTTGTGGTTTGGACTAGATACTATTGGCTTCAATTCTGTAAAATAGAAAAACGTATTGAGGATATTGCATCTATATCTTTCCGATCGGATATTTTGGCAGGTCGCTCTTTTGGCCTTTATTACATCTATATGTCACCGTACGATTGTGAATCTCGCGATGTTATAAGTTAACGAAAATCGTGAATTTGGTTTGTTTTAAACCATTTACAATTTGACGTATTGTTAGTCACGAGTGGCGGGAACTAAATTGAGACGCACGACGCCATCTTCAGACGAATAATGGAACTAATCTATCTATCAATACAAAAAATTCTACTAAGTATTAAAGTTCGAACAGCGATCGAGTCAAGTAGATTAAAAGAGATGTTTCACGAGAGGTTACGAACTTTCTATGAGATATTTTCGAACTATATAAAGACGTTGCAATGCGGTATAGACATTCAGTTGTAGTCGAGTGATACTGCGAGTAACAAGTGCAAAGTATAGCGAATAGTATAAGTGAATAGTGGAAATTACGAGAATTACTTGCGTTGTGTTGTATTAATTGCTAATTATTTAAATATATTGGTGCCATTTCGTTTTAAATTGGTTTTTATCTAATCCCGAACTCCGGCATGTACCAGTATTATTTCTCGATAGTTTATAATCTATCAATGTCAAACTGTGAAAGGACCTGCAGGGTTTATAATTTGTATTTATTACCCGTAAAATTGTGAACCGTCTCTGATTGGTCGGTTTTGGCGATAGTTCATTCAGCATCCATAAAGTTCGTAAGCTAACATAGAACATAGAAATTTACAATAAACTGTTATTACCAGATTTGTCATTTATTTTTTAGATTAATAAGTACGTCACGTGTAACAAAATAAAGAAATCGAAAACTACTAACCTTCAACCACTCAGAGCGCAAGGTGCGTTTTGACGCATGCCAGTTTCATTTTCATACAAGAACATCGCGAGCATAATAAGCTAAAGATGTTCACAATCATACGGCGACATATACAGGAAGTAAGTAATAGCGTGACGAATACTAAAATATTGGATTCAGGTCATCATGCTGAGTCGAAAATCGTTGGAATTCATTGCCGGAAAATTCATAATTATAATTTTATTTTTTTTTGGGATAAAAGTGATATCGCAATGAGTAAATAAAATATGTTACCAAAAAAAAAAACATTCAACAGCACATACGGCGAATAACTGCAATATGATCAATCAAACAAAATTTAAATATTTTATGCAATTGACGGCGCCGAACGATTAAGATTATTCACCGTACCGCACAAAGATAATACCTACGTTTGTAACGTTTACGCTAAATCTAACTAATGACTATAAATCCTTAATATCACATTTTTATGATGAACTGACTTTTGCATTCTGATAAGTATTCAAAGAAAAAAGATTTTGTAAGTTTTTCGCGACGCCGAAACTTTTGAACCACTTTCTAAGCTAATTTCGCGGATTAAAATTCTTCTGTTTTTGGACCATAAAGAGTATGGTTGCTTTTTGTAACAAATATTTTTAATCATCAGCTTACCAGGAAAGTGGAATTGTTGCTTAGTGGTGGGTGGGTGATGGACGTGGTGCTGGTGATGAGGGGTGATGGGCGGCGCCAGCGCTGGTGACGATGGCGTAGAACTATTGCACGATGAGGTATTCGACGAGGAGTCAGGGCACTGCTGAAAGTCAAACATAAGACCAATTATTACTTCTTAAAAATATACAAATATTTTCCTGCTGCTTTGTTCCCGTTGATATAGATTTTGATTATCAATTCAGGCAGACCTTTTTTTCTGATGAAAGATACCCTGTGTCCTTTTCTGTACCCTTGACAACGTGTAAGTAAAGTTTCATAATTATTGGTTGAGTAGTTAGGCGTGAAAGTGTGACAAACAAACAAACTCGCATTCGCATTTATAATATTAGTTGGGATAGAGAAGTTTCCTTACGTTGAAGTGTACCCAAAGTACCTAATACATGTATGCGTGTGTGTGTGTGTGTGTGTGTGTGTGTGTGTGTGTGTGTGTGTGTGTGTGTGTGTGTGTGCGCGTGTGTCCGCGAGGCATAGACTTACGGCGTGGTGCGTGGGCGGGGGCGGGCGGTGGCGGCGGCGGTGCGACAGCGACAGCAGCCCCGCGCCGCGCCCCGGCACCGGCGACACGTACCCGTAGTACCCTAACACACATTATCTTTTATAACGAATATGCATTAACATAGTCAAAACTACGTAATTAACTTTTTTAAAAAGTATCACGAACTTCAATGCACTTAATCACGATGAACTGTAATAAGCTGTGTTCTTCACCCCTTAATTTTCCACCCTTAGAGGTGGAATATTTTCTTCAAATTTAAACGGTTCCAACCTTAATAACAAACAATTCATTATGACAAAAAAATTGAAATCGGTTCACAAATGGCGTAGACATTGCGTAACATACATATAAAAAACAATATTCAGTCAAATTGAGAACCTCTTCTTTTTTGTAGTCGGTTAAAAATACGGATGTGAACAATATTTGAGAATTTAAGAGAAAATAAAATATTCGTATGCACACTCAATTATGCTCATCGTTTTATTGATAGAATGGGATAGCGATAAATGTTTTTATTAATTTGAAATTGCAGGTTCTCGTACTTGTACTGTTTGTGAAAATATAATGCCCGTATTGTGTATGGCCACTGGTATCGGCAGCAGACTTCAATAGACCAAAAAGATAAGCACTTCTAAATAATACTTTGTCATGATAACGACTTAAGTAGGTAAAAATTACCCCTAAATCCCTTTCAACATATTTTATCCCGCTATTAAATCAGTGGTTTAAGTGAATGTATTCTTTAAAAAAATATTGTATTTTATTTTTAGCATTCATTTTTTCTTTTAAAATTTTGCTTTAGACTGTCCCACTAGAATCAGATAATCAGATTGATAATTTCTTTGAAAGAATAATATTATGAAATCTTACCGTCTTTATGGATCTTCTCTTTGAAAGCGTCTACAAATTCCGGTGGAAGACCGCACGAAGGGGGTACTTTGCTTTCGCAGTCTCTATAATAATACAACAATGTTTATATAAATATTTTATCTACTCTAAATATTCAAACATAACAGTCACCCATCACTTTAAAGATAAACAGGTTGTAGGGGACGAGGCACGTAACGAAACACATTTGAAAATGTTAATTCCAACGATATAAATTTTAATTAGAACTATTTAGTTTTTCAGTACGCTGTCTCTTACACCCTGTTATAATCTATACCAATATAATAAAGCTGAATACATTTTTTGTTTGTTTTAACGCGCTAAAGTCTGAAACTACTAGTCGAATTCGAAAAATTCTTTTCACCAAATTGTCAGTATGTGCGTGTTTAGGGATGCCTGCTCTAAATTATTTACTTACCTTCTTGTATTACGTCATAAGGAAATGAAGGGTAAATAAAATAATGATTTTAATAGAAAATTAATTAATTACAATACATATTAATCAACAAAAAAAAAACAATAAAAACTATTATCTGGTTTAAATAGAGATGTAAGTGATTGAGTCTGTTGGAAACGAAAAATGATCGGCCTTATTCAAATTACAAAGGTACCAGTGTGAATTAATGAAAATAAATGATTAATTTCAATTGATGAGATGTATTTTTTAATAGAGTAATAATAATTATAAGACTATTATTATTAATCTTAAAAGTATTTTAACTATTGATGTTAGATGATACAGACGTATCATAGCATGAATAATTAAAATACTTTGAGTCAAAATCACCAATATCATTAAGTATCATTTTCTTCAGTGATAAGACTTTTTCAATAATATAAAACCGGAATAGCGTCATGGTTTATGTTTACCTACAATTTTTGTAAAATTACCCCGTAATAAACTGACAACACCGGCTAATCTGTCATAGATACAAACTTTGAAATAAAATATTTGTATTTATGTATTTTCTCGGAAAATAGTCTAAATTAAAACTAAACTTACTGATGAGAAGTAACCTTAGTGTTTTTATAAGGTTTTCTAGCATAGTTTCGATACAATTTAAAACCACAAACCAGCATGATTAATTGCTTTTCGCAAGCACGTCGTCGCATAGATATTCAAATGATAATGACGTCTGTCACACGCGAGTCTACGAAATATAGTCGACTTTAGTAGCGCCGTTCTGCGGCCGAGTATGTCATCTAGACAAGTATATAATCAAAGGTTACATCACGCTTCTATTCTTAGGAGTGGAGCAATAACTATAATCGCCGATTAAACCTGCAGGGCTAGTAATGCCCGCGACTTCTATCGCGTGGAAATTCTAATTTATCTCAAGAAAACCGTACATTTTACCGGGATAAAAAGTAGCCTATGTGCTATTAGAGACTATAATCTATTTCTGTGCCAAACTTCATCCAGATTCATTCAACCGTTTTAACGTGATTGGCATCCAAACATTCGCAAGTATAACAGTAGTAAGATTGCTTTATAGAAAAAAAAAAATAGGCAGTAATGGGACTGCCGACAGAAGTGAAAACTTAAAACGAAACGACGAACTTAATACGTCACATTTTTTAAGAGGAGGAGCTGACAGAACGTTTAGACAGAATGTTTAATTAACGCCCTTTAGTTGATCTATATATGCATTAATAGCGTGTCAGTCACGAGTTCAGTGCCAGTTCAGTCCCCATAGCAAAAGTGCACAAACATGCCTAAAGAAGTTTTCACTAAAAATTATATTAAATTACAAATAAATGTAACGTACCTGTGGCACTTAAACTTGCATTCCTTGCATTTGAGTCCAGAGCCAAACAGCATTTGTTTATCACAGAAGTCGCACGTGGCGATCATATTGAACTTCTTGGTGAAGCGGTGCGCGATGTCGTGCGCCATGCAGCGACTCACCGTGGGCGTGCGCGGCGAGCGCGGCGCACCGCCCCCACCGACCCCGGTTGGCGCGACCTGGCAACACAAAAACGTCAACAAATTTTATCCTTATTCTAGAAACACCAGAATACTAACGAGGTTGTGTAAGAAATAATATGGAAGTCTAATGACATTAAGACTCCTTAGAAATATACCTCAAAGGATTGTACAGGTTTTTGAAAGGTCAGTAACGAACATCTGTGTCCCCTGGAGTTACAAGCGTTGATAGGCCACGGTAATGGCTTACCGTCAGGGAGGGTGTATTATTGTTTGTCAACGAAGTGGTATAAAAAACCGGTGTCGGTCTGTGCTGGTTCAGCACGTAAATAAGTAGTTTAGTTTTAGTTTTAAGGTAGCTCGACTGGCTTCGAGCACAACAGGGACCCATTATCAAGGAGCTATAACTAGGGTTCCTTGATTAACACTCTTCTAACTAAATGCTAATGTTCCTAACATTGTGGTTAACAGTGTGGTTTGATGTCCACAGTATCATTTTGGAGTCGCTTAGGGTAACAAATAATAATAGAATAGTTCTTTACTCACATTATTATTATAATAGGCTGGCGGTCGATGTAAGGGTGTGGTTTCCGACTCGGTGTCATGAGGTGAAGCGGGAGGCGTACCTTCCGCAGTACCCACTGCCGAGGATTGGCTATTGTCGCTGCAACAATATAAATTATAATAATAATTATAATATTCATAGATATTATTACACATCTACGTATTACACGCTATCTAGACTCAAACTAAGCAGAACTTGTACTATGAATTCTAGAACATGGATAAATATAATAACATGTTTTTTTCTGTAAATACTTATCAAATACATAAATATTTCATGTCATGTTGTTATTCGCGATGAACTCCTAAACTAGTGAACCGATTTTAATGAAATGTTGCACAATGTGGTGCAGTTTGGTCCAACTTGAGAGATTGGATAGTTTTTTTTTTGGCAAATTACTTAACTACAGCAACACGTGGCCGGGTAGTTAGTATGTATCTATATATAAATTTTTAACACGACTCCCGCACTAGGACTAACTGGCCTGTTGGTCTAGTGGTTAATGACCCTGACTGCTGAGCCAGACGTCGTGGGTTCTATTCCCACCCAGGACAAATAATTATATGATGAGAATGGTCATGTGTTCTGTGTCTGGGTGTAATTTATCTATTATATGTATGTATTTAAAAAACTATAAGTATGCTTATCAGCAGTCTGGTTACCATAGTACAGGCTCTGCCTAGCTTGAGATCGGACGGCCGTGTGTGAAGTTTCTATTATATAATTATTCCTGTGTCACAAGGGACTTTACAAACATAGAAACAACAGACCCAAAAAACACCCAGACTAGGGACAACTATTTGTGGATCACACAAATTTAGGTCTCGTGTGGGCATCGAATCCACAACACTTGGCGCGGCTTAGTAGCAAGGTTACAAACAACCAGATTAATTCAAATAGACATTTTCACACCTATAAACATTTGTACGGAATGGGCATCGAATTCACGACACTCGACGTGGCAGTCTAATTACTGTCGCGCGCTACATAGAAATGATTAAGATACGGTGCAAATTGTTCACATTTCTAACTCAACTAGTTATGTAAAATACGGATTAATTTAAAAAGTATAGAAGGCATACGCACCTGAGGTCTGACGCGTCTGGTCTCACGGAGAGCTGAGACTCGTGTGAGCGAGACTTGGTGAGGGCGGCGGGGGGCGGTAGGGTCGAGTTTTGCTTGCGCTTGCACACTGGGGTTGGGGGGGATTTGCCGCCTGCTACTGTAATGGTACAATCAACATGAGGTCGAATTTTTGAGTGACGTCACAATAGTGTTGACTAATCAAAGCATTTATTTAAAATGTGACTTGATCACAATACTGATTTTTAATCGCCCACCGTAGAATGCCAATATAAACCGTGGTGATTAAAAATCGTTTCGTAATAGATTTCTCCCTACAGACGAAATTAATAATCGGGGGATCTCCATAAGTTTTAAATGTAGTATGTTTTTCGTTTGTGTTTTTATTTCCTTATAATTAATTCATCCTAATCAATCCTTTAATTATTAAACTAGTAATTGGACAACGTAAATGTTATCCACTACTTAACCGACGAAGTAAATGGAGGGTGTTTTTAAGTCAACCCGTATATTTGCTTTTTTTTTATGTATTACCACCCATTACCTTTTACAGGGTAGTCCAGTTTCGATAATTATTTTTTATTACGATAAAGTATACTACGAAGTTGGTCCCGTTTAAATAAAAAAAAAAAAAAAAAATGCAGTGTAGAAAAATAGGGAATGAGTCATTGTTGTTCATACACTGAGTTTTCATCTGTGAACCGATTTTGTTGACACTCGGCACACATAAATGCAGTTCTAATAACACTACAGCTATCATTTTCATTTTACATAATAATTAATTTGGTTGTTTGGTACCGACTCAAAATTATTTTGGTATTATCATTAGTATCAAGAGTTTAGTAAGGCTAACAAGTTTTTTTTAATTATTTTTTTTCGCTTTATCTTTTTCCACAGTATGTCACCCAAAAAAAGAAATCCATAAATCCGAAGACATAAAGTATGCCTCCAACATAATATTAACTTTAGAGATGGTTAGCCAAGTGGGGACATATACCTTTCTTTGAGTTGGTATTCTGATGTTCGTTATTATGCCGTGCTCTGGGCGCCCGAGGAGAGGCTCGTACGTGTCGTTCCCACGAGTCCCAGAACAGCTGCAGTTCAGTATTACCCTCGCCTCGGCCCAGCGCCTCTGCGGAATACAAAACACAAGATCTAAATTTTTGGCAACAAATAATTTGGAAGAACTTTATGGTGGTACTCATTCTCTGTATGTACATATTATGACATAAAAGGTGTGTTTATATTTATGATGCATTGTTATTATTAGAGACCAGATTATATGCAACACGTGGGGAAAAAAAAAAACGTAACCCTCATAGGATCACTTTGTGCCGTCCGTCCGTCTGTCTGTCTGTGAAGACCCTTTTTCTTAGGAACGCGTGGAGGTAATCAAGCTGGAATTTATATCAAATACTCAGAGCTGTAAAAAAAAAAAACTTCTAAGCCAACGCAATCAAAAGATACAGCCATGCTTCGGCACGTATGGGCCGGCTCGACTCCGCTCGATACCACGGCGTCACAGAAAACCGGCAATGAAGCAATGCTTGCATTGCATTTCGCCGCGTGAGTGAGGTTACCGGAGGCGCTAACCCTTCAATCTCCCCTATTCCCGTCCTTCCCCTCTCCCCTCTCCCCCCCCCCCCTCCCTCTCTTCTCGTACTCCCACCTTGAAGGGCACTTTTACAGCCCGATATAGGATTACGTTAGGTTACGAATGTATAGCAGTAGGTATGGATGATTTTGTAGGCCGTGATTTAATCTTTTACGTAGTAACTAGTTAATACTGTGATTTGGTCGGCAACAATGTAAGATCTATCTCTTTAACTACCTTGATGGGAAATACTGTACTTAAATATAGCGAAAATATGCCTCATCACTAGATCTTAGATAAAAAAAAAACCGGCCAAGTGCGAGTCGGACTCGCGCACCGAGGGTTCCGTAAAATATATGATGTAACTAAAAAATTACTGTTTTCGCAATTTTTCCTTTACCTGTGCTATAAGACGTTGCTTCGTACCAAATTTCAAGATTCTGAGTTCACGGAAAGTACCCTGTAGGTTTTGATTCCCTTAAGAGTGTCGGAAATTTGCGGCATAAACGGCTGTATCTTTAATTGCGTTGGCTTAGAAGTTTGATCTTTTCACAGCTCTGAGTATTTGATATAAATTCCAGCTTGATACCTCCACGCGTTCCTGAGAAAAAGGGTCTTCACAGACAGCCAGACAGACAGACGGACGGACGGACAACAAAGTGATCCTATGAGGGTTACGTTTTTTCCTTTCGAGGTGCGGAACCCTAAAAAAGGAAAAAATCTCCAAATACAAATAATTATGAAATGCAAAACGAAATAATCCGGTCCCTAGTTATTACGTTTACTGTATTATACTTTCTTGGAATAAACAATTATTTAATCTAGATTATTTAACAGCAGAAATAAAACGCTTTGTTACTAGTGCTGTTTAACCTGATACGTCCATTAATTACGTGAGGGTTTCAGGTTTTTTTTCTGCCAAAAACAGTGTGTAGAAGTCAATCTTGAGACGTTACATGGGTTCTGTCTTTAATATTAGTCTCAGCTATTCTTAAATATAAAAGTAGTTAATGTTGTCGCCGAATCAAAAACTCTTATTTATTTGATTAATACTACTATAATAGATAACACAGTTCACTATTTAATAAAAATAAGTTGATAGACATTATTTTGACTGGTTATACCGGTAACGCAATACTATTAGTCGATGGATAAATATTAACGAATAGTGGGGTTATAAAAGGGCAGGAATAAGTGGAGAACTCTTGAATTGAGTACAAACACAGGTACGAACAACTTGGCAGTTACTGTTAGTTAGTGATTTTCATAGTTTATATCAGTAGTTTTGAGACTGTTACTTACATAAAGCAAAATATGTTTTTTTAATAAAGCAAAAGCAATGAAGCAGTGTTACGTATTTACACTAAAAATACGCATTTAGAAAATCTCACGTGAGATTATTATCGAGCCGGGAAGTCGAAAAATCGCCAAAATCACCTTACGTAATTAGTGGACGCCCCCTTATCATACAATAACAGAACACAATGACTTATTACAGCACAAACGTCTTTATCCTGTATATTGCTTCCAACATGTCTGATGACGTCTGACTGGACATTATGATATGGCCATAAATGGTTATTAACTTCCCTAACCTTGAAATCCATTATCATTTACTACGTTAGTCTAGTCTATTCACTTACCGATATAAGTTCGAAGGCGGTGCATCGCTCGACAGAGCCGTAGCACCTCCTCATCTCGTGAGCCGGCCAGCAGCGCTCGCATCTCGTGGTCAGACCTTTCTCGAAGGGACTCGAGTGACGCCAAACGAGATACTACAGCCTGGAGGCAATGTAATGATTGTTTTTAATTTAAAACTTAAGAAGGATTTGGCCACTACTGTTCTTGACTTAATCGCCTTAATGCTTAGTTAGTTTAGTTTTACGGTTGCACAAGTGAGGACGGAACGAGGGACTAATTAAAAACGCGGAGAATATATCAGCGATTTAGATACTTTTTATATGGATTTAAGTGACTTAAGAGCCATTTTTGAATGCATTAGGGTTTAAGGTGAGTGTTCGAGCGTTCTGAAAGTAGCAACCATCCTACTCAAACATTAATGTCTGCTATCGTTGCTGTCTTCTACAAATATTCAGTCATAATTTTAATATTCCCTTAGCGTCCTAGACTACGGACATCGGAGAGGATGGTCGCTTGTCAACGACAGTGTTTTGTTTTAGGACCGAAATTATATATAAATCGCTACCAAAAAAAAATAATTAAATCATTCAGGTATTTTCGTGTTACTGCTCCGAATGCTCATTTTCAAATGAATGTATCTCAAAAACATTCTTTGTCAATTATACAATTTTGAGACAGAGTGTGATTGTACTCAATTATGTAGTTGAAAAAGTCGCTATTTACTTAAGTGTCTTTCAACGTGTTAAGTGCCCCTTAACGATTCCTGCTTTCCTGAGAAGCAACCAATGAGGACAGGAGCGAGGAATGCGTGACAAAAGTGGATAAAAAAAATGCCCTTAGTTACAAAAATTAAAATGCAGAGATTCAACTTCAGAGGAGTCAAAGCAGATTTCTGTTAACATCAGAATCTGTTAAGGTCAGGAATGTGTGTGCGTAATTAATATCCACGCCCATATCATTAAATGTAATGTTTAACATGTGCAGGCACGGAGATATGACGTAATGAATAATTCGTCATGTCACCTTCTATCTATACTTTTCGTTATCTCGATAAGCATTTGTTACAGTTCTATAGTTTTTACAAGTGTTAACATCATCTTTACCCAATTTACGTCACCAGTTTTCTATTCGTATCACCCCATGGATTATATTATCGATACTTGGTGCACCACCGTAGGAGCTATGGCATTATAAGATTTACACACCTTCCCACCCCTTTACAACACTACTGATATAATAAAATCAAATCATTTTGTATGCGGGAAAAGTGATACAGATATGATGGTAAAAAAAAAAAGTTGACCCTTACAATTCACCAAAATTGGCATGCAAATACAATGGTTACAAGACCAGCACTGCATTAATGCAACCATTCAAAGACAGAATTATGTTTTTTAAATGTCATCAAAAAATAAAAATAATGTCAAGATATTTAAACTAAACTCAAATGATCCCAATGACTTATATAACAAAAACACCATGTTAAACAAGGAACACCTACTCGCAACAAAAATATGTCTTATCCAGTCCCAAAAAATTATTTCAATGTGTACTACTTTTCCCGCAAACAAAATGATTTGATAATATTGTTTTCCTGCTGGTAAATTGGCAGAACTCATTAATACAGTATCGTGTGTGTGGCACTAATAACAACTTAGCATGAGGTTGACTTTGTGCTTGCGATGGCAAAATTGACTAATCTAACCTTACAAAGTTTTAATAAAACGATAATTAGTTTTTATTTGGTGGTTACTATAGCCACACACTCATCACAGTCGTTATCGCTGTTCTCTGCGCTTCGTGCCCCCAGTGATGAGCCGACGTATCAAACATTTTGTGAAAGTTTCATACAGGTAAATGTTCGATGTCACGGTTGGTGCATTGTAAAAGTGGTCTGGATAATTCGATGAGAAGAAATATAACGTTTTGGATCTCCATAGTAACATGTTTTCTTTACACTAGGTAGTGTAGGAACAATCACGATTCTAGACTTGATAACAATTTATAAATATATAAAGTCAACAGTTACAATTTATCATCTTTTGTTTAATAATTTTACATTTCACAGAGCAATCAATTGTTGCAGTGATTTTGTGTGTTGTTCTATAATTTTTTTTTTTTTTATTGAGGATTTTGAATAATTGATGATCAATTTTGAATTAGAGGACGTCAGATGAGCAATCTAATATAAAGCTAAATCGCAAAGAAGAAAAAAAGAGCGCTTTTACTATCGACGCGCGCGTATGCCTTTTATATATCAATATCAGATCAGGATGTTAACATAATTCAAAAGGATTTGGATTCGGTCGCGTGGTGTCAAATTAAGTAGATGTTGTTAAACGGTAAAATATAGAAAGATTACGACGAAAACACCAAATTAAAAACGGGAAGTTTTTTGACAGGAGACTAAATTTTTCAAAACCGGTTTCAGTCAGGTTTATTCTGTTTCTTTCTCACACCTAGGTTTTTGTATAAGACTTAGTATCTCACTCGCACACTTTGTTCGTCTATTAGGCTAGTATACTAAGTTTATGTCTTTACCCACCACCCAGAAAAAGTTTTTGGCTCTGCTTCTACTATCAATAGATTATGCAAGCTACAAAACCCCTGTAGTGTTTCTGTAGACGTATTTGCAGATATATAAACTTACAAAATGGTTTCTAGTAGCTGTTAAGAACTACGATAAGTCAACAACAAATTAACTTAGAATGTAATTTCTTTAAAGAAACTTCGTAAGTGAGCCTTTGTCTAACTCCGTATGAGTTAGACAAATATAATGTCATCACTCACCTCAATAGAGTCGGGAGAGAGCCCCACTACTCTGAGCCACTGCGCGAGGCAGGGCACATCAACAAGCTCCCGTCGCAACTCCTCGCGGAAACTGGCCTTGATAACCAGCTGCTGGGAGAAGTGCTTCACTAGTTTACCCTGTAATTTAAAAGAAATGCTTTTAGTATAGTTATGACGAGAGTACAGCTAGATTTATTTGCAATTATCATGGAACCATTACTATAACTATAAAGCATCCATTAGACACGCATGTAAAATTACGTAGCAGTACCAAAAAAAAGGAGGTACGGCGTAAAGCTTTCTGGTCGGTTTAGAGCCTTCCGCCTGAGGAATCCTGAACCCTGCAGAAGACTCCGGTAACACGCACTACTAGCGTAATAATGTATTTCTTCTGGCTGCTAGGGTCACCTGGGCTTCACACGGGCTGGACACTGCCGCCATGCCATGCGACTATCAACGTTTATTGGTAATTGCTTACTATAAGACGGAAGGTGTGTTTTTGTTTGCCTCCTTTGTGGCTTAGATACGCCACAAGCTTTATGTTCAGCTTCAGTTATGACACCAATACTTATTATGCAGAACAGAACAGACAGTTATGTTAGAGGGCTCGTACTTCCTAACAACAGCCAGTTCGAGTAACAGGTACGCGAGCCCTCAGCTGTTCGAGCTGTTACTTACACTGGCCAATCCATCATTTTTTTTATGGTCCTACACCCTGGCTCTCTCTCATGACGAATAAAACTTTATATTCAGACAGATATATAAGCGCCATTAGGTGCTGATAACTTACGCAATGTACTTATTCTTTTTTTTATGGCATAGTGGGCAAACTAGCAGATGGGACATCTGATGGTAAGTGACTATCGCCGCCCATGGGCACCTGCAACTCAAAGAGTCACAAATACGTTATCGGCCTTTAAGGTGGGAGTAGGGGAAGTGGGGAAAGAGGGGGAGAAGGGGAAAGAGAGGAAGAGGAGGAGAGGGAAGGGTTAGGGCCTCCGGTAATCTCACTCACTCGGCGAAATACAACCAAGCATTGCTTCACTGTAGGTTTTCTGTGAGGCCGTAGTATCACTGCGGTCGAGCCGGCCCATACGTGCCGAAGCATGGCTCTCCCACTGACATATCTAAGCAATATCCCTTTCCTTCCATTGCCTTGTCTTCTTATCAATTTTTGTCTAAAAGACTACTTAGTTCGTACTGTTATGGATATTTTAAAACGAAATTCAGCCCAATCTGTCTAACCAGTCTTCTTCATTTTATTTTCATTTATTTAAAGAAAGATTTAAAAAACCTTTTAACAATTAAATATGTTTTCAACTTGTCAAATATTCTATTGCTAAATGCTTCAACTTATAACATTAACATTAAACAAATTCATTCCTAAATATTTCACAGTAGGTAAACTATCAAATGCTAACACCAGGCGCTGGCTGCTAATATTTACAAAACTAAACCACTTAACCACGGACTAGACGACAAAAATCTGAGCATACCTGACACTAATTTGCATTTATTTACAAATTAAAATATGCTTCGTTGATAATTGACATTTTGGCAATACATTTTTATTTATTTCTGACAGTTTTACAAATATATTATAATATAAAAAAAAATCCATAAACATATAAAACAAAGTCCCCCGCCGCATCTGTCTGTCTGTTCACGATAAACTCAGTAACTACCGAACGGATTTTCATACGGTTTTCACGAAAAGACGGTGTGATTCATGAGGAAGGTTTAGGTGTATAATTCATTAAGGTTTTGTGTAACATGGCTGAAATATGACGAAGATTGTTGAAGATGTCAGAAAAAAATCGATACATTTATTATAGGCTTTGCGTGCGTGCGAAGCCGGGGTGGGTTGCTAGTTATTAAATAAATAGATGGTGCAATGATAAATCTTCAGACTTCCTTTCAACTTTCCAAACAATTCTCAAAGTGACGGCAATAGGCTTGTTACGTCTTATTACGTGAGTACGGTTAAAATATGGATGTTTAATAGGCTTCTGCCTACCCCTTCTACGGTACAGGTGGGATAGTGTGTATGTAAGAATATACATATAGTATTAGAAACGAATATACAATAAGCAGTACTGTGTTATGACACTTGTACTAATTGTTTATGAACACTATTTATGTGCCCTGATATGTCAGTAAACTATTCATTATCAACTATACAGTAGACACAAACATTTTATATATGTTTGACAAGTGTTAAACGCTAATTGAAGAAAACAGCGGCAACGTTATGTCTAATGGCACTTCACATTGCTTGTTCGTGCAAATATTTGTATGTGTAAGTGGTTAAAGCAGAACCAATTCGAATGCACGTAGAAGAAAGTACATCGCGAATATTTACACTTTTTAGGTAAAGGAAATCGAACACGTAGTATAGGGGTGTTATGTGGAAATGTAACCACCCGCACCTGTTGTTGGCCTAGTGGTCTCTGACTGCTATGGTACAGGTCGTGGGTTCGATTCCGACCTGAGTCTGGGTGTTCTTTGTGTCCGTTGTTTGTATGTTTGTAAAGTCCTCCGCGACACAGGAGTAATTCCTAATGCGGGAGTTGTCTTATAAAAATATAAAAAAAAGGAATACTAAAAACATGTGACCAATGTCATTATCAAGGTCTCTTGTACTAATTAATGTATTTAACTAGATTCTTACAGCCTTAGCAGGCCACTGTCACTCGATGTACTTGCACGCTTACTACCTACTAGCCCTGGTCTGCCGGCGGACGTTACTGCATACCGCAGTCTAGGTTGCCGACAGGAAGACCGGTTGACACTGACCTTTAAAAGGACAAGAGCTGAGACTTGTCGAGACTGCCCACGATGAAAACATTTAAACAAAAATAACCCACATCGCAAGGTAGAGGCTCGAAGAACAACCCATCAAGCAATGGAGAGAATCGTTTGCATGCTCGTCGCTCGAACTTCTTAAGAGCAGAGTAGTTTGCTCTCTTTTAAGTAGACGGTCGCCAAGAATCGCAGTTAGGAGCTACAGAAGATGGTAGGTCAGTAGATAGGTAAAGGGTCGAATTTAGCAGATACTTCATGTACCCAGTGATTACCCATCTCTAAAGATGGGTAATCACCCGGGTTTTTACCCAGTCGTGGGGCGATTACCCATCTTTAGTTCTGAGTTTGTCATGCTTGCCTAGTAGAAATCCTGCTAATGGTGGCGTGTATGTCTGATCATTCGGGTCCCTTCAATATCGTGACCTAGACGATGACTGATTTGTGAGTCATGCTCGTGAAAGGTGCCATTAGTTGGGACTGGTCAAGTCTGGACTTAAACTATAGTAGCCATTTTCTAAGGTCGGGGAAAAAGTTTCTTGGTATTTTATAACGGGTGTAAGGTACGGCCTGCCGAATCTTGAAATAGTAGATTCAGATCATCATTATGAGTGGAAAATCATTGGAAATTTCTGCCGGAAAAAATATATGCGCCATTTTGTTCGATAACTTGTTGCCATCTTGCAGTGTACCATTCTGATGAAAAAACAGCGACTAGTAGTTTTGACAACCCTCTCTTGATATTAACCTAACACTACTCAAAGAATTCTGAAGAAACCGAAACAGGTGAAAATCTGAAGGTGCAAGGTCAGGACTATAGATGCATGGGTGGATGCATTAACACTTCCCAACCAAGCCCGTCGGTAAAAGCTCATAGTCATAATGAACGATGCCCTTCCGATCTCACTATACACACAGCGTCAGACTATTGCGTGTTAATCCGGGTTTCGCTACAGTCTGTGGAGCTTGACTATTCTTTGACCATGATCTTTTTCGCACGTTATTGTCGTAGGTGATCCACTATTCATCACCAGTGATCAACATTTTAAAAACCTTTAAAACCTTTTGGTTCGGTTTCATTACGTTTCAATAGAGAATCGCAAATAGATACACTATTCATTAGGTTTGTTTCAGTGAGCTCTTGCGGCACCAAAACATAGACCTTTTTTGTATAACCAGACTTTTTCAAATGGGTCAAAATTGTTTTGTGGTCAATCCTCAGTTCCTTGGTTATGTCGTAACTACTAATATGACGATGTTGCTAAACTTTTTCAAAAATGGCATCGACTTTATCCGTATGAGGATGACCAGTGCGAGCTGCATCTTTGACAACAAAATTTCCGGACTAAAAACGCTTCAACCAACTTTTTGCTACTCTTACTGACACTGCATTAGGTCCATAAACGTGACTCTTTTTTTTGCGGCTTGAATCGTATTTTTCCCTTTTTGTAATAACACTTCAGAATGTATCGTCGTATCTTCGTTAGATTCATTCACAAAAACAATTGAAAAATGGCGGGAAATTGTATTTTACTTTCTCATAATGTCCTATATTTATAGATATTAAAACCAGCCAGATACAAACAGCACAACCAAAGAGACTTTTCTTCAATTCTATACATACAAAATATGAAAATACTTTTTCCCCGACCTATTATGTTGTCCTCATAAATAATTTTCACTTATAATCGAAATAACCAGAAAATTAAAAAAAAAATCTGAAAGTGAAAGAGTGAAGGAGTTTCTTGCCTTACCTTCTCGATAGGTTCTACGTATTAAAACAAGCAACGAGCTTTACCTCTATCTTATTTCTACTGACTCCTACTCACAACTGTCAACCGACAGGCAATTAAAAATCTAATTTTTTTTTTTCGCAGAACGAAAGTATCATGCGGTCCAAAGTGTAGGTATCACTCAGTCGTTTCCCAATTGAAATTTTCGCTTAGATCCAAGGATGTCATGTCATGCTCCAATTAGTTTTTTACATTGACTCGAGGTTAACATTTATATCCATTTATATACTAATATAATTTTTTCTAAGTTCTAAATAGATTGAGTTGCAATATCTGTTATTAAGCTTTAATTAATGTGATGAGGCATCTTTCTATTAGCATTGAATCACTCGGTTAAAGAGCCCAGCTATTGTTGATAGTATTATGGCACTGATGACACACTGTCACAGCTTATGACAAACATAATATTGAGCATAAAGCTTTGATTGTTCAAGACTTATGAGCTTGTTAGCATTTAGATGTAGAATTAGTCATAAATTAGCTACTAGCATTTGTTAGACTTTTTAGACAATTTTTTCTCTGGTAACTTAAAAATATTTTAATTTATTATATTCATAAAAAAAAATTATATTTTAATAATAATTTTTTAGGTATTCTGGTATTTTTTATTATTAACTAGAAATTTAAACAATATACCTACGACTTTTGGAAATATCAGAAATGTTTTATTTTTTTAGTAATACATAGCATAAATAAGAAAAACCTCATCAAACATTAAAAAAAACAGCAGAATGAGCAATTACTTTAACATTCTAATTCTGAACAATCACAGACATTCATTTCTATTTTAATTTGATAAATCAGACATTAATACCACATTGTTGACTGGTTACTGATCCAATATTATAGTGTTCCTCATAATAGGTAGGTATCTATTATGAGGATCACTATGGCAGCTTTTTTTTGTATTTCAAAGATTAGACTTATCATCATTAGTATTTAAAAAGCAGTTTGGCGGTACCAATCGTGAACCCACTCCTAACACAAGTGTTAAGCTTAGGTGGAGCGGTTAACAAGAATACTAGTAATGTGTGACCCATGTTACTAGTAATCTTTAAAAAAAAAATAAAAAAATTACTTGGAAATTTTTAATTAAAGTTACTTCCAAAACTAGGTAGAGTCTGTAATATGTTAACCAGACTGCTGATAAACATACTTATGAATATATTATAATGTGAAGAGAATTATTTGTACCCCTTTTTAAGAAAATTTCGCAAACATTGTAATGTGACTTTTCGAATAATTACAGTTTATATATAGAAGAAGTGCAGAAAACTACAAATGTGTCTTACAACTTTAAAAATTTCGTGAAAATGGCTTAATGACATTACACGCATCCAGTATATGTGACTACCTGTCATGGTAAGTCTTTACAATGACAGCTCAGGTTATACGGGCCTATGAAAAAACCATGGTCAAAATTCTACCACCACACTATCTCTAGTATACTATTAACATACTTATATATTACTAAATACATACATAATATAGATAAATTACACCTAGACACAGAACAAATGATCATGCTCATATCACAAAATTATTATTTTGTCCTGGTGTGAATCGAAACCACAACTAAATTATGAAGAGATTTCACACACATGAATTGTTAATTATAGTTGGAATTACTAAGTAGAGCATAATGTTTTATATCATAAACTATGGCACATAAATTAAGTTCTGGTGAAATGCAATTTCTCTTTGTGTGTTTAACAGTTATTGTTGTTGTTTAAAGATATAATAATATATAACTAAAGGTTGCAAAGTTCTATATCACTCAATCAAACCAGTTGAGATTTGAGTTACTAACTTAATCAACTTTTTTTTTATAATAAAATCCATATGTATGTGTATGAATGTAGTTTATGTCAATTGTGAAGTTTAACTTATCTGAATCAAGAGAGAAGCTGTGAATTCCATTGATCAAACAACTCTCTCAAGTGGAATGCTTTTTTTTTCAGTTAAATCTATTTCTCTCTGTAATTGTTATTTAACTAATTACTTACATAAAACTTACTATAAGAAGAATATAAACTACAAGAAAGTTATTAATGTCAGGTTCGAATACGAATTGCATTGAGGAAGAAAATTTTAAAAACTTAACCAACTACGAGTCGTGTTTTCACTGCTACAAATTAAAAAAGTAAACACTCAAGGTGAGAGGGAGCGGCGCACGCGTATGCCAACGATTTCCAGTACGGCAATGAACTACTCGCCCCAGTCCTTGAGTGCAGCAAAGTCCTTGAATCCCGGCCTTTCGGATAATACTTTCAAGGGCATTGCTTATTTCCCTTGCATATATATCATCTTGTGAAGGATATCACCCTTACCTCCAGGGTCCGGATTTCTTGCTGCGTCAGCTCGGCACTCGTCGAGCATTGTGTCCTCAGGCCCTCGAGTCTATCAGCTGAAACGTCGATCATGGACTGAATAGTCTCTATCGTTTGAATTGCATCACGAACTCTCTTTCTTTCGTACTCGTTCTCTGCATCCATTACAAATATCACAGCACTGTACACGGTCCGCTAATCACTATACATAAGTAAAAAACACTTTATCATTTTATAAAAATGAATTTACAAAACATTGCAGATGTTGTATTGCCGATACAGCGGCCATATCCGAGGAAAATCTATATTTTTGTCTATGTTCAGGAAGCCATAGAGAATAGATCTCAATTTGACAGTTGTCACAAAAATTAAATGTCACCTTGGCACATTGATGAGGTAATATTATTTTGTTGTTGTTTTTTTAAACAGAGAGACTGATTTAATAATTCACTATATAATAGTAATGACCATGGAAGAGAGTAAAAATAAATATTGACAAAATTGTTATGGTATTGTTATGTTGTCTATGGTAGTGTTCACCTAATAGGTAAAATCTTTGACCTAATCAAAGGGTATTGTCATAGTGGAAAACTCTCCACATCAAAAGAAGATTTTAGTAATAACCATCAAATTGCCAATAATAAGTTAGACTACGTTTATATTACATGTTTATTCGTTTATATTTCATATCATAATGTATTTCTCATATAGCAATACAGCTACAAACTTAATGTATAGTTAAAAGGATATATATATAGCAACATAATTTACGATGAAATAAAATTAGTCTATGCCTTTTATCAATGGAGTGAAGACGTTTGTTGTGGGATTTGTTTCCTTTATTTCGCCTTCCGTCGTTTAATTAATTCTGTGTAATGTAAAAAAATAGATGGATAATAAATCTTTTTTACTTTACAACAAGTATAGTTCGAAAGTATTTTCTAAGTGTCTAAATGTAGTTTAGTATAATGTTTTTCGAACGTATATTGTTGTCTGTGTTCTACCTTGGAATAGAAGGTAAATAAATGTTATAATAGCAAACCATTATAAATAAACATTTCTCTCACTTTATAAATAAAAAAAAAAACTAAGCAAATCAATGTCTATAGAAGTAATTTTTTTTGTAGCATTTTCACTCGCTGTAGCCGAGGAGGTGGAAATTCGGGATGTAGGTGCAGACAAGGGTACAAATGTAACGATACCCTGTGGCGATTTAGCGACGTTAACTTCACCCAACGTGCAGTGGGTGCACAGGGGCAATAAGACACACCATGAAGTTTTGGTAAGTCTTAGTTTTAACTTCTGTCAGCAGAGGAACTAATGAAAAAAAAATTCACCTTTATACTTTATTCATTAAGAAAAGAACAATGTGATAAAACAACTAAGTTATCAACAGTAAATCTTTGTCCAACTTAACCTTGACTGAAGTTACTCTTTATTTGGTTTTACGATGTCCTTCCTATATTAAAATGTGCTTGAATGTTATTATTTGCTTATGGATGCAGAAATAACATTAATGTTTGTTGGATTTAGCAATTTATGATATTAAGATGACTTAACTGTCGCTGTATTATGCTTATGCATTGTTTTGTTACATATGATTAAGCTGTGTGCCCGCGACTTCGTTCGCGTGGAACTCCCACCGTCTTTGGGTAGAATTTTTAACTATTCAGGCTAATTGACAATACTTCCATACAACTTTTCATCCTCACCTTTCAACCCCGTACACCCCTTTTTTCGCATTAAAAAGTAGCTTATGTCCTTTCTCGGGCTCTAGACTATTTGTGTACCAAATTTCATTTAAATCGGTTCAGTAGTTTTGGCGTGAAAAGCCGACAGACAGACAGACAGAGTTACTTTCGCATTTATAATATTAGTAAGGATTAATTAACACCTACTGTTACGCGTGAATTTTTTTTAATTTATTTTATGATTCGAGGCTGTCTGTTTCATTCTTACATTCTATCACGCTCACACTATTCAGTCCTGCGACCCTCGTGTTATTAAACGTTTCCAAAACTGATATCAACAAGTATAAATTAAAAATAACCTTGATTTAAAAATCCCTTCAATAATTAGGAAAGTGCTGATTATCTTCGAAGGGCCGAACAGATTTTCTTGAATTATAGCGAAGAAAACTCGATCAAGTCACATTTCAAACGAAAAATTCTAAATTGGTCCATCCCTTTAGTAGCGACGATGCCACAAACGGACACAGATACACACGTTAAATTTATAACACCCTTCCTTTGTGCATCGAGGGCTAAAAATCGTATAAAATTTATAAAGAGGCTATTTGTATCAAGCAGACACATCCAAAAATAACTACCGGTCCTTCACACGAGAAACATTCTCCAGAACCTAAAGCGCTTATTATACGATAACTTTTGCTGTCTGTTTTAATACAATTGTTTGAACTGCGTGAGAAGATTCAAAACCACAGTAACCACTGGATTGTGACGGCGAGAAACCTGTCATTGTGGAGTCTTTAAGAAGGGCTTATGTTCAGCAGTTGACTTCGTTGGCTTGAGATGATGATGAGCGATGGCTGTTACGCTTGAGGAACAACCTACCGTATTAGCAAATGAAGTTCAATTTTCGAAAACTACGGTCTTTGAAGTTCATCAGTTTCTGATAAATATTCGACATAAGTTCCACTATTTTCCAATGCGAAAATGGAAAATGACATACAAAAACTATGGTGATTAATTATGTTTATTTTGACTTTATGAATAACGAATAATGAAGAACGCATCCTACACCCTAAATCTTTTAGACCGATGTGTTCTCGTAATCCTTTCCTAATCTCGAACCTCAACAGATTGACTGGCCTGTTGGTCTAGTGGTGAGTGACCCTGACTGCTAAGCCAGAGGTCATGGGTTCGATTCCCACCCAGGACAAATAATTGTGTGATGAGCACGATAATTTGTTCTGTGTCTGGTTGTAATTTATCTATAATATGTATGTATTTAGAAATATATAAGTATGTTTATCAGCAGTCTAGTTACCATAGTACAGGCTCTGCCTAGTTTGGGATCAGACAGCCGTGTGTGAGATGTGTGGAGTTATTATTATTATTCGTATAAGAAACTTATTGGAATCTATTTAAAGCTGTTTATTATACAATCCAGGTTTGAAAGGAGCACACAGTTTGCTTGTAAACGCTCTCAATACCCGCGGCATCATTCTACCATTACCAATCTTATCCCTTTCACTGTTATGTTTATGGAGATGGGCACTCCTTCGGAAATACCACACTAAAGAAACTAAGCAGCCGGTAGATAAGGCGTTGGACTTGCTATCACATGGCTTCGAACCCTACCCAAAACACTCACCGAGAACCAAGTCCCATACAGCATTCAGCTAAGTGAACAGGTTTTAACAAGAATACGTTTGACCCAACTGTTACTAGACTTACAGTTTCACGATGCGATCTTCTGTATTAAGTACTGCCCCAAGCAGAAATCTGTGTCCGTTCGTAGGGCTAGGTATAGTAAGCTGTATTGTATATATCTTAAGTGAAACGGGACGCAAATTAACTTATTTTAACAAAAAAATAGTTTTTGTTAGAATAGCATATTTTATTTTACTCACAGCGACGTGGGACTTGATTTGAGTGACATTAGACGCATCTAATTGCGGACACATTTCCTCTCCTAGTAGACAAATCTGAGAATAATTCCTCTGAAAATACGGGTGAAGTGGTTATGTCCGACTTGAACCGACTAAAACCATAGCGTGCCTCCGACATTAAACTGGTTGCTGTGAGATCACACACGGGATCTGTTAATATTAAAGTGGAGCCAACCCTCCTCTCATCATGAGAAATGCGCGCCAGAGCCCCCGCCTTTTCTGTTTCTGATAGACTGTCCTTACTGCCACCATCGTCCTTTGGTTCTAACGCCGGTCATAGCCTCGTGATGGACCACTGTGTGGTTTTAATCGGTTCCAATCCTACATAACCGCCTCTTCCTCAAGAATTTTTCCACGCGTAAAAAAAGTATTTTTTACAGCTAAGTTGTACTCTTCGCTTCCGAAAGCTACCGTTCCTATCCGTTGTCTCTTTAATATTAGGAATAAACCTGCACGTCTTATCAATTTAGTAGAATGTAAATAAAAAATGTATACATATATAAAACAAAACACTGGCCTCGCGATCTCGCTCACTGTCAAGTTGACGCTTAATTTTTTAATACGTGTTCTGCTACCAACTTAATATAATATGTATATACATTTAGACATATATTATAGTACGCATTGTATTGTCTGACAAATACGTGAGTAACCTGTTTTACGAGTACAAACACCTGTGCATACTATACTGTGAATTGTCTTCGTAAGTAATCATTTACCTATGTGCATTATGCAGATTAATATGTACGCACGTAAATTTTAATTTGCGCTTCTAGTCGAGCACTTATAAAATTTGGTCTCACAACTTACAAACAACAACCGTTTTATTATTGCATTCCTTTATTTTTCTAATTGTCCTATTATTATACTACCTATTATGTATTCTGTGATACTACTAGATGGACCACGAGCATTTGCTCGACTATATGTTATCATAAATTATTTCGCAAGTTATACATATAAGTATGTATGTACATAATAATAAAACCGGCTTTTATTAAACATTTTTAACCTTAAGTTAAAATATAACGATTTTATTGTGTCTCATTGTTGTGGTTTACAATACATATAAGGCCCTACTATGTGGCCATATTAGTATGTGGCCTAGCGATGTTAGTCAGTAATTTAAGGTTCGTGGACGAAGTTTACTCAGAATAGAATTAATTTCCATAAAATATATGGGACCATAAGTAAATTCAAGTAAATAAGTGCAAGGAGTCTCAGTAAGTCAGTCAGCTACTATTCTAGAAGGTTTTTTTTTATACATAATGTAAACAATCACACAGGGCGCCTAATTATATGTTACCGCAGTCTCGAAGTTGAAGATGTGATGGAATGATTGAGACAAGGAATATCGATTTATATGATCGCATGATATAATAATCGCATTCTAAATATAGCATATTTACTACTTTATAATTGCAAATACGATTTAATTATGGCTATTACAATCCGTTTCGCATAAATTACATTCGATGTGATTTTTGATAATGTTATATTTTATTCGTAACTAGGTTAGTAAAAAAAAAATTCGCTCTATTTTAGTATTCTTGAAATTGAAATGCAAAATTGTGTTAAAACTCACGGGTCAATCGATGGACTACGTTTCGAGTATTCCGAGCACAAAATTATGAGAGGCTTTCTGCTGGAATTTAGGCAGTTAAACTGTTCAAGTGCCTAGGTATATATGCTACGGTTTATACAGGATTATTAGCTAGCAATGTTTTTTTCAGCTAGTCAGTGTCATCGGCGCTCCATGGGGCGGAGAATATGGTCGATAAGTATAAATATGGTCGTAAGTGACGCAACCTGATCATTCCATAAGGCGGAACATATGCTTGTTTGCCAAATCAGTAGTAAAAATTAAATCAGAGCGATTTATTACAGGAAAGGGATGATAAGAGATAAATCATAAATTCTAATTATAATTTAGCTTGACTCTGTCTCTCGGATCTTATAAGATTTTTATCTTTTAGTGAATTTTATCTATGAAATAAAATCCACCATTTGGATAATACTCACAGCTGTCGAGATTATCATCAGTGAGCTAACGAGGTCCTTCTGTAGAGTTTTAAAGATTTTTTTTTAGTGTTAGCGACGTGAAATTCTTGATATAACTAAAATTAAGCTTTTAGACTATGTACAACTGATATTAATTCCCCAAATCATGCCATAAGGAATTTTGTATTACGTCAGAACTTTACTAACAAAAAAATAATTAAATATACAATACAGTCTAGTTAAAACATAGATGGCTCGGTACATGACACAAATGAAACATGTCCAAGGGTTAGATTTAAGAGAAAAGAAAACTTCCCTTCGTCCGGCTACTACTCATTTAGAATGATTTTTGCTGATTTATGCTACAGATTATAAGAGTTAACAAAAGAAATCGCAACCAAACGTATCTTGTTAAATCACTGATAGAACACAGAACAGATCACAATATTTACTGGCAAAATTATGTCTAGCGTTATAAACTCAACATAATTGCTACATTACCACTGTATCAAACTCAAACTCAGCGTTGAGGGCCTGAAATAAACTTGTACGTATAAGTATAGCTGGCCATAGGGCAGAGTTCTATCTAGATTTTATTAACATCGCTCTTGTTTAAATTGCCCATCGAATTAATAATGCTCATTGTTTTTTAAGATTATCACAAAATTCTTCAAATTACAATAACCATTAGTGCATAGTAGTAAGTCATTTAAATAGCTATATTTAGAACATTAATACGCCTCAATTTTATTATTATGTTTATTATATGTATATTAGAATGATTATATGCATAATACTGGAAATTATAACTATAATAGTAGCGGTTATTATCACGAACGCATAATGTTGAAGTTAATGATAATATATTTGCCTATGGTTAGTAGACCCAAACTATTATGTGTCTTATCAGTTTAGAGCTAGAGCTTTTTTGCTTTGACTCCGCCTGAACTACAAGGATGTTATTTGATGATAATGAGGTCGTTATGGCCTTCATACTAAATTGGCGTGACTGAGGAGAATTCTTTTTCAAACATTTTTGAGTTTTTCTTTTTAACTTTCGGTACCCCGGAAGCCGGTTTACTGAAATGCTAATTTCTGGCATTTTTCCCGCACAAGACAATTTTGTCTAATTTCTTGTATTCCTATATAATCCTCTAATATATAGAATAGTATTTGGTTAATCGTCCCTTCGCAACTTTATTTCTATATTATGAACGGCGAGGTATATCATATTCTTATTTCGTTGATTACATCTGTCTAACGAAAAATTTCTTTGGTCGATTTCCACGAACATTTCTCTGCCATAAAAGCCACAACAATAGCTACCGGGACAATATTTTCGCTACATATTGTACAACTTTCCTTCTCCAGTTCGAATGCCTCGTTCGATTCATTGATTTTGTTCCTTTTTCAAAGCGCGTCCTTCAATAAATTCCCTTTCGGGGTTTCTATACAACATACATGTTCTGTAAAGCCGTCTTATTTATTCTGGATACCTTTATTCTGTCTCGAGTCGTGTCGGTTTACTTTAACTCTAAATTTGAAAAAAAAGCGTCTGATGCTCCGAGCTTATTTGCGTATTTTAATTTAATTCTACAGCCAAAATTGTAAGAACTCTATTATGTTTACGGTCAAAATTGCAATATATGTATATTGCCGACTCAAATCTAAATTTAGTAGTATAAGTTCATTTACATTATCAGCATATCGACCAACCGATGGAGCGCTGCATAACCAATCAAAATACTGTAACTTTCAATCAACTGCAGGCACGGCAATTACAGGTTTCGGGATAAAGTTATTAAAATGAAAATGGGAAAATCTTCATCATCATCTTATTTATAGCCAATAAGTTTCTACAGAACGATGTTTTTTGAAGTGAAAACTTTTGGTATGGGGAAAAGGCACCGAGCTCGCGTGACCGGCACGCACAGATACATACATACAGATGCGTCTTTAGACACGTCTGGCACTTTTGGTATGGAGAAAAAGCACTGAACTCGCGTAATTGTTTTCAATTCTGACATGCAGCCCTACGACTGACAGTTTCTTTATAAATTTTAATGAAAAGAAACTGATTGGACATGACAGTCTACTATCGTGTTTCTCCAGAGTTATTTTATAAGCATAAATAATGAAAGCGATCCTTAGTTGGCCATTCATTATTAGCAACTTGTGTATTGTTTCTTCCTTAGCTATTATTAGATCAACGAAACACAATAGACAGGAAGGGGGAGTGACTGAGAGCTTACTTCCGTGCTGACTAAAAAGAGCCGCCTAAGGAGAGAAAAGTATTTGTTGCTTTAAATATACATATATCTATACAAAACTAAATTTCTAAACAAGCGCATGTTTCAATGCTCAGTTGTTACTGCTGCCAACAAAGTCACTAGCAGCATTAATGTCACTCGAGCATTGCCAGACCTATTCTCCAAGGGAACTCTGACGACCCTTCTTTTTTTTGTACTTCTTCATTCCTGAAGATTAACCGTCAGCTTCTTACATACATCTTTATTAACGGCCAAGCGAAACAAATGTTCCACAGTGGTAATTCGCCAAGTGCTTCTTTTTCCTGGCGACCCTAGTTACCACCAAAAGTACACTTAAAGAGCTGGTTATCCATTGTCTTCTGAACGATGTTAATGCTCCCCTAGAAGGGCAGGTGCTTAGCAGCAGTCTCCTGTGTCCTAGCTTCAAATTGCATATACAACTGTTCGTAATCTAAATTTCTGACCTTAAAAAATCCTTTGAGTAATCTTACACCCATCTGCTACTGTGCATATGATAAGTCACTATGGATATCCACGTTCAGCAAAAACAGACTAAAGTGTCTTCTAGCGAAGACAAATCTAACTGCGAAATAACTACTGATCCTACATCGTGCGATAAAAGTTTTCGTATTGATTAGACCGTGTAAGTTACGTCATATCGAAAAACTTACAAAAACGTCTTTCCTGTAAATACTTATCACAATGAAAAAGCCAGTTTTTCATAAAAAGATTTACTGTCATTAGTTTGATTTGCGCTACGCAATTATTTTTGCGCGGTACGGTGAATGACCTTTAAGGTCATTCACCGTACCGTTCGGCACCGTCAAAACTGATGATTGCATAAAATGTTTAAATAATGTTTAAATGTTGTTTGATTGATTACATTGCAGTTTTTGGCCGTATGTGGTATTTATTGATATTTTTTCGCTAAAATGTTTCGTTTAAATCAATAACTGTGATACCTATTTATCTTTTGACCAAGAAAATGTAAAATTTTAAAAAAAAATATGAATTTTCCAACAGCTAATTCGAATGATTTTCGACTGAGAATGATTATATAAATCCACTGATTCAGCATTCGGCCCGCTGTCACCTACGTCTATATGTAACTTTATGTACCTATATCACTTCTTAAGATCCACCGTAGGGTAGGTATAATATCGAAATATTATCTATATGCATCGATATAAATGTACTACGTACTAGATATGGCGTTTGGAACACAAAATTTGTCAAACTTAGTTGTGGTTCCGGAGCTACAACGAGCTCATTCGCACTTCAACTGTGGTTCAGTGTGCATGTGTTAGCTACACATCAGCGAGCGTTTCGTATTTGTTAGAAAACGTAAAAATATACTTGCAAGTTATTTTTTCATCATTATATTACATTCGGGTAATTAAAAACCAAAATTAGTACTCATTATAACATGATTATGTAGCAGAAAATAAATGCAGTAAAATAAGAGAAAAATTTAAATTCTTAGTAGTACCTTGTACATGTTTTTGGCCATTAAAACAATAACTCTATCTCACTTCTATCAATGAATAGCACCTCGCGCTGTCTCGCTTTCACTAAGGAAGAACTGTAAGCAGGAACTAATTTATCAGAGATTAAAACGTTGCAGAACAGAAATTCGGCCTTGTTCGCCTAGAAGTGCTGCCGATGGTGGCGTGTGTTGGGTCGTTCGGCTCTCTTTAATATGGTTGAGGTGGACGATGGCTGGCGCTTGCATCATGCTCGTGATCGAATGCCGCTGGTCGGAGCTGGTCATTTCGTTATTTACTTGCTATTACTTACGTATAGTAGTAATTTGCGCGACTGATTATGATTTTAAAACAACACGTTACATTGTCTTCACATTTCATTTGCGCTTATAAGCAATGTAACCAGAGATTTGCAAAAAAGGTGTTGAAAAAAGAGTGTCCTTGGAGTTTCTTGCCTGTTTTTCTCCACAGGATCTACTTATTGGAACATGCGACTAGCTGCACGACTGACTTAGTCACTGATAATTCAAAAATACCTATAATTGGTTCAATGGAAATAAATTATTTAATTTAATTTGTAACGTTACATTAGTAAAGACCAGTCAAAGTTTAACACTTATTTATTTATTGTCGTTTTTTTTAAGTTTTAAATTAATAAACAAATTCAATATATTTTTTGTTTATTTAAACACGAGTTCTTATTTAAGTTAAATGTCCGTTATGTTTTTTAATTTAGTCTATATTAGCTCATCCAGCATAGGTTCGATGAACGAAACGCATAAGCGCCATTAAAATCACGGCGCTTGCGACCTTTCAATCGTGAAAAATTTTACGCCCCAGTGCGCTGCAGCGATGCCCATTCCTAGTGTTTGGTTATACAAATGATGATTGTTTCAGCGGTGTAGCGTTGATTAGTTTTAAGTTTAAACAAAACCGAATAAAATTTCTTTAAGTGATAGCAACTCCTTATATTTATCTCAATGTCATTACTTACAAAATCACTAAAATAAAAATAAAAAAATCTACATAATACAGGTATTTCGTTTTATATGGATACTAGCTGCACCCCGCGGCTTTGCCCGCGTTGAAATCGATGTTTCGCAAGTTTCGCAAGGTTTACGTTTACTAAAATATTAACACCTTGGTAGGTACTACGATAGCCGGGGATGATAGCAAATTATTTTTTAACCGTGTTTATAATACACAAACTTTCGCATTTTATATTAGTATTAGCAACCCGCCCCGGCTTGTCACGGGTACAAATTATACGGCTAAACCTTCCTCATGAATCACTCTTTCTATTAGTGAAAACCGCAAAATCCGTTCAGTAGTTTTTCAGTTTATCGCGAACAGACAGACGTGGCGGGGGACTTTGTTTTATAATATGTAGTGATTATTGGAAGTAGGGAAGATGCAATGTCAATTTATTTCCATATCGTGTTCACTGACGGAGAAAATAAATTGTCTTCTCTGGTAAGTGTTATCTCACACATGTCTGTTGAGTTACTATCATCTGTCCTTAGTACCTTCGCAGGTACAGCTGGGTTTTTTATTTTCTTTTTTTCGAGAGAAACGTATCGTTAGGTATCGATCCGAGAATTCTAGGGCACGTTGAAAAAACCGAGTAAAGTGGTTTTTCGATCAAATTTTCGAGTGTGGTGCTGCTCTCTGTCGTACCGCCAATACTTATTTTGCGACTCTCCTGTCTGCTTAGATAACATACATATCGGTAGCGAACTAGGTCTACTTATTTCACTACCATCCTACTAATATTATAAACGTGAAAGTTTGTGAGGATGTATGCATGTATGGATGTGTGGATGTATGGATGTTTGTTACTCTTTCACGCAAAAACTACTGAACCGATTGCGATAAACCTTGGTATGTAGATAGCTGAAGATCTGGATTAGCACATAGGCTACTTTTTATCCCGATATTCCTACGGCATCGTGACTTACGCGGGTGAAACCACGAGGCGCTGCTAGTCATAAATATTTTTTGGAGAGTAACGGACATGTAGCACCAATTTTTCCGCACTATCTCAGAGCTGCTGGAGGAGAGTGCTACTAATATAGTATGAATGCCATCGACAAGCCAACATTTTAACCCAAAAATTACAACAAACGTATTACGGTGTTTGTTCGATAGTGCTGTTCGAGCAGTGTTGCCGTCGTTGGTAGTGCATTCGGACGCACAACATCTACTAACAGCGACAAAACACACACCCAGACACAGAACAAATGATCATACTCATCACACAATTATTTGTCCTGGGTGGGAATCGAACGCACACCTCTGGCTTAGCAACC
The DNA here is from genome assembly GCA_949752705.1 of Callimorpha dominula. Lineage (NCBI taxonomy): Eukaryota > Metazoa > Arthropoda > Insecta > Lepidoptera > Erebidae > Callimorpha > Callimorpha dominula. The sequence continues at coordinate 2,391,702 of OX457000.1, read as the reverse complement.
AAGATCACTAGACCAGCAGGACAGGTAATATAAGTGATGTTGTAGTCAAGTGTTGATGTGCCGTCAGCTATACATGATATTATACCAAAACTGGACATCTGGTAGAAACTGACAAAACAAGCCAAAGATAGGACGCACTGGCACTCATTAGGGAAGTCCAAACCAAATTATCCTGTAATTAGAGATTCTCAGAATCGAAAGTTTCTGTGTTGACAACCCTAACCAATATTTTAAAAAATTAATAACTCAGTCGTCCTGCCGTTTATTTATTTAATATTTACGTATGACATAATATGTAATGTAAGGTTACTTTTAGCCTTAAAATAAAATGCGGATATCACAAGACTTTGAAATAAAAAAATATTTTGTCAAAATAAGAAAAAAATTAATTAAGGTGTACCGAAGGACTTTTAGATAGTTTTTTTACATAGAATATAGTCGTACACGTTGCCGACCGAATGGTGAAATATTATAAAGAAAATTCTAACGCATAAACGAGAAAAAGCATTTCTATGGGTTTTTCTCAATATATCAGAAAAACTAAATATCTCTTAATCAAAGCAAAGGAATTTCGTCGGAGTTTTACTCTGAGTTCTTACTTTAGGTAAACTATCAAATAAAAGCATAAAAAGGCATGTCCCCAACTCAACCAAAATCTCACACTGTGCAATGTATTGTATTCCTCACACGTGTCTTCCATACAACTCGTTGAGGGGAAAAGGGTATTACGTTTCGCGTCGAAGCGACGGCGTGCGCACCAAATAGGCAGTACTTGGCCACTTAGTGAGATTAAAAAACCAACACATTGCTGCTATTTATGGCTTCCAGCGGTTCAAAACTCCCATATTAATTTACGTCTGTAAAATAGTTGTCTGCAACATTGTGCCGTTCCTAGTAGTAATTGAATACTACAATGACTATGAATATCAATAGATCATTTTTTTTTATATAAAAAAGACTACTAGTAACGTGGTTCACACATTACTAGTATTCTTGTTAACCCCTCCAGCTAAGTTAGCTAAATGTTTGTGTTAGGAGTGGGTTTACGCCGGTAGTGCACTGGGTGGGGTTCGCACCCGAAACCACTTGATCGCAAGTCCGACGCCTTAGCCATTACGCTACCGCCGCTTACCTTGTTTAGGTTACCAACATTTTCCATTAATGCTCCACTCCTATTGGTTGTAGCTTGATGTTATATAGCCTATAGCCTTCCTCGATAAATGGGCTATCCAACACTAAAATATTTTTTCAATTCGAACCAGTAATTTCTGAGATTAGCGAGTTCAAACAAACAAATTCTCCAGCTTTATAATATTAGCATAAATAGTTGTTACCAATAACTAGTGAGTAACATCCCTGGCATTTGAAGTCATTGCAAGTCATCTTTAAAAAGTATTTTCAATATCCAGTTGTCTATGGATTCGGGTATTCGCTGGCGTACTGCAAGATGCATGTACAATTGGAAGACTCCCTATATTTACAACAGACTGATTGTCCGTTAATTAAGCATGAAGGAAAACGTGCGTCAGTCATGGCATGGCATATACACGTACTCACGAAGACGTTGCGTCACCTTCGTCAGACAGTCAATTAAATCTGGACGAAACAAATGTTTACTTTCTGATAAAAGTAACAAACGTGCTTTGAAATGGGTAACCGTCTACCCGGCGGTATGCATGTAGGCTCAGAAGAAAAGTATAGAAAGTGCCAATTTTCTTCTTTTTGATTTCGTTTTCCTCATCCTAGATTTCTTACATCAAACGTGGCATTCTGCCGCTTCATGATAAGCGATTACTGGAACCCAATAGCAGAATCGCAAGCCTATGCCTTTCTCTTCTGAACGCTGAAGGAATTTCGACGATTGGGTATTTTCTACTCATTTCTAGTTTCCATATGATGTTGTTAAAGAAGAAATATAATTATTTATGCATCACAGTTATCCATAAAATAATAATAGCATAACCTCGATCATACGAATATTGGAAATATTTGTCGAAGCCTGAAGAACACAATAAATCTTGTGCTTTATTTCTCCAAACTCCAAACTACGTGATCTGCTGCAAATACGAACAGAATTAAAGAACTCTAATATTTTGAGATGAAGTTACTGCGACCTATATTAATACCTTTAATGTTTTTAATTCGGTATGTTTAAACTTTGTTCTGTTGTAAACTTTTTTCTATTTGTAAATTTTTCATACCTTATCGTTTATTAGTTTTATGAGAATATAACCAGTAACGGTGGTAACCTTACATATTTCCAAGCGGAACATATCACTACATATTATAAAACAACGCCGCGTTTGTCTGTATGTTAGCAATAAACTGAAAAACTACTGAACGGATTTTTATGCGGTTTTCACTAATAGACAGAGTGATTCATGAGGAAAGTACACGGGTACAAATTATACACCTAAGTGTATAATTTGTACCCGTGCGAAGCCGTGACGGGTTGCTAGTAATAAAATGAATACAATTATGATCAATTATTTTCTTCTACATAATCTCTTTACTATACATAAATATTCTACAGCCACTATCATATCAATTTATAACTAGTTTCCGAATTACAACTTATATTGTATTTTAGTTTATATATAGTAAATACATATCTACATAATATCCATTACTAGGTCTATAAAAAAAACATTGCTCTCTGATATTGCCTCTAACACTTATGATGTCGATGACTACCGAAGACACCTTATGTCATCTGGCTCGAAGAGACATGATCGTGACCTGAGGTCCGCGGGCGAGAAATAACGTTCTCGGACCATTATAACCATAAAAACTATGGACCATTTTTGCCAGAACTATAAACTATGTGTTTAAAACAAAACAAATTATGTACTTTCTAAATGTGAATAGTTTATATGGACATTGTTTCCTGGGTTACCACCAAGAGCAAGAAATTCGACACAATTGTTGTTCTCCACGGTATATTTACTACGCTGATACACGAACACCTCACCATTGTTGCAGTTATAGTGCCTTTTATTCAAAACCTGTAGATACTGTAATAAATAGTTACGTGTCCAATGGTACATAAACAATGTTATCTGTATTGTCGCAAGACTATAGTTTAATAATTTACCAGTCGCCTATTCTGTAAATTGTTTAACGACTGTTATACATCAGAAACGTTTATTTAAATCGTAATAACTAGGTATAGTCGAAATATAATCAATATTCCGTTGACAACTTTGTGAATAAAGATTTCTAGTTTGGATGACAATACTTTTCTACTTTAGCATTACTTATGCTTAGAGCTGATTTGATTACTGAAAATAAAACACTACCATCAAAATCATCATTATCCTCCGCGCCTTTTCCCAACTAAGTTGGGGACGGCTTTTAGTCTAACCACGATACGGCCGAACTTCGATATTTTACGTGAAGTGACTGCCATTAGACCTCCAGAACCCTACTAGGTAGTCCAGGTAGTCGGACTTTTTAGGGCTCCAACTACCCTTAACGAATGACACAGATGTTCGAATGGCATCCGGGACCGACGGCTTAACGTGCTCTCCGAGGCACGGAGGGGTCTCAATATGTTAACAATGGTCACCCATCCTAAGACTGACCTGGCTAGTATTACTTAACCTTGTAATGTGCTAACCTACTCGGTTACCACTTAGCCACGAGCCCCTCCCCTCAAAACACTACCATCAAAATAGAAACCATAATACACTTTACGCTTTATTGATTTAAAAACCCCTTTGACACATTTATCATTATTTACATCTCGGTAAAGATGTAAATAATGATAAATGTGTCTAAAAGATACCGTCGCTATGTCCCCAAGTGACCCTAATTGTCCCCATTCACACCTGATATGTTGTAATCCTTCATAAGCCGTCACCACCCGGGAATAAGGGAGGCGTGAAGGTGAAGCCCATTACCGATAAAAACACTTATACTTATAGGTATTAAGTTATTCACTTGTCATCGATAAATATTAAGTCGTTTTAAACCACTTAATGAAAGGACTCGCTTAATGATCGAAGTAAATACTTTTGGATATGTGTATTTTACAATTTTTTAAGCTTTGTCAATAATACAATGACATTGATCACTCATGTGTGTAAATATAACTTAGGAATAGATTTTAGTGATATATTCATGGTACACATCCATTGTTTATTCAAAATCAGAGGTCAGGACAATTCCTAATGACTAGTAAGTCTGTGTGTGTATCAGATAACACCAAGAATATTTTGTTAATGCATAATTTTACGAATTCCTAGGAAACAAAATTTTCAACAAACATTTTTGGGTTGACAATAACTGTAATCGACAAATTAAAGACTATATTCCGATGTAGTATATGTATGTATACGTACTTATAAGTTTATAACACTGGTGCTGAATGTTTTTCTTTCATTAAAATAGACAAAATTTTCTTCAACAAGATATGCTCAAACTATGTTTCAATCTTAGTGTATATTTCTCGTATATTATGAATTTATGATAATATAATCCATTGGTTATTTTACCATGACATTTTCCCACAGTTTCATTTTAGCATCTCATAAATCATCATCATCATCTCATTGTGTTGTTGGCATAATGGCCGGCAAAGGTAATTTACGGAAAATCGAATGACTTGCTTTTTAATGTCATGTGATAGGTCCTTATGCATATTACATTACGAGGTAAAAACGTTAAGTATATAGTAAATTATTCAATATATTCAGTAAAACACTTATAGATATATTGTTTGTTTGAAATAAAAAGACTAGAAACAAAACCTGTTTGCCGAATACGATAGAGATAGAGTATCACAGATATGTGACTGCAAGAAACTTTAACCATAGCTAATAAAAGTTCTCTATAATGTTTTTTTACTCCTAAGGTACTGGTGGCAAGTTTACGTAGCTAATGTAGTACCTTTGAAGACAAGACGTTTTTGTCGGGTATTGACGAACTTTTCAAATATTTTAATACCCTTTTTTTAAACCTATACTGTAGAGACTAGAATAAAACTATGGTATAATTTGACCGTCAACAGAAGTTCTTTAAAAAACAAATAAATAGAGAGTTACTTAAACTCAATACATAAACAGTTCACGGGTTCATAGCTCATTCAAAACAACAACGTTGCTTAAATTTAATACTGTCACGTTTCAATGTTGGCAGTGTAATTTTTGAGCGGTGAAAAGTAAAAAAAGATTTTAGGTGATCAACCTTTTTATTTCACCACCGAACATTTAAACAACAAGAACATTTACCAAAGAATTTAGTTACAAGGTTGTGATTCCTTCATTCTGTAACATGGTACCTACGTCCAAAATTAAGCGTAAATCAATCTGTCTGGTTGTTTCAAATAAATAAGTAAGAATAGTAAAATAAAATCTGTTTTAAAAGTCTAAATGAATATTATGACTTAGTCGTTTACATTCGTTTTGAAATATACTAATTTCAACGCAACTTCCGTTGTAAATAATTAACAAAAGTTAAATTTAATTAATTATTCTCTATTGATTCTGAGCTTTTTATGCGAACTTTCTCATCAAAGACCATTTTGTAATTTTTTACGCTTTCGGCTTTGTTGCATTTTTTTTAACTCCTTTTTTCAAGTGGATTGAAACTTTGATCAAATACGTTTTTGTTTCGAGCAAATTGAGTACGATGAGTTTGACTGTTTAGGTATAGGTACTCTTAAAGAGCGACACCGGGACTTGGCGATTACCTCTCAGTCGCATGGAGAGCCCTTCTATAAGAATGTGAAGCGTACTTTACGCATCTAGACCTTGATTCAGAACAGAGAAAATCTCGAGTGTCATTCATCAATATTTCGATGTAGCATCCCTAGTTGAAGCCCCGATTATGATGCCTATTCAGTATATTATGTCCTATTGTCCTGAATTTTTTGTCATAGGTCAACGAACGGGCCGTAGATAAAAGAAACTTTGAAAATGGCCCGGCCACATGTGAACTACCTTACTTTATTCTCCTTCGTAGAGATCGACACAGGTGTTACTTTTTCAGTTACACATCTTGCTCGATGGTACAGATTATCGTTACCTATAAACACTCGAAACTTCACTATGTTACACTTACACCATCAACACTGTCTTCTCATATCGACCTTACTGACCAGCAAAAACAAGAAACAAAACTACGAGTAAGAGCGGTCTTTTTTGCGTGCCCTATTCCTTTAAATTTCTGCCCTTGTGCCTATATAGTAAGTTCATTAGAATTCCATACAATAAACCGTATAATGTGTCCAGACGGTCGAACGTTCACTGTCAAACGTTAATTAAACGGTACAAGACGGCAGTATACCACACGAACATACTCGTACTATGAGATCGTTTCATGAAATGAGCAGTTTTATGAGCGGTCATCGGCATCATCGTTATTGTATCGTAATTTCCTCAGGAAACATTTTAGGTAAAGTATTACTAAAAATAGCCCTTTTAAATTTCGATACACCTTTAGGGACTAACCGATCACCAAATGCTTCATCTGTTTCCATTTTAAATATAATATGCGTCATTCTGAATGTAATAAATGGTTCAGAATATCAAAAAGGTATTGTATTTCAAATGGCAACAATTTTATCGTGGAAGAGCCATGCTTCGGCTTCGGCACGTATGGGCCGGCTCAACCGGAGTAATATCACCGCCTCACGGATAACCGGCAGTGAAACAATACTTTCATTGCTTTTCGCCGAGTGAGTGAGATTACCGGAGGCCTTAACCCTTCCCTCTCGTTACTAGTGATATTATTTCCCGGCAACAGCCGGTTAGAGTTAGAGGTATGCGACCTTGACCTGCTAGAGCTATTGCTTTGCTTTTGGTTTGTATATATATATAATATATAGTGTTTTATATACGACTAAAACTTGTAAAGTTGTAACAGAAACTGTCCATTACCTTACAAACTTCTAAATATACAATTATGTTAAAAAGGCAGGAATATCCAATACCTATTATGTGATCACGTTAGTTATCGTAAACATAATTATTTTTCTGTCGATTGCCTTTTCAAGAGAAAAATTTCTGAACCGATCGAACTATACAAATACAGGCTGTATCTAAACTTTCACTTGCTTTTATGAGAAAGTGATATTACCTGAAAATTGAAACGATCATGAGTTTTCAACGGTTAGTCTTTTTTTCAAAAACTCTTAGAGTTATGTTAAGTCTTTTCAGTGACTTAAGCAAATGTCGCATTGTCAGATACACACCTTATGTTCCTGAAAGAGTGAGCCTGGGAGTGAGACACAAACAACAACAACAATTTAGGCTTAAAAGTTCGCTATTCTTGAAGCAATAGAGGGGTACGTACGCGACATTCCTGAGCCGCAGGCAACAGCAATGTAATAAAGTAACCAAATTGTTACATTTTTATTTGTTCTTCTTGCGGTTCTGATATCTCCAGAATATTGCAATAGAAATGTTGAAACACTTATGATGTAAGACTTCAAATAACTCAATAGGGGGAGAGGTGTTTGGTTTCAAGAGTTCGGCAGAAGTCTCGGGGAATGCTTTTCGCACCATACCCTCCGTCGGGGATACAAAGGGCGTGTGTGGGACTCCCGGCGAACTGGTCTACCCACTAAACCACCGCGGCATTTGCACGATACCTATGCCTAAAAATCATTTTTTTTTTGTCTGTATGTCTGTTTGTTTCGGCTAATCTCCGGAACGGGTGGACCGAGTACCACGGAACTTTCACTGGCAGATAGCTGGTGTTACAAGGAGTAACTCAGTCTACTTTTATTTTGGAAAAAGAATTAGGGTTCCACGCAAATATATAAATATGTACACGCGAGCGAAGCCGGCGGGAACTGCTAATTTATATCTATAATTGGTCAATTACCAGATACTGGCTCCAAAAAGAGACTTGCCGTGTTGTTTTGTAGCAGCACAACAAAAACATTGCAGCAACACAAGATACGGTATTTCTGTATGTTGGAGTTGCAGTTGAAAATCTATAACATTGGTTAATAGTCCCTTAACAATGTTTGTCAGATTGATTTGTTTACAGAAAAAATTTAAAAAGGAAGAACTCAGCAGCACACAAAAAGAGAAGACCCCTCCCAATAAGCAGCAGATCACGTGGTAAAGCCATACATAAATTAAAATTCATTCTCTATACAGTACAGTAACCAAAATACTATCATTGCTTTAACAAAAAAACCTAACACCTTTATTTATCACAGCTGTAAATATAAAAAACCTATAGAAACTATCACTTTGTATACCCAAATTATATTGAATGTCAAAGGTCCAATTTGGGTCAGATGCCCGGGCACTGATAGCTAGTCGAAAGGGGTCACTGTGTATCGTAGTTACAGACAGTGTGCAGTAGAAATTGGACTACGAGGTCTCGCGTTTAAATACTTGAGGATCCGTGTATATTAGGTAATGACTAGAGATCGCCTGGTGTTCGAATTTCGACCATGGTTTTTTTCATGGCCAGTATAAATTGAGCTGTCATTGTATAGACTTACTTACCATGACAGGTAACCACATATACTGGACGCTTACAATTTCATTAAGCCGTTTTCACGTAATTTTTAAAGTTGTAAGACATATTGTTTAAAAATTTTAGCTTTCTGCACTTCTAAATAAACTGTAAATATTCCGAAATTCAGGTTACTACGTTCTCAAAATTTTCTTAAAAAGGGGTACAAAGAATTCTTGACACATCTCATGCACGGCCGTATGATCCTATACCAGGCAGAGCCTGTACTATGATAACCAGTCTGCTGATAAACATACTCATATATTACTAAATACATATATTCTAAATAAATTACACTCAAAAACAGAACAAATGATCATGCTCATCATCACAATGATTTGTTCTGGGTGGGAATCGAAGCCACGACCTCTGGCTCTGCAGCCAGGATCACTAACCACTAGACCATCAGGCCAGTATATATCGGGACTTACTTGCGGATATATTTATAAGGTACGATGCCTATTTGTTTTTCCGACGTTATGTTCGAAATGCACCGATGAAGGTCAGAGTTTGCCCGTGACAGCGGTTGGTGCAATGCGATCGAAATGGCAATGAATATTATCGCGATAAGTCCGGACTTTTATTCGGTTATTGCAATAAAACTGAGTAAGATTTCTTAGTTTTCAATATTACTTTTATTAATCACTGCAGCACAAAAAGATTACCTACATCTAGGTCACACAAACATTGACATAAGAAGTGTGTTTTCAAAGACACCTTTAGACTTAATACAATTACTGAATATAAGCATTTAGAACGATACCTTTAAACTTATCTTTATTTAACAACTTTTAAATCTAAAATGCGTACAGATCGCGAAAGTTTGAAGTCAATGTATGGTGACAAAATTGACTATCGATTACGTCACATCTATGGCCCCATCTTTAACTATATCTTACCCCATATAAATAACACCATCCATTATACACGGAATGAATTTTCGACAGATGTAATGTTTATTCGATCAATAAAAACACAAATCAATACAAATAAATAAAATGTTTGTGTCTGCCGGCTAATCTCCGGAACGGGTGGACCGATTGCCAAGGGATTTTTTACTATTACTTTTATTTTGGAAAAAGAATTAGGGTTCCGCGCAAACTAAATAAATATGTAGGTACACACGAGCGAAGCCGCGCGGAGAGCAACTAGTTTTAAATAAAAGCCTTATTTATTGTTTTCTCCTTAAGCCTCGTCTACGGCTATAGGATTATTCAGAAAGCAGTATGTGCATGCTGCATTAATATGCTAAACAGTCAAGAAACTGTAGTGATGGAAATACTGATGAAATTATTCATCCGAGTAAATACCTTTACTAGTGGTCGCCTACGTCGAAATTCGACTGCAATTCAATAAATTATGGATAACAATAAAACTAAGAGGAGGAGGAAGGAAGGAAAAAACTGTTCTGAAATTCGTCAATAGCTACTAAACAAACACGTATAAATAAACAAACTAAAATATCCCCCGATCAATAAAATATTAGCAAAATAAAAAAAATCCAACTTCTATCAATAACCTAATCATTGAGGCTATTCCAATGAGCTCAGTCTCGATACCTCTGCTGTAAGTTTGCGAGGTGTTATTGTAACCTGTTTATTAGTTTCCATATAACTGTAATTGTCATTGAAGTTACAAAATTTCAAATCGATCGGACCAGTGGAATTAATCACATCCCTTATGGGATTAGAAAACAGTTGATGATCTAATGACTGAACTTTTTTTTAATTATAGATAAGAACATTCCCGGTCAAGTCGCCTTTCAATAAAAAAAAAATAATTCGAAATTAGTTCTGCCGTTAAGGAACTTTGATGCCACAAGCAGACACACAGATACACACATCAAACTTCAACCCCCAATTCGGTCGGAAGTTAAAATATTAAGAAAATCGCTTAGCAAACAGGATAATAAGGTTTGCCGATTTATTTATAGATTATGTATAAATTGTCGCCATTTGTAATTAATCGTAATGGTTATTCAGTTTTAACTCATTTAGTGAAATACAACAGTTTGGTCCATTCAATGTTGCATGAAATAACGCGAAACCTACGCGCTTAAGTCCCGATCAACAAGATGTCAAGGTCTGTAGGATTGGTGAAGGAATCGGGTGTGATTAGCAAAACACAATATGTAAACAACAATGTGTTACCTCTTTGAGGTGGATAATATAATTTGATTCTGGTTACGTTTTTATGGCCATTAATAAAAAAAATCTTCTCTTCTTATTATGTTTATGGTACACCAGCAAATTACCACAGGAAAGAAAACGTACAACTTCTATATTATGGTAAAACCGACCAAATCTGTTGTTTTGATTTATATTCCGAACGTTATTGAATCATTTGTCAAAACACAACAAGGAATTCACATCAAACGTCAAAATTGAAATCGTTAGTAAAACATGTCGGAGCGACATGTATTTACTGTAATTCTTATCAACATATCAGGCCCCTTACACATTTTCCAACAACCATTAAAAGTGCACAGCAAAAGCCTTAATTAGGTCAGTAACCAGCTCTATGCAGTGCAAATTACGCTGCATTTCGCCGTTTATTTAAAAGCAGCTCAAGATTTTCTAAACTCTAACAAATTTTATTTATCGTTATGTTTTCGTTGAGAACCCTAAGTTGAATTTCGCACGTAATACCCGTCGTAATTTATCATAATTATCAACTTATTTTTATATCCTATACGTGTGTATTCCCCGACGAGGGACTTTTATCAAGGAGTCAAAACTGGCCCACCTGAAGGTCACCAAAGCCTGTCCTTAGGCGAGGTTTGAGATAACAAAGGTGCCCATACACTAGTCTCAATGTAACTAAGCTGGAAAGAAATATACAAACAAGACATTGCTTCGATACCTGTTAATATATTTTACACACCCTCAAAAATTTACTTACAACAAGCTTCAGTGGTGAGTTTGTTTGTTTATAACGCTTTCACGCCTTGACTACTCAACCGATCCTTATAAAATATTATTTGTATACACGTAGTTAGGGTACAGAAAAGGACACAGGGTACCTTTTATACAGAAAAAAAGTGTGTGTGTGTGTAAAACTCACACACGGCAGAAGTAAAACTTTTAAATTAATTAACCAACGAACTTTAATACGCCAATGCACAAAAATGATACACGTGAATGATACACCATGACTATGACGCATTTTCTGAAGGCTTCGTAGTACGCAGACGCAAACACACGTGCTAGCATACGAAGATTATTGGAAACACTGTGTGACTTTTATTGTGACTTTTTCGTTTCATCGAATTTTCAAATCACATCGATTCTAAAGAAGTTTCACTTCAAAATGTACCATTCCCGAAGGATATAAAAATAACTATTACGCCGGCGAAGCCGCGGGTGTTAGCTAGTTTTATATACGATGGAATGTAAGTCAGTGTTTTTACGTAAATTATGTACTCAGACAAGAAAAACATAAAAGCTTTCTAAGGCATTTATTTTACAAAATAAAATTTAAAACAATATAATTTGCTTCAATGAAGATGGACAGGGCAAAATAAGTTGTGATAAATTTCTGTGAAGAAGTAGAAACCTTGCACAAATACGGTTTGCAACTTTAAACTCTATCAAAAAACATTTCCCCAAGACATAACTTAATAATCATAAATTTAAAACCCCCGACTCGAAAATGCCTTCAACGATTAGAAAAGAACTGATGATCTTCGAACGGCTGAATACATTTTCTTGAATTATATCTAAGAACACACGCGATCAAATTCTACATTCCACTTCAATATTCAACTATATTTTTATGAATGTTGTATTTGATGACTAGGTAGGAATATTAAGCTGACCACAGATGACAAATAATGTAATTTGAAAATGACAAGGAACTCTTCATTGTGATTCCTAATTAATTCTAAATGACTCCGTTGTGAGATCTTATAGGTTTGCATTTGCGGTGAAATGAATTTTATTTATTTATTCTTTTGCAGAATGTAGGTACATGGGTTGATACAAAGTCTAGATAGTAAAAGTTTCACTACATTTGGCCTCACGGCATGCAAAAGTTAAATTTTAAATTACTAACATTTTAACTTATTTCAATAATTATGTCAATTAGAAAAGAATAATGAAATAGTGCCAAGATACAATAATAAGATCTAGGTCTATAATAATATAATCAATAAGTGACAAAACAACTACAAAATATAAATATAAAATAATAATCAAAACATGTCATAGTTTATAAAATAAAGATTTATCATATTATTTAAATTGTTTTATCATTAACATATACGTCAATAGAGTAATAACATTTTTCTAGTAAAAGTTGCTTAATTTTAGTTTTGAACACATTTATACTTTTTATTTGCAGTATAGACTTCGGTAGCCCTTTGTATATTCTCGAAGCCATGCAAAATATGCTCTTATTGAGATATGCTGTACTACTTGTCGGACAAGATATTTTTAAATGATGTCTTTTACTATTGAGATGACTGTATAGTTGTATATTTTTTCTCACAAACAGTAAAGTTTCCAAAATATATATACATGGTAAAGTTAACATTTTTAATTCTTTAAAGTAAGGTCTACAACTGTCAGTGGTTTTTAACTTGCATATAGCTCTTACGCGCTTTTCTGTGCCTTAAAAACACTTTCGAAATTCGTGGAATTACCCCAAAATATGACACCGTAAGTCAGAATTGGAAAGACGTAGCCGTAGTATGCCGTTATATTGTAACAGTCGAAGTACTGGCTTTTTTTGAAAGCATGTGAAGAGCATACGAATGCTGATTTATTTTTGAACATAGTGTTTCTATATGAAATTTCCAATCCAGACCCTCATCTATGTTAAGTCCCAAAAATTTTGTTGTTTGTACCTGTTGTATTTGTATATCATTACAACGTATGTCTAAGTTTGTTAATTTATTTTTTCTATTCCTAAATGTCATTACGCAAGTTTTATTTAAATTTATTCTTAAATTATTAATTGTCAGCCATTTTATTATACTATGTAAAGTTGTGGTCATGTCATGCTGAACCTGTAATTTATTATTACCGGTAAATAGTATTGTGCTATCATCTGCAAAAAGTATGGTCTTATAATTAATTGACTGCGGAAAGTCATTTATGTAAATAATAAATAATAGTGGACCCAGCACGCTTCCCTTGTGAGCAAATAAAATGATAATGTAAAATATCTCGATAAATTGGTGTTCGTAATGTTATTCTGTGGCAATTGCTGTCTGAAAATTAAAATTAAAAATGAATCTCATACTCTGGTCATGTCGTTGCGCTCCTTAATTACATACGTATAATATGCATTTCTGTTTAAATGTCATATTAGGTCATCTAAAGAATTTTACAAATCGGACCCGAAGAATCTGAGATTAGCGCCTTCAAAAAAATAAACTAAAGAGTTTATTGTTTTGTTTATCAATACAAATAACTAATAAAAATCTTTTTAACAAAAAATTAAACCGACGAAAAGAACTAAAAAGCAAAAAATAAATAAACTCTAGTCTTAAGTATTGAGCTTATTTACATAAATTATCAAATTTTATATGAACTTATTTTGAGTCGGCGCCAAACAACAAACTGATTAATTATCAAAGTTTTATATGTACCTACGTAGAAATGGACATGGCTCTACGTAGGTAATTAATCATTTTAGTTATTTTCGTCGGTTTAATTTTTTGTTAAAAAGATTTTTATTTTATGATTTTTTTTTCATCATCAGCTTAGCTACATGATGTGATGATTTCTAAACGCAAACACCTGATAAAGTAATGAAAAGTAAACACAAACACCATTCGTTCCTACAATTTCCGAGGGTTTCTCTCAATTTTATCAGGATCCCATCATCAGATCCTGACTTTCTTTACATGGGACCACCCATATCTGGCTGTTTGTTCAGGCCAACTTCCGAAACAGGTGGACCGATTTCCACGGGACTTTCACTGGCAGATAGCTGGTGTTATAAGGAGTAACTTAGGCTACTTTTATTTTGGAAAAATAATTAGGGTTCCGCGCAAAATATATAAATACGTATACGCGAGCGAAACCACGCGGGAACTGCTAGTACTTTATAATGTTAGTTTAGATTAATACAAATTTGTTTAGTTTAACGGTCAATTCATGACTTCTAAAAGTCAAGCCTCTTCTCATGGCTTCTTGCAATACAAATAGGTGCTTGCAACGCCACTTGCGCGTTGCAGACAATTACTTTAAAAAAACTTTTAATACCTTTTTCAAGAACCCTATACTGTAACAAATAAGGAAAACCATGGTCCAATGAGAATTAGTTTTATATCTTTTGTTTTATAGTCTCTCAGGGTGGTGCGACGTGCGTAGTCTGAGCATAAACTAGTTTGTGAAATATACAAATGTACCTCGAATCATACAACGGAAGGTGTAATTAGGTCGAGTTCGGGCCGCGATATTCACTGATTGCTGACCGCACCAGCCTATATCGATATCGAACCTTGCACTTGATGCTTTCCCTAAGTTATTCGAACTATTAAGCAGCCATTATCCTATTACTATATTAAGTCGTAATTACACGTTTCTACTGTGATTGTTTGACATTTGTGGCTATAAGGGATTATACATTAATCATTTGAGACTCGAAGGGGGGGTTCGGTAAAATCACGAAATATCACAAGGGGAGGGGAGGTGTATGAGATATCACGTGTATTTATTTTTTCGTAATACGCGCTATTATATGTATGTTTAAGATCTTTATTCCCACTAAGAATATTATATTATTTCTGTATTTAAAGATAATATTCTGAAAATGTTTAATATGTTTTGAACTAAAAAAATACACTTGATTTTGGCTAGGGGGGTGGGGTTAGTCTAAAACCTGGGGGGGGGGGTAAAAAGTTACTAAAAAAAAACATCACAACAACAGTGATTAATGGACGACCCCTAATTGTCGATAATACCTACAGGTTACAGGCGTGAGAGATAACTAGTGTTAAAAAAATACGGAAGTAACTGTTGATTAGACGCGGTTCTCTTAGTTTACGTTTTGTGTAATAAAAATAAAAACACACTGCGATGTTTAGACTAAAGTACCAACTCTGTATAAAATTCTAGGTATCTTTTTCCATTTTCTTAGCTTCTCTTCTTGTTGAAAAAAAGAAAATAGGCAGTCATGGGACTGCCGACAGAAGTGACAACTTAAACGAATTTGAACTTCACATTAGCAGGTTGGTGACATTAATTAATAAGGAGCTGACAGAACTCAATGTTTAGATTAGCGCCCTCTAGTGGATCTATATATGTAATATTAGCATAACGGGTTCGAGTACAGTACACGAGTTCAGTACTTTTCCCCATACAAAAGTGCACAAACGTGCCTAAAGAAGTTTTCACTTCAAAAATGTTTAACACCTGAGACTGGTATAGTATGGGGGAACCACATTATGCTTATTCACCTATCCTTAGAGGATTTAATAATATTGTAACGAGTCTAGAATGTACTATAAGCTTTCCATCTGGCACATCCAAGCCTCACTTTATATCATTCTTGATAACCAAATTATTGTAGGTCATCTGCATTACATAACTTTATCTTTTTTCTTAAGCCTATATCACCATATCACGTATCATCTTTATATTTTTGGTCACGCGGAATAGCAGACGAGCCAGTCTTCCATTGTTCACGTTTTTCCAGACTCCGTCCAAACGGAAACATATGGGAACACTTACGTAATAAGAGCATTGCATGTTGAAATTTAAATTAAATTCCTATCTAGGCTCAATACAATGGCAGCGTGTCAAACCTGTACCATATTCGATTTTGCACGATTTCGATGTCTCTGTCTGTGTGGTTTGCTGTACCTATTCACAATCTTGCAATTCTGCCTGAATTGAAAATCGTGAACAGAGAAAGAGAGATAAGTTTTACCTGCTTGATATTTAGCCCCTTTGAGATGATGAATTGGTATATTTAGTTTTTGCTAAGGCTTTGTAATATCTATCGGTCAGTCAAACGCTCCCCGGGTTAGAGTTGCCAATGCCCGAGTGACACACTAATGGCGTTACCGAATTTCATGATTATCGTGAGGTTACCGAAGGCCCCTTTCCCCCCTCTTCCGTTCTTCCCCCATAACCATGCTCCCACCTTAAAGGCCGGCAACGCGCTTGTGACTGTTTAGTTGCAGATGCCCATGGGTGGCGGTAGTCACTTACTATCAGGTAACTCGTCTGCTCGTTTGCCCCCTATCCCATAAAAATAAATCTGCTAAAACATTTATACAGTTAAGAATCGGCTACATATTCTGAAATAACCATTAACGTCGAAATAACCGTATTTTATATAAATAAATCCATAACAAAAAGATATTTTTACATCAGTAAAATTTTGCAAATATAAATTGAAAGGTTCATTGCAATTTTCCGAGTCCGTATTTTAATAGCGGTTTCCTTTTACCCCTCTGTGAGGGATTGCGCATGTAATTCCTCCCTTCATTGCACTTAATTACGATAAGAGAGGATAGTATTTTCCATTTGCTTAGTTCAGCATGAACTGTGTTTTTTTTTGTATAAGATGCTTAAGTGTTTATTTAATTCTTCGGTATTTTAACAATAGGTAATTAAAATCCTTGACGGAGGAGCATTCGTTCCATAATGAGTTCACGCAATGATTTTTAAACTATTTAGGTACTTCAATCTCCAGTGACAAAAGCCTCTGATTATGAAATTGACTGCGGTTTCTAAATAGTCATAGTTTCATAATATCGAAATATTATATTTACACCCATGGGCCTGAGAGAGTGAGCCAGAGAGGCAGCTGTCCTCCCCTGAACCCCAGTACGCCCATATCTACACAGCTATCTGTATATTTTAAAGAACTTAAATTCTATATATAAAGTCTACCCGTGCAGTCTAGAAGCAAACAAATTAATAATTTTTTTTTTTTTTAACCGACGAAAAAAAAAGGTTCGAAATTCGTACCGTTATTTATGAACCGATTTTGATTATTCTTTTTTTGTTAGATGGGTTTTAGGTAGTCAGGATCTCATGATGAGATCCTGATAAAATTGAGAGAAACCCTCGAAAATTGTAGCAACGAATAGTGTTTCTGTTTACTTTTCATTAATTTATCAGGTATTTGCATTTAGAAATCATCACATCATGTAGCTGAGCTGATGATGAAAAAAAAATTATAAAATAAAAATCTTTTAACAAAAAATTCATCCGACAAAAAGGACTAAAAAGCAAAAAATTAATAAGCCTTAAAAGTATTGAGTTTATTTACATAAACTATAATTTTTTTTATATATACTTATTTTGAGTTAAATAATAAAATGATTAATTACCTACGTAGAGCCATGTCCATTTCTACGTAGGTACATATAAAATTTAGATAATTAATCAGTTTGTTGTTCGTATAAAAGTATTAACACAGTGAAGATAATGACAAAAATCAACATACACAGCTTAACGTTGAAGTTCCCTGTTCTCGAATAAATTATTAGATAATATAGATTTTAATTGATTAATAATGGTGAAGAATATATCAATATCATGCGCGTGACACAGGGAATCATACGCTTCACACTCTCTGATCATATAATATGAATTTTGTCTGTAATTGCAAATTGTTCATGGCACATAATGTAGATTCGGTTCCCTCACACGTACGGACGATACGCACAGTCAATGTTATTAAGCAGCTCAGCACAATCTATGGAATGGTTTACTAATTTGAATAGAAAAGCCAGATCAGCTATATACCTACGCTCGTACAATGGGATTGTATGAAATTTCCTACATCGCCATCGGCTTAAGTAATTCGGTAAAAAAGTACCAGATCTGAACTGAATATATCTTAAGAATTTCTTTGATAGCTTCAATTCTGTCAATATAAATATTTATTGACTGGATTCCATACCTGCGAGGAATATTTGAGATGACTGCGAACAAAAGTACATTATCATAAACAAATAGGACGTTATTGTTGAAAACCATTAGAAACAAATTATTGCAGCAACTATATTCTATAGGTGATTAAAATAGTTTAAATATAGAATAGTCGATCACTTATCTCATTTACCTCATATTCAAAGATTAATCGACTACTGTTAATGATTCTGAAATAAATTGAACAAGTTTTTTAATAAAACTTTATTATTTACAATATGTAACACATTTAATCTATTCCAGACTCGCTACCAAATATCATATCATCAACTGACTGTTTATTACTTTGCTGCCTTCTCGATTTGTATGCTTCGTGCCGACCTCGCCATATCTGGATACAACTAGTATTCATTTGGAGATAATCAACGTTTTCTTCCATCTCTGTTTATCATATTCGAACTAACAAGGACACAAATGTTTCAAAGATAGTCCAAGTTGGAGTTTTTGCCTGTTATCGATTCCCTAAGGATGTGCTGTTATACTGACTTAGAAGTCCGTTTACGAAACAAGTTCAGAATTGCCAAACGCTCGGTTATTTATATCGGGTTTTCAGAGAATCTTACTTCAAAATGCGTTCTTTGTCGTCCTCAGAGAAGTGCTATAAATCTTCAATTTATCAGCTTTTGTTGCTTCAATTTGCTCTGCTTGTTTTATAAGAAATTTATACTGCGGCAAGTATATTGCGTTTTAAGTCTAACCGTAATTTCGTTTTATAATTTCAGTTTTAATACTCACTTCGGCTTCGTGAGGCCTATTTATGAATACTGGAATATATAAAGCTTTCGGTGTTGCTCGTAAAAGTTAGAAAATACTTCATATGCTGCTATTGGAACTGTGATGAAATTATGTGGTTTATATAAGAACTTCTTACTAAATAAAACAATGTCACATATTTTGGAAACGTGGTAAAAATATTGCTAGAGATCGCCTGGTGGTCGAAACTCGTCCATGGTTTATTTATAAATAAATATATAATAAAGCAGGGAGCTAGAGAGGGGTGCCGTCTTGCCACAATTGTGGCGGTAAGACCCGTCATGGAGGATTGGCTAGAGAGGCGACATGGCAGCCTCTCCTAACGGCTGACGCAGATACTCACTGGACACGGTTGTTTCGGTAAGTATCTGTGTCATATAGGCCGGGAGCCAACGTCTGCGTGCCACCACTGCGGAGGCTGTCGCGAGGACACTGCACTCCACACCTTAGGGGAGTGCCAAGCGTGGGCGCAGCAGCGCCTCAACCTCACGACGTCTATTGGTGCGGGAAGCCTTTCGTTTGAGACCATGGTTTTGTCCATGGTCCAAAGCGAGAGTGCGTGGAATTCCGCTGCCTCATTTTGCGAGGACGTGATGATGGTTAAAGAGGCAGCGGAAAGGGTACGGGAGAGAACGAGTACTCTCCCGTCCCGCAGTAGACGCACCAGGCGCCGGAGAGCGCAGTACGACCTCCGCCTGGGGGTGACGGATGGGGCTATCCGTTACCCTGGCAGAAGCAGGCCGGAGAGGGGCAAGGCCCCCCGTACACCACGGTGTGGCCAAGGTCTGCACGGGTTCCCGGAGGCTTCCTTCTTAGGGTATCCCGGGTTCTTTGCAATAGACCCACTTGTGACGGAACACCGTGTGGTTTTAGTCGGTTCAATTCCGACATACCATTTCACCATTAGCTCCGGTGAGGTGATGACCCGTGGGGGTTTCATCACGAAAAGAGAGGGGTGCGTCTGTCACCTTTGATTTTTAGCATTTTTATTGAGTGTGCAATAAGGGCAAAATTCTAAAAACAGGTAAGGGAGACTATAAAATTTACCAGATTTGCACACAATATAGCAGCAATAGATGACAATACAAACAATTGTTAATAATAATGAACGACACTTTTAGGGAATTTGGATTAAACATAAACATGAACAAAATCGAAATTCTTATAACCTTTAAATTGCCAACCATATCTAGTAAAATTACAATCGAAAATACTCATATAGACAGTTCTAAATGTTTAGTTACCTGAATAACGCATGACTCAAGTTGTTCTTCTGATATCATAGAATGACTCTCAATAGCCAAACAAGCCTTTAACCGCAAAACATCTATTCATAGCCAAAATCAACTTCAAAATAAGGAAACGGTTAATTAAAACGTACATATGGAGCATTGCACTTTATGGTTGCGAAACGTGACGCTAATCCAAAGAGACAGATTGGACCGACGAGGATGTTCTAGTAATAGTAAATATAGAGAGACAGTTGTTGGTAATTATAGATAACAGAAGGGGGATTTATAGAACAAGTGAAGCAGATAGTACGATTCGAAACTTATGAAGAGATCAAAAAGATCGCAGAGGATAGAGAGGAGTGGCGATTGCTCCACCGACAAGAAATAGGTCTTACATTTTAAGGAGAAGAAATATTAAAAACAAACAGATTTTTTTATTTGCGATAAAGTGTACGCGAGTTTGAGGTCTTTCCTAAAGTGGTAGTGTCATGATAAGTAAGTCTATACCACTGGTATAGACTTACTTATCATAACACGCATGTACGCATGTACTGTACGCGTGTATTTTCAATAAGCCGTTTTCACGTAACTTTTAAAGTTATAGGACATATTGTTTAAAAATTTTAGCTTTCTGCACTTCTTCCCACTAATCCCACTAATATTATAAATGTGAAAGTTTGGATGGATGGATGGATGTTCGTTACTCTTTCACGCCAAAACTACTGAATCAATTGCGATGAAACTTAGTAGGTAGATAGCTGGAGACCTGGATTAACATATAGGCTACTTTTTATCCCGATATTTTCACGGGATCGGGACTTACGCGGGTAAAACCGCGGGGCGCTGCTAGTCTTCCATATATAAACTGTAAATATTCCAAAATTTAGGTTACCACGTTCGCGAAATTTTCTTAAAAAGGGGTACAAAAAATTCTCTTCCCGCATTAATATAATGATTAGTTTACGTACAGCTAAGTACATCGTGCTAGTTTAAACGGTATCAGAGATATTGGAGATAATGTTAAATCTAAGACATACAATATAACAAAGAACAAAGTATAAAGTCAATTCAAACTCTGTTCGTTGTTTTCTTTCAAAAGTTTCGGAATCGTATTCCACAGCTGAAGTCATTTGACTAGGTAGTTTTTCGCATGCGATTCTATAGTAGATAAGCCATTTCAATCTATAGGTACATGGATTGTGTTTGCTTAATAAGGCAAATAACATATGCGACAACAAGTTCTAATTTAAATATTCAAATGTATTTACACACCGTTATACATCGTTAAATGGAAAAACCTTCCAGGAAAATACAGTAACAATTTAAGTATCCCTAATTTGCCTTTTCAAATGTCCGAACTGTGAGCCAGAACATTAGCTGGAAGAACCAATACCAGAAACATATAGAGACATTATCGCTTCACTGCTCGTTTCCTAGACAAGCACCACATAAATATCACTTACAACTCTGTCACCCTCAACATAGGCGTATGTCACCCCTAAATTTTCAGTTTGCTATGCCGTTGAGTATTTTGACAGTAATTTACGTATCTCACGCCCGGTTTCTGTAAGGTTGATCAATGTAAAATTAACTAATGTCAAATCACTTGTCAAGCAAATATGGCTGAAAGTTAGATTAAGCACTTTGATCATCAGATCAGTTAACAACCACTAGGCGCTAGTAGCGTGTATTGTGTCGCCTGCACTTGTAACTGTTGTCCATTCATTGTCATGTCATTATTTTGCTTTTGCCGGCTATGAATGTCAATTGATTTTAGCTTATTAACGGTTTTCAAGAGTACAACTATAATTTACTACTCCAAATACTCTGAATTAATTGAACTGAGATCAGGCCAAGACGACGCTATAAAGAAATTTGTCCGATGTCTCAATTCGACGCGTCTATTTATATCGCGCTATCAACCGCCAGATGGTTTGATGAGACTGATGTATAATATCCTTTTATCGCCACTTCAAGTTCAGTCTCAACAAGACATTTCGCTCCAATTTTGAGCGTAGCATTTAGTTAACATTGGTTTTTGTTGCAAAAGTAATTTGTTTATAACTTCTTAAGTGCTATTTCAGTATAATGCTAAAGCACTGTAAAGTTATATATTTAAAATATTGCTGTAATTAACACGTATTAAAATCGACGTACATTTAATATTTAATCTTTAGTCATTAAATTAATTAGTTCAGTCGAATGTAGTAAGAAAAGTAATGAGTTCAAGTCTCAATTACATTATTTCCTTTTTTCATTTACTTTACAAAGTATGACTAGTGTAATGCCCATTTAGTACACTACACACTATACAAAAAAAATTAAGAATTTGTACAAATTAAACCTACTTTGTACAAATTCTTAATTTTTCTTGAAAAGTACCAAGTTGAAACCGCGGATTTTATTATTACAAAAACAGTATCTGTGTCAGAACTAAATTGAGATTATTCCAAACTTTTGACTATATGTATATATGTCTAGATGCCCGGTCTGTCATCTGAAAGTGGCACCAATTTGAATCAGTATATTTAATACACTTATTGGACTCTCAGTGCGTTTGACAAGTGTGGTACTATTTGCTTAAATAGCAATGGGGGAAACCATTGCTATTTAAGCAGAGTTTAAATTTAATTTTTTGTATGGAATGGTTCTTTTGCAAATTCATGTTTTACAAGTGTTCGCCAGAATTATTTTATGAATATCCTGAAAATATTTTTATAGGTTATTTGTTTATAGGTTTCTCAGAGATATAATTCTCGCGCATCTATAGATATGGATAGTAAGGCCAAGTAGAAATGAGTCTTAGTGGAAACCAAACATGTGGAAGTGTATTTGTTCTGATCATTCTTGTAAAAAACTTGTTTTGTAAATCTAATTGGTACTTAAAATTATTAACAACGAAAGATAGAGAAAAAATAAAAGACACTATAAATATATTGTAAATGAATTTTCTCAATTCAATTTAAATGTCCCTATTTTAATTTTAAAATTTCTTAATATGACAGCCCTGTTAGAAACACTTTAAATAATGGTGCCAGTGTAAACCAAAGCCATTTATGTACACTAGGATAACATAGAGGAGCCGTATTTATGACACTTGTCCCAATGTGCCACGGTATCTAGACATAAATATAATCAAGTTCCAAACGTCAAGGAGAGAAATGATGACATTAGATTGCCATTCATGAACTTCAATTAAACGTCTGAGTAATCAAATACTTATGGTTAAATCAAGTATTGTCAAATAAGTTTGACAAGTGTGGTACTATTTGCTTAAATAGCAATGGGGGAAACCATTGCTATTTAAGCAGAGTTTAAATTTGATTTTTTGTATGGAATGGTACTTTTGCAAATTCATGTTTTACAAGTGTTCGCCAGAATTATTTTATGAATATCCTGAAGTATAAAAAAAAAAACATTTCTCCTTACTTCTAGAATATATTCTCGGCAGACAGAATTATGACCCAATTTATTTACCATCACTAATGCAAATCCTAAAATTATTCTCAGCTCAATAAGTATATGCAATTAGCTAATTAAAATACTTAATAAACCGTATCACCTATTTTGTCTTCAAAAACATTTTAATCTCACTCTTAATCTGATAGGATTAAGGTTATTATTTCTAAGCCTCTGGAGCCACAAGGATATTAAACCGAAGCATTCTCAAGACTCCCACTTCCAATTAGTCGTGGGGGAAATCTATTTGATTACTATACTTAAGGATTATTACGTGGGGGATGACAGCGATCGCGGAAAAGTATATTGGTTTTGTATTGTAACTATCCTGTTTAGGGGGAAATTATTTTCTATGACCTTGATATTGACGAACAAATTCGCTAGCTTTGGCTTCGTTTGTGATGGTCTTTGGTACGAAAACCCACAT
Source organism: Callimorpha dominula (assembly GCA_949752705.1). NCBI lineage: Eukaryota > Metazoa > Arthropoda > Insecta > Lepidoptera > Erebidae > Callimorpha > Callimorpha dominula. The sequence continues at coordinate 2,367,454 of OX457000.1, read as the reverse complement.
GCTTGTAAATAAACTATAGGCCAATTCCTTGCGTTTTCAGAATGACTATATTATATTTTTTTCTGCGTGAGAAAATAAAAATTAACATGAATCCAAGAATATTCGCGTGTTAGCTGTCTTTTGAATGCAGTTATGCTTTGAAATATTTTTCTTATTGTATTGAATACTAACTGCGGCTTCGCTCGCATAATAGTTATTTTTCTATGCGTAGCGAACAGTATTTTTTTTCTGGATAAAACTTACCCGTTGCCTGTGTACAGAAAACTGTACCCTGGCAACGTGTATGTAACTTCATGATGATCGGTTGAATAGTTAAGGCGTAAAATCGTAACAAACAAACAAACCCACTTTCGCATTTATAATACGCGACTTCGTTCGCGTGGAAACTTTGGTGATATCTATCCTACGGGAACCGTTCATTTTTCCGGGATAAATAGCATATGTGCTATTCAAGACTGTAAACTAACTGTCTATTGCCGTGCCTAATTTCACGTAGATCCGTCCTGCCGTTTTGCGTGAAAAAGTAACAAACATCTATCCATCCCACCATCAGATGTCTTCTTCGCTAGTCCTAATATACCCTGAGACCGCGTGTATATTACTAGTTTTTACATTAAGCATATCCTTTTAGTTTGCTTCGTTTTAGGTTCTACCCGATTAGTTATATCACGCAAACTCTTCTGTGTTACAAATTATGTTTATCACTCTTGTCCATAAATCTCTCAAATTCAAGTCAATCTGTTTCTCCATCGCTATGTGTAAGACAGACAAACAAATTGACGCAGCATAAAAAAGTGTGAAACTGATTTTCATACTGAAATGGGCATTCTCCTTTGCATTTATAGTGCTACGTAACGGAACAATTATGCAATTAGCTTTTAAGACTAGGTAGACTAGGTACTTAGCCTAAATGTATATGTTTAAGTTGTTATAATCGTTACGACACGACCAACATTATGTTTCTGCTCTAGTTAGACTACAATTTATAATCACGCACAAATGTTTCCATATTTATTGTATGTCATGTCAGTATTAATATGATGATATCGTGCAGACATATAGAACTCAGCTGTCGCATGTACTGCAATGTCTGGCCTGATTTCAACCCTCGTAATATTTTTAATCAACGTCTCTCGGGGATAATGCGAGGCTTTTATGTTGCCTTTTTAATGTAAAGGATACACAAACCACAATTCTTGTTTTACGTCGTTTCATTTCGCCAAAAATTCGTCGATTTGTGGTCATCAGAGCCTATTCCAGCTGTGGTTAGTATTTGAAACAATATTGACACTAATGGATTTGTGTTTTATGTCATAACCATTCAAACTTTCGGGAGAGATATTTATAATTTCTTAAGTTATACGGTTGGACTCACTCATGTATTTCAGAGAAGACTCCGCCTAACAAGGGCCCTGTATCAAGGAGTAAAGTCCAGTCGCGTCGAATTCATTCTTCATTTCGTTGCCGTAAAACCAACTCATCTTCTAAACTAATCCCTTTAAAAGAAAAACCAAAACCAGCCCTCCTGATTGCAAAACTAAGAAAAGCTTGGATACAGCAGAAGCCCATCATCTCATTTTAGGCTGCAACCTATACCAGGTTTTAACTGAAACAGTTTTAACAAATCAGTGATTTACTACTTGATTATGTACATCAATCAGTTCGTTATAGCTAACAACAAATTAAACTGACTGAAGTCAAACAGATATAGTCATTCATTTACTAGAATCATCTCGATGTTGTGATACTACCAGTAGATTCAACAGACCGTGACAATAAATCAGACTACTTACTGTAAGCCGACCAATTATATAGAATTGTTACAGTCAAAACTCTTAATAGGTCGAAACGACTTTCATCTGAAAAAAAACAGTAAAAATTACTTTTGACTGAAAATCATTGGTTAATAGTGAATATGACTGCTAATTTATGGTTAAAAATGGAAACTACTTTTGACTTTCATTTCAGTCAAAAATACTGTTACGAGCTGAGAGTCGTGATTAGAAATGTAAACCAAAGTAAAGAAAATTTACTGCAATCATTCACAGAAAAACTAGCAACAACACAAGTAGAATAAAATTCTTACTATTTAAATTCACTTATGCACTTTACACTTATCACTTTTCTCGCTGATTTCTCAACTAAAAACTCCCTTCATACCGCAATGCATGCGTCTTATATGACGTTATTTCTTCGAGAGATAACGACATCTTCTGAAAAATCGAAATCAAACTGGAACTTTCCAATACATCGTGACACATTCTATTCATAGCCTTATTAGTTCCGTGTATTATCAAAAGATGGCGTGCATCTCAATTTAGTTAATCGTCACCCTCATTGACTTCCTATTTTGTTAGTTAAAAATACTTTTGACTGGTTAAGAGCTTTGACTGCAACATAGTACTCATATTGCCGGTACTGTGCTCTATAGTTTAATTACAGTAACCTGTTTGAATAGTCATTCGTTTTATCATGTTTCAACTTGCTATGTGGGTATGTCTATTTCAGTGAAATTTGTAATTTATGTAAATGAACAGGAAAATAACTGAGTGTTGGTAAACAATGCAATTAATAAAAAAGACAAAAGTGAAAAAGTTACAAGTTTTCTGAAACCCATGTGCTTTTCATATTTTAGTTGTTTTGGAATCATTTTTATATTTGGTATTTTTTATATTTTATGTGTAATTGTAAATAATAAAACATTAAATTATAGGATCATGTAAGGAAAAAACCTTTACTTAATAAATATTTTACAAGTTGTTTATTGAAATTGGGGTCAGGAACCTTTGGCAAAGCAAAATTTTATCGTACATGACAGGCTCAACACCTCAGGAACGAATATAATATACATATACGAATTCCATATCATAATATTTTAAATAAAGAATACTAGAAACGTGTGTAATTTTATGATCTACTTCATCATCTCAGTCTTAAGACGGAAACAGCTGGACATAATATATAGGCCCCTCCACAAAGAGCATTCTAGATACATTGAGTCTTCATATTGAGTAGACATAATATTTGTATTACCGAACTGATGCAATAAAAAGCAACGATGAAGTGAGTTGAATAAATGACAAAATGTTAAAAACAAAAACACAAGGTTCGGTATATCGTAGAGAAATTATTTAGATTTGTATTCTCATATATACTTCAAATTTTCACATCAGCAGTGACGGAAAACTACATAAAATATAAAGTAGTAGTACCGTAAGTAAACTAGTTTTTATACCATAATAATTGTACGTTAAAGTCCACTTGTGTGCCCTTGATCTCTGGTGCGATATTTAGTCGATTAAATCGGCTGTTTGGCGAGTTATGGCTCATTAGATTCATTGTGACTTTGTTCAATTGTCATGTGTTACCATACGTTTTTCTTTCTCCTCTTCGTTTTGTCGTGTGATGCAGTTTAAACTATACTCTAACAGTTTTGCTTCCTAATTTAATGTAACGTAACTTTTTTTTTTGTGCGTGTGAAAACCCCCTCGGGCCGTCACCCCACCGGGGTTTTCTTTGGGGCGGTGTGTCGGAATCGAACTGACTAAAACCACACGGTGTGCCGTACTGCGCCTAAATTAGGAGGGATCCGGAAACAGCTTTTATTAAGACATCCGGACCCAATGTAACCTAACTAACCTAACCTAACTAGAGTGAACTATATTCACTCTGACGTAATACAGAATAATCAAAGACCGAACCCTTGTACTCGCTGAATGGATGTCATGCGATCATTCACTCACTATTTTAACAGATTCCAAAAACTTTACTTTTATTTTGAAAGATAGATGGCATTTTGCTTATCACGAGTTGCGTGAGGCATCGCGTCCGAGCACCACGTGTTTTGTAAAAAGTTTGTATTTTCGGTTCATTGGATCTAGACAAAGTCATTATCTATGATATTTTGTAAATATGTAACGAGAATTTATTACATTACAAATCATGTAATGAATAACTAGTGATTATTGTATGTATCCGCTACCCACATACTTACACGTGCACATCAACGTAAAGTGAAAGTTGGAACGCAGTGAGGCACCGACTACTACCCTCGTGTTTTTACTTTTTAGTCATATTAACAACATCGGACGCATTGTCCTGTCTTATTAACGTTAAATTATGGTTACAATATACGTAAAAAACCGCCTTCAATAAACCTAAATAATTTATTATATTAAATTTCGTTTAAGTACCAGTTTTTACACCTTTTCTATTGAAATGCCACTATCAAGATTTAACCCTTCTTAATTTAAAAAACATCAGAATTTATTTATAATCGGATACGGTACCGCATATCAAGCAAAAGGCGTAAGACATCAAAGAACCTTTACAATATTCAAGGTGGCTAAAGCAGGTTACATCCCCTTTAAAAGTTTTACGTACCTAAGTAAATAGCCACCAAAATTAATTAACGCTCGCGCTTTATCAAAGGCAATGTTTGCCACTCATTTGTTAGGCAGTTAAGTTTTTATTGAACCGAATTGATGAAAGCAAAAACTTTATCAACGTCAAATACACGAATCCCTATTTGATGACGGTCAAAGGGTTTAGTTTGGAAAATAATATTGTTTTGTTATTGAACAATTTCTTTTATACCAATTGATAACAAAGAAATTTAAATATGCTGGGCCTGATTTTAAGATGTTGCCGTAACTTACAATATCAATTATTACCAGAAACTTAAATGCTAATGATCCATTGGAAATATTGATACTTCGATGGACACATTCGGGGGCACAGCACGAATTTTACGATTAGAATTTAGGTATTAAGTACGTGTTTATTTCCAATTTTTTTTCTCCCTTCTATGGTTGCCTGTAGGCTGTAAGAGATTGCCAAAGTGCGGATAAGGCCGCCAATTGTATAAACTACTATTTTTATTTATTTTACCTTTCAGTTATTTTTTCTGGTGTACAATAAAGAGATATATTATAATACTAGGTGTTGGCCGCGTCTTCGTTGGAAGTTGGTATTGGTTCTGGTATAGGGCTCTGTTTCCACATTTAGACTCATAAGCGGTCCATTATGCGTACATAAAAGCTGACTAGTTGAGTGGAAGTTTTGGTGATATCTATCCCACGGGAACCGTAAATTGAGCTTATGTGCTATTCCAGACCATACTATATATATATATATACTTTATGATATTGGTAAGCTATTATTATTAGTACCTCCATCCTACAAAAGACTGTAGCTAGTTACGACTACAATAGTAGTGCTGTTAGTTTCTGCCGATAACCAGGATCATCAGAGCTCAACGGAGAAAGCAACTTACTGTTACGGTGATATCGTGTATGATCTCAATAATTTTTGGTTTTAAAGTGCCAATTGAAATAATTTTATGAAATAAAGATGATTCACTAAGACTATGAAACAGAGTTCAAGTTGGCAACGCATAAGAGATAGTGCTGGTGTTAAGAATATTTAAGTCACCTGTAACCAATAATCGTCACAAGTGCCGTGTGTTTCCTTACCAAAACAGTGGGTACAAGATTGGTTGTAGGAGTGCAAAATAATACGAGACTTAAAAACGCGCCCTGAAATCAGTCTATCGTAACTTCTGGATAAAACTTTTATTCAGATATTACATGTGACGATAAAATAGAAATGGTAAGAAAACTTTGTCGTATATAGTCCCTAATGAACTCACCTGGGTACAGAACACTGAAAGCTATATAATGCCTCGAGGTCTTAATACATCTTGGAACTATGTCTCGTATACTTGACTCAATTCTGTTCCTCCGCCTCCTCCCACAAAACCTGTAAGAGATATTGCAATAAGTAAAAAGGATTCAATATCGGGTGTTTTATTACTACGAGTGAACTTTTAGTACCCCAGAGTTTCACCTTGGGTAAATTTGTACCATTACCGTTGGTGGATCACAGAGTTCCTATTTCTGTTTAGCAAGTTCTTATATAAAAACATGTTGATCCTCGGGATCATAACACCTACACCTAAAATTAAATGCTTACTCCTGGCCTCCTCCTACATCGGCTAACCCAAGCAAAAAGTATTGTTCAAATCGCTCTTGCAAACTTGGAGTTAAGCGCGTTAAAACATCAACAAACAACTTTTCAGCCTTCAGGCACTTGATCCGTTTATTCTAAAAACTTTAGTTGTAAGGTGAAGCTAAAAGATTTTCTCTTTATTGCTCCTACAATATTACAAATAAGACGGAAAAGAAAAACATTACAAAAGTAATAGCTAATACCCTCTGTATAGTTAATAAGGAGAAATGCCTCGAGGCGAAGATGAAAAATAACTCTATTTCCTTAGTGGCTTTATATAGCTCTACATTTTCAGTTTGCAGACGTTGACTCAGCTTTGTGCTGCTCAATTTTGTTGTGCGTTGTGCTGTGGTGTACTAATTTAAGGTTATGTTAAGATATTATATACTTAATACTATATTTGCCTATATTAAATATAAACATATTACTTAAATATATTAATATTCATACATATTTTTGCAAGTTATGAAATAAAACTATTATGCTAATCTCACTCGATGAAACTATGGATACATTTGAGAATAGATAGTTGATAGTGCTTAGTATCCCGTATAAATATAGGGGACAGGTCAGTAGATATATATTTTCCCTATACAGTGAAAGTTAAAACGATAATTCCTACGAAATGAAGAATAGCATTTTTCCTTAGCGAGGCAGTAATGCCCCTGTTGTAAGTATTCATTAAAATTTGCCGTATCAAATTTATAATTACAGTTTTTGCTATTGCCTGCAATTTAAACTTCCAACATAGATTAACTTAGGCTAATGATATTATGAATCATCTTCAGCTTTAAAATTGTTTCACTATTCACTGCTGGTTGAAAATGGTTTTACAATAACAAATAAAATTTTACATCAGTTCTATTGCTTAACATGTAGAACGGGAACTGCACACCTATCAAAACACAACATGACTGACTATTTATATTAAAGACATATATCCGAAAGATTACTTCCCCATATATAAAAGGTTCATCCACCTTTAAAGCCTCCCTGAAAGCGCCAGACAATCCGGACGTGCCATTATCAGTACCCATCTGGATAGCTACCCCTTCGAACATCCCTTCAGGCTTTTGTATCTTAATCTTGGATAGGTGAGTTTGTGAGGTTTGATTACATAGCATGACATTTTATTACTAGGCGATAGATTGTGATGTGCATGACTACTTACGGCGTAGTATTCACATTTTATGATATCTTGAATACGCTTGGTGCGTGACTGAAATTCACCGTAAGATGGCAGGGATTGAACGAGGCTGAAAGCCGTCTCATAAATGACTGTTGTTTGTACTTAGCCGATCTAAAAATAAAATAATAATATTTATATAAACACATGAAGGCTGTCTGTCTTCAAAGCAAAGCTAGTGATCTGAGCGGAGTGAGAGAGAGGACCGGGTCTGTGGGGGTGCGGACTGCCTTATGATTATCTAAAAACAGCATCCTCTCTACACCTAGATATATCTGTACATTTCGCATTAAAATGTATTAAATAATTTTCACTCTAAAATCCATGTAATATATATAATTTTATGCAAGTCCATTGGTAAAATTAACGATTCGATGCACGTTTAGCAGAATTTGGATACGAAACTAACAATAACATTTTATCGAGTTGAAGGACTAATAGGATATATATTATTTTATATTCGATTATTTTAAGAGGTCTTAAATATACTCTATATTTAAAACCTCTTAAATATACTTGTTTCAAATAAAGACACAAAAAAATAATAAGTGGAATAGTTTTTACTGTCACTGTTTATACAATATACATACAAACGTTAGGAACTCTGCCCACGACGTAAATACGTAGGATTTCACGCTCCATAGCTTTATAAAACAAATTCACGTGTAACTCGCAGTTACAAAATCCACATCACAGGACAAAGCCATTCATACAACGTTGCGTTTAATCATAGACAATGAACTCAAAGCGACGCGACGGCGAGTAATGGCGTCGTTGTCCGCACAATAGGCCTCTGTATTTGTGTATCAACATTGTCATGATAATGTGTCTTGTGGTTTTTTGTTTATAACACGTCGGTGGCAAAAAAGCATACGGCCCTCCTGGTGCTATGCGGTTACCGTAGCTTATGAACGCTTTCAATTCCATGGGACTCGCATGCGCGTTACCGTCCCTTTCGAAACCTATACGTGTATATGTTTCTTAACGAACCCCATACTTTGTAGTTCCTCGGCAAAACCTCGCCAGTGAGCTCATTCCACAGCCAGAGCGTTTGACTCACCTCCGTTTTTTAAGTGGATATAAATACTTAAGACCTAATACATAATTATACATGTATGTTTGTAATAGTCTACTTCTTCACCAGGTTTGACTACCATTGGTTAAGATTTAACTTCTTTTTCCTCCGCGCCTTTTCCCAACTAAGTTGGGGTCGGCTTTCACTCTAACTACAAAACCGCCGAACTTCGATATTTTACGTGAAGCGACTGCTATCAGACCTCCACAACGTAAGTAGGTACTAGGTGAAGTTCTGTAGTTAGGCTCCAACTACCCGTAACGTATGCCACAAATATTCGTATGGCAACCGGGACCGATGGCTTAGCTTAACGTTCTCTCCGAAGCACTGAGAGCTCTAAATGTGTTAAGAATGGTCACCCATCCTAAGACCGACCGGCCTGGCAATGCGATAACCTACTCGGCTAACACTTAGCCACGAGCCCGACTGGTTAAGATTTAAATTTTTTTTTAATTGTAAGATATTTAGTCAATACAAATGTTCCGAGTCTTATATTATGATATCTTTTGCTGTGCGATATCATTCCTGTGGTAATGATGTAAGACGAGGGACGATGACACCTAACTAGATAAATTTTATTAAGCGTTTTGTATGTAAATACAAAGTGCCACCGTGTTATAGCTGATTCTCATTAAGTATATGTTAGACTTATTGGTTGAGCCTATTATAAGAAACGACAACGTTGAAGATTATTGTAAGTTGTAATCACAGTTATTAATAAAATTATTAAAAGAACTTTCACTACCTACTAATAAAGTCTAAAATGCGAGCCTTTTCACATAACACGCAAAAAAAAAAATGCGACCTTGCCATTCTTTTACGTCGTTACTTCAGCCATTTGTTTTTTTATTCTTGTTAAAAACTGCATTTGTAATTATTTAAACTGATTTTTTGGCATAGGTATCGTGCAAATAACTGTAAAAAAATATTATTTTGACATTTCAAACAGACACTTCAATTTTATTTATTTGTAGGTATTGATTGAGTGATCTGATAAGTGATTATTGCGAAATTATATCAATAAGCAAATTGTAAACAAAAGGTGTATTTTAGTTAGGGTATGCATTTGTGTGTTTTATGTGCATGCATATTTTTTATTCTTAAGATTAAGTATTACATATTTCCTTGTTAGTTATATAAATTTTATTGTACATTGCATGTTGTTTATATTCGTTCATAGGTATTGTATGTCATAATAAGGTACGGAAGAGCGGAGGCTCCTGGCACAGGCATTTTACATCCTTAAAAGTCATTAAGAGTCTCCAATAATAATATAATTGTTGTAATTTATACCTGTGTTAATGAAATAAAAGTTATTATATTTGATTTATTATGTAGGTATATCACTTCGCTACATTCATGTTAATATACAAGTATTGAAAGAATAAGTTCTATATATTAAATGCTAGTTGCGAGCCGCGGTTTCTCCTGCATAAAATCCCGAAGCTGTGGGAATATCGAGATAAAAACAACATATGTGTTAATCCAGGTCTAAAGCTATCTACATATCAAGTTTCATAGCAATCGGTTCAGTAGTTTTTGCGTGTAAGAGTAACAAACATCGATACATCCATACACCCACACATCCATACATCAATACACCCACACATCCATACATTCATACACCCACACATCCATACATCCATACATCCACACATCCATACACCTACACATCCACACATCCACACATCCATACATCCACACATCCATACATCCACACATCCATACATCCACACAGCTATACATCCACACATCCATACATCCACACATCCACACATCCACACATCCATACATCCACACATCTATACATCCACACATCCATACATCCACACATCCACACATCCATACATCCACACATCCATACATCCATACATCCATACATCCACACATCCATACATCCACACATCTATACATCCACACATCTATACATCCACACATCCATACATCCACACATCCACACAGCCACACATCCATACATCCACACATCCATACATCCACACATCCATACATCCATACATCCACACATCCATACATCCATACATCCACACATCCACACATCCATACATCCTCACAAACTTTCACGTTTATAGTATTAGTGGGATACTAATAATACTTCTAGCTTTTGCCCACGTCTTCGCCTTTTTTTTGGGTGAAAGGTACCTTGGCAGATGTCATTTTCTATATCTACCCCTGACAACGTGTAGGTATACAAAATTTCATGATGATCGGTTGAGTACTTAAAGCGCGATAGCGTAACAAACGAACATTTATAATATAAGGTGTGTAAGGAAGATCCTACCTTCCATTAAATTAAAAAAATAAGAGCCTGTGAGAAAAAATCAGGCAACAAAACTCATGGCCACGGTTATTAAATAGCCAATTTTCAAATTAATACGGACCTACTCTGGAATTGTAAGCATCCATAGGCTACGGTAACCGCTTACCAATCGTTTGGCACCGACGTGGTATAAAAAAAACTGTGTTCTAACTCGTCAGTGTTTACTTTAGCGTCGCGTTACATTAACTACCCTAATTCGATTAGGCCATTTCGGAATCAATTAATCATAACAATTACTTTATTAATTAACTGCCTTGTTTCAATAGGTCTAATAGCCCAGTCAAGTCAACTAAAATACCTAAATTTTGGACGAGATAAAACGTTACCACCACGTCACAAAGAATGAATACCCTCTCCAATACAAGAATAGTTGTTTAAATCTGACTGATAGTTCTAGAGATTAGAGTGTTTAGAGAAACAAGAAAATTAAACAAGACAATTCTTCAGCTCTATTATATCTTATTATCATAAACGAGCAATTCTTATATGTATGTATTTATTTATGTATGTATTTATATTTCGTGTATCTCAGAAACGATCGATGAAGCGATTACGATCGAACGATATTGATGAAATTTTGTATAAAGATGCAGAATTGCATTTGCATTTTAAGTTCAACTGCATAGTTTTATTTCTTGTAAAAACACAATTTTACAAAAAAAAAATACGATTTTACAAAAAACTACCGATTAGTAAAAAATAGCGACATTAAATTCATTGTCCTCGTTGTCGTACGTTATCTTAACATAGAATATAATATAATATAACATAGAAAGATTATTTATGCTTTTTGTTTTCAACAAAACAATTCATCAAACACCAAACATCAAAGAAAACGAGAAATGCTAACTGAACATAAAATTTGCAACCACAAGAAGACCGACCGACCGAGTGCAATGTGTCTTTTGCCAGCCTTAGAGGTGAAATATTTTCTACAAATTTAAATGGGACCAACCTTAAGTACAACCAATTCAATTAAAAAAAGAATTATTAAAATCGGTTTACAAATGGCAAAGATATTACGTTACACACAAAAGATAATTGAAAAAGTCGGCAAGTCATTTTTAAAGTCTGTTAAAAACAATATTTTTAAAGTTTTGTTTTCTGCAGAGGGAAGACATACAACAACCAAACCAGTAGTTATCTTGAAAATACAAGTAGTCATCTTAATCTACAAATACCTCATCTATCACACAAAGTATTATAAATATACTTTTCAATTAAACGCTGAGTCAAACAAACTGAAACCATTTCCAGGAACTTCGGACAGTTCCATACGTCTTGCTGTCTGCGGCTATGATTCATTTGAGAATGGCGACTTTACTCGTGAGGGTGCATGGCATTAAGGGTACGTCGCCCTCCAACTGACTCATAAACGGGGTTGTAATTGATAGCTTTAATTGACGAGAGTTGAGCGATTTAAATAGGATCTTGGCCGCGTGTGCTTTGCCGCAAAATCTACTGCAGAGCGAATGCCTGTTTGCGCCTTACCTATATAAGCAAATGTAAAGTAAAGGAGCTCTTATTCAAAGAATTGGCAGAATCAACTCGTCAATAGTTCGAATATTTAATGTCGTTATATGTATTTATAATAGTATATTATATATGTATTATGTAGTCATGTTTTGTATATGTATCTGTGTATGTGTATATATATGTTACACTAAAGTTACGAGTATTTGTGTATAATGTGTGTGTGTATATTCGTATCAAATGTTGTATGTAACTCATTATTTTTTTGTGTAATTTTTTTACAAGATTTTTAATTGCACCTACTTCTTCTTTTCTCTGCATCACCCAAAGATTGACTGGTAGAGAATGCATTAGGCGTTAAGTCCGCCTATGTACTAATGTGCAAAAAGTTTAATAAATAATAAATAAGTAAAGATAAGGGATGCAAGAGGCGTGTCCACGTTTGAACGTGGACACAAAGTTATTATATAACTAGACAGACTGCCCCGACAGACTTTGTTCTGTCAAAAGTTATTGATTAACGTCAAATGTTTGACAGCTGGGGACATGTGTTTTAATTATTATTTACTCTGTGATTTGTATAGGAAAAGAAAAGTGTTGTTTTTACTATTTTGCTTGCAACTTTTAAGTTTTTTCTCTCCATAAGAACTTTCCTTGTGCTTTAACGAAAATATGAAAAAAAAAGAATAGCCGAATTGGTCGAGCCGTTCTCGAGTTTTGTGCTAGCTAGCAACACATTTGGCGATCCATTTTTATTTATATAGTTAGAAGTTCGCAGTAATAAATTTCTAAATTGTGTCACCTTATTTTTGCCACTGTTTACGGTTCAACGCTCGCTGTACCAAAAATCGCGTAAAAAAAAAAAATACGAGTGCATTGTGCCTTAGCGAATAGTTGCAATATAAATATGGCAGTTTTTTTTATTTGTCAATATAGTGTTTCTAGGGAAAAACCATAAATGTTAGTATTTGGGTATGTTTAAGCGATTCATACTAAGATAATAAGACAGAGATTAACATTATAATGACTTTTTAACAACCGCTTTTGCTTCTGATTTGTGACGTTCATACCGTGGTTACTTAATGAAATGTCGACTGCAGGTAATAAAATGTTTATGAGTACAGCAAAAGTTATTGTTTCCTTATCATGTATTATATTTGGGTAGAAATACAGTCTTAAAACTATTAAATACCGTAAGCAAATAGATATACATGCTTGGTTCCTTACTCGGTTTTAAAACTGCAATTAAAATAGCATAACAATTAAAAAAGCAAATAGCATTAGAATTTATTGATCAACCTAATACTCGTTGTTGCATTATCTATGTACACGTAGACCGGAAACGATATGCTTTTTTGATGGTAGGATTTCATTTATATTATAATAGCTAACAGAAATTGCTTTAGAAACTCGTTCAGAGTATAAAGTTGGTAAAAATTAATATAGATGTTTCTTTTATACATACATGATTATTTAAACGGTTCCCAACAGTTCTCTGCAACAATTTTTCCAATTTTCTAAACAATAAAAAAAAATCTAAATGTTTGTTTGTGATTTATCTTTTTGTTTACATGCTGTTCGTTATTAACTAGGAAAACATCAATTACCTTTATAGGATTTCTTTAATATGTAGGTGAATAAAATGTCTGGATAATCTTGGAAATTTTTATGAATTTCAGAAGGGTTTGAGCGTTTTGCCCAGTTTTCAGAAAAACACTATCCATTTTTATATCCTTTAACTTATATTTCGTGCCGTAGAATAATAATGTATCATTTAAGTACTGTACATTTAATATTTTTACGTTCAAAATGTGCTGTACCGTGTTTTCCACATCCACTAAAGTTCTTAAGTATATGCACCAGCAGCATGTTACCCTGGTATTATGTTCTGACATAAGCTACAACTCTTCTTAGACGGCTTTAGAGCTGTATAAAATGGCTAGACACATTCCCGTGCTCCCGAGGACCTGACATGATCGAAGTTTCCTGAAGTAGAATGAAATAATAATTAAGTTGCATTTTTCGTAGGAACATTGAATATTTTGTAGAGGAACATCTTTAAGATTTATGAAAACATCGAACGCCACGTATTACCTATTTGAAATAAGTGAAACTGGGTTTTGTGCTTAGAAATTCAACAATTTTAAATAAACAATCGAATACGATTGCTTATATAAATAAATAAATACATTCAACTACAGCCTTCTACTTTACAAATAACAATTTTAAATAAACAATCGAATACGATTGCTTATATAAATAAATAAATACATTCAACTACAGCCTTCTACTTTACAAATAACAATTTTAAATAAACAATCGAATATGGTATTCGATTGTTTATTTAAAATTGTTATTTGTAAAGTAGAAGCCTGTAGTTGTATGTATGTACCTATTTATTTTTACGTATATGAATTTACTGTAGTAGATACAGTTAGTACGTAGCCCTTAATCCAACTAATATTATAAATGTTAAAGTTTGGATGGATGGATGGATGTTTGTTACTCTTTCGCAAAAACCACTGAACCGATAAAACTTGGTATGTAGATAGCTGGAGACCTGGATTAACGCATAGGCTACTTTTTATCCCGATATTCCCAAGGGATCGGGACTTACGCGGGTGAAACCGCGGGGCGCTGCTAGTTAAAATATTTATTTGCCATAGAGCCAAAGTTATCATGAAAGGCAGCCTTACTTTTTAAATATATCAGACCTCTTGAAGTATAATAGCCTATTCAGTAAGATAAGATTTCTAACAAACAAAAATAACTACTTTGGAAACACGGTTAAAAAGCAATATATGCGTGTAGACCTTGATCCTAAGTGGCATTTCGACGGATAGGAGTTTAAAACACTTGTTTTTGTTTGGTTAATTCCTGAGAATATAAAGTATAATAAGTTAAAGTGAAGTTAGCAAGCACAAACATTTTCGATCCGTTGGCTCCAAGGCAACATTGTCACAATAACAAAGTGAAGCCTAATATATACTTAATATTAATGGGGTAATTATTTTAATGAAACCCTATTTAATCTTGCAGTCTTCTAATTTTATGCAAAAAGTGTTTATCCGAGTCTTGTTAAACTGAAATTGCACTAGTACGTAGGCAATTCTTATTAATTTTGATATAATTTGAGCTACATCTTTTTATATCCCTACCTTTATATTCTACGTAATATAACCAGCTGCCATATAAAAGCGTAATGTACTCAGATAACATACATGACAATCAAATATATAGCCTATTATCTTTGAAAATCAACACCTGTGCAGTGTCTGACCAATAGCTGTAAATATGCCTACATATAAAACCTCGTAACAATTGCAGAATTAAAATCTAAAATTAATAACAGAAGTTGTAATAATCCCACTATCTCACTTTCCACTTCCCACTAAAACTATAAATTTTGGAATGGACGAAACTTTGGATGGATGGATGTTTGTTACTCTTTCACGCAAAACCACTGAACCGATTGCGATGAAACTTGGTATGTAGATCTCTGGAGACCTGGATTATTCCATCGGGATCGGGACTACGCGGGTGAAGTCGCGGGGCGCTGCTAGTAATTGATATTTGTATCTATAGTGCAAAGATTAGGCCAACGGCCAACAATAACATTTCAGAAACATATAGCCTAATAACACTTTAAATTGTGCATTACAAAAATATCGTGAATAACGCAACACATTGGAAAGAGTCTAATTTGGCATCATTACAAGTATGAATCCCATATAACATCTCGTCATTATTGTGGTATTTTAAACAGTAGAACTCAAACAACACGATGTATCCTTGTGGAATACTTCATTTAGAATTGTAAAAAAAATTAAAATGTAAAAATTGTATAGATTATGAAAGTGTAGAATAACAAAATTAGGTAATAATGATTATAATAATAAAATAGAAATTGCTATCAGTGTATTATGGTTAGATCCTCTACCAGTGTTTTTATTGTTTTATCATCATCTGCCTTCCTTGTCCCTTTTTTATTTGGGGTCCGCGCAATATGTTTTATTCTTTTAATTCTACTCTATCATTCTTCATTTCACTGCTTACTGTCTTTTCTAGCCATATCTTCTCTCAGACAGTCAATCCATCTCTTCTTTGGTTGTCCTCTTTTCTTGTACTCGTCAAGTTAAATACATGAAACTCTCTTCACCATATTTTGCTCATCCCTCCGGATCACATGTTCATACCACGATAACCTATTATAGATAAACTCCTCAACATTCATCCATTGATGCTACTTTCAGGCTCCCTCTAATATATTTTTATATGGATATGACAAAGCAAATCGATTACTTGCGGACCAGGACTAAAAGTTGATAACGTTCAGAATAGTCACTATTCAAAATTGCACAAAGCAAAATTGTTTCTAAAAATCGCACTCACTGATTAAGGTGATAGTAACTTTGGCAAAAACTCCCCAAAAACTATTGTAAGTATTTTAATATCACTTTAAGCAAACACAGCTTGCACCAACTTCACACTGTTCCCTTCAGTTATGGTAAATGTTCAGGTCGTATTGTCACTATTAAACAAAAATAAACACGAGTTAAAAATAGTCAAAATGTAATGTCAACCAGCGCTAGCGAAATTTATTTTGGCCCTTTGATATTTGAATACCTATAGATCACTATATTCACGACACTAGAAACTGCAGCTGTACGTCCTCATGGAACAATGTAACTTTTGATAATCAGTTACAGTACCTAATTTCGAAAAAAACTCAAACGTATGTTGACCGCTTGTTTGCAGACTTATTGTATAAAAAAGTTTCTCATCCTTGCTATTGTCACTTGTCGTACCTCAAACTACTGAAACCATTGAAATCACTTTATAATTTCTAAAGTTATCCCTATAACATTATCGTATTAGCATTCAAACTGCTCCCAAAAACTAAAACGTGCCAGATTTTAATCTAACCCCGGTAATTATGTACGAATCGTAAAGGGAAAAGGGCGGTTTAATGGCACACTAACCTATCGCAGAAGTGAACTATGCTTATACAGACACAAAATGTTGTGTTGTGTAATCGATATAACTCGAAGCTGTTTATAGGGAACATTACTAGTTCTTTCGAGTGTTACTAATAGGTACCATAGTGATTCCTTAGCGTCACTTTAGAAGGCTTTTTAATTTATTTTAAATGTATGTGTATCACAAAAAATCTGAATCTAAATAATTATTATTCCAAAATGATTTAAATTTAACAACATTCTTATCAATAAAGTCCTCTAGCGGATAAGAACTTATGCTAAAATTACTTATAAAACAAAGATTAATTCGAATACTTTTCTATTTAAAATTATAAACTCATAGACAATGTAGACAATGGTGTTACTGGACTAATGATTGGTGACATTACGAGAAATAGACGACACTTGTAATGTCCAGAAAAACTTAAATCATTAATGTTAAATTTAATTTTGATTAATTTTGAACGTAGTGTTCCAAATTAATTTTGACTGAAACAATTACCGGATCAAAGGCTTTTCTGAATAATTAAGCCTCGCAACATCTCAGTAGTTTAATGACCTGATTTCTTATGCCTAAATTACTTTCACCGTTGAAGATATACCACCCCTAAGAACACAATCAAGTTAAAACCCAAGTTAATTTAGTAAAAGTAAAAAAGAGTTCCACTATCTACCTCCTGACTTTATCATCAGACCACCATTACCAAGCCCAATTTGCAGGACTCGTAAAAACGAATCATATGAGCCCAAACTCGAGCGGTTTACTAAAAGCTACTATAAAAGTTCTTCCCAATCCATCTCCTGGCTCCATCATCAAGCTCCAAGATGCCAAATTATAGGATTGTCATTCGATTCGATTTAGAAGTGGGTTAAAATTGACTTCCAAGATTTGTTTACGTAGTTAATTACAAGTGAAGGTAATAAAAGCGTGTTAAAATAACTTAATAATAATAACTTGACACATCTCACACACGGCCGTCTGATCCCAAACTAGGCAGAACCTGTACTATGGTAACCAGACTGCTGATAAACATATGTACTTATATATTTCTAAATAAATACCTACATATTATAGATATATTGCATCAATGCAATGAAATGAAAAATGTTTATTTCAGCGGCAGGACTAAGACTATACACTAAGATATAATATATTATGCAACGTGCAAGTATGCATGCCCAGCGCAACCCACATCAATTCAGCATTGGGTCTTTTTGGTTATTTACGTAATAAATTGATGGACAGTCATAATGTGACAATGGTCGCACAACAATGTGTTGTTCAATTCAAACCTAATGACACGACCGTTGCGTCGCCCGTCCGTTAAAACTCCAGGGGAAACAAATGGTTAACGAATAAAAGAGCTCTCTTTTATAACCGTATTTGACATAACTTTAAATATATAACTGTATTTCTTTTCTGATTGAGTCTGGCATTTGACAAAGAGGTTTAATTTGTCATCTTACTGATACCGTTACCCTCTATGGTTTTTTTGGACATAGAACGGTACTGGCACAATTTTGACATAGGGCTACCACACACGTCAGCCGTCCCGTCATATTGTTGTCGCGAATAAGGTACCTAAATTGTTTAGTTTGCTGAACGGTGCTCGTTTGATTCTTATTCTGGTGATATCACCTAGTTACTAAAGCGATCTCGTCAGACACGTACCTACTCTTTACTTTGACCTAAATAAATAGACGCCTTACGGAGTTATTTCTCTGAGACTACTCCATGTAATTAGCTAGATTAAATTTGTTACACTGAAACACAAAACGAAATTTGTACCGAATGACCTAAATGTTCTCTATTTTTGTTTTACTAAGTTATAACTGGGTAAATTTAATAAGTGTCTGTCTAGACTCTTGGCTTTTTATAATGAGGATATGCGGGATACAATTTCGGAAGTATGAAGATGACAGTTGAGTCAGTTTTTATCTTTATCTTTTGTCTCAGGCTAAGTACAATTTACCGAGAGATCTTTTATGAGATAGCCGTACTAAATGAATCCTGACGAAATGAAACCGTCTGCTCTGGAATGACAAACCTAATTTTAACCCAGATAAAGAAATTAAAAATAAAGGAAAGAAGAAACAAAAAGTATTCCTGATACAAAAAGAATGTCTATAGATATGTAAGACCTATCTGCTGATAATTTTCCACCACTTCGCGTAATGCTGTATCTCAATAATTAAACACTGTTGCGACCTCAAATCCTACGACGCTTCTCTTTCCGCACAGATTCTAACAGCTAAACTTTGCATTGCTGATCGGTATAGGTATAGGTATAAATTAAACAAGGTATAAACTTCTACGGTCGATGCATTATAGATACTCCCGCCCCAGACTGTCACTATCATCCCCTTTACCCATAAACAACATGAACTGCTCAGTCTGGACTCTAGACTTAGTGTTCTTAAAGTCATCATACTACATGGAATATGTAATAATAGATTTGACTTTTCCAGCATTTGTATATGATGAGAACTGTAAAACTGTTTCACCTTGCAAAATGTAGAACCAACACTGGGGTACGAGCGGCTCTGCGCTGCCTTTTGAATTATAACACGCACTTGTTAATTTAGACATTTTCGCACTTTTGCAGAATGCATTTAAAAAAACGAGCCATATCCTTACTTCTGTGATTCAACCATTAGGTACATTGTACAGGATTAACACAATTTAACTCTTTACCTACTGTATTATTCTGCGGAGAATATTGTACGATGCAATGTTGTAAACGTTGTGTGTGCAAAAAAAATTATTTAGTTGATTATTTCACCATTATTTCAACAAAGAAGCTCAGGTCGAGTAAATCTATTATAAAACTTGTTTTTTGCTCTTCACAAGTGATCAAGTGTACTGGCACTCAAACTGTCAATGCAGTCGATCTTTTCACTGCCGTTTTTTTTTTTTGGGAACATCATATTCATAATTTTTGTGTGCTATGTCGTCAAACAATTAATTTCTTACTTCAAGTAATTCTACATCTACATTAATTTCTAACTAATTACAGGATATTTTCCTCTCTAGTAAAAACATTTCGCAGAAACCGACTACCATAAAATAAAAAGCTTCACAAATTTCTACCGGGTTTATTTAAATCAAGTAGACGCCACTTTTTCGTTGGCCGTACTTAATTTACGGTAAAGGCCAGGCTTCCGGCGAACTAACCTCACATATCTTATTCACATGCAAATAAGTTTTAATACATACTAGAGATCCTGGTGTTCGAAATTCACTGATAAATTTATATACTTTTTACCTATTTGTTTCCAGTATAAGTTGAACTGTCATTATTTATTAGACTTTACGTTCCACTTTTTATAGTTTCCTAATTAAGTTATTTATACTTTTTTTTGTTGAATTTTGGATGTTTTTGTTTTTTTTTTTTTTTTTTTTATTTACAATAAACAAACAGCGTTCCAGGTCAGTGTGTTATTAATTTATTTACTCTTTTTTTTAATTATATGTTTATCTATGATATAATTTTTTTAAGACAGAATTTTCTGTATTAACGCCATCTGTTGTCCGTGAGCGTCATTACATCCGGTCTTAGCAGAATATGAGCCCTACCTCTTAACTAAGAAGTGGCCCAATGCTATTAGTTTTAAGTAATTTTAATATGTATAATTTACTGTTTAAACAGTTACTATGTTCACTCATGTTACATAGGAGTACAAAATAAATTAATTTCTTTCTTTCCCTGACAGGTGAATATATTTACTACTTAGTGTAGCCTGATGTAGCAGTTTACATATATTTTTTTAGGTTTTTGCACGTCTTCTATATATCAACTTTAAATATTGCAATTTTCACGTTCCTCCATTCGCAAAATGTACTTTCTTCTCCTTTTATGTAATCTTTCTTAAAAATGCGTACAAAGAATTCTCTTCACGTATTAATAGTTTTTTTTTGGTGATGTAATGTATTTTTTTTTGAAATTGTCGTTTTATTTAGCTGTACTAACATGATGGAGCGTGAATAATGCTAATAAAATGTCGTAAAAAAAAAAAATTTTCATCGGCATCGATTTTTTCGAATTCATTGCCATAAAATGTAAAATAGTAAAACTGAAGAATTTGTTTGTTTGTTTGATTGAACGCGCTAATCTCAGGAACTACTGTTTCGAATTGAAAAATTCTATTAGTGTTGGATAGCCCATTTATCGAGGAAGGCTATATAACATCACGCTACAACCAATAGTAGCGGAGCATCAATGAAAATTGTTGCAAAAACGGGGAAAATTTACAAAAGCGGACGAAGTTGCGCGGGGCAGCTAGTTGGAATATAAAATCTTAAAAATATATGCTTAACATCTGTTCTGTGTAAGTCTTTTAGTTCACACTAATATGACTTTTTCCTGATCTCATCAAAAATATATTTAATATGACAGAATGATATTTTAATTATCATGATGTCGTTAAATTTACTATTAATGCTGACCTCGGTTCATTACAGGCGAAAATAAAAATTGATATCAGTTTAGGCTGCGTTTCCACCAGATATGTTAGCGGTGCGTGAGGAAAAAATCAACCAATAATATCACTTTATTATCCTTCGCTCAACGGAGTTCCTGTGGTAGCAGGCTTAGTGGAGCGAGGTCTTTATACATACGAGTTCGATCGAGGATGTGTACGAAGGAATGGTATGGGAAAAGAGTCCGGTAGGTACTCATTTTTGCAAAGCTCACCGTTTCACAACTACGCTACGTATCCTCATTCCGCTCAGCTTCCTCGCACATCTCAGATAGAAACACTCAAAACCGTTTCACGGCATCGCTAGGCACCCTCGCACCGCTCAGCTTCCTAGCATGTCTCTGGTGGAAATACAGCCTAAGCAAATTATGCGTGTTACATAATACTGATTATTATGTTGCAAATTTATCATAACTTTATTTGGATATAGATACAAACCAGTAGCGTGTTAATCACTTATGATTGTTATTACAATATCCGTAAATCACTCATGTACAGTAAATAAATGTCTACTATTTTTGTGAATTGGTTTGCAGAAACTTACTAAGTTTAGTGATGATCGCGAAGCGGTAACAAATTTAAAAAAATATTTATATTAAAATTCTTCAGGTCATGGCTGCTT
This sequence comes from Callimorpha dominula, assembly GCA_949752705.1. NCBI lineage: Eukaryota > Metazoa > Arthropoda > Insecta > Lepidoptera > Erebidae > Callimorpha > Callimorpha dominula. The sequence continues at coordinate 2,345,293 of OX457000.1, read as the reverse complement.
TCATAATTTCATTACAATCGATAAACAGCATGTTTTCTTTCACATTTATTACACTCGCATACAGTTTTAAATTTTTAGTACTGTACCATATTGCTATACATACATACATACCTATATACAACATTGTTAAAGTTACTTACATTTATACAATCACTCACGTCTGTACCTCTGAATTGGTAGCCAGAGTCGTATTGTAAAGAAACATTTGCCACCTATAATTTGTTCACGTCATAGCAAGTTAGGTACCGTCAACCGTGCACTTTGGGAATTCAAGCTATGACATTTGGGAGTATATTGAAGGGGTAAGATAGGTAAAAAGCGAAGGAAAGGTACATTGTACATGTGTGGAGTTATTATTATTATTATTGCTTATACGGATGGATTGGGGAGTGTAAGCAATAGTTTTACCGAGTCAGGGTCGCATACCAGTAACGCAAACTGACTGTTGCTAAGAATTCCGAGCCCATTACCGCTTAAAATTAAGCATAGCAATTAAATACAAGAAATATGGTGCTCATACCGCCAGTTTAATTTTATTTTGGATATTCCACAAATATAATTACATTATGACTGGTCTGTTGGTCTAGTGGTTAGTGACCCTGACCACAGATTACTAAGTAGTTACTACGTAACAGATAAATCACTCCCTACAATAACGTCCAAACCTACCGTTTTAATTACCTACTCTTTCCGAGCGCCGACCCCTGCATGCGAAAATGAACTTTGATGTCCTTAAAACACGATTATTATTGCCTGCGTTATTACGCATGGTTGCGTTGGCGTAAGTGAGTTTAGGGTTACCTCTTTTTATGTAATATTAAATATCTATATTTTTTATAAAAAAAGGCTATGTTAATTAAGTAAAGTTTTATTACACAAAAAATCGGGTGTGTTACCTGACTTAGCAAAGTGTAACACTTAATACCACGTCCCCGTAAGTTTACTAATACGAAACACTTAACGACAAATCGCTTCTCCGAAAAACTTATTGCCGAAGCCACGCGACCTTGCTTAACCAAACCTCTAACGAGAAACATCAATAAACTATTCGAGAAAAGAAACTTAAAGAATTTGTCGTAGCGTGATGTTATATAGCCTATATATAGCCTTCCTCTTTAAATGGATAGTCCATCCAACACAAAATTTTAAGAATTTTTTAATTCGAACCAGCAGTTCCTGAGATTAGCGCTTCAACCAAATAAACGAACTCTTCAGCTTTATAATATTAGTATAGATGTGATGTAGTGATAAATCTAAAGAACAATGTTGTACATCGAAATCTTTTCCCAATCAAACGCGTGGAGTAGATGCGTCGTTGTCCTTGACGACAATAGTGCCGACAAAATCTAAAAACGAAAAGTTTTGGTCGGCTGGACCTTTGTATCTGCTCCGTGGGCTGGACGCACGGCTAGCGCGGTGGCGTTTTGCTTTTGGATAAAAAAATAAGGTACCTAGGGTACTAACGATTTTATTTCTTGTAGTTATGGCATTCTTATAAATATAAACTAATAAAGTATATATTTTTTCGTTAAATAGAATCTTAAAACCATTTCAAAATTACGTATTTTCTTTACTATTATGAATATTTGATAAGAATGGTAAACCATTATTAATTACTTTTATTACAGAATAAACTATTTGTATCCGAAACAAACACTTGATTACTTAAATAAATTTAAAGAAATTGCAGAAAAATCCTTATCTAAAAAACAACTCTATGTGACAGTGAAAACCGTATTAACTCTTATAATTTTGTAACAGAAACCAAAACATCAAAATAGAACAAAATATATTTGAAAACAAAAACAATTACAAATTTTGTTATTTTTTTCTCTTACTGGATCTACGTCCATGTACAGCACATAAACTACCAGAAACCATGTCAATTTGTCTGTATTTAAAGTATATAAAAGTATAAAAATACGATTTCGAATTACGTAAACATTCAAAAATAAAAGCGTGAGCGCGCGAGACTGCGTATAAGGACCGCCAGCGGCCGTGCGGCCGGTAGTTGTTTAGCGCACGTAAGTATATCGAGTGGCATAGGCCTGGTATAAGGGCCGCCAGCGGCCATGCGGCCGGTAGTTGTTTAGCGCACGTAAGTACATCGAATGGCATAGGCCTGCCCTGACTGCTGAGCCAGAGGTCGTGGGTTCGATTCCCACCTGAGTCTGGGTGTTCTTTGTGTCCGTTGTTTGTATGTTTGTAAAGTACCACGCGACACACGAGTAATTCCTAATGCGGGAGTTGTCTTTTTTAACACTAACACACACACTATTATTATCTTATTAACAATACCTGATATACTGGGCAATACTTGCATGATGCATCGCAGTGTATAGTTATCATATCATGTAAACTATGTATGTATGTCTTAGCTTAGCATATCGCTTAAATAAACATTTTTCAGTTTCATCATTTTTGTATATTCACTTGTATGTACTCGTATCTTACGTTATCATCATCTGATGAGATATAGAATGTCACGACAAAGGCATGGCAATTATTTATAACATTAGTTAATAGTGTATGTAACCAATTTTTTTTAAATTGTGAAATGGCATAGGCGTTTGTTTTCCAACTCACCTGATGGAAAGTGACGATGAAGACGAAGATGGTACACGCCTATCCAAGAGAAATCTATTCACTCTATACTTACAATAACATTCTCGTAATATATGATTTAATCTGGTGGGAAAATATTTACGTATATATTTAGAATGAGTCACTGTAGAAACTAACACTCTTAAAAATCCATGAAGGTGTAGCCAAGGTAATCGTATCCGCGGTCCCTATTTACCTTATCGAATTGCCGGCATCAAGCGTTTAAGCATTCTGTGGCTTAAGGCTATTGTACCACTGCAAGCAGAAAACGATTGTCCCCTAATCGTTAAATTCAAATTCAAATCCTTTATTTCAGACATGAGTCCATAGGGTTAGTATAAACAAAATAACTCAAATGCTAGTGTTAGTAATACATAACTTTTTATTTTTATAAGTCTATGTCCTTAGCTGGTGTGGATTTTGGCCCAGTAGCGCAGCAGAGGGGAGTCCCACCGATCTATGAACACCTTCAGGAGACTGTTAGTAGCGGTGCGCAACCGGCCGGCCATGGATGCGGTCCTCTTTCTTATAATGGCGTAAAAATCGTCTGTGTGCGCCTCCGCAAACATACCGGACACACTACAACGCCACGACAGCCCCAACAGTATCCTGAACGCGTTATTATATTGGACACGCAGATCTCTGTATGTCCTCTGCTAAAACTGGTCCAAAGATTGCACGTGTAAAAAGACTGGCAGAAAGCTTTAAAAAGCGTAACCTTTATTTGTGTTGTACAGCATGCAAATCTTCGAACCAGCATGTTACATCGATAGGCCAGCGACCTGCGCTCCCTCTCTATATCTACATTATCCCTAAGATCATCAGTGACCCAATGACCCAAGTACTTGAACTTCGTTACTCTTATTAAAGGGGTGCCACAGATCGTGACACCAGGGAGATCTGAATAGTTTATGGCCCGCGTTAAATTTGAAAGGCATGTAAACAATAGTATGGATTAAGGTTGGAAGTACACCTACTTTGCTTTGTGTCCTTATCATCCCGAGGTAAAGTAGTGAATTAATTAAAAAACTCTTGAAATCCAAAACCTGTCAGTACAACATCTAGTGTACGTGTTTATTAATGCCTGGACAGGTCGCTTCAACCCTTGGTACGGGGCCCGAAACTTATTGCGACATCCTCGAAATACACACTTGAATTAAACAGTCATCTTTAATTAATATGACTACCACTTCGGAAAGTATTGATTATAACTAGTTCAGCGGGATAACTTACCTACAACTAAACCAAATGTCTCTCGCTCGTTCGGTGTTCTTCTCGCTGTTGTTGGTACAGATGCCTTATAAACTCTTTGCCTATAGACATTTAGCCTATAGACATTTTGGGCCTCAATCGATCTTTACTTGTCGCAACACGTCTGTAATGGGGCTATTGAGTGTACGGTGTAGATGTACCTATATGATGGATTATAGTTGCTATGGTGTGTTGATCGGGGATAGTGTCGATAGCTCAAAGCCATCCTGGGTGTCAAAGGATGATGAGCGTGGTACGTATGTATAGATGACCGAATGGTGACCTATGTGCCCATCTTTATTTTTCAACTACGAAATTGATGATGATTTAACTCAACATTGAGTCGCATCGTGTACTTATTTTGTATCTTAATTAGGCCTGTTGTCTGAACTACCGTTTCAGCTATACCTAAACATTGCTCACGTCACAAATATCACGTCAACGTTATGAATTCAAAAATTATGAATTGTCCGGCAGAAAATTCCAATGATTTTCTACTCAGAATGATGGTCTGAATACACTATTTCAATATTCAATATTCTGTGTTTCTTACACGTATACCTGTATATGTATTTTCTTAGTACTATAGGGGTTGTCTTGTAGCGGCTAATGTAATATCCTTCGTAAAAAAGTGATGAAATATCGAAACGAACGATGTCGTATATCGCTTCATATCCGTGTAAAGTCGTTTTTATCGTTCCTTCTACCTATCGTATCTACCGTAAGCGACTTTGGAAATAGAGGAATGATAAATTTGTTCTTTTAAGCGATTTTTAGGTGATTTCGTGATTTTTTGGTCTCGCACATGATCGGACCATGTGCCTAACCAAAAATCACGAAATGGGAACTTTTAAACTTTCGGATTCCATGATATAATTATCTAATTCCACAGTCAGGGGGCATAAGGCAGTCAGCCTGTGACCACGGCCAGTGCAACCTGGTAGAAACGTCAGACAATTCATAGGTATGTAATACCTTTTCGTGATCGCGTTAATTCCCGTGGAAATACATAATTATATCACGAAATGGTGTTACAAAGTTTACTATACCTACAGAAAACAAAACCAGTATTTGAAACAAAATTATTTAATCCAACTTACAATTATTTTTCTTCAATCATATATTTTCCACGGTACTTATATTTTTTCGAAGAATTAAAGATAGTGATATATAAACTGGAAAAACAAAACGAGATGTGTAAAGAAGTCCACCTTTACAAAAATCACTATAGACTTGTGAGTGGAGTATGGAGTAACAAAATATTCTGTGGTTTTGACGACAATAGGTCTTCTTAATTTTCCATACGTACAACTAATAAATAATTCGTATGAATTAAATGATTAAAAAGAAATCGATATTTCTTCATTGTATTTTTACTCAAACTACGTTAGTAACCATAAGTGATGCTTTTTAAACAATTTATCGAACATACGGTCACTATTACGATATTCAAGAACATTAAGGTTTAAAAATGACACCACCGAGCGCTCGGAACGCCACCCATTCGAGTGGAGTGGTCTGTCTGAGGGCGCTTCAACTGAAGAGAGACAAGCCTGAGCAGTGAACATACAACAAGGCTTGAACACTAAGGATTTTTTGTAAACAATTTAGCGCCAACCATGACCGAACAAACAAGGTTCATCAACTCTTAGAGTCGGTTGTACGTATTCTAGTACCAAACCTTCTTATGTAATCAGTATCACAATTTATGTAACATCTACTAGAGCTAGAATCTATGTCTAGTGACGTAATAGAACAAATAAGTTACTTGCGTACGATTTATGTAGGTATGGTACCTTCTAATTATATCCGTGTCTCAAGGATACATCGAAATATAACTGAGACAAAGGGCTTTGTTAAGGAACGCATCATACGTTCTTCGTTGCTTAGGCTGTAACCCTACCTACCTTAAATGTCGCTTAATTTACTTTGACTCCTTTCTTGGAAGGACTTTCTTGCACTGGCCCGGTACCTTCACTTTAAAGTAGAACGTGCTTAGGAAGCACAAATTTATTCGGCCGCTATGGCAACAAGTTTTGCAACCAGTGGTGAAAAATGATTTCATTTTCTTTCTTGGTAACTAGTTTCGCATAGTGCTTTGTATCTGCTAGGTAGAACAAAACTCCGTAAAAGGGAATATGGGATTGGCAACGCACAAATGACACATGAAAATACAACTATTACGAGTGTTTATGAGCATCCGTAACTGCCGAGCCATTTGTTTGTTTGGAAACTTAGGTGTATGAATATAAATTATGTACAATTTGATTCTAATCGAACCACAGCCTTTTTCGCTACAGAAATCGTAAACGTACATGTCTAAGACGGACTGCAAACTGCAAGCGACAGGCCGACATTGCAGCGTGCGGCCATGGTGCGCAGCGTGCTACCGCGGCGTGTAGCGACGGCAGGCAGACCGCAGCACCACTGGTGACGCGAACCGCAAAGTGCTCGGACGTGTCACGCCTCTTAAAAATGTCGACTTTCTTCTTGTGTTAATACCACATTCAAAAACATATTTAAATATTAATACTAAGAAATTTACACAGTATCAGATACAGCATGGTCTATGTTAAAAATAAAAACGAACTTCATATTCCGGTTGATCGTATTACAAGCACTTCAGGCGGCTTCGTGTGGTCATCGATTGAAGCAGGGATGAGCCTTTTTGTCAAATGTGACCCAAGCAATCAAGGCTGTCTACAATCCATCACGACCCCTCGTTTGGCGCCATTCTATTGTGCTCATTTGACGCTGACAAATAATCAAGCGAATGACATTAGTTGATTATTTTTGTTACTCAAGATACTTATCATTTGTCGTTCCTACATACGACTAAGGTACTCCATTTGATAAATTGATTGTGTATTAGTACCATTATAAAATGTAAAGCTCTTCATAAAATGACAATCACTACCACTTTTGATTGTAAGTCTCACGGCGAGGTCGCCTTTGGTTATAAGGGTCATTTATTCCTTTCTGGACTATCGTGAAACATGTTTTAGACAGTTCATGTTAAATTGCATTGTGTTTTTCGTGTCCTGGATAAAGTAGTTTCACTCTGCAATATTCAGGTATTTTGTAAATCCTTGGGGATATAAAAGTTAAGTTGTTGACGTTTATCTATTAGGTATTATCAAGTCTATATACAGATAATACGAAACGATACGATAACAAGAAGTTTTTAGTTCTTCATTCTTACAATTTGAGTACTAAAATTCACTGCGGTGTCACAACTAAAATGTATATTGTGATAAATATGCGATTAATAACGCAATCCAACTAAATAAAAAAACGTGTGCGTCTCGGGACGCCTGACAGAAGTGATAACTTAAACTAATCCAAGTTGAACTATTGAGAAAGGGAAGCTAGACAGACTGGCGCCGTAACGCGTTACGTAACGAAGCGGATCCAAGTTGAACTATTGAGAAAGGGAAGCTAGACAGACTGGCGCCGTAACGCGTTACGTAACGAAGCTTTTTACCCACCCATAAGAAGTTATCACTTCAAAAAAAAAAAAAAAATTTCATGTTTTTCACTCAACTGAAAACCGATCTCATTCAAAATCGCTTCGCAATCAAGTAACTACCCATATACCTGGTCAATCTTTTAAAATTGCATTAAATACATCCTTGCACACTAAAGCAACCTTGTCTAAATTTTTTTTGGACAGGATTGATTGAACAAGGCGTGACGATCCCGTGACGTCCAGAACAAGATAAAGTTTTGACAAAACTGCCGTTAAGTACCGTAGCGCCGTTTAGCCGAAGTATCGAATTATTTAGGCACCACCGGTGGGAATCCGGCCTTGCTGAGGCCTTGAACTGCAATCGATATGTCCACGGGAGACTGTTTGCGAGGGGTCTCGGCAAACTATGATGCCATATTCGCCCTTAAACGCGTGTTACATACCTACGAAAATAGATACTTGTGAAGTCTGTGTTACGTACAGAGCATAATTATTATACTTAATTATGTAAGAATATTTGGGACTAAATGTATTTACTGAACGTTAGTTTTGATATATTTGACAAATATATATTTTATTTATTAAAGAATAAGTTTTTTACTTGATTGTTTGTTATACTATTTACCTTAGTGACGGTGACAACGGGTAATGACGTCTCATAATTGAGCGACTGAAAAATCGGTCATCATCAAACTGTAGCGTAGCAGGCTCTCGTAGCTCTGTTAGCGTAGCGTAGGTGTATATGCTCCGGTGACCATTTTCCTTCGAAGACGAAGCTTCCTTCTTTGGTAACTAACATGGGTAGAAATTTATTAATATAGCAGCCCGCCTCGGCTTCGCACGTGTAGCAAAGCATAAATGTTTTTTTCGTCATCTTCAACAATCTCTTTCTTATATTTCAGCCATTTTACTCAAAACCTTAATGGATTATACACCTAATTCTTCCTCACGTTACACTCCGTCTATTTGTGAAAACTGTATGAAAATCCGTTAGGTATTTACTTTAGGGACTTTGTTTAGTAATATGTACTAAAGTTCCACGTTATAAAGTATGACCTTTTTTCTAATAACAGGTCAGAATCTCACGGGTGGAATCAAAATTTCCAGTGGCTCTAGGCGTGCTCTTAAGAGGACCACTTTAGTCGACAAGTCGAAGTCTTCTGTTAAACTAAACGTATGCTCGGACTATTAGAACTGAAAAAATCGGTTCACCTTTTCTTAAATTTTGATATCATAAATAATTATGAACGTACAGTGTCCAAAGCTGAAGATTTTCACAACAAATCGCCTCCTGTTGTCTCGTATGAAAATGATGTTATTCTTTTAACGTTTTCTTTTGTTGTTGCAGGTCGATGGCAGCTTACTGCTAAGAAACCTAGGAGTAGAGGATGCTGGATTATACGAGTGTGCAGTAGAGAACGAGACGGCGTATATTGACAGGGTCAACCTTACAGTCAGAAGTAAGTAGTTATATTAATAATTGCCGAATCCTGAATCCTCTTTCTATCGTGGACCATTCTAAATGTATCGTTAACGGCCACACAACGGCCAACAACTATGGGCTGTTGGTGTCACTCCTTGACAAACCTATGCCTCCATTAAACTCTTGTGGCACTCACCGGCAGACAAAAAAAATCTTGTGCGTCGTCAACCCAACTATGCCCCTTTTAAGCTCTGATTATATTTTTTAACAGAAAAAAAAATATTAGCAGTACTGGTTAATTGCCATTTTTTATTGATAAATTGGAATAGGCGTTTGTCTTCCATCCCACCTGATGGAAAGTGACGATGAAGACGAAGATGGGATACGCCTATCCCAGAGACATCTGTTCACTCTACTTTTTAACGTTCAAGAACGTACTGGTTTTGCTACCTTCGTTTATTAACAGACATTGTTTTACTGACGAAATACTATTTTTCAATAAATTTATCCTTTATCAACCTATTTTATCTTTATCAAGAAATGGATCATCACAGTGAACCGATCATAAATTGGTCTTGCTCTGTAACAGTTATTACATAATCAGGTGGCGTGTCAGATACACTCAAGTGCTGCTGACATTACAAAGTGTGAAGCATTGATTCTGGCTGTAACTGGTATTTTGTAAGTGGTGTGGGTTGAAACTGGCCGGTTCTTTAACTCATTTATTCTGTAGTATTAAACTCAAATGCAGGAGATATCTGCCTTTGATGGGATTTATTAGACCAATGATTATAATTCGATCCGTTTATAAAAAGGCAGTTACGGTACGGTTCTTTGTCTATCAATAACCTTGCAAAGCTATTGAATCGGTATGACCTGAAATACCAGTCCTAATCCATGCGTGAACACGCCGCGCCGTCTATCGTAACAATAGGTGTAATATTAGAGACACCGTGTGATTTGAAACAGATTGATTGCATTTATCAAGTAATTCTTTTAAACAGTGAATCAATGCTTGCATTGCTTTTCGCCTCGTGAGTGAGGGTACCGGAGGCCCTAACCCTTCCCTCTCCCCCTCTTCCCCCTCTCCCCCCTTCCCTCCTCTCCCCTCTCTTACTCTTATTCCCACCTTAAAGGCCGGCAACGCACTTGTGACTCTTGAGTTCCAAGTGCCCATGGGCGACGATAGTCATTTATCAGGTGACCCGTCTGCTCGTTTGCCCCCTATACTATAAAAAAAAAGAACACCGTTGTCATTTTCGTCACCTAAATATCAGTCATTCTAAAAAAATGTCCTGTTAAACCAAGCAGAACATGCAAACTAAATCGCGTGTTTACAAAAATATAAACTTATGTAAATATGTACATACACGTGCCACTCGTAATGCTATATAAACTGTAGTCCTACTTCGACATATAAAAACCACAAAACAGACTGTGTTACGTCACTTTATTTATTTGGTTTGAATATATTTTAACCGACTTCAAAAAAGAAGATTATTTATTTGAACCGTATATAATAATAATAACTATAATAATAATAATAACTTCACACATCTCACACACGGCCGTCTGATCCCAAACTAGGCAGAGCCTGTACTATGGTAATCAGACTGCTGATAAACATACTTATATATTTCTAAATACATACATATTATAGATAAATTACACCCAGACACAGAACAAATGATCATGCTCATCACACAATCATTTGTCCTGGGTGGGAATCGAACCCACGTCCTCTGGCTTAGCAGTCAGGATCACTAACCACTAGACCTACAGGCCAGTCAATGTATATGTATGTGTGTATAATGTATGTATGAACGCGTTTTTCTTAAAAAGTAATGGACCAATTGTCATGGTTGTAAAACTAACGTATTCTACATATTTTCAGGAAGGTTTTAGTAAAGGTATATACTACAATACGTTAGGTATTTATTAGTTCATTTCTTTCACAATCAATTTCGTTGAAGTCAGTTTATTTTAAGTTTAAATTTTTAAATTAGAGGTTAATTTGGAGCATTTTAATATATAATGGTGCCGATTCTATTGTACACTCGACTAAACTAAAACCTGACTTAATTTCTTCATATGAAATCAACCTAGTGTTCTTCGTAATAAGGTCTATTTGTTACTAACATCTATTTCTCAGCGCCTCTAAATTTCAATAAAACCTGTCAACGTATACTCAACTTTATTTACACGTAGCGAGAGTCTTCATTTATTCAAACGCTGTATAATTGCCGTATAAAAACTTGTTCAAGACGAACAAGGATGACGTGTTTTTAATCTACACCTACGAAGACGCTTACTAAAAACACAGCAAAAGAGATGGCATTCAACGGATAGCGGCTCTCGCTACGTGGTATTAAAGTTTATTTAAGCGTATCAGACTTTAGTCGACAAATAAATTGCTTATTTCGATAGCGACATATGTTACCTGCTTGTTTCAATTTGAAATAAGACCTTGTTTCTAAGTGTGCAAGGTTTACTTCTTATATGAAGAAAATTTAGTGAATTTTAATTTAGCGAGTGAAGTAACAGAATTGGGGCCAATAAATCCTCTTCTATTCTCAGCAAAGATTTAGACTAGTCGGGACCGGCCCTAACGCCTGATTATACCATTCTTAGTTAAACTGTGTGTGTATGTTCCCTCAGTAACTACTAAACGATGATGATGATGATGATGATTGATGAATGATATATTAGTATCGTTAGATTCTTCTGCATAGAGGAAGTGCCACTGGTTATATTTCAATTATAAAAAATCAAAATTGCGGATATTGAGAGGAGGAGGAGATGGGTAATCATCCGTGTTTTTACCTAATCATGGGTCTTAACCCGGGTGATTACCCATCTCTATACACGTCAGTGACACCACTCACAGCCGTAAATAGCCTACCATCAGATAGCACGTGTGCTTTCTGTGGTTCCTGGCAATTGAAAAAACCTGTTATTGGCTTAATTGAAATAAATGATTTTGATTTGATTGATTACGAATGTAGGTACTGTATCTGGAACCACTATAGATATAAATAATACGAGGAATCAAAATTAGTTATTCATCCCGACTACTAAACGTGATCAAGTCTACCATGTTCATGGTTTTAAGTTTTTTAACTATCTACAGAATGAGATCCTACTAATATTATAAAGGTGAAAGTTTCTGAGGATGTATGGATGTATTTATGTGTGTATGTATAGATGTTTGTTACTCATTCACGATAAAACTACTGAACCGATTGCGATGAAACTTGGTATGTAGATAGCTGGAGACCTGGATTAACATATAGGATATTTTTTTCAGCGCGGGGCGCTGCTAGTTAAGAATGTATAAGAAGTCATTCCATTGTGTTTTGGTAGCCTTTCAAAGCGTGACGCTACCAATCTACCAATAAGACCAACTGTCAAAACTTTTGCAACCTTCAATAATTCTCGATTAAATCACGATCGAAGGTTTGATTTAATCGGCGACGTAAGGAGGTCAGCCGTTCGAGGTTTTTCCAAGATAACTGTCCAGATCGATCGGTTTGTGCACGCGGTTTCAGCAGACATCTATTTGTAGATTTTAAAAACTACGCTCTTTAAGAACCGGCGTTATAGAGGACCATCAAATAATAGAAGTTACTGTACTCTGGATGATCACACTTTGATTATAGAATGAAGTTAAGTAAGGTTGACTACCGCCGAATCCCCGCCCGGTATAAGTTTTCTACAGAAGATTGCGGCTAAAATTACCTTGAGTTGAACCTATTGTTAGCATGGATAGTTTCTTTAGTGATAGGTATGCTGTCTCTCATCTTAGCCAATTAATGGTTAGGTTTATACCTAAAGAGTAAGTTGACAACGTTAAGTGCTTTAGAAGACTTTATTCGAAGTGTTTTTTTATTGTTTTAAAAGCTAACGCACCGCAAGCACGGCATATATAAGGCATCTTCGACGATTTCATTTCAGATTATTTTTTTTACGTTTAAGTTACGTTGCGATTACGTTTAGTCTCATATAATTATTTGATAGCGTGATGTCCGTACCTATGTCACTTGGCCTTAGCGGAATACTAGCGCCTCTTCCCTAATCGAGCGAAGTAGCATAATGCTGAGCTAAGGACCATTTTTGTCTTATGCAGAGGTATTTTATTTATTTATTTATTTTTATTTATTCCTGCGAAAAACCCTGTACCTATCCTGTATGCGTCAGAATAAAAAATATTTCTTTCTCTCTTTCTACTTTAACATAATGAGGCGGCACTGTCTCGAAGAGAAGATTCATAGAATAAATGAAAGAAAAAAAATATCTCAGCTATTTGAGATACACAATAATAATAATAGGCAATGTTGCTTTAAAAGTGATATTCTCACGTGTCCATCGAATAGGATCGGGTAAACCCGATCCTGTATGGGCTGGGATCCTATATGGTCATGAATGGCACTAAACAATCATCTAAACCAATATTATAAAGAGGAAACATTTGTGTGCATGTTTGTAATGTTTTCATACAAAAACTACTGGACCGATTGCGATGAAACTTGGTATGTAGATAGCTGGAGACCTAGATTAAGGATTATAATAGGCTACTTTTTATCCCGACATTCCCACGGGATCGGGACTTACGCGCGTGAAACCGCGCGGCGCTGCTAGTCTAGTAATAAAAAAGACAAGGCTCACATGATATTACTTAATAAATTTTATTATAGATGTTCAAAATGTGCACTACCTACTAACGTACTACTAACTTTTTATATGTAATGACTAATGACATATAAAAATTGAAATGTCTCAACGTTAACATATGAAACTATGTTTGTTTTTTTACTTACAACATAATTCCTGTAGAAATTTAGTTGTATATTTGCAATTTAGTCTTGACTTCAGTCAGGACTAAATTGCAAATAAAGTCTTTAATCGACGCATCATAATTATCTAGTGTTTTTATTAGCTCGTTACTGCGTAGCCACGGCGATGGGATACTCTCGAGATATACAAATGTAGCGACTTGTAAAACCAGGTGTCATTTGTTCATATTGCGCTTTAAAATGACGTATTGTCCGCAAGAGGAAAACTCTATTACACACAATGAGACCAACACAATAATCTCGCGACACAAATAGCAATCTGATAAAATGAGCTTGTTAGAAATACCATCTTTCATGCACCAATATCAGGACATGAAATCAAATAACATAAAATTACGCCCGTATTGTGTAAGCGAATTGCGAAGGCTGACAGCGGGTAAGAGAGTACATGAAAACTCAATGATGAAGCTTATTACTACTACCATACAAAAACGAAGTGAGAAAGACAAGAAAGATATATTATTCTTGGTCTCTCCAAGAATAATATATGTTTAGACTTAATGTATAACATACAATAAGGCTCAGGAGTTTTTTTTGTTTGAGTGTTGTGGGTTCAAATCTTATACGGGACAAAACTTGTGTGATCCACAAATAGTTGTCCCTAGTGTGGGTGTTCTTTGTGTCCGTTGTTTGAACGTTGGTGAAGCCCCCCGCGACACATTAATATTCCTAATGCGGGAGTTGCCTTTCTCAATAACAAAAGAGAAAGAATTTAGTTCACACTTACAGGAGTAATAGTTAAATTATGAATGCATATATACAAAGGCTAGCTCCTGATTACATCCTAAATATCTTCATTATAGCATGGACAACTAATTTACTAGGCCGGGCAATTGCTTAATACATTGCAACAAAGAATAAAAAAATCATTTTATAGCATAAGGAAACTAACTAAACATAACTTCATACCATGGATGTTGCGGACGCTTATTTTTTCACATCCGCCGATGCGGATGCGGATCTTAGGTGCGGATTTTATAAGTCTGCCCGCCACTCCGCTCACGCTAACGATCCCACAGAAACCTAGGCCCTAAGTCTTTGATCTAAATTAATTCCAAATGTCACCTTGCGTTGGTGGTGACATTACAATGTTTTTCGATTCACTTTCAAATGATCAGTGAATATTCACAATTTCACAAAACACTCTAAACGACAACAAATATGATAAGCGCAACTAGCTAAACGCGTTATGGCTGATTAACGAGAAACAAATGATACATACACAATAACAAACGCGTGGAATCTTGTCACCGAACGAAATCTTCCTTACTATTGGTCAATACACACGTGCATAGCGCTCGCGGACGTCTTTCTTGTCACGGCTTGTGGTACATCTGCATCCGCATGAATATCCGCATCGATGGATGCGATGCAGATTCAGATGTTCAAATCGATGCGGAAGCTCCGCAATTGCGGATGCGGATGCTAATATACGCAACATCCCTACTTCATACACATAATTATGTAAACATTTGCATGTCACATAAACATGTGTACAAATATATTGCATTCCCGTTCAGTTTTCAACAGATCCTAAGAGCTTTGGCGTGTATAGTGCGATTTTTTAGGTACCCACTGTATTTATATATTTTTATTTATTTAATCATATTGATAATTATAATTTCGATTTGCGATAAGAGCTCCATACCCATTGCAAAAAGTTATCGCAAGAAGTACGTTAAAAAGTCGTCATAAGCACTCGAATCGCTTAAGTACGAAAACATGTTTTCCCTGAAAGAACTCAATGTTCCTTAGCTCCTTCACAGTTTTCACATACCTTAACGTGTTGGTATATTTAAAAGTGGAAATGTTGGTGAAATCTTTTCCACGGGAACCATACATTTTCCGATATAAAAAGTAGCCTATGTGTAATTCCAGACTATAATGTATCTCTGTGCCAAATTTTATCCAGATCCGTGCAGCCGTTTTTGCGTGAAAGGGTAACAAACATCCATCCATCCTCACAAACTTTCGCATTTATACTATTAGCACAGATTACTAAGCAGTTACTATGTTACAGATAAATCACTACAAAAATATCGATACCTACCGTTTTAATCGTATTCTTTCCGGGCTTTAAATTGTGTTTAGGGTTACAATAGCTTCGGAGACAAATATTATTAAAAACCTAGTTACGTAGTTGTGACCCTACTAATAAATAAGGTTGCCAGTTCTTCAAGGGAGAACTAAAGGATATACTACGAATTACACCTTTGATCCAACTAGCGTATAGAGTGAACAGTACTTCACTAACCTAACCTGGCACGGCATCGGATCAACTTAAAATCATTTCGAAAAGCTGGATGCCAAAAAAATGTTAAAATTCTTTAATGTATTTTTAATCAAAAAAATGTAATTCTCAAAATTGGTAACTTATGTCTACACGTTTATGTTTATTTTACACGGTGTTCCGTCACAAGTCGGTCTATTCCAAGGGCCCCGGGTATATCATAAAAAGGAAACCTCCGGGAACAGAGTACATAGCACTAGCACATACTATTTAGAAGCCAACCACAGTTTGCTACCTAAAAGTGTTCCATTATTGTAATATAAAATTGAAATATTGTGTCGAAAATACGATTGTTTACATATTCGACAGCGGTCGCATAAAGTATGGCATACATAAATAATGTTCGGTTATTTGTTTTATGTGGGTCGCACGACCACAAATACAATTATGTATTAAGTAACGCAGATTCTTTCGACCTATACATTGATTACTTATACATAAATAGGATAGGAGAAATAATAGCGATGCGACACAAAATTTAAGCAAACCCATAAAAATAATGACGTAATAGGTCCTCCAACCGCTCCAATCGAGGTAGAGTAAATTATGCTAATCTCCTCATAATTAGAATACAAATGATAGCTACATTGCAGTTTCTCCAGTTTTATTCATTGATAAAATCTAAGCTCGTCTGGACCGACTTGGAACCTCCCTAAGACGAATTTAAGAAATATAACCGATAAAGCGTTCTGCAATACCAACAAACGGTTTTTATTTGTGAAGATATTTGTTTAGCTGTCTTAAAAACGTGTTAAGTTGAAATAATGTAAGATTAAAACTGAGTTGCTGTGATTTTTTTTACTTCAGTCAGTGAGACTTTTAAACACAGTGTTTCTAACTTTTAAACTTTCGCGTTCCATGATATAATATTATCTACGTATTAACGGGAATTAACGCGATCACGAAAAGGTATTACATACCTCCGTACTCCGTGGTCACAGGCTGACAGGTCAGCCTGTGACCACGGCCAGTGCAACCTGGTCGAAACGTCAGGCAATTCAGAGGTATGTAATACCTTTTCGTGATCGCGTTAATTCCCGTTAATACGTAGATAATATTATATCACAGTGTTTCTATCCGCAACTTTGGCCAGCAATTTTCGATCGATAATGTTTTTTATCTATTGCTGACCCTGCTTGAACACGTCTCAACTCAACTCTATTGGGATAAAGAAAAAATAAAAGTTTTAAGTGATGACGATTTCTATCTGGTTGCACTGGCCACCAACCGATTAGTGTTATTTCCATTTTAACCGACTTAAAAAAGGGTTAAAAAGGGGATCTCTATTCGATTTTCTTAAAAAGCCAGTTCTTAAATTAATTCTTTTCACAATTAATTTCGTTGGTTTATTTTTTGTATTAAACCACACGTCGTTAACAGAGTAGTGCAGGGAAACAGTTGCGTGGGTAATCTCAACTTACTTGACGATTTTTATGTAGCGTTTTTATTAAAACAGTATTAAAATATATTCAAACTTTCTAATACTCCGGAAAGACCGCCTCGGGAACACGTTTCTGTAAATATGTATATTTCTGAAGCAAATTATATCTATTTCAATATTTGGTTCAATTCCTCTTGTACAATCTGTCGTCTGACCGGTTGCAAATCCTTAAAAAGACGCTGGGTGCATTTTTTAATTATTGTTATTTGTCTGACAGTGTTACTTGTTTATGTGGTAAATCTTCTGTGGCTCCAACGAGACGAGGGAACGAAAATGTAGTAAAGTTGAAAATCAACCGACGAAAATATTTAAATAAATCGTTTGTGAACGAAAAGGATGCACCAATTAATTTACTCAAGTTTTGCAATTCCTAAACAGACAGTATAGCGTTTACGCTTAAAGGAAAGAGAAAGGCAGAATATTTCTTTCCAGTCCAGCTCAATAAAGCTTCCTGAAAAACTTTCTTGTAGGTCCATCCGTAGGGTTTGTTAATGCCATTAATTGCTCAGTAATATAATGATAAAAAAACACATCGCACTGCTATTTCGAGACTGTAAACTCAAAATAGGGTAAATTTGAGATAATTCATTTTTCATACGTAAATATAAATTCCCTACGCGTCAATAAATATGAAATAATAATAATACATTGTAATAAGCCAAATTTTTCAACAAAACAACTAAAAATAATTCATATTTTTTTTAAATTTGTTCAGACATTAGTATTAACTCAAAAATTGGAAATAACTTGATAACCTGAAATCTTTTAAATAATTTATTAATACAGAAATCCCTAAATTTTATCAATAATCTATATACAGACATACTTTTTATAATCTTAACAGGAAGCGAGTAATCAGTTTTCTGTCGTTTCTGAAAAAAGCTTAATTTTGAGTTGATACACTCTTGTAATAGCAGTGCGACATGTATTCCCTACAGTTTCACCGCAGTTTATGGTCATTGCTACGCTGTTACGACACCGTAGCGCGATGCTATACAAACCTTTCTCCAACAATAGGCTACCTAACACTAGAAGAACTTCACTGAGATTAGCTCGTTAGCAAACTTAATTATAACTTAATAATTTGACACATGTCACACCCGGCCGTCTGATCCCACAGGAGGCAGAGCCTGTACTATGGTAACTAGATTGCTGATAAACATACTTATATATATTACTAAATACTATTATAATATACTAGTAACCCGTCCCGGCTTCGCAGGGGTATAATTTATACACCTAAACCTTCCTCATGAATAATTCTGTCTATTAATGAAAACCGCATGAAAATCCATTCAGTAGTTTTTCAGTTTGTCGTGAATAGACAGACAGACAGACGCGGCGGGGGACTTTGTTTTATAATATGTAGTTATAAAAACTAATATTACAGATAAATTACACCCAGACGCAGAACAAACGATCATGCTCATCACACAAATATTCTCACAGTAATCAGAATCACTAACCACAGTAACCACTAGACCAACAGGCCAGTCAAACAAAGTTTTTAGACTTACAAATGTAATATGTATTAGTAAACAAATAAATAATAAATTTAATAGTTATGAGATCCGATCGCAACCATTTTGCGATAATGATAATAACAGTTGATTGCTTTGAGATCTGTGTTAGTATTGTGACGCCATGTACTAAAACTTAAATGGTTGGTAGCGAGTTTATTCAGTAACATAAACATGTTATGAACAATTTGAAACCGTAATGGCAACTTTACTATTATGGGTCGCTTTGAAGGTTAATAAAGTAAAACCTCAAATAAACTTTGTTTTAAAGAAATAAACTAAGATTGATGGGCCGTACGTGTGGTCTCAATAACGATGAAGGTTAACTTAAGGTTAGCTGATGTTGCGGTTTCCACATAACACAAGAATAGACGGTGTAATTGCTTCTTTTTTGCTACTACTAGCAACCCGCCCCGGCTTCGCACGGATATCAGAGACATATTCAACAATCAACATCATATGTCAAACAATTTACACAAAACCTTAACTAATTATATACCTACACGTTCCTCATGAACCGCTCTACCTATTGGTGAAAACCGCATGAAAATCCGTTCAGTAGTATTTGAGTTCATCGCGAACATACAGACAGACAGACGCGGCGGAGAACTTTGTTTTTTAACATGTAGTGATATATCTCAGGCGACTTTTTTATATATGGTATTTCCATATAGAAAGATCCCTTTACCATAAACTTTCCCAACACTAGATTTATTAACCGACTTCAAAAAGGAGGTGGTTCTCAATTAGAGTAAAAGTTTTTTTATTGTAAGCATGTTACACATATCTTCGCAATTTGTGAACCGATTTCAATAATTCTATTTTCAATTGAATTGGTTGCACCTGTAAGGGTAGAAAATTAAGGAATGCAGAATGCAGCTGATTTATTACAGATATGTTATACTTTTTTTATAAGTTAGCTACCCGGCTACGCGTTGCTGTGGCTAGAGAATTTGCAATAAAAAAACTATCCTATCTCTTAAGTTAGACCAAACTGCACACATTGTGCAAAATTTAATTAAAATCAGTTCATAAGTTTAGGAACTCATCGCGAAAAACAGCGTGACAGGAAATATATAGATTATATTATTATTATCTATAATTTTTATGTATTTATACTATACTAGCATACATATTATACACCTAAACCTTCCTAATGAATCACTCTGTCTATTAGTGAAAACCGCATGAAAATCCGTTCAGTAGTTTTTCAGTTTATCGCGAACAGACAGACAGACGCGGCGGGTGACTTTGTTTAATAATATGTAGTGATTACCATAGTAAATAAAGGTCTCAAGTTCTTATTTTTATTTTTATTTACTTTTTTCTTCAATGAATTCTAAATTTGAAGGTTACTTTTGAAGATAGGGCTTAGTGGCGTAATAGAGATTTAAATTCGATTCGATTGCATTGTTTTTGAATCCGAAAGAGGCTATCGTTGGCAGTTCTGGTAACTTGTATGAGACCTAGATCTTCAAGGACACAGTAAGCGTAAATTTCATACTATGTTAAACTGAGTATGTTCAGTTAGAATTACATGTTTGGCTTTGAAGGAAAAACTACCTTTGAGATTAAAATTAAAAATATCACAGCCCAGCAGGCGACTCTGAGCGCAACTACATTACACACTAACACTGTTTGTTTTCACGGAGCTGTTATAGTTTAGCGTATTAATTAGATGGAGGCTTTCCTTAAGGCCGATTTACAATATCCAATTTGCAGAGCCCTAAGTCACTTAACGTGTTAATGCGTATTGTAAGCGCCATTAGGCCGTTAGTGCTCGAATCTCGTACAATTGTAACCGTCTAGCATTTACTCTGCTAGATAAAATAATAAATCACTATCTAGACACAAACGAACCCTAGCTTTTACTATGGGTACTAAAACACGTATAAACATACTTAGGTGCTGTTTTTTTTAATACACACTTAAAATAGCCCTTTGAACGCCATTGGTCCCAATTCTGTTACTTCACTCGCTAAATTAAAATTCACTAAGTTTTCTTCATATATGATGTAAACCTTGTACACTTCAAAACAAGGTCTTATTTCAAATTGAAACAAGTACGTAACATTAATTATTATTTGTTGTTATAGCGGCAACAGAAATACACATTCTGTGAAAATTTTAACTGTCTACCTATTACGGATCAGATACAGCCCGCTGACAGACAGACGGACAGCGGAGACTTAGTAATAAGGTCCCGTTAGTTACCCTTCGGGTACGGAATCCTAAAAGGCCTTGCTTCTTACCAAATTTCATGATTCTAGATCAATGGGAAGTACTCTATAGGTTTTGATTTACCTGCGAAATATTCAAATTTATATTAATTTCAACTTTCCACGGGTTCCTGAGAAAAAGGGTCTTGACAGACAGACAGACAGACTGACGGACAACAAAGTGATTCTATAAGGCAGAAACCCTTTTTTCCTTTTAAGGAACGGAACCGTAATAAAAATATTTTTAACAAAAATTAAACCGACGAAAAATAATCAAAGTCGGTTCATAAATAACGGAGTGAGGGCATAAAATATATATATATATATATATACGGTCGAATTGAGAAGCTCCTCCTTTTTGAAGTTGGTTTTAAAGGGCACGTACAAACTTCGCTTTAAAAACTCTCGCTCAACTTTATTGTACAACATTGAAATTGAACTAGGGTATAATATTTCTCCACTCAAATTGCACTAAAAGTTAGGGCACAGCTGAAGACAGAATTCATAATTGTCAATAACTCTCGTAAACTCGCCACTGAAAACTTTGTCTTATTCGACGAGTTGCTGGGCTCGAGGTAACATTTACATAATATAAATGGTTTCGTGAAAGTATCTTTCTAATTTCCTAAATCAACCATCCTATGAAATATGTTACTGAGAATCTATAAAAATTACATGTTAAAGTGCCGAAGTTGTGAAACGTAAGCATTCATTAATCTTCATGCCGAATTTTTTTGTTTAATAAATATATCCAAAAAGCAAACCTCTTAGAATTTTATTAAATTGACCCTTTTTAACCGACGAAAAAAGGAGGTTCTCAATTCGAACGTAGAATATTTTTTTTTTATGTTACAGATCGATATTTTCGTTGGGGGCTTTTTGGTTTTTAAGATATCCTCCGCTAAACTGACTATAAAAATAATAATAATCATTTATTTGAGATATAGTCTAAATTATGCCATTAATTACCCTTACTCAATGTTTTTAATAGGGCAGTCAAATCTATTAGGACTGTTAGCAACTTCTTTCAGAATGCTATTGTTAGCGTTCCATAGACGCTGCAGTAAGAAAGCTGTTTTTTTTCCGAATTATCGCCTTAAACCCGTCAGTTTGCATTACGGAAAACATTCCCAACAACATTCGGAACGCATTGCGTTCCATGATACAATATTATTTATGTATTTACGGGAACGAAAAATTATTACATACCTCTGAATTGCCTGACGTTTCGACCAGGTTGCACTGACCACAGGCGGTCACAGGCTGGCTGGCTCAGCGGTGCACGCCTTCCGTCTTTGAGATCGCGATGTCAATGAGATAAAAATAGTGAGTGAAAATAGTACTAACAAACGCTAATGGGGGTAACGAGCAGACGGGTCACCTGATGGTAAGGGACTAACGCCGCCCATGGAAACCTGCAACTCAAGAGTCACAAGTGCGTTGTCAGCTTTGAAGGTGGGACTGGAGGAAGGGGGGGGGGAGGATGGCAGAGGCAGAGAGGAAAGGGTTGGGGCCTCCGATAACCTCACTTACTCGACGAAACACAATGCAAGCATTGCTTCAATATCACTCCAGTCGAGCCAGCCCATACGTGTCGGAGCATGGCTTCTCTTTTTCTCTAGCAACGTGTATGCAAATTTTCATGACGATCAGATAACGGCAAAAAATACTAATAATAAATTTACAATAAATACATACATTGATTTTATGTTTAAGAAATTGTTTCACGATTGTCAAGTTCCTAACTTGAGTAATTGTTAACAAATAAGGCAAGTTCTGTTAAGTATTTTTTTTTTTCTTTGTGTTCTTGTATATTTGTTGTATAAGTTTTTAAACTAATTTACTAGAACCTCATTATGCTTATTTGTGATTGGAATGGCAATGGCTAAAAATGACCAAACTCGTTCATTTTATTGTATTATATTTTTATCACTTTTTGTTTGGCGCTAAATGAAAAATAATTTGTGAAAACTGTTGTGGATAAAGTTTAAACTACTTGTTACTAGTTATATATTGTATCTGTTTGTTTCCCTAATAAACTAAAATAAAATAAAATAAAAAAATATTTAAAAAAGCGTATATGATATGAATACTCGTACAACGTAGTGTGAACATTTCAAAACGATAGGTAACTATAAGAAATTTGCGATTTTAAACAAACGAACGTTAAGTTTTTAAATATATAATTATATATTTGAAGTGTCTGTCCTCTTCTAGTGGCCTCTCCAATCACAGTAAATACAGAACATTCGTTTACGTGACCCCGGCCTCTGCGAGCTACTGCAGTCTCAGTCCCTTTCCCCATCCGAGACTCGAGGTGTCCCTTATCCTAGGTTTTCTCTCCCTACCCATTTTTCCTTAAATATAATAATTTACATTGCGCCGACCCCAATGTAAATTGGGAAAAGGTTAGGACGATGATAGATATATTTTTTAATTTAAAAGAAAGTTATTTGTTTAAATGAAAAGAAAGTCATATGTAAGACTACGTGATACTTATTTATGGACTGTTTTTATAAATGTCTGGATATTAGTGTACACCTGGTCATCCTAATCACTACAGTTAACTGAAGATGAACAATCAGTATGAAGGCCTCGTAATAACTGTCATTACTTCACGACCATTCAACATAAACCTGTCTAGTAATACCATACAGCCCCCTTTGACCTACGTATTGTCAATTGTGGGCGGAGCGGGGTAGATCGCAATAAATTGGTGGTAAAAGACCGTTGTTATATTGTAGCCATTTTACAAAGAGCTCTTGAATACTCTTTTCTATTTCTATCTATGTAGTAAATCACTGGACGGTAGGTCAAACTGAAGTGGAGGCTAGAGCCTAGAGGTTATTACTTTGTCCATAGAGCACAGGATCTAACTAACAATCACACTTATTTACGACCGCGGCGTACATTTTTCTATGAATATGCAAATATATATTGGAAACCTGTACGGAATTCCTTGTCGCACGTTACACTTCAGATGCTCGGCGGAAAACGCAACGAAAAATGCTGGCCACGAGTTGATTTATTTTATTTAAGCCATCTGTCGATTACATTACTTTGATGTTGTTGTATACTAATAATCCATATATTAGTTCGGGAAACTTTTACAGATGGCACAATTTTAATTTCGAGTTTTTACAATATTTACTATATTTTGATACAATTTATTCAACCAATATAGCGAAAGAAACTTCGTTCGAACCGGGTGTCAAATACATCTTACGCCGCACGCGTTTTTATTTTAGTAAGTGCTATTATGCGGCGGTATCTTAATATCTATCCAAGATATCGGACTTGTAATCAGGAGGAACACCACCCTTTAACTAGTCTATTATGGCCCCGTTATGGAACACCGTGTGGATTTACTTTGAGGTGGTAACCGATGAGGGTTGCACACGTAAAAAAAGGGTATATACAATACTCTAATTGGTCAACATGTTCTTAACACAAGGTTTTGGCTTAATTGTCGTACATACGTAAAATGTAAGTGTTATTTGCTTGCGCTCTTAAAAAAAAGTACGATGAAGTTTTGACAAAATTTTCAATATTTTATTAGAAACGCGCGAATATATTTGTTTTAAACTTAAGATTACATCTTGATCACATGTAGGTATCGTTGCGTTGCGTTTTAAAACATCTATCTAACCTTTAAATTAAATTAAGATAGCAAATTACGCCACGCCTAATCTCGCTCAGATTCTTAGTACCCCACCTAATCTAAACTAATATAATATTATAAAGAGGAAACATTTGTGTTTTTGTATGTATGTTTGTAATGTTTTCACACAAAAACTACTGGACCGATTGCGATGAAACTTGGTATGTAGATAGCTGGAGACTTGGATTAACGCATAGGCTACTTTTTATCCCGATATTCCCACGGGTTGAGGATTTACGAGGGTGAAACCGTGAGGCGCTGCTAGTATATTATAAATGCGAAAGTGAGTTGGTTTGTTTGTTAGGCTATCACGCCTTAACTACTTAACCGATTATTACAAAATTTTCATACACTTTTTCAGGGGTACAGCAAAAGACATAGGGTATCTTTTATCCTTGAAAAAAATACTTTGCCCTAGAGATACCTGAATTTATAACAACAATGACAATCTTAACAAAGCAAGCGATATTCTACTGATGGATACTACGTCACGTCAAAAACATCAAAAGAACGTCAGGAGCACAGAAATCTAAATAAGGTAATTTAGATTCCCAAAATAAAAGCAGTAAGGCAGTCAGTTACTCCTTATAGCAGCAGCTCCCTGCCAGTGAAAGTCCCGTGTAAATCTGTCCAATCGTTTGGGAGACAGGAACAAGCAGACTGAAGATGTTAAGTAATACTAATTTCCATCTGAATTTCATAACAAAATATCGTTCTAACTTTTTACAGCCAGACCATCAACAACGCAACATAACGCCGATCCACACCTCGCCCATATCGAATTGTAGCACTATTTACCTTAAGTATACAAACATAGCAATGCCACCTCTGCCTATTTCACAGATCAATAAAATTTCATTAAACACCATCCAGTGGACAAATATTTAACGGGTAGGAGAGTAAACACAGGTCGCGTCATTTATGTAACTGTCAATGTTTATACATAATATGTATTTAGGGTAATCGTTTGCATAAAACTGTATACAATATAAAAGAGGTATGAGATCGCATAGGTGTATTTCTAGAATATATTGGATTTGCAACAGCTTTTGCACTGATTCGGTCAGATTTTTTCCAAGAATTACCATACTGTGATCCATTTTTAAGCGATACGAACCTTTTTTCATTTTCTAACTCAGTGATTGAGTAGACTGTATTTGCCATTTAATTTTAGGTAAATTACTACTAATACTTTGAAAAATCCTAACGGATTGGATCCACATCTACTTATTATTTTTGAAACAATTATTCTGCATAGCTTTATTTATTATCCAAGGGTTGGTCTTTTTAATTTATTAAAAAAAAAAAAATCCGCCAAATTGAGAATCTCCCTTTTTGTCTATATAGGTGATATCTTTATTTAGGTGATCTTTCAAAATCAGACCGATAACATGCGATTTGACCCGCATGTTGTATAGGGTCTAGCAAGTAGCAACAAATCGAATCCAATGCAAATATTGCACTACAAGTTTAATTGTAATCATGTTCATTTTATTTCGTCATGGGAGAGTCATGCTTTGGCTGGGCCGGCTCGACCAGAGTTCCACGGCCTCACAGAAAACCGGCAGTGACGCATTGCTTCGTTGTGTTTCGCCGAGTGAGTAAAGTTACCGGAGGGAGGCCCTAAACCTTCCCTCTCCCCCCTCTTCGTGGAAGTGTTAGAAACAGTCTCAATACCACTGATATAAACTATGAAAATCACTAACTAACAGCAACTGCCAAGTTGTCCGTACCTCTGTTTGCACTCAAGTGAAGTTCTCATCTTATTTCTCCTTTTATAAACCCACAATTTGTTAATGTTTATCAATCGACCAATAGTATTGCGTTACCGGTATAATTAGTCAAAATAATATCTATTAACTTATTTTTATTAAATAGTGAACTGTGTTATCATCTATTATAGTTTGGCCCTATTTTTAATAAAATAAATAAGAGTTTTAGATGTGGTGACAACACGGCCCTCCTGCGTCCGCATCCGTCCCGGATAGCGTCATGGTGTGGTATAGTTGCTGAGGACAAAGTATTTACCATTAGATTGTATCTATTTCAATATATTTCTTTGCATCGATTACTTTTTTTGGTTAACAGCAACGAGGGCTCTTCCATCTACTATTCCATCGACGGCCAGTAGATAAAGAGCTCCCCGCTCCATTTAGACAATCCCCGGACACTACTAGGACCTTAATGCTTACATAACTGTTCCATCGGCGGTCAGTTATACAGCCAACGTTAAGACTCGAAGTTTACCCTAGGCGATGCCTTTGGCCAACCCTAGTTGCATATCACAACAGGTCTTAACGTCTGACTTTACACAAGTAAATTCCGCATATAGGTTACACAGTATTGTCCGAAGCAAATGTACTAGACTAAATATCAGGCATATTTTCTTATTCCTCACTCTTAAGTCTATCATCATACATACTTCTCTCAAATATCAGTCAACAAAATTATGACACAGTCATAATTATGTACTAGGCAGATTTTACAAATACAGATTTATAAATACCGGCCAACATTTTGGTCTATCCAATTTCAGGTGGTTTTCATTCAGTTCTGCTAATTTAGTCCAAGTCCTATCTATATTTAAGCACATGTTGTTCTTAATGTTTGATAGCCCCTGGTTCGTTTTATGCCTGACCAAGTTTTTCGACGTGGTTGTACTTCCTTTCCTGCGAAGCTCGGCCTGGCCTGACTGTAATGCTTAAGTGTCTAATAAAACATTAGCACCTAGCAATTGAACTGATAAAAACAGATTCTTTCTTTTTTTGTTTGATATCAGCGGAGAACAGGCACTAATAATATTTCTGCTTAATGCGTTAACAGACTACTTTTGCGAAACTAGAGAGTATAAATTTACTTTAAAAGCTTTTAACAGGATTGGGATGTTCAACAAACTTTTTATGACTACTTCATATATCAACAAAAACCAGCTATTAACATCACTTTAAAGGCATATTTAACCATACTTCATTTTCGATTTTCATCGTAGTAGGTACCTTCTACTAGGACTTTTGATAAACACTTCGAATTAAAGTCCGAATTATTTTATTTTTATAAAATTCTTAACGTGATAACTCGTAAAATCCATTTTTAACCATTTTGTCATGCAAAAATTTATCCAAGCAATCAAAGTATTAGCAGTTATGTTTTTGTGGCAAATAGTGTCTACAAATATAGAAATATTCGAACACCTCATTTTATCCATATACCCTCTTTTTAAAATAAAATACATGAACCTATTGCAATCCGTAGATTTTTTTGAACAAATTAGTAAATTATAAATAATAGTTAAGCTTCCAACTCTAAATTAACCGTAAGAATATCACAATAATGAATCCGATAGTACGAGTATTTGCTTCTATCACATCTACCTACATTAGAATAAACACACACTCGGAAATTACTAATGAAAACGTTTTTACTCACTGTTAGATGCATACTCATTGCATCACGATTGCTTGATGAACACCATGATGAGGACGTTGGGATTTACGAATAGCAAAATCTTGCACAAGAAACTTTTTACTTACTAACACTTTTTTTTTCTTTCAATTGGGGCGCGTTCTTTATCCCACTTCTGATGTTAGAAACAGTCTCAAAACCACTGATATAAACTATGAAAATCACTAACTAACAGCAACTGCCAAGTTGTTCGTACCTCTGTTTGCACTCAAGTGAAGTTCTCATCTTATTTCTCCTTTTATAAACCCACAATTTGTTAATATTTATCAATCGACCAATAGTATTGCGTTACCGGTATAATTAGTCAAAATAATATCTATTAACTTATTTTTATTAAATGGTGAACTGTGTTATCATCTATTATAGTTTGGCCCTATTTTTAATAAAATAAATAAGAGTTTTAGATGTGGCGACAACAGAAGATGGAGAAACTTTGCATAATTGTAACACCTTTGTACCTACACATTCTCGCAAATAAATTAATTGAATTGAAGTTATAAGGGTTGTCCACTAAGACACGGCAGAATTATAAAGCAACACGGTGAAACTTAAGGTATATCATCCACCTTAACCATTTGCGCCTACCCTCTGTAAATCTCCAAAATGATGAATGGTGGGAGTCATAACTTACCCCAATGTTATTTTGGCGTAAAAGGCTGAAGGCTTCACGTTTTTTTATGGGGGGTAGTATCATACACGCCTCATTTTAGATGCAGTGACATATATCTAAAATGTGTTTATGTACGTTCGTAGATTTTCATCATTTTATACAGGCAATCTTTAAGGGATTCCAAGGGTTCTTAAAATAATAACACCCTCGGAGGAAAGGAATGAGTTACTAACACAACACTGGCTGTAATTAGAGTACTTAGGTGGGTGGTCGTGCTAGTAGATCGTATATGTTGTTGTTGTTGCACATGTTGTTAAGTGCAGCATTATGCTGAGATGGTGACCTTTTCAGGCCCGCATAAATGTACGAAAATCCTTTTAGATTTATAGTTTTATGTTATGAATGTTGCGGGTTCTGAATAAATATATTTTCTTTCTTCTTTCTTTCTATATGTATATATAACAAGTACTTTTTTCTGAGCCTATAGCAGATGTCTCTTGGGTTCGGCCCTCCCAATCCTTTTATTTCATTCTATGCTTTTGTGTCATTTCCGAAATCAAATCCATTGACACATCCTCTTTTCCTTTGAAATTTTAACTAGTACATTTTGTTAATAAAAATGAATGAACTTCAATTAGCTGTTTATTTTTCTTAAATCAAGTTATTCTTTTAAAATAAATAAATAATGTATTCAAAATCTTATTATTTCAGTTATACACTTATAAAAAATCACTAAAGGTTACATAAGATAAAATTACCTAATATAAGCGTATAATAGTAAACATATTTACACAACCAAATTTCAGGATTAATTATGTTTATAACCCTTCTGCCTTACCTTTACTTGGTAACAGTCCCTAACTCTGTCCAAATTGGCTTTTACGACACCCGTGGGACAAGAAAGATTGGGCTTAATCGAGATAATTCATACTTTATGTAAAGATAGGGCTATTTTCATAGTTTCAAGCATGGTTCTCTTAATGGTACCTACTAAATAATTTAATAATACCACAGTTTATTGTGCAACGGTTCTCGAAGTATGCACATAATTCTAGATGGAAGAACCCCTTGAATAAGCGATTTTCATTCATTTGCGATGTGAATATTAAATACCAGCAACCCGCCCCGGCTTCGCATGGGTAGTAGAGACATATTCAACAGTCATCATCATATTTCAAGCAATTTATACAAAACGTTAACAAATTATACACCTAAACCTTTCTCATGAATCACTCTGTCTATTAGTGAAAACTGCATGAAAATCCGTTCTGTAGTTTTCAGTTTATCGCGAACAGACAGACGGACAGACAGACAGAAAATCAATTATAATGTACTAGCAACCAGCCCCGGCTTCGCACGGGTGCAAATTATACACCTAAACCTTCCTCATGAATCACTCCGTCTATTAGTGAAAACCGCATGAAAAACCCGTTCAGTAGTTTTTCAGTTTATCGCGAACACACAGACAGACGCGGCGGGGGACTTTGTTTTATAATATAAGTAGTGATTTCAAATCAGAAGCTTTAATATTCCTTAATACACTTTTAAGCAAAATTCTTGGTTTGTTGGCCCCGAAATTCGTCAGAATAGTGCGTAGCATATTATTACGAGCTTGTCGTGCACTGCTATTTACCCGGAAGACAGCCTGCATTCCTCTTAAATGTCAAATATAATTTTAATCTTAGCCTGACACTGTCGGTATATATGTACCTAGTGTATCTACTCGCTCGGCAATATGTGTATTCGTGATAAGAATACTTTTTAATGATTTAAAAAACTAGTTATATATACTGGGCCGGGGGTAGAGCGAGAGGAGAGGTCTCTCTAAAAGCCAGGTGGCAAAGAGCGCCAAAAAGCCAAATGCGAAAAACAATTTCCAGCCAATTCCAGCCGGCGCTTTTTGAGAAGCGCAGGTAGGCGCGGCTGGGCTTTAATTAGTTATTTTTTCCTTTGTAAATTTAATTATTTAACAGTTGGAGCTTCCTTAGTGTTAAAGAAGCAGAAGTGGAATTAGAACTTCATTTAATATACATTCAATAAGTGTTGTTGTTTGCAACAAAAGAATTTTTGAAAATTTGGTAATAAGCATTAATATAAAACAAAAATATAACCTACTTGACGTGAAAGCGTCGGGCGCTGTAAGACAATTTCGCTCAACGCAGATCAAGAGTTAGGGCCGGCGCCTTATATATGTATAATGTGATCTTTGGTAAAGAAACTAGTTATAGAGATAACATCAGTAGCTCTGATCATGAAACACGGAATGACTTATACCTTAAGTTATTTCGTGTTTCACGATCATGCTAGCCGCTGGCTTGAATATCTTATTAAAGACTAGCAGCGCCTCGCGGTTTCACCCGCGTAAGTCCCGATCCCGTGGGAATGTCGGGATAAAAAGTAGCCTATGCGTTAATCCAGGTCTCCAGCTATCTACATACCAAGTTTCATCGGTCATCGCAATCGCTTCAGTAGTTTTTGTGTGAAAACATTACAAACATACACACAAATGTTTCCTCTTTGTAATATTAGTTTAGATTACACCATATTTAAACAAACAAGTTTACTTTTTTTATGGGACAGACGATCAAACGAGCAGGCGGGTCACCTGATGGTTAGTGACTACCGCTGCCCATGGACACTTGCAACTCAAGAGTCACAAGTGCGTTGCCGGCCTTTAAGCTGGGAAGGGAAAGGGGGTTAGGGCCTCCGTAATCTTATTCACTCGACAAAACACAACAGAAGCATTACTTCACGCCGATTTTCTGAGGCCGTGGTAACTCCGGTCGAACCGGCCCGTAGGTGGCGAACCATGGCTCTCCCATATTTTAGGGAATTATGGTACCTTCCATTAAAAAAACCGCTCGACACGCAGAAAACTGCAACCAAACAGCAACACTTCAGTTGATTCCCATGAAGCTCGAGTGACCAGAGCTTCTTAATTAACGGGAGTTAGTTGACAAAGCACGATTACACTCTTATCTATTTAGTATTAGATAGAGATCGTCTGTTGGTTGTAATCGCTTGAAAACCAGCTTGTAATTGGACATAGGTATATACTGTACGCGTGTAGTTTAATGTAGCAGTTTTCGCGTTATTTTTATATTTATAACACTAGCTGTACGCGGCATGCGTTGCAATGCCTTTTTTTTTATTTATAATTTTTTTGAGCTCAGGAGCCCTCGCGGGCGTCCCCAGAATACCCCACCAAAGTTTCATCACAATCTGGTCAATGGTTTCGGAACGCATAGAGGACAAACATACAAACATTGATTTTTATTTATATCACATATTGTTAATTTTTTAGCTTCTTGCACTCAGTATTAAATTTTAGTATTCCAAATTTCACGATCCTCCATTAGCGAACTTTTCTTAAAATTGCGTACAAAGAATTCTCTTTACGTACTAATATAATATAAATAACATTTTTGAGTCAACGTCCTTCGATAGTGATGTTCGGCAAGACTCATTACGATAAGTGTTGACTAATTCGCTTCACCTTTGCTGACTGCTTTCTTTTCAAAAACGATCATAAACTGAAAGAATGTGTGGATATGGTTTACATGAACTGTAAATACTCATACCAGGGGTATTGTTTTGCGATTGTTTATAACAGCACCACCAGACGCCCCGCTTTTAGACGGGACTTGCCAATTTTTAGCACGTATTTGAATTTACCGCGCCCATAGCCATGTTTATAAGATTTCTCGACAGTGTGGTGAAAACACAGTCGCGTCACTTGATATTGTAATTATACATAACAGTCGACGCAGTAAAAGTAATATAATTAATCTATAACAAAGTTTTTTTTTTTCAATATGTATACCGTATGTATGTCTTTACCGACGACCAGATACTATCAGGCATCTAACAACTACAAATAGTATTCAAAATATATTTCTATAAATAAATAAAGGGTCTTTCAAATAGAGCGCGTCGATGTTAATAATCTGAGGCGGCCATTTTGTTTTGGCGGCATCTGTCAAATCTGTTTTTTCTTTTTTTATTCAGTCACTGATGCCAAATCACAATGGCAAGTTACACGGTTGAGCAGCATGTGCAAATGATAAAACTTTATTATCAAAATGAGTGTTCGTTAGTGCAAACGTTGCGCGCATTGCGCCCATTTTACGGCAGAAGCGGTGGCCCTTCAAAGTCTACTCTCCAACGATTGGTGACCAAATTTGAGGCGACTGGTTCGGTAAACAACCAACCAACACCTTTACGTCCAAGGAACGCCAGATCGGCCGAGAACATCGCCGCTGTACGTGAGAGTGTTCAGGAGACTCCGAGGCAGTCGTTTTCTCGCCGTGCACAAGAACTCGGCCTTTCGCAGACTTCAACTTGGCGAATTTTGCGTCGGGACTGTCGCCTGCATCCGTACAAGATCCAACTGACCTAAGAGCTCAAAGTTAATGACCATAGATAACGCCGTGTGTTCGCTGAATGGGCTTCGGAACGCTTGGAAGAGGACCCCGATTTTGGCCGAAAAATAATGTTTAGCGACGAGGCAGATTTTTGGATGAATGGTTTTGTTAATAAGCAAAATTTCCGTATATGGGATGACCACAACCCACATGAGGTTCACCAGGTGACAATGCATCCACAAAAAGTTACCATCGCTCAGATTCAGCCGGATCTATGCAGCAGAGTCATTAAAAATTGCACCACTCGGATTCGTGCCACCATACGAAGCCGCGGCGGACATTTGAACGATGTCATATTCCATCCCTAATGACATAAATGGGCCTTTCAAATAAAAAATAACTTTCGTTAATATCTCACACACATCTTGTTTTATTAAATTTTAACATCGACCTGTCCTTGTTGAAAGACCCTTTATCATTATATAATTTTTTTTGCATAATTTCATATTTGGTTTGCGTAAATACGATCATATCTCTGAATTTCGGAAACAACTCAAGTGGTTACCTATACGCCCTCGCCGGAATACTCACATTCTTTCGCTTCTATACAATATACTGTTCAACCCTTCGCTATCTTTCTATCTCAAGGAACGATTCGAGATAGCGGATGTGTACAATGTAGGCATTGTACACATCCGCGATCTAGAGATCGTAAACGGATTGCAGTGACTGTAAAGGATTTATCATAAAATGCCATGGAGTGTGCAGGCATTTTTAGTTGCAAATTTTCTGATGACCTTAGAAGGTCATCCACATACATCAAAAAGAAACATCTACTACCTACTAATCCTGCATCACGCTATGAGAGTTCTCGCGCCGATTAGTATATATACAACTTCCCAACATTCACCGTCGGGCCGCGGCCCGCCAGGCATGATCACCTCGCCTGGTCGGATTTTTCTGATGACCTTAGAAGGTCATCAGAAAATTTGCAACTAAAAATGCCTGCACACTCCATGGCATTTTATGATAAATCCTTTACAGTCACTGCAATCCGTTTATGGAATGCATTACCTGTAAAGATTAGACTCAAACCTTTACCTCTTTTAAGGCTCTTGTAAAGGAATAACTCAAACTCTCTCACGTTGTGCAATAGACTTCATAATAAGTAACTCCACTAAAATGTCTTACTAATTATTATAGTTACATAGGCTGCTTCCAATTACGTCGGGGTCACCACTGTGGAGGAACGGGTGTCATGTTCCTCCAACACAAAGGGAGGATCCTCCGACCAGGCGAGGTGATCATGCCTGGCGGGCCGCGGCCCGACGGTGAATGTTGGGAAGTTGTATATATACTAATCGGCGCGAGAACTCTCATAGCGTGATGCAGGATTAGTAGGTAGTAGATGTTTCTTTTTGATGTATGTGCAAGTCGCCACAAAAAGTATCAGGAATGGAATATTTCCACTGTTTCTGTCATAATAAAATCTTTTTTTATTTATTTATTTAAAAAAAGATTCTCGGTCTTATCACAAGGTTTTGTCAAACTTGTTTAGTCGTTGAGAAAATGGAATTGACTCGAGAAAATTCAAGAGCGATGATTTATTATGACTTTCGAAGTGGTTAAACGCAAAAACAGTGTGTTGACCGGATGATTTCTGCATTCGGTGATGAAGCCCCATCCAAAACCACAATTTATCGCTGGTTTGCTGAATTTCAACGTGGACGTGTCAAGCTCAGTGATGATCCCCGTCAAGGTCGTCCAAAAACTGCAGTCACCCAAGAAAACGTTGATGCTGTGCGTAAGCTGATTGAGGAAGATCGACATGTGACATACCGCGAAATTCAGGCAACTTTAGACATTGGCATGAGTCAAATACAAATAATCTTGCATGAACAATTAGGTATAAAAAAGTTGTTTTCCCGATGGTTACCGCATTCGCTCTGTGAAGAGCAAAAAGTGGCTCGCGTTACTTGGTGCGTCAGAACTCTCGAAAGATTCACGCAGGATCCTCAAATGCTGTATACAACATCGTATCAGGTAACGAATCCTGGATATACGCGTACGAACCCGAAACAAAAAACCAGTCACGAGTTTGGGTGTTCGAAAATGAGTTAAAGCCTACAAAAATTGTTCGTTCACGGAGTGTTGCAAAAAAAATGGTGGCCACGTTTGTCTCCAAAACCGGCCATGTTGCGACTATTTCTCTTGAGGGACAAAGAACGGTTAATGCAGAATGGTATGCTAGCATTTGTTTGCCACAGGTCGTTTCTAAACTCCGTAACTCTTTACCGCTAACTGCAAACTGCAACCGCCGCATCATCCTCCATCACGACAATGCGAGTTCTCACACCGCGCACAGAACAAAAGAGTTTTTAAAGCAAGAAAACATAGAATTATTAGACCATCCGCCGTACAGCCCCGACCTAAGTCCTAATGATTTCTATACTTTCCCTAAAATAAAGAATAAATTGCGTGGTCAGAGATTTTCATCACCTGAAGAAGCTGTGGACGCCTACAAAACGGCCATTTTGAAGACCCAACTTCCGAATGGAATGGTTGCTTCAATGATTGGTTCCATCGTATGGAAAAATGTGTAAAATTTCGCGGAGAATACTTCGAAAAGCAATAAATACATTTTTAAATAGTAATGTTGTGTCACTTCCTTGATTCCCCAAATTTTCAGTGCTGCCCTCGTATATCACTATATACGTGTATGTGTGTATATGTATATATATATGTATGTGTTTATATGTACGTATGTGTAGAAGATACTTCACGTATTCCTTTTCACCTAATTTCCGTTATTATTATTTTATTGTTTGTAACAATCACAACAGTTCTAAATATTTTTGGTACGCCACCAGCTACCTCAGCTATCTTCCTCTGTTGTTTCCACACAAAGATTGTCTGGAAGACATCGCTTTTAGCGATAAGACCGCCCATTGTACTTGCCGCTTAGTATGTTGCTACTAAACTGTGTTAATTTCTGTCTAACTGTGGTGTACGATAAAGAATGTTCTATCTATCTATCTATCTATTATTTTGTCATGTTGTTAGTCCGCCATGAAGTCCTAAACTAATGCACCGATTTTAATGAAATTTCGCACACTGTGTGCAGTTTGGTCCAACTTAAGAGATAGGATAGTTTTTATCTCAATTTATGGTCACAATATTTTTTTTTGCAAATTAGTCAGTCAAGTCATTGAATAGTTCGAAATGCATTTAGTTGACCAAGCAAGCAACCTTTCCTCAAACACCAGATAGTATTTTTAAATTCGATATATTTAGCAAATGTTTTAACCACAGAAAACTGTAACAAGATTTAGAGGTACCACTTCAACTGTTTATGAGACTGCCATAAATCCTGCTTAATGGCCGTAAAGTTGTTGTAAGTGTAAAAAACCGGACTGTCTGACTTGTCTTTAGAGTCGTTATCATAGATTCATTACTATCACAAATTGAACAAGTTAGATTACTTCTTCGAATACTCAGTAAAAGCTCAACACTATTTTCAAACTTTTTATGTGGCTAACCAGTTTTGATGTCACTTAATCAAGAACTGCGACTACCGCCACGCATGGGCACCTGCAACAAGTAAAAAAACTTGTCCACCGTCTACTGTTCTAAAGTGGCATTTGCCACTGTCTAAAGTGTTTGCTATGTTCCGGTAAAAAGTTGAAGCCCTGGTAAATGTGGAGGAACGGGTGCTATGTCCCTCCAACACAAAGGGAGGATCCTCCGATCCGATCATGCCTGGCGGGCCGCGGTCCAGCGCTTGATGTTGGGAAGTTGTTGAACTAATCGGCGCGAGAACTCTCATAGCGCGATGCAGGATTAGTAGTTACTTTGTAGTTCAGCTCGTCTTCATGATATTGGAGTATGTTTTTGCTGTATGTGGAAGTCGCCACAGTAAACAGATACATCATCAACCTTCCTTTCCATGGAACTCTGGAAAAACACTTCGGCACTACTGTTTAACTGCGTCTTCTGTATTCCGACTAGCTCAATCCGCGTTACTTGCTTGGTCGGGCGGTTCCTATTATAGCAAACATATGCAATTCCCCAACTCCTCACAAAACATCATTGCCATAAAATAAACCTAAACTATTCATAAATTACCAAAATTAGAACATAACATCAGATTTTTATGAATCATGATTTACAATAACAATCTGATAGCATAGTAATTTGTCTTTTAAATCTTACTAACATTATAAAGGCTTAAGTTTGTGAGAAAGACAGATTATAGTCTGGAATAGCATATAGGCTACTTTTCATCCCCAAAAATTGAACGGTGCCCGTGGAATCTATTTCACTAAAATTTCCACGCGAACGAAGTCGCGGGTGTTTGTTTGTTACGCTTTAACACCTTAACTACCCGGGGCAGAGACGACATTCTACAGAAAACCGTACCAACACAGCACTAAGCTCAAATCAGCATTAACCTCTATAATAAATGATATAAGTAGTTCAGAAAAACTAAAAAAGAAACACGCTTTAATAGCGAAACAAAGTAAAAAAGAGTTTCATGATCCACCTCCTGGCTCCACCATCAGACCTTCGTTACTCGAAGCCCAATCCGTTGGACTCATCAAAAC
The DNA here is from genome assembly GCA_949752705.1 of Callimorpha dominula. Lineage (NCBI taxonomy): Eukaryota > Metazoa > Arthropoda > Insecta > Lepidoptera > Erebidae > Callimorpha > Callimorpha dominula. The sequence goes on along the minus strand of OX457000.1, from coordinate 2,307,522 downwards.
GGATCATATGAGCTCAAAGTTTAGTCACTGAAGAGTTACACTATCCACCTCCTGGATTCATCATCAAATCAGCTCCAAGATGCGAAATTATAGTATTGTCATTCGAACTACATAGAAAGGCAAAGTTAATTTCTATACGACAGCGACGTTTAGAAGTAGATTAAAATTGACACCAAGATTTGTTTACAGAGATGTGTATAGTTAAATATAAAATAAATTTACTTTTTTCTGTCAACAGCGGAACCACCACCTTTAGTCAACGTGACTGTCCACGCTTCCACCATCCTGGCGTTAATACTTTGGAACGTGGCTGGAGACGGAGGCCATCCCATCACAGACTTTACTGCACAATACCGTTCAGCTGCACCAGTCAACGGCTCCCTTGAGCCATGGCGGCCTATTACCCCCAACCATATCAGTCCTAATTCGGTAAGCAGATCTTATTTTAGACATTAGCAAAATTAACCAGACATGACTGACTACTAGTGTACATTGTGAGTTACCTGCAGACATTGTATTTTGTTAACGACGGACTAGTTGGATGCAATATATTTTTATTACATGTCGTGACTTTTCGAACACAACATTGGTACCTATTGGTAAAGGACTCTTGTTTCCACATACTTGGACTCGGAGCATTCTGAAGCTTTCTGAGGGATTAACAGGCCTCTACGAGCGACCTCGCACCCAAGATAGTTGCAGTTGTTTCTTCTGCGTTGAGACATCCTCTGCATAGACACAAACAACAACGGAAGTGTATGAAATAGTACAACTAGGATAGCGTAACGGTCTAACTGGTCTTCTTAGAAACTGTAACCGTGTCATGTGCTTTGGATTGCCCCTGGACAAATATACTTGCCCCTTAACAGATAATAACTATTCTCATCCTCGAAATACACTCCATTACCATGCATTACCAGTAGTAGTGGTGTGACGCGTTCCGTGTGCACCTTTCTGACGGAAGGGGAGCAAAGTCCACCACACGTATTGGTGTGCCGGGGTTCTCGGGAACTTTATTCCTAGGGTATCGTACATATCGTGAGGATTTAGCGTGTTCAATTCCGAAATATCACTTCACCGCTGGCCCCAGTGAGTTGATGACCCGTGTTGGTTCCCACACGATAAACATTGCACTGATTATGTAATATCCGTTAAGGTGTTTCTTTCTCCGGATCCCAAAAAGAACATGGGACTCATCTGCACCAAACCACCTTCTCTGTTTTGATAAAGATGCAACGTAAGGTGTTTATGACAATATTTCTTTCTTTATAAATTACATTTTTAACCAATTAATACAGTCCGGATTTTTTAAAGTTAAGGGGTGATTTTTCAAAAAGTGTTATAGTATACCTACTGTTACTTTTAACCATAAGCTCATCTACCAATTTTTACATTTCTAACCTAAGATGTTTTATAGACATTAAAATGTCATTGTTTCCTTAGATTATATATAGGTCCAGATTCAAGCCAAAAAATATATGCGACTTATTCGTCACACGCGAGAGAACGTTTGCCGCTAAAGTAAGTCCCGAGCCGCTGTTTTTAATATTAAAAAAATGCCTGGTTGTGCTGTCAAATCCTGTAAAATTATACTAAAAAAATCATATGTATTCGAACATCACATTTCATATCTAAGTGTTCTATTTGCTAATGTATTTATAATCAATATAACAAAATTTCAAATTAATAAAATAGTGACGCCATTACTAGAGATGTTGCCAGAAACGTGAATTCCATTTACCCATAACACATTCTACCAGTATGTATATTTTTGTTTGCCAAGCTTGTCATTTATAGGAAGACGAGTAATATGCTTACTGTTAATTAAATTTTAGTAAGTATAATTCTAAAAAAATTACATTATTAACATAATTTTTAATGGAATTATCTTAATGTTTCTATTGTATCTTACTTGTATCGTGCTCATAAATAATAATATTTAAGTAGTGTTGTGTTATGAATATGTTTATGTGTAAGAACTATCTACAACATGTTAGCTAAAATAATATATGTTATGTTTAATATTTGCCTGCCGGCGTTGCAAGTACCTACAAACCGACTGGTTTTTTAGTTAATCCCAAAACAAAGTAATGCCGCGTTCCAATAAACAATAAACGATTCGTTTTGCTTACGGATGGTAAAATTTTCTTCGAAAATTCAACGAAATTTTACCGTTCGTAAGCAAAACGAATCGTTTCTTGTTTACTGGAACGCGGCATAATACGACGAATTTCAAAATTAATAATTTTTTATTTGCGTCTCGTCCTACAAACCAAGGTGAAACATTTACTTACTTTATTTTATGAAAACACCTTTTGTTACTCTGTGCCTGTGAATACACTTTCATTTCATTTTATTACTTAAAATTGCTTATACGTTACATTTACTATTAAAAAAAAAAGGAGTCTTGAAAAACACACGAGAAACAATTGTTATAAATAAATAGTTCCTACTTTTTAGTAAAATAAATATTATATTTTTTTTTCGTTTTAAATTATGAAATTATAGATTATACTATAAAACAATACCCATGTTTATTATTTCTAAGTATCTTTAATTTTTTGTTTTTACAAAATTGTGAAATGAACATTAGATGTTAATGACTTGTGAAATTTATATTTTTATCAAAATTAAATGTATAGTTTATCATAACGCCATCTATAATAGATATAGAGAAAAGACTTGTATTTTAATGAACCTGACTTGTATTCATTATTTTATATTTTCGTTTAATTGTCGCAGGATTTACTTTTATTGTCAACTTGATACTCAACATTGTCCCCCTTTTGCATTTGATCAGGCCAAGCAAACACGTGTTCACATACAAACTTTGCCACCCCTTTTCAACCTCTTAGGGGTGTAATTTAAAAAAAAACCCTTTCTTATCGGATGCCTACATCATATAAGGAATACGTCCTCTAAATTTCATGTCCCTACGACCTACGGTTGAGGCTGTGCGTTGATCCGTCAGTCAAAGGATTTTAATTACTTATGTAGACTTGATTCCCTTGAGACATCTTTTGCATTAATTGTTAGTGCAGTTCACAAAAACTTGTGTCCAAGAAATAGTTTTGTACCTATAGGCTAGTACGTGCGTATGCCTAGTGTGTATGTCAGTCTTTCAATGCAACCAATTTGCCATTACTGTATTTTCAATTCCAGCGTCAGATAGACGTGTACCACTTGGACACCAATGCGTCCTACTGGTTCAGGGTGTGGGCCACCAATGTGCTGGGGCCGGGTCCACCGGTGGAGGTGCTCGCTACCACGCTGTACAGCGATCAGGAGGCTGGTGAGTTTTTTAGAGAAGTTCTTGTAAAGTAGCTTTTTTATGCGATGACTGGCAAACTTGCAGACGGGTCATCTGATGGTAAGTGACTGCCGCCACCCATCGGCACCTGAAACTCGAGAGTCACAAATGCGTTGCCGGTCTTTAAGATGGGAGTAGGGGAAGGGAAGGAAGAGGTGACCTCACTCACTCGGCAAAACACTACAAAACTACGTTCTAGTTGCCCTCATACAAGAAAAGCATTTTAACAGAGACCTCAGTTAATTTAACATCCCAGAACAATCTTAGTTGTTAAAACCATCCTAATTATAATGCCTACTGTTTATTAGAATAAAATGTTTTGATTGCTCGAACCAATAGTATTAACACCTTACGGGTCGATCGATCGAACTACGAAGTAATTTTATTTATAACATACCATACTCCCTCATACTTTGATAATAATTAAAGCCGCGTCTTGTAAAAATAGAATTGTAAGAACTTAAACATCCTCAGACTATTAATCAAAGAAATAGCTCTTTGAAGTTCGATTATATAATTGAATACGTACTATTCAATTGTTTAAACAAACTATGCCATAGACTATGGTAGCGAATTTACTTAAAATTACTTCTATTTCAAGAATTTAAGTATGATTAACGAGTATATTAAAAAAATAGTTTTCCACCTACAGAGAAGTAATCCACTTATGCAACAATTTCCAGAACTATACAAACACTTCTTCGAAGGCGCAGAGTCGTTCGACACACGCACCTGGGTCGCTGCAGTATGTGTGGTGATGGGTACCCTCGTCGTATTGGCGGCTGGCACTTGTGCAGTTCTGTGCCGCGAGTGGCGACGCAACGGTGAGCCCGCGCCATAGCACACGCCTCTGCCTAGACTGTACTTTATGTGGTATTAGTCTGGATACGTGATCGGTTGATTAAAAGTGCTTGAGTGATCGGTAGATATTTAATCGATCGATTAGTGATAGTAGAGCCCGTTTTAATTTTCGAATAGATTTTTTTTTTTTTTTTAATCTATCGATCGATTGGATATCTTATTAGTTCATTCGAAATTTATGTTGCTTTTATTCATTTATTTGAGATGGATTAATCGGTCATTCAGCACATGCAATTGATCACAAATGGTCGACAGATTAGCTCAACATTCAGCCACTAGCTTTGATAAAGGCAAAGATTTTAAAGTTTGTGGGCGGGAAAGTATGCAGTGTGTCTACTACTTTATAGGATTACAAGTATTAATTAAAAATTTAAATGACCCCGACTCAAAAATCCCTTCTACAATTAGAAAAGAGCTGATAATCTTCGAACGGCTCAACAGATTTTCTTGAATTACAGCCAAGAACACTCTCGATCAAGTCACCTTTCAAACAAAAAAAAACTAAATCAAAATTGGTATAACCGTTTAGGAGGTATGATGCCACAGACTGACACACAGACACACACTAATCTTATAACACCCCTCCTTTTCGCGTCGGGGGTCAAAAGGAACAATGATATTAAGTAGAAGGTCGCTCTATTAGTTGATTACTCTAATAAGGTTTTTGGGTTGATAATATAAATAATTGAATAGGCATGTGTTTACGTTAATTTATTACACATATAATTTAAGTGCCACACTTCACGCAACCAGTAATTAAATTTTTTTGTTCTTGCGTTGTGATCTTTATTCACAAGTGTCGTAAGGTTTTTTATGGATTATTTACACCACATTACAAATTCATATAACAACAAACTTGCCGAAAGCTTGCATATTGGTAGAATGTAGAAATAACTTTTGAAATAATTTGGTGTATATAAGTCAATTTTAAATTTAATCGAATTATGATCGCGATGAAAGTGATTTTAATCAAATGCGTAAAATAAGTTCTAAATAATAAGGTTGCAATAATTAATACGCTTTTATTAAAAACAAAGACATAATACAATTATTTAATATTTTATTATTATACATTAAAACTTTTAACGCGAATCATTGTTAAAATACGCACTGCTTGGAATTATACATAAAAATTTTATAAATATAAAGTAAAAAAATGGGAAATAGTGCCAATTTTTTTAATTATAACTATTGAAACAAAAACTTCCAAATTAAATTTGCGTAGGTATAATTAGATGTATTTGTAAATTGTAATAGGTAGTTAAATAATTTTAAATAACATTTGACATAGATTTTTATAAAAAACTTTAAAATAAAATACAACGTACAAAAATATAAAACATTTATCTTCACACAATTTCTAAGCTACGCGATTGGTGCTAACTAAATAGCTAAAAATTCATAATTAATAATTTTAATTACTATTGACATCTAATACCAAAAAGCAATCGATTGAATCTCGCTTTAAATAGTTACCTAGTTGCTGTAATAATTCTGATAATCTATTACTATTAGAATTAATTAAGGTAGGTTACTAGGAAGTGCATGCCCAGTATATTGCTAGTTTAGTGGTTAGTGATCCTGAGTCGTGGGTTCGACTCCCACCCAGGACAAATAGTTGTGTGATGAGCACGATCATTTGTTCTGTGTCTAGGTGTAATTTATCTATAATATGTGTGTATTTAGAAATATATGAGTATGTTTATCAGCAGTCTGGTTACCATAGCACAGGCTTTGCCTAGTTTGGGATCAGACGATCGTGTGTGAGGTGTCTTAAGTTAATGTTATTAATATTAAACATAAATCTAGCAATATAAATATATACTGGTAATCAAACCTGAAAAATTAAAGTTATATTTGTCATGTTAGATGAATAATTGATAGCAATATTTATTTTTTATTTCCACTGGTATGTACAATAATTTCCGTTTTTCTGGTGAAGCTCAAATTTTTCACAATATTTAGGTCCTTGAGTCTGAGCTAACGATTACCAATTAAATTTTTTCTTCAGTATCTCGTCCCGTGCGTCGTAGAAACAGTAGGTGTTCCCACGCATAACAAATATTTCTACGAAATTTAAATCAAATAATATCGTAAATCGATCGAGCGATCCCTCAAAGCAGCACCTGTTCTAAAGTAATTTGCAGTCTCACCATAATACCTATATATGTATATATATGGTGTTTTGTATTTGTACGCCACATGGCAAAACATAGCGCACCTACTCCATACTGTAACACCTCACATATCATTGTAACCCCCCACCTATATTTACAAATAAAGCTTTCCGATTCTGGTTACAGACAGGTGTGATCAAATTTAAGGAGCGTTATGTGTAACCGACAAATACTTGGTTTAGCTTCAAATTAAAAGGATTTTCGCATCGAATCGAATTCGAAATCGTTTTTCCTAATGTAGGTGAACATTTCTAAAGAACACATAATGAATTTTCATGTCAATTTCAATCTTTTTCAGAAAAATCTGGACATCATCAAAATCGTTGGTATTAAATACCTTTAGTTTCATTATTGTCAATCCTCTCTCAAACGAAACATTAGCTTTATCGATCAATTTTCAAGTTTTATTTTACAGTTTCAAAGTAGGATAAAATTGTTAGCGCTTTATGTTATTTATGGGGTATACTATAGGACCCTAAAATGACCACACCTTTCTGTAACAGCCTGTAGATGACTATTAAGAAAATAGAATAGTTTTGTAGGGTATACTGGGACACTTCCTAATAACAAAACATAGTATGTACGGACCAATATGAACTACAGAACGTCAATTATAACAATAGAACTAAACTAACCAGTCAGCCTGTGACTACGGCTAGTCTAGGCTACGGCAACCTGGTCGAAACGTGAGGCAATTCAAAGGTATGTAATACCTATTGATTCCGTTAATTCCCGTATAATAATATATATAGAATATAAATAACTATATAACAGAACAAAATTTCTTGTTACCTAGGATTTTAAACTGAATCTTCTTATTTTCGATCCCATGAACATAAAATAGGGGACTTTTGGCTTTGTGAGTTTCATTTAGAGTAGATATATTCTAAATATAGGCAAATATGTATATAGTAATAATATATATACATGATTAGATAAAAGCAATGTGCACTGTAAATAAGAATCAATTACAAAAATTGCTCTAAAATCAATATTTTTTGCAGCGCTATAAAAACGGAAAGATTAAGTCCATCATTCGAATAAAAACTTTCGTGAGTGGTATTCATATAAGTTAAGTTATACGGTTTTACTCACGTGTATATTTCGGGGATGCCCGACTAGTTTCGGACCCGTTATCAAGGTGTGAGTCAGTGCAGTGAGTCAGTGCCAGTCTGGCAACTCCGAAACTAGGCGGGCATCCTCGAAATATACACGAGTAAAACCCTATATCTTAACTAATAGTCCATTATTACTATACTTTTTATCAATTCAATAGTTTTTATTGAGTATGTCCTTGAAGAGCGGAAAATAAATACGTAGAATATAGCATTTTAAAACTCTTTTTGTATATTTAAATGTAATAGTTCAAAAAATAAATTATAGATCTAGAAATCATAGAAAAGCTTTACTCGCTCAGTAGACTATATTGATATATTCTTGCCAAGACTATTTAATCTCCTTTTATAGCAAATATATGTATCTATTTGATACTGTGTGATAATATACTTCTAAAAAAATATTTAAGGAAATTCCAAAAAAAGTATAACTAATTATAAAATGTAATAAAAACTTGCCTTTTTGAAACATACTTAGGAATCAATAGAACCCAGGACCACTTTAAAATGTAGGACCACTATTTTATATCTACGGCTTATAATGTTACACTTCGTAGTTGCTTAAAACTCCGTACTTTACAGGAATATTATAGCAATAAAAACTTTAATATATCGGATAAAACGCACTTATAAAAGTTATATTTAATACTTTAATAATAACGGAGACAGAATAACATGAATACTAATAAGAGTATATAATTTTTATCAAGAATTAAAACACTTGTATTAAATTGAATCTTGATACTTGCGGCATTTTTTAATGTGAAACGTTGTGTGGCTCGCATATAAGTGTTGATGGGTATATTCCATATGAAGGTATAATATTATATAACAGATATTTTAACAGCTCATTTTAGAGCTGCAATAAGCATTTTTGTACCAAACATAAATTAAAAATGTTCTTAGAGACGATACAAAAGTTCTTATTGTGAATAATTTATAAGTTAAGGAAATAATAGAGCTCTTATGCCATTTTACATTCTAAAGCTTTTAAAAATAGAAACTTAGTTTTTAACAATTTTCGTCGATTTTTAAAGGCTTGGCATAGTGCTCAAGTGCATTTTAATTATCTAAAGGCGAATTTCATACTGCTTGTTTATTCCAAGAGCTTATTTGTTTATATTGTTAGTATGAAATTTGTCCATACGCTAAATATGGCGATGACTTGCTATGCGTCAATTTCGCTGCGACGTAGACAATAGAAACTCGCTCTTAACCGTAAATACTGAAGAGCGATTTTCCTCTCTGATCTATCCGCATGTCTTTTGCATAATCTTTTGAGAACGAACAGCCAGTATTTGCCAATTTTTTATTCATTCGAAATTTTTTTCTTCTCTCCCCTCTATCGCACTCGCTTGGAACGCACGCTTGGACTGCGGGGCCGCACACTAACAAACATACAAACACACATATGGTGACGGTATGTATTACTAACCTAACCTCGCTATCCTTGCCTTACATTCGTCCTAAAGATTATATAGAGGATCAAGATGTAATGGAGTTAGTGCCTAACATAATCCTGAACCCTGGCTTCATGGAGATGGATCCCATCAGGCCACGCGAGCTAGTGGTGTCGTCTATCATCAGGTCAACGGAGTGCCCAGGGCCTGGAAAGCCGAGACGAGTTTGATTCTCGTCAATACTTAACCTTAGGATATTCTATCGCACCGATTCCGGGCTATTGTCATGATTGTAAGCGAAACAGTGGGTAGTTGGATTATCATAAAATATAGAAGGTTTTGGACAGTATTACCATTTACAAAAATATCACTTTGAGGAGATTGTATCATGAAATTGACCATCAAGATTTTCACACATTTGTCAAAACATGACGTTTTTACAAATTATATGTTGTGGCAGTTTTGTCAAAATCCTAAATATTTGAATAATATTCATTGTACTGTCGAGATGCTTGCGTTCACTAAATGTTAAAAAAATATCGCTTTGATGACGTCATTCACGTAAAGTCTGAATTAACTTTTTTGAGTGGACCGGACAGGAGCATTTTTTTATTCTAACACTAGATGACAACAACTACATGTCATCCAGCGTATATAATTAACTGTGTTGCTCCTCAACGCTAGGGTAGACGGACATATCAAAACGCTTGAATAACGTTTCGTGGTCAATCGGAGCGATAGGATAGCCGGGTTTATTAGCTAACACCTGATGTTTCTCAAGAGTCATGGATGGCCGTTTTATAAACACAAAAAAAATAATGTATGTCAGTTATGAGTTTTTGATGTTGAGAGTTTGGAAAACGATAGTATTATACTGTGACAGTTACCAAGTTTGTGCATTATACATTCGAAATTCGAATTCTTTTATTTTCTTGACAGTCTTTTAAACCAGTTGAATGCATCAAATCTGCTTTGATTTTTATAAAACATTATTTAAATTATAATAAAGTCTTCGTTTAAAATAGCTTTTTTAAACTATAGTGGGCAACTTTTGAGTAACATACGGTGAATAGCTATTAGTAAGCTTATCCTAATCATTGAGAGAGATCATTTCTAGTTTTATAAGCGTAACGTGTTTAACCGTAGTGGTGGTTGCCATGTAACAAATAAGAGTACGTAGTGTTCGCGATAATTACATGTTCATTTCGAAGAACTGATGCTTGCATTTACTTTTTATACATTTACACATTGGCCGTAAGTCTGACACGGACGCTTTATTTTGTAATTAATTTTAAAAGTGGCAACACTTATGTTTAGTCTCGCCGCTGCAAGTCTTCGTTAAGAAAGACCTGTTTTAGGTAAGGTATATTATTACGAGTGGTGAATTCTAGCTTTAATTCTGTAGCTTGCAGCTAAATTACTAAATTTATAGTGATACAATTGTAGTCCGTGCGGTGTTACCACTTTTAAAAATAAAATCTATTCTGGCAACCCCAATATCTGATAAAAACATTTTTAGGAAACATATTGCTTATTGTTCAATATTGTTAATGTTGCTAGCTATAGTGATAGTATATTTTTAATTATATATATTTTGCTATATTTTAGATGATATTTTTATAACAAGGATCTCATGTAATTAAGACACTAAACATTATAATATTAAAAACTGTATTTTTATTTTTATTTTTTTGTGATTTTGAACGCTGTGATTCTTATGTTTACTATATAATTGTTTTTTTTTTAAATTAGGGTATTTATGATAAGTGTACATATATAGTTTATTATATATATATATATATTATCGTATGGAGACTGGTGCAATGGTATTGAGTAATATTATTATATAGATAGCATATGTAGGGGCATACTGTAAGCTTACGTGACCGTGGGGGTTCACCCTCTGTAGTTGTCTAAGTACTTGCTTTCTTCACAGTTATAATAAATGACAATATGGTTGGTAGCGGCTGTTCACATTATATTTGTTATGTCCTGTGACACTTGAAGGCAATGATGCGGTAGATTGTTCTTACTGTGTAACTATCATCGATAAACTATGTGGTTTTTATACTAAATTTTAAATATCAAATATATCACCATAGATACACGTTCCATAACAAAAATCGCGTCAAAGAGTGACTACTGTAAGTGCATGCATTTAATAAGATCCATTCTTAAAATAAACTAGACCATACAATGAATGCCCCTATAAATATGTGTTGAATAGTTTGATACAAAAACTTCAATGTAGGCACATAATAGCGTACATACGCTATTATGTGCCTACATTGTCGGACGGAGTCTGTGTTAAGTACACTACATAGCGTACTTAACACAGACTCCGTGGTACGTGTACCACACGCACGCTCGCGAGAGTGAAAAGCACAGGAGCGCAACTTTTAAAATATTGTTTGTTACAGTACTATTATTACAATTAAAAACATTAAAGTTGGCATTAAAATATTTATTATACTTATATGCGTCATAAAATGTTACACCTTTAAGCATATATTTACATTTTCTGAAGCAAATTCTTTGTTTGATAATTTTTTGCACCTACAATACAAATATTAGAATTTCATCAGCATTTATTACCTTCATTCACGTCTTATTTAGTAAATTGTGAAGTAATTATTCAAATTTAAAGAATTACGATTTTTCCTACAACGTTTGGTGCTTTACGCCGTTCACGGCGTTTGCTCCCTAAAATTAAGCACACTTATCTATATGTATGTCGAGATTTTATATGTTATTATTAACTATGTTCCTTTTATCTTAATCCTTTTAAACTCACTATATGTTTTTTTCTTTTTAATAAACATTGATTTTAAGGAATATAGTGTTATGAATATAATATAGTGTTATCGATGATACTTACATTATTGGACGTAAATAACGAGAAGTAATGTTCTGTATAAGTACTTCTCTCAACGTAATAATTATGACGTACTAAATAACGGTATATATAACATTGTTGCTTAAGTGTAGAGCGGTTTATTTTTGTATACGGCCTGTATACATATCAGGGGAGCCTTAGCATGTACAGAATAAAAAGAAAGAAATACGTATTATATTATAAAAAAGAATTTTAATCTTCTTTCCCAGCTGTCTCGCTGCCCTTAGAGATACTCCTTTCCACCAATTTGTTAATCTAATTATGAAAAAACCTTTTATATCAGCCCTAAATATGATTAATAGTCACAGGTATGAAAATGGTCAGGCCATGGTCCTTAAGGGCCAGGCAGCGGTTTCTTATACGAGTCTATAATTTTCTTAAAGAACAAATTCCAATCCTACATAATTGTAACTATTTCGTTTGCAATCCTATTTGTATATTAGTATTTTATTTTGACAGTTGATAAATATTTACTATCTCTAAGGACGCAAGTACATTTCCTTTCTTAATAAGCTCATTGCCTTTCTGTGTTTCCACTATCTTCCGAAACTGTTCTTGCTCGTACTAATCTATCGTAAGATAATATATTTACTACCTAACGTTTAAAGAAAATAGATATCTATTGAAAGAAGTACTGTGTCAGGTGAGATTTGATTTTAAAATATTTTTAAATCACATCATAACATATCGACACTAATTACAAAGGGCGTATAAGTATTGTCATTGAGTGTCCTTTACACCCTTTGTAAACCAAAGTATTGATATCTTAAGATTTAAAAAAGTAACAAAAATCGATGTGCTCAAAACCGTAATCGTCGTAATTTAAAATTTATAACTAATAAAATATAGCTATTTAAATTCAAATCTTCCAGACATAAAACTTAACGAATATTCCTACCGCGTTGTGCTCGCTTCAATCGAATAGCGTGTAAATGTGAGTTCGGCACGTCACACCATTATGCGACAGCAATATGATTAAAAGATACAGTTGAGTTAGGTGAGCAAGATTCATCACGAATGGTTTCTTAGTTGGCTGGTTGGTTTACTTCAGAAACCTTCAGCAGCACGGGTACAGTTACACAAAAGCGTTGAAATTGCAAACCAACGATGTAGTCTATCTGCGGTTGAAAGTCGAACTCATCAACATATCGAGCCTTTTCACGAAAAACGGCGTCAGCGACATTTTGCACTTTTTACTCCTAATTAAAAAGTATGTGATATCTTTATAAAAAAATATTTATATAACTATTGACCTATTAAAATCATACCTCATAAGAAAGTGCTTCTAAGTCATTAGGAAGTGTCGCTTACGTTAAAAACGATGACCGTTACTGTATCAAGAATGTTGGTGTGAAAAGTATGGATTTAATATCGTAAGCGTCAAGTATGGAGCATACAATAATTGAACAATCGAAACAGGGATTGTAAGAGACAAGTACCTCACTTACGATAATAATTTCTTACTGTAATAAAAGTGTCCTAAATTAAAAAAAAAAGGATAGGAGTCATGGCTATAAGGTGTAAAACTGTTTGAGTTACGATGAAAAAACATTTTTAAGATTTTTGGCGCTTACGATGTTTTTCCTGAAAAGGCTCTATATATATTATTTATTTCCAGTTCTCTATTAGAAATTACTATAAGAATTATAACACTAATTCTCGTACCTTATCGTAACGTGTTTGTGAAATAGATTTTATGAATGTCGTATAGTGGCCTCGTGCCGAGCTTCAATATGTGACTTTGTCCGTCTCACGTCTCATCGTGTGCTATTGAGTCAATTATGTATTTGTGTGTTTGTGCTGTACTTTTATTGTCTGTGTGTGTCTTGTGCTTACACTTCTTTCACTAACTGGTTACATTGTTTTATATATATATATATATACGCCCTTTAAGGTTATTTGCGGTATCACAGATTAGTAATAGAAGTGTTTTTAGACTTTTAATCTTTTTAATGTCTCATTTTAGTTAATTTACTATGAGCTATTCACTGTCATAATCTTCATGCTCTTCCTTTGAAAGTAATATTTAATAACAAAGTAATAATTTATATTTTTGTATGAAAACCGTATTTATTTACAACAAAGCTTTGTGTGAAATAAAATCTAATAATATAATAATAAAATATACGTAAAATATGTATAAATATTGCGACAAAGCTATAAAAGAAATGTCTTTCCTAAACCCGTCCTGACATTAAAGTAAATATTAATACAGTACCTACAGATTTTGCTGCAAAATGATTTTATAAAATTAAGTAAACAACAGTTTTGTTATGTACGCAATGCTTTCTTGCTGAAAATGTATGATATATGTCAAAATCAGTCAAAATAAAGCTTGTATTACCTCAAAAACGTCCTAGGTATAATTGTCTGTGTTAATGACCCGTGGATGCAGTTTTATCTGTTTGGAACAAAATGTTAGCTTCTGTTATGTTTGCCGTATGAAATGTATCTTTTACGTTCATGTTATCTTCAAAAAAGTGTTGTTACACTTAAAAAGAAATTCTACTAAACCATTAATTATCAAACGTAAAGAATGGAACGTTATTATGCTTGTCCTCGTGTTTCGTAACTTACATACCTACGTTCTAGCCGAAGAAGGCTCTCCTCTTAAAATTTAAAAAAATACTGTATCCAGAAGCTAAACTATATTTAGCCATGCTAGATCAGTAATGATTATTTTATCAACTCCGCCAACTCAACTTCATGTACTTGTTGTTGTTATTAGACTGTTATAAGAGTAGTCTAGTTGTTGACGCTAGCGTAGCAGCCGAGGACTGTGAGAAGACTGGCTTCGAGAAAGGTAATTATACGCGAGATTTTATATCAATTTATGCTTAATATAAGTGGTTTCTATGTAGTCACGAACACAGCACTCAAATTCTATAAAGTTTTTTTTTTGTATGCATCATAAATATCGCCAAATTGTGATAAAAATCGCTGATAAATATTAAACGATAATAATAATTAATGAATGAGGAATATTTTCGTCAACATAATAGTCTACTTTTTTGTTTGATTGGTGTTTGCATATTTAAAAAAATAAAAGTTAGAGTTAGTTGCAAAACCACTGCGACTGTAGTTGTATAAAAATGGTTGTGAGATATTCGAAAGGTGTAAATTTCTTGGAGGGTTATATGTATAAATTGATGTATAAATATCGTGTCTCGTATTTTTGACTGTGTTTAAGAATGTGCTTTTTGTAGAATCATCATCATAACTAATGAGTTACGGTACGCCGACATTTTTATGTACGAGATGTTTTTTAGGTTTAGGGTTTGTGTCTTTAAATGACTAACTCTTTTCAGTTGTTTATTTACCTACAATAAGCTGAGAAAAGTTATAGGCCACTGCCAAATGCACGTTTTTTTTTAATTTAATAGCTTCTGTGATAGTTTTTTTTTGCATGAAACATCCTCGCTACGTTCAATGATCATGTCAATTTGTAGTTGCTTTTTTATCTAATTTAATCCGTGATCTAGCCTGACATGGACTAATATTAGAATTATTAATCCATCAGATCATAGGTCGTGTGCACAAATTTTCAAAAATAAACTAGTTAAAAAGTTGTCACTAAAATTGCACTCAAGTACGTGGTAGCCGAATGATACGTGCAAACCCAATAGACGACGAGCATCGATTGACGAACCAATCACGTGCAGCGTCAGCATGGTCAAAGTCATATCGACCAATTAAAAGTATGCTCTCGACTCGTGCCGGTATATTTGAAGTTAATTTAAAAATAAGCTATAACATATTTATTTGTACTTTACGCATGACAGATGTTATTTCGGTGTTGTTATATTAGTCCGTGCTATGGTATAAGTGCGCATAGTAAAAGATATTGCTGTGCATGAGTAGTAAAGATATCTATAATTATATATTTTTTGTGGATTCAATGTTATTCTGTCTCCGTTTTCAGTTTGTGCACTTGTAGAAATAATTGTCGTACAAAAGACATAAATATTATATAGAGCTAGTAGCCACGATTCGTACTGTTATTGTATGAATCGATGGTATTTATAAGATGTTGTTGAGCCAAAGACACTACTGGAAAATACTAGAAAGAATACGAATCTCATCAAATCATTGACCATCTGTTTATCGATTGTAATTTATTCACAAAAAGATAAGAAATATCGTAGAAAAAAGATTACAAAAGAAACTCATCTATATTTTACAAAGGTTCTTAACTATATCGTATATTCCAGTTGAATATGCTGGCCTAATATACCACAGATTGTGTCCTTGGCTAATATACAAAATGGCTATCGGCGTCGCCTCTAAAGTATATATATCTCGACTTTACTTTATATTAAAGTAATAATTATTATCTTAGGTTAAGAATGCCTTTTATAAACTAAGCACGTCCAGCTGGTAAGGGCAGCGAATCATTTAGTTTTCGCTATGAAGTGAATGTAATGTCACAGTGGAATGGTATCAGCAGTATAACAACTGAAAATTTAATTTTACTGAAATATGTTAAACTTATGCTATTTATTTATAGGTACTATTTTAAAAAGGTACAATAGGTGTCTCTAGATTTTTAGTTGTTTCCACTTCGCTGACATGCCTTGTTGGTTGTACTGTAGCGCGAATGTCGGTTTCGTTGACTGAAATAGCATTGTAATTAAAAGCTTACTCAAAGTCACTGGCTGTTATGTATTAAAACGTCTTTCATCTTATATTTATACTACTAAAGTACTAGATTTTTCTATAGAGGCTGTCTATCACAACGATACTTATGATATTTTATTATAAATAAAAATTTACGACTTACTGTAATATGTTTGCGTGAGTTTTAGATGTAATTCGTATGAAAATTATACTGCTCGTGCCAGTCCATGTGCCAGAGCAGTTTATAACCAAATATTATATTACTTGTTTATTCCTACACTTATTGTAAGATATTATCGTAACATTATATTGTGTAACCATCACTGCATAAAAGTTTTATTGTTTTGTTCACTTACTGTTATGTCATTCATGACAGTATGAATATACAGTTATATTAAATGGTAAGGTGTTGCGGGATGCGCTGGATACCGCCGGAATACCTCTGAATCCAGTATTTATACTAATAAATATCGCAACCCGCCTTCCACCATAATGTAATAGCTTATAGTACTGTGCTTTAGAATAGTTTGCTTACTGCAATTATTTTATAAATCCGCGTACAGAATTGACAAGCCGTTACCATATTTTTTATTTAATAAAGTCTAGTAATGATTCACTATGTGATACGGTAATGGTATGGTTTAAATATGTCAGAGAATTCGCAAAAAATATCTGTTAATTATTTTTATGTCAGTACAAAATATGTTTTATTTTAATCGTTTTTTTTTACAAAGGTATGTAATAAAACATAACCTAGACTAGGAGAATGATGTATTTCCTTATAACTATTAGATATTGTTGTTTTTTAGTAATATTTCTGTGTTGTTAGTTTTGCAAGCGAAATAATTATTTTGTTATTAATAGCAGTAAACGAATCTATGCTATGACTTGTTTAGTATTCTCAAACAAAAAAATAAACTACATACGTATGTAATTCAATCTCAAACTTGTTCTACTGTTGGTACGTACATTATGTATTATCACTAGTTATTTTTAAGAAGATTTGTTTTGCAAAATGAAGATGCAAATATTTTAATGAATCTCTTTTGTTTTCCAAAAAAGCGTGCAATATGATTATAGATAAAATAACTATTGTTTATATCTTATTTTAATAAGTTGGTATGGATAGCAAAATAGTTGGCGTTGTATACTTTTTTATTTAAGTAGCTTAATACCGGATAGATCAACAGATCTCATTTGCCAGTAGCATTTTTTTAATATTTGATATTACTCTTTAATAATCTTTGAGACGTAAGCATCGAAAGTCACTTAACATATAAAATATTACAGATCAATGTAATACCTGAACACTATGAAGGCACAAAGTATAAATGTCCTCAGAGGATGGGGAAATCTAACATCAATTGTTTAGTTACTGTGAATCTGTATGTATCCCGCTACTTTCGGTGCCAACTGTGGTTATTTAATTAAAAAAACAAATTGGCTTTATATAGAAGTACTTGCCTACATTAAAAAAAGTTACAGGCCCTGTTGTTGACCCTTGCCTCAGAACTACAAAAAGGCGATGATCCCGCGTAGACAACTGTCAAAACAGAATTCTACATTTGAATTCGCAGCGTATTCTCGAGAGTATCTAACACCAACAATTTTGGTATCCTATAGCTGTATTGTTTTTCCCTATGGTTAAACTACATATGAATTGTGATGACCGTCGTAGTACATAGCTTTAAGTACATTGTTGTAGCTAATGTTGGAGGTCATAATCCCATTAAAACTACATTTTACACACACAATCTTTTATTTCAACCACTAGTACTTAAAATACATTTTAAACCTCATACCTATTATAGTGTCTGTTTCCGTATTCATCTAAATAACAAAATTAACTTGTACTGCTCATTATTAGAATACAATAAATCTAAAATTTAAACAAAATACATGAACAAAATCTCATGCGCTGGCCTCGTTATTTATTTTTGTATTTTTAATACCCCCTATATAATTCGCGCCAAAAGTTATAACAAGTAGGTCATTAGATTGGCTTCACTCAAACCGTGTTAGCTGCTCACATACATTAGTAGATATATGACAATAAGAGTAACACAGAGGCACTAAAGATTTGTCTTTGCCTATTGAAAACGTTTATGATCAATTTTAACATAATTTAAACTCTTATTTTACAATATGTGTAAGTACATTTTCTAACGAAGCCACATTTAGACAAGGCAGCGCGCATCCTTTCACATGTAAAATGATTAACATAATTATTATGTAATTACGAGTATGTGGTACCGCAAGCTTCGTCACACTACAAACTAATTAGTCTTAAAATACTAATAGGTATATTTTGCTATAAACCCTAGGAATAATACAGTGACAGAACATTACAACGCCTGACAGGCTTTAAAAACGAATGTGTTCTCAAGAAAACTCGAACTTATCAACAAAATATAGGCTTTTTATAAGCTATGACTTTCGTTTCCAACTGCTAATCTATGTATGTATCTATATACTAGTGACAATTATTACATATATTTCTGGTTTTGTAGTGATTTATTAACTTTAAATGGTAAATTGTTGGTACACAACCAGTTATATCGATAATCACTTATCAAGGCCATCAGTGTGATGATTGTCGCCAAGTCACTTCTTTTTGCTTAAATACAAACTTTGACTGATTTGCAAGCCGATTGTGATGACAATCGAAGTTGGTTTCTCAGTGCGTCCCGTTTCAAAAGTTACTAAGTACTTAATAATCAATTTGCTTTATTTTAATTAAGTTTTTTTGCTAATGGTCCCAATTCTGTTACTTCACTCGCTAAATTAAAATTCACTAAATTTTCTTCATACAAGATGTAAACCTTGTACACTTCAAAACAAGGTCTTATTTCAAATTGAAACAAGTAGGTAACATATGTCGCGATCGAAATAAGCAATTTATTTGTCGACTAAAGTCTGATACGCTTAAATAAACTTTAATACCACGTAGCGAGAACCGCTATCCGTTGAATGCCATCTCTTTTGCTCTGTGTTTTTAGTAAGCGTCTTCGTAGGTGTAGATTAAAAACATTACACAAGAAATTAAGTCAGGTTTTAGTTTAGTCGAGTGTACAATAGAATCGGCACCAATATCTGCTTTCGAGAAAGAACATAATAATGTTGATTTAGTGTGCTATGATATGAACTACCCCTAGATCCTACGATTATTTTTCTTATATGTTAAGTAAAACATCAAGAACAGTGAACCTTACACAATTACATAAACAAGTGCATATTAAAAAGTGTCCGCTATAAACCTATTATAGCTAACACTAAAAAGGAGTAAAATACATGCTTATTTATTTCTTAAACCTTCCAAATGTTGAACTGCTGCGTGGAGTCCACGAAGATAGAAAGCTATTAGAGACCTGCCTGTACTATAGTGATGGACGAAGCGATGACACAATGGGTGACGTATGTCGGTGCAATGTACTAAAATGTATGAGATGTCGCACAGCGTGAAGTCGTGCCTATGGCAGCTCTGGTGTCTCGCTGCCGTCTCGTTCCACCTGCTGTGAAGGCACCTTAAGTGAAAATCGGATGGATTAGGACGTCATGCTTCATGCATGCACCGTAAATGATGCACAGGGTGTAAGTGACGCCGTAACAGTATATTCAGGCAGAAAAATTCAACGATTTAGGATTTCGATACGCTGCCCTTTACACCCTATATAGTAAACAAGAATGGCTTACATGAGGACAGGTATATGTGTAAGTGTGACGGTAACTGTATCTAAAAATATCTACTATATTCTGGATTGGGATCTACTGATTTCTATATTTAAATGAACTTACTCCTGCCATTCTAAACCTTTCGTTTAGCTGAAGGAGTTAATAGTAATATTATGATTATATGATTCCCAATACTAGTACGCTTTAAACAAATAAAGCTTTACTAGTATACACTTTAATGATTAACTACGGACTGAGTGTGTTCTCACATTGCGTAAATCGAGTTTTACTACATCACTACATATTATACAACAAAGTCCCCCACCGCGTATGTCTGTTCGCGATAAACTCAAAATCTAGTGAATGTATTTTCATGCGGTTTACACTAATAGACACGAGTGATTCATGAGGAAGGTTTAGGTGTATAATTTGTTGAGATTTTGTGTACATTGATTGCAATATGTTGATGATTGTTGAACATGTCTCTGCTACCCGTGCGAAGCCGGGGTGGGTTGCTAGTAGATTATAATTTTAGCATACAGATGCTGATCGATACAAACGCGAATACGGGTATGTTCCGGAGTAGTATGGACATAACCGTGAATATTTATCCGCGTATGAATAATACGGGTAATAAGAATACCGATAATATCGTGAGTACGGGTACTTTAGATGGGAATAACAGGAGTAAGGACATTTGTCTAGACATGAGTAATAGTAGTACGGATATTTGTCCAGATATGAATAATAGTCGCACGAATACTCGTCTAAATACGAGTCATATGAGTACTTTCCCGAGTAGTAGTTTGGGTATCGATCTATATCTGAGTGTGAATATTTATCAAGATGTGAATATGAGTAGTACCGGTATGGGTATTTTCCCGAATAGGAATAGTATGGATACCGATACTTCCCTGAATATGAATAATATGGGTACCCATACCTTGAGTAATATGAGTATGGGTATAAATGTGAGTAAGTGTAATCTAAGGGTCATGCTAAGATGTCATCCAAATCGGCGTCAAGAGCCTGAAAAAAAGGTGTTCCATCAATATTGCAATCAGCACATTTGCTATGCGATATGTCTGTTATATCTCCTCAATGAAATATATTTACTGTTAATTCGTTCCGCAAATATCGGAAAGTATAATAAACTCTTATAATGAATTGCATATAATTATGTTATTAATGAAGAGGTTCTGAACTCATTAAAACAATCTTAATCAGCGGATTATAATACTGAATTTTGATTGATTTTTTTATTTAAGTCTCATGTCATCCACATTCAAATGGCTATGATTAATATAATATGCCAGGATCAACATCAGTGTTAGTGTGACCCATTAAAACACAGGGACAGTTAAACTGTGTTAAAACTCGCAGTGGCTCTTTTTAGAATAAAATGGACGAGTTCAATAACATAATATTCTGCTGGCTATTCAGATGTCTAATGTTGAATAATTATTGAAACAGTCATGGTAAACAAATCAGCAAAATGTGAACACTGTAGCAATAATACATTTGCCCGCATAAGGTATGAATAACCTATTTACCTTTACATCTAGGTTATTTACAGCTTCCTCCAGAGCCCGCAGTCCAGGGTCGTTAGGTGAGAAAGCGCGGCAATCCTCCTTGAAGAACTTTTTCATCTTTGTCAACAACTTATCATTCCGGCGTCGGATACGTTCCTTTACGCATGTTGCCACTATGTCATCAGTGGAATCCGTCTTGTAGTTCTGAAAACTAATAGATTAAGTTTTTAGCTCTTCCCTTCACTTTGGTCGTCAATGATTACCTATTAAAATTTTTATACTACACAGAAAGGGCTCTGGTCACTGGTCCAGCACCTCCGAAACAGAACAGAAACAGAGTACCTCGGTTAGAGTGTAAAGTAACATGATGTAGTATGCGAGTTAGGCTGGGGGTAATGATAGTTACACACGCAGTATGTGCATAATTTTCACTAATTATGTAGCAAAAATACAACTTTGATATATCTCGACATTTTTTATATGTTCTAACCTTATGCCAAGGGCAATCAAAATGCAATTTTTAATGTTGCAACACTAAGCAATCAAAATAACCATGTTTAAACTAAAAGTTACCATCGTAACTATTCTTTTTAGGTGTTTTTAAGGTCTTCTTTTGCCCCTCTGCAGTAATTTCCGTTAGACTTGAAGCCGCCTGACTCAAGACGCAACTCTGCACAACAGAAGACTGCATATAACAAGCACTACTGGCCTAGCATTATATGTATATCTGCGGGTACAATGAGTAGAGTTGCCGGAGCCCATGCAATGCCCATGAGAGCCCGAGGCTACGCGGAAGTGACACCACTGGTAATGTTCACATTCCCTACCGTTTAACATAAAGTAGGCCTTGTGAATCCTGTTGTTTAAGAAATAAAAACCTGTAACTTATCTATGACTTAATATTAACAATTACAATATAACATAAATATTCCTGCCATCCTGTACATAATCAAAAATACGTACGTGGCACTAATATTTGAATGATCCCTTTAACAAGATTTCCTTGACTGCGAGTAGTATGAAGCCTAATAAGTTCTAACAGTTTGTGTTATCTATCAAATGAGTAGCAGAGGTCAAGTAAAAGGTCACAGTACGCATCAACTGAACAGCATCAGTCTTAGATAAGTATCAAAGTGCAGTTCCTATGTTTACATTAAACGATGCATCACTGACCCTAATTGATAAGAAAAAACAACGCAACGTTTAACCATAGACAAATGCCATCTTGAGAAAGGAACGATGCGATTATGGAGGGTTGAGGTAAGGAGCTCCATCTTGTATGGGCGGCAAACCGAAAAAGGGTCTAGCTGAAAGCATGAAATAATAGCGCTAGAATAGGCAAAAGGTATGATTTCGTAGTTGTAGACGGAGTAAAGTGTGTTGAATTTACTTTTTTTTTCTTTTTACGGATGGCAGTTCACAGAACCTTAACTATTTAGTACACAATTAGGCGTGTAGAAATACTATTTAAAAATATAGGTATCATAATATTGTTGTTGCTCTACCTTGAAAGGTGTGCCCTTTTTTTTCATCGGCACAAACACAGAACAGTGTTGGTATCTCAGGCCTTATTGTGATTGAAACTAATTGAATATTAAACAACAAAGAACCTGCACACGTGACCTTTGTCTTTTTGTAAGAAGTCAGTTTTTTGTTGTATGTACTGTAATGTGTTTACGACGAACAGCGAACAAATAAAATCACCGCCCTCGATTAATACCGAAAAATATGTTTGAATTAATGAAAATTAAATGTGTTTCTAAAAGATACATAAGCGCTGAGGGTATTAATTATTGAACAACTTCAACCTCTCCAAGGGTAGAGGGTTAAAGCACTAATAGTCTTGATGTATGTAAATAATTAAGGGGTGTAACGGCGTAAGGGAGAACATAAAACTTGAACAAACTCCTTTCTTTTGATACTTATCACGGTACAAAAGTTAGTGTATCATAAAAATGGATGATAAATTGTATTCGCGCTACGCAATGTACATTGTACGAATATTATATTAATATATTTCTTATCATTATTCAGTAAGATCTAACCGGCGAAGAGAAGACACGTAGTCAGATGGAAAGGCGTCCATAGTTGACTTCAACTGGTCCCAGGGATCGCTGAACCTGCGGTGTCTTAGCTGAAATGTTATGTAATGTTACATAAATGAACTTTAACTTTAACGTAATAAAGAGAGGGAATTCAACTCAGAGTAAATATAGACCACAGGGCATAAACAAAGAGAGATTGTGATAAAAATTTCCTGCCCGTCTGTAAATCTTTTCAAATGTCTAAATTTTAAATAGACAGCAAATTGAAATTCTTATTTAGCAATAACTACTATAAATGGATGCTTGGCGAAAATTATTTTTAATTGTTTCTGCTTTGCCGTCCTGGATATTATATTTATTTATATTTTTGGCAATGTTTACTTTTTTGACGTGACAACGTCTTATAATTCGATGGAGCCGGCTGCACGCACGAAAAAACGTGGCCGGTAGACCGCAATTATGCTCGTCCTATTAATGAGAACGAAAGATATAACTGGCAAAGTGGCTATAATACAGTATATCCTCAAACTATAGTAATAGAAAAACCGTTTTGACTTTAACAGTGTTAAAAATAATGTTTGACTGCATTTACTACGTCAACCTACTCCACACTATATGTACTCTGAGGAATTTGCTCGCAAGGTCTTGACGAACACTTACCCTCCTGGAGTAGTCATAATCGATCTCGGAGTCGGTCATGGCCCTGGATAGCGGTAAACTGGTGTCAGTGCTTAGGGTAGCCCTATCGTCCTCCATACTATCGGGGACTATGCTATCACTCTTTACAGAAAGGGATTCTTCCAGATCCGTCCAAATATAAGGTTCAAGGGTGATCTCGGGGATTTCTAAGTCATTTACGTACTCGGAACGATTTTTCGGTATGGAGTTTAGAAAAGATTGGAACATGTTCATTTTAGATTGATATTACGTTATGCTAGACACGTAAAATATTTTTTAGATATTTTAATAGAAAACGTTGTACATTTGACTAACTTAATTAACCCCGAAACACTGGTGCTAACATTCTTTGAAAATACTTTACAAATTTTATTCTTAAACATTTCAATTCAAAATAAATTGGTTTTTAAGGTTACGTACGAGTACCCCACTAATGTTATTCAAGAAACTAAGAATTCTCTTGTCGAGCTCCGTTTTACCTCTACTAGTATTATGTTATCTGTGCCTCTAGCAAGTTAGTTAGTTTACAGAAAATCTCTATTTTTATTTATTAATATTGTCTTAACTCTGCTTGATGCTTAATTGAGATAAGAAAATAATTATAATCATATGTGGACGAGAACAAGGTTAGAATTCAAAAAAAGGTGCGCTTTCGCGAGTATTGCAGTACGAAATACCAACGCGCTGCGTGTTGTGTTCTTACTGTTTTCGTTATTTCTAACAAAATAATGATGATTATTACACGAGAAGTTTAAATTTGTATTAATTATAAGAAAATGATCATGAAACTAAACTTGTTACAAAGTGCCAATAGATGTGAAAGCTTTTATTAAAATCACACTTATCTCAAACGAATGGACTGTGTTTATGAAAGGGTATATGTGGCAGTGAGAAATTATAAAATAGTGGTAATGTTGATTCTAGATCCCTACGTTTTTAAAAAAAAATCTATATACTTCAACACTACACAATACTCACTCCACAGAAACGCAGCTAAAGTTAACCACCAACACGAAACAACTTTGGCAAATTTTCAATCACCCCTAAATTTTTGAACAGCCTAAAAAGAATTAAAAAATAAGAAAATTATTGTTGCTAACAATGCTACATAATTACGAAATCCGAATATTAAAAAAAAGTCGTAACCAGTGACTACAGTAAGCAATGCCTTGTCTCTGTAAACACGTCTCAGATCACGTACGTTTGGCCATAAGAGTGCCAATCGCGTCCTTTTTATCCAATTTTGTAATAGTACAGTAGCTTGTTCGATACGTGACCGTCGCCAGGCAACTCGACAACAGCACGCGGGAAGAACCACGTCTGCAAGGTTACAATAAACATAAAAAATTTATATTTATGTTTCAGCATTACCATATCGATAGACTTCAACATGAAAATGTTTTCAATGAAATCGTTATTTAATGTTAGAAGACACGAGCCGAGTCACAATGTCGTTGGCCTTGACCCTTTGACATTCTATTTTTGGTGGTGGTCTTGAGACAAGTAATATCTATTATTTTCCAGAACACAAGTCAGTTTAGTCTAAACAACTCTGCTCGAGACGGGAATCGAACCCAGCCTTAGTTTGTACGTATAAATACATACTGTTACAGAAAAGTGTGTTAAAATTTTAAGAGCTTTATGTGTAGCCAACAAATAGTTCATTTAGCTTAAAAAAAAAATTGAAAAAGAAAAATGGTTTTCCTTTAGAAAATGCTTTTCGCAGTGTAGGTGAATATTTCTAAATAACATATTATAAATTTTCATGTCAATTTCAATGATTTTGTTTTTTTTTATGCGGACATTATCAGAAAAATCTGAATTTTCCATCTACATCCTTGGTATTGAATACCAACAGTTTCATTAATTTCATTTCTCTCATGAGAAATATTAGCCTTACTGGTCAATTTTCAAATTCAATTACAAATCACGAATTTCCTAAATTTATTTACATTATTATTTACATTATTCACGGGGTCTAGTATCATCATCATCCGCGCCTTTTCCCAACTAATTTGGGGTCGGCTTTCAATCTTAACTACGATACGGCCAAACTTTGATATTTTACGTGAAGCGACTGCCATCAGACCTCCACAACCCAAGTACTAGGCGATATCGAAGTTCTGTAGTTAGACCAGTTTGTACAACTTTTTCTTACTTAGAAAAACTAAACTTTTACTTTTGCTGGTACACGACCCTAAAATATTGTGACTACACCTTTATGTAACACTCTGTATGTTTAACACTATTAGCCAATCTAAGTATTATAATCTCTCTAATATTATAAATTTATGTGAAAATTGGGGAGTGTGTTGTTTGTTAGCATTTCAAGCTGAAACATCTTGACGTATTTGGATGCGATTCGTTACATAGATAAATGGAATAACACACAGGCTAGGGACATACCTAATCCGGATGTCTTAATACAAGCTGTTCCCGGATCCCTCCTATTTCAGGCGCAGTACGGCACACCGTGTGGTTTTAGTAGGTTTAATTCCGACACACCGCCCTACCGAAAACCCCGGTGGGATGACGGCCCGAGGGGGTTCCCACACGCACAAAAGGTACATACCTAATAGAAATCTGGATCTGCTGGGTCGGAAAGGCAGCTTTCCTAAGATAATGTGTAGCTTTCTAAACGCTGCTCATTCTGCAAACTGCAAACTGCCTCCTAATTTTTTTTCATAGTCTTTGTACGTGATTTTAAGGTGTTGTGTGTGTTGCCAAGCAAAAATAAATAAACAGAAACTCAGTTGCGATTGTGGTTGCAAGGGTCAAATTAAACTCGTTCTTAGTGACTTGATGCTTGTTGTTGTTTGTGGGTTTGTTCTTTTTTTTAAAGAAGGAGGAATTTAACGATTTTGATTTAGTTTTCTTTGTTTGAAAGGTGACTAGATCGATAATGCTTTGTTTGTAAGAAACAAAGCATTTATCGTTTGTGTACCTACCAACAATATGATATTACTCACAGATTGTTATCAATCAATGAACATTAGAACCCTGCCTTATCGGTAATTATTATCGGACAGCTCCCCAAGTCACCAACTAGACGGAGGATTTGCTTATCAATAACAGTGTAAGGCACACTCCTGCGATTTTTATTTTATCATCTATACATATGTATATGATTTTTTGGAAACGGCTTTACCGGTGGAGCGTTTAAAACGTATAATGTATTAAGACGTAGGTTAGCAATACCGAGAATGGTTTCTACTCCACGGTAGGGTCGCCTCGGATCCCAGGGACTTCCTTGCCAAATTAGAATATGGCAGTACACAACTTATATCAATTTTCATATACTTACTTCTGTCACAGAATACATAATAGTTGGTATTGGTATTGGTATAGGGCCCTGTTTCCGCATTTAGACTCATAAGCGGTCCATTATGCGTGCAGGTAGGCTGACTAGTTGAGCCAGCCTAGCTCCTTCCAGAAGCGCAGAAGCCTCCTGGGGCATTCACAGGCTTCTAGGAGCGACCTCGCTCCCGCGAGGGTATTTGCCCGTTGTGTGGCCACTCCCTCGCACTCCAGGACAACGTGGGCGGCCGTTTCTTCCGCGTTGAGACAGCCTCTGCATAGAAGACTGTCTGTCGCATTGATGGTGAATAGGTGTCAATTTAGGGCCAGATGGCCCGTAATAGTTCCTATCACTATTTTGATGTCAAGTCGGTTGAGACTGAGCAGTCTGCAAGTCAAACGTGGTGAGACCTTCGTCAGCACCAGTTTGGATTGTCTACAGCCGGGTGTGTCAGCCCAGCGGTTGTTGTGCGTTTCCCAAGTCCGTTGTCTTACCCATAAGCGGAGTTGACTAAAGGGGAGTGGTAGCAGTACCGTTGGGCCTGCTACTGGCGCTGCAGATCCCCTCCTAGCCAGCTCATCGACGACATCGTTCCCGAGTGAGCCGCTATGCCCCTTGATCCATTGAACGATTAGCCTGTTGTCAAAGGCTAGACGTTCCAGTGTCTGGTGGCATTCGTAAATAAGACCAGAGTTCATAGTGTTGCCCTCCATAGCCTTTAGGACGGCCATACTGTCTGACAGTATGCGGATGTTGTAATCCTTTATAAGTCTTGACATGACCGCGGTAGCGGCGTAGGTTATCGCAACGCACTCACATTGAAATATGGAACTGTGCTGCCCTAACGCCAGTGATATTGTTATGTTCAAGTCTTGTGAGAAAATTCTGGCTCCGGTCCCTGTCCCCATCTTAGAACCGTCCGTGTATATTCGGACTTCATTTATGCCAGATTGATCTCGTTCATTTTCATATAGCTGTATTCGGTATCTCCTTTCGAAGATGTGTTGTTTGGGGATCCTATCGCATGGGGCAGCTATTAGTGGTTGGTATTCCACTAGTTCATTCCATAGTTTGGAATGGGAACCCTCTCGGTTGTACCACAGACCCAGGTGTTTGAGTCTGATGGCTGCCACAGCTGCTTCCTGCTGTATGAATAGGTCTAGTGGTGCTAGGTCTAGAGCTACTTCCAGGGCGGCTGTAGGGCTCGTGCGCATTCATCCAGTTGCGGATGCGAGTCTCTGGAATTGCTGCAACTTGTTACTGACGGTGCTAAGCTCTGTTCTCTGCCACCAGGCAATAGCACCATACGTGATGATCGGCCGTATGACCGTTTTGTACAGCCATAGCGTGATTTTTGATGATAAGCCCCAGCTTTTGCCGATGAGTCGCTTGCATTGGCAGAAAATAATGCCGGCTTTGTTCAGTTTCGTGTCCAGGTGCCTGTTCCATTAGAGTTTACTGTCAAGTATTACTCCTAGATATTTGACCTCCTTAGTAAGGACTAGGCGGGTGTTGAATAGTTTAGGTAGTCTTAGTTCCCCTAAACTACGTTTGTTTGTGAACATAAAATCAATACATAATAGTTTCTAGGCGCTGGTTCTTGATGGGAGAGTGAAATTAAACTTACCTTTGCACATGTAGGAACGAGGAGTGTTTTATTCCCACTGACTTGATGAATGGAACTATATTTGAATGGTACCTATAATGCGGAGCGGAAACACTATCAGCATGGTGCTTGGTGTTACCAACAGCTATCGCTAGAGTGTTACAATTACGCAGATATGTACATAACTTAGGTACCTACTCTACCGCTTTTAACTACTCCTCCTTTTTACTACTCTCCTTTTTAGCGATAGATTAGGAACACAGAATTTTATTTACAAAAGCCTTAAGCAGGTATTTAGCGAATAGTAGGGTAACGAGTGACACGGGCTCCGCGCGGTATAGTTGTTTCCGACTGACTGGTTCGGGTGTCCTGCGATGCGCCCGCGCCTACTGGCGAACAACAGGACCGGTTTCGATGCGCTTTTACATTGCGTCCGACACAGTAGGGAATGTGTAGTGACGACACATAATAAATAATATTTAATTGCAATATTATTTATTTTGTGTACAGATATATTATGCAATGTATTATGTATGTTTGTGTTACTGTGTAAATATGTATGTTATGTGTTATTATATATGTAAATATAATATGTATATATGTATTTATATATAAATGGATAAGTGGTATCTGTGAATGCCACATCACTCCCCCCCCAGTGACCGACTAGGGTCGGTAATAAACGGGAAAACGGACTACGCGCCCTGAACGAGTCCTTTTGGTATCATGCTGGGTTGAACCATTTTGTCCAACGGGAACAGGATGAGGAAGGGGAATGGTAATTGGAGTGGGTACAGAAGTGGGAGCTGGGGTGGTAATGGTCGTAGGGTTAGGGTCTGACAGTATGTATGCCGGTTTGAGGCGGTCGATAGATACCGTGACGGTTTTACCCTTAAATAAAATCTTGAAAGTTTTATCGCCCCGTTCTAGAACTTTATGAGGACCAGAGTAGGGAGGCTGTAAAGCGCCTCGCAATGCATCGTCCCTCAGAAAGACATGGCTAGACGAGTGTAAATCTTTATGTATAAAAATTTTGCCCTTGGTGTGCCGTGCAGCAGGTGAAGGTTGCAGTTTGTATGCAAATTGGCGTAGGCGGGAGCTAAAGTCTGATACATCTATGTTTTCAGGTGATGTTGTCTGAAAAAATTCTCCTGGCAGACGTAACGGTTCCCCGTATACCAATTCAGCTGATGAGGCTTGAAGATCTTCTTTAAATGAACTTCTAATGCCCAACAGCACGAAGGGTAGTGTGTCCACCCAATTACAATCAGCGTGGCACATTATAGCAGCCTTCAGTTGACGGTGAAATCGCTCCACTAAGCCGTTACAAGATGGGTTATACGAGGTTGTTTTGCGATGTTTGAATCCCATCACTTTTCCAAGGTATTGGAAAAGAGAAGATTCAAACTGTCGCCCTCGGTCGGTGACAATATCAGATGGACATCCAAATCTGGATATCCACGATACTAATGCCTTTCCCACAGTCTCTGCTGTCATGTCCATCATAGGAATGACTTCAGGCCAGCGAGTGAAGCGATCTATTACCGTTAAACAATATCGGTAACCTAATGATACAGGTAAAGGCCCTACTATGTCCACGTGGATAAATGAAAAGCGTGCACGAGGTAGGTTGTATGTACCGAAAGGGGATGACACATGTCGATGCACCTTTGCGCGTTGACAGGCTAAGCACTGACGCGACCATTCTCGACAGTCTTTGCGTACTCCAGGCCAAACGAATCGCTCAGCGACAAGTTTAGCAGTCGCATTAGCGCCAGGGTGACTAAGACTGTGGAGGCTTTCAAATACTTGCCTTCTCAAAGGCTTGGTAATGAAAGGCCTAAAGGAGGGGGTGCTCACGTCGCAATAAAGCTCTGTCTGACTATCAGCTACCTTCATCTTTTGTAACCGAAGTGAGGAGTCACCGTTCAGGAGTTGTGACAACTCTTGGTCAGCAGCTTGTGATGAGGCGAGCAAGGCATGATCGATCGGCATCTGCAGTTCATCAACACGAGACAATGTATCAGCAACGATATTATTTTTACCTGATATGTGTCTAATGTCGGTTGTGAACTGCGAGATGTAATCGAAATATCGGAACTGCCGAGGGGAACAGTTGGCTTTCTTTTCATTGAAAGCATAACTGAGTGGTTTATGGTCGGTATACACTACGAAGTCTCTTGCTTCCAACCAGTGACGGAAATATTTGATACCTTCATAGATGGCCAACAATTCCCTGTCGTATGGAGAATACTTTTGTTGTGAGGGACTGAACTTTCGTGAGAAGAAACCTAAAGGTTGCCAAGCGTCGCCACTTAGCTGTTGCAAAACAGCCCCCATTGCCAGGTCAGAGGCATCGGTGACCAAAGCGAGTTTGGCCTGACAATCCGGGTGAGCGAGCATTGCAGCCTTAGACAAACTAGCCTTACAATCGTCAAAAGCTAATAACGCATCGCCAGTTAACTCTATAGGGTGAGACCCTTTGACAGAACCTGTGAGCAAAGCGTTCAGAGGTGCTTGAATTCTGGCAGAGTGTGGCAAAAATCGACGATAAAAATTCATCATGCCTAAAAAACGACGAAGTTGTTTAACTGTCTTAGGTCTGGGAAAGTTTTTAATGGCCTCTACTTTTGACTCCAAAGGTTCGACGCCTGCTGCTGAGATTTTGTGTCCTAGAAATGATACTTCAGAGGCTCCGAGCACACACTTACCGGTATTGATGAGTACTCCAAACTCCTTCATTCGTGTAAAGAGCTGCTGGAGATGGGCCTCGTGGAGGGTCGCATTTTCAGAATAAACGACAAAATCATCAACGAAGCAATAACAAAAATCGAGTCCCCTCGTCATTTCGTCAACGAATCTTTGAAATGTTTGGCCTGCATTTCGCAGACCAAAAGTCATAAAGGGGAACTCATATAGTCCAAAGGGTGTGGTGATTGCAGTCTTTGGAATATCGGCCTCATAGATAGGTATCTGATTGTAGGCTTTCGTTAAATCTATGGTCGAAAATACAGTACAACCAGAAATATTATGGCTAAAGTCATGGACATGTCTAATAGGGTAACGGTCGGGGACGGTACGTGCGTTGAGCATTCTGTAATCGCCACACGGTCGCCAACCGTTATCCTTTTTAGGTGTTAGGTGTAATGGAGACGCCCAGGGACTCTCTGATGGACGCGCTGTACCATTTGCCAACATTAATTCAAATTCTCGTTTTGCAATTTTTAATTTGTCCGGTGCTAGTCTACGAGGATTACTGAAAACAGGAGGGCCTGGGGTCGTCCTAATGTAGTGTACCGTGTTGTGTTTGAGAGTGACCGGGGTACCTGAAGGTCGGGTTATTTCTGGAAACTTGTCCAAAATGCGATGAAAGCGCGTGTCACCTGTTGCAACCTTAACAGAATAAACATCAACATTAGCAAGTACAGCGCTTGACGACAAAGTTGTGGTATTATCAATTAGGCGCTGGTTACGTATGTCTACTACTAAATTATAAAAGTTAAGGAAGTCTACGCCAATTATTGCTTTAGTAACATTCGCCACAACAAACCGCCAAACAAAATTACGCCTTAGACCTAAGTTTAAGCTTAATTCTAAATAACCGAACGTATCGATCGCGGTTCCATTAGCAGCACACAACTGAAAGTCTGTTTTTGATCGACGATCTCGAAGCGTGGAACGCGGGTAAACACATAAATCGCTACCTGTATCCACAAGGAATTTGACGTTGGAGCCGCGGTCGGTGACGAAGAGGCGACCTGTAGTAGGCGGACAGTCTTCAGTCGCCATTAGTGACTGCCCCTGGAGTTTTCCGCCTTACCAAAGTCACAGGGCTTGATACACCTGTGCGCCTTTACCCCGTGCGTAGCATGGTACCAGCACAAGGGATAGTTCCGGTAACTGGAACTGGATCGCTCTCTACTACGAGAAGACGAGCGGCGACCCTCGCGTGGCCGGGAACGATCACCGGAACAGCGAGATGTCCTCGTGTGCTCGTCCAGCTTCTTCGTAAGCACCTCCACCATTTTCTTTAACTCAGCAATCTCGTTTGCTGTATTGGGAATGCTCGTCGTGGCTGCCGTAGCTGCTACTTGCATGGGGGATGTCAGCTCCTGTATACGATCCGCCAGGTCTGCAAGCTGCTCAACGGAGTGACTTGGCTGTGACGCCAAGACCGTCTGGATATTGTGAGGCAGACGGCTACTCCAAATGGACTTCAGGAAGTCCTCAGGAACGGATGGGCCAGCTAGGTCCTGTAGGTGCCTGAGGAACTGAGATGGCTTTCTGTCTCCGAGTTCCTCGTGTGTTAAGAGTTGCTTAACCTTCCTCTCGTGCGAAGCGGACAAACGTTTGATCAACTCTGTCTTGATCTTTTCGTAACGTTCCCTCGGGGGAGGGTTGATAATTATGTCTTTTACAGACTTCGCGTATTGTATGTCGAGGTTGTTGGTTACATTATTAAATTTAACCGCATCGTTGGTGATGTTGTGGCTCTCAAATTGACCCTCTAACATCGCGAACCATAGTTCTGGATCTTCCGGAGAGAAAGCAGGCACTTTGAGTCTGCTCACGCGGGTGGGCGGTGTGTCGACACAACTGGACAACCGCACTTTTTGTGTATGACGAACAGTCACATTATCGTCTTTTCTCGATCCTACAGTTTTCACCGAGCTATCACTACTGTCACTCATTGTTAATGTTTATGCTCTAGTCGGGGTCACCACTATGGGTTGTACCTTCGGGGTGAGTGCACCAAATGAAAGTAATTGTTCAACACTTACATGAAATGTTTATTGCGAAAGCACAGAAGGGTAGAACAGCACAAGCACACAGTCTAAGGTACACAGAAATTGAAAAAGAAGGAGAACGACAGTTTTTAGCGATAGATTAGGAACACAGAATTTTATTTACAAAAGCCTTAAGCAGGTATTTAGCGAATAGTAGGGTAACGAGTGACACGGGCTCCGCGCGGTATAGTTGTTTCCGACTGACTGG
Source organism: Callimorpha dominula (assembly GCA_949752705.1). Classification (NCBI taxonomy): domain Eukaryota; kingdom Metazoa; phylum Arthropoda; class Insecta; order Lepidoptera; family Erebidae; genus Callimorpha; species Callimorpha dominula. The sequence goes on along the minus strand of OX457000.1, from coordinate 2,273,320 downwards.
TTCGGGTGTCCTGCGATGCGCCCGCGCCTACTGGCGAACAACAGGACCGGTTTCGATGCGCTTTTACATTGCGTCCGACACAGTAGGGAATGTGTAGTGACGACACATAATAAATAATATTTAATTGCAATATTATTTATTTTGTGTACAGATATATTATGCAATGTATTATGTATGTTTGTGTTACTGTGTAAATATGTATGTTATGTGTTATTATATATGTAAATATAATATGTATATATGTATTTATATATAAATGGATAAGTGGTATCTGTGAATGCCACATACATATATTTATACAACACTTTTACGTAAGTTAAAATTTGTGAGATTGGCAACTTTCCTTTATCTATGTCCCCATACAGGAAACGTGTTTTTTTGATTTTTTTTCGAGTTTAGCGTATTAAATCGGGTGCGATGGTGCAGAACCCTTCATGCAGGAGTCCGACTCGCACTTGGCCGGTTTTTTTTTACCCGACTACGGCAGGAAGCAAAAAGGAGGAGCCTTCGCCTTGCGCCGCACTCTACTTGAAATTGCCACGTTTTCCGATACCGATTCTGCTTGACTTTCTATGTCGTTTTCAGTTATTGATGTTATTGGTTCAGGTCCCAGTATAATTTCTGAGAATTTGTGGTCGCTCATCTTGAAACCCATAACCATAGGATTAGGTTGTGGACTGCGCATTGCAGTGAAAATCATAAGCATAAAACATATTTTGACCGTGTGACACAGCTTCAACTACTATGCCTGTTTCCACCATTATATTTAAAAAGCTGTTTTCGTGGTTTCCGTCCTAACTTATTAATGGTATTGTGGCGACTTCCACATACAGCAAAAAGAAACATCTATTACCTACTAATCCTGCATCGCGCTATGAGAGTTCTCGCGCCGATTAGTATATATACAACTTCCCAACATCAACCGTTGGGCCGCGCCTGGTCGGAGGATCCTCCCTTTGTGTTGGAGGGACATGACACTCGTTCCTCCACAGTATTATTCCGATTCCTATTGGCGGCGTATATTCTAACGCAGGTACATGTATGTAATGGCTGAATAGGGAATTGTCGACTGTCGCGAGTACGTATTTGGTAAGTTAAGCTCCTGTGTGTGATACTGCACTGTGTGTGCCGTCTTGAAATATCACATTGTGTATTGGATTTTATTATATTTTAAATAGTCGTACGTCCCTAACAAAACAATACATTCTAACAGTAGTAAGCGATCATAAGCTTTAGAGCAAAGTTGCATAAGACAACGTCTTACGAAGTAACTATTATCTTATCTGTGCCACGGCTATCCTGTTAAGCAGAATGGTGCTAGTACGGGCAAATGAAATGTGATGATGCATCACTAATTGACTAAGTACTAATGGAACTGTCAAAAAGAAAAAGAATGCACAGAGTATAATAATGTTTTCTTTCAATTAATGTTAGCGTTGTTTTCAAAAAAAGGTACTTCTTCGCGCCTCAGAAAATATTACCCGTTACATGCACGTATTCACGTAAAACAGTTGGCTGTTATTAATGGCAAAAACACAATTTGTGTGACGCCAAGTCATAAAAAAAAACACGGCCGTATCCACTACACAACCACACCTCAATTTTTTTAAACTAAGTATGTACCTAAATGTTTAGACATTTTTAAAATTTTGTTACTTACGAATTTCGACTTACTAACACTAAACAGATTTAAAGACAATATACTATTTGTTAAACATACTTTTTTCTAATATTAACGTTAGTGCTCATGTTGATTATAAATTTTGATGTGATCGAACATTTATCGCAGTCATTAATACCAATTAAAAGATAAACACACTCACAGTAACAACTGCAAGTCTTTATCTTCAGTTGACCCTAGTATGTTCAAAGTACAACTGGTACAGTCCAAGGTACATTACACAGATAGGTTCTCGGAGACTTCCTTGTTACTTCCTAAAACCGGAGAGGGCACTGACTGACTGAAAAAAATTGTCAATAAAGATTATTATTATTATAGGGTATATTTTTAGGTATGTGGTTCGACATACCACTTCACCCTCGGCTCAGGTGAGGTTAACACACATTTTTACACAACTTGTTTTCCATTTACTTGTGCATTTCAATTATTTTGGTATTTTTATACCTAAGGACATTCCCGAACAAATCCGGATATTCCTATCAAAATCACCAATTTATCTTCGTATAGTTTCGTTCGTAAACAATATTCTGTTACGATATATAAGCTTTATCTAGGTATTACAAATTTTAGGTTACTGTATTAAAAATTAAATAAGCATTTTTCTAAAAATGGTAGGTAGTGCTTCGCGTTATTCATGGGCTCCGGGGACCATACGACTGTAATCTACTACATCCACCTATCTGTAACAAGTTGATAAAGCACAGATTTTATTGATATATTTAAACAAGTGATCATTCTATATATGCATATTTATCAGGTCTCATCATTACCGTTTATTAAATAAAAAACCAAATGTTAAAAACAATTCTATTCTATTACAACGTCGGTATTCATGAATAATAACCAGACGAACTTAGCAAACGATCGTTATATTTTGCTTTGTGTTGGACTAATTTCCGACTATCCGTAGTTTTATAAAATGGCATCAGCTTTATTACTCTAATTCAGGAAGTCTGCAACTTTAAAATTGTCATCATATCATTAATTTTATTTGGAAACCCCTGGTTTACAATTTAAATAGAGCAATTGAGAAATAGAAGGGTATTGCCATAACTACTTAGTAATCTGTGGTATTGCTTCTATTTGATAGCAGATAGAGCCTGCATTGTTTTCGTAATAACAAGCCGGTAATGTATTTTAACTTATTATCTGCTACTCAAGGACGGAAGATAATCCATAACCCCTTGGTCATTATGGATTATCTTTCAAAATACTAACTGGATTATCTTCATAAACTACTAACGGATATAAATTGCATTAGTTTAAAGAATACAAACTTTATTAAATCGTGGTACATCATACATTTTTCCGGTCATGTGCTATACCAAAGTCATACCAAAGTATAGTCTATCTCTGTGACAAATTTCATCCAGATCCTAAACAACCATCCATCCAAACTTTCGCATTTATAATAGTAAAGTACCTAATTAAAGTACTTAATTACCTTTATAACCTATATTAAAACTAAATCGTGTGGCTTAAATTATAACTAAAGATTTCACAAAAAGGAAAATTCAATTAGTTTACTTTTTTTAACGTGTGAAAAACCGCTCAGATACCACCTCATCGAGAAAATACTCGGAAAAAGTGAATAAATAAATAATATTAAATATAATAAGAAATAAATTATTTATAATAAACGAGTGTAAATAATAATAATAATAAGAAGAAGAATATGACTGCTGATGTTAACAAGATCCAGAGCAAGGACTGCACCCTTAACATCCCCGGACTCGTCGCTCAGCTCTGCCGCCCGGCCCCCGGAAACGGCATCTCGCTGTGGATGCGTCGAGCTCAACATCGAGTGACGAGTTTTTCTCTCCGCCGACGTCGCCAACACCTGTACGTCGGCAGGGGAGAGGCCGGCCACCGACCTGCTTGGGACCCCGAGGCCCACCGGCTTCGAATAGGGCCCCCGCTACCGGTGGTAATGTGCATCGCATGAAATGGACATCCTCGATAAACGAGAACGTCATGCGAGCATATTTTGTGGTTACAGAGGGAGGAACTAACCTCACTGCGTATCGTAATCGTATGTTGTCTCTGTTTCAGGAACTTGAACCAGCTGTTAACGTTACGGCACAAAGGCTATCGGATCAAGTACGGGCTATTCAACGATGTCATTTGTTGGATAACTCCGTGCTTGATAGGCTACGCTTGGACTTGCAGAATAGCATTGTTACTTCTCCCCAGTGTCACAAACAAACAGTGTCACAATCAATTTCTGGGTTGCTACGACCTTACCCAGCTGTGGGTGGAGAGGACAGTGGTACTTCATCTGTAAGTACTCAGTACAATGAACAAATAAGGAACATTTTGGAAGGTGCTATTCGAGAATATCGGACCATGAGTTATGACAACAGACCTCGTTTACCGCGTTTACCAATGCATAAACGAAATAAAGCGCTATTGTGTACCCTTGATTCTATATTAGGTATTTATTTAGAAGAAAGCACAGATCTCAGTGATACACACTCAATTCTGTACTGTGCGGCTGTTGCAGCATGTCGAGTAGCTGGTGTTAAATTTCCAGAAAATGATACCGATACTCGGTCAAAGCTTGCTGCTCCGGCGTGGCAGTGCAGGATTGAACGTCGTATCGCTGAGGCGAGGGCACTCATTGGCAAGCTTATCTGTTTCAGATCGGGTAACACGCGCCCGAGAGTAATGCGTTTTGTGAACCGGGCTTTTTCGGGAACTGATATCAGTTCCTGTAATTATGCAGCGCGGGTCAAAGAGCGCATTGACTTTTTGAAACAGAAAGTTTATGCATGGGCAAACCGTATACGAAGGTACAAAAAACGAGTGGACCGATATACTCAGAATCGTTCATTTCAAAGGGATGAGAGGTGGGTTTATAGAAGGTGGGAGCAGCCTGATTTAGTGAGTGACACACATTTCCCAGATGCTGAAATTACGAATACCTTTTGGCGTGACATCTGGGCGATGCCTGTCACTCACACAGAGGGTGATTGGATGCGAAATGTCGAACGTTCGTGTGAGTCGATTGATACCATGGAGCCAATAACAATATCGAATACTGATATAGCTTATGCAGTTCGTTCGCTGCCGAACTGGAAATCAGGGGGACCGGACGGACTACATAACTTTTGGTTAAAGTGGCTCCGTAGCTCACATGTACGATTGGCATCTCAATTGCAATCATGCTTAGAATCAGGTTCGCTTCCGACTTTTATGATCACAGGCGTAACTCACCTGCTCTATAAGTCTGGTAGTGCCACAGATCCCAAAAATTATAGACCTATAACGTGTTTACCCACACTTTATAAATTACTTACTATTCTGAGAGTGAAGATAACATCTCATATAACTAACAATACTATTATGGCTTACTCTCAGAATGGATGTAAAAGTGGGGCCCGTGGCACTAAAGAGCTCCTTATTATTGACACGACCATTAACCAACAAGTTCGTCGTAATCGAAAGGATTTGGCGACATGTTGGATAGATTACAAAAAAGCCTATGACTCTGTGCCGCATACGTGGCTCTTGAGAGTGATGGAGTTGTACAAGGTAGATACAACTCTATGCACTTTCTTGAAGGCATGTATGCGGCAATGGAGAACGGTACTCTACTATCCAGGATGTCAGCGGTCTCAGGGTTACGGCGAGTATATTAAGATCAGGCGGGGTATATTTCAGGGTGACAGTTTGAGTTCCTTGTGGTTTTGCTTAGCTTTGAATCCTCTCAGCACTTTACTGGAGAGTTCAGGGCTAGGCTATCGTTTACGGAAAGAAGGTCAGGTTATATCCCATCTCCTTTTCATGGATGATTTGAAACTGTTTGCCTGCAACAATTTCCAATTGATAAAATTACTTGAGGTAACTTAAACCTTTAGTAAATGTATCAGGATGGAATTTGGTGTGGATAAATGTGCAGTCATGCATGTAAAAAGAGGCAGGATTGTGTAATCTGAGGGAATGGAACTCTCAGATTCCACACACCTTAGATGTCTTTCTGCCAACGAAACTTACAAGTATCTAGGTATGACACAGGCGTTAGGTGTAAATGAATTGACTATGAAGCAATCGTTACAGGAACGTTTCTTTGGCCGCCTGAAAAAAGTATTGAAAAGTGTTTTGTCAGGTGGTAATAAGGTGCGGGCCTATAATGATTGGGTCATACCAGTCCTAACCTACTCCTTTGGCATACTTAGATGGACTAAGACTGAACTAGATGCCCTGGATAGAAGAGTTCGTACACTGCTTACCGCGTACCGAATGCACCATCCACGTTCATCGGTCATGAGATTGTATATCCCGCGGAAATGTGGGGGTCGTGGTTTTTTAAATGCCAAGACCCTCCATAACCGCGAGGTATGCAACCTTAGAGATTACTTCCTCTCCGTTGACCTGGATGTGTATCGGGATGTGGTGGCAGTTGACAACGGACTCACTCCGCTTGCTCTAGGAAAAGAGAACTGGCGCAAACCAGCAGTACTTACTATTACAGACCGCAGGGAGATATGGAAGAGCAAGGCGTTGCATGGACGTTTATATCGGGCCTTAAATGGGCCCGATATAGATTTATTAGCGTCAGTATCCTGGCTACGGTTCGGTGACCTCTTCGGAGAAACTGAAGGTTTTGTCTGGGCAATTACAGATGAAGTTGTTATGACGAATAACTATCGGAGATATATCCTGAAGGACGGCACAATTGACATTTGTCGGGCGTGTCATCGTCCCGGAGAAACCCTCAGGCATATAATTTCTGGTTGTTCTCGTCTTGCCAACGGCGAGTACTTGCATAGACATAACCAAGTGGCCAGGATAGTCCATCAGCAACTTGCTGTTAAATATAATCTTGTGGCTGTCGAGTTACCGTACTACAGGTACGTGCCCGACCCAGTTCTCGAAAATGGTCGTGCAACATTGTACTGGGATCGATCTATCATCACTGATAGGACTATTGTTGCCAATAAGCCTGATATAGTGGTGATAGACCGATTAGAGCGCCGAGCAATGATTATTGACATCACCATTCCCCATGACGACAATCTCTTAAAAGCCGAAAAAGATAAAGAAATAAAATATTTGGACCTAGCTCACGAGATTGTCGACATGTGGGATGTGGATTCAGCAATCATTGTGCCGATAGTCATTTCGGCCCATGGGTTAATTGCTAAGAGCCTCGACCAACACCTTCAGAGGCTCACGTTAGGCAGCTGGATTAAGAGCCTGATGCAGAAGGCAGTCCTCCTTGATACGGCACGCATTGTGAGGAGGTTTCTATTTCTGGAAACCTAACCACCGGTAGCTTGGTCCCTGTACCCGATACCGGTGGGACACTATTTTTTATATTTTTAAATGTATTTGTTTTTATTTTTTTATAGTGAATGTATTTAAAAATTTAATTTATATGTATATTAAGTAAATAAAGAGAATAATAATAACTCCACACATCTCACAGATGGCGCTCTAATCCCAAACTAGGCAGAGCTAGTGCTATGGTAATCAATAGCACAGATAAGATAATAGTTACTCAATAGTAGTGTTACATAATTAAAACTTTTTATAGTGTTTACGTAATATAAAATTATCATATATCTGAATATATAATAAACGCGTGTACATGTACACAATATAATAAAATTTAAATATAAATATATTGACTTGACTTGAATAATGCTCTCGCGCTTCCTCGCACAACTGAACTTTAAACGAGTCTGGGAGCATGTTTGGCCCGTCAGATTTGTCTGGCTCATTGGAAAATATTTTAAAATATTATACCTACTTAATAATATATATAAAATTCAGCCTGCCTAAAATGACGTAAGTTCCCTCATTTTTTTACGACTTTTAAAGTGTCTGTCAAAAGTTATGGCCCAGGAAGTTTCTGGCAACTGTATATGTTAGTTTATAACAATAATATCATATATGACATATGTAAAAACTAGCCTTACTACTTTGACGTAAGTTAGCATGGTTTTTTTCCACCTTTGATACCTGCTACGTGTAAAACGGCCGCGCTTTCAGCTTAGTGAGTATCCATTCCTTTCTATGTTTATGTTGTACTACCGATCCTAAAAATTTCATCTTTCCTAAAATCACGTAAGTCTGGGGTGACTGGGATCTCACTCTATTATGTTATACAGGACCCTATAAAATTTATGTTTGAAGAAGTATTTCATTTTTGTCTGTCGAAGTGAGCCAACTCTCTTACTCGCAAGTTAAGACACGAACTTTTCAGAACAGATATGTGATACTGGTCGCCTTCATATATTGTGATTCAAACTATGGCAAAGCATAATCTAAGCATGTAAACGCACTAACTTAGCAGTTCGGTTAAGCGGTCGTTCGGTTGATCGACGTTCGGAAAATCGACGCTCTATGTACTAATAAAATAAGGATAGTATAATCTGAGAAATACCTGCTAGTATTACTTAACTTTGTAATGTGCTAACCTACTCGGTTACCACTTAGCCACGAGCCTTCTAACAGTATTTTTATTCTTTAAATATATATTTAGAAGTAATTGGCATAATTATATTAAGCCAATGTACTTAAGTATGTACGTTAAGATTTACAGCTGGAGCGCCCTGATTAATCTTCCGCTACCTCTTACGTTCCTAATACAGTCAGTATTTCTCTATGCCGTAGGTTCCCTATTTCATGTTTACTAAATATTCCTGTACAAAAATACTTGCAATACCTAAGAAGTAAAGTAAATGTAGCTGTATAAGTATTTCAGTATTCACGATAACGATTAGTAACGATAAAAAATATATTCAGAGCACATGTAATATTTATCCAATATCTTCAAATTCTTACTAAACCACGTCAAAGAATTCGCTCATTTCGCGACTTAGTAAACCCATCTCAACGACTCTGATTTATATTATATCAGGAGTAATATACATGTGGAACAGATAATTATAATAATTATGTAGATTATGTAGGTACTTCGAAAGTGTTTACATTTGTTCGATGGCAATCTGCCATAAAAATTGTAGTGTGACGTATCGGGCCAAAAGACTACGTACTGACCGCGCGAATGCGGAGTTTTCATCCTATTGCCCTTGCACTTGAATGTCGATGTCGCAGTACACGCAAGAGACAGATGCAAGGTAATGAAAATGATTGAGAGAAGAGAACTATTGCTGTCTCTACCGCGCCCTAGCGGCAATCAGCTGTGTGTGGACTGTGGAGCGCGCGGGTGCGAGCTGCGCTGCGTGCGACTCACTTAGTTCGCGCGTCAGTCATGCTCGAATAGCGCAAACAGATGGATGTGCAAAACGGGTCGCCGTCGTTGCGCTTACGCGGTGGCGTTAACAATAACAGTGATAGCAAAAAAAATGAATTAAATCTGTGTCCAAGTGTCATGTCTCCAGAGACGCAGCGGCTATTGCCACCGACTACGGAGACTATTATGACAAAGCCATTCCCCATACGAGGTAACGATAACCCGCATCTCTAGAATTTATAGACTAAAAATAAAATAAGCCGCAGGTATGCTTGTGACAGCTTTATAGTGGATATCTACGTTTGGCCACGGGCCTCGGCCCCCGCTCGAGGACCCCGGGCACCAAAAGCCCTGAACACAGGACTCACTAATTACAAAGTATATTACTGAATTAGCCACGGGCCTCAGATGGTATAGTTACGCCACTGCGATTAAGTCACGCTCACTACAGATAATTTCTATTCGGACGATATGGTATATATTTATTCAATTTGTGTATACATACACTGATAATTATAATTTACGAAACTCAGTAACTGTTTCTTATACATAGTAGAAAGAATATGACACAATAATTAAGTTTTAATGTTCTCCGTTTTGTCATTCACTCAAGATCATACCGGTTAGTGAAGCGGTGGGTAATATTCAAGATAAATGTGTATGACGTAATGAAACAGGTAATCAAGACTATAATGCAACAGATAAGATCACGAAATATTCTTCTTTCATCACGTGCTGATCATGAATTTGAATTAAAATCAAATTTTCAATATAGTTAAAATACAAACGTTGTAGGTACGTCACTGAATCACAGACAAATGTTCTAGTAAACTCTAGTTTGATTTTTGAAGCGAACTTCTTTAGGCACGTTGGGCACTTTTGGTATGGGGAAAAAGCATTGGATTCGCGTGACCGTTTCGTTGACTTTCGCTCAGATCGTATATATAAATATGCGTGTGTTTTCACTTCTAACTTGCAGTCCTATGACTGACAGATTTTTTTTTTAAGTGAAAACTTCTTTAGGCACGCTTTGGGCACTTTTGATATAGGGAAAAAGTACTGAACTCGCGTGACCGTCTCTCTCAGATACATACATAATATTATGTGTATTGTGTGTGTGTGTTTGTTTCCACTTCTGACAGTTTTTTCTTAAACCTAATGTTAATTAATTAGTTAATTTCAGAAAATTGTCGTAAAAAATTATGTCGTTTAACCATATATTTCTCCGATATTGTTAGACCGTGCTGGAGTCGTGACCTCAAAAAACAGATTTGATGTAAAAACTTTGATCAGATTTTTGACCATTAATAACATTTTGCTATAAGTTCTTCACGCACGCTTCTAATTAAATCTAAATGCCCTAAATAAAATCTATTGTGTTATACTATTTGCGTTATTTTATTTGTTAGTAGCACACATTTTGTGCGTGTAGGGTTGCCACCTTTTTTTTTTGTATATAGTACTTTTAGAAAATTCTGGAAAATAAAAAAATACCTACACATTTATCGTTCCTATCTTTTACCCGAGCCTTCTCTAAAAGTTATTTTTCCATCATCGTGAGCAATTTTTTTCTGGACGGTAGGTACTATGTACCCTATGTTTCTGGACGGTAGGTACTAGGTACCCTACGCCCTTTTCTGTACCATTGACAACCAAAACTTCATGATGATCGGTTAAGAAGTTAAGGCGTGACAGTGACAAACAGTTTCACTGTGTTCCAGTTACAGTTGAAATAGCGACAGTTGAGTTAACAATAAAAATATAGTATTTTTCTTACTATATTATTGATCTATAATATATAGTACAATTGATCAAAATATAGTACGATACTATATGTTATAGTACGGGTGGCAACCCTAAGTGCGTGATTCTAAGTTTTAGTGAAAAAATAACATACAATTTTTTTTATGATCTAAGGTTTTTTATCAAAAGAAGATTTCAAAGTTCTGCTAGATGTGGCTAGGAACGTCTGGCCTACTATAATGTCCTATCAGAATTATGCATGTCTTTCCCAATCTCGAGGCAACTGGGTTCCAGATCTATAATATAATGTTGTTGGGCCTATAATATAATTTAGCAGTGATTTCGGCAATAATATGGCAATACGTACAAAAAGCTTTCGTGGGTTCATGCATTGTTTGAACTCTTCTCATTCTCCTATTCCGACCTGTTTGTGAGAGTTCCACTTTTTTTTTTAAAAGACTACTCCCGCATTAGAAATTACTCCCGTATCGCGGGGGACTTTACAAACATACAAACAAGAGACACAAAGAACACCCAAACTCAGGTGGGAATCGAACCCACGATCTCTGGCTCAGCAGTTAGGGTCACTAACCACTAGACCAACAGGCCAGTCAAAGTTTTTATAGGATCCGATCGTCCATAGCAAACACAAATATTCACTTTAAAGTTTACACAAAATAAAATAGGCTTAATAAAAGAGGCTTCGGCTAAACAATACCACTGTTCACACCCACACAATAACCTATTCACTGGCAGATAGTATTGACATGTACAAAACAAACAATCTATTACGTATAAAAATCTTTTTAACAAAAAATTAAACCCACGAAAAGAACTAAAAAGCAAAAAATAAATAAACTTTAAGTCGTAAGTATTGAGCTTATTTACATAAACTATCAAATTTTATATATACTTATTTTGAGTCGGCGCCAAACAACAAACTTATTAATTATCAAAATTTTATGTGTATCTACGTAGGCTCTACGTAGGTAATTAATCATTTTATTATTTATACATACTATATATATATATATATATATACGGTCGAATTGAGAACCTCCTTTTTTTTCGTCGGTTAAAAATATAAACATTCATTGGGGAAACCCGGTGCGGCGCGGTGGTTATTGCATACAGTGAATGGTGATAGCCAAATTATTAAATAGCTGATAATACACGTTTTAGTAGGTATATTAACTAATAATCTAAAAATATCTAAAAATAGTTAGATTGTTGTTTAGTTGGTGGTTAAAATAAATAATTTTCACTAAAGCCGTTGCAAATCCGCAGGATCTAGACACAAAGTGGCTAAAACGGCAACAATGCATGCGATGTCGAAATATTTGTGACTATACCTACGATCAATAATAAGTCAGTATATGATACTGGCCTTTATTGTATTTACATAATTTATGTTGTTATCTGTATTTCAAAGAGGTACGTAATATGCAAAATACTTTTTAATTAACGATTCTATAATAATATATACACATGCGTAATATATTAAAAATATAGACATACTTCCCTGGTTCCCTACTTGGGTGTGAGCATATTGTACCTACGCAAATTAATTTACACGCGAAATAAAAAAAATATGTACGATTTAAAATCATTAACCTAATACATTCAACCTTTTTTTATCGCGTGGAAACCCCTTCGGGTCATCTCCCACCGAGGCTGCCAGTAAAGTGGTATGTCGGAATCGAACCGACTAAAACCACACGGTGTTACGTCATAAATGAGTCTATTGCAAGAGACTTGTACATACCCTAGGAAGGAAGTCCCCTAGAACCGCGGCAGACCTTGGCCGCCTCTTAAACAAAAGGCAGCCACGCCCTTGCGTGCGGAGGGCCTTGCCCCCCTTCCGGTTTAGAGAGGCGCGCGCGGAACACGGCGCGCCACCCTCTCAGGCCTGCTTCTGCTAGAGTAACGGACAGCCTCACCCGTCACCCCCAGGCCACCGCTCATGGAGGCCGGAGATCATTCTGCGCTCTCCGGCGCCTGGTACCTCCACATTCCACCTGCTTTAATGAAAAACGAAGGCAAAAATACCTGGAAATTCAAACGCTCATAACTTGTAAATAGATAGTTTTTTTTTAATAATTCTTATTGTATCTGCATGCTAAAGTCATGCCCTTTGAGTGATTTAAGTAAGTGTTCCTTTTTCAAATGCACCCTGTATAACGTAAATATAAGACTAATAAATTCATACTTGTCGTCCTTGCGTGCCGTTGTTGACCCATAATCCACTAAGACGTAGTAGTTATAAAACAGTCACATGTCTAGTGAATGATCGTTCGATAGTACTACACACGTATGTATATATGTGTATATAGGTAGAATATAGAAAACTAGCTGTGCCCGCGACTTCGTCCGCGTGCCATAGTCTTTGGGTAGAATTTTTAATTATTTAGGCTAGTTGACGATACTTCTATACAATTTTTCATCCCCACCTTCAACCCCTTACACCCCACCCCTAAAAAAGTAGCCTATGTCCTTTCTCAGGCTCTAGACTATCTGTGTACCAAATTTCATTTAAATCGGTTCAGTAGTTTTGGAAGGGTGACAGACAGACAGACAGACAGAGTTACTTTCGCATTTATAATATTAGTAAGGATAGTTATTTTTTTAGTCAACTCGTAAACAACACTATTTTATGAAATTACTGTTGTTTACAAATCGCTCTATACAATAAAACTTTTTACAGGAACGTGTATGTCATATTTTAAGGTCGTCAATCGCAGTCTAAAAATGCCACCAATAAGTATCTGTCGTGTCTCATTTATGAATGACAGTGACTCAAAAACGTAAATAATTTTTTATCCTATTAAGCTTTAGAAAAAGTAAGGAATACTTGTAACATTTAAATATATTTAAAATGTCTTTATTTAATATAACATCGAAAAAATTAATATTTTTAATAAAAGTCCCTAAATTTTGGGGTAACCTCTATGCGCTAGTAGTAAAACCGTTATGCACACAAGCACAAAGATTGTACGTAGACACTCGCGTTAGGCGGGGTTCACTCACGCAGCTCCAAAAAGTGGCTTTAAGGTAAACGGTGAGTTTTGTACTGGTCACGGTATCTGGACCTATTAATCTAAGCTGTGACCGTAAGTTTTACCGCCTGGCTCTGTTTTCATGGACTCCACTTTTTTGCTTTGCAATCCAAGCATGCAATGTAAATGTTTTTTCTTCCTTACCGACAAACTTATTCCTTCGCGAAGTATTCTTGCAAAATATTGAAATTAACAAATTTTCTTAAAGATTTTCCCGGAACACAACAGCCGTTCGAAAACCTCACAGTAAAATTTTAAGTGTCATATTTTTTTTTGGAAGGCCAACGAATCCAACTACTTATATACCTATAACTAACTCATTTGCTTGCTATATTTTTATGTCTTAAATAATAACAAACATCTTTTTTGTGACAGTGGTGTTGTAATTCAAAAGAAAACAAGATATATTTTTGTTCTATGGTAACTAGACTGTACACTACTGTACAGTCTAAAACATTTTATTTACAAAAAAAAAACACATGAATACATAATGTGTATTCTATTTTAATTTTTCTAATTACTTTAATAAATCTAGTATTACACCTCGCAAACGTAACACATGTATACATTATGTATCTACTTAATTCGAATGGGTTTGCATACAAACGAATACTACGTCGAATTAAACAAACAATTAAAACGCTGGTTGACACGTAAATAATTATAGAAAGATAAACTTTTATAATCTTGTCTATTAATCATTATTCATTACGCTAAGCGTATGCTCAAATGGGCTACTTCCATTTAGCAAACTGCTCATTACGTAAAGTATGTAAACCATTATACCTTTGTCACCTTGAGAACACTTTGCGTTTCGTAAACTTTTTAAAATTCATATAAATATATATATATATATATATATATATATATATATATATATATATATATTTACATACATTACAACACATTAGTACGTTTTTTTTTTTAATCTGCGATCGACGAAGTCATAATCAGATGTTTTGGCTAAGGGGTTTCGTTAAGAGGGGCAATTCCGTAAATTCTCTCCCTCAGTTTTACAAAATGGTGTCTGCGTTCCAGGCTTCTAGCATCTCTGATCCAACTGTAATATCTGCCATCTTTTCAGTCTTGTAGTATTCTTGTTAGTGTGAACTAGATCTCTAGCGAGTTGATTTGTGTGTATTTGCAGTCTCTTCTTGTATTTGGCACAGTATCTGTTTACCTCCTTTTTGACTGTTGGCGCTTCCAAGTATTCATGTACCACATTTCTAGCAAACCATGGTGAGTTTGAGATTGCTCTTAGTGCTTTATTTTGAAACCTTTGCAGGATTTCAAGGTTAGAATTACTAGCAGATCCCCAGAGTTGAATCCCATATGTCTATATTGGTTTTATAATGCATTTATAGACCAACATCTTGTTGTTCAAAGTTAGTGGTAACTGTCTCCCAATGAGCCAGTAGAGTCTCTTGAACTGTAAATCTGCTTCTCTTCTTTTTGTTTTTATGTGGGTAGCCCATGTTAGCCTTCGATCCAGATGCAGTCCTAGGTATCTTACACAATTGTCCGCGGGCAGTCTCCTCTACGAAGTGTAAACGTTATTTGTTTGGATTTAGAGACATTTGGCTTTATTCTTCACTTTTCCAGCCATTTGTCAATTTCAAGTAGCTGTTTTTGTAGTTTTTGTGATCTACTGCTGGGTCTTTATGGCTTGCGAGGCACGCAGTACCATCTGCATATGTTGCTGTCACTACATCTGTGTCGCATGGTAGATCAGCTGTATATATCGACTACAGTACTGGGCCAAGCACGGAACCTTGTGGTACAGATGCCCTAATGTCATACAGAAGGGATAATTCCTGGCCAACCTTAACCTGAAATTTTCTGTCTTGAAGGTAAGACTTCAGAACCTTGTAATGAGTTGGGTAATAGACTTTTCAGCTTATAAAGAAGGCCCACATGCCAGACTCCATCAAATGCCTGCTGGATATCCAAGAAGACAGTTGCACAGTATTCCTTCTGCTCTAGAGATTGTCTTATCTTGTTCACTATACGGTGTACCTGTTCTATAGTGCTGTGTTGCTCTCGGAATCCAAATAGATGATCCGGTATTATGACTTCTTCTTCTAGGATTGGCTTGAGTCTTTGCAAGATTTTTTTTTCAAACAACTTTGATAATAATGGTAACAGACTAATTGGCCTGTAGGAGCTTGGATCTGTAGGCAGTTTTTCAGGTTTCAACAACATGCATATCTGAGAGATACCCCACAATCTGGGAAAGTAATGTAACCTCAGTATGGCATTGAACAGCATAGTCAGAAAGACAACAGGTTTTCTGGGCAGATGTTTTAGGACTTCGGCAGTGATTAAATCAAAGCCTGGAGCCCTTTTTTTGCTGTGTAACAGGTTTTATAGGTAGTGACAGCTGTTGGATCACTATCAAGGTAAGCATTTACCTCCCGTTCAAAATCTCTCATCGTCGAAACAACTGGCACAAATACTTGACTGAGGTGTTGAGCAAAGAGCTCAGCTTTTTCTTTAGGAGTTTTGCCCATGCCCCTGGTTGTGTTCTCAGGGGTGGAACTGCGTGCTGAGGTCTCTTAGGAGTTTTGCCCATGCCCCTGGTTGTGTTCTCAGGGGTGGAACTGCGTGCTGAGGTCTCTTAGGAGTTTTGCCCATGCCCCTGGTTGTGTTCTCAGGGGTGGAACTGCGTGCTGAGGTCTCTTAGGAGTTTTGCCCATGCCCCTGGTTGTGTTCTCAGGGGTGGAACTGCGTGCTGAGGTCTCTTAGGAGTTTTGCCCATGCCCCTGGTTGTGTTCTCAGGGGTGGAACTGCGTGCTGAGGTCTCTTAGGAGTTTTGCCCATGCCCCTGGTTGTGTTCTCAGGGGTGGAACTGCGTGCTGAGGTCTCTTAACTGTTTTGTGAGTTTCCATAGGGTATAATCATCACACTTTTTTTGCATATAGAGATGATAGTTTCTAAAACCAAATCTTTGTTTCTAAAATCATATGTAGCTAGGTTTTATTTACAAATTTTACAATAGCTATTTTTTTACCTGACTGTACTTTTTCTAAATGTTGTAAATATAATTGACTAAATATTGTTATAATAAATATCTGGTGATTTAAGAGTGTCCGTGAGTTTGTTTGCCCGAAAAAATATGCACTTCCACTTTTATAATTTTGTTCCCATACGTCAACGGTGTGAGTATACAAATATGACACGTGACCATGACCACATACGTTAACAAGCGAGAGACTATTTTGAGCAGTATGAACGTAAACAATATACATAATATATATTTTTTTATTTAATTTGTATTTACGACCTATTAATATAATGTCCCTGCGTGTCCGCAATATTGTCCAAAATGGGTTCTAAGTTTTCCCTTCACGTATTAATAAAATCATTTTCAAAGCTGTTATGTTGTGGAAAGGGAGAATATAGAAAATTTCAAACAACTTAACAAAAGGCAGGGGGAGTTTTCGCATCCATAGAAGCGAAAATTTTCCCTCATCTTATTTGTCGTACATTTCAGCAGTCCGTTGACCTTGTTTGGTTCATCGGCGCCACGCCACGACGGATAATCTAACCAGACAGGGCTGAATATTGATCCAAATCTAATGTATGGAAATAGAACTAACAATCATAAACTTATCCTAATAATATTATAAACGTGAAAGTTTGTGAGGATGTATGAATGTTTGTTGCTCTATCATGCAAAAACTACTGAACCAATTGCGATAAAACTTGGTGTGTAGATAGCTGGAGACCTGGATTAACACATATTATGTGATGTGTAATAATATTCTAACCGTAACGAGAAAGCGCGGGGTGCAGTTAATTACTACATATTATAAAACAAAGTCCCCCGCCGCGTCTGTCTGTTCGCGATAAACTGAAAAACTATTGAACGGATTTTCATGCGGTTTTCACTAATAGACAGAGTGATTCATGAGGAAGGTTTAGGTGTATAATTTGTATCCGTGCGAAGCCGGGGCGGGTTGCTAGTATCAAATATATCACAGTACATTGCGACCAAAATGTCTTGTCTTGATCGTATTACACCTGAGGCACAGATAAGATAATAGTTACTTCGTAGTTCTGCCTGAGGTAGAATTATTCTATTCTGTATCTGAGATGAACCCTAAGAATCTGCACTGTCAAAACAGAATATTTTTCCATACGATGAAAAATATTTTTTATAAAGGTGGTGAATTTCAATAGACTGGAAGTACCTAAATACACATTACCAACCCACGTCGTCAGGAGTCAAGAAAATCGATCCATATGGGGGTCAAAATGGGGTGGATAGTGAGGATAGTCATTCACTCAGTCACTACTAGTGTTGCCAACGCTGTATCAACCTTACCCAAGCATAAATCGCTTGACGTTTCTTTTTTTAAGGGACAGCACGGTAGTAACGCCGCAACATATATAATAGGTAATACTAGAATCCGCCCCTGCTTCGCACGAGTAGCAGAGCATATAAACCTATTGGCCTAGTGGTTAGTGGAATGGCCTGTTCGGGTCGTGGATTCGATCTCGCCTATGACAAATAATTTTGTATGATCATTTGTTCTGTGTGTGGGCACAGAATACATAATAATACTAGTCTCGGTGCAATTTATCTATAATATGTATGTATTTAGTAATATCACAGATAATATAATACTATACTAGTACAGATACCTCATCCCATACAACAAAACGCGACCTTCCTAACTCGGGCGATTTTGCGGGCTCCGCGCCAATTAAGGCGCTAGATGCCGCTAGCAGCGCGATAGCTATGGATAGCTAGAGCCACCTAGTGACGAAATGGATTTATTTACATACTAATAAACGCGCAACCAATAGATGGCGATAATTATACTTTATCGAATTTAGGATGATAATTTTGACAGCTCACGGTAGGGATGCGGTAGTGTATAATTGTTATTAAACCTATTCAATTATCGATTGTTATTATCATATATCTTGGAATCGATAGTTGCATGGTTATGCTGTATGGTCGATTATACATTTATAATACAAAATGAAGTTTTTCCTATTCAATTTAATAAAAAATAAAAATATTACTATAAATGATCACAGAAATAAAATGAAACGAGAAATAAGAAGTTTCTCCAGTCATCCGCAGTAACGTTTCCACAGGCATTTTGCAAATAAAGTCAGTACTTTCTTACTCGTAAATAGTGGAGATATGTTATGTTTGGCTGCATGGCCTAAAAAATAATAATAAAACTTAAGAACCTATTTAATAAACTTAGGTACTTAGTGTAATTACAAAAAAGAGCACAAATCCGTTTGATGGCTTTGTACATTGACCTACGTATGTTGTACTTATATTGTTTTACGAAATTGAATATTTACTAAAAATATTATGATTTTCGATTATTCGGTTGTTCGTTAGGCGTGGCACTTCACTAAGTGGGCGGTACAAATCAATGAATTAAACAAAGTATGGTAATATAATATGTAATCAGCAGGTAGAAGTGTTCGTTATATTAGATAACCGATAAAATAACTTATTACTTGTAAATAATCAAACGGCCTATTATTTATTACAGCCGGTAAGCATTATTTATACTAAGCGAATATATTTATTATTATTAACATCTCGCGGACCGGCCATTCAAGGTTAATTTCACTTCGATCATTGTTGTGTAAAATTTGTATTGTATCCCATGCCAAATTATGCTCTAGTACAACCTCATAACAACTATATTCCCATCAACGTACAAAAATATTAGTAAAAATAATAGTCAAACCAGAGATAAATTTGTTAAAGGTAAACTAGTAAATTTGTTCGTCTTAAACCAAAGAATTTTTTTTTTTTGCCATAATCATTTCTGAAAAACAATAGTCCTGCTGACTTGAGACTTAAGCCAGCGTAGCGTAGTAGTATATCTCCGGATCTCTTACACTTATCAAAACAGGCTTTGTGGCATATTTTTTTGCTAATTATTTGCTATTGTTTGCCAAAGAATTATTTTTATACGCACGCACGCTTGTTTGAGGGAAAAGTAGGTATAGCTGTTATCACTGGGTGCGTTTTTGAAGAATTCACGCAACCAAAAACAGCACATTATAGTCTATAATTGCTCATTGCCATATTAAGTAAATATTAGTATTTATTTCAATGAAATACACAAATCGCACGCTTACTACTTAAAAAACCATCCCACCGTTCGTTCGTCACCGCGGCGCATTCACGACTGTTTGTGTACCGAGTGTATACCGAACTCGAGGCGTGTAGGTATGTCTCACAATCCGACCGTTTGTATGAAGGTACAATACTGTATAGATAACTGTACTGTGCTGCAACGCGAAGATCGCGAGCACGATCGAGCAAGGCTGCCAGTATTAGCTTATTTTATACCGCCGAGTCTCAAAAGTTATACAACATCAGTGTTGTACAATGTAAGATGGTACGTCACTCACTCACGTCACGTGCTCGGTATGTCACTCTTGGCAGGCTAGGCCCACTCCGGTCTGTCTGTTTGTTCGGCTAATCTCCACAACGGGTGGACTGATTTCCATGGGACTTTCACTGGCAAATAGCTGGTGTTATAAGGAGTAGGGTTCCGCGATTTAATTTGCATATACCTACCTAGCTAAACACCTAAAGGAGAAAGTTTCATTCCAAAGTACACACAAACGCAATGGCATGGCAAATGCCTATCTTCTTAGAGATTAAAGTATCTATGCAGAGGTTGTGAAATAAAATAGTTTTCTTTAATATAAGTTACATTTACGTAGGTACTACTAAGTAAATACCTAGCCTAGGTTTATTTAAAACTTCATTTGTTTACAGAAGTAAAGTAATAGGCACATAACTGGTTATTAAATATTTAGATTAATTTTTCTTACAGAAGACAACCTTAACGGCATCAGAACAGATAAGAGTTATGCGATAGAAAGAGAGGCAAGTTTTAGGTTAATATAGCCCATTTGGAATTAGCGGTGTGCGATCTGAATTGCACCTTATTGTGTCGGAGCAAGAGTCGCTATTTATTAACTGGTATTGCGAAGAGGTCCTTCTATACTAGTACTATTATGTATTCTGTGCTCTTGGAGGATTTCAATAAAAAGCGTTGTAACTTTAAGAGACCTATTACATTTCATCCTGATTTTTTCATTAAAGGGTCTCAACTTTGACGTTCTTATTCTGAGCAACTAAAAATGTTCAAACACTTAAACTTATTGAAAAATTAAGAACAGTTATTAGCATAGATCATAGCGGCCTTACTTTTCTTAATTTTGCCTTATGAGCTATATCACATAATTGCATTTTACAAAGTTAGGTATTTACGCACGGCGACGCGACGACTCGTTCGGACTCGCGAGTGCCCGACACTGTGTTACCGCAGTGATTAAGCAATCATGATCCTTTTTCTACTATTAAATTATTTGTTTTACTTCCTTTCATAAAATATTGTTAATAATGCGTAATGTTCTTGCCACTGCTATGCGCCTGCGACTTTGCTGGTGTAAATTATGATAGTATGTAGTTTCTATAAAACTTAATGTTTTTAAAAACATTAAGTAGGTAGGTATTTTAAATAAAAAAAATTCATAATAAAAATGTGAATTTAAATTAATAAAAACTATATAAATATTTCAAATTACCCAATTATTATATTTTTGAATTGTCAAGATTATAAGTCAGTCGTGAAGCTAGTTGCATGTATGGAACAGGCAGTAGATCCTACGGAAAAGAACAGGAAAGAAACTCCAAAGACACTCTCTTTCAACATGCTTTTTTACAATTTTCTGGTTCATCATCGTCAATCTTTTCGCCAATCCTCACTGTGCGAATGTTGTGTGTTGTCGAAGGGGTTGTTATCCGGACGTTTACCGGGGATTCTTAACACCCCTAGCCCTCAGATACAGTGACCGCTACCGTATCCAAGAATAGCAGGGCTGCCTGAGACTCGGGGTATGGTCATTCTGTTTGCTTTCATTGGGGGCAAAGTCGCAGGCACATAGGTAGTGGCAGGAACATTACGCATAATTAACAATATTTCAAGAAAGGAAGTAAAATAAATAACTTAATAGTGGAAAAAGGATCATGATTGCTTAGTCACTATGGTAACACAGTGTCGTCACGGCAATACTATCTATACAGTATTGTATCTTCATACAAACGGTCGGATCGCGAGACATACCTACACGCCTCGAATTCGGTAATAGTCAGTAGGTACCTACGAACTACAAACTAGCTACAAACTCAATAACAAAAGCGTATCAACCTCAACGTAGTACGAGTAATTGCCGCCAGAGGAACGACGACAATTTATTGAATTTTGTCAAAATAAGAAAACTGGCTTTCAGAATCTTTTATTTAATTTCCCCGTGTTTAGGGTATTTTATGAAATTAGAAAATACTTTTATCAGGACCTAATATTGATTTTCCATACATTTCAATAACAAATCTATACCCGTAACGCCATCTATTGATATTTGTTTGAACCATTTTTGCTTTCTTTGAGATGGGACCCCATGGTAATATATAAGTATATTGATCAGCAGTCCAGTTACCATAGTACAGGCTCTGCCTAGTTTGGGATCAGGCAGCCGTGTGTGAGATGTGTCAAGTTATTACTATTATATATGAATATGTAGATAGATAGATAGGGCACGGGCCAAACCTCTTGGCGTAATGAGGAAGGTTTTACTACTATTATTTTATCATTATGATAAAATGTCAAATTAATACAAACTGATTAGGAGCACGTCAGTGGCAATTGGTCAAGATAACACTCTAAATATCAGCTTGCCTTGGGAAAATTTGTAATAACTTGTTATATAGTGAGATGGTGTTTAAAATTGCGGAAAAACTTTTTTTATTTACGGTTTTTACCCGTTTTTTTTGTGTGCGTTCGCGCAGCGGAATGTTGTTGAATTTAAAGATTTTAATTATGCAGATATTTAGTGTATGACGTCGTGTAATTGTGTATGGTAAAAAAAAATTTGTGCATGCAGCCATTGTGGAGAAATTCGCTAAAAACTGATTCCGCTGGGCGAACGTTGTGTAATAAGGGTATTTTACGTTCATATTTTTATTTTTTAAACCCTACGATTTTTTCTAAATCTGTTTTTTAAACAAATATTAACAAATTCAAAACAACGTATGTAAAAATTTACAGCTTTCTATATAAGCGCTTTATATGAAAACTAGCTAATGGCCAAACGTTCGCGTAGCGGAAACTTGAATTTCTCCGAAGTTTATGCATGCACTAATTTTATTCATACATACACAATTACACACAAATGCACACAAATTTTTGGACACATTTTTTTTCTTCTAAGTCCATGGATTAAAAAAAGTTCCGCCAGGACAGCGTTCGCCCAGCGGAATCACAATTACACGACGTCATACACTAAATATCTGCATAATTAAAATCTTTAAATTCAACAACATTCCGCTGCGCGAACGCACACTTATTAATTTATCTCATAAATGTGTAATGACATCTGAATGTCAATATTCTTTTTGTCACTGCACATTATAAGGGGAACCCCCTCTACGCCGGGGAAATACCGCCATCATAACACTCGCATAAATCGCAAATCGTCCACGCTCATTTGCCTAAATTCACTAACACCCGGTTCCTATAATCAAGACACGATTCGTTTTGTTTACGAACGGTAATTTTTTCGTTGAGGAACTTTGCATAAGACTGTACTGGTTACTCATAGAAAACAGTAAAAAGTAGATAATGGCCCCAATTCTGTTACTTCACTCGCTAAATGAAAATTCACTAAATTTTCTTCATATAAGAAGTAAACCTTGTACACTTAGAAACAAGGTCTTATTTTAAATTGAAATAAGTAGGTAACATATGTCGCTATCGAAATAAGCAATTTATTTGTCGACTAAAGTCTGATACGCTTAAATAAACTTTAATACCACGTAGCGAGAGCCGCTATCCGTTGAATGCCATCTCTTTCGCTCTGTGTTTTTAGTAAGCGTCTTCGTAGGTGTAGATTAAAAACACGTCATCCTTGTTCGTCTTGAACAAGTTTTTATAAGACAATTATACAGCGTTTGAATAAATGAAGACTCTCGCTGCGTGGAAATGAGGTTGAGTATACGTTGACAGGTTTTATTGAAATTTAGAGGCGCTGAGAAATAGATGCTAGTAACAAATAGACCTTATTACGAAGAACACTAGGTTGATTTCATATGAAGAAATTAAGTCAGGTTTTAGTTTAGTCGAGTGTACAATAGAATCGGCACAATTGTTAGGTTGTTGGTGTTATTAGTGGTTGCTATTGTAGAAATTACAACAAAATATTGCTTCTGCGTAAAGATATTAAAAATCAGAACCATATTTTGAGGAATGGACTATTGATTTTTAGTACCTATTATGGTGTGCCTCGAAAAGTAGACAATGTACTATTCCAGATTACTAGAAATCGCGTGGTGGTCGAATTACGACGATGGGTTTTTTCATTGGCCAGTGTAACTTGAGCTGTCATTGACTGACTTACCATGACAAGTAATCAGAAACACATATACCTACTGAACGTGTGTAATTTCATTAAGCCGTTTTCACGTAATTTTTAGTTGTAAGATATAATTTAAAAGAATTTTAGCTTTCTGGACTCCTTCTTTATATAAATTGTAAATATTCCAAAATTCATGTTACTACGTTCGCGAAATTTTCTTACAAAGGGTTACAAAGAATTCTCTTCACGTATTAATATAATGCTACTATTTATTCTTCCATCTTCCAAAGAGAAATTATATCAAAGTAAGTGACGTCAACTGCTAATGGCAACGATTATCGCCAGAGTATTTATATGCGACAACTAAGTAAAAAGTGACAGATATTCAGTCATGGTGTTGTTATCGTGTGTGACTTTACCAGGACGAATTGATTTATTACGAATACGCCACATATACTCAAGTGACGTCACTATTGCATTTTAAAACTTGTAAAACTGCTTAACAAAAATTCAACCGACGAAAAATAACATAAAAAAAAAAACCAATTTAAGTCTTGAGTGAGCTTATTTACATAAACTATCAAGTTTTATATTAAATAATTTTGATGCGGCGTTTCTCTCAATTTTATCAGGATTCCACCATCAGATCCCGACTTCCTTGACATGGGACCACCCTTGATGTACACCTATCTGACAAAAAAGAATCCTCAAAATCGGTTCATAAATAACGGTGTGAGAGCTGAATTGAGAATCCTCCCTTTTTCCTTCGGTTAAAAAAGCACCTAACTAGATTTCAATCGTTTTATGTCAAAAGAGAAAAAGGAAATTTAGTCTTATTTAAACCAAGTATCATAAATGCACTGGTTAGCAAATACGTCTAAAGTATTTTATTTATTTGCAATTTAAATAATCTTTATTTATATGGTTACAGCCTTTGATTATATTTAAAGACGGCTTAGTCTAATCGGAGTGGTGAGATAATGACTGAATCCAAAATCATGTCGCATTACAAAAATTGAAGACAATAATACTGTATGCCGATATTCAACAACATCCAGAGAAATTTGTACTGAACAATAAAGAAAGAATTATACAGAACAGTGAAAAACTTAAGTATTACCTTTTATTAGATATCGACATTTTAATACTAGGTACTAAAACTGGTATTAATACTTTTTGACAATGTCTTTATAGACTTTAAAGACCACCGGCCAATCAATTTCTAAAAGTGTCTCGCGAAACACTTGACATTGGTGGTAAGCAATGATATTATACACAATATCATTGGGTGGTAGGTAGATTAAACTTGGAATTGTCAAAAACTAAATAGCCAAACCCACCCTTCTTTAAACAAAGGAAAACGAGTTAAAATCAAAGGAAACGTAATAACGTAAGCTTTTATCGCTGTCCTAACGGTATTCATAAAACCATTTATACTATAACAAGAAAACCACCTAAGTATTTATCTATTTTTAATTTCTGCTGTGTACATTCCTGCCGGCTTGTAAAAACTCGGCGAATGGTTCTCCGCTATGCGTCCTTGGCCTAGCGAATATTGTTATTCATCTTCATAAATTATTATCTTGGTGCATGTAAAAAGTAGGTTATATTTATTTATAAACTTATCTATATGTTGCATACGTACGTCGCGTCATCCGGGCAACAATGTGTCCAATGTGAGCTGATAATATATAAAAATAAAACTAAACACGCTATGACCGCGTGACGTGCACACGTATTGTGTTATGTTCCACAGACCGAGTTACCGAGATAACCGCATCAACAAATTGTGTAAATTAAACCGTTTCGATGCTACAAACAAAAAGGAGCGTTAATATGCACCGATTTATTTTGCCTATTGACACAATAATTTGCTGTTCAATGACAACACAATGAATATTTTGAATTGTTTGTCAACTCTTCCTCATACTAGTATACCACAGATTACTGACTGCTCACTGCTCATACCTACATACTTCTGCTTATTCTGTCCAATGGAACGACTCAGTGAAAAAAAAAAATAGGTATTTGAAATAAGAAGAACATATTTTTAAAAGCTTGGATGATTTATTTGATCTGTTTTTTTTTTTTTGTAATTGGTAATTTTCTTTTCTTTCACACAAATTAAAATTAGTTCTTTACAATAGTTAAACGCTAAATTCGGTGTATAAAGTTGGCTTTCTAATCTCTCAAGGAGCAGATGTATCGGGGATTGTTTTGTTTCAGAATAACAACTTCTCCTACTTCTTTTATGCTTAGGTCATAGTGCCATGCCCGCTTTGTAGTTCGAGACCAAACTTATTAGCGTCTTTAGTCGTTACCCACGATTACTTTTGCTCAAAATACGAATTCTATTTCCAGCTGACTCTGTTAAAAGCATAGCGACTAGAATACTAAACAGACAATAAAACATAAAACTAACAAAAGTTTTAAAAGATCTGTATTCTGTACAATAGGTATGAGTGAGTGTTACCATACCTATTCATTTGTTTTCTACTATGCCACTGTTTTATACTAAATGTCTCACCATGATTGCAAACCACTTTGAATAAGCTAACTAACCACTATCTACTTCTATTTACCCAACACTGAATAATCGCGTGAGTTATGTAAACAACACAAGTAGTCAATAATGGTAAACAAATATTAAATACATAATATTGATTCGGCATTCGTTGCTCCCGATATTATTTACGTGGCCGAACAGATGATTAAAATATACGATATCAATTCGGGACACATAGGAATTATGTGCTTTAGTATAAAATCTTACTACTAACTTCTAAAAAAAAGTAAAATAAATACTATTAACTTCGTTCGCGTGGAAATCCAAATCTATCTCACGGGAAACATTTTTCCGGGATAAAAAGTAGCCTATATGCCATTCCAGGCTATAATCTATCTTTGTGCCCTTCCAGATCCGTTCAGCCATTCTGGCACAATTGAGTAACAAACATCCGTGTGTGAGATGTGCCAAGTTATTATTATTATTATCCATCATCTCTATCCATCCAACTTTCGCATTTAAAATAGTAGATAATCAAATCTTGATCAATTCTCTTATTCAAATGTTTTATTGTAGGTACTCAAATTTGAGTTCCGATAAACTGTTATAATTTTACATAATATTTTATACTAGCTTTTCGTTTGCGTTTATGTAGATTTTGACAATACAGCTATCCCTAAACAGTACCTTTTTTCTGAGTGAAAGATACCCCTAGCAACATTTCATGATCGGTGGAGTAGACAAAGCGTAAATAAGTACAAAAAAAACAAAATTCACTTTTCCACATATAATATTCGAATGAGTAGCCGTAGCGTAAAGGCTAAAGGCGAAGGTCGAAGTAGCGATCAAGTGGTTGCTGGTTGGAACCCCACTGAACCCCACTATTTCATGGATTCACGTTGCTAGTTTACTGACTGCGACGCTGAACCCACTTAAATTTTTAAGTCATAAATTTTATCTTTAAATTAATATTTTTGTATACAATTATTGTTATACAATGTATGAGAAAAACTGCTGTAAAACAGAATACTTAAGATAGACATAATAAATTATAACTAAGTTAAACAGTCGCGCTTAATGCCCATGTCGTTAAAAATAAGACATTGGCCCCAATTCTGTTACTTCACTCGCTAAATTAAAATTCACAAAATTTTCTTCATATAAGATGTAAACATTGCACACTTAGAAACAAGGTCTTATTTCAATTGAAACAAGTAGGTAACATATGTCGCTATCGAAATAAGCAATTTATTTGTCAACTAAAGTCTGATACGCTTAAATAAACTTTAATACCACGTAGCGAGAGCCGCTATCCGTTGAATGCCATCTCTTTTGCTCTGTGTTTTTAGTAAGCGTCTTCGTAGGTGTAGATTAAAAACACGTCATCCTTGTTCGTTTTGAACAAGTTTTTATACGGCAATTATACAGCGTTTGATTAAATGAAGACTCTCGCTGCGTGGAAATAAAGTTGAGTATACGTTGACAGGTTTTATTGAAATTTAGCGGCGCTGAGAAATAGATGCTAGTAACAAATAGACTTTATTACGAAGAACACTAGGTTGATTTCATATGAAGAAATTAAGTCAGGTTTTAGTTTAGTCGAGTGTACAATAGAATCGGCACCATTGTATTGTTTTATTTGTTTTTTTAAATACAATAACAAACAAATGAAACTTTGTAATTAAAGCATTAACTAATTCTGAGATGAGATAAACTGATTATTTTATACTTAGGTAATGTGTGAATTTTTATATCTATAGGTATTCTAATATTATAAAGAGGTAAAGTTTGTGAGTTTGGATGTTTGAGGTAATCTTCGGTACTGATCCGATTTTGAAAATTCTTTGTAGTGTTGGACAGCCCATTTATTGAGGAAGGCTATAGGCTATATAACATCACTCTACGACCAATAGGAGCGGAGCATCAATGAAACATGTTGAAAAACGGGGAAAATTTACAAACAGACGAAGTTGCGCGGTATTATAAATGTTCAACCCGGGCGTAGTCGGTCTGCGCTGTACTCTATTATTAAGTCTCGTAATAGGCGTGTACCATTTTCGTCCTCAACGTCAATTTCCCGTCACTCAAGACAAAGACCTACTCCTTCGTTGCATTAAAAAAACTAAATATACATACATATGTATGTTTAATTTTAATGTATTCAACGCGTAAGTCCCTCGCTCATTAGGTTTTCTTAAATTTTTTAATTTTCCGCGCAACTTTCTTAATTTTTTGTTTTATAAGAACCTTCTCCCGACAATAACAAATACAAAAAAAAAAAGAGTTCGAAATTGGTCCAGCCGTTCACGGTTGATGCCGTGACCAAGGGAAATAGGGATTCATTTTTATATATTACTAACTGACCCAAAATAGGTTGTCATGTGACTATGAATAACCGTGGGAGAGCCATGCTTCGGCACGTATGGGCCGGCTCGACCGAAGTGATACCACGGCCTTACAGAAAACCGGCAGTGAAGTAATGGTTGCATTGCTTTTCGCCGCGTGATTAAGGTTACCGGAGGCCCTAACCCTTCCCTCTTCCCCCCTCCCAATTTTTTTACAGAAATCTTGAAAATATGGATATACACCCCGCCCACAGTTCCTAGGACTTATAATATAATAATACAGTAGGTAGCGGTCTATATCAAACCTTATCCCCATCCCCCCATAAACTATAGAGCTCTAGATTAGTGACCCTACTCACCAGTAGAAAAAACACCACAATGCTAGTGCCCCCCATCGCGTCATTAAACCAAAGGCACTAAAGTAGCCGGGTGCCTCCAATTCCAGTAGATTGATGCCTCATTTTAATGCCACTCAGGCTCCCAATTCCCGTCCTATGACTAACAATAACCGTTTATCGTAGATTTCTGCCTTGTTGCCTTTGTTTGTAAATAGGCCAATTACGCTGTTCTGATGCGGAAAAACCAATATTGATCTCGAGTTTGCTCATGTTGTCCCACATCAAAAACTCTTATTTATTTTATTAAAAATAGGGCCAAACTATAATAGATGATAACACAGTTCACTATTTAATAGAAATAAGTTAATAGATATTATTTTGGCTGGTTATACCGGTACCGCAATACTATTGGTCGATGGATAAATATTAACAAATTGTCTGATTATAAAAGGGTAGGAATATGTTTAGAACGATGGACGAGTGCAAACAGAGGTACGAACAACTTGGCAGTTAATGTTAGTTAGTGATTTTCATAGTTTATATCGGTGGTTGTGAGACTGTTTCTTACACTCAGCATTGAGAAACAAATATGTAGCGGCAAATCATTTATATATATTTACTATACATATGTTTTTTGTAATGGCCTTACCCAAGTGTACAGAGTAGTGATGTGCCGGGTCGTTACAAATAATGTATATCCGCGGATACGGATTATTGGTGTCTAGATTTGCGAATACGGATACGAATCGCAACTTTTTTTCAGTTGATGCCGATACGCTTGACCTTGCCACGACAGCTGACTTGAGGACTTAACACGACGTGTAACAAACATTATTTTAAGAAACATATGACAAAGTTTTGAAGTTTGATCTCGTTATAAAGATAACTGTCAAAAATATTAGTAAATCACTTCATCAAATATTTAATATTAGCGTAATAAATTTAGAATTTCATAAATTTTATAAAGTAAAATATCCGTTCAAGATCCGCCAAAAAGTAACGAATACAGACGCGGATACAGATCTTTTTTCTCCCTCAGATATCCACAGATACAGATACGGATATCCGGCACAACACTAGTACAGAGTCATAAGAATAAATAATAACCAGTTACATCCAGGCGACAATGGTCCCAATTCTGTTACTTCACTCGCTAAATTAAAATTCACTAAATTTTCTTCATGTAAGATGTAAACCTTGTTCACTTCAAAACAAGGTCTCATTTCAAATTGAAAAAAGAAGGTAACATATATCGCTATCGAAATAAGCAATTTATTTGTCGACTAAAGTGTGATACGCCTAAATAAACTTTAATACCACGTAGCGAGAGCCGCTATCCATTGAATGCCATCTCTTTTGCTCTGTGTTTTTAGTAAGCGTCTTCGTAGGTGTCGATTAAAATAACGTTCGTTTGAACAAGTCTATACGACAATTGTACAGCATTTGAATAAATGGAGACTCTCGCTGCGTGGAAATAAAGTTGAGTATACGTTGACAGGTTTAAGTGAAATTTAGGGGCGCTGAGAAATAGATGCCAGTAACAAATAGACCTTATTACGCAGAACACAAGGTTGATTTTATATGAAGAAATTTAGTTAGGTTTTAGTTTAGTGGAGTGTACAATAGAATTGGCACCAATACCGATCCAATGTAACTGGATTCTAGGGATGTGACATTGAGGAAAAAAAATCGATTAACAAATAATCGATTTTTCTCTGCTCAATAAAAATCGATTAGAGAAAAATCGATTTTTCCTACAAATAATCGATTTTTGTGGAAAAATCGATTTTTTTCTTATCATATGTAAGAATGCCCTGCTGTTCTTTTTTATGCGTATGTTACGGTAAGTGTGATGAATTGAAATTTTTTTAAAGAATCGTGTTAAAAAGATAACTATTTGATGCAAGAATTTTTCAATGATGGACATAATATTTTCGTAAATATTATATTTTTTTATACCTTTTGCACGTTGAAATTTTGTTCGAACAAAAAATAATCCGCAAAAGATCGACAGTAAGAAGCCGCCGCAAGTATTTTACGACCTCTCTCCGAATAAGTAAGAGGTGCTTTTGGTGCTGGGAGAATGTTGTCAATTTCTGCCATAATTACAAAATTTGTATACCTTCTATCTTATTTTGTGACATTTTTCTAAATTAAAACGAACTAAACTAAGGTTAACCATTTTTATGGACCCTAATCAAATTATCGATGTATGTAACATCGGCATGTAAGTCATGGAAAAAGTAAGAAATCAATCACTTTTATCGCAACCAAACAAACTGAAAAAGTGACAAATTAAAAAAGTAGACAGTCATGGGACTGCCGACAAAAGTGAAAACTTAAAACGACGTGTCGCGTCAACGAAGTTTTGAATAAAGGTTTTCGCTATTAGGAAAATTTGTAACGCCTATAGTAGGCGCTATAATTTTTTTATTTTACCATATGAATTGTGCACAAAATAAGTACTTTATAATAACTTCACACATCTCACACACGGCCGTCTGATCCCAAACTAGGCAGAACCTGTACTATGGTAACCAGACTGCTGATATACGTACTTATATATTTCTAAATACATACATATTATAGATAAATTAAACCCAGACACAGAACAAATTATCGTGCTCATCACTAAATTACTTGTCCTGGGTGGGAATCAAACCCACGACCTCTGGCTTAGCAGTCAGGGCCACTAACCACTACACCAACAGGCCAGTCATAGTGAACTAATTATATTTTTAAACATTAATTAATAAGGATCTGATAGAACTCAATGTTTAGATTAGCGCCCTCTAGTGGATCTATATATGTATTATTAGGGTGACGGTTACAAGTTCAGTGCTTTTTCCCCATAGCAAAAGTGCACAACGTGCCTAAAGACGTTTTCACTTCAAAAAAAGTTATGATGATAATTATTCTGGTTAGTCATAAATAAATGAACCTAACCTAAAAAACTCATTCAATACTATCAATATAAATGACCAGCAAAAACACTACATTTCATCTGTTTCTTCTTTGACTTATTAGAGTATTGAAAGTTTTTATTTGAATTAATTAATAATTTTTGGCAATGAAGCTGCAACATTGTTTTATGTCACCTACCTGTATTTTTTGTGTTGCCAAAATGAACATTTTTTCTTTCTTCTTTCTTTCTTTCTAATTATTAATGATCAATCACCCTTAGTGATGAATGTTCTTCAATAAACTGTTTACTCTGTACAAAGCATAGAAAGAAGGAAGTACTGCCATCGTAGATGCACAGATGGCGTTAAAATTTAATGTATTATAATAAGTGATTCACATCACGCTCCAGACTCAGTCAGTGCGGCGGGTTGCAGACGAAAAAATAAATCGACAGCGATCCAAAAATCGATTTCTAATAAATCGATTTTTGGAAATATTAAAATCGATTCGAAAAATCGATTTTTATAGAAAAAATAATCGATTTTTTTAATAATCGATTTTTTTTTAACATCCCTACTGGATTCAACCACTTATACCTATAACGTCTCGAAATGTTCTGTATAACTAGATTTCCTTCTTGCAATGATAAAGATCGAACACGAGCAATTTATTCTAAAAAATAAATGATTTTAACTTTTATTGTCAATGTATAGTATATATATATGTGAAGTATACAAGACGAGATGTCAGGAGTCCCTTAGCAGCTGTAAAAAAGTCAAGCTTTTAAGTCAACGCAATCAAAAGATACAGCTAATAAGCCTTAATTGTTAACAAATTTGAACGTTTCGCAGGAAAATCAAAACCTATAGGGTACTTCCATTGTCTCGGGGACTTCCTTCCTAGGGTATACCCAAATCCCTTGCGATAGACTCACTTTTGACGGAACACCGTGTGGTTTTACGACATACCACTTCACCAGTAGCCATGGTGAGGTGATGACCCGTGGAGGCTTCCATACGAAAAAAAAGGGTACTTCCATTGACCTAGAATCATGAAATTTGATAAGAAGCAAGGTCTGACAGCATAAGTAAATGAAAATGTCCGAAATTTGTTTTTTTTTTATTAACCGACGAAAAAAAAAGGAGGTTCTCAATTCGACCGTATAATATTTTTTTTTTATATCAATAAAACAAATAGTTTTCGTGATAACGAACTTATATTTTGTTAACACTGTGTGCCGTACTGCGCCTGAAATAGGAGGGGTCCGGGAACAGCTTTTACACCTGGACCCGTCCTAGCGCCTACCTGCAATAGCGTGGGCACCACTTTCGGGTAAAACCTCTCAGTTAGGTGACGTCCAGGCACACGCGGACGCCCGCCGCCTCCTCGCGGCTGGCCACTACAGTGGGTGGAGGGGAAAGCCTGTCCCGTCCACCCGCGGCCATACTCAGGGCGGCATGAGGTGCTGGAAAGCGCGCCTCCGCCGTCCGGTTCGCCGGCGGTGAATTAGGTTCGAGTGGAGATCGTCCTCCTGGGCCCGCCGCCTACTTCTGCGAGATGACGTCTTCACAAAAGGTCGCGACCTCGGTAAAACTTCTGTCGCTACCAGCCATGGTGGCAAAAGATCCCCTCCTATGACTACAGTCAGGGCCCAACGCTGCGCCGCCCAAGCGGAACCAGACCGCCAACGTATGCTGAGCCGAGTCCATACTGCAGTGGTGACAGGCGGGACTCAATTCCTTCCTAGCGACCGAGTGTAGGTTCTTCCCGAAGCAGCCGTGCCCGGAAAGAACCTGCGTCAGTCGGAAGGAAAGGGTCCCGCGCTGCCGCCCGTGGGCACTCGATGATGACCGGCTGGAGCACCTCCACGGTGGCAAAGCCAGCACATGGCCAGCCTTAGCCACAGCCTCCAGCCGGGATGACCAACGAGCCGTCGTGGCTCGGTGAGTGGCCTCACGCCACTCGCGCACCTCTTCGGGCGGGAGCCCCCGCCCCAAATCAGCTGTTCCCCGATATACTTCGGCGATCACTTCCGCCTCCAAATCCCACGAGGGAGTTCCGGCCAACGCACACGCCGCCACCGTTGACACGGTGCGGTATCCACGTATGGCTCCAACTGCCATAACCATCTGAGGGCGCCAGAGGCGCGCCCTGTTCTGAGCGGTCAGAGCCTTCTTTCACACAGGATCGTAGGTACCTAATACAATGATCCTATAGGTGGATCAAAACTCATAATGCCGATCCGGTTAGTAGAAGGTTCATTATATCGAAAAAGATAGGTACCTATTTAAAATACCACATACCTACACTTGATTTTTTTTATTCTCCACAGAAACATTACACACAATACTTTTAGAATTATACAACCATAACGCAATTACTTGCATATAAGTACCTAATACAATTAACTAAGTACACATAAATTCACGTTTAAAAAAATCTGAACTGTTTACAACATAAACCCATAATCGCATCGCTAATATATATAGTAATGATGAATTGTTTGTGTAGATGAATTATTATTATTGTTGTTTATTATCTCTACATAATGTTTACTTTGAGAGTAGTTACATTTTAATGGAAGATGATAATGACTGCAGTGACTGCATTACGTAAAGAAGAAAGTGTATACATATTTATAAAGATATCAGTCATTTTCTTCACGTGTTTTCATTGAGTTGTATTATAAAAAACATTTTTTCGCTGTTTCGTATTACGATATAATTCTTAAAATATTATTTATAGTACTTAATATCGTTTTTAAATTATTTTTCAAGATAAAAGAAGATCTACCCGATTACTGGCTGAAATCTATTGAACTGTAACAAAAACTTACTAAAGATGAGGATGAGGTTAAATACGTAATTTTATTTTTGATAGGCAAAAGACAAAATTAAATTTATATTTAGCATTTCCAAACCTCACTTATACTCACACCTGTATCCATGAAGAGAAATGCAATAGTCTCCTAATTTTTCCATCTCAAAGTGCCCAGTTGACTGCACTAGGCTTTTGTCTCCTATTACCTTAGTGAAACACACAATCAAATTAAATTTGGCAAAACTATAATTTGATTGTGTGTTAAACTCTTTGTGCGTGTTTAATAGACCCACCTCATTCTTAAAGTTTATTTTGACGTCGTGGCAGATCACTGCTCCGCTCCTAATGGTCACAGCATGATGTTACATGTCCTTAAATATTCCTCAATAAATACTCTGCCCAATTCACAAAGAATTATTCAAATCCGACTAATAGTTACAGAGGTAAACGCGTTTAAACAAACAAACAAACAATCAAACAAAATCTCTTCAACTTTATTATATTAGTATATACATAGATAGTAAAATTTGTCTGTATATCAATATTCCCACAGTCTGTCAATCAGTCGTTCCATTAAGTACAATCATGCCCAAATAATGGTATCAGATTTATCGACCAATTTCACTTTGTGATTGCAAATAATAATAGGCTTATCAATGTCGCTTAGGACTCAGTGGCACAGGTCGATGAACGTTAGTAGTAAACAATAGACTCGGTGTTACTTGTATCGATCACAATGCCTTATCAATGAATCAAGTGTTTTGTATACTCAGCTTGTTGTGAAATCTGAAACTTGGAACGTTGTTTAATAATGTAACAGGCCGTTAAGAAAGGGTTTTTGAAAATTCAAATTTAAAAAACTTCAAAAAAAACCTCTGTCCTTTGTTTTTTACATGAAATTTTGAATTGAACTACTACGTGCAAAGCGGGCATCGACAATTACATTCTACTTAGGAACCGCCATCTCCCTTTGTTTGCGAATGTATTCTATGCCACGATTGAACAGGTGGATTGAATGTGTTCGTAATAAATACTGAGTAATTGGCACTAATGTGGTAATTCTAAAGCAGATAACACAGAGATAAAGAAAGAGCACGTAGACGTCAAAAATTCTTTACATCGTCATTTTCGTCATTCTTGGGAGGAGAGTGAAGCTTGGCGCGTGGGTTGGTAGCTCGTGTAAGCTACAATTTCCTTGATTATCCAATTCAATGTGGTTAGTCATATTATAAAGTGTTCGTTAGTATGTTCGAAATTATAGGAGATATGTAACCGCCGTAAAAGAAATCGCCTGGTGTTTAAATGTCGACCATATTTCATTAATTTTAAATGTGACAGCACGGATGGCGCAATGGTTTAAGTGGCCACCTTGCCACTACGCCGCGCCGAGTGTTGTGGGTTCAAACAATGGATAAAAATTTGTGTGATTCACAAATAGTTGTCCTGAGTCTAGGTTTAGTCTATTTATAACACAGAATTATTAAAAAAAAAATATTTTCTTAGTATATTTGAAGTGTTCCAAATTTCACATTCCTCCGGCTGCGGAATGTCCTTAAAAATGAGTACAAATATTTCTCTTCACTTATTAATATATTGCAATAACTAAGTTGTCGTTATGGTGTGTGTAGTCTGTAAAGAATAGCTGCTTGCTCAGTCGGTCGGCTAAAATACAAGCAGAAACGTGCTGTGCCCTATTTAGTTAAGTTTTTATCCTATTTTTTGTGAGCCATGCCTTACGTCGTTGGTAATATAAAAACCTTCGGTGTGCCGTGCCTTTGCTAGCCAATTTAAGTGTATACAATGTATATATGTAAAGAAATAAAATGTATATTCGAACGATCTATGAAATAAACAAGAGAACAATAAGGTTTACACTTACACTATCAGTTTATTTTATCATATTAAGAGCTTACTGGAAATCTATTAAAAGGAAAAGTTATAAACATTAGTTGTCTAATAAATAAATATGAAACAATGTTTTTTTTTAAAACAAAAGCATGCGCTATGATGTTAAGAGTATTTCTAAAGGAAAGATTTTTTATTTGGCGTTCATCCCACTAATATTATAAATGTGAAAGTGTAGATGGATGGATGGATGTTTGTTACTCTTTCAAGCAAAAACCACTGAAGCGATTGCGATGAAACTTAGTATGTAGATAGCTGGAAATCTGGATTAACACATAGGCTACTTTTTATCCCTATATTCCTACGGGATCGGGACGCAGGTGAAACCAAACGGCGCTGCTAGTAGTTTATAAAGTTATAACATATGAAATAGAACTATTTACGTGTTATGCAAATCTTCTAATTTATATGTTTACTGGATGAAAACGATCCAATTGAGGCTGACAGCTCGCTTCTAACTCAACACCTCGAACGATGCTGAAATAGCGGTGGGGTGATAGCTTGGGGGACAAGCCCCGCCCTACAATCAACATGTTTAGTAATTCAAATGAGTCATGTCCTCCATCGCTGCCGACAACGTCAGATTTTCCTACGGCCTTATATCAAAATATCAAACATGACATAAATCGAATGGGGACCATTATTTAAACGGGCTGAAACGCTGTTTAGGTAATGGTTGCTGAGGGATAGGAAACTTTACTTAAAGGCACTTGTGACTCTTGAGTTGCAGGTGCTCATGGGCGGTGGTAGTCATTTACCATCAGGTGACCCGTCTGCTCGTTTGCCCTTTATATAAAAAAAAACCTTCAAACAGAAATCCTTCAACGATTAGTTACTTTATTACGTTAACCAAATGGACCACACGGACCAAAATGTCCTTAGAGGATTGAGGCGTGCCTGAGTGTATATATGAGTAATATGTGTATGTATGTAATTTTCTTCAATACGTACTCTAAGTAATAATTTCGTGGAAACATATGAAACAAATATCAATTACTTTAAGTAATTACTGGAGACACCATGTCTCGTCAGTAATTGTTGACTCAAGCAGCCATGTTGGAAATGTTTTGATAAATCAATCTAGAAAAAACATAATCTATTGGTGCTATTAGTGGAACGTATAATTTAATTATCGCCTTCAAGAGTATTATGAATAATTATGACCTATATCAACTACTCCAATTCCAATTCTAGTAGAATAACCGCAGTGTCAAGTCTACGTCTGGGACTATACAACTAAAACTATTTTGAACTAAGACTGTAGATAATCCACTTGTGGACGAACGGCGACGAACGACGTATTATGTTAACTTGTTGTGTTTGTTTTATGTATCTCCATTTTCCTATACATACAAGGTGTTATTTATGGGGTCTATACAACTCTATATTTCCATTATCACCAAACCTTTCTATAACACGTGTATATCCAAGGCTAGCAAGCTAACTATTGTACAGATGAGTGAATTATAATTCTAGAAAATCTATTCAGCCCTTCGAAGATCATAATCAGCTCTTTTCTAATGTTAAGTAGTAGTAAAGTTTTGTTTTTTATTTTATTACTTTATTCAAGCAACCCATTTTACAATATTTTGCATAAAAATACATATTTTATGAGGACTTAATCTATGCTAGTATAATTAAAATGTAGTACTGGAAC
The DNA here is from genome assembly GCA_949752705.1 of Callimorpha dominula. NCBI lineage: Eukaryota > Metazoa > Arthropoda > Insecta > Lepidoptera > Erebidae > Callimorpha > Callimorpha dominula. The sequence goes on along the minus strand of OX457000.1, from coordinate 2,234,748 downwards.
ATCATAGGTCTTGTAAGTTGTTTACCGTAGCTAAGAACACCTTCGATCGAGTTAATTTCAAACATAAAAGCTAAAATACAATCGGTCTATCCGTTTTAGAGCTATGATGCCACAGACAAAAACACAGATACACACGTTAGACTTAGCTTTTTATGATTACATCGATATTCGCTCCTTTATCAATTATCATACAACAGTAAAAAAACCTTAGTCGTGTTAATTACTTCGACCAGCTAAATTGATCAATAAAACAATAATAAACTAACATTTGATAATCGACAGCAGCTTATCACAATATGTCATCTACAGCAATCGATTGTTTGATTGCCATTTTTTCGACATACATTTTTTAGGTATAAAAATAAATGTACTGTACGTCTTTACCGAGATATTTCATGTTATTGTTTATATAACATTAAAATAAGATATTATTCAATAAAGAAATGTGACTTTTAGTAAGACATGATTTTAATTAAAACCTCAAAACTTTGAAGTCCATGCGCCGCACGCTGGCTAAGGATCAACTTTTTTGATTATTTTTATTTGTTATGGTACACAACATAATATTACTATTAGAATTTGGTTTGACGTTTATTTTTCTTTCTTACTAGAGTGACCCATCCTAATGTACACTGTTTTAGAGAAAAGTTTACTTATATTTTAGGACCAATAGCAGACACCGTGCATGCAATATAGCTCTGAACGGTTTTGGAAAATACCTTATACCTTTTCGCTTCTAACCCTGCTAATACGTTATCATCATCATTATCAGTCTTTCATTGTCTACTGCTGACATAATCTACGCCACTGAGCTTGATCGTGAGCGTCAAATCCTCACTCCACCTGGCCGCAGGGTGTCCTACATAGGGTTGCCACTCGTACTTTATTATAAAGTATTGTACGTTATTTCGAATAATTGTACTCTATACTTTATGACAACAATAAAGTACGCAAAATTACTTTATTTCGTGTGATTTGATTTCTCTAGGATTTATTTTACATAAAGCATAAAAAAACATTGGTCGGAAGACGGATTGAAAATTAGTCAATAGATTTTTATTAAAATAGTAATGAATCTGTTGATTAAAATAAATGAGTAATTAAAAAAATACTACTCATTTATTTTAATTTAAATATAGACTGTCAAGAAAGTGTGAAGATTTTTAGCAGGTATAATTCTTTGCTAAAAGTGACGAAAATATATTTATAATAAAGTAAATAAATAGTTCTTTATTTTAACAGAATGTACTTTTTTTCCACCTTTAATAACCAATGTACTTTATTTGGACAAAAAAAGGTGGCAACCCTAGTCCTACACTACGTTTCCTTAGATGCCTATAAGTTGGTTGATATTAAATATTTAATGCTAAATGCGACCGCAAATAAGATGAATTAATGAATAAGATGACTGTATAGACCTAAAGAAGGTGGCTGGCAGCGGATGGATGCGGATCGCCCAAGATCGGGATGGTTGGCGCTCCTTGGGGGAGGCTTTGTCCAGCAGTGGACGGCGATAGGCTGATGATGATGATGATCATGATAGAGCAGTATTTCTATTCCATTTAGGCGAGTATTGTTTACGAATACAAGCGTGAAGCGTGTATGAGCGTGGGTTATTATTAGTCAATGTTCTTAGCACACGCTATTAGGACAATGTCAAGGGCAATGCAGTGACAACAGTCCTAAATTAGTTCATCCCACCCACTACAAGTCTTGCTTTCATTCATACATTATTTTTTGGTGACGCCTAATGATAATAATATGCGTGTTCAATTTCGTAATAAATGCTTCTCTAAACTCACTGCTATGATGAAATGAACAGGCGATCTGATATAAAAAAAATCGTGTGCGTCTCGGGACGCCCGACAGAAGTGATAACTTAAACGCCAGACTGACTGGCGCCGTAAAGCGTTAATTTACGGAGTGGTTTACCCTCCCACAAGAAGTTATCAGTTCAATAAATTAACTTTAGAGAGCATTACCACAGTATGCACTACCTTTTTAATGTTGGCGTTCCATGATATATAATTATATATTCGAGAACGTCAGGGAATTCAAAGGTATGCTATAATTATAAGTATAACTATTACGTGATCGCGTTAATTCCCGACATAAATATTACTGATTTACATTTATACCCCTCCCCCCGTCCCCTCGGTGACCACCCGTAGTATATGCCAAGACCCCCCTCGCCTCTAATTTTCACGTAGTCATTTATAAATATGGTTTTAAATAATTTTTTGCCGACAGAAAGTTAAAAAGCGCTAAACGCTTGCTTGTTGTTGCTACCTGTGAGTTATTTAAAAAGCGCTAAACTCTGCGGGCCATATTTGAATATAGCTCGAAATAGCACGACATTTCCCTAGAGGATGTTGACTACGTGACAAAAACCTAAGCTTATGTATTAGGTACGATGATCAACGTCGACACTCTCGAATTATTTTCTGACATACCTACGTATGGTTCATTCCTAACAAAGCCCACTGTCCAATAGATCTTCCTAAATAGGATTTATAGATATATTTATAGTGTATGACTGCATTCTTTACTACTTCTTCAAAATATTGGACCTGATGAAACGCCAAACTCTCTCTGTTCTCCGACGTCATAGTATGTTTTATTCTTAGTCCAGCAACCTTGTATTTTATTTGTATTTAATTTGTTTACTACAATATTGGTAAACAATGAATTGTTATACAATTCCGTTCATTTAGCGCGTTAGAAGTGTAAATTGCATACACGTCATACTCTAATGAAAACTGGTTCGGTGTAAGAAGAATCCATTAATGTTCCCAATTGTCTGACAGACAACGTCATTCACCGAAAATTTTGTTTTTCTTCCAAAATATAATATTAACTGTAACAACATTATAACTATTATCTTATCTGTTATGTAGGTAACAATAAACTAGTCTGCAACTACTCTTTTTAAGTACAGCTAACGCCATCTAGAAACAGTGAGGTGTAACACCGGTTTTATTTATTTTCCCGCTGAGGGGTCGTTCAGATATTTTTATAGCAACTTTTTAACCCCCGTCTCCCCTTGTGATACGTGGGGAGGGGTTAGACTAACCCCACCCCCCACCCACCTACCCAAATTCACGTTTACTTTTTAAGTTCAAAATATATTTAAAAATTTCAAAATATTATCTTTAAATACAGATATAATCGCACGTTCTACGGAAAAATTAATACACGTGATATCTCACTACACTGCTAAACATACATGTATATAAAGTTGTATACTATGGTTTTAATTAGTCAGTGCAAATCAACATGGAAATGTTACAGGCCCTTATCATGCAATTAAAGGTTATCGTTTGAATGCCGTTAAGTTGTAACATAAACATCGTCTCGACTTTCTCAAGCCTGTATTTGTCTGAAGGGGTAGGCAAAGGTGTATAGCACACCCACATTTCGTCAGTTACATGTTTAGTCCTAAATAGCATAATGAGCCCTTTAATACCCTGTACCGCGTACATTTTCAGGTTGATAAGATTTTTTTAAGAAAACAAGACCAATAGAAATTTGTCCGACCTGAGTATCGAACTTTAGGTCCCACGATCGCACTCAAACATAATCACCCACTTATCCCGTGGAACCAAATGAGACAGTAAACCACACGCAGACTAACTTCTATTAAATGATAAATAGGTTACATTTTTGTAATGGGAAGAACTATGTACGGAACACAAGACTTGCACGCACGAATGCAAAAAAAATAATCGACCTTCGTCTGAGGGGCCGGTTTTTTTAATAAAAGAAAAACCTCTTACCATCGTCATTCAGAAGCAACTTATTTAAAATTTTAATTAATTAAAGTTACTGGGACGGGTATTATTTTAGTGAGTCACTATCTTTTATGCTGCTATTTACATTTTATTAGGGTCGAAAAATGCCACCAGCTAGTGAGCGAGCGAGCGAGCCGGGCGAGCATCGTTTCACCTCTTTTCATAGTTCGGTTCACACCCCGAACTACAGAGATAAGCTACGTCAGGGATACAAACGCTTTGCTAGCTGGCTCCTACTCGCCCGGTGCGCCCGCCCATCGGCAATCTTCTTCGGACTAGTCGACGCTTGTCACTCGTCGGCTCACCCGTCCGTTCGTGATTTTCGGTGTGAACCCACATAGTTTAGCTTCGCTTAGTTTATATAATTGTGCCCTGCGCTTCCTATGTTTGTATTTACGGACGTGAATTACATTTATAAGTTACTAGCAACCCGCCCAGGCTTCGAACGGGTAGCAGAGACATCTTCAACAATCATCATCATGTTTCAATCAATTTACACAACATTTCAACAAATCATACGACTAAACCTTCCTCATGAATCACTGTCTATTAGTAAAAACCCCATGACAATCCGTTCAGTAGTTTTTGAGTTTATCGCAAACAGACAGACAGACGCGGCGGAGTACTTTGTTTTCTAAAATGTAGTGATAATTTTATTGTTCATATTTTTTAGGTGAGCTGGATAAGCGATTTAATCAATTGATTGACCAAATGAACTAGACATTGTGATATCGTTATATCACATATATATTTCAATCGAAATATATATTATGTATCTATCATTACAATTTTATTTAGAATACATTTTGTGCATCACTATCGTCTGCCATAAATCTAGCCTGTGCCAATAAAACTTTGTATTTTCTTCTTGTCTATGTGTACCTGTCAACCGGTTTCAACTTGTCACTGACATCACTGACAGTGACAGTTCGCATATTGCATTGATGTTGGTCATACAACGAAACGAGCGCGATAAAAATTAAATTTATTATTAAACTACATATCTAGTCTACCGGGAGTAGTAGAATATAACTCAAATAAGAATGGACTCAGAGGATAACCGTGCTGAAGGTTGGAAGTTCTTGAATAAGCAGTATTTTGGTGATGGTTAGTAACAACAGTTTTTCATGATTTCTGCACTAGAATTTCGCACTAGTTTACGTGTCGTTATAAAGACACACGTATTTTATGAGTCGATAAGTTCCGCATACCATATTTTGGCGGCCTCGTCTGATTTAATCTTTAATTATAGGGAAAGTTAAGATAAATTCATCAGTTTGTTTGATAATGTCTAATAAGTAAAATTTATCTTATCAGATAAAATAAAATGCCTTGAGACGACACTTTCAAAATTTTGTTGTTAGATGTACTAGCCTTTCACTAATTATTTTGAAAAATCTAATCACCAGTAATGCATGGTACTGAGATAATAAATCTTTGTTTTAATTATTATCATATTAGTAACAGATTAAATACATGTTTATTGAGTAAAATTAGAAATAACATTCTATTTTTTTAATTATTTACACATCATTACACTGAAGTAGATTTGTTCTATTTAAATGTGTTGTACAAGTGTAGTACAGTATTGTACAATAATAAAAAATATTATTTTTAAGTCCAAAAAAGCAATAAACCTATTATTATTATTAATCCCACTAATATTATAAATGTGCCAGAATGGATAAATGGATGTTTGTTACTGTTTCACGCAAAAACCACTGAACCAATTGCGATGAAACTTAGTATGTAGATAGATGGAGACCTAGATTTACGCATAGGCTAAGTTTTATCCCGAGGGTGCTGCTAGTTATTAATATTTTTGTAACTATTATGTGAGTGTGACTAAATTATAGTTGATTAAGTGTGGATGTTTAATATGCTCCTGCCTAACCCTTTAGGATGCAGGTGTGAGTGTATGTATATATAGGTTTATTATTATCAGTTCACTATTAGTATGTCCACCCTATAAAAGATAGTAGGGGGTAGAGGTTAATCAAATGCACCAGTCAGTGGTGAATGTGGTTGAGAGAGCTCTATTGACCGAGTGACTCCTTTGGTGAAGGAATTGTTTATAGACCTTAGTAACGTCAAATGCGGGCAAGCTTTTTACATATGTTATATGTTACAAAATGTTGTTTATCAATTCTCTTATTAATGAAAAATAACTAACCTTCAATTTATTGATTTTAACTACTCATGTTAATCAATTTGTGTGATAAGTAAACCTGTACTTGTGTTATCACATAATATATTATTATGTTAGAAGTAAAAAAGATTGTACTGTGAGATTTTAGAAAAAAAAAAGTGTTAAAAGACGGCAGGAACTAAAAAATACCGGTCAAGTGCGAGTCGGACTTGCGTATAAAGGGTTCTGCACCATCGTACAAGATATAATACTATAAGCCAAAAAGAATACTTTTCTTTTAGGGGAGCCCCTTTAATTTTTTATTTATTTTTATTATTTGTTGTTATAGCAGCAACAGATATACACATTCTATGAAAATTTCAACTATCTACCTATTATGGTTTATGAGATACTGCCCGCTGACAGACAGACGGACAGCGGAGGCTTAGTAATACGGAACCCTAAAAAAGTAGCAGAAGGGAACACTCAAACATTCAAGCTTGTATTCGCGAAGGGGTAGGCAGAGACATATTGCCAAGAATAATTTGGTCCCAATCAGGTAATAGGTGGCTTATTGCCAGCAACTGGGCACTTTGGGAATTAAAGATGGGAAATTGATTGGGGTTTGTAACCAATAGCTTGAGCAGGTCAGGGTGGGAGGAAGTAGAATGCAGGAAAATTTAGGTTGAGTTATGTGTACCCAACTTGGTAGTATCTCCACCCTATAGAGGATTTTAGATATAATTAATTATTAAATATGAGACCTGGAAAACTGTGACCACAGCCAGTGCAACCTGGTCGAAACGTCAGGCAATTCAGAGGTATGTAATACCTTTTCGTGATCACGTTAATTCCCGTGGAAATACATAATTATATCATGGAACGCGAAAGTATAAAACAATCGTTTATACAATCATTTTAGCCACTAATTGGTCAATTTCTTTTTGTTTAATATCACTATCATCCCAGGCTCCTCTATTTATTTAATACCAGCTGCACCCGGCGGCATGCGTTGTAATGCCATTTTTTTTAATAGATTTTTTGGGCCAGGAACCCTCGCGGGCGTCCCTAGAACTCACTATCAAAGTTTCATAACAATCTGATTAATGGTTTCGGACCGCATAGAGGACAAACAAACAAACATTGATTTTTATATACATGACTAGCAACCCGCCCCGGCTTCGCACGTTTACAAATTATACACCAAAACCTTCCTCATGAATCACTTTGTCTATTAGTGAAAACCGCATGAAAATCCGTTCAGTAGTTTTTCAGTTTATCGCGAACAGACAGACAGACACGGCGGGGGACTTTGTTTTATAATATGTAGTGATATTTGTTTGCTACTTTTCATAACCCCCGATGTAAAAACGAGGGGTAGTATGAGTTTGTCTGTGGTATCATAGCTCTCAAACGGATAAGGTTTGTGTGCGGTTTTTATCCCAGAGGTCGTGAGTACGATTCCCACTCAGGACAATTCTGTGATGAGTACAATGTCTGAGTGTAATTTATGTCTGTTTCGCTGCTGTTTATGACCAGTCTGGTTACCATAATACAGGCTCTGCATAGTTTGGGATCCAGATGGCCATGTGTGAGGTATTTCAAGTTAAATAAATTCAATCCCACAACAATGGGTAACTAACTGGTAAGGCTAAACAATAGAAATAATAAATTCTGTAAACAATGCAAGAGAGGCGCGGCTCGGCTGAGATATTGTGTTTCATTTAAACTCAGCCCCTATCCGAAATTATTCGTAACATTTATCGGTTTCGATTCGGTTAAGGTTTCGGATAGATTTTAACATGTTACGGAGCGAATAACATTCCTGCTTATAATACAAAAGATGCAGTTTTAAATCACACCACAAGCCAGTATATTGGTGCAATTTAAAGCTGCATCTTTTGCATCAACACAAGGAAGTACGCAACAGGTTATAAGGGTTAACGAGATATGAGGTTAAATTAGTGATGTTATATGTCACTGTCATTCTTCTCGGTCGTCAATTCTCTTAACCCATATTTACTTCCAAAGAAGCTTATTGTATTGATGATATTACGACTAAACAACCAATCTTTTGTACCCTATATGTATAAAATAACAGCTATACATAAACAAGTAGTTAATGATAACCTTACTCTGATAAAATATATGTTTAAATATACATATATGACTTATTTATTTAACAAACTATGTACGTAGATATATATTTACAGATAGGGAAAGATAATGGCGCCCTCTACTTTCCTCATTTTTAGGTGGGGGTGCAATACTGGTAGGAGAAAATATCTTTATATTATTTTTCACCGGTACGAATAACGGGATAAAAAGTAGCCTATGTGTTAATGCAGGTCTCCAGCTATCTACAAACCAAGTTTCATCCCAATCAGTTGAGTAAAAAGCGTAACAAACAAACAAACTCACATTCGGATTTAAAGTAGGGACTACTAACCCGCCGCTGCTTCGCACGGATGGCAAAGCATATGTTGATTTTTTCCGACATCATTAACAATAGCCGTCATTTCAGCTATTTTACACAAAACCTTAATAAAATTATACACTTAAACCTTCCTCATGAATCACTTTGTCTATTGGTGAAAACCGCGTTAGAATCCGTTGCGTAGCAGGCAGGATCATTAACCACTAGTTGGTCAACAGGCCAGTCGACATTCAAAAGTTAATTAATTTTGGTCGATCTTCGATCTGTACACATAAACATATATGTTATGGAATGGCTCATTGTTCGCCTATTATGTATTCTGTGGCCTAACTGACATCTGAACATAGTGTTAAGTTAAAACCAAATGAGCTGTTTACGAAAGAGATCTATTTCACATACGTATGCAACACGCGAGCTTACTTGTACAAACACATACTTGTAGATGCACACACAGCCACTCCTCCTTCTATCAAGACTCATAGACACAGACAAAGACGCGTGCACACAACCATAGAAAGTGAGAAGTAAACTGCTGTTTTAACAATATGTCTAAATGGTTTCATTTTTATTTGTTCAACAGGTGAACGTGCCAATTACGTCAACATACCACATGTCATCGCGATGGTGGGTCTGCCAGCGCGTGGCAAGACTTACATATCCAAAAAACTATCACGATACCTCAATTGGATCGGCATCAACACAAGAGGTATGGGTATACCACAGAGTAATGATTTTTATATACCGTCCTCTAAAGGACGTTAACCTCTAAATAGTTATATCTAACAAACAAAAGGGTGTCATTATTAATTGGGATTGTAGGAGACTAGTGAGATTTATTTTTGCATGGAGACAAGAACTGTTCCTACGGGATATTAGCAGACCCTCGCTAACAACTGGAGAAATAAAGAAATAGAGAAGAATCGTTGTCGCCTCTAATGCTAAGGGTAGGTAAGCCGAGGCGAGGGTCTCTTGCCAAGCAACCTTATAATCAATTCTTATTTTAGTGTAGAACCCCCACTTCCTTGTCCCTTGAATTATACATACAAACACAAACGCCTGTATTAAAGAAGGGGGTAAAGAGAGGCGTATCAAAGAACCCCCATTTTGCTAATATCGAAAACGGTCGTAAGAATGTTGTGTTTAAAGTTAGGATGAAAGCCCACCAAAACAAAATGGCAACAAAGAGACGTCGAGTATTTGCACGTATGAAATACTAAATCAAAGGTCAAATAGTAAACGAGTACAGTTTCCGTCTGCAAACGATATCAACGATCGAGAAGTTTGAAATAAATTACCATAATTTGCCGCGTCACCTTGAAATGATTTAGTCAATAAAATATTGATGTTTTAAAGCGGTCGTATCCATTTGTGAATTACCTAGCTAGATTTATTGTGACGTATCCGTTTAGAAACTTATTAGGCTTGATGTGCAAGTCGAATTCGTTATATTATGATTTTATTTTATTTTAATCGGAAAACAAATAGTATTAACAACTTAAAGATAAAAACAAATAATATAGCTAGTTACCAATTACATGTTTTCGCATTTAAATAACAATGATGCTTGTTTATTTAAAAAAAAAAAATGATTACAATGATGGTGTATAATATACCTAACTATAATACTACCTCACTCATAACAATACGTCATGAAGTGCATTTACACAGTTATTGAACCAATTCGAACCAATGTTTAGAAAGGGTTTGGTTAAATACATTCGGCTTAGTAGTGAATAAGTCAAGTTCAGAAAAGTCAACCAACCTATATTCTCAGATACTCAGATAGAACTACGGAACGGTCGTAACTAATCGTTTTAACATTTAAAAGTTTAAGAGATACAAGTTAGGAAACTTCGAAATTAAAACTTTATTGGTTCCAAAGCCTATGAAATTTGTTTACCATCCTTTTGATCTTGTTGCAAACAATAACGTTAAGTTCTGTGTGTTTGGTCCCAATATGGAACCATTCACAAACAGATCGCGACTAATCTTTTCAACATTTAGAACTTAAATGCTACAAATTCATGACAATTCGGCTTTGATAGTGACGCTACCAAATGTTGATTTTACATTTGGTAGCGTCACTATCAAAGCCTGGTAGTAAAATAAAATCTTTTTAACAAAAAATTAAACCGACGAAAAGAATTAAACAGCAAAAAATAAAAAACCTTAAGTCTTAAGTATTGAGCTTATTTACATAAACTATCTAATTTTATATAAACTTATTTTGAGTTGGCGCCAAACAACAAACTGATTAACTATCAAAATTTTATTTGGCGCCGACTCAAAATAAGTTTATATAAAATTAGATAGTTTATGTAAATAAGCTCAATACTTAAGACTTAAGGTTTATTTATTTTTTGCTTTTTAGTTCTTTTCGTCGGTTTAATTTTTTGTTAAAAAGATTTTATTTTATGGTTTTTTTTCATCATCATGATGATGATGATTTCTAAACGCAATACCTGATAAAGTAATGTAAAGTAAACAGAAAAACTATTCGTTCCTACAATTTTCGAGGGTTTCTCTCAATTTTTTCAGGATCCCATCATCAGAACCTGACTTCCTTGACTTGGGACCACCCTTGAGGTATACCCTATCTACCAAAAAAAGAATAATCAAAATCGGTTCATAAATAGCGGAGTGAGGGCTGAAAAAGTAAACAGAAACACTATTCGTTCCTACAATTTTCGAGGGTTTCTCTCAATTTTTTTTAGGATCCCATCATCAGATCCTGACTTCCTTGACATGGGACCACTCTTGAGGTATACCCTATCTAACAAAAAAAGAATAATCAAAATCGGTTCATAAATAACGGAGTGAGGGCTGAACAGACATAAAAAAAAAAAATAAAAAAAAAAAAATTATACGGTCGAATTGAGAACCTTCTTTTCTTTTTCGTCGGTTAATAAGAACATTGCGTAACTCGAAATCGAGAGTTTATTGGTACCAAAGGGTAATCTTTAGTACCAAAACTCTTGATTTCAACTACAATGTTAACTTCTTTGAGTTCGAATCCCAATACACAACTTTACTATTCATGTTACTCACAGTTGTTAGGAACTTGAATAACTTTTTTTGGTAGTTGTATATTTAAAGTTAACAGTACTTTGTAAGACAACTTCTATAAAATGCTAATGTTTACTACGGACTCTTCTACAGTGTCTGGAGACACTGTAATATCGAAGAAAGTCCACGTTTATCAAGCTCCCTCTTAGCAGCCTGTGAACGCCCCAGGAGGCTTCCGTACTTTGGGAAGGAGCTAGGCTGGTTAATGTAATCAGTCTTATCTGAACGCATAATGGACCGCCTATGAGTCTAAATGCGGAAACAAGCCCTATAAGGCCATTTTTATTGCAGAAATATGTATTTTATTCCTTTTTTTGGCAGTATTCAACCTAGGCGAATACAGACGGCATGCCACAACTGCATACACGTCACACGAGTTCTTCCGCGCCGACAACAAGGAGGCGATGGCAATACGACAGCAGTGCGCGCTGGACGCGCTTCACGATGTCTGCGAGTGGCTTGTCAAAGGCGGCGAAGTCGCTGTTAGTATCTTTCCTACACTTTCAATAATCAATATTATATTTACAGAAACTAAAGAGGTAGAAAAAGCCTTAATTTTCAGTAAAAAAAAATTGAGCCACCCAACCTGGGAAGTTCCACTCAGCAGCATTGGGCTCACTGCGCATTGAAAATGCAACTCTAAGTACACTGGAGTACGTCATACGCCATTCAGAGAAGCGACTCTCGTCGCTGAAGTGTCCATTCGGCTATTTTTTTAATACTTACGTTCCAATACATAATAGTGGAGGTACAGAAGTCTCACTCCATTTAATTAATTAATATTTAAGTAAGGTACGGTAAGTTATGTGCCTATTACTCTATTTTTGTGAACAAATAAACCTAGGCTAGGTAATTAACTCGAAAGTCTAGACACGAACGGATGACGCGACGCTCACTGCGTCGCGTCAGTATCCCGTGCGATACTGAATTTTTGGCGCAACTTACGTAGTACGCTTTATACCTAAAATGCGGAGTGGACCTGACTTGCTTACGCTATACAATTATACTTTCATTAAAGTAAGTGCTACACTTAATGGGTATTTAAATCTCTCTGTGTACCGTTCCGTAATTTACCAACACAAGGGAGAAGAGTGCTTTTGAAGACAATGGCCAACACCTACAAAGATACTTTTTGGGATCTAAAAATTTCGTGGTGATGATTTACTACTTCGATCAAACTCAGTTTAAGATTTTGAGTTAGGAATTCATGTTCCTCTTGTGAAACAAATGTGAATCTTATCTAGTTGTTAATAGAACACAATTTTATTTACCGCAGGTATTTGACGCGACAAATTCGACGTTGGACCGGCGACGAATGATTCGCGACATCGTAGTACACAAGATGGGATTCAAATTGTTCTTCGTAGAGTCCATCTGCGATGACCCTAGGATTATTGAGCAGAATATAATGGTAAGAATTCCTCAGTATATTTTAACCGACTTAAAAAAGCAGGAGGTTCTTATTTAGACTGAGTTTTGTGTGTATGTAATGCGATATTTTCGCCACTTGTGAACCGATTTCAATAAATCCCTTTAATTCAATTGGTTCCTTCTAACTCAAGTTTGGTACCAATTTAAATTTTAAGAAAATATTACATCTCTAAGGGTAGGAAAATTAAGGGATGGAGAATACAGATTATTACAATGATTTAGGCGCATTGAAGTCAATGATACTTTTTTTTAAGTTCATTATTTCTCAATTTTTTTTTAGTGAACAGTTATGACACTGGTAAGTTTGACCACTCGGGTAACTTAAACATTAAAACTTTTATTTAAGTTGTCATTTCATATTTTTTTTATGTGTGTCAAGATTGCCTGTCTTGTTGTTACAAAACTTCCTTTTTAACCCCCAACGATAAGGCTGCCTCTTGTACATATCCACTTTGTGTATTTATTTTAAGTAATGTTGGTGTACAATAAAGATTTTTCTATTATATTCTAACATTTTCTTTTTTCATTTTAATAATTATAGTTTAGTAAAACTTAAAAAAAGTTCCACTATCCTGTCTTCATCATCCATCTCTTACCAAGCCCAATTTGTTGGACTCGTCAAAATTTTACTGAGGGAGAGCCATGCTTCGGTCCGTATGGGCTTGACCGGAGTGATACCACGACATCTGCTATACAAAACGCACACTCAAATCGGTTCATCCGTTTGGAAGCTATGGTGCCACAGACAGACACACATACACGTCTATCTATAACACCCCTCTTTTTGCATCGGGGGTTAAAAACTTACTTCCAAGATTTGTTTACATTGCTAGTTAGTAAAGGTAATTAAATTCCACATTTACAGGAAGTGAAAGTAAGCAGCCCTGACTACACAAACATACATGACACGGACAACGTTGTAAACGACTTCTTGTTGCGGATAGAGCATTACAAAGAGAAGTATGAGCCTCTGGACGAGAACATGGAGTCAGAGTACAGCTACATGAAGACATACGACACTGGGGAGAAGGTGGTGGTACACAAACATGAGGGACATATACAGAGCAGGATTGTTTATTATCTAATGAATATACATATAGTACCCAGGACGATTTATTTGACGAGGGTGAGTTACTTCTTTTTTTATGGTATACGGGGGCAAACGAGCAGGTGGGTCACCTGATGTACGTGACTACCGTGGTCCATGGACACCTGCAACTCAAGAGTCACAAGTGCGTTGCTGGCCTCTGAGGTGAGGGTACGCTTTTTCTTGAAGGTTTGAAGGTCGTGGTCGTTCTTTATTTTATATATATATATATATATATATATATATATATATATATATAGGCCCTTACATCTATGACAGATGATTTAAGTTGCATCGCGGTGACACTTGCGCTCGTGGCTGAATTTGGAATAATTAAAGTTGATGAAGTGCAGAATGCAAAAATTTTTATTTAATACTAGGTGCACCCCGCGGTTTCCACTGCGTAAGTCCCAATGCCGTGGGAATATCGGGATAAAAAGCCTATGTGTCATTCCAGGTCTCCAGCTATCTACATACCAAGTTTCATCGCAATCAGTTCAGTAGTTTTGTGTGAAAGAGCAACAAACATCCATACTAATATTAGTAGGATTACAAAATGCCTGTATAAATGTTGACTTGTTCGGGAGGTCTATACAATGCCGACGTGGCCCGGCCGGCGCGCGATTCCCACTGCATTTTGGCACGATGAGTCAACCCCGCCGTGTACTTGCAGCTTTATACCTACACTGCGGAGTGGACCTGGCCTAATCGTATATAGAAGCATATATAAAAGATAATTAGTCAAAGTTGTGTTTACCGTTAGTTTGAAACTTTGCACATAATAACAAATCGATAACAGATAACAAAATGTGACCATAATAAGCTCGATCTGAGTACTAATTTTACCATTTTAATTAAATACGTAAATATTGACATTTATTTACGTTGACATTTTATACCGTTTTTGATGACTAAAGATTTCAAACGTATGTTAAATTAATTCCTTTGTAACATGACTTGTAATTATTATTTATATATTTTGTATTATATTTCTTCTTCATTCCTGTGTCTTGGGGGACTTTAAAAATATTCAAATAATGGTAAAGACCCTGACTCGTGATAATTAATTATTGTGGGACCACACAATTTTTTGTCCAGTGTGAGAATCTAACCCACAACACTAACAATTACACCATCCATGCATTCAAAACAGTTTATATATTTTATCGATTATTATATTTATTATGAATATATTTGATGATAAGAAAAACTTAACAAAGTGCTGAACTTTATAAAAAATCGATTGACTTTGTACAAAATCTTTCCTTTATTTTTTATCTGTTCTTGTCTATACAATAAATGTTTTTTTTTCTTTCCGATAGCATGGCGAAAGCACACACAACGTAGTAGGCCGTATAGGCGGCGACAGTGATCTATCCCCGAGGGGGAAACAGTACGCAAAAGCACTGGCTTCTTACATTGATCAACAGCAGATCCCAGGGTTGAGGGTCTGGACTTCCTGGATGAAACGGGCCATTCAGACTGTAAAAGATGTGAAAGCACCGCAGGAGAGGTGGAAGGCGCTAAACGAAATTGATGCGGTGAGTTCCTGAATAGCCAATTCTAGAGGTATTTTGCTTTATATAGCACTAGCAACCCGCCCCGGCTTCGCACGGGTAGCAGGAGACATCTTCAACAATCATCAACCATCAACCAATTTACACAAAACCTTAACATTATATACTTAAACCTTGCTCATGAATCGCTCTATCTATCGGTGAAAACCGCATGAAAATCCGTTCAGTAGTTTTTTAGTTCATCGCGAACAGACAGACGCGGCACGGGGGACTTTGTATGATATCCATAACATCCTCCCACACACAACATCCATAGCTAAACTGCCGTACTTTTGTGTTTACTTACTCGAATAATACAAGTTAATTTATAGTAGAAACTTAATCACAGTAACTTTATTTTATATGTAGTACTGTTTACCGAAGGTCCGTACAAAATAGGCGGCGGTCGGAACCCGGACCGCGGTATGAGATTTGGTGAGCTCTGGTTTGGAACCCAGGCTAACGCCGGTAGCGTCTCTCGCGTCTCTCGCGTCTCTCCATGCCCTATATAGTTCTATTCATGTTATTGGTGAAATCCGATGATGGATTTTTTATTTATTGAGTCTTAAGATTAACAAGCCCGACTTTATTGTCTTCTAGTGTGGATTAATATTAATGTATTTATACTTCACTAGCTGACCGGTGCAAGTTCGTCTGCGTTTGTAAATTTTCCCCGTTTTTGCAACATTTTTCATTGATGCTCCGCTCCCATTGGTCGTAGCGTGGTGGTATATAGCCTATAGCCTTCCTCGATAAATGGGCTATCTAACACTAAAATAATTTTTAAAATCGGATCAGTAGTTTCGGAGCCTATTCAATGCAAACAAACAAACAATCAAATCTTTCCTCTTTATAATATTAGTATAGATATATATATATGTATATAGATATTCCGATGTTTAAAAAAGCGCTTTACAAAAATTTTGTAAATCTTGTTATTGTGTATAAAAAAATGTATAATGTTTGTAATATTCTAGGTACAAACCTCTTTTGATACATAAAAAAAATATTTATAAAATGAAAACTACATTATTATTTTGCTTTCCAGGGCATCTGCGAAGAGATGACTTACGCCGAAATTCAACAGAAATACCCTTCAGATTTCAATGCACGCGACGCCAATAAGTTCGCTTATCGGTATCCTCGGGGAGAGAGCTACGAAGACCTGGTGGCCAGGCTGGAACCAGTCATCATGGAGCTTGAGAGACAAGGCAATGTGCTTGTTGTATCCCATCAAGCTGTTATGAGATGTCTTCTTGCGTACTTCTTGGATAAATCTGCGGGTGAGATAAAGTCCCACCAAGTGTCATTTGAACAGTATAATAGTACCCATCCCGGGTGAATGTGAGGTCCTGCTTTAAACTTTCGACTTTAAACCCAATATCCATAAGTGACCGTCATTTCAAATCAGCATCTTTCTAATTAATATATGGTTAAAATGGGATGTTCAGTATTTTTGTATTAAATAATAAGGCATGATTTCGTGCCTTCTCATTGTCAATTCGTTCACATTTTTTTTTTGACAATTACAAAATAAATTAAAAACTTGACTATAAAAATGGAGGATAATTTTAGCCGTATTTTAAGATGTTACATTGCTTGATTTGGCGAAATAATTAATTTCGAACTTAGGAATCTACCCATTTAACAATATCACTGTGTATACCAATATAAAATAGAATACCTTAAATAATCTTAGCTGAAAAAGAAGTTTCCTTCGTTTCAAATTATAAAAAAAGTGGTCATGTTGTCTCTGCGCAGAGGAGCTCCCTTACCTGCACGTGCCCCTGCACACAGTGATCAAGCTGACGCCGGTGGCGTACGGCTGTCGCGAGGAGCACATCGAGCTGTCCGTGCCCGCCGTTGACACGCACCGACCCAAACCTTCTGTGAGTATGGTGTTACCTCCGACACCCCAATACTGACGTCTTTGTAGAGAGGTGTAAATTAGTTGGGAGCTAATCGCAATAAAACCAATCGTCAATTTGATCGAGGAGTTGGGGAACCAAAAACGTATCGAACCTTACAAATATTATCGCCATTAAGTCCCGATTTACACCTCTAATATACCTGTGTAGATTAGTGCAGTGGGTTAAAAGAACTAGGAGTAAAAAAATTAGCGTCGTTTGCCAGTACTTAATTTATAATGGAAAAACAAGACTCAAAGCGTGACTAAATTATTTAGATAAGCTTCGAAATAGTCTACGAAAAATATAGGTTACAGTTGAATTAAGAACTTCTTAAATTTTTAAATGCGTTAAAAAGGATACGCTTCCTTGTTATTTTCAATGATATATAAATATCTAAAATTAATATCAAATTTGGCTCAAAGGACCACTTAAGTTAAGAATGAATAAAAAACAAATATGTTTCGAAGTTTTTTC
Organism: Callimorpha dominula; assembly: GCA_949752705.1. NCBI lineage: Eukaryota > Metazoa > Arthropoda > Insecta > Lepidoptera > Erebidae > Callimorpha > Callimorpha dominula. The sequence continues at coordinate 2,216,868 of OX457000.1, read as the reverse complement.
TGCAAAAGTGTTGCCGTAACTAACACGAATAAATAATAAAAATGTATACTTATTCATATATTGAATATACTTAAGACAAGTAACCTTAATATATCAGAGACACAATATCATAGCAAAAGTTATGTAGTAGTAATACCTACTATCAAAACACGACTAGGCTAGTAAAATAATGAACTGTCTTGAAATTAAAGTAGAACACCAGGAATGCATAAATGTCGCCAAACAATTGTTATCAGCTAATGCCGGATTCATTAATATGCACAATTCTGACTGGACTTTAACAAATAAAAACGTAATTATACAACCAATGATATTTAGGTATATTTTATTTGATCCGTAGTTGCAACCCATACCTACTGTACCAGTTTTCACATAGTATGAGTTATGTAACAATTGTTTTCATCGATTTCACGCACTTTATTTTTTGAATTATATTTACAATTACAATACAATACAAAAATTTTCCCCACCATGAATTTCCGACACGATGGTAAAAAAGTATATTAAAAACTAAAAAATCTTTCTTCAATATAAATGAAATCGTTTAGATTATTTAGTCGAGTTTTTTCTTTGATTTTATCCTCACTAGGTACATCTCTAGTAACTTCAAGAAAGAACTCATACTATGTAAAAATTAAGTATGTATAGTGACCGGTGTAGATAAAGTCAGTCGCTGCTGATCGAACATGGATTTGTCGATTTCTAGCTACAACAATAATCCATATTTTTGAAGCAGCTTAAACCCACCGAGTTTACGAATCCATCGTTGATGTAGAGACTTCTTAATTGAACCCAAATTTTCAGTGTTTTATTTATTGCAACCTAATTACACTTGACTAGTTCAATAAAATAAAACCTTAAACGACTTGGTATTTCATTTTAACAGTTAACTACCGATAGGATGGTTGTATTTTAACATTAAAATAATTTAGATTGGAGTAAGAGTGGAATAAAAATTAATACAATGTGATATCTTTCAGATCATTTTGGCTCTTCTTCGACTGAAAACTCTGTTAATTTTATTAGAATTAATTTTTTTGTTCCATTCTTGCTTTTATTACTTTATTTTAAGACTTATACATATATTGTTCAAAACATAAAACTTCAAAATAATGTATTATTAGGTTCGGCTAATTCTCATCAATGGACTAGTCGACCAACAGCAATCTACAAAATTTCAGGATACAAATTAATATATTATTAAATAGCACTTTATTCGACAGGACGACGAAGAGGCTGCTGAGGTCCAAGTACGAAATGTTTGAAGCATGATTTTGTTGTAGCCTAGATAGCATGGGAGTAGTGATGTTGCCACAGGAATGTGAAATCTATTGTCATACATATAATGTATAACATTATTTTGATATCTTTAACTTTTCAAGTATCCCAAAGCCGAACGTCGTACGAATTATCAAAACAAGCCGATTCTGGGATCGAATATCGTGACATGCGATTTTATGTTATTCAACACACTATAGTCTTTGAAATAAAAATAAGTACAATTAACTTTTAAAAAGTATCCCCGACTTCAAAGCACCTACATTATGATAAATTGTAATAAGCTGTGTTTTTGTTCCCTTTATTTTCCATCCTTAGAGGTGGAATGTTTTCTTCAAATTCAGTCGATTTGATACCCTCTTCCTGTTTGAAGTCGATTAAAAATAATACCCAAACAAGTTTTATTTTTTTTGGGACAGGGGCATACTAGCAGACTTGTCACCTTATGGTAGACTACCGCCGCCCATGGACACTTGCAAATCAAGAGTCACAAGTGCGTTGCCGGCCTTTAAGGTGGGAGTAGGGGAAGGACATAAACCTCGCTTAGTCGGCGAAACAACGCATTTCTTAAAAGCCGGTTTTCGTGAGGTCGTGTCGAAGCATGGCTCTCTCACTTCTTCAAGTACAAATAGTACTGTAAATATTTAATATTAAGTATCTATTATCATCTTTAAATGCCCAATATTAATACCCCAAATTTGAAGATTATTTATTTTAAAATATGATAGCCGATATTAGACAACAAAATTATCGATATTGCGGCATCGTGCAGTATTATGAACTTTTTGCGTTTTTACTAACAGAATGTGTGTATGCCAGAGGCATATCGTGCTGACCAGATAGATGAGGATGATTTTGTATTTTCGTAACTTAAATGCCTATATGTCGGATTAAGTAATGTACGTACGTAACAAGTGTCCATTTCGATTGTAAATACTCACACCATACATATCCGTACCAACTGTTAAGTCGAGTGAAGATCACAATTACTTAGTCAACTCTTAAACTATCCCCTTAGAATAAATACCTACCTCTAAAATACACGAGTTTTGGGTAAGTTGTGGTTGTGTTTTTTGCATGGAAATGACTATGTAGGTAGCAATGATTCCCTAAAAAACTGCCTCAAATCCCCGGGACAGCTTCATCTTGGAAAGGAAGGAAACCCTTAACCTTAGTAACACTGACGAGATTAACTTCTCATTTCTACGCTTCTCTTTAAAATGTACCGAAAACATTTGCCATATTCAAGCACATTTTCTCACAAATTCTTAAACATAGTGTTACGTTGCAAAATGAATGTAATATTTTATTTCTCTTTTTAGTTGAAGGGTGCAAATATAAAAACATTTGAGAATAGCAATATCCGTAGTAAAAAAAGGAGTTTTATAAGTTAACTGTAAATATGTATATATAAATCTTCAGGTTATTTTATAACGTAATGTTTTAGATGTGTACTTCCAAGTTTTAGGGTACATGAGAATTTAATATAATCTAGCACACAGGTTTCATATTTCTGCGGCAACAAATTTTGGCGGGAAAAGTGACAGTACACAGGTGGAGGTTATCTGTGTGTGCCTGTGATGTGGCGGAGCTTTTTTTTTCAAAAAAAATAAACATTCTCGTTGCGTTCAAAATTTAGTGTATATTTATTTGGCATTATTATACGTTTATGTATCTATTGGTATGGTGATTCAATAGTATCAATATACCCTGTATTGGTAGCTCGCCATGCCGTTGTCATATTCCCGTTATCCCACTCCTATCCTTTTTAAGGTACCTATTGGTAGTAGGGAATGCAATCCGGCCGGATCCGACCGGATTCCTATCAGGATGATTTTCACTTTCCGGCTCAAAATGAACTGTTAGTGAGTTAATCGAGTGTAATAGTACTTATTATGGGTAGTTTATTAAAAAAACAAATATAAAAAATCAACTTTTGATGAATTTGTTTAATGAATGGCACAATTATCACGATCTTTATTGTATTATACCTAAGTAAAGCTCTTTAATTTAATCAACGTACGATAAATAATTATTATTTTAGAAAAATCTATTTTGAAAAAAGGATCTTATAAAACAAATATTGTTAATTGTGTCATCTCCTAGTCGACTTCTAATGGTACAAATATAACCTGAGGCCGAAAAAGCTCTTTCAGCTTCTACACTTGTCGGCTTTATTGTCAGAAAATAATTATAAATAGTAGATAAGTATTCTCTTCCAACTCCTTCTCTTTCAAACGCAGTCATTTCCTTTTTTAATACTTTATCAAAATCTTTCTCCTTTTTAGTATGTGTGCTACACGTGGTTTCTTGCTAGATTTGTAACTGTAATACTTCCAGCAATTTCAAATCTTTAGTAATAGTGAATTTACGTTCTCCTCTACTCTTCCTTCCCCGTTTTCTTTAGACTTATCATCTTGATACATATATTTCCTTACATTCTGACGAAGCAACGACAAAACAAAACACATTTATTGTCGCGAACGAGGCGAATAATACTGAACTTGTCAAGTGTTGCGGGGAGGAAGGGGGCGGCGCGGGGTAGTGGCGACTTGTTGAATTATTTTCGGTATAATGATTTTAAATTGTAACAAACAAATGTTACTCGTATCGTTTGCCAATCGCCATTTTAAACAATTACAAACATAGCCACCGACTAAAACTACCCTTTAGCTTCTATTATTGTCGGTTGTGGACTTGCAATCCAATGTGGAGTAAGGTTGGGCACGTGCAGGGTGCGATAGTAACTTGTGGCAACCCAGTACTCCTCATCATTCCACCGGAGCTAATAGTCAGTGAAGTGGTGTCTCGGACGAACCGATTAAAACCACAACGGTGTTCCGTCGCAAGTGGGTAAAAGAATAGCCGGCAGGGCGAATATTTCGTTCCACTCACACCATTCCCATGGTGTTTTTATACCGGCGCGGCGGCGGTTTGGTTCTCTAACAAAACTCAATTTTTTTTTCACCTAATTCTGGGTTGATTGCCGACAAACGCTATTTGCCTTTTTTATAATTTTCTCATTTACGAATAACTGACCTAACCTCAAATGTCGATTTTTTTTATGTTAAATGCGCAGAACCTATGCGCTACGCGGTTACGAACACTAATGCGATCAATTGTAATTTTTAAATTGAGAATTTATGATCATGCAAGATTATGTGAAAAAAAAAATTGAGAATCGGTCAAGAATTGGGCTGTAGCCGATTTTGAACATTTTTTTTTTAATTTGGCCCTAATGTGCGACGGACGCAACGCCAATTCCCCTAAAAACGGGTAAATAAGTAAGTTTGCGACACCTTTATCCCAAATAACGAAAGGCTACTAGTTTCTTTGCCCAGTGAGCATCCCACTTAGGATCAAACAATCAAGACCCACATTTTAATTTATATTATGCATTAAAATGCACATAATACCAACACTAAATTCTAGTTAGTAAGCATGTACCTATGTCCTATATCGAAATATTGTGACTAATATATATTTATCGGATGTTATTGTATGACATTTTGCATACGTTGTTTGGATAATTAATCAGTGTACCACTGTACTTATACATATACACACTTACACATAGACACACACTATTTTGGCAGTTGCGTAACAGTGAATTATATTATTTCAAAGGCGTCATAGTTTACAATACAGAATTGCTGTTTACACTCCCACCAAATATGTTAGAGTTATGTGTCACATTAAACTAGTAATCTTTAAAAGCAAATAAGGAAAAAAAAGGAAAAAATATAACATGAAGAAAAACAACCAAAATTAAAACTTTTTTACTAAAAGGCCTAGGTGCCAAAAATCCGGTCAAACTTACCTTACAATCAGCAGCCGATTAATAGTCAGAAGGAATAACGGGAATTAAATTTTAGCCTGTTTATATTGAGTGTTAAAAATAGCAGAAATATAAGCCATATTTTTATATTATCAGTAATAACTGTACATGTTACCTATTGTATTTTCGGGTGTTTGATTGCTCACACTAGTAGCCCAGGAGTTTTTTACAATACACGTAGTATTTTTCCTACGATAATATAATCAACGAAGAGTACAAGTCCGTATCTATAAGTAATTTCGATATTTATTCAGGTATAATGATGGGCCTGTTGATCTAGTGGTTAATGTCTGGGTGTAATTAATCTATAATATGTTACATATATTTAGTAATATATAAGTATGTTTATCAGTAGTCTGGTTAGAAAAAAAAATTACACATCACAGTTTTATACTGAGTGGTGTGTGTAAAATTCTCCGTACATGTAGCGTGCATGCAATTAAAGATAAATATATTTATATTGCAGATATAGGCACGATGATGTCATTTATTTATTATTCAAAAACTTTATGCCCAATATGTACAGAGGCGGACTTAATGCCAAAGGCATTCTCTGCCAGTCACAAGGTGATGTAGAAATGAATGAAGTAGGTGCATTAAAAATTATAAGAATGAGTGAAATAAGGAAAAGAAAAGGCAAATAAATTAAGTAGGTATATGCTTATACATATACATACAAGAATATTTGAATATAAGTATATAAATTATAAATACAATATTACCTTTATATTTCTACTGTTCTGATAACTGATGATTTACAGGTTATGTAGGGATTCAGACATAGGTAGGTATATTTCTTTTATTAAAGAATTAAGTAGTCGAAGTGTTTAACTTGTAGCTGTCCTAAATAAGGCACATTTTCACTGCTTCCAGATCTAGCCAGCTTTGGATGTGCACAAGTCATATAATTGTTAATTTGTTACACATTCTTGTTTCGATTTCGAGTCGTCTGTCCATAGTGACCACATTACATAACGGTACCTACTAAATGCCGTTCGTACATCCAGTCATGGGGCGCTGAGTGCCAATTTATTTTTAGCTCTTGGTCGCGTTGTTTTTTAATGTTACATGCGTGTGTGTGTGTGAAGTCGAGTCTCTCTCTACCGGCGCGGCGTGAACAATTACCTACTTAAAACTTGATCTATATACAATACATATCTATCTATATATTAATACGTGAGAATAATACTTTGTAGGTACGCATTTTTCAAGCAACGCGCACAGACAGGAACGTGACATTTGGAATAGGTACTTAAGGTTTATATGTGGGAGAGGTGCAGGAAGCTAACATTTTTAAATGATATGTGCTTTAAATTTAAAAATTATGTAAAAACGGCTACATAAAGCCATAGAGGTCCAGTATAAATTGTGACCTATGGTGGTACAAAAGTCTATACAGTGACAGTTCAAGTTATACTGGACAATGATATAAAACAAGACATTCGAACACAAGACGGTTGAAATTCGACTGCCAGGCAATCTCTAGTATAACTAAATATGTATATATATCTATCGGTATACGGTAGTTCTCTTTTTCGATTTCAACTAAAACCTGGCTCTTGGTGTTCCAACACAATTACAAACCTACTTCGAATGTAAAACCTGACCAGAAAAATAAAAAACTTGGTCTAGGGGTGCCTCAATTGCGTTTTTATTGCAACAAATATAGTCGTATAGTCATGTGAATTGGCAAAGGTAAAAAAATATATTGCCCTTAAATAAGTCTACGTGTTTCATTTCATACTAGCATGGTCAAAATTATTAAATTTCAACGAAATTGGTTCAGCGCTTTACATGTGAAAAGTTAACAGAATCATCAGAATCTAAATTTTCAACTTCATTTGACAATTTGACTTGACACCATTTTTTTTTCATTACTACAATGCACCATAGGTTGGATTACAAAGGCATCAGACTCATTGTACTAAATTAAAAATTTCCTACGAAATAAGAATAACATGAAATCATTAAAACATTATGTACCTATGACTTTTTATTAAATAGGATGTCTCATATTTGCCTCAACATGCGCTGTACACGTTTTAGGTAGGTAATATTATAGAGCCCAACATTCTTAGAAGCAAATTGTTCTTTTACTATACCAACCTCAAATTATTTCGATCGGATTTAAGTTGTAACGATATTGAGGCCAATAGCCACTTTTCATTGTGCAATTATGTTTTGTATCTATCAGTCATATTGATAAATAAATCGACATTGTTATTTAGAGAAAAACTTAAATTAATTGCTAACCATATTTCTCTCGCGACTAAATAGTTTTTGGCATCTTAACACCTCAAAAATAAACCACGCTTACACGTTGACAGCAATCGGCAATAAACAATGTTGACATGATAGTGACATCATACGACTTATTTTTAAGGTACTCTTGCCATTAAAAGAAATTAGTTCCATTTGTTTTCCTCAACATGACGAGGTTTTTTATTTTTTTCTCACGGAATTAATATCTCAAACTTCCCATAGTTTTGATTAGATAGATAAGCAAGTACAGTCACAACTCCCTGCTCTTAATGTAACCAACAATACTGTATCCCACACAATATCCTTCATCGTTCGTTTACAGTAAAACTGTCGTGTCTCTTGCAATTTTCTTATAAAAAACGCGTAAAAAATTTAATTGTAACGTTTAGCGGCTTAATAGTAGTTTTAATGTTATTATTTACAACAGACTTGAGCGATTCGGCTTTTACACAATGTGTCTATTGCACTGTTCGCACGCAATTCTATGTTAAAGTAAAAAAATACAAGTATTTTCTTTTACAGGTGATACCAGCGCCGCCTATAAAGCCGCCAGTGCCACCAGCGCTGCCTGTTCTCAACGGGGAAATTAACGGCGACCAAAGCCAGTCGCATTAACATATGTATACAGGACCTTAGATAAAATAATATTGTCCAGGCTTGATCATAACATTAGTTAAAATACATAGATTTATTAAAAACTAAATGAGTAAAGCCTTTATACATTCTGCCCATGTTGGCTGATAATAGAGATGGGTAAGACTAAATTAAAACCCACGACTGGGTAAAAACCCTACTAACTTTTAAACTTTAGCGTTCCATGATATAATATTATCTACGTATTTACGGGAATTAACGCGATCACGAAAAGGTATTACATACCTCTGAATTGCCTGACGTTTCGACCAGGTTGCACTGGTCGTGGTCACAGGCTGACTGGCTCAGCGGTCCACGCCCTCCGTCGTCGACATCGTGAGGTAGAAGGTTCTTCATCCACCTCCACTTTTTCGATATTTTTGATATTTTCGTTTCGTCATGTACCGTCACGTACTATACTAACAGTATCCTTATTCTGTAAGCAAACCGATGTGGCCCTATTCTGGTGTTCACCCGACTGCGCATAAAAGCGAGGTGGCATGTTTTTTATCACTGGATTCCACGCTGTAGATAATTTGAAACCATCTTCTCGATTGAAAGTTTTGTTTTTTAATTTCAATCGCTTCACGTACAACTCTTGAGTAAAAGTGACGTTCCGTGGAGAGGACTTGCGTACGGTGAAATTCAATATAGTGATTGGTGCCAGCTTCGAGTGCATGTTCTGCAATAGCTGTTTTGCTAATCTGTCGGTTCTTCACAGCAGCGGTGTGTTCTTTGACCCTTTCAGCAATAGTCCGCTTTGTTTGGCCTATGTAGGAACTACCACAGCTGCAGTTTATTTTGTAAAAACCCGTTTGATTACCCATCTCTACCGATACACTCGTCTTTATTTTGAATATCTAAGGCACTGTTGATTTTAGTGCAAGTTAAGTTACCGTGACTCTCCTTATCTAGTTATAATTAATCTATACATAAATGACATTTGATTATATTTATTCTGTGGTGAACGAGATTTAAAAAAAGAGTAGGTAGGAAATGTGTTGTGGTATCAATGTTGTAAATGTTACAATCTGAGAAGCCGGCGAATTTGAGACTGATGATAAGTGAGTTTAGATTTTTAAATTTTAAGGCTTGTTACTATCTTTGTACGACATAAAAATAATCGCATTCAGCCGTTCATTATCATGAAAGTCAGCGCAGGGGCACACATCGAGATATTGTTTTATGAAAAAAAATACCTATGCTCTACTGTTTCGGTTTTTAATACAAATTGCAGCTCTTAATCTCTCTTTAATGCACTGATTAACGGAAAACTATGTTTACATTGTTTACACTTTGATTAATGCAAGTTAGACACTACTTAACATTTTTTTACACCCTTGTTTACACTTTGATAGGGCAAATGATAAGTTAGAGATACATTGATAGATTGTTATTATAAACACTACTCGCCGCGCCGCGCCGGGTCAACAATAATTTTTCTGCTCATATATTTATATGCATAACTGTGTCTATTTGCATGGTACTGTCGGTGAAGCTCAATATATTTACAAAATATATATTTATTTGAGTTATTGTTCTGCAATCTACAACCCATAGCGCAAGCTTAGTTTGCGTCTGCGTTTCACAGAATATACATATAATAATACTCTAAACTTTTCACTTGCACCGAGTAAAGTATACACAAGGCCTACATATCGACTTCTCACTTCGCTTCGTCACTACAATGGCTAGCAACAAGCTATACTTATTAGGAAATGTACGCTCCTTGCGTCCAAAGCAGGTGCGAATTTTGTTTACTGTGCCCCTTCGCTTGTTTATTTTTATAAGCTGTCTCGTTTTCTATCGTAAGCTCCTATCACTTAATATTTATAAATAATATATAACTATACATAAGAATTTTTACAAAATGGCTATGTATATTAAATGTAATATTGTAAAATTATAATTGAACTTTTATTTAATATAAATATATATTATAAGTGGGTCCTCGAGTTTTATTGAACCTTGACGTATTTAAAACATTATAATACACTATTACTGTAAGTCATACCTTTTTTTTTTGACGTATGTACTCACCGGGGCTAAACGGTACGGTCGGTGGTATGTCGGACTCGAATCGACTGAAAACCACAGTGTTGCGTCCCGGAGTCTTATTTCTAGGGCCTCAGATGTACCCTCGAAAGAAAATACCTAAGAATCCCAATAACAAACGGACAAGTGCGAGTCTGACTCGGGCACCGAGGCGAAGGTTCGGTACAAACTTGTACCTGTAAGAAACAGTCTCACAACCACTGATATACTCGTAAACTATGAAAATCACTAAAAAACTAACAGTAACTGCAAAGTTGTTCGTACCTCTATTCGCACTCAAGTCAATCGATCTTCATTTATTTCTACCCTTTTATGATCCCACTATTCGTTAATATTTATCAATCGACCAAAAGTATTGCGTTACCGTCTATTATAGTTTGTCGTCCGTCCGTTAATGTCTGTTAACTTATTTTTATTAAGTAGTGAACTGTGTTATCATCTATTATAGTTTGGCCCTGTTTTTAATAAAATAAATAAGAGATTTTGATGTGGCGACAACATACCTATGTATGTAGATAGTTTCTCCATCTCGGGAATGGATTCTCGAAGATTTCTACCCTTTTTTTCCAAGTGACAAACTTAACATTGCTATTTTAAAATACACCTATAAATCCATAAAGCTACTAGTACAAGATACTTGAATCTGCAATTTTTTTTGACAAAACCTAATTTTCATGAATGATACATGATAGTAAAAGGTAATACTTAGAGCAGAGTTTACGCGCAAAATGTAGGCGGAACAACCTTTCATTAAATATACTCGTTTGCCCCCCTACACCATAAAAAAATACTGAAACTGATTTTTTGTTGATAAATTGCAGTTTATGTCTTCAAGTTAATCTGATTTGAAAGAAAATTATCTAGAGAATAATAAAAAGCAAATGGCTGCTAGCTCTTAGGCTTTTGGTGTTCATTATTTGCACCTACGTGTTTTTTATAACACACGGGTGCTGTAAAATAATCGTAGGAAGTAAAAATTGTCATCATTTGAATTAACTTCTCCCACTCTGATGATTGTAATATAAATTCAAGTTTAAAATATGTATACCTCGTTAGTGGCTGTGGGGTGGGAGAATGGGAATCAGGCTTAGGGGATTCATTGACTCGATATAGTCATGAGTTCATGACGTTTTTGATGAAGAGAAATTAATATCGTTAATTTTTTTCTGTTCGTTCAGATTTTATTGGGGTTTTTTTAAGGCGTTAAAACATTTCCAGTGTGAATAACACAAGATCATTCAACAAAAATATTCAGTAACAAATTATTTGAGGGGAATCGATTGAGGGAATAAAGTTAGTTTCGAAAAATAATTGAACGTTTTCAGTTTAGTTCCGGGTAAGTTTTGATCAGAATAGTAAATCCAGGTGTGGACTGCGAAAGGTGGCGAGGCTGATCTGATTGATTGAGGAATGAATAAGTACGAAAATATTCATGCAATAATCAATCATTTGAAAGTATCGTATCACTTATTTTTGTAACAATAATAGTGTAGCTAAACAAACTGATCCGTAAGCCGGATCGGGCGGGCGGGCATAGATATACATACGTACAATTATGTATGTAAGTACTTAGTCAATACTTGTTCGAGCGTCCACGACTATTTGTGTATGTATAGTCACAGAATACATAATGGTATAGTATGGACAGTTAGTTGATTGTAGCACAGATAACATAATACTATTGTAGTAAAACGAGGCCAGGGAGTAATAAAATTGAAGTGTCTGTTTGTAGTGTCAAAATAACAGCATTTTACTAAATGCATGCAACTTACCAAAAAATATTTTTAAAAATGTTTGTCTATCTCTTTATCTGTCTTTCTGCCTGTCTGTTTGTTCCGGCTAATCTCGGGGACGAGTGTACCGATTTCCACGGGACTTTCACCAGGAAGCTGGTGTTATAATGTGTAACTAGACTACTTTTATTTTTAAAAAGAGTTAAGGTTCAGCGCAAAATATATAAATATGTACAGTAAGCCGCCCGGGACACTGCTAGTCATAAATAAATTGGTCTTTGTAGTGTGTAGTGGGTGCTCATGAAAAAACCCCTATATATTTTTTTTTGGGATCTTACGATTATTGTAGTTTTGTTTCAGAAAACTTATATTATATTTTTTTTTTTTTACACCAGTAGTTAATTTCAAATTAGTGCTAGGTAAAATACAGATATTTACAGGCTGACTTGTTTTTTTTTATGGCATAGGGGGCAAACGAGCAGGGTCTCCTGATCGTAAATGACTACCTGCAACTCAAGAGTCATAAGTGCGTTGCCGCCCATTAAGTTGGGAGTAGGTGAAGAGGGGGGAAGAGCGGGAAGAGGGGAGAGGGAAGGGTTAGGGCCTCCGGTAACCTCACTCACGCGGCGAAAAGCAATGCAACATTGCTTCACTGCCGGTTTTCTGTGAAGCCGTGGTATCACTCCGGTCGAGGCGGGTTTGTATAATGTAAACGGATTTTCCTTTTTCTTTTGAGTAATGGAATAGAAGCTTGTCTTATAGGAACTTGATGAAGATGGTACACGCCTACTCGTTTAAATCCGATCTACTTGTGACCCTTCCAGGATTATAATTGTATATAAAAATAGACGCAGGCAGTTAATTCCAGACTTTAGTGACTTGAACAAAAAGGAGCTATAAAAGCGTTTAGTTCAACTTTTTAACTAGCGCAATCTTAAGAGTAATAAAATTATTGTGTAAAATTTACCGAAATTTTTACTACCGAAGTCAGCCATACAGTGGCGTAGCTAGGTAACCAAAGGAACTGGGGCAAAAATAAACTAGGGCCCCAACTAAACTATTTAAAATCGTTTGTTCCGTATTCGTCGTGTATCGTGTTCCAAAGTCAACGTACTCCAGATTTGTCGTAATCCAGGTTCGTCGTACTCCATACTCAAGTTAACAGTGGCGGCCCTAGCTACATTTTTAGGTGTGAAATCTCAAAGTGGCACCTCTATTAATTCAAAATCTTAGTGTTCCTATACCATGCTGCAGTGATTATAAATGGTGTTAGATATATCTAACAAATAAATATTTAAGGTGTATTTGACCAGCAAGCAGTCTTTCGTGGTTGAAATAGCAATTGTTCTGCTCATCCGCGTTAAAAAATGTTGTCCATCCCGCTTGTATCACTAATTTGTTATTAATGCAAATGAAGATGAAATGCTCGTCTCTGTTTCACAAATTCCAAAATTTTTTTAGCTATTGGCCAGGCAAACATTGTAAATATGAAATCAAATTCCTCTATGTAGCTACTGTATAATCGCTGATGATGTAACTGAGTCGTTTGTTTCTTTATGAAGATTCACAAGGACATCGCGAAGTGAAGTGTATTTAAAGCGAACAGCAGCAAGGCTAGAAACTCGACACTCCCAAGTTTTATAAACCTTTTTTGAACGATAATTCATAAAGATGTCACTTCCCATAGCTTTGTTGATCAAGAGAAACAAAGTCTTTATGGAAATCCAAATAAAGAGACCAAATTCACGGAAGGTTTGGCTGCATCGGCTATCACTAAATTTAAACTGTGACAACCATGTGTCACTTCAATTGACTTCAATGCACCTAAATTATGATAAATTTTCCACCCTTAGAGCTGTAATATTATCTTCAAATTTAAATGGGACCAACCTTGAGCTTAAGATATTCCACGTATACACTTTTTTATCGTGTGGAAACCCCTACTGGTCATCACCTCACCGGAACCGTGCGGTGGGAGAGTGCTTGTCCTCTCCCGTTCCCGTTCCGCCGCCTCTTTAGCCAACATCACCTCCACGCAAAACGAGATGGTAGAATCCCACGCACTCTCGATTTGGACGATGGAACTACGACTAGAAACCATGGTTCTGACCATAGTTTCTAGCGAAAAGCTTCCCACACCAATAGCCGTCGTGAGGTCGTATCGCTGCTGTGTGTGAAAACCCCCTTGGGCCGTCACTCCACCGGGGTTTTCGGTGGGGTGGTGTGTCGGAATCGAAGCGACTAAAAACCACATGGTGTGCCGTACTGCGCCTAAAATAGGAAGGATCTGGACCCCTCCTAGCACCTCGTCGCAAAAGCGCGGGCACCACCTTTGGGTAAACATCTCAATTAGGTGACATCCAGGCACACGTGGACGTCACCTAGCGGCTGACCACTATAGCGTCCGACCTGTCCACCCGCGGCCACACTCAAGGTGGCATGAGGTGCTGGTAAGCGCGTCTCCACCGCCCGGTTCTTCGGCGGCAAATTAGGTCCGAGTGGAGATCGTTCTTCCGCACCCGTTCCGCCTCCCCTTCTGCGAGCTGACTTCCTCACGGAGAGTTGCAACTGCGCAGTATCCTCTTATGACTCTGACGGACATCGCCGCTGCGGACGCCCAGCGCCGGCCTTAGGGGGGGGGGGGGGTTTGGGGGGTCAAAACCAAGCGCTGCTTAGGGGCGCTATGACGCCAGGGGAGAAATCATTTTTTCAAATTGTATTCGAGAGATTAAAGTAAATTTTTCAAGTTTTCTTAGCAAACTTAATAAAAATGTATTCAATTGTATGACGAATACTTCGTTATCAAAGAAAATACAACCATCTAAAATGTTAAATTATCGTATAATAGCACGTGCATGCATATATATGTATAATACCCTAAAATTTGCCTAAGGGCACCACATGTACTATATAAAGCCGGCACTGCTGACGCCACAGTATCGCAGATTACGGGTCGTCAAGGACTCCGACCATATTGAGGCGCCATGTAAGCCCAAAAAAACTGTCAAATTGTTAATCTCATTGGTAGAAGTCGATTTTAAGTAGGTTTAAAAATTATGTTTCATTTTTTATTTTTATTTCTCGCTTTTGAGTGGGTCGGTTTGTAGTTTGTCCAATTTTCAATAGCCTGGTGTGTAGTAAACTGCCAATCCCCTTTAACAAAATATTGTTTTTCGCGTACTTCAACTTCTTCATTTGTGTCACATCAGTACAATCCAGTATGATAGAGGAGAAGTATAAATAACTAACCTGCCCCTATCGCCAATGCCCAAACGATCGTCGGTTAATAAAGATTATAGTAACGACGCGGTGACTGACCCTGGTGGTAATTTTTCGGTTGATTTAGGCGCCCCACGCATGACGGCACCCGGTGCGGCCGCACCGCTCTCAACGCCCTAGGGCCGCCCCTGTTCATGTACGCAATTTAATATAAATAGTGGTTTAGTCACAACTCTAGTACAAACCTGATAACTTCTGGTTCTAAAAAATCTGGTTAATTTATATTCCGAATGTGGAAGAAATTTTCTCTAGTTCAAATTATAGTATAAGTCAGAGTCCGAGGGGCCCCCTGAGCTCGGGGGCACTGCCCCGTCTAGCCCTACGGTAGCTACGCCACTGCAGCCATATGAATATAGGTTTGATAAACAGAACTTGACGAGAGGTCTAGAAATGGAAGTCTTGTAAATATTTTATTTTTTTGACACGTATCTTCGATGCGGGGCGCGTATTAGTTACCATGTAATATCTGGATGAGGTGCATAGCTCACATGCTGTATTAATTAATTATTTAAAAACTACATCGTTTCCTTCGTGAGAAGCCAATCACCAAGAATACTTTACTAAAACGCCATCTATTGACAGTAAAAACATTCAGTAATTCTTCACGCAACAAACGTAAGTGTAGATGACGTAACGGGTTCTATTTTTGTATTACAAGCCCTTTTGGTTGTGTTTTTAGGTGCAACATGACTCATGCCTCGAGCACGGAGCACCACGGAGCGACGATAACCACGGTGCATATAATTCATTGCTTTGTCCAGTGCAAAATAGCACGATACAAAAATAAAATTACCCATATGTCAATTAAATACCTACACACTCCTTCGATACCAGCCGTTCTGCAGTATATACTTTGCTTGCTTTACTCTAATTGCTGCGGGCCCCCCGCCCAATGGGGAGTCCCCGCCTGAGCGTATTTTTTTAAAGTTAAACTTATTATTACTTGGTATATTATTTTTCATCAGAATTATTCTAAATTACCATGCCAATGAACTCTGGCTGTACTTGCTAGCGCCCTACAGGCGCAATCGTTTCTTGATCATAGGAACCGGGCATAAGAGATGTTTCTGAATAATATACTTAAAATTACCATCAATTACCATTATTAGAAACAATGACGTTTAACTTCGTCTTGATCGAAAGAGACTAAGGATAAACAAAACCTACTTAGTATTTTTTTACATAAAGAGTTAACTGTAAAAAAAGACAATTTGTAACTTTTTAAATTTTCGTTCATCGATATTTTTTGAACTAGTCCACAGATTATGACTTGTGAAGTGTGTGGGTGTGTGAAGTGGCATTCAACGCAGTATTTTAACCTCAGAATCAAATTAATTCAATTGTAAGTTGTACTTACATAAAAATTATCGCAATCGATTCAGTACTTTTGGCGTGAAAGAGTAACAAACATCCATACATCCATACTCACTAACTTTCACGTTTATAATATTAGTAGGATATATAAATATTTTAACTGGCGGTTGTTTTGGGGTCTAGGGATCATAATTAGACCTCCTGTGAAGAATTTTTTGGAAAACTCGCCAACTGGTACAAAACCAATAGGTAGACTTTCTTTGAAATCTACCTAAAAACGAACTTCATCGGTCCATTCGTTTGGGAGCTACGTTGCCATAGACAGACCCACGGACACGTCAAAAATATATTATAACACCAACAAAAAGAGGTACTCAAAATGTTTGCAGCATATTGACGTGAATAAAACCAGCGGACCAGACGGCATTCCCACAGTGGTTCTGAGGCGCTGCGCAGCCGAGGTGTCTCCTGTTCTGACACGCCTCTATCAGCTCTTATTAGAAACTGACGAGATCCCAACATCCTGGAAGCTTGCTTGCAACATTCAACCTGTAACCAAAAAGCGAAGCCGTGTAGACCTAGCCAATTATCGATTCGTTGCAATCATATCCATAATATGCAAGATTATGGAGAGTGTATTGGAAAATCTTCTCCTGGCGCACCTACAAACCAACGAGCTCCTTAGTGACAATATGGTTTTCGCAGACGACGTCCGAACTCGGAACTTCTGATATACCCCATCCATCTATCTAATGGAGCGAGGCCTTGGAAGGTCATGGCGAAGCAATAGCCGTATCCTTGGATTTATCTGAGACGGGATCTGGAATGAGGCTCTTGTTTCCAGGGTATGGCATACCAATTGGACTCTGCGACTGGATATGTAATTTTTTGAGGGAACGGTCGATTCGGGTCGTCTAAGATGACTGCTCTTCCTACCAAATGGCCATCAATACTGGGGACCTCAGGGATCTGTTCTCTCTGCAACCTTTTTTCCTGCTCCATATTAATGACCTTCTAACCCTCACCTGGCATTGAGGGCTGCGCCCATGACAGCACCATCGTAGATAGATATATGTCCAATGAGCGAGTTAGTTCACATAAAATCCAGTCTTTGAGGCTCAGTAGACAAGAGACATATGACTTTGCAGCGGCTGTCCAATTAGGGTGACGCCAATCTTGTTAATTTTAACACTTCCAAAACATAGGCGTGTCTCTGCGAAAAAGAGTACTTACATACACCCACTTTCGAAGGTGTATCCATACCCATTATTGACCATCTAGGGCTTTTGGGCATCATCATTACGTCCAAATTTAACTTCGATTAATAACCGACAATGGAGCAAATTTTTTGGTAATTAATTAACGGAATGTTTTAATTAATGAGACACCTCAACGATCCAAATCGGTCAATCGGTTCGAAAGTCATAGATTACTAGCTGCGCCCCGCGGTTTCACCCGCGTAAGTCCCGATGCCGTGGGAATACCGGGATAAAAGTAGCTTATGTGTTAATCCAGGCATCCATCCATCTACATACTATGTTTCATCGCTATCAGTTCAATAGTTTTTGCGTGAAAGAGCAACAAACATTCATACATCGTCACAAACTTTCACGTTTATAATATAAGCAGGATTTACATACGAACGTACATACGTACGTATGTACATACACACATACATATATTTAGTAGAATCGGACCGAAACCAATAACTTCCCTATATTTTGAAAATCTTCAATTTCTTAGAGGGAAGTTAAGAAAACAAAATTATTTACAATGAAATATTTCCCTACTCTAGTCTACTAGGATAAGTTTTAAAACTGTTAATTATTTATTAAATTTAATTGAAACTTGATAGCAAATTAGCGAGGTCTCCTAGGTTCAATCCTAGGCTATTCCAGTTCACAGTATTTTAAATATTTAAAAAAAATTTAATCAAATATTTTCAGAAGTGTATCCTGATTATTTAAAAGCATTATATGCTGATTGACAGAAACTGTTATAAATAATATTTTATTAGTTAATAGTTCAAAGTGTAGAAGCAGATGCACTTCCCTGAAAATAATTCTGCCGGCGCCCATGCAAATATATATCGCTGTTTATATTAAAATAGTAGTTTTACATAATGCAAGATGTTAAAGTTAACCATTTTATTATTATTGATTACCAGGTTGCTATTGCGTAGAAGTATTGATTTCAGTTTTAGCAATCCCGACGGAGGCTGATGATTTTATTCAAGACGCTCGCTGGGGGCACAAAAGAACGTTAAGCATTAAAAATTAAAGACGTTTTGCTTTATATTTAATACTAGCCAGACTTCGCTGAGATTTATCATTCGCTCGCTTTATAACCGACGAAAAAAAAGGAGGTTCTCAATTCGACCGTATCTATATATATTATATACCTTTTTTATATATGTTCAGCCCTCTCTCCATTATTTGTAAACGAATTTTGATTATTCTTTTTTTGTTAGATACGGTATACCTCAAGGGTGGTCCCATGTCACGGAATCTTCGTCAGGATCTGATGATGGGATCCTGATAAAATTGAGAGAAACCCTCAAAAATTGTGGGAACAAATAGTGTTGTGTTTACTTTTCTTTCATTTATCAGGTATTTGCATTTAGAAATCATCATGTACCTAAGCTGATGATAAAAAACAATCATAAAATAAAAATCTTTTTAACAAACAATTAAACCGATGAAACTAAAAAGAAAAAAAATTAATAAATCTTTTAAGTCTTAAGTATTGAGTTTATTTACTTAAACTATCAAATTTTATATAAACTTATTTTGAGTCGCGCAAAATAATAAAATAATTAATTACCTACGTAGAGCCATGTCCACTTCTACGTAGGTACTTATAAAAATTTGATAATTAATCAGTTTGTTATTTGGCGTCGACTCAAAATGAGTTGGTTTATTTATTTTTGCTTTTTAGTTTTTTTGGTCGGTTTAATTTTTGTTAAAAAGATTTATTGAAGTTTGTTGAAGTAAAAAATTCTTTAGGCACGTTGTGCACTTTTGCTATGGGGAAAAAGCACTGAACTCGCGTGACCGTCACGATAAGATACATTTATAAATTCTATATAGAGGGAGCTAATCTAAACATTGAGTTCTGTCAAGTCCTTATTAATTAATCTTTAAAAGTGGAAGGGTTATCTTTACTTTAATAAGCTTGTGAACTAAATACGTAGTGACAAAATATCTAGGAATACCAGAATGTATGTACTTTCTGTTAATTAATGGTATTGACGTACGTGTATAGTAAGAACATTACATGCAACATGACATGACATGTTATTGTCGTTTTAAGTTTTCACTTCTGTCGGCAATCCCATGACTGCCTTTTTTTTCGTATAGTAACTTCATGTTAAAATTTCAAGTCATTGCAGCGACTTCATTTTTAGTGTCATAATTAGAGATCGGATAATCGGATGCATATTTACCTAAAGTTATTTTTTGGATAACAAATTATGGAAGCGGCTTCTAAGTATATTTTTATTTACGAATGCAGTTGTATTGTCGCGTCGCTACTTGCGCACAAGCAAGTATAATATGCCGTCTCACCGTATCATTCTGTCCGTAATCGGATTATCATTCTGTCCATAAAAGTAAGTCCTGCTTTTCAAAATACACCCTTGCACGGAACAGAATTAGGGGATGACGGCCCAGAGCGCAACGCTCGCGGCATACGTCACACGAACAGTTCGTTATTCGTTCCACCATTCAATACCGCTCCGGTCGCTCCTTCAATCCGCGTGATCGTTCCGAAGAACTGTGGAACTGGAACTATTAGGTTGAGCGAGTCGGAAAGAACTGACATGGTTCCGACTGCGGACATAGTTCCAGGAACTATTACGCTCCGGAACTACACATGTCTAAGTACCACCCTTCGCGTCATTACTGGGCAATGGATCGCTGTCCAGAGCATCCCCTTCATTAGGGTACCAGGTGAGAGGTACCTGGAGGTGGAACCGGAAGGAGCCAGGAAGAACTGGTGGTGCAGACGGTACAGCGTCACTGGTGGGCGGTAACATCCGGAGGACGATGCGAGGGAGGAACAGCAGCAGTTCGTGGACGAGCAAGCAGAGGGCGCCACTAGTGTGGTGCAAGGCAGCGCGCTACTTGACATAGTCAGTATCAGTGAGTGCAATAAGTGAAAAAATCGTGAGTACTTTCAACATTATTATAACAGGAAGAATCTAATTTGAGTCGTTCTTGTGTTGGACTTTTAAGTGTTAAGAAAAAGTGGTTCAGAGTCAGACGGGTAACCTACGCCCGATTTGTTTATGAAATTAAACTATTTAAAAGACTTGTAAAAATTTAACCAATATCTTTGGGTTGGATTCAATATATCTTTGGAACAGGTGCAAGAAGATTGTTATTAATGGACATTAAGTTTAGCATAATTATATTCTTCCACTCTTTATTGTTTGAGTTGGTTAACATTGATAGTGTTGTAGTTTGAGAATTATTGTTTTTGTATTATTTTCAATTTTCTGTGTGATTGTGTGTTGTATAACCGGTGTTCAAAATGGATCTTTATAGTGATATCCAAGAAGACGTAAAAACTAAAATTGAAAAAGCTTTGTCTAATTTTAAAAAATGCCAAAAAGATCGTCTTACAGTATCGTATTTTGAAACACGCTTAGAAAGTTTAGAACAGTTATGGCAACTTTTCTATAATACACATGTTAAAATTATAAGCGAAATTAAAAAGCCAGAATTATATACTTCCAAGTATTATAAGGATGGGGTTTATGATGTGGTGGAAGAACTATATATTCATTTTAAAAGTACTCTTAAAGAACTAATTAGAAAAGGTAACGTTAATGACCCTAGCCCGGGACCTAGCACCAAAGAATGTAGTAATTTTCGTTTACCAGAAGTAAAAATACCAATGTTTTCTGGTAAATATCATGAGTGGTCAACCTTTCGAGACTTGTTCGTACGATTGATACACAACAATAGTAGGTTAGATGATGCACAGAAATTGTATTATCTTAAAGGATATTTAACCAGGGACGCGGAACTCTTATTATGAAATGTAAATGTGACATCGGAAAATTATAGTACAAGTTGGGAAAAATTAGAGTCCATGTATAATAATAAAAGATTTTTGGCAAACGGAATTGTAAAACGATTAGTATCTCAAAGGCCGTTAACTGGAGAGTCCGCAATAGAAATTAAAAAACTTATCAGTACAACCACCGATTGTTTGGAGGCAATAAAAAACCTAAAGATAGATCTTGCATCATTTTTAACCATACATATAGTGACTGAGAAATTAGACAAGGCTACTAGAAAGGCCTGGGAATTAAAGATAGCATCAGATCCAAAGGATGAACTTCCTACTTTTGATCAACTTAAGGAATTGCTGGTAAATCGATATCGGGGTTTAGAAAATATAGAACCTAAGGTGGTCACGGACACGTGATTAAAGATAAAAAGGTGTCTTGTGCATTTTGTGAAGGTGAGCATAGGATAAGTTCATGTCAAAAATTTATTAAAGAAAGTAATGGAAACCGACGGCAGTTTGTTCAACAGAATAACTTATGTTTTAATTACTTGCTTAGCAACCACACTGCCAGGTACTGTAAGAACACTCTCAAGTGCCAGGTGTGCAAACGCCGCGACCATTCTTTGTTACACCCTACGGGTGTTATAGGGTCGGAAGTTGGTGAGGGTAGTAGTGCAGCTCGCGCGGAAACCTCATCGGTGAATTTTGGGGAAATTGGGGTCTCCAATCAATCGGCAGTGTCCGACAAACCATTAGTCTCATGGCAACTGTATTATTAACTACAGCCTTAGTAAAGGCTGAGTCGAAGATTGGGACTTACCATGTGGTTAGAGCTTTACTGGATCAGGGATCCCAGGGTTCTTTTGTCACAGAATCCATGGTCCAGTATCTGGGTTTGAATAAAATACCGTCAAAAAATACGGTGTTAGGTGTGGGTGGAGATAAAGGTACAACTTCGACATCTATTGTAGCGATCAAGCTTCGATCAAGAGTAAATCCGTCTTTTCAAATAAAGGTCAATGCCTATGTGCTGAAATCTGTAACAGCCCTTCTCCCGTCTTCGAAGGTAGCTAGGATAGAATGGACAGGCTTGAGCGACTATGATTTGGCTGATCCAGATTATTTCAGGCCTAATAAAATTGATGTTTTATTAAGTGCTGAAGTATACAGCCAAGTCATACAGCACGTTGTTAAGAAGAATGTGAGCGACTCTCTTAGCCCAGGAAACCACTTTAGGTTGGATATTATCGGGTGCTTATGAAGTTGACCAAGGTATAAGTTCTCACTCAAAAATTACCGTGATGCATACCAGTGTCCAAGATGATGAATTATTGAGAAAATTCTGGGAGTTAGAGGAACCATCTGGAACAAAAAGGATGCTAACGGAGGAGGCACTAAATGTGAAGAGTTGTTTACATCGTCGACACGTAGAAATGAAGACGGTAGATATATAGTAAGGTTGCCGCTACGGGATACAAGCCTGATGGATGTGTCCGGTGAATCCAAAGGGATAGCTGAAAGAAGACTTAAAGGGTTAGAAGCAAGGTTAGCAAAAAATAATAAATTTAAAGGCGAATATTTAAGAGTTTTACAAGAATATTTAAGGCTTACTCATATGATAAAAGTAACAGAGCAAGAAAAGAATAATAAAAGGAGTGTTTACTTACCTCATCACGCGGTCATCCGTGAGGATAAAGACACAACTAAAGTACGTGTTGTGTTCGATGCATCCTGTAAGCGAAGCAACGGGAGATCGCTTAACGACGATCTAATGGTAGGTCCGTCTTTGCAAGATGAGCTTCGTCATATTATCATGCGATGGAGGCCATATAAGATTTGTATAGTGGCGGATATTATAAAGATGTATCGGCGAGTTTTAGTGAATAGGCAAGATACTCCATTGCAACGTATCCTATGGCGGGATAGCCCTGAAAGTGAAATCACAGAGTTTGAATTGCTAACAGTTACCTTCGGCACCGCCTCAGCACCATACTTAGCTGTTCGGGCATTACAACAGCTAGCGGTTGCTGAGTGCAGGGAGCGTCCGGACACGGCTAAAATAATTTCAAACGATTTTTATATGGACGATTTGATGTCTGGAGCTGAAACAAAGGAAGAAGCGTTCAAAATTTACACGGAGTTAACCAAAGTGCTAGCCAAGGGCGGATTTCAGTTTCAAAAATGGAAAAGTAATAGTCAGGAATTCATAGATAGAATTAGAAATGGAAAGGATGACACGTTACAGATAAAAATAGATAAAGTTACAAAAAATTTAGGACTTACATGGAATTCCCACGACGATTGCTTCTAATATTCTCTGGATCTCAAGCCTATAGATAAACCTGTAACAAAAAGAAAAATTATCTCGGATATAGCAAGATTATTCGATCCATTGGGGTGGCTAGCACCAAGCATAATCTTAACAAAAATATTAATACAAAAGCTGTGGTTAGCAGGGTTACAATGGGATGAAGAAGTTCCAAACAACCTAGTAAGGGAATGGCTTACTTACCGTCAATCCTTAGTTTCATTAGTTGACATAAAAATACCACGGTGGTTGCACACGGGCAATAAAATAAAACGAGAGTTATGTGGGTTTGCGAATGCCTCTAAGGTAGCATATGCGGCAGTCGTATACCTTAGAGTCATTGACGAGATGGGGTATATTCACATTTCTTTAGTGTCTTCCAAAACGAAAGTCGCTCCTATAAAGCAAGTTTCAATTCCTAGGCTCGAATTAATTGGAAGAATTAAAAAACAATAAGTCAGGGAAGAAAAACTCAAAATTAAATTCATTAAATATATTTTTAGATCCTAAGGGAATAATTAGAGTAGGAGGTAGGCTTGAGATGTCTCAGTTAGAGTATGAAAGAGTGCATCCCATCCTGTTACCAAAGGAATCTTTTCTAACTAAGCTTTTGATCGCATGAGAAAACGATGCACGTGTGTCCGCAATTAATGATAACATACTTACGGTCGAAGTATTGGATCATGGGAGTCAAGACATTGGCAAAGGGGTATGTAAGGAACTGTGTAAGATGTATACGATATTCAGCTAAAGTAAGGAACCAACTTATGGGACAGTTACCATCCTCTCGATTAACACCTGGCAAACCTTTTCTACGTAGCGGGGTAGATTATGCAGGCCCTATAAATATTAGAATGTCGAAGGGTCGCGGTAATAAGTCCTATAAGGGCTATATAGCCGTGATTGTATGTATGGCCACACGAGCGTTGCATTTGGAAGTCGTAAGCGCCTTAAGCACAAAGGGTTTTTTGGCCGCTTTCAAACGATTCGTGGCTAGGCGTGGTCGATGTGCGGAACTACACAGCGACAATGGGACAAATTTTGTAGGGGCTGCGCGCGCGTTACTTCAATTACTTAATGAAGAGAAATCAGCATGTAATCCCGAATTAGCAGAGGAATTAGGAAACAATGGAACGGCTTGGCATTTTATTCCCCCTCAGTCTCCCAATTTTGGAGGTCTGTGGGAAGCCGGAGTAAGATCCACCAAACATCACCTCAAAAGAGTGATTGGCAATTCGACTCTTACCTTTGAGGAGATTACCACGGTATTAGCTCAAATTGAGGCAGGCCTTAACTCGAGACCGTTGTGTTACGTTGAAGATCAAGATAAATTAACCATTTTGACACCAGGTCATTTTCTGGTAGGGGAGCCATTGGTTGTACCGCCTGATTTAAATTATGAGAAGAGTAATATTTGTAGCTTGAAGCGATGGCAACTGCAACAGCGAATGATGCAGGATTTTTGGCGACGATGGTCGCACGACTATATTCACCGATTTTTGCAACGTCATAAATGGCAACACAAAATTCCGGAGCCTTCTATTGGTGATGTGGTTTTAGTAAAGAAGGATAATATGCCCCCAGGCAGGTGGTTGTTAGGGAGAATAGAAATAAAACACCCTGGATCTGATAGTATTACACGTGTAGTTACGTTACGAACACAACAGTCTATGATAAAGAGACCTACATCTAAATTATGTGTATTACCTGTGACCAATGCATTGTAAGGATTGGTTTATTTGTACAAACATGTGAAACTAAAGAGTTTTATCATGCAAGGTTCTATTGTTACTACTTGATTAAGTATTAATTAGTGAAATTCAATTGTCAGCGGTAGTTTCTTGCATTTATTATTTATCATAAGATTGTACTAAACATAGTTTTAACAGTTTACTTGTTGTCTTATTATTACTGCTTTTCGAAGTAATCTCCATTACATTTTAAACTTTTTTCATTCGGTCAAACCATTTTTGAAAACATGAGGACCATTGGTCTAAGGCTGAGGTCGGCAACCTTTTGAGTCACAAGAGTGAAAATAACAATTTACAAAATTTCAAAGTTTTTAAAGAGCCAGTTGCTCGTCGTAAAAAGTAGTTGACCTTTTTCTTTTTGATTAAAATGTTGTTCGCCGTAAAAAGAATTGGATAACTTTTTTTTTTAGATAAAATGTGAATCAAAATGTTTAAAATGTTGTTAATAAATTCTATTTGCGTATGGAACTAAAGAGCCACAACTTCACATCCAAAGAGCCGCATGTGGCGCGCGAGCCGCAGGTTGCCGACCCCTGGTCTAATGCTTGAAACCTATCACGGCCTCATCCGGCCCCGTAAATGTATACCTCTCATGAAATCTTTAAGTTTTGGGAAAATAAAGAAATCGCAAGGTGCCAGGTCTGGACTATACGTACGGGATGGGTCACTAGCTCTACCTTTTCAGGAGCCAAAAATGACTGTTTTGTTCGCGGTGTGCGCCGAAGCATTCTCTTGAACTTCTTGGTCGTTTTTCCCTAACTTTTTCAAAGACACTGGGCAATCAAATGGTGGTGTACCACTTAGCATTAACTGTCTTTTGTTCTTCAAGTGGGATCGTGCAGACAGAACCCGTCTGGGAGAAAAAAAAACGCAATAATTTTTTTGCCTACATTTCTCGCCTGCCTCAATTTTATACGGAAGACTGTTGCTTTCTTTTCGTCATATAACAATATATCCATGTTTCATCTCCTATCACAATGTCATACACAGCATTTGATCGCCCGACATCGTACTTTAACAACGTTTTTTTACACCAATCAACACGAGTCCGTTTTTGTTCTAGGGTGAGTTCGTGAGGAATCCAGAAGCAACAAAGTTTTCTAACTTTTAATTGTTGATGTAAGATTTTTTCTGAATTTCTCTGATAGTGGCCACATTTTTCTCAGTGATCCCAGTTGAGGGCCGACCTTCACGAATTTCATCATGGAGAGAAAAACGGATCAAATTCTGCGTACCAACGCGTTACGATGCTCAAATGAGGTGCTTCCCTCCCAAAAGTTTTTGAAGACGAGCAGTCTTGCGGAGTCAGTGAACTTTTAAAATCATAAAAAATTATCGCCCTAAAATCTTTTCGCGTTAATTCCATTTTTGTTACGGACGACGAACTTCAACTTTTCAACAAACACAATTGAATAATTGATTTAGTTTCTTATGTTTAAAAAAATATACCATTCGAAATTAAAACATTTAGGAGCGGCCAGGAAGCGCAAACCTTTCAGTGTGCCCTGAAAAGGCTTTCAATATTTTAATTGAACCTGAGAAACTGAAAATAATTAAATCAAATAGAGAGCGGCTGATTCCTATAGTAAAGACAATCATACTATTTGATCGAGAAAATACACCGTTTAGAGACCACCGAGATGATGGTACATTGAGTGAAATGAAATCGGCCAAGGTAAATTTCGAGTACTTTTGAAATTTTGTATTGATGCAGGTGATTCATCTCTCCAAAAGCATTTAGAGACAGCGCCAAAAATGCTACATATCTGGGCAAAACAACCCAGAATCAGCTTATTGATTGTTGCCATTCTGTTATTATGAAAAAGGTTCTCAACAATGCCAAGGAAGCTAAATATTATGCTGTCCTTGCCCATGAAACAACTGATGCCAGTGGTACAGAACAACTCAGTATATGTATCGGGTATTTGGATATACAGAAGAGTACAATTCAGGAAGAGTTCGTATGCAGGAAGCCTACGAACTCTTCCTGAATTGTGTAAGACAGACAGACTTGTCTAGACAGGTTAACCGGTTTGGCTGCCACGTATATTCACCGAGATATCTCTGGTAGTGGTAGGTTGAAACCTAACGAAGTCTTTGAGGAATTTGGGTATTCGAGGAGGCTCATAAATGCGTTAAGCATCTTTCCCCCCTCCTCTTCTCCCACCTTAAAGATCGGCAACGCACTTGTGACTTTTGAGTTACAGGTGCCCATGGCCGGCGGTAGTCATTTACCATCAGGTGACCCGTCTGCTCGTTTGCCCCTATAAAAAAAAAACAAATTAAAATGTTGTGTGCCTTTTAAGTATTTACTTTGCCAAAAATCTACCCTCATTGGGGTCAAGCCCCTTCCAAATGTCAATCCTGGATCCGCCACTGTCATAATGTGTGATTATTAGAGCAATAATTACTATAGAGGGAACATTTTAAGTAAGAGCACAAAACATGTCATCGATTATTGCTCTTAGGTGATTACCGTACTAAGAAAGAGTTTCAAAAAGTATGCCGTACATTGCCTGGGGTGCTTGGCTAGAAAACCTCCTCACTATGCTCCCTGGGTAGAGCTCAAAATCCTACACTTAAAAAATATTCTTCACTCAACTCTTATCTAAAAAAACATCTTACACTGTCTACTCCCCTAACCAACAGTCCTAATTATGCTTATTTGCTACTATAGGGAATGCACAAAAATGTATTATGTTGCAAATAATATACTTACGTGTTGCAGTACGCGTTCAAATGATCATTTAACGACGGTGCAGTATATACCAATAAAAAGGTTTCCTTACTTTTTAATCAGGATTACTTACCGACATTTCTATAGAAATTCATATAGACCACTGACCTCTATTATCTTGTATAATAGAGGTCAGTGATATAGACAAAGATTTTTTCATCTGTGGGTGTATATTTTCTTTTCTATACACGACAAAACAAAGAGTATACAAACACTTGCGACAAAGTGGCTAGACAAGACAGCGTTGATCCAAAGCCATTTGTTAATGTCTTTGAACAGATATTGATTACGTTTCTGTAACTTTTCTATGACCAAATTCTCCGTAATTTATTTTGCAAAAATTTATACGTTTTTAGATTGCTATGAAATAACATTCGTTTGTTACCCTAGAACATATGGGTGCATACACTTTAGGTAAACTGTTTGAGCTCGCTAGGCTTTATCCGGATTTGAAATCCAGGCGACCTACATAGCTGTTACATCGCAATATAAACGGGCCGGCCGCGCGTACCTAGTTATCTAGGTAACGTCCACGTCTCTACATACAAACACGTGAGCAATCAATAAAATACTATATAGCCGGTCATGTACTGCCGATGCCTACATACGCGCACGGAGCGTCGGGTGGCGGGGACTATGGAAACGAATGGAGTTGATTTTACAGCTATTGGGTTTTATCCAATCTTTCTTTGTTATAGATACGGCAACATAAAGTTTATTAAATTCAATACGAATACAGTTTATCAGTCACGGTAAACTATTAAATACTTTTAGGTACCTACATTTTACTTTAATATGCTTATTTATCATCAATTTGAATGTCGTGCAAATTAGCTGAAGATGAAAAGATAAATATTTTTGTATAAATAATACTACAATACTTTTGAAAATATATCTCATTGAATATGCACTAAGTTATTGAACCCCGTTTAAAAATATTTATGCTTTTAAAAGTAAACAATAATTTGTACGTATTTGTAGTCGTAAGCAAAGGACACGTGTAACAGACAAACTCTTTATATTTATCATAAATATAAGTTGGAAATATTTTATATCGGCGTACTTGTTCATAATATTTATTTATTTCTGTTAATAACTAAAATTTGTTCAATGGAGTTGAATATCCCGGTGAAGAACCTAATTATCGATTGTAATATCGATTATTTACCATAGATCTACGTAAACTCTGTTTCTCTATTCTTCCCAGCTGTCAATGACATTTCGACGTTCGAAACGTATTTTTACGAAATGTATTTTGTCTAATTAATTTAGTCTAATCCTAACTTATATAATTTATTTCAGTAAAAATACCAAAGTTATGCATTTATAGAACCATGGGCGCTAACTTTATTCTGTAATACTGAGTGGAATATTGAAATGTCACATAATTTATAACAAAAATGGTATCTACTTTGAATTTAAACGAAAAGTATAATAGAGGTGCGTGCGTCATATTTTCAATGTGACCTATTTTATATGAAACTGAATATATCGAGTTTTGTATTATTATTGGTGTGTTACAGTAAGAAGAAATTTCTGTTTTTATTTGGATATTCAAGACCATGGTCTCGCCCGGTCTCTATCGCGCAGGATTCAAGACATGGGCTTGGTAAGTAATTAAGGTTTTTACCGCCAAAAC
Source organism: Callimorpha dominula (assembly GCA_949752705.1). Taxonomy (NCBI): domain Eukaryota; kingdom Metazoa; phylum Arthropoda; class Insecta; order Lepidoptera; family Erebidae; genus Callimorpha; species Callimorpha dominula. The sequence goes on along the minus strand of OX457000.1, from coordinate 2,187,022 downwards.
TCCTATTCCCTCCCATAATAGCTAACACAACTATATTCTGTACATACGTTGTCACATATTTGTTGGTTAGACGGAAAAAAAGTATGACCAAAACAAGTATAACAGTAATTCTGGTTGTATCTGGCATAAATTAGGTAAACTACATTTTGTCATGTTATCAACGTTCTGTTCTATGACATTAGAGTTGTCAAAAATCAAGTATCTAATTAATTGCAATTTTTAGATAAACAAAAACCATTTTTTTGTGCAAAAAAACTTAATTCTTTTATGTTTTGTTAATTTTACGTATACCATATAAGATGAATAGTTTTTGTATTTGTCTTAGTGGAGTATTTTTTTAAAAGATATTAAAAGTAATGACTAACTAGTATTTCTGTATGAGTTGGAACGTAATTTTCATGAACCAATGAGAAGTAGTGCCCCTTCCACTTGATTACACCGCGAACGCCCCCAGTGACCAAAACATTAACTATCGTGAAATATCTCCATCTTGTGTGACAGATTTGTGTTTGTTGTTACTTTTTCGATTTTATTTATCAATTGTGTACGAATAACATTTAAAAGTGTATTAAACGTTGCATTATTAACCCAAAATTATTTGGTACAATAAGTATGTTAGACACTTTGAACGTATTTTTCAATAAGAGGTAAACCTGTGAGTGACGAACATAGTGGTCGTCTCAGTGTCTAGTATATAGTTACTTATTTTTGTGATAAGCGGAGTGCGGGGGCCTCGCGGACGGCTTTTGTGTAAGTATATACAATGTATATTACGCTCATGTGTATACCGACACAGCGATCATGTCAGAATTGTTTAGAAAACAGTTGTAGATCCTAGTGAAGCACGTAGCTTGCGTTCAATTTTAGGTCATCTTTTGTACGGTCGCGTTAGAGCTACCGCCGCAAGGCGAAAATGCAGCGGCCCGAGGCCGCGCGGCGCGCTCTCTCGCGCTGCGTTGCACTACATCCATTTTAAAAGTCGTTTGAAATATAGTTTCCTTCGGGTTACGCGTGTGCCTGCTTAATTTTTGACAGTTGATATTGCTTTTGTGTACTCAGGGGTATGTGAATCTTAAGTATTATGTCTTAAGGGTGAGTTTAGTATGTGGAATTGTGAGGTGTTATTTTTTTGCGCGGGACGGTTGGCGCGAGTCGTGGAGGGTCGGCGTCGGCTTGCTATGCCGACCGTATTTCAAGGAAAACTCATGTGTGTTCCGGTACGTCGATAATTCGCAGCTCGCGCTCATAGTCGCCCCGTTACTTTGTACCGTCGGCAAGCATCGCTCAATAACATATTCCGAGAATGCCCTCTGACCAAACTGTCGCGTTCGCGTCGAGTAGGCAGCTGTTGCGACACATACATTACGCGTATTAGGTCAGTCTGGTGTAATGCTGACTTTCACACAAAGCTTTACTGAACCTTAACACAACAATACTATTTGCTGACACTAGAATTCCAATAAGAGTTGCCAGAAAATATGTTACAAGTACCTGTGTTAATATTTGAACTGGCAACTGAAATTATACTTGTTGTACAAAGAGTTTCTTGTTATCAGTAGTTGAGGTTTTACTCACATGCAAATTAGATATAATATCAATAGTTTCTTGGTTTGTTATTGTATAACTTTGTTTTAAGAATGATGAAATATGAAGTGCTTAAGGTGAACAAATTAGCATGTCTAAAGATCACCACATAGTAACAATAATGCAATGACATACAAACACTTACCCACAACTCTGTTAAATGCTTGGTTATCATATATCTGTAGACTAAAACGCAACTGGTTTTCTAAATACTTATACATTTGTTGATTAGCAAAATATTATTTGATTGAACATCAAAAAAAGTGATTAGTTTTGTTTCACAAAATGTTAATAAAACACGAATGAAAGTTGAAACTTAATGCTGAATCGTAACCTATAAATAAAATACTGTACACATGTAAATGTGTATTTATACTCATTATATACATATGAAGGTGTCACTTGAATTTTTGTCACCTTTTTAAGACTTTCCCACTGAATTTCTTATAAAATAATTTAGCACAGAACTGGTCCAATACTTTGACAAAACCTTAGGCTATTTCATCATAAAATAATACTAATACCTAAGTAACAGCATGTATAACCATGTATGCATGTAATATTAGTTATAGATACTCATTATTGAATAAATAGAATATCTATATAAGAAGTTACCGCTAACTCTTATCTTTAATCTTATACTAAAAAGATGAAGTCCTACAAGAAGTAAATATGGTTTATGTAACATTTTTAAAAGATTATGGGGCATCATTTTATGTCCTGTACATAACTATCTATGCAGCGCCTTTGATAACTGCACTAAGTAAGTTTTGACACTTTTCCCAAGTAAAACTTCATGATTCAAATTTTTGTTTTGTTGTTGTTTCTGTAACTGAATGAAATATCAACATGAAAGTTGTACCTAAACAAAGAGAGAAGTGTCAAGAATACAGAAAGTACTTACATACAAAAATAATAGTAAGTGTGCCATATAATTTGAAACAAGGTACATTTCTAGCCATAAACACATCAACTACCTAGTTAATATGTATGATAGTACATTTTTATTTCAAGCCTTCAATACATAATATGATAATTGCTTCAACTATTTTTCACAATGTGTTTCTTATTAAAAAAATAACTAAATTTTTAACATTTTTCAAGAAGGGTTTGTTATAATAAAATCAATTGCCTATTCAGTAATTTATTTATGTATATATTTAAAGTATTATTCTGAGCAACATTTGGTGTTTTGTAATGTGCACTATAAAAAATTGGTTGAGAAAAGAAAGGAAAAGTAACATTTATTATTAAATAACAATAATTGCAAATATATATGAAAAAGTTTATTTAACTGTAATTAAAATTAATTATCCTACTAATATTATTAATGTGAAAGTTTGTGAGGATGTATTGGATCATGCAAAAACTACTCAACCAATTGCAATGAAACTTGGTATGTAGATAGCTGGAGACCTGGATTAACACGTAGGCTTTTTATCTCAATGTTCTCACGGGATCGGGACTTATGTGGGTGAAACCCTGGGGTGCAGCTAGTTATTAATATAATTACGTACTTAAAATACTCATTTATACTAAATACTTACATGAAGCATTATTAATTTAATGATTAATTGTTATACACTAAAACAAAGTAATTTTTTAAGCTGTATTGCCTAAAAAACTAAAATATTGATTGTACTTACATCATTCTGTTACTATGAGAGAGCAGTTAAGATAACCACATCTCACCTATATGTTACCGCAGTATAAGAACCAGATGAACACATCTACATTTTCTTAATTTTACAGGAGAGCAAAAATACTCAATTTATCTAGTTCCTTGTGGTTCCTCAGCTATTTTGGAATTTGTGAAATATTGCATTTAGAATTACGTCGTTTCTGCATTTCATCAAGGAGCACTTTATCTGGGTCTTATACGGCGATATGTTATGATAAAAACTTTTCTATCACTTGTGTCATTAGCAAGCAAACATCCTTGTTTTGTCAAGTGCGATGCAATGCTATTATTTCTGAATACAGTTAAAACTACCAGCACTTGTTTGCAATAAAGGGTGCTGTGTCCAATTCATACCCGCGTTGAAGGCAGTGGTTCAACAACAGGACTCTGGTCCTAGGTCTCTGTTCTGCAGTCTCAGTAATTGTTGATTCTGTATGAGCTTCTACAGCAAAATGTTTGTCATTGTTTACAGCAACAAGAAGTTTTCCTAACATCGCGCGTGACCCACGTGGTGCGATCGCGGCCGGCGACGTGCAGCCCCTCGACGGGCGCGCGATGGGCGCCGGCGCGCCGTGAATGGCGCGCGCGCGCTGATGCCATGCTGGAGCGCGTGCCCGCGCACAACTCGCCCCACGCGCCCCTCTCGCCCCACGCGCGATACGTGCAGCTTACTGTACAGAAGGTATTTGATAATTTACACTTTTGTGTGGAAATTATTTTCGATATGTGTGGTGTATATGGTTGATTTAGATAAATCATTCTTTAAAATATACAATAATTAGAAAAATTAATTTAGCTGCACAACTTGTAAATAGAAAATATGGCTAAAAACCCCATAATGATATATCCAGATTATCCAGTAATGATAGACACTGCTGCACTTTCCTTACTATGCATGGCCTTTCTCTCTCTGCTTCTGTCTCTATCCTATTACTAATATTTCTTATTCTTCTAACATTCTATGTACATATTTATTTTGACGTTGGGCTTTATTATTATATATCTTTACAAATATTTATTAATCTTTCAGGCTATAAGTCTATTGGATAAACTGTATGATACATTCTTCACGGCGTCGCGCAAAGCGCATGTCACGCTCTTCACTAAACATTTTATCAAGATTGAATTTTTGGACAAGTATGATACAACATTTATAAAAAAGTGTTCCACTTATATTCACTGTATGCACAGAAAGGTACAATTTATGTTCTCATTTTCAGGCTGTGCAGACCTATTTTCAAGGAGTTCGATGAGTGGCCTGAAATATCCCTAGAGCCTGACCCACCCAAAGAAAAGAAAAAGGAAACACCAGAAAAAAATACCAATCAAACTACTAAAGATACAAGACAAAAGTAAGCATATTTCTAAACTTTATAAACTGTGTTAATCAACCCGTGTATATAAATCACAACACAAGTAACACACAAATATTATTGCAGAATGACGAGAAAAAGTCGACCACGTATCAAGGAAAGGGAAGAAAAGGAGGTGAAAGGCGGCTACTGTGAGATGTGCAACACGGAGTACGCGGACGCGGCCCTTCACCGGCGCTCGCCGCACCACGTGGCCTTCGTGCGCGACCACGCCAACTTCCTCGCGCTCGACTCGCTCATCGGTGCCGGCGCCGACGTGTCCGCCTTCCTCGACAAGGCCACGCCCGTCAACGGCGAACGACGTTCGCTCAGGAACATGTGCAATGGGGATATTGACCAACCCAAGAACAGGCGGTCCTTGCGATCGCAGTCGCCAGATTCCACCATGAACGGCAACCAGAGTCCGAGACGTAATGGAGGACTGGAAGACGAGAGGAAACATAATACTAGGTGTAGTAAACGCATTAACGAGCTACCCATGGAGGACCGACAATATTACAAAGTCGTCGGCGTCAGTACCAAATTGAGGTCGAGCGGGGGCTTTGCGGCCAAACGAAAGGATTCACCTCCACCGTGCAACGGCACTAAACCTCTAGTTGTCAAATTTAGGAAAGTGCGACGGTCGGAACTGTCGGTGTTGAGTGACGAGGCCGAACAATTCATGTTTCCTAAGCGCGCTAGCTCGACCAGCTCGACATCGTCGGACGATGATGACGACGACGAGAATGGCGATGGCGATGGGGATGACGATGACGACGTCAAAGTATTAAGCGCACGTAGGAAAAACACGCCACCCCCACCTTCGCAAATCACGAGTGAAAGACGAAGACAGGCTCGGCCGTTAGCTCTTAAAGAGGAATCCTCAGAAGAAGATAGTTGGCCAGAGGATAAAAGAAGGCGTAAAAAGCGACCACCGGCAGTGGCTAAAAGAGCTCGAAAAGTACCATGTAAAACCCAGTCAGTAGAGCTACCGCAGGAAGAGCCAGCAGTAATAGAACAATTGGTGCCAGCTGAGATCACTGTTCCACCACCTTCAACAGTCCCTGAAGTCAGTCCTCTGAGAGAGGAGCCTGTTGAAAAGTGTATGAAATGGGAAGACGGCAAATTGAAATATACACCTGCTGTGGAACAGCTAGAGTTCGCCTTCGAGTGTGTGCCACAGAGTGAACCATGGTTCGAGACCTTCAAGCGGCAAGATGAGGACAAGGTGCTTACTAGAAATGTACCCAAGTATTTTGGTAAGCTTCATTTTTCGAATGCTTTCTCTTAGCGTATGAAGTGATGTGCACCAATATGTAACAAAAAAAACTTGTTTATGTTCTGATCACATGAAAATAAAAAATTACAAAATTCACTTTCCTGTTCCTTGCAACAAACCTGGCTGAAACGAGTAATATAGCAGTCAGCACGGCTTGGTACACCTTTTAACCTAATGCTACCATGGTTTAGTTCATGAGATATTATATAGATATGGTTAAAAAATGTAATTAATTTTTAATATTCCTAATGAGTCACCTGATACTTTAAATATAATTTCGCAATTGGAAGTAAAGTTTTGTATTTTTTGTGCAAGCTACTGGTATTGTAAATTTAAACTACTCAATCAACACATACTTATGTCTTTCTTGTATTGTTTCAGCACTCTATTCGAAATCGCCAAAGTTACCATATGAAATTGGTCAGCTACCACCTTTGAAACCAAATTGCTGTCCCCTCAGTGACCTAGTGAAGCGAGACGACAAACCCGGACCCTCGCGGTCATACGGTACACGGGGCATGAAGAAACAGAAAATAAGGAAACGGACAGTAGCTCTACAGGCACTCGAGGGACACCCTCGGAAATCTCCTCGGGAACACGCTTCAACATTAGCCATACTCGGATCTGCGGGACTTCTGCAACGCCGGAAACACACCGACGATACGAAGTCGACAGCATCGGAGGACACCATTAGTGATACGCACAGCAATATGAAAATCGAACCTCTAATGTCAGAAACTCAGGAGGCATCGGAGAGGCTTCAACAGTTTCTATCGGAAGTGTTCGAGGATGCGGGTGAATTCGATATTTCGGAGGAGGTCATGGACGGCGAGGCCGCCGTGGCCACGTCCACTAACTTACCCGACGTCTCGAGTCTAATGTCGGAGTGCGAAAATTGTGATCTAATCCGCAACGAAATCAAGGAGGCGGCGGATCGGCCGCGCCGTAGACGAGGGAAGTTCAAAAAGAAGAATCGAACGGGATGGCCGAACAAAAGGAAGCAAACAAAAAACAGTTCAAGGACGAACAGCGTCGAGTCCGAGCAAAAAGCGGATAGCAGTCTCGATCGATCGTCGGCCGAGCCGCCCGACGACGACAACTCGCAGGGTACGATCAGCGAAGAGGACGCGAACCTATCGGAGCCCGAAAAAGAGAAGACTATCATCCAAGAGTCGAGGTCGGAGGAGTCGCAGGATAAGACCCTCGCGGAGGTCGCGTCGGCCTCGAGTTGCGAGGCGATGGACACCTCGGACGCACGGGAGACGACACTGCAGGAGTTGAAAGTCGCACTCATCGAGGAGAAGGCGAAAGCGGAGGAGGCGGAGCAAAAAGCCCGGAGTTCAGAGACTGATGATAAAGACGGCAGGAAGAAGGCGACCAAGCGCGCGCTGGCGGGTCTGGGCGACTGGCTGCAGCCCGTGGTGCGCGTGGCGCGCGTGGACCCGGCGGCGGCGCGGCGCCTGCGCTCGGCCGCGCGCCCGCGCTCCTCGCGCCTCAGGTAGCGCCTCGGGTAGCGCCTCGGGTAGCGCCTTAGGTAGCGGCTCGGATAACGCCTCTGGCTCGGCGGGACTGACCCTTTACCTTTCATTGTTATTTATTTTGTAAACGTGCTGGTAGTCTGTGTCTGTCTGTCAGCATAGTCCGCCCCGGGCGGCTAAACGACTGCGAGTGTCAGTATTTAAATTGTTTCTTTTTGTTGGTTTGTAAGAGAATAATATATCTCGAGGCTCCGAAGTTCCGATTTCAAATATGTAAATAGAGCTGTATTTAAAAACTGTGAAACTCTTGCGTGTGTTCTGTGTGTGTAAAAGTAAAGTGCGGTGCGTAGAATGTTGCGAGCTTAGTTTGTATATAAATGTTATTATTGTACGCTTAGAGAGTATCTTTCTTTTTTAAAGGGTTAAAGGAGATGGAGGAATAATGTTTGATCTGTTAACTGTAACCCAGTAAATGTTACAACTGTAATTAATTACTGTTATGTAGAAAATTAATAGGCATACTATAAATATGTATTATTTCTGAATGTTATCTGTACTACCCACTAGCCAAATATTGTAATGCTTTTATCGCTGACACTACATTTCGTATTTCTGGTCCCATCTCCTTAATCTAATGTGAAACTTCATCAATATAAAGTTGTATAAATAATACTATGATTCTCAGTCTGTGGTTTTATTTAAAATCAGTGATATTTTTGGTTACCGAAAACCGAAAGATATACTGCGTGTAAGTTTGAGCTACGCGAAAAAACTTACAAAACCTCTTTCTGTTAATATTTATCACAATACAAAAGTCAGTCAAAATCATAAAAATGCGAAATTAAGAAATTTATAGTCATTAGTTTCATTTGGCGCTACGCAATGTACGCGGTATTCTTTTTGTGCGGTACGGCGAAAGACCAACGTTCGGCGCCGTCGAAACAGCTGATTGCTGCATAAATGTTTAATTGATTACATTGCAGTTTTTGGCCGTATGGGGTATTTTTAATTTGTTTTCGGTAAAATATTCTGTTTACTCATTGTGATATCAGTTAACAAAAAAATCCGGCTAAGTGCGAGTCGGACTCGCGCACCGAGGGTTCCGTAAAATATTTCTATTATATGATGTAACTAAAAATTTACGGTTTTCGCAATTTTTCCTTTATCTGTGCTTTAAGACGTTGCTTCGTACCAAATTTGAAGATTCTGTGTTCACGGGAAGTACCCTGTAGGTTTTGATTCCCTTGCGAGTGTCGAAAATTTGAGGCATAAACGGCTGTATCTTTTGATTGCGTTGGCTTAGAAGTTTGATTTTTTCACAGCTCTCTAAGGGACAGTAGACGTGGAGGCGTGCAAGGTGCAGCTTATTCCGTTTATCCACCCTAAACAAAACAGCCAAACTAAGGTGGATACTCGTTGGAAATGCGTGTCCATTATCCACCCTGAACAGGGTGGATAATCGGAATTCAGTTCTGATTGTTCTGCCGACATTTTACCCCGATTACAGTCGACAGTTGAATAAAATTATCTATTAAATAAAAAAATGCACCTGGATTTCTAAATATCACATTTTCATTAAAATCTCTACCAACTAAAAATAAATAAAAAAGAATACACCCATCCAAAGCCAGGGTGAGGCAGGTAGTATTTTATAAATTCTGCAAATTGTCCAGGAAATGACCAACACTCATTTCATTGTCTATTTTTTTTTTACCTTTATGGAGAGGTTCCCGACGCAATATGGTTTACTTTTCTTTTAGCAAAAGAGCTAATACTCTGCAAAGTGGGTATGTCGTCGTCACGGGTGTCTATAGCTGGGAGCTCAGGTATAACCTAGGAAGGAACTCCCTGGACCCCCGACAGACTTGACTACCTTCCCATAAAGCGAGGTAGTCTCAGTCGTAAGTGGGAGCCGTGTCCCCTTCAGTTTTGAAAGCGCGCGCGGAGCACATCGCAGCCACCGTCTCGGGATTATTTCTTCCTGTATCGGTGCCGGGTTACCGGCGCCTTCAGGCCAGCGCTCATGGAGGCTCAGAGAGGATACACGTCATTAGGTGCTCTACGGCGTCCGATGCGTCCTCTGCGGGACGGGAGAGTGCTAGTTCTCTCCCGTTCCCTTTAAGCCACCTCTTACCTTATATAGAGCTACTCAACCCTTACCCTTTGTCAAAATTTTAATTTACACATTATACACCGACATTACCAATAAAACTGCAATTGAAATTAATTGCAATAATATGCTTGTGTCATTTTAAGATGAATGAAGGATGTATGCAAAGAGAATACAAACACTAGATGTATGTCTAGAATCTAGAATGACGTAAATGTCACATAGATTGATAGGAAAGTAATATAACAAAACTACCTATCTTCAGCTTTGACTTTTCAAACAAGAAGTATGTATTTCTAAGTACCTATTTAAATCTTTAAGTATCCTGGGCCGGGTTTGCGTATATTTATATAAATGACCAGACACAGGCGGGGGAGAAAATCGGAAGAAAGATATTATGTGAATTCCAATTATCACCCGGTTCAGGGTGGATAGATGGACACGCGTTTCTGAGTATCCACCTTAGGGTGGATAAATGGAATAAGCCCAGGTGCGCGATCCTCAAGTCCTCTCCTCAAGTCAAGACATGACTGAAAAAATTCCAGAATTAAAAAGTTTTTCGGTATAAACTTCCTGTTACAATAAAAACTTTCGTGAGTGGTATTCATATTTATTAAAAACTATACGGTTTTACTTTGTAAATATGTAGAAACTTGCAAACGTTTACGTCTTTACCCTTAAAATTTCGCTAAACTCATATCACCTTCAACGCCATCTATATCACAACTTAATATATTTGATTGATTGCCTATGAAAAAAAAAACATTAAAAGCAAAACCAGATGAAGACCAAAGAAGTACCTATTATATGTATAAGCTCCGTCCATAAAGATACTATTTGGTATCTGGTAAAGGTAATATTATACTAAACTTCTTTTAATACATGACACCTATATTATACCTAATGTATTGTTTCATAAATAAATGGCCTTGAAAAAGCGAAAAATTAAAACGAAAGCTAGGTACGCTTGTCAATGTTTACCTAGACACAGTCCCAGTCAGGTTATTAGTGTTTTGTCTGTACCTTTACGCAAATGGCTACATTTTCATTCTTATAACGAATACTTTCAAATACGTCCTGCATTGCAGACGGATCCCTCGCATTGAATTTCTAAAAAGATAACCGTTAAACGACCATATAATAATAAAATGTATTCATATCCATTGATCAATAATAATTCGAAAACAGATTTTTTCTACTCTATACTCGTAGAAGCCTTAGATTATATTTAATCTAAGATAGATGCTATGTAAGTAGGTACCTACCGTACCGATCAGGAATATGAAATCGATGTCAATAAAGTTAAAAGTTGTATGCACCGATTCTTTTCACAGCCATATGAAAATACTACTAATAAATATAGGCAATAAGGTTTAAAATTATATGAATCAATCTTTTCCAATGCAAAAATGTTACTTTAGATCATTGAGTTGTAGATCTACATTTTGTGAACTTCATTTGTTTCGAACTCAATCTGTAAATTTTTTGATATTTGATATTTGTTATAAATACATAAACATAGTAAGTATACTAAAATAATGCGTAATATCCATCGAAACCGACGTCAATTAAGTGCCGATTGCCGATGAACGATTGATCTTACGAAAGGTGGCAGCCGGAGGAGTTGAAGACAAACCGAAATTATTGTCTAAGTTCGGACGATGTCAGTACCGAAGTGTCTCTTTATTTCAAAATTACATTATAATAAAAACTTTAATTCTATCGATAAATCGGATGCGGCGTCAGTACATAAAAGTAGGTGAGCTGAGACACGAGGCGACGCGACGACTCAGCAATTTGGATGTTGCAATAATCGATATAGTACTTCTATTGTACCGTGTAGGTACGTCATTAGCTATCATTTCGCTGTTCAGCTAAATTAGTGAAGGCACGACACGTTACAAGGTCATAAATACATGGAGTTGTGTGTTGTATTGTTATGTCAATGGATTGATCATACAACTATAGGTATAATACATAGTTTGTATATGTATGTCAAGTGTATGTATATGTATGTCTTAGCATGTCGCTGAAATAAACACATTTCATTTTCATTTCACATAACCTTTTTCTTCAAGCAGTAAATATTTGCATCCCTACCGATCGAGTGAGACGGCTGGGCTTCGACTGCTGCGAGCTTGCTGATTCACTTACTATATTGCGAATCGAGTATATTCTCGACAATCTCTATCGAAGATGCGCTAGAATCGCTAGATAATAATTTTTAATTTCAAATAAAATTTTGAACTGTCTAGTACTGTAACTAGGTAGGGACTTCACCTCGCCAGTAGGAAGCTGAAGAGTTTTTGTTTGTTTGTTTAAACGCGCTAATCTCTGATACTACCAGTCAGATAGGAAAAAATATTAATATATACTATTCACTTCCTGGCTCCATCACCAGACCATCGTTATCAAGCCCAATCTGTTCGACTCGTCAAAATTAATCATATGAGTCCAAAGTCCTGGGGTTTACTGATAGCCACTGAAGAGTTCAACTATCCACCTCCTGGGAACTATCACCATACATGCTGAGATGGTGACCTTTTCAGGCCCGCACAAATTTGCAAAAATCCTTTTAGATTTATAGTGTTTTTATTTCTTTCTTTGTTATGTATGGTGTGGATTCTGAATAAATATATTTTCTTTCTTTCTTTCTATATGTACAAAATTTTATTAAACAAACCAAACAAACTAATTTTTGTATCATTTCAAAATGTTTTCATACTATCGATACATTTTTTACACGGACAAACAAACGAATTAATTTTATAGATTCCATAAAACTTACACCTGAGAATATTATAGCTACTGGGCACATAAATAAGAACGCTGAACAGTTCGTTCGAACGTTCTTTTGTTATTGATATTTAAATATTGAATGCGAAACTTTTAGTATAATATTGACACCATTTCCTTAGTTAAATAAAAATAATGCTGAAAAATAAAGATTGTGACAAATTTATAAGGGAAGTCATAATAAAACTTATTGAAAAGTATTGGTCGTATAAAAAGATATCTGATCTTCTGCATTATTCGCAAAGGATAGGTTTCCATGCTGTAAAGCATTTTAATATATATCAACCGATTTCAAATATTTCGCGCTCGCCTAAACAGAGAAAGACATCGCCGCGAGATGATAGAAATATCGTTCGTTTGGCAAAACAAAAACCTTAGGGGTCTAACTAGATAAGAAAAGAATATTTTGGAGAAATCAACCGTTCAGCCATCACAGCACTCACTATTCGGACACGTTTGGTAGAAGAAAAGTTGTACGAACGTATAGCAAGAATTAGTGGTGAATAAAAAGCAAATTATGATCAATACCTACACAAAAACTGATGAACTGACTTATTCATAATGACAATTAATACTGTATACTCCTAGCGTGTAATACTAAGTTATTTTAATAATATGTTATATAATCCCACTAATATTATAAATGTGAGAGTTTGGATGGGCGGATGGATGTTTGTAACTCTTTCATGCAAAAACCACTTGCGATGAAATTTGGTATGTAGATAGCTGGAGATCTGGATTAACGCATAGGCTACTTTTATCCCAATATTCGCACGGGAGCAGGACTTACGCTGGTGAAACCGCGAGGCGCTGCTAGTACGTTATATTTGCATGCTATTTCTATGGCTAAATGGGCCTGTTCGCCTTATATCACACTTGAATTACCACGTTATGTAAACCCCATTTAAAGTAAATAAATAATTTGAATTTGAATAAGGTACCCATGTTGAAACGGTGCCATACAAAGGGAAGCCCGTTCTTACGTTTGCAAGAAATATAAATAAACAGTGTGTTCTGATAGAAATCGATACGTACCGCGTCCTTTGATTAAAGCATTTGACCCCAAATTCACAAAAGTGCGGTGTAAATGTGAAAATTTGGGGGTGCTTTTCTGGTCATGGAGTTGCCCTATTACGCTCATAGAAGGTAACACGGATCAACTACAATGTTACAACAATGTTACCTTATGCTAAAGAAGTACCAATGATCCCATAGATACGCCACGATCAGTAGGCAGTATGGCGTAACTATACTATCTGAGGCCCGTGGCTAATTCATTTTGTAATTTGTGCGCCCTATGTTCAGGACGTTTGGTGCCTGGGGGTCTCCCCGAAAGGGGGGGGCCCGTGGCATCTTGCCAGCTCTGGCACTCTATTGTTACGTCACTGTCAGTAGGTTTAGGAGTTTCTGGAATTAGTTTCTGTCTAGCTAAGAGCCCAGGTCTAAAATTTATTGAACAAAGATGTTCAATAAATTAAAGGAGCGAAGTCAAGAAAAGGATATCAAATCGACAATGCGGCAATGAGAGAGCTTTAGGATATTTTTCAGAAAAATTAATATATATATTTTTTTTATATATCAAGTTTTATTATTGTCAATTTTTATATATTTAATATATCAAGATAGTACTCAATTTCTATTGAAAAAGTCGTTGCAAAGCAATTATAGTCGTGGACATGCCACGAACTAATAAATCTATTAATTTTAGTTTAAACTATATTTATTAAACTACTTAATTTTATACTTAGCCTATGATTATTCGCTATGTTCGTTCTTAATTATTTGTCCAGCTTTATTTGTATAAAAATAATATAAAAAATTGTTATTATTTTAAACACTTTATTCCTAATTCTTTTCGTTTTGATCATAGGACTATTTAATAATATAATTTAATAATTTCCGAATAAAAAAAACAAAAATCCTTCCTTTTGTAACCTACATTTTTTGTAATGATTATGTACCTACATTTTCAAAGTGTATTTAACGTTAAGTTAAACGTTTACAGACAACAGGAATTGTGTAATTATAGGTTGTTTAAATTTTATAAACAATCTGGTTTTCAAAACGATAAGAGCGACGTTTCATCATGGAACTTATTCTCCTGCGAAAGAAAGTATATGCTATTATAATTTCGAAAGGCGCTAGGTGTTAATAAAAATCGTTTCTTTTTTCAAATCGTAAAGATTATTTGTTTTTTGATTTTCCTTTGTATACACACAATTATACCCAGCTGGACGCCAAATTTCAACTTCACAGGTGATCTGGAAGTGTGTTAGGTTTTTGATCTAAGTATATTATGTCAATTAGTCGGGTGGTAAAAATGCCGATTTTAAGACGTTAATATCTCAGTGACCGTTTGTGCTCTATTAATGTCTTTGGGGTTTTATTTAATCTAAGGGGTTTTAATAAATAAACCAAATTGTATGAGTTCATGTTATTGATTATGACTAATTATGAGTTATCAAGGGATCAAACGTGGCTATTTAGGTATATATAATTGATAGGAGATTTTATTAAAAAAACTGTGTTCCTATATCACTTGGTTTCCTACAGTTCAAACAATGTAGTTTTTTTTTATTTGGTGCCTACTTAACACGGCTTTCGGGCTGGTAAATGTTGATTATCATAAAAAAAAACTAGAATGTAATCATCGAGCGACTTTGTACATTATTTTGCGACTTATTTTTTATTTAATGTGACGCTGACCTTCACTTTCTGACATAGTGTGTCGGGAAATCGACATACAGTGATGGCCCTACCAGAAGGTAGGGCCATCACTGTATCTCGAAGAGCCACTAAACAGACCTAAGTATAACTTTTAAAAGAAGGACCGACTAAACGGCAACTGAAATTAGATTTTAAAGGATAAACAGATGACTGTAAATTAAAATTTTAAGTGTCAACATTTATGAATTTGGGTTACGATAATACTAAGTGAGTGAGTGACGAGAAATCTCTAAAAGACGAAGTTACAAACATTAACTTGAGTTATATCACTGAACGGGTTTTCATGCGGTTTTTACTAATAAACAGAGTGATTTATGAGGAAGGTTTAGGTATATCATTTGTTATGATTTTGTGTAAATTGATTAAAATATGTTGATGATTGTTGAAGATGTCGAAGCGAAGAATTCAAACGGTCATAACTTGTAAACGGATAGTTTTAAAAAATAAATCATATATTGTAACTGCATGCTAGAGTCATACCTTTCCTTTCAGTGATTTAAGTAAGTGTTCTATTTTCAAATAAACCCTGTATAATAGTTGAAAAAAATGTGGTTTGGTTGGCTGGCGCTAATCTCTGGAACTATTAGTTGGATCTGAAAAAACTTTTTGCATTTGATAGTACAGCTCTTAAGAAACGGCTATTTAACATCCTGCTACGACGCTTAGGAGCGGAGCAGTGACCGTACACGCGGCCGAATCTGCGGCGAACGGCTTATCAATGCAAATAAATAAAATTTAAGTGTCTGTTTGTAAGGTCAAAATAATAGTTTTTTTTAAGTTTACACAATTCTTTGCACGATACCTATGCCTTATAATCAGTTTTTTGTCTGTCTGTCTGTTTGTTCCAGCTAATCTCCGGAACGGGTGGACCGATTTCTATGGGACTTTCACTGGCAGATAGCTGGTCTTAACTTAGACTACCTACTTTTTTTTTTAAAAAATAATGAGGCGAGCGAAGCCGCGCGGGAACTACTAATATGACCACCCTCTCCACCCCCCTTCCCCTACCCCCACCTTATAGGCCCGGCAACACGCTTGTGACTCTTAAATTACAGGTGTCCATGGGCGGCAGTAGTCATTTACCATCAGGTGACCCGTCTGCTCGTTTGCCCCCTGTGCCATAAAAAAAAAATACAAAAATTAAAAACTGCCTAGTAGTAGCTGAGATTATCATAGACATCAGTACTCTCTTTTTAGTTTTTACAGGTTAGATGTACAATGATTCATCAGTATCTCAAATTTGAAGTGGTGGATAGCCACTGGATAGCTATATTTTCAACTTTTTATCATTGCTGAAATTTCTTAAGAGAATGTAATCACAATAACAATGAAGGTGTATAAATAGTTCTATACTCTACTTGAATGTTGTACAAACATTTTAGAGTATCATGAGGCCACAGTCTTTTGTTTAAATATTAATGAATATTCTGCTGTCCTTTACCTAAAAAGTGACTAAGACAATTAATTGTCTTACATGGCATTAAGTATGTGATAGAAATTGCAGTCATTATAAATTAAAAGTCATACTAATCAGTCATATAGCTCGAAGAGAAGTTCTTATAGCTTCTCATACCTAAGCTTTGATTTGCCGAAATTTTGAAGTAAAATTGCCTTCAACACTGTGTTAATTAATTTATTCAGGTTTTTTATGATCAAATGAAAGACAAATGATCTACTCTAACAGGCATATAATCACAATAAAAACAGAATTTACATTTTATACATCACAAATGGATGACAGATTAGCAGTGTTTACAATGTTAATTCTTATGTGAATAACAAGTAAATAAAATCAAACTAATCCCTAAACTCAATGCCTTGATATCCTAGGCCAGTTATAGGGTAGGAGACATCCAAGACTATGTGTACAACTGGCCTCAAATTTCGCAGACAAATTTTAAATGTACTTTATGTATTTATTCATAAACATCCTCTTTGTCAGCTATGTATTGGACAATGTCTTTTGGCCTAAGGAGCCTCTCAGCATCTGCATCAGGGATTTCAAATCCAAACTCATCTTCCATAGCCATAATCACCTCAACATGATCCAAGGAGTCCAATCCAAGATCATTTATGAAATGGCTTTCTAAACTCAGCTGAAACAGAAAAACAGTTGTGTAAAATAATATGAATTTAAAGTCTAAAGCTTCTTTTTCACTTCAAATATTACTACCTTTTCAGGGTTAATTTTGTCATAAAGTTGTAGTACAAGTATCACCCTACTTTTAAGTAATTCTAATGTGAGGGGAGGTCCATGGCTGTAGTTGCGGGCACTCTTATACAGGGTCTGAAACAAAATTGTACAAAAAATAAATAGTGTATATGTACCTGTGACAATTTGAGTTTGTCGTAAGCCGTGCAAACTTTCAACACTCTGCTCTCTATTTCCTTAAGTTCTGGTTTGGGCTGAGTCGTAGAGTAGTATCGTTGGGTTCGCAGTGTCGCTACCTAAACATTGTACACATTTGTTATGCAATAAGTTTAGAGGTTATCTTTATGTAGCACACGAAAATGTATCGATTATATTGACAGGAGGACCAAACGATATTACAATTTGCACTAATATGAATTTCACCCAATTTTATCATGAAGCATAAAATATCATGTTGTATTGACTGATAGAAGGAGCTTACCCCATTTTGGCAATTCTGACTGTTGTATGTTTTGATAGCAAAATTAACGGTGCTAATCTTTTGCTGTAACGCAACAGTCGAAAGCCGGCCTACTACCGGTGTTCTATATGTGGTGGATTTTCGTAATAATCCACTTAGGGCACTGCGAACAATATTTGCAGCAGCCATTTTCCAGACCAAAATCGAATGCGACGATTGAAAATGAGATTGATTTGACAAGACAACATATGAGCAGAGACAATGTCTTCCATAGACAATACAAAAAGGTAATATAGAATATATTAGACCGGTCGGGTCGAAGTGGATTGTACACGTTATAAATAGTACCTCTATGATTACAAGAGTCATTTGTGAATGTATGACTATAGTAATCCATGACTTAGAGCCACATTTATGTTTATAATATAAATGGGGCCCTCAGTGATGGATCCCATTATACACAGTTTTGGCCCATGACGCCCATGAGTCTTGACTTGATCAAGTCAAGACTCATGGGCGTCAAGACTCGAGTCTTGGCAGGGCTCCATTTGCTTCTAGATTACACAGTAGTCATGTCTGGTTTCTTTGCACTTTGCAGTGATCCCTGTGTATCATATGTATTAAGTATGAGTCGTATAATTCGTGACACACTAATAAATAATGTTGTAATGTATATGTCGTTGTGTATTTAATAAATGTATTTTGTTTCATCTTTCATTCTTTCTTTATAATGCCAAAACAAAATTGTCTGTGACACGTCGTCTAGTGTCAGCTGTCAGTTTGTCATTTCTCATTGTTTTTGTGGGACGCAAGTTGAAATGGGTTTTAGTTTTTAGGCCAATAAATATTTGAAAAAATGGGTAACGCTGACACAAAATTGAATTTTAGGAAGGCTGTGGTGCAACTTACTTCTAAAACTCAAGTTAGATAATAACATTTTATCTTATAGTTTGTTACACGATATTGATGTCAGAGTATTGATGAAATCATTTTATTTCAGCCTATTGAATCATCGGACGACAGTTTCTGGGATCAATTTTGGTCTGAAAGTGTAACTAATGTGCAAGATGTTTTTGCGTTGGTGCCAGGAGCTGAGATCCGCGCATTACGTGAGGAGTCGCCGAATAATTTAGCGACTCTTGTGTACAAAGCTGTCGAAAAGTTAGTGAAGATGGTCGATAGCAGTTGCAGAACCCAGAGAGAGCAACAGACAGGTGAGATAATTAAGAACTAACTTTCTGAGTAAACTTTGAGTATCTTAAAAAACACTGTTATTAGTAAGATTGTAGTTAAGCCTGTCTTAGGGAAAAGACAGCCCTTTCGATATACAATTCCTCTCAATATTTAATTGCCTGTTTAACCAATTTTATGTTGAATAATATTTCATCATGATTAATTAAATGTTGAATGTTTTGTTTGATTGCTCTATTTGTAACATAAATCAAGTTATTCAATACCAGTATAAACTGAGCTGTCATAATATAGACTTGATGTAGCTGTTGTTACATATTTTCGACATTTATAACACATTGTTAAAAAATGTACTTTTCTACATTTCGCCAAATAAACTTTTGATTACAAAATTTCATTTCCTCTGTGCATGAAATTTATATAAAGAATCATATATAATGTACTGTAAGAACATTTTTTTAATATGAATATGTATTTGCGAGACCACTGGTTCTGTGAATGTTTATAGTCACTGGTAATTGCACAGCACCAGGTGACACTTATGCGTGTTTGCTTACATAGTTGTATATACAAAATATCTGAAGTAACTTTACATAATGGCATAAATTTCTTTCTGCTGGAAAGTTCGACTAAAAATGTTGGGACTTTCAACAGTTAATTCCAATTTGTATTAGACAAAAAAGTGATAGCAAATCTACTTTCAGCACTAAACTGTGCCCGCCTGCTAACAAGAGTGTTACCATATATGTTGGAGGAACCTGAATGGCATGGTTTCTTCTGGTCATCACTACCAGCTGCAAGTGAAAATGAATCTGTGCCGTTAGCTCAGTCACTCATCAATGCTGTTTGTGTGAGTATGATTACATCTGTTATTTAAAATATTTGTAGTTCTATTCTATTCAAAAAAGACAACTTCCGCATTAGGAATTACTCCTGTGTCGCGGGGGACTTTACAAACATATATGCAATGGACACAAAGAACACCCAAACTTAGGTGGGAATCGAACCTACAAGCTGTAGCATAGCAGTCAGGGTCACTAACCACTAGGCCAACAAGCCATTGTCATTGGCACCCCTGACATGTTGAAATTCCTATTCACACTCAAAGTAATGTAGAGAAGAAAAAAAAAAACCTTCATGGACAAATACAATTATCGACTATCTGGGGCAAGTTGGTAGGTGAAAGAGGTCAGCTAAAGAATCTATCTATGATTTGAAGAGTGCCACAGCATGCACAATCTTCTCATTTCAACAATACTACCATCCTTTACCTAAAAAGCCGTTAACTTTCAAACAACTTGTTGGGCTTAATGGCTTTCTAGTTAAAGGACGGCAGAATAGGTATTATGAAAGACTCAATAAGTCAATAACAAGCAATGACAAGAACTAGGCTTAGTGTTTCTCTATCTTAACTAATATTATAATTGCATAAGGAAGTTTGTTTGATACACTTTCAAACATTAACTACTCAAATAATCCTCATCAAATTTTGGTTATCTGGGGTATAGAAAAAGACCAGGGATGGTATTTTCATCTTGGAAAAGAAAGAGATACCTGATTTTTTTGATAAAATAAGTATTATAATTAACCACAGTAAAATTATATTATTATACATTTTCGCGAGCGAAACCACGGGCAATAGCTAGTGCAATATAATTCAGAACTAAGAAATCTGTAGTTGAACTAAAGTGTAGACCAATATTGCTTTTGCCATTAGCAGATTAAAATTTAAAAACGAAAGAAAAACAAAAATAACAATGGGCAGGCCACTTAGCCTCGAGAATTTACAGCCGCTTGTAACATTATACAAAAAATAATCTGCGTGAAATGTATGAAATTCAGTGCCACCAACTCATGCTATGTGAAAAATGGTATACGGAGCTTTATTAAAATGGCAGAATCCTTTCATTAAAAGCATGTGTTGTTGCGGTGAAAACGCGCGCTCATGTGAACGAATGTACGGCAAACCAATGATATCAAAGCGCGGGTTAACGCCCTGGGCCAGGCCAGAGCTCGTCGGGATAAAACGCGCGTTAGCATGTGAACGACTTGAAAAAAATGCGTGTTCTTGTTGACGCGCGTTAGCGAAAACGCTCGTTCAACGCTCGTCATCTGAACATGGCCTTATGGGAGGCCTGTGTTCAACAGTGGATGCTTTTTGGTTGAGTCGGTAATGGCTATCCAGCCATATGTTACATATTATTATTAATAAATCCTTACTAATCCATACTAATATTATAAATGCGATAGTAACTTATTCTTTTTAACGGACTTCAAAAAAACCTGGAGGAGGTTCTATGTTTGGCTGTATGATTTTATTTTGTTTATTTGTTACGCTTTCACGCCCTAACTACATAACTAATCATCATGATATTTTGTATGTATGTTGTCAGGGGTACAAAATTTGATATAGGGTACATTTCATCCAAAAAAAGTCCTGTACGTCGCTTCACTCGCCTAAAAGTTATAAGCAAAAGTTAGTAATGTTTTTTTATGTGACGGACCTGTTGGTCTAGTGGACTATTAAGCTAAACATCGTGAGTTTGATTTCCACCCAGGAAGTAATTGTGTAATGAGCATGATTATTTGTTCTGTGGCTGGGTGTAATTATTTATAGCTGGCTGTTGCCCGCGACTTCGTTCGCTTCGTTTGCTTCCATGGGTAGGACGCAAAGATGGTCCGCATCCCGTCCCAGTCTGCTGACCTATAGTGCCACACACAGCAGCATATGAGTGTCACCGTACTCCGGATCAGGCAATGGAGCCTCAACGGAAACCTGGTAGCCGTCCAGATGAGAGGTCAGAAGGTCCAACGGTGAAGGCGCGTGGGTTTCTACGTCTGGGATTCGCGCAGGCGTTCCTACCAGTTGTGTCAAGCCATATGTCAAGCCGAAGTCGTGAACAGATCTCCCCGCATGATCGGTTTTGCGTGAGCCAAGCCGTTCGGGGTAGTGGGCGTTAAAGTGGCCAAAGTGAGAAAAAAAATCTCATTACTAACTTTTAAACTTTCGCGTTCCATGATATAATATTATCTACGTATCAACGGGAATTAACGCGATTACGAAATACCTCTGAATTGCCTGACGTTTCGACCAGGTTGCACTGGCCGTGGTCACAGGCTGACTGGCTCAGCGGTGCACGCCCTCCGTCGTCGATATCGTGAGGTAGAAGGTTCTTCATCCACCTCCACTTTTTTGATATTTTTGATATTTTCGTTTCGCCATGTACCGTCACATACTATACTAACAGTGTCCCTATTCTGTAAGCAAACCGATGTGGCCCTATTCTGGTGTTCACCCGACTGCGCATAAAAGCGAGGTGGCATGTTTTTATCACTAGATCACTTTTCGTGATCGCGTTAATTCCCGTTAGTACGTAGTTAATATTATAAAAAAATCAATTTTTTTTTGCATTTTTTTTTTACTTTTGCAGGCTTTTTTTTTAAAGAAAGACCACTCCCGCCTTAGGAATTACTCCTGTGTCGCGGGGGACTTTACAAACATACTAACAACGGACACAAAGAACACCCAGACTCGAGTCTGAATCGAACCCACGACCTATGCTATAGCAGTCAGGGTCACTAACCACTAGGCCAACAGGCCAGTCAACTTCCCCAATATATAATGTATCTTCTTGCCAAATTTCATTATGATCCGTTCAGCCGTTTAGTTGTGAAAAGGTAACAAACAATCAAACTACTCTGTTTATAATATCGCATTTATAATATTAATATGGATATGTATGTATAAGTATATTTATCAGCAGTATGGTTACCAAACTCCCTTCCCAAACTAAGCAGAGCCAACCTGCTTAGTTTGGGATCAGACGTGTAAGGTTTCTGAAGTTATTATTATTCATAAAATGGCATGGCTATAAAGACCGGATGTTTCTATCTATTCGAGGTTAATATTTATGTAGGTACTTATATACATTACAAACACGCAACCAACTATATATGGAACATTATAGGCGATCTTAATTATTCCTTGTTGCTTGTTTTGAATGGTTTTTATGAGAATTTTTTATAGAACTCTATGTTGGCAAACAAGTGCTCCTTTTCTGCTAAGCTATTATCAGTGCAATAGGAATAGAACTGCCAATAGGATAGGAATCGAACGCGCGACCCTCGGCGGGGCAGTCCAATACCGCCTCGCGACAGAGGCGTTATAATTATCGGATAGGGTTGGCAACATCTGCGTACCACCAGCGGCCTATTATTTGCCTCCTTAGTGGTATCGAACGATCAATCAGCCAGCAAACGACCCTTAGGTGTCAATCATGCGGACGCTACTGTCGCCCTCGTATCGGACTGAACAGTCCTTTTAAAACCTGGATTCTGTTTACATCTTCTATTTAAAATACTTTGGTATAAAAATAAATATGGTATAAAAGTATAATCAAAACAATTAACAATAATTATAGTTTAGTAAACATAAATAATTATCTTTTAAAAAAAGTATCACCGACTTCAACGCGCCTGAATGTAACCAAATTTCACTCCACTTCTACCTCTAGGCCTCATCATCAGACCATAGTCCCCAAGCCCAATCTGTTGAATTCGTTTAAACTAATCATATGAGCCCAAACTCTAGTGGTTTACTACCACTAAAGACCACTGTCCACCTCCTGGGTCCAGTATCAGATCAGCTCCAAGATGCCAAACTATAATATTATCATTCAAGCGATACGACAATTAGAAGTTAAAATTGGCTTCCAAGATTAATTTACATAGCCAATAAAAATGTATTTTAAGTAATTATTTTTTTACAGGACCTCCTATTCTGTCCGGATTTCACAGTGGCCAGTACTAAGCGCTCGGGGCCTGTAAGTATACACATATTGATTTATTGATAGCGAAAGATATCTTATCAGTGATATCAATCCATTTGCACAGTTTGTCAGATAATGGATCTGCAGGCGGTGATGTCATACAAACCACTTAGCTTTGACAGTTTTTACACAAATGAAATACCGTAACTGGTTTTAATCAACAGTTTTAAAATTATCATTATAGGTATAAATATTGAACGTTAATATTACTTTTTTATTACCTAATATCGTATTATGATATGAAATTGCATTGCGTTAAATAAATACTACATTCTTTGTAATCATTTGATTTAAGTCTTAAATTTATATAGTTATCTATCTGAGTATTTTTATGTACCTTTGTATCTGGACTCTGATACCTAAAGATTTATGATTTTCACACAAATTTGCCGGAATCTATTGAATTTGAACATCAAGTGCCTCAAGTTATTATTATTATTCACTTTATTAAAATAAATCTTTTTTGCTATTACATTTTTAAATATATTTGAATTTGAATATAAAAAAACTATATATTTAAATATAGTGTCCCACCGGTATCGGGTACAGGGACCAAGCTACCAGTGGTTAGATTTCCAGAGACAGTAACCTCCTCACAATACGTGCCGTATCGACAAGGACCGCCTTCTGGATACGGCACGTATTGTCGACATCCTGGATGGATAGCAAAGAACCGTTCTCCATTGCTGCAAACATACCTCCAAGAAAGTGCATAGAGTTGTATCAATCAAACTCCATCACCCTCAGAAGCCACATTTATGCAGCACCGAGTCATTGGCTTTTTTATTATCTATCCAACATGTCCCCAGGTCTTTTCAGTTTCGGCAGACTTGTTGGTCGTGTATATAATAAGGAGCCTTTTTATATACACGACCAACATTTAATACTTTTGTTAATAAATTAAAATTCTTATTAATTAGCAAATGCTACTACAGCGTAAAAGAATATTTAGAAGAAAGATAATATATTTTAAAATAATAAATTCACAAATTCTATTATTCTAAATAAAGTAATCAGAATGATGACTATTAAAATAATAATAAATAATCGATCAAATAATAAAAATAATAATTGAATTGAATAAGTAACAACAACTATTAATACCATATTAAAATTATTAACGAATCTATCAATTAATAATATTTATTTATTTATTTATTAATGCTTCATGCACAGACTGTACAAAGGCGGACTTAATGCCTTAGGCATTCTCTGCCAGTCAACCTTGGGGTGATGCAGAAATAAAAGTGGTAGGTGCAAAAGACATGATAAAGAGAGAAAACAGAGAAAGAGAGAGAGAGAGAGAGAGAGAGAGATGTTATTCCAAAGATACGAATTTAGGTCTTATAATAATTTTGATAGATAAATCAAACCATGAACTAAATATACACGTTAAATACATAAATAAAATACATAGGTGCAAAGTTTGCTATGTGTCATTGATAGATAATATACTACATAATATATACATATCATAAACATACATACATTATTGAGATGCCAAACGTACATGTGAGCTACGAAGTACTTTAACCAAAAGTTATGCAGTCCGTCCGGTCCCGTTGATTTCCAATTCGGCAGCGAACGATCTGTATTAGCTATATCGATGTTTGATAATGATACCGACTCCTTTGTATTAATTGACTCACATGATCGTTCGACATCTCGCATCCGTTCACCCTCAGTGTGAGTGACAGGCCCGATTCACAAAACGCATTACTCTCGGGCGTATGTTACCGGATCTGAAACAGATAAGCTTGCCAATGAGTACCCTCGGCGATACGATGCTTAATCCTGCACTGCTACGCCGGAACAACAAGCTTTGTCCGATTGTCATTTCCTGGGAATTTAACACCAGCAATTTGACATGCTGCAACAGCCGCACAAAACAAAATTGAGTGTGTATCGCTTTACTTTCTTCTAAATTAACGGCTAACATAGAATCAAGTAGTTTTTTGTGCACTGAGTACTTTCATTATCTTTCCCTCCTTCAGCAGGGTTAAATTGTAACAAGAAAGTATCTGCATGTTAAAAAATATGCAATTAAAAAAAATCTGTAACAATTTGAGAAGGAGAAGTAGTAAGGCTAATCATTACGAAACTCCGAGCGTAGCCTTTCAAGTTCAGAGCTATCCAGCAAATGACATCGCTGAATAGCCCGCACTTAATCAGATAATCTTTATTATTATATTAACGTGTTTAAACTTGTCGGGCGCGGACTGTCGTCACACGCGTTATATCCAAAAGGGGTTCATTCTAATTATTTTCAAAATATCGCCTTACGCACATACATTTTTAAATGCGCCTCATGGCAGGCGTGTCATAAAGGCCATATGTCATGGCTTTATAGAGAGACCCAAGTTCACTAATATAATAAGCTTTAACGATAAAGTGGGCGGACTGGTCCTTTCGGATACTGATGAATTGCGTAGTCTTACGAGAGCCTATGTCATGGGTGGTTACTGGTAATATGTGGGCGATCCATTAAGGATGCAGAGGAGGTTATTTGTAATCAAATAGCCTTCTATGACCCCTATGCACATTTCAACTGTTTTCGAGTATTAAAATTGTATGTTTTTTCGAAATAATCGTGGTAGGCATGAACACAGAATTTGAAATTACACGTATACCTTTGTCATCAATACCTACCTTAGGTATATACTAGATAATTGTAATTTTCTATCATATACCTACGGTATAACAGAAAGGTTATTAGCAAATATTAGTTTTCAAAAAAAAAGGAGTTTTGCAATTTGATTGGATATTGCTATTCTTTTGTGTGTATGTTCCGCCATTTCGCCATTTGTGAACTCATTTTAATTTTTTTTTTTAATTTATTTAATTATGAACGCAAGATTAGTCCTATTGAAATTTGAAGTAAATATTGCACCTCTAAGGAGGAAAATTAAGGGATGAAGAATACAATTTTTCTGTAACACTGGAAATCATAAATAGTAGTTAATTTATATTTTAATTATATTTATATATATTTTCCTACTTTCTCCGTAGGGCTGTCCACACATAAGATTTTTTGTATGCAACACGAAAGAAATGACTGAACTGAAAGGCTGCAACGTCCTTCCAAGTTATATATAATCCATTCGTTTGCAGGAGCGTGCCGAAGAACTTTCATCTCTAGATAGCTGTGAGTACATCTGGGCAGGCGGCGTGGGGTTCGCCCGCACCCCGCCTCGTGTGTCGTCGCACGAGGCTGCGCGGACAGAGTTACTGCGTCTTATGTTGACGTGCTTCAGCGAGACGATATACAAGCCTACCTCACACGCCGCTACGCATCATAATAAGTGGATCGCGTGAGTTTTATCATATAATTGCCCTTCTTGGGTATCAATTGTTCTTTGTACAACTATCTACTCACAATGTTATATGGTAGAATAGAAACGTCGTGATTGGTATTAGGTCTGGCCCTAGGTACCTTTAGTTTTATAGTAACTCGTGTATTTGCTCTCGGAAAGCACCATTTAGTGAAGTAAAACTGATGATGAAGACCACAAATGATCACCGAAACTACTCAATAATAAGTATTTTACGGGTTAAGATTCGATTACTTTAATACCTTTGCAAAGCAATTTATGCTCGTAATAATGCACTTGCCAAGTTCCGAGAAAACTCTTCAACGATTAGCATACCTACATCCGGAAAAGCACTATTTTGTAAAAGGTGATGAGCAGTTGACGTTAGCCTATTATGAAATGAAGAATAAACTTATTACAATTAATCATTATTTAACCGCATTGAAATTGGTTACACTTTTTGGCGCATTAAAGTCGGTTACACTTTTTGGCGCATTGAAGTCGGTTACACGTTTTTTAAAGATAATGATATCAAAATGCACTTGTAGATATGTTGACGTTCACATACTAAACTAGTCTTTAAAAGAACGTCTTCTGTTACAGATACTTGACGAGCCCAGAGAACCGCCACGCCTTGCCTCTATTCACGTCACTATTGAACACAGTATGTTCCTATGACCCTGTCGGTCTTGGACTGCCGTACAACCATCTGCTCTTCGCTGATACTGTGGAACCGCTCGTCGAAGTAGCCCTACAAGTACTCATAGTGACACTCGATCATGACACGAGTAATGCGGTCAATGAAGAGGCGGAGGAGGTGAGTAGAAATCCGTTAACATACTAAAGGTTATGCTATACTGTGATAAAATCTGCATAGAACTATAGATCTAAAGAGGTACGTAGAGAGTTACAGAGTGTTACATAAAACCGGCGACTCCACATACTGAAAATATGTCCAACGCCATCTAACGATAATAACACGAATTACTTGAACACTACTAATCCTGCATCACGATATAAATATTCACATTTGCCGTAGCTTCTTTCTTCATTTTATTTTTGATAGATTCTAAAATTTATATTTTGAACGGTAATGAAACAGGAGAAAAGGTACGGGCTTCTGTTATTTTATAAACTTTCGCGTGGTGATAGCCAATTCATTGCAGGGCCATGCACCAACTCTCAAATGAGTTGTATTGTCACAGACTAATTAATAATGAAACAGGCTTATTTTTAGCATACACAAACATCGATCGGTGGTTCTCGCGACGTGCTATGGCTGTTATTAATCCCTATCATAAAGAGTGAGACTTCTTCACGTAGTACAAGTAATTGTTCTACGGCTTCCCTCTTCATATCACCACTACTGCTGGGCAGAAATCGTGTGCGTTACGATTGTTCCGCCAAGTTATCCAAACAGAAAAAATCTTCGTCAAAAAAATTGTCGGAACTTGTCAAAATCGAAGGAAACAAACCAAAAATTTGACAAAGTAGAAATAAAGAAGTTATAAGGGTTTTAATTTGGCCGCGCGAACGTAACGTGGAGGATTGCGCGGCCATGGAGATCTCAGCAACTACTTGGGTTAGAGATCGTAATTCTTTTTGTCAATTAAAGACTGAATTTGTCAAAAATTGTCGAAAAAAGAATTATAAGCTCTAGATCAATATTTTACGAAATATTCACCTTGGAAGTTATGGCCGCGCAATCGTTCACTTGCTATTTCTTTATTGTTGATTATTTCTTTAAAACTTAAGACTTCATACAGTAAAACTGCTACAAGAAGAAAGGTCTTAATTTGTCAAAACTAACGAAAGCTTTATATACTACTCAATTTTAGTTAAATAGACAAAATCAGTCCAAAACAAAAAGAACGTGGCCGCGCGGTCGAAACGGAACTTTGTAGGCTGATATCTCATTATCTATAATTGCTAGGATTTCGGTGTAAACATATATTTATTCGACATATTAACCTCTTTAGATTGACATATCGTTTTACCCTCAGAACAGTTTTCAACGCGTGTAATCTCAAAAATTATATTATCTCATACAATGCTCGAGTAGGGTAACCACAATTTCGATTTTTAGGAAATACCTCTAATTGGAGACGCACATCAGAAATCTGACTACATTGCTAGTAGAGGATTTAATCGGTCGTTTTTATTTATACGCAGAGTCTACCGGACAACCTATTCATCAACTACCTCTCCAGGATCCACCGCGATGAGGATTTCCAGTTTATCCTACGAGGAGTCACGCGACTGTTGAACAACCCTCTAGCGCAGACGTATCTCCCCAACTCGGCCAAAAAAGTCAACCTGCATCAAGAGCTACTGGTACTGTTCTGGAAGATGTGTGATTATAACAAGGTTAGTGATCGACTAATAGTTTGTATAACACTGTTCCTATTGGCTTTCCGTTTGTCTGTCTGATTCCGGCTTGATGTTTATCCCACTAATATTATAAATTGAAAGTTTGGATGGATGGATGGATCAATAGATGGATGTTTGTTTGTTACTCTTTCACGGCAAAACTACTGAACCTGGTTGCGATGAAACTTGGTATGTAGATAGCTGGACACCTGGATTAACATATAGGCTACTTTTTATCCCGATAATCCCATGGGATCGTGACTTACGCGGGTGAAACCGCGGGGGCGCTGTTAGTAGAGGGATAAAGTCCTTTAACATAAATTTTATTTTTTGAGTATTTTGACTAGAATTTTTTGATAGGATGCACACAATGACCCCTACGAGACATGTTTACTTTTAATAACTTAAAGTGCGTCTAGCTTTTTAACAACTTAAAAAATGAGGAGATTCTCAATTCTATTATTTTTTGTGTTTGTATGTAACGCGCTGTCTTCGCGATTTCTGAACCGATTAAAAAAATTTTTTTTTACTTGAATTGGTTGGTCCGATATAAATTTGAAGAAAATATTACACCTCTAAGGGTGGAAAACTAAGGGATGGAGAATACAGATTATTACAATTAATTTTGATTTACGCGCATTGAAGTCAGTAATACTTTTTCAAAAAGTTTTTTTTTTTTTTTTATAAAAAAAATATTATGCTATTAAGTTAATTACTCGTAAATGTACTTAAATAACATTAATGAACGTTAGAAAGGCTAATATTTTCAATGATTTTGGTTAACTTAAAGCTAGGTGTTGTATAAAAGTCCATACTTTAAGAGGAAATAATTTTGTTCTAGAAATTTATGTACTATGTGTTGAAGAGCAGCGACGTGTTGGAAGTGTTGGTGCCAATCCTTTATCATCTCAATGACTCGCGTGCTGATCAGTGTAAGTGTTTACATTTCTTTTTATATTTATACATAGCTTTTGCAATGTGTATGCCAAAGTTCATGATGATCGGATGAACGGTCCAGCAGCACCTGGTTCTTAACATAAGCAATGCTATGAGGCTTTGACCATAACGTACCAAGTGCGATGTAGATGCAAAAGCAGTGAGAATGCCACTTTCAGTAAAAGGCTTCTCACAGTGATAGCTGCCGTAAAGTTTCTGCATTGCCCGGGCCCACACTGTTCTTATTTAAAAAGATCTGATTAAATTAATAGCATGCCTATTTTTGTTATTAAGCATTTAGTAAATTTAGAATTTATGCTATTTTTATTCGTCTGTCGAAAAAAGTTTAATTTAGGATGAATGATGGTTTCCTTTACCAATTTTTTTTTCTAATAATATGTTACCTTGTTCAGCTCGCGTAGGGTTAATGCACATTGGCGTGTTCATCTTACTGTTGCTGTCCGGGGAACGCAACCTGGGCGTGCGACTGAACAAGCCGTACACAGCCACTGTGCCTATGGACATACCGGTGTTCACCGGGAGCCACGCCGATCTCTTGGTCGTAGTGTTCCACAAGATCATCACTACTGGACATCAGAGATTGCAGCCGCTGTTTGATTGCTTGCTCACCATATTAGTCAACGGTGAGAGCCCCACTTTGTCCTAGCCTTACATAGATCTCTCTGATGATTTTTCCTACTTTCACTGTGCGCTGCACAGCTGGTGCCTTCTGTTGCTAGTAATATGACAACACTGTAAAAGGGTTGCCTTTGGTTAAAAAAGGTATTGAATCCTCACGATATTAAGTGTTATGTAAAATTTTAGAAAATTAAGTATCTTATTATTTTTTAATTGCTAAACCAAACATTGAAACTAATGATTTGACGATGGCAACAGTGTTTGTATACTCTTTGAATAGCAAATTATGACGTCATTTCATACAACGTACAGTAGTGACGTTTTAAAAAGGGAACGGCGAGAATACCAGCGTTGCAGAGCGATCTGTGACGATAGCTGACGCAGGTACCTTATTTGATCTTCGATACCAACCAAGTGTTAAGACGTATGTTTATTGTGTTAACTTGTAGAAGATACAAATCAAAATAATTTCTTTCTTTCTTTCTTAATTCTGGAGTAGTGTCCATCGAGTATACTATCCGATTCAAACAAGAATAGGAATGATTGCCCTATCCTGTGATGTCATAGCTGTCAACTCGAACCAATAAGTAGAATAACCAAAACAGATATTTTTGAAATAATTTATTTATTTACAAAAAACGTTAGAAATTTGATCAGATGTTTTTTTGTATTTAAATTATGTGAAAACAATTATAAAAAGCTAAAGGTGTCTAGTATATATGTTGTCCTATCATGATCGGCAAGTCTATATAATGCATGTTATTATTCTGGTCAATAAAACAAACCAAAACATTTAAAACTTAATAAATTATGGTCGAATATCGACCAACAAGCGATCTCTAGTTATTTTTAAACTGATGAAATCAATAAATTCAATAATGCTACTGCTAAAAAAGGAAAGAACAAAAAAAAAAATTTACGCAAATTAGTTTCGTGTGCAAACCGTACTTTCCAAGTGACAGTTGACAGATTAAGGTCATTGACGTTCCTATACTTAATTTGAAACGCATTGTATGTAAATGAATGATTACACTTTATACATTCAACAAATATTTTTTCATGGTTTTCCATAGTTTCACCGTACCTGAAAACATTGTCGATGGTGGCATCAACCAAGCTACTTCACCTACTGGAGGCATTCAGCACACCATGGTTCATATTCTCCCAAGCCCATCACCATCACCTCGTGTTCTTTCTGCTGGAGATGTTCAACAATATGATACAGTATCAGTTTGATGGTGAGACAATAGGACTTCATTTTAATTATTTATTTTATTAAGATAAGATTCTTCTTAAATTATTGTGTTTTGTTTGGTTTACGAAGGTGTTAGTGACTATTGCCCGTCTTTAAAAAGTTTCAAAATACTTTGTATTATGTACATTGACACTTTCCTTGCAACATGAATGGGAATTAATTTGCATTAATTGCAATGGTATGGGTATGAATTTTTCAACCGCCTGACTTTTTAACCACGTTACTTTGGCCGTGGTCGTCGAGAGGCAGACATCGCTGTACCAGAGAGAATCTTAGGCTGAAAATGCCGACACATACGACGAAGTTTACGGACAAATCTTTTACAGTTAAGGCTGTCCGTCTATGGAATGAATTGCCAGTGGCCATCAGACGTGCACAAACGTTGACAAATTTTAAAAAACTAGTGAAAGAACACTGGTGCCAATTCTGTTGTTACAAAACTCACCAAACTAGACTAAAAATCACTAAAACTTAATAAACTTAGTTTAGTCCTGCCAAATGACGTTTCGTATTCTGAAAACGTAGAATTAAACTAATTTTAGTTTGACGGCACTAAAATTGGTTAAGTTACTCAACTTGGTCCAAATTTACTCATTTGCTATTCTGTTGTACGTTTTATATGTCTAAAATTGTCTAAAATTGGGAACGTCACACTAAAATTAGACGACATATAAATACATGCCGACTAATTTTAGTTATATCTTTGAATTTTTGGATAAAAAGTAAATTAATAGTATATTTTTTTATATGATGAATATCGAATATGTGATTTTGGCTTTGTTCGCTTTGGCAGAAAGGTATGTATATTTTAAATTCATTATTTAATAAGAGTGCTTACTGTTTACATTAAAACTAAATAATCATCAATTCATGACCTGATGAAATTATCAAGAGAGAATAAAAGAATAGAGAAAAACGTACGAGACAATAATTCCAATCCGTTTGAAATGGCACAGGAAAACTAGCAGAAACTTTTTAGACTCTACATCTAAAGCTTTTCATTTACTAAATTATCTCGATAAAGGCTTTATCCCTTATACATCTAGAGGTTTGCTTGATTTTTAATCATTTTTATGCAATGGCACTTTCCCCATAATACAAACGTGGTGTACCTACTCATATGTAAATAGATAGAGGTGTAATCATATAATCTACTTATGTAGGTTCCTATATAATGTTTTTCTAGTTTTATTTGCACTCCCTTTTTTGCTCAAGGAAGTTATCAAGCTCCTGTAGGGCAAGACAATTTCATTGCACTCAGTCAAACTTTTGTGAGCAGGTGCATTGCAAAAACATCAGATGTAATGGTGGAAGAGTTAACACAAAACGTTTTGTATTTTTCTTTCTTATAATCCTGCTCATCAATTTTAACCATAGATATAGATTTATATATAAATTGTAAATACATTGTAATATTGATTGATATTGATGAAATTTTCAGTTTTCAAGAATTGTTCAATATGCCCAACACCATATGTGCAGTAGATGGGACACATTGCAATAGCAAAACCACCAATAACTCACTCTACTGCACCAGCCTGGAAATCTGTTTTATAATAGAAAAGGCTTTTACAGTATTAACTGTCAGATTGTGAGTATAATCCACATTAATTATAATAATCACTTTAATAAACTGTAAGAATAACATGGTAACTGGGATAGACTGGATGCAGGTGAGAGGCCTATATCCAAAAGTAGACTGCAATAGGCTAATTGGTTGATTAACTGTAATTAACATACTTCCACCGGCTTCAAAATAATAAACTACCTACCTATGTAAAGCCTAAATTTAAATTTACTGCAACCTATGATCTTATCTGTGCCTATATTGAGTGAGATTAATGTTTATTATTATACTAGCTGTTGCCTGTGGCTTCGCTTACTTAAATTTTGAAAATTACATGAGAAGGGCAGGCTAGCACAGTCCATCTTGGGCATAGCTTCAGTACTTGCAGTATTTGGGTAATTACTTCAGAAGGACACGCTATCTCAGCCCATCTTGGGCATAGCTACTGTACTAGCAGTATCTGGATAATTACTTCAGAAGGGCACGGCACAGTCCATCTTTGGGCATAGCTTCAGTACGGGCAGTATCTGGGTAACCTTTTGTTGTTTGTTTTCTGAACTTCTAAGTAGTTTTATGGCGTTACATACAACCTTGCCTTTAATAATTGTTATGCTAGTCAGAAAAAATTTGGAAATGTGCAAAGGACGGCTTAAAACAAATTTCATTGTCTACATCACCATCGCTGCCTTCATTACCAGCCAGAGCGAACTGTAATAATCATTTAAGCATGTTGAACCTTCTTCAACATGGTTTTTGATTACTTCAATTGAATAAAACTCTAATTAAGATATTTTTTTCAAAACAAAATTATAATGATTGTATTTCTACATTTCCAGATGACAATGAAAATGATGTGGATGAGGAGAATCATGATTCTAATATTTTGCAAAGAGAAGCCAGGTTTCTTGATACGGACATGGCATATTCAGGAAAAACTGATTCAAACACAATTAAACTACACTTTTAACATGATATAATCAACTCAACAAGAAATCCTGGAATGGAGGCAGTCCCTATGATATCTAGTATCTTTCACTCTATATCTGTAAGCTCAGATCCAGTTGGTCCTTCTTCTTTGGCCTTATTGAATCACAGATGTTACGTCCCTTTGTCTTCACTTTTGCCCTCCATAAACTCCAAATCTAGACAAAAATAAATCACAAGGTATTAGTATAAGCATATTATGATATGAGGAAGTACTAGAGTCAATCTGGGCACTACCACTCTCATAATTGGCTTTAAGTAGCAGTATGATACATTAAAAAAAAATTCAAGATTCCTCGGTCCATTTTTCCTTTTTCTATGGAATTATGCAAGCTTACATAGTGATGGGTAACTGTTTATCATCAGGTAGCCTGTGTGTCAGTTTGTTAATCAATCTCATAAATACTTATGAGACCTTTCACATACTCAAACCATATCATGTATTTTGTATAAATTCTGATTTTAATTGATTTTTTATATTTACTTATTCGTGAACGTACGGTATATCCTCAAACGCCTGTTCACGACATTTTCAAGACAGTATGATCAAATTATTATACTCAAATTATTGAAAATTACTTATGCTTTCAACAAACAACACTTACATGCTGCCATTGCTGTACAGTGGTTACAGAAGTTATTACATTACAGCTTAGTTTGTAGAACTAGTTCGATAACCATGCTTGAAATTCCTTTACGTTTTGATTTGCCTATTTACCTGAAAAAAATAAAATTGACATGGTAACAAATGTCATTAAAAAAATTTAAAGATTATCTTCCTCTGTTGTTTCCATACAAATGTTGTCTGGAAGACGTCACTTTTAGCGATAAGACCGCCCATTGTACTTGCCGCTTAGTATGTTGCTACTAAATTGTGTTAATTTCGGTCTAACTGTGGTGTACAATAAAGAATGTTCTATCTATCTATCTAAAGGGAGTACAAAACAATATTGTAACGAAATTGTCTTAATGGTATGTTATGTCATGTAAATACAGTAAAGACGTAAAAGAGTAGAATAATAAAACAATTTAACAAACAAAATTACTTGGTAAATAAAACAATGAAAAATTTCTTACCTCTCGCCATTTCTAGGTTATTATTGATGCGTTTCACAAGTTACAATTTTTTCTATTATCCTCCTTCATCGTGATTGATTTATTTATTTAAAACTTTAGACTTATTTTAAAAAATAATTTAATTATATTTATTTGGGATATATGATTCTTTGTTCGGTACATAATTATAATGTTCGTAAGCAAA
The DNA here is from genome assembly GCA_949752705.1 of Callimorpha dominula. Lineage (NCBI taxonomy): Eukaryota > Metazoa > Arthropoda > Insecta > Lepidoptera > Erebidae > Callimorpha > Callimorpha dominula. The sequence continues at coordinate 2,151,060 of OX457000.1, read as the reverse complement.
CATTAACATGCATTTAAAAAACCTAAAAATGTTGTTTCAGAAGATTTTATTCTTTCACTCTTTGTCATTCATTCTTTACTTTTAAGTAGCAGCAACACTCTCGTACTTAACTTTTAGTTATATCAGATTCAAATATAGTGCTGTCCTAATAAGAACTAAATTTAATTCAACGAAACAACAGAATACCATGTTCGATATCTCTTGACTAAAATAAAAGATTTTTAGTGAAATTTTAGTTTAGTGTGGTGAACAACAGAATTGGCACCACTATTTGTCTTAGTGAATGGTGACATACTAGGTACTATTATGTATCTCCATAGGTATTAATTATGTATTGTTTATGTATGTGTATGTATGTATGTATATATATGTATATGTGTATATATGAGTTTATGTAAGTATGTGTATTTGTGTACCTATGTCCATACACCTACCATCCTAATATTTATTTGCAAAATTTATGCTAAGTATCTCGAAACAGCACTTATATATAATTATTTTCTTTTTCCATAGGCTTCCTAAATATATTGTACACTGCAGCCCCTCTTTTCTCTATCCATCCAATGGTTGCCTGGAAGAGATCGCGAATTGCGATAAGGTCGCCAATTGTTCATAACATTAGCTAGTAAGTAGATATAAGTAAAATATTGAAACCTATTTGTTTGTGTACAATAAAGAGAACATCTATCTATCTACCAGTTAGCCTCGGACAACGGTCAGCGTAACCAGGTAGAAATGCAGGTCGACTAATTGTATGGCACGGAAAGCGAAAGTTTAAAAGTTACTTTAAACGAGAATTTAAAAGTATTTTAGTTTTTAAACGCGTGATAACATTAGACTGTTTATATCCCCCGGATTTTAATTTAGGCTATGGAGTAGGCAAAAAAAATATGGTCCTGTTCCAATAACATCTTTTACATTTACTTTTGCGCAATAAAAACAACTGTTATGGCAGGTAACTCGAACCTGGTGTACACGATAATCCGCAAGCGCGCGGTGTTCCACAACCTGGCCAACCTGCCGCACGAGCACGCCGCCATCGCGCGCTCGCTCGCCGCCGGACGGGGCAAGGGACTCGCGCCCGTCAAGACTGCACTACCCAGGTAACTGTTTCACAACCTGGCTAACCTGCCGCACGAACACGCCGCCATCGCGCTCTCGCTCGCCGTCGGACGGGGCAAGGGACTCGCGCCCGTCAAGACTGCACTACCCAGGTAACTGTTCCACAACCTGGCTAACCTGCCGCACGAACACGCCGCCATCGCGCGCTCGCTCGCCGCCGGACGGGGCAAGGGACTCGCGCCCGTCAAGACTGCACTACCCAGGTAACTGTTCCACAACCTGGCTAACCTGCCGCACGAACACGCCGCCATCGCGCGCTCGCTCGCCGCCGGACGGGGCAAGGGACTCGCGCCCGTCAAGACTGCACTACCCAGGTAACTGTTCCACAACCTGGCTAACCTGCCGCACGAACACGCCGCCATCGCGCGCTCACTCGCCGCCGGACGGGGCAAGGGACTCGCGCCCGTCAAGACTGCACTACCCAGGTAACTGTTCCACAACCTGGCTAACCTGCCGCACGAACACGCCGCCATCGCGCGCTCGCTCGCCGCCGGACGGGGCAAGGGACTCGCGCCCGTCAAGACTGCACTACCCAGGTAACTGTTCCACAACCTGGCTAACCTGCCGCACGAACACGCCGCCATCGCGCGCTCGCTCGCCGCCGGACGGGGCAAGGGACTCGCGCCCGTCAAGACTGCACTACCCAGGTAACTGTTCCACAACCTGGCTAACCTGCCGCACGAACACGCCGCCATCGCGCGCTCGCTCGCCGCCGGACGGGGCAAGGGACTCGCCTAGGTAACCAGGTTACCACTTTAAAGAGTTTAATATGTGTTAAGTTCATGAATTGTCTGTGTCATCATCCAATCCACCAACATCCATCCATCCACCCATACATACAGTTTCGCGTATATAATGTTAGTAAGAAGTGGCTCGGGCCGGTCCTGCAGGTCGCGCAGCGCGGAGTCGGTGGCGGAGACGCCCATGGAGGGGTCGCGGCCGGCGCAGCCCGCCGAGCCCGGCACGCTCAACCCCACGCTCCCCGACACACCCGGTCAGTTCACTTTCTAAATGTTTGCACCTCTTAACATTATTAAAATACCTATTAATAGAATAGAATAGCTATTCATTGCAAAAATTGTGTATAATTATTAATTTTAATATTATCAACAATTTATCCGGATCGTATGTGCAATGTTACACAAATAATAAGCAAACGAATCTGACATTCAAAGACCACAAGTATCTCTAAGCCTAGTCAGCCTGTGACCACGGCCAGTACGACCTGGTCGAAAAGTCGGTATTTCATGATCGCGTTAATTCTCGTATATATACATAATTATATCATATATCATTTAAAAGTTAGTACTTCTAAATTGAAAGTCAAAGTCGCGAAAGTTTAAAAACAATTATTGCGACCGCTTTAATCGAGGTCATTGTAGTAATATAAAACAAGTGAATATTGATTATTATTTTCAGCGTTTAATATACACGGCAAGTATAATTTTTCTTTTTGTCTTTGTCTATCTCGAGCTCCTCAAATAAATGTAAATATATTGACAATTTGCATTGAATAAATATCAAAAGGCCTTCGTCCAGCAGTGAACGACGATAGGATGATGATTGATTGATAATTGAAATATCATCTATACAAGTTCTTTACATACAATCCAGTCAGGAATCTCCTCTTAGTATGAGACAGTTATGCCAGGCCTCCGGGTGCAGGTTCTTAGAATATATATTATTTTCATATTTAGAATGGAAGTTTAAAGGAATATAATTATTCAAGTTCTAATTAATGTATTCAATTTACTAGACAAGTATTTGGTTTTTATTTTATTTGGCTGCTTTATTTATTATCTGTAATCCCTTCACTATTAAGTTCAACATACCACAGATAATGTCAAAGTAATACATGGTTATCCCGGTTGCGTCTGACGACGCCCGGGGTCCGCTTTCCTGCTTTTACTCCTCCACTGTAGTTACAAATTCACATAACCTTCCTTATTTTAGTATTTACTAAATACTACACCAATACTTATTTTTCAAATCGAAGTTATTGTATATATAACTAGCTGCTCTCCGTGGTTTCACCCTCGTAAGTCCCTCGTTAAGTTTTCTTAAATTTTCTAATTTTCCGCGCAATAACAAATAAAAAAAAAAAGAATTTTCGAAATCCGTAACCGTGGTTAGGAGAAACAAAGACAGAATTAAATTTTCTATCATTCGGCGCTGGATGGCGTCAGTGTCGTTGTGTAAGTGAGCGATTTTGCTACATTTCTGAAGAAACAACGTCTTATTGGCCAGTTGCGCGGGTCTCCTCGCTGAGTGTGACGTTTACTGGAGCAACAACGACTAACAGGTAGTTATGACATTGATTTTACCTATTATTGGTGCTACAATGTTCAAATTATATAGTTTAGTCGTTATTGCTTCTAAAATATTCATCATCCATTGGGGAATCAAAGACGAAACTGTAATTTCGGCATTATTGTTCTAAAAAAGGATTTTACTGGGGCAACAACGTCAAAATTAAATTTTTTATCTATCTATGCTATACATAGATAAAGTTTTTTTTTAGTCTTATAAATTTACTTATACTAACGTAATTTATCTTTTTACTGATTTGAACTGTCCATGTACCTCTTCGCCGTCAAATCTCTGTGAATTAACAAAATAACCAATAATTTGTTAATCCGCGGTCATACTAAAAAATATCGTACCTCGATTCTACTCCACTTTTTACGATAGTATTTTAAACATTTTTTGAACGTTTCTCTAAGAGTTTTAAATTTTATTTTCTTAGATACACTCAAAACTGTTTTTATTTATTTTATTACTTAATAACTGATTTCTGATAATAATAATAATTGTGCAACTAGAACCTATTTTAGAACAACAGTATGAATGATATTATGTCATAAGAAAATTGTATGCTAAGGTAATTTGAGGCCAAAATAATTTAGACGTTACTTGGTGGAAATCTATTCCATGTCTACGTTCTTAGAAAAAGATTACTTGGCCTTTGCTACTTGCAGTATAGCCCTTAAAGTGTAACAACACCATGTAGTCAGTGTGTCACTTCACGTTATGTACCAGGTACTTCTAGCGGGAGAAGCCAAATATTTCCTAGTTCAGCATCTTCAACTCACAAGACCCCAACATTATCCACGTAGGATTTTGGAGAATGATTGGATGTTTAAACCTAATGCTACCGTAACAATTTTCTTATTGATTGTTTGTTACTTTATTTCACGATTGGAATGGAAACATATTAGACTTTGTAACAGTTAAAAGACTAGATACCTACGTGATTGTGATCTCCTTTAAATATTAATATCATTTTCTAAGATGTCTTAAGAAGAAGTAGCTGTAGTGACGAATGTTTTTAATCCTTCAGAGATGAATAGGGATAATTAATAAATATGACCTGAGCGTCAGCTGTTTATAAGTTTTGTGTTTGATTGCCGGGTTTTTTTAGTGATGTATTTTTTATGAAATTATCGTTTCATTTAACTGTACTCAAAACTTCGCTAGAAGGCTCATGTCAAAAAGAAACGCCAAGCCTTAGACCTACGCTACAAAAATATGTACTGGCTACTTGGTAGGCATTCTACTTTGTCAGTGTATAACAAAGTACTTTTATATAAGCAAGTACTCATGCCTGTATGGACATATGGCATTCAACTTTGGGGCTGCACAAAACGAACTAACGTTGAAATCATTCAATAATTCCAAAACAAGGTACTTCGGAGTATAGTAAATGCTCCCTGGTACGTTAGAAATGATGACATCCACCGAGACCTAGGAGTAGATCTTGTTAGTGAAGTAATAAAACAATACGCCGAAGCACATGAACAAAGGCTTCTTCAACATGTGAACGTTGAGGCTATCCAGCTCCTTGACACCACGGACATAGTTAGAAGATTAAAAAGAACTAAGCCCTTTGAGTTAGTTTAGTGAAGTTAGTGTTAAGTAGTGCAGTGAGTGTTACTCTTTAAGAACACAAGAACAAAGTGTCTTTCCATGAATAGAGACCATAAGAAAAGTGCCAATGGACACATTCTTAACTTTGTAAGTTTTTAGCAAATTAAGTGTAAATTAAATTACTTATTAGAATCAAGGTCTAGATTGTAAGTTCTTTTTTTTATTTTTTTTTAAAAGACAACTCCCGCATTAGGAATTACTCCTGTGTCGCGGGGGACTTTACAAACATACAAACAACGGACACAATAAACACCCAGACTTAGGTGGGAATCGAACCCACGACCTCTGGCTCAGCAGTCAGGGTCACTAACCTCTAGACCAACAGGCCAGCCAATTGTTATGAGTAACCGTTTAATTACGAGTACATCATAAGGAAAAACAAAAAAAAAATTAACTGTACTAACATGATGGAGTGTGAATAATGCTAATCGTCTGTCTTCGCTTCCGGGAGCGTTTATCTACCACCCTGTATAATGAAGGTGATGGTCATGATAATAATACTACAATTACTAGTTCTATCTCACTCCAGCAATCAGCACGATGACGGAACGCGAATCTGCTCACCCGCCCCCAGCGCGGTTAGAGGGTGACCCAAGCGACAAGTCGGATATATCCGACAAATCTGACACACAGTCAGACACGCAGATACCCGACAAGTTGGACACTGTTGAGGAGGGAGAGCTGAAAGAGCCCAGAGACAGACTCCTGCCGCAGAGAGCGGGACCTGATGGCGAGGATAGAAAAGATGATGAAGAAGAAGGTGATGGGGAGAAGATGACTGTCACGCATGTGAGTTGGTTATACATTACATTATGTATGTATTGTACAATATTATTTCATAGTCTGCCATTTACGTCGATTACGTGTGCGTTCGCGCAGCGGAATCTTGTTGAATTTAAAGATTTTAATTATGCAGATATTTAGTGTATGACGTCGTGTAATTGTGTATGGTAAAAAAAAATTTGTGCATGCAGCCATTGTGGAGAAATTCGCTAAAAACTGATTCCGCTGGGCGAACGTTGTCCTGGCGGAACTTTTTTTAATCCATGGACTTGGAAGAAAAAAAATGTGTCCAAAAATTAGTGTGTAATTGTGTATGTATGAATAAAATTAGTGCATGCATAAACTTCGGAGAAATTCAAGTTTCCGCTACGCGAACGTTTGGCCATTAGCTAGTTTTCATATAAAGCGCTTATATAGAGAGCTGTAGATTTTTACATACGTTGTTTTGAATTTGTTTATATTTGTTTAAAAAACAGATTTAGAAAAAATCGTAGGGTTTATAAGATAAAAATATAAACGTAAAATACGCTTATTAGGTCTTAGTTCGTAAAGTATGCACTTTGGGGTTTTCACGTTTATACTAACCTTGTAAGTGTCTGCAACATGTTGCCAAGTATCAATGATGTTCCGTTATTAATTAAAGAGTTATAGGACAATTTACCATGAATAGACCACTGTTTACAAAGCAGTCAAATATCACGTTATACGACGTTCTAAAGGAATTGCATAGTAAAATGTATTCCAATAATTAGTGTATTAATTCAACTACTCACATGCAAAATTTCATCTCATTAAATTCAGTAATTAAAGAGAAACGATTAAAATACTGACAAAGCATCGAAAACCTACATAACCCGACCAAGTTCGGATGGCTACAAAAAAGCGGCTGTGCCATATATCTAAGTAACGTTCTTAACATTCCAGTATAGTATTTATTAATATGGTACAGTTGGGTACACATGCGTTAGGAAAAAATAAAACAATTGTATTTCTTGAATGAAAAATATATTTTTTTTTATATGGTATAGGGGGCAAACACTTACAAGATTTGTATAAACGTGAAAATCTAGACCCCAAAGTGCATACTTTACGAACTAAGACCTAATAAGCGTATTTTACGTTTATATTTTTATCTTATAAACCCTACGATTTTTTCTAAATCTGTTTTTTAAACAAATATAAACAAATTCAAAACAACGTATGTAAAAATCTACAGCTCTCTATAAAAGCGCTTTATATGAAAACTAGCTAATGGCCAAACGTTCGCGTAGCGGAAACTTGAATTTCTCCGAAGTTTATGCATGCACTAATTTTATTCATACATACACAATTACACACAAATACACACTAAGTTTTGGACACATTTTTTTTCTTCTAAGTCCATGGATTAAAAAAGTTCCGCCAGGACAACGTTCGCCCAGCGGAATCAGTTTTTAGCGAATCTCTCCACAATGGCTGCACGACGTCATGCACTAAATATCTGCATAATTAAAATCTTTAAATTCAACAACATTCCGCTGCGCGAACGCACACGTCGATTACTATCTGACATTACAAACTGACACTTCAATTTTATTTATTTGTATTGATAAATTACACCTAGACACAACAAAGGATCGTGCTCATCACATAATTATTTCCTGGGTGGGAATCGAACCCACGATTTTTGTGATTAATTAATTATAACTTTTGTAAATAGTATGACCCGTAATTTTTGTGAAGTACTTGTTCGGTTCAGAATTTCATAAACAACGTTGATAGATAGGTATACTTAAGTAGCTTAGTATATTTGTTAATGTACAGCTGTAAGTCATTGTCCAATATATTTTTGCACGAACCACACGGATTTTATGCCCAAGATCCCAAAGGAAGCAATACTCGACCTTAATCATTGCAACAGTACTGTTTTTAGTAATTTAACACAAAAGTTATGGGTCCAAGACACATTAGAATTTCTTGTTTTACTTTTTTTATTGAATCTTTTGTAGAAATTTAAACAAACAAACAAATTTATTTACAAACATAGCTTATTTTCTGTTTAGATGAGTGTCTCTTCTTGATAGTCTAGCCATTTTGAGAATCTATTATTATTATTTCTTTGGACTAGAACAACAAATTCAGTAAACGGTATTTAGATTTATTAAAGTTTATATATTCTGGTTTAAAGGCCCAAACGTAACAAACATCGGTAATTAGCAGGTGCCATTTGTGTGTTCAGTACCTTATTCACCTCCATAAGGTGAAACACAAAAATTCTTATCTTGTTGAGCTCAGCACACTGGTATAACCGGCTACATGGTGCGTTACATACTTTACGAGATACATCATGGCCAGAACAAACAAACAAAATGTTTATTATATATATTAACTAGCAATCCGCCCCGGCCTCGCACGGGACATCTTCAACAATCATTATCATATTTGAACCGATTTACACAAAACCTTAACAAATTATAAACCTAAATCTTTCTCATGAATCGTTCTATCTATTGGTGAAAACCGCATGAAAGTCCGTTCAGTAGTTTTTGAGTTTATCGCGAATAGACAGACTATAATATATAGTGATAAATTGTTAAAATCTAATAACTTAAAACTGACTTGACTGCACTTAGCTGATTTTTGCAGTCCCTCGAAGTGTCGTTTGACTGCTGTAATCGATGGAGAATATCTCCCGCGTCGGGCTGTTCCTCCGCAACTCGACAACACAAATAGTTTAGAAATCTTATATTAAATTGCAGAGAGACAGCCTGACCACGGGCGCGGTGAGCGGCCAGTGGCGGCCCTCGGCCGAGTGGGTGTCCTCGTGGCGCGGCAAGCTGCCGCTGCAGACCATCATGCGCCTGCTGCAGGTGCTCGTGCCGCAGGTCGAGAAGATCTGTATCGACAAGTCAGTGCCGCTCCTACATATTCGTTCCTGTACAAATATATGGTCATACTAATTTAAATAAATATGAGTTATACGACAGAACAGAGTAGTTTCTCTAGGAAAACAAATTATCATAAAATATAAAAATAAGATAGTTTATACAGAGTACGAGCGAAAAAAATATCGAGGTTTGAGTTATGTATCTTATCTGAAGCCAATTTTAGAAATCAACTTTTACAAACTTATTTTTTGAAGAATAAAATGATATGACAATGAATAATTTTAAAACTGTACCTACTTTACAAAAAACATGATTTCATGAAAAAAGGTTTAGTGCTCATGAATTACGTACGTTATGTTGTTTACCTTTATTTAAATACCTTAACAAATTATATATCTAAATCTTCCTCATGAATCGCTCTATCTAATGGTGAAAACCGCATGTAAATCCGTCCAGTAGTTTTTAAGTTTATCGTGAACGGACAGACAGACACGGCGGGGGACTTTATTTTATAATATGTAGTGATTTCTGTAATTATTTCCATCTAAAGGTTGTCTGGTAGAGATCGATCGATGTTATTAATGGTGTACAATAAAGAATATTCTATCTATCTAAAATATCGTCTTGTTGTATCCTTGCAGGGGCCTAACAGACGAGTCGGAGATCCTGCGCTTCCTGCAGCACGGCACGCTGGTGGGGCTGCTGCCGGTCCCGCACCCGATCCTCATCCGCAAGTACCAAGCCAACGCCGGCACCGCCGCTTGGTTCCGAACCTACTTGTGGGGAGTTATTTATATACGGTGAGTTGTTCAATTAACAAACTCTATTTATTATTATTATTTGTGCAATGTAGTTGGGAAACGAACACTCGACCCTCGTGGTAGTACATAATGGGGTATTTTATTCTATGAATGTAATATCACACATAATAACATAATAATAAGATAGTAAAGGCGATCGGAAAAAATCTGTTTCAGTTCATAAATTTAAAAAACTAATTTTATAATAAACTAGCAGCGCCCCGCGGTTTCACCCGCGTATCGGGATAAGAAGTAGCCTAGCCGTAATCCAGGTCTCCAGCTATCTACATATCAAGTTTCATCGCAATCGGTTCAGTGGTTTTTGCGTGCAAGAGTAACAAACATCCATCCATCCATCATCCAAACTTTCACATTTATAATACTAGCAGCGCCCCGCGGTTTCACCCGCGTATCGGGATAAAAAATAGCCTATGCGTTAATCCAGGTTGCCAGCTATCTGCATACCAAGTTTCATCGTATCGGGATAAAAAGTAGCCTATGCGTTAATCCAGGTTGCCAGCTATCTACATACCAAGTTTCATCGTAATCGGTTTAGTGGTTTCTGCGTGAAAGAGTAACAAACATCCATCCAAACTTTCACATTTATAATATTAGTAGGATTAGTGGGATTTCAAAGTTTTCTTTTTTTTATCTGTTCTACGAACATGCGAAACGCAAAACCGTCTTGACTTCATGTCAGTAAAAACTAAGTAAATTGTAAATTTTGCTGTAAATTTTCGAATAAGTTATTCCACCCGTATATTTTACTCAAAAGACGTTTTCATCAATCTGCGCGCGGAAATTTAAAATGGATTTTAATACAAGGGTATATTCGCCTTTTCCAGTGCTACCACAATCCTTGTGAAGTTTTTTATACATTTTTTATCGTATTTTAAACATTAATAAATAATATGAAGCATAGTATATAAATAAAAAAATACTAATTAATATCTAACTATAATCAGACTTTGAATTATGAATGTTTGACGTTTAAAAGTTATATTTATATCACATGATGTTTTGTGTTGTAGTTGTCTACTTAGACTTGCTTACACTAAAACACATGATTACAAAAAAATTATTTAAAGAAATTGGTATAAAAAAATTTACCAAAGAAAGAAGAAAGGAACGCGAAACATAAACTTGTTTTGTCGCCACATCAAATACGCTTATTTATTTTATTAAAAATAGGGGCAAACTATAATAGATGTTAAAAAATTTCACTATTTAATCAAATGAGTTAATAGACATTATTATGACTAGTTATACCGGTAACGCAATGCTATTGGTCGGTTGATAAATATTGATTAAAAGTGGGGTTATAAAAGGCCATGCTAACATTATAAGTTGTAAGCAATAACTTGAGTGCAGATTGAGGTTCGAACAACATAGCAGTTACTGTTATTTAGTGATTTTGAAACTTTATAACAATACTTGTTAGCCTTAGAAAAGCTAAATAATTATGAGTTACGAGCCACACATTGAATAAAGAGATTCAATCAAGAATTATGGAAATCAGACTACCCTCTAAAAAGTTATGAGTGGTAATACATACGAGGGGTGATCAAAAAGTAATGATAAACGGATATTTCTAGTAATAATAAAATTCTAAAAAAATATTTTTTCAACTCCCTAATCCTTCACAACTTCCCTGACAAAAAATGGTATAAATAGGACATCATTTTTAAAATATACATTCATTTGAATACTAGCAGTCGGAGTGATAACATCAAAATGGAGAAACATGAAGTGCGAAGCGTCATCAAATACCTGTGCTTGAAAAAAATGTCCACCAAAGACATTCATACTGACTTGGTGGAAACATTGGGAGACTCTGCTCCTCCATATTCTACAACTGCACGCTGGTGCAAGGAGTTTAAGATGGGAAGAACATCCACGGAAGACGAACACCGCGAAGGCCGTCCGTCCTCCTCCCTCACTGAAGAAAACGTCAAAAAAAGTTCAAGATCTGGTTTTGGCAGACCGAAGAGTGACCATTCGTCATTTAGCTGAGAACACAGGCATTTCATTTGGTAGCATTCAAAGGATCTTAACTACCGAGATGAACATGAGAAAGGTCTCTGCACGTTGGGTCCCGAGAATGTTAACCGACGAACAAAAGAAGAAACGATTCGACATTTCAAGGACCAATCTTGAAATGTTCCAGGCGGATCAAGATATTTTTTTGGCTCGATTTGTGACTATGGACGAAACGTGGATTCATCATTTTGATCCCGAAACCAAACAACAGTCAATGACATGGAAAAGGCCATCTTCACCGACTCCCAAGAAATTCAAAGTTTCAAGCTCTGCCGGCAAGGTTATGGCGTCTGTTTTCTGGGATGCTGAGGGAATAATTATGGTTGAATACCTTGATAAGGGCGCTACCATAACAGGCTCCTACTATGCTGACCAAATCAAAAGATTGCGAGAGGCCATCAAGGAAAAAAGACGGGGTAAACTGCGCGCAAAAGTTCTGTTCCATCAAGACAATGCACCTGCACACAAAGCTGAAGTTGCGATGGCTGCCATTCAAGAAGCTGGCTTCCAGCTGCTTGAACACCCACCCTATTCTCCAGATCTAGCCCCCAGCGACTTTTATTTGTTTCCTCGGCTCAAGGAACACCTCCGGGGCCAGAAATTTGAGGATAACGGCGAAGTGATGGCCGCTGTAGAGGCATTTTGGGAGAGTCAAGATAAAGATTTTTTTTTGAAGGGTATCGTTGGTTTAGAAAAGAGATGGACTAAATGTATTGACCTATTAGGAGACTATGTAGAAAAATAAATTTTATTTTTAAGTATATAGTTATTTTAATGTACCCATTCTCATTACTTTTGGATCACCCCTCGTATTTATATATTTAAAAATAATAATTATATACTTGAGAATCTCCTTACATTGCAACACGAGAACTAAACCATAACATACACCCGACGAAAAACCGGTTAAAAAGGATGAAACTGTCATGAATCATTGTTTTAAAAATTATTTAAACCGAGTATGTTTTTATTCCTCATGTTGGAATGAAATGAATTCGAAAATACAACGCTCATTTTTTTTTTATAGGAATGTGGACCCGCCTATATGGTACGACACAGACGTCAAACTATTCGAGATACAGCGAGTGTAGAAACAAGAAACTATGGGGTCTGCGAAGCCCTGCCCAGCCTCACAAACCATGACGTGATGTTATACAAACTGGACTCGAGTAACATAAGATATAATTGTCTTTTTTTTTTTGTAATTTAACAAACCACTTTTTGAAGGTTTGACAAAATGTATTATTTTTAAAGGCACGTCTGTTTTTTGCAGTTTCCTGAGATATAATTATGTATACTGATATATATATACGATATTACCGCGATCAATAGGTATTACATACTTTTGAACATACATACTCACACATGTATCTCCGCAGGGGAAGACAGACGCGTGTTTGTTACGCAGCAAGCCTATTGCCGTCATCCGGTCACTTTGGGAAGTAAAGATGGGAAAATTGGGGGTTTATTAAAAGGGAATTATAGGTAATGAAAGGAGAAGGATATTGCTTGTACGGAGCCATTGAGGAGTGTAAGCAAAGCAAGATCTACAGGCCTGAACCTCGGAATGGCTATTTCTTTTTTTCAATAAATGTATCTTATTACTTTAAACGAGCAATTCTTGTATGTATGTATGTGTTTGTTTCGGGTATCTCGGAAACGGCTTTAACGATTTTGATATATTTTTTATACAGATTTTACATAAAGCTACCGGTCTCCCAAGTACTACTAGTAACATACATTACTAGTATTCTTGTTAACCCCTCCAGCTAAGCGAAATGCTTGGGTTGGTAGAGCACTGGGTGGGGTTCGAACCCGCAACCACTTGATCGCAAGTCCGACGCCTTAGCCATTACTCTATCGCGCTTGCCGGGAAGTCAGAGCATTCTACCTAACCTGCCTACATGCTTTTGAATTGTCAGGCAATTCAAAGATATGTAATGTAATACGTATTATTCTTAATTTCCGTAAATAAAGTTTATTAAAAAAAAAAACTGCTTAAATTATATTTATTTGGATAGAATTTGAATTTGTCTGCAAATGTCCGTATAAAAAAATAAAAACATTTCCGTATACATTATTATATTTCATGGGACGCGAAAGTTTAAATTAGTAAGTTCATGAGAGTTTTTCTTTCTTTTTGTAATATAACACATACTTTGAGATCTGTTTAGTCTTCCAACTCCGACTTCGAAAAAAATATGTATTTTCTTGATGTGATAATATAGGCAGCAAAATCAATTAGTTAACTCACGGTCATATATTTAAATACCACTCAATTATAAGACGTCGTTAAGTCTCCGCCGTCATTATAACATGACAGTAGCGCTAGAACGAGACTTAACAACTACTTATAATTGAGAGTTCGACTATTTATTCAACCCTTGATAATATAAACGTTCTGTGTAATCCAATTTTATAATGTATCTGATTACTTTTTTAATTTTCTGTTGCTGGCTTGGTTTTTTATAACTTAACCAAAGAATAAAAATAATAGTTACTACTTTATAAGGTATAAATAGCGTTCATAACCCTAATAATAATTAATGTGTTGGGACACATTACACAAAGCTAATAGAACTAACTCTAGAACACTGATATACTTAGATTTTATTGTAAATACATACATAATATAAAGCAATACCCAGACCAATAGAAATATTAATAATCATCCTCCGCGCCTTTGGGTCGGCTTTTAGTCTAACTACGATACGGCCGAACTTTGATATTTTACGTGAAGCGACTGCCATCATACCTCCACAACCCGAGTACTAGGCGATATCGAAGTTCTGTAGTTAGACCAGGTTGTCGAACTTTTTATGACCCCTCACGAATGCCACAGATGTTTGTATGGCATCCGGGACCGACGGTTTAACGTGCTCTCCGAGGCACGGAGGGGTCTCAATGTGTTAAAAAAAAGAAAAAAGTTAAGAATGGTCACCCATCCTGGACTGACCTGGCTAGTATTACTTGTTGTAACAATACTTTGTAATATGCTAACCTACTCGGTTACCACTTAGCCATGAGTTATTTTCGCGACTTCGCTCGCATTAAAATTATTTTTCTATCCTCGGGAACAATATTTTTTCTTGAATGAAAGGTCTAGAAAATGTTTTGTACCCCTGACCACGTGTATGTAAAATTTTATATACAAATGTTGTCAGATGTACCGTCGATCGAGTAGTTTAGATGTGAAAACGTAACTGACAGACAGACAGTTACTTTTGCATTTCTAATGAAGAATCCGAATGTTCACTGTGAAGCAATAGGTCCTAAACCAAGCGAATCTTTACTTACGTACGTAAATATCCACTGCTTTACGAGGAGCATTAAAGGTGCATTCAATATTACATTCCAATTATTTTATTGTAGTAAAATGAATGGGATACAATTAGTTATACAAGATAATAGTGTTCTATAAGTTTGTTTAACGAATTTGTCAGAAAATGTACCAGAATATGAGCAATTTATTAAAACTTTTACTTGCGTATTAATACACATACTACCTTTGTGTAGAAGTGAGTTAAACGATATATTTACCTTAAAATATGCTTGTCTTCTTTTGACAATAATTATTTTTCACCACAATAAAATTATGTATTACATATTTTTACTGTTTTTAACAGTAAAATTTTTGGATGCATGCCACAGCTTGAAGACAGTTTTCAAAGCACGAGCCTTAAACCACTCGTTATTATATATATACAAAACTACTCGGTTACTAAATTAATAATATGAATTTTATGATTATAATATAATATAACAACTAAAATACTTATTATCCGAGGACAATATCAAAACAGGAATGTCTCAAATCTTCCCGTGCTTACGTGTTATGTTTATCCGATTAAGAAAAAAGGATCTGCTGTGGCGTGTAGCAATGGTATTTTACTTTTGGGCTAGCACCTTAAGGGGTAATTAACAGGCGGCCAAAGCCTGTCGCTGGTTTAGGACTAATCCGTACATACATCTATCACTCACACCACCCCAGATTTTGTCTAATGCTCCGTGATGGAACACCGTGTTGATTTAGCCGGTTAGAGTACGACATAACCACCTCTACCTCGGTGGTATCCGAGGGTAAAACGGGATGTTTACAATGTTACAGTGGATATCACTTTAGTTTGGTCTGTGATCACTATTTGAGTTTTTTTTTATTACTACAACATGATGAATGTTATATCTGGATCTTTACTCTATTATCAAAGAAATATGAAGGCCTTTGTTATGCTCATAAGTAAATGTAACGATTTTGTTATTTTTAATATATTTTGTCGACATACTGCAATTTTTTTTTTGTTCATAAGTAGCATAAAAATCAAAAAATGTTACGCCTGTCATTTGCTGTTGTATTTCACGCATTTGTAATTATAATAGTTGCAATTTAGTTTAATATTAATTAGGTAGCTATTTTATTAAAAAGTATAATTTTAAAAGTTGAATACATGTTCGAATTTTAAATTATGATCTTTATTAAAGATTAGATATCGTGAGTATACACGTATAGGTTACTTTAGTCAATTTAAACTACATGTCAGCATTTATGGACCACGTCTTATGAACGCTTTATGTGTAATTTATATTGTAATATTTAATTTATAACTGACAGCTAGTCATATTTTTAATCTGTGTAAAGAAACTTCAAACTTATGAAATATAAACATTAATTACTATTATTAAAATCTGGATTACTTTAATGCTGCGGGTAATTTGGGCTATATTTTTGAATAAGACCTCACTTTAATGCGACTTAAAAGTTCCGGTTGCAGTTGATAAAAAAATTATATTTGAGATAATTAAAGTTTACTTTTATGTATGATATCTTAGGTTTTATATATAAACTGCTGATAAAGAGCCTAATGCTTTGAAAATGAAAAATAAAACTATTCAAAGTTACTCATAGTTTCAAAGTTACCGGTTCAATCACTTATGCAATTTTAATGTAATACTGTAAGAATGAAACTATATACATTGCAAAATAACTTTTTAATACCAATTTCAATACACTTAGTGAGAACCTGATTTTATTCATTATTATATATTTTACGAGGCTTACAATTGTACATACATTCTATATTATAGTTCTATTTGAGATTTTATGAAAATTTATGTCAAATTATTTCATATACATTATCAATATATTACTATTATAGTATTTGATATTTGCTAATGTACATGACACAAACGTTATTATGAGTCTTATGTTTTTATAAGTAACGTTTTGTGGCATTAAGAAAGACCCCAAGAATAACTTGAGAACTGCTTTGCTATTTAAGGAAATAGAGGACGTACCATAGTTTATTATTTGTATGTTATAGCACCTCGAAACAAATTCTGACTTATTATTCTCCTAACCATACAAGTCATTATGAGCCTAAACCACCTTATTTCAAAACGTAGTTTAGCTGAAGTACTAGGTATAAACTGTACCTAAAGAATAAAAAGCCAGTTCTAATGTTAGTCCACGTTTCGTTAATAAGGTGGTTAGTATTTGGGCGCAGGTATTAGGTTAGAAAAAGACAAATAATATGCAGTTACTGAGCCCGCCAAGGTATAGATGTTGTGTCATGTATAGTGGCTCTAATTGTGTCTTTGGGTGCACTATCACTTTGTTTGGTTCATGTTATTGATGTCTTTGATACCTAAATTATGTAGCTATTTTTTAATTTTTGACTACCGAGTCGCTCGTCTTATATGTTTTCTCTGGTATCTGTTTTAGCACTTGCAAATATTCAGTAACAAGAAGAGTACGATCTGATTTTTTTCTTGTGATTGGTAAAACAGTGCCTAAATAAACATTTTGTAATATTTTTAACAAGCTTTTAGTGTTACCTGTAATTATGATTATTTATTTGACACAATCACTGTACTTAATGTTGAATAAATGGAAAATATATAACAATGTCAGCTTAATCTGTTTATTTATTTTAAATGCACTCATTAATTCATCGAGCGATAGTTAATCTGTGAATTATACGGCCGTGGCGTAGTTTTATATGCAATATAACGAATATATACTAGTTTTCTCAAATGTATTAATAATATTTTGAGACAAATTTTACAGCAGTGCCATGTAGATCGAAACTAGTGGCGACATCTACAATAATGTACTACATCAAAAACATACTTGATCTCCATCTAGCGAAGACCAGCCGAACTACACAGTAACTGCCGATACTGTATCGCAAAATGCAAGTTCTCGTGCTTATTAGTAAATATTCCACTGCCAACATGAACCTTTGGGCCGCAGCCCGCCAGGCATGATCACCTAGAGCGGTCGGGGCATGATCTGCGGACCACCAGATATGGTAACCTAGAAGATCCTACACTTTCATTCCTCCGAACATTACAAATTCGTTCCTTTACAATTATACGAGTATATTTATTTTGCTAATTTTGGTTCATTCTACAACCACACCAAGGTACGTACATATACTGACATATTCGTCCATACATAATATATTTGTAATAACATTTTTAATGCACAAATATTTCATTGTTGTTACTCTCGTCACATGAGTTTTACCACCCAAATATTTACTCGCGACCTTCTGCTTTAGAGTTCTACCACAAGTCAGTTCCTACTGTTCAAGGACCTTGCGATGAGTTACAGATCATCAATAAAACCACAACATCACAGATATACAATATTTAATAACGAAGCGTCTGTTATATAAGACGAACCGATCAGTCCTCTTCTAAAAGGTTACAAAATAATATTGCAAACGCCAACAAATTGTAACTAACTAAAGTACATCACATTCATTATATCTAATATGACTAGAAATATTATAATATAACATTTTGCGGTATAGTAACTGTATCAATCGAAAAAATTCTTATCGCTCTTCGTGTAAATATAGTAGTACCTGGGTTCACGAATCAACGTGCAAGATGTGGCAAGTACTTCAAACACACTGAAATCTTGTGAAGACCGAGATAGAAAACCATATTGTTAAGTAACGCAAGTATTTAAATTACTATAACATGCTTAAAATTGAAAATAAAACTTTTTCATTCGGGCTCGAAGGACCAAATGTTTAATGTATAGTACACCATTAATTGTATAAAAATACGAGTTATACTTCAATCGGAATACAGCGTAGTAATGACAACAGAAACGAAACGGTTGTGGTGAAAAACGCTAGCCATTTTACAATCGGAGCTTTAGTGTGTAAAAATTTGTTTAGAACCTCTTTCATAGACAAGTTAGTTCTAAATGTGACATCCAACTACCTTTAATGATAAGCTATTCGGATAAGTCATCCAAATAGCATTAAGTCACAGTGGCAGAAAGCATCATCATCTCGGCTTAAAGCTCATACACCTTCTAGTTTCACATCTATTTTCTTAACTTTATAAACGAATGACACAGTACAACACCACAAATGTTTTCAATTCGCCATTTACACGATCTTTTCACAAATCTTAAGAAACCTCTGTAAAACATCTTCATCAGGGTTACCAGATTCTTAATATAATATGTGTACATATTTAAGTCTGATGTTGCTATCTGCAGTCTAGACGTTGGTTATTAGAATTATTTTTTTTGCATAAGACAATAATTTTTATTAAGAGTTGTGCGTTCAAATTTATTAAAAAGTGAAAAATTTTGATGCTGTGTGTGAGAAAATTGAAAATATCTACTTTTGCCCAAATAAGTTTTTTATTATAATTCTAGATAATGAATCTGGCAACCCTTATCTTGTTAGGAAAACGCTAGATCTTACCTAACTCTGCCTTTTGTATAAATACATATCTTTACACCAGACATACTAAACTATTTCTTCTATACCTAAACATGTACACAATAAATGGGGTTTAGATTCATCTCTCTATACGTTATATGCCATACAAAACTAGTCATTGAGATTAATTTAAAAATATCCAATTTTGTCGATTAATGAACACCGTCTTATTGTTATTTATATTTTTAAAATCGACATTGCATGATGGTAAAACTCCTAATCTAAACAATGACATTAGTTACATCGAGATCGGGCTAGTTATGGACAGAAAAAGTTAAAGTGCATTGCTCCATCGTTATGTCGTATTGTTCCTAATTTACAACAACAGCTGTCATCAAAATTCAACAATATAAGTACAGTTTAATATTCACGTTTTCAATAATCCGGGTAATATCCACCTTGACTTAATCTAAAACTTAGTTCTCACTTTCTTAATCTTGCTTAATAGCTTAGATTGTATTAAGTATCATATTATAGCGAATTCCCTTACATTTCGCCATCCTTTATTGACCTACATTGTGCTAAACTTTATATATCGTAGGTAGTCCAAAATCTTTAAAATGCAGGGTAGGGTGGGAAAAATTGGGGAAGGGTGATGATGTGATTACTAAATTTATCAATGTTTTTAAGGGTCATGTTCATGAACCCTTTGTGAGTCAGGATATAATTGTGTCACACATAGACTAGGGAAGGGTAAGGTGAGGTTTATATTTGGCTAAAAATATCTAAAATTGTATCAAAGTAAACTTGGTCATCAATTTTATAACAACATTTTTTTTTCACTAAAAGTTTACTCTTATAAGAATCAACAACAATTCTTTTTATATATTACTAGGTATACCTAACATAACTGGCAACATTTCTTATTTATCCAAATTATCAAACCACAAAAATTCAAGATGTGTTACTAAAGCAAATAATTCCTAAATTATCATTTGTTTAAGTTGTTTACCTTACCCATGTGGGACAGTCTATATGATGAACTCCTGGCTCACAGGCGCGTGTAGCTAGCTTAACTCGGAGTAGGCAGGTGGCGGTGGGCTGTCTCGGCCTGGCATTAGCACTGCGATCTTGTAGGGTGGCGGCGCTTCTGGGGACTCTGTCGGCTGTGAGCGTTCCGAGGATTGTAGCAAAGTGGCCAAGGATATGTCGTCTGAAGGTTCAGATGGAGGTGGCTGGAAAGTTAAGTAAGTAGTCTCAAATGATAATGTGGAATCATCGTTATGAAATGCTTTTTACGATTTTATGAAGAGTATTGTTATATATATATAATGTTATACATATTGGCCCCACGCCGCACAGCACGCCCGCCCCACTGAGGGTGTGGGGCCACTCACTAGACGAGAGGCGGTCGGGCGGTAGCGGCGGCGGGGGGCGCGCTCGACACAGCGACAGCGCGCAGCCCACGCCGCACAGCACGCCCCGCCCCACTGTGGGTGTGGGGCCACTCACCTGGCGGTCGCGCTGGGCGGTGGACGAGACGCGGTCAGGCGGTAGCGGCGGCGGGGGGCACGCTCGACACAGCGACAGCGCGCAGCCTACGCCGCACAGCACGCCCGCCCCACTGTGGGTGTGGGGCTACTTACCTGGCGGTCGCGCTGGGCGGTGGACGAGACGTGGTCGGGCGGTAGTGACGGCGGGGGGCGCGCTCGACACAGCGACAGCGCGCAGCCCACGCCGCACAGCACGCCCGCCCCACTGTGGGTGTGGGGCTACTCACCTGACGGTCGCGCTGGGCGGTGGACGAGACGCGGTCGGGCGGTAGTGGCGGCGGGGGGCGTGCTCGACACAGCGACAGCGCGCAGCCCACGCCGCACACGCACGCCACGGCGGCGCACACCACGCCCGCCTCGCCGCCCCCTCCGCTCACACCGCCGCCGCGCTCGCGCGCCACCTGTGCACACAACACTCTGCTAACGCACCCCTATTTCACTAACGTAAAAGTGGACTATGATCGTCTGCAGATCGCTATAATGCAAACGGCAATAGCTCTGTGTTCTTTAGTTATCGTTACCTTCTTGTTGCTATACTGCTAAAGCATATATACCTAGGTGGGTTCAAAACCAGCAGCTTAAGAAATACAAACAAACATATTGAACACTAGCAGCGCCCCGCGGTTTCACCCGCGTAAATCCCGATCCCGTGGGAATATCGGGATAAAAGTAGCCTATATGTTAATCCACGTCTCTAACTATTTACATACCAAGTTTCATCCAATCGGTTCAGTAGTTGTGGCGTGAAAGAGTAACAAACATCCATCCATCCAAGATCCAAACTTTCACATTTATAATATTAGTGGAATTATATTATATAAATGTATGTATACAGAGCCTTTTAACAAAGTCTGGCCTCACGCGCCTGCCCGCGTTCGAGTGGCTCACGCCACGCGGCGATGAGCAATGTCCCGTGCCCTGCGCACGCCAGACCGCACAATTCTATATAGTCGTAACTTTTAAAATATTAGACCAAATTACGTACTTTAAAAGACACAGTTTATCTACTTTGAATATCAGAAGCGATAAAAGTATTTATTTTATAAAAATCAATTTGTTACTGCTAAATGTGAATTGGAAGTAAAAATACAAATTTGATTGTATTTATGGTTCACTATTTTGTAATAATGGCTTACACATAAAAGATAATATATACTGTCGCAGACTTTTTTGTAGAATTATTTAGGAGGAACAATACCACCGTACATTCTATGCGTGTAACTCTTACGTGAAAGAGTAACAAACATCTATACATTCATACATGCATACATCCTCACAAACTTTCACGTTTATAATATTAGTAGGATTAATAAATTGAAAGCCCTATTTCGTTAGCAACGATTAATCGGCATATCGCAGTTCACTAATGCGACTGCTATAGTCTAATTAATCGTCGACTTTCTTCTTGCTACTGCCGCTTGGCGCCGAACGCTGACTCCAGGATGTCAAGTGGTTTCGGTGTGACAAATTCACTAAACATAATCTTTTGTTTCGTTCAAACTCATGCCACATACGCCACTAAGATTAGTCATCATCAATTAAATCACAATTTGACAATAATAAACACATTCAATTAGGAATTTGCAACATTCCTCATAACTTTCTTAGAACATTTCTCTAGTGGGCTTAGTGCCACGGCCTCACAGAAAACCGGGGTGAAGCAATGCTTATTGTGTTTCGTATGAATCAGATGAGAAGACCAGAGGTCTCCCTCCCTTCCCCTACTCCCATCTTAAATAATGTTCACCACTTGTATATGTGGTTAGTAATCAAAGCAATTGTAATACATGTAGTTCTACTATAATTAATATGTGCTACAAAAATAGCTCCAAGCACGACGTACGTACCACGTAAAGTAACGTCTGTAAACTATTGCGTAAATTATTTCAAATGGTATCCAAATGTTAAACAGTCAACATTCAGGGGCGATAACCGCCCGCAGGCTTGAAATAAGTTCTCAAAGTGTTTAATTGACGTCCTGATACTTTAAAAGGTCCTAGTAGATTAGACGGCATCCTAAAATCATTTCTAAAATACTTTGTTTGTTTAAGAATTCAGTAAGCGTATTATTTCAGGTACGTTTACCGATATTTTAAAGGTTGCTTTAGTATCTGTTAAACACGAATACAAGGCTACGAAAATTAATATTAATATTATTAAATCAAAATTACCGACCAATCCCGTTGCAGTACACCGTATACAAAGCTGTTTAAAGGTTGGTTTACCTACTTTGGAATGTTAACACCACTGTATACTCTTGATCAACAAATAAATGATTTATGATTATGATTACCTTTACATAAACACGGATTTCTTTGAAAAAAAAGTACTAACCTTGTCTTAACTGACATCCTCGTCCGTCCGCAGTCCTTCCGGATTTGGACTAGGCTTTAGACAAGGTATATCATGAAAGATCTCTTCACGAGATCGTTTTAACAGTATTTGCGGCAATTTGTTGCTTTAGGTACTTGTAATCAGAAAACGTGGGGTTGCTAAAGCGCGTTTTGTTCCAACAACGGCATTAAGCTGTTAAGCGCGCGTTTTAGATCGACGGTGTTGAACCCACGTTTTGATCCGACGGCGTTGAGTTTTAATAACGCGTCATCTGAACATAGCCTACATTTAAAGTCGTAAACAATCTGCATGTGTTTTATTTCAAACTGATTTAGACCGATAATTGTCTACTGCATAACTTACTATCATCTTGAAGCAATCAATCATCTTTATTATAAACAAGAAAGAGTATGACTTCAACTAGGTACAGTTTCAATAATGTATTTTGATTACGGGTATTCTTCTGACGTCATTGCCATATTGCCTTGAACTAGAAGCTTGGATTTTTACATTCATTATATTTACCTCAGCCGTTTGAAGATCACCAGCTCTTTTCTAATCGTTGAAGGGTATTTTAAATTTATACTTGTTAGTTCGGTTTTTCTGACTATGATTTTTTTCGTCCAACCGTGAACCGGACAGATGTAATTCGGTTAAAAATATTGAGCGAACAAAAAGGTATTGTAACATAAATATTATAGCGACTAAGTCTCGAATAGGTTCTAATTGTGCCTAATTTGAAACATTCTGAACACATTTTGGGATATTTATGTATAATATTATGTGTTATCATCTGCCTGCCCTTTTCCCAATTCATTGTGGTTGGCGCAATGTGTAAACATTGCAATGGGTTTTGGCTGGTTTTTTTCATGGCCTGCCTAACGCCAACTCGCTCGCACGCTCCTTGGGAATGTAGTCGTTTTAAGACGGAAAAAAAGGAAAAAGTATAAGGAAAAATTGATAGGGAGAGTGCGGTATCCCTAGAGTAAAGGATACAGCAAGTCTTCGATGGGGAATGGAGCTGAGACTGCAGTAGCTCGCAGAGGCCGAGGTCGCGTACCCGAATGTCCTTTATTGCCTGTGACTGGAGAGGCCTAGGGCAGGAACACCAGCTGGCTTACATGGTATAACATTTTGTCTCAAAATCTATAAGTACTAAATATTATAAAGCTGAAGAGTTTGTTTGTTTGGTTGAAGGCGCTAATCTCAGGAACTACTGGTTCGAATTAAAAAAATATTTTAATGTTGGAGAGCCCTTTTATCGAGGAAAGCTATACGTTATATAACATCACGCTACAACCAATAGGAGCAAAGCATCAATGAAAAATGTTGCAAAAACAGGGAAAATTTACAAACGCGGACGTTTAAGTTGCGCGGGTCAGCTATTACTTAATATGTAGGTATATTCGGACATTGCCATAATAATATGTGTAACAGATTATTGGTATGAATATAAAATTATCTAAAAATACCACGATATATCTCAAAATAATGATTGCTTATCTAGTAAGAGATACTATATGCTACTTCTATGTATACAATTACTACAAACGAAAATTGACTTTTACGAATATGACAAACTCACCTGTCTATCAAAATAGTACTTAGCTCCTGCTAAAAACACGGTGGCCAGCGCGAATGATACCAGCATACCGAACTTGAGGTGTGGAGCCATCATGGGAGAGTGGTGGAGCCCTAGGGCTGCAGTCCGTAATAAGGTGTCTGGTGTAACAGAACGAGCGGCGGCCAGACTCGCGATGGTCGGCTGCGGAGGCTCCGCAGGGATCTCGACGTATAGGCTGGGTTCGTCGTTCTGCCGTCGCGATGAGTGCACCGCTGGCATTGGTGGAGGCCTGCAAGCCACCATAATGTATTATGGATATGTCAAAGTCGCGCGACATTATGTTATTTAATTTTGTAAAAGAATACTAAGAATTGTGTGGTCTAAGGACTTATTCGAAATTGTCACTGTCGTCACACTGCTCGCCACCGGTAGGGTGGTCCTCGCTAAGGGCTGTTTCCTCTTGCATTTTATAACCATAAAAGGTTTGTATACCTACTCAAATGTTAGGTTTAAAGATATTTATTATACTCAAAAGAACATTACAGAATTACAATATATATCAAATTAAAAATCAATGACAAATTTTGGACCAATCATTCTGACAGGATGACTACAACAAAGGCAACGAGTACGTGGCAACCCTAGTTTTGCTAATATGAATAGGCTTTAGGGATTACTTACCAGCAAGCGGGTGGTACACTTTAAAAAAAAAACAATTTATTCTAGGGCGAAGGTAAGGGTACGCACCCATAGTGCCGATGAGTACGGTGCGGGCGGCGCGGCGGACAGTCGACAGCGGCGAAGCGGTGCACCGGCGCCGCCATGCCCTTACGTCCGCCCGCCGCGCCCGCGCACACCCGACCGCGACTGCGCCCTGCACACGCAACCGTTGCGTTGGTTCGTCATGTTCATTCATTAGTGCTTCTTGTGATGACAATACAGCCTTGTGTTGACTACAATATTCTTTTTTTCGTTTCTATTATTTTTAACACAATTTGCTCATATATTATTATTTTAGGTATTTATATTATTATCGCGATTAAGTCCCGAGTTACACATCTAAAATTTGCTATTGTTTTCTAGCCTAATACTATACTAGACCTACATAATCTATTCAAAAAGCAAAATATATGAAAGTTTATGATTTTATGACTAACAATAACTGTAATGTACTGTAAACCGTCTTTTTAAACGTTTTGTTCAAAAACGCGATCGTTTGAGTGCGTACATACCTTTAAGTGCCTGACGTTAATAATACGAATAGGCACTGAGTTACTTGTGCACATTTTTTAGCTTCAGCGGAGTCGAACACATTGCGTGCAACAATGCTTCGGTACTTGGGGAGGTGAATACTTTTATAATATAAATACAGTTCGAGGGGCGGACTTTCCGGCAACAGCCTGTTCAAGTTACGAGTATGCGACCCTGACCTGGTCGAGCTAGTGCCTTCACTTCCCAATCTATCAATAAAGCATAATTATTGTAGGTAAAAAACGTCAATGAAGGGAAAGGGATACTGCTTACCTACCTTTCCCTTATATATGTACTACTACTAATTTTCCCATCTTTAATTCTCAAAATAATATTAATAATATTTATTGAAACCCTCTGTTACATTTTACAATAATTAAAAAATAATGGCTACAGTAATATAAACTGTGTCGTAGCCATTAACGCCCACAATGCCCATTTCCCCATCTTGCGGTATATACAGCGTGTTAGTATCACCGTAAAAACGGCTTTCTTTGAATACTTATCACAATGCCAAAGTCAGTTCATCATAAAAATGCGAGATTAAGAATTTACAGCCTTTAGTTTGATTTTGCGGTACGCAATATACACACAACATACGTAGGTATCATTTTTCTGCGGTACGGTCAGGGGTCACTCGCTCGAGGTCGCGTTTTATATACCTACCAATTTAGCTTACCGTCCACGGTAAAAGTGTCAGTAGGGGCGACAACGCGTAGCTGAGAGCGCGCGCGCACGGCAGAACGGTATTCTCCGTAAATAAAAACAAAATGTCAAATCGAACTTATTATGAAGTGGAGATGTTTTGTTATTGCTAAATGTATTTATTATGTTAAATTGCGTTATTGCTAAATGTTAGTGATCTATAAAATCCCTTAAAAATAAGTTGTTAAAATGATTTTATAATGTACATGACTTATAACTTTGATATTGATCTTACACTTACTTTATTACTGTAACTTTAACTTCAATATATTTTTTTAATTTCTTTTCAGTATACGCATACTGCATTTGTACGCCACATGGCATAACATAGTGGACATAATACATTTTATCATCTATATCTATATACCTATGTTAAACAAATGAATAAAAGATTATGATTATTATTATGATTATTACTTTTTTGTCAATATAATATAAAAATACTTTAGGTGTTTATTCTTTACTCGCCATTGCCGCGTGGCTGTACTAATAATAAATAATAGTTATCTTATCAACAAAAAAATAAATGTTACTTATATATATATATATTCTATACAATGTTGTACTAAATCAGGTTTTGAGTGATTTGCCAGAGTGACGTTGTAATAAATGTAGTCTATTAAACCGTCAATAATAAACCCATAATTTCTACGAAAGGTGACGAACTTAGTAGGTGTGGACTGCCAGCGTATTCATTTGTTGTAACTTGTAGGCAAGGCGAACTGACGGCTGCTTCTCTCACACAATATGTAATATAGTTAGAAATATAGTGAAAATAATAATAAGAGCTACTGAAATGTAAAACATATAGAGAGCGCCACGGATTGAGGTTTTTATTTGAGTAGGTAGTTATTTGTTATTTAATACTTTTGTGTAACATATTACTATGTAATACAAAAGTATTAAATTATAAGAGTACATTTCTCTAGTCTACGCAACAGCCATTACTAGCAACCCGCCCAAGCTTCGCACGGGTAGCAGAGACATCTTCAACAATCATAATCATATTTAAACCAATTTACACAAAATCTTAACAAATAACATACCTAAACCTTCCTCATAAATAGCTCTGTCTATTGATGAAAACCGCATGAAAATCCGTTGAGTAGTTTTTGAGTTTATCGTGAACAGATAGACAAACAAACGCGGCATTGTAAAATGTAGTGATGTAGTGATAGTGATGTATATGTCTACAGCATCAACATTTTATCTTACTAAACTAAAACTAAACCTTCGGTTTAAGGATATTTTAATTACCTATAAAAATTAAAGATATAAATTTCATAGGGAAATAATTTTATTTATCATTATATAAAACTCAACACCCATAAATTTTGTTATCAAGTGTGTGTTCCGATATGCACTGCAAGAACTATAAGAACTGACGTCAATTTAGTATACTGCGAAGCCGTTCCTCTATAATAAGCTTAACTGGTTACTGTTTAATACGGAGCACAGTCCAGTATACTGCTATCTATGTTTTTTGGCGCTGTTTTGACGTGAAAATAATTATCATATATATGTAAAAGTTATCTGTTCCACAAGAAAAAAATTGTTTGAATGTAGTTATATTTAAAAATTTAACATTCAAGTCAATTGTCAATTGACAATTACTAGCATAATAAAAGTAAGTTAACTTTTTTTACAAGAAAATATTGTTTTTTAAGTAACCGAATGCATAATAACTTTATAACCGAATTATTTAAATGGGGCTATGTACGGTAAAAGAGATGAACATATTTCGACTAATAATTGTTTATTATTTAACTGAAAAAAAAAGTAGTTGATCACATGATCAAAGCACTGAGAACACCTTTCCTCGAAAACGCCAGTGCTCACAGTACAAAAATGGCGACGCTTTATGACGTCATATACTTCCCTAGGATACTGCGGCAGTATACTGTCAGTCAATAACGGAACGAAATTATCCCCAGTAAGAGCACTGAACAGTGCTCGCAGTGTATATCGGTACATACCCCAAAATAAATAATTAATTTCATTATTTGTGTACTTTGTACAACCCTAGAGTGTCCGGCAGTTTGGCTACACATACAGACGAAGGTCGCGCGGTGGGCAAGGCGTTCTCTACTTTCGAAAAGCGTAAATAAGATATATTTCTGGTCGCAGCTAACGCCAGGTATTATTATTTAAATTTTGTAGGCTATTATAACGTAGGTATTTTGAGTTTTGTATGGGAGTGATGTATCTGTTACGAAGTAACTATTATCTTATCTGTGGTACGGTGAACGACCTAAAACGTTCGGCGCCGTCGAAGCAGCTGATTGCATAAATGTTGTTATTGTTAAATTAAATTGTTAATTGATTACATTGCAGTTTTTGGCCGTATGGGGTACTTATTGATTTTTTTGGTAACATGTTCTGTTTACTCATTGTGATATCACTTTCAAGCAAAAAAATGTAAAATAAAAAAAAAAAAGATTTTTCCGGCAGAAAATTCCACTGATTTTCCACTCAGAATGATGGCCTGAATCTACTATTTCAAGAATCGGCAGGCCGTTCCTTACACCCGTTATAATAACTAAGATTAGTCATTTTACAATATTTACCATAATTTAATGAAAATGTTTTTCCTATATTGTATAGATGGTGTTTGTGTGTATGTTAAGTGGAGGCGAGTATAAGTTTGTGTGCGTGTAATGTATGTAAGGTGTATAAGTTTTCATGCCATGATGGCTTCACACTGATTATAAGTTAAGGAAAGAAGCCACACTATTAGTTTGTATTTACATTTTTTTATAGGTCAGGGGATATACATTAAGCAACCTAATTATCCTATTATAAAGTTTGGGGCTTAGAAAGTAATACTGACGGGATGCCAGAGAAGTCCTATGTGGTATACTAGAATAATTATACTCTTAATAAAATTCATATCAAACGGGGTGTCAGTATGCTTACGCAAAATAACCTGCAGTTTAGGTCTTCTATTGCGGCAGTAGGTGACTCCAAATTATAGTTGGCAATATGTGGGTGTTTAATAAGCCTCTGCTTACCCCTGCGGGGATACAGGCGTGCCGCGTGAGTGTATGTATGTTTGTAATAGAAATAGAATATTCTGGGACATAATATTATTACACAGCGATATCGAGACCCAAACTAAGGATAGCCTGTTTTATTGGGTTCTTGAGCACCGATAAATATACGTTGAATGCTTAGTTATGTAAGGAATAACCTTAGATTGTTTCCTTATGTACGTAGATTGTATTTACAGCATTGGAATACTGGGAATGGTAGACAGTGCTGCGGCATATGCAATGTGTTTAAACCTTAACCGCGAGAGTGCTATTTGTGTAACCCACGGGCGTGTTAATACACATATGTGTTAGCCGCAGTGGAGGAAGCAACCACAACCTGTGTGTGGCCGCTTTTTGGACAGAATAATTATCTGTGTGCTTTATCAGCACTGGAAAAAGTTATTACAATCGCAAACCACGTGTTTGCCATTCACTTGTTAACTCGTAGTATCGTTTAACTCAAACTAACTGTTCATACCGCAATGCAACTTCCTTATATAGTTCGAAAAACATCTCATAGAAAGTTTCCTGAACTTTCCTGAAACATCTAGAACTATCGGACTCCACCGCTGTTGGAACTTCTAGAACTCGGGAGAAAATTCCTTACAGACTATTAGTTCCGTCATTCCCTAAAAGATGGCGGCCTGCGTCTCAATTTAGTTCCGCTACTCTTTAATAGATGGCGCCGACGTCTCAATTTGGCAACCGCAACATTATTAAGAAACTTTCAACGTCGCGTGCTGTCCTTCGCTTCTTTTTTGCACTTCATTTGGCATTACCAAAGTTTGTGAAAGTGTCATTTAATAAAGTAATGTTATTAAGAAACTGTCAACAGTTAGATATCCGGTATTATTTGGTTCACTTCTTATTTGCGCTTACTTCGGCTGGCATGACCAAAGTTTGTGAATGTGTCATTAATTAAAGTAATCTTATTAGGAAACTGTCAACTGTTAGATATCCCGCGCTATGTGCTTCGCTTCTTATCTGCGCTTACTTCGGTATGCATGACCAAAGTTCGTGAATGTGTCATTTAGTGTCTCTGAACGTAGTCAGGTATAACAAACGTTAAGAGATGAAAACATATCAGAGCACAGTAAACACATAACAGTTAAATTAATAGGTAAATTTCACATGAATCACTCCGTCTATTAGTCAAAACCGCATAAAAATCCGTTCAGTAGTTTTTTAGTTTATCGCGAACAGACAGACAGATGCGGCAGGGGACTTTGTTTTATAATATGTAGTGATTGGCAATATGGTTATTGGCGCACTTTGATTAGGCCTCTTTCGGGCACTTCACGGCGAAAGGTGCTGCAAAGTCAATCCTCCGCGTTTTAGGTGGAAAGTTTTGCTGCTAACTGTTAGTAGCGAAAACTTACTTATCTTGGCTAGAGTGCCCGCAGTGAATCTTAAAGTCCAGACTCGCGCGGTTATTCTAATCCTAAGTAATATTGTAAATGCGAATATAAGTATATTTGTTACGCTTTCACGCCTTATCTACTTAACCGATAGTCATGAAATTGTGCACACATGTTGTCAGGGGTACACAAAAGGTCTTAGGGTAGCGTTCCCGAGGGATACCCGAATTGACTGACAAAATCTACATTCACACTGCCGAAATTGTAAATGATCGGCAAACGCTAGTATATTTATAATTCCGCAAGGAACAAGATAGATGCCGATTTTTTGGCCCAGTAGATTCGAGATTCAAAATATGATGAACGAAAATATATTTTTTAAGTTATGCCACACATATTATTGGAATCAAATACTTCAATAGGAATTTTTGTTCTGTTACCGAATTGGATTTATTATATTCCTCAAAAAAATAAACAATAAATATACATAAATCCTTAAATGTGATTTTGTTGCGGGATTTAGGTTATTTAAACTTTCCCTGGGACTCAATGACTGTCATGCTTCGGTATTTTTTCGGTTTATTTTGACGCATAAGGTGTCAGAACAGCGGGAGTGCGGATTAATGATATCAATTGATGTATATATACAAGCAGCTAGTGGCGCTGTAGCAACGTAACGTACTGTTCTGTGTTAGTAGTGCCTAAGTTGTGGTTTTGAAATTTGGAATAGTATGAATTATCTATTATGAATTAGCAATATGATCGAATTCTGGCGCATTGTTAAATGTGAAAGGTGCCAGATCTGATAGCAATACAGAAGTTAAAATGTAGAATACGGGGATGGGTCGTACCGCCAAAAGATTGCACTTCAAACTGTTGATATCAAGTGCCACACTAGATAGAACGGCACATCCACTGCGCTTGTGACAATATATATAATATGACATGTATAATAAGGACTATGAACCTAGTTCTTATTTCACCGTAGGATGTCAAATTTACTATAGGATTTCAGAATAATATCGATCGAATCTTGATCTTACTCTGGGCTAATAACATGCTCGTTAAATATCATATTAGGTAAATTAATTATTATACTATTAGACATACCAGAGGAGATAGAAGATGGCACACGATGGCGGCCGGGATAGGCGCACTGGCTTCGTTTATCTATCCAAAAATGCATCGGAACGCCTCACTGATTGCTGCCGTCAAAAGCTGATCGACTGAACCTCAGTGTACCACGTGATTGGAGACCATTGTATGGAGTGCAGCTGAAAATGTGTACCATTCTCTTTCTACATCTCGTGCTTTTAAACTTAAGGTCATACATGCATATAAGTGTACACGTTTAATCATTAATGCAATTCTCTACCTCACCGTAGTTACTAAGTATACAATTATCTCTGAAGAGAAAAGATAGTACATAATATTGGAAAATTCTCTGGAAAGCGCAGTTAACTTATACAAACCCACACAACATTTTACAATAATTATGTTAATTTATTTATTAGGTATGTACAAATTGTACAAACATCAAAAGTGTCTAGGGATCAGGTACGTTTTAGAGTATCGCCGCAATTGAGGATTATTATTTTAACTTTTTTGGATCTTTATTGATTTTTTTAGTGAATTTTACTAATTTTCTTTAAATTTTGATTAAAAATAGAAAATGAATTGTCATTCAGGATTGCTATAAAAGTGTGTAATAGCGTTATTACAAAACCATTACAATTTCTGCATTGCAGGGAACTGAAAAAAATGATGGAGCGACGACATCGAGAAGAGATAATGAGAGCCGTCGGAATGTTGCAAGTTGGTTCCAGGAAACGTACTGTGGCTGTCACTCTTGGCACTACACAGAGTGTCATAAGCCGCCTCTGGACACGCTATTGTATCACGGGCAGCGTGGCCAAGCGACATGGAGAACAATCTCGCATCACCACTCGCAGACAGGACCAATACATCCAAAATACTGCTCGACGGAATCCTACTATGACCGCCAAGATGTTGATAATGAGGCTCCACAGCTCTTCAGGGTTGCTGATAAGCGACCAAACCATCCGAAATCGTTTACGTAAAGTGAGTCTGCGTTCCTGAAGGCCGCTAAGAGTTTCACCTATAGCACCCAGCAATCGTAGGACCCGTTTACCATGGGTTCGCGACACAGAAATTGGGAGGAAGAAGCAGTCTTCTTCCTCCCAATTTCTGTGTTCGCAAAGCAAAAGTGCATTGGCACTGTGTTTGCTTTTCCGATGAATCTCGTTTCGGTATGAGGCCGGATACAAGACATAATCGAGTTTGGAGGACCTCTGGATGTCATATGGAGGGGGAACAATAATGGTTTGGATCGGTGGAAGAACCGATCTCATTTGGATCAGGGGCAACCTCAATGCCCAGATTTATGCGGAGAGGATTATTCCAGACGTGATCATCCCTTTGCGAAGCCGGTTGGGTGATTCGTTTCGACTAATGCACGACAATGCACGTCCACACACGGCTAGAGTCGTAACACGCACTTTTGCCGATGCTCGCATCAACGTTCTGTCGTGACCTGCTCATGGGATATGGTCCAAAGAAGAGCTTTGCCGAATATGGATGCCGCGCATACCACACAACAACTTTTTGACTTGTTAGAAAGACCGTGGGCGGCCATTTCTCAAATTCATTTTGAAGACCTGATTTTAAGCATGCCAAATAGCTGTGATTGGATGTGGAATGGTGGAAACACAGAATATTTATGTTTTTATCTTTACAATAAAATAAATTAAAAATCCTCATTTTTGCCTTTTTTTGCCATGGACAATATCAACTTAGGTTAATTTCCCACAATTTGCAAAAATTGCAATTTATCTTAATTTTTACAAAATATAAGGAGTTGTTAACTTAAACATTCGGAATTAAAGTAAGAAGCCCATCTGGGAGACTAGTTTTGGTTAATATTAATTGGATAATTTTTTATAGTTAAAAATGTACTGATCCCTAAACACTTTTGATGTGTGTAGTTAGTGATATTAGGGCTAATACATTCTAATCTGTAATAAAATCGATACTTTAAGAAAAAAACCGGATAAGTGCTAGTCTGACTCGCGCGCCGAGGGTTCCGTAAGCAAACAAACTTGTATGTCGATCAATTCTCGGATTTTGCCCGTCTTTTCTGAAAGATAAACTTAACTATGCGGTTTTTAATAATACTCTCCTACACATCGATGTACGACAAAGTCAACTTTCCTACCGCAAAATATAAGTTTAGAAATTATTAAGTAGATTTTAGGAAACATTCCGAAAATCGACCTTGCCTCTTACCAAATTTCATGATTCTAGGTCAATGGAAAGTACCCTATAGATTTTGATTTACCTGTGAATTGTTCAAATTTGTAAAAATCTAAGGCTTAATGGCCATATCATTAGTTAACTTAAAAGCTTGATATTTTTACAGCTTCAAGGGATGGCTGACATTATATTTGATGTTAATTTCAACTTGATGCCTCCACGGGTACCTGAGGAAAAGGGTCTTGACAGGCAGACAGACATATATAACAATAAATTAATGACTTTCAGGTTTTTTCCTTTACTTGTGCTGTGAGACCTTGCTTCTTATCGAATTTCATGACTCTAGATCAATGGGAAGTACCCTATAGGTTTTGATTTACATGCGAAATATTAAAATTTGGTAAGTCCTACGCTTAATGGCCATCTCTTTTGATTGCATTGACTTAGAAGTTTTATTACAGCTTCAAGGCACTGCAGACAAAAGTATTTGGTAATAATTTTAACTTGATGCAACCATGGGCTCCTGAGAAAAAGGGTCTTGACAGACAGACAGACTGACGGACAACAAAAGTTAAGTTTAATAAACCTTAAAAAATCCAGATCCAGATTTATAGTCATATCTTAAAAGAAATTATATCTCAAATTTATTTGATTGGATGTGATATTTTTCAATAAGAAGCGTTCAAATAATCCATGAAAAACTTGAGTTAGGTTAGGTTATTATAAAAATAAAATAATGCTACCTCCACTTGCACTACTAATGTGCTGACTGCAAATGCACATGAAATGGATGATAATTTGTGGTAATGCGATA
This sequence comes from Callimorpha dominula, assembly GCA_949752705.1. Lineage (NCBI taxonomy): Eukaryota > Metazoa > Arthropoda > Insecta > Lepidoptera > Erebidae > Callimorpha > Callimorpha dominula. The sequence continues at coordinate 2,115,949 of OX457000.1, read as the reverse complement.
GTATAAAATATAAATCGACCTTTGTTTTGAAGGGTGCTAATAAAAAATGTTATTGAATCAACTGAAATTATTAAATTAAATAACTGGTTCAAGTTACTGGAATGAGTATTGTTTTAGGAAGTTTATATTTTTGTTAGCATAAAGTAGCATTAAGATAAATATTGAAATATAGTTCTCAGTTGTGTAGTGCCAAATCCATAGCCATTTTATAAAAATGCTTTAAACTGTGACAATCTACATTAAAAATATTTATTGACTAGCTATTAATTTGAATATTTATTTCCCTATCAATTTTGGTATGTTAACCCTAACTGTAAATTACTTGTTTTCTTTGTTTCATCTTTTCGAATAAATTTAATAGTATATGTACATATTTATGTGCTAGTAAAAATAGTTTATTTTAGGGTAAGAATTTTTTTATGGAAATCTAAACCAATATGACGATTTCTAAAAATCCAGACGTATACAAAAATACGGTACCTTTTAATTTATATCACCCACGGTCTGTAGAAAATGCACGAGTGAAGCTGAGCTGGTAATTAAATATTATGTTTTGCTAATTTTTCATTCATTCATAAGAATGTCGGGTATATCCACATATACACACATATAAAACGTTTCCAAAAATCAATAAATATTTTCACTATCTAAATACATAGCTAATATACTATGAAATAAAACCAATTTGATAAACCTTTAAAATAGGTACATTAAAATAAATCTTGAAATCGCTTTTGCACTTGACAGCCATTAGTGGGCGGGGTGCGCGCGCGAAGCAAAACAATCAGACCTACCAACTTTCTGACAATATCAAAATCAATAAATATTTTGATGTTTTATGTACTTTTTTAACCTAAATTTTATATTGTACGATTGCCCATTATATACAAATTATTAAAATTATCTGGTAAACTTTATTATTTACTCAATATAGAGTATATAAAGTCAGCTTGATTTTTTATTAAAGAACAAAATCAAGAAGACCTTATAATATATATTCTAATATACGTATAAACGTCAACATTTCACCTCGTAAGACATTTAGAGTAACAAAATAATTATAATCAGGCAAAATTTGATACTTTTACACAATTAGATTCTCAAAATTGTCATATATTGCACGTAATAATTATGTGTGGTTCAAATTTACCACCTAAAAAGCTAAAAATGTATCGTAATATCCGGAATGTTCTAGGCATGTCATGTCATGTCACGATCTCATGCAAAGGGCTGCCAGATTGTATAATTGGATACAAAATTCGTATAATTAAATTACTCATGATAAATCTTAAGTATCCTGTTTGTATAGTATGTTGCCTTGTATAATAGGGAATATGCATGTATTTTTTTTTTATCTTTTATTGACTTGTTCCATCATTCTACCCTAATAAAAAATATAAATAACTTAACATTAAAGATCACTTTAATGTAAGCATATTACAATTTAATTGCTAGTATAGTGTGAATTAGTCAGCAGTAATTTATGTTTGTTTTTTATATCAAGCAGAAGGCAACTTGCTTGTCTGCTTAAACTAGGTAACAAAAGTCCAATAAAACTTCATGAATATAACTAACTATACATATCTTACCTATCCTTTATATTATAATATAACAAGTATTATAATAATTACCTTGCGGCTTTCACTCCTTTAACCTCAGCGGACGTAAAATCTCGATTTGATGCAAACTATATAGTCATCACCTATTTTCGGTAGATTGTCCGAATGTGCTTTGACAAAACTACATTCATCCAAACTACAGTCATTGTCCTAGATTATTTCTAATATCACTAGAATGCTTAAATTGCACTAGCTAAGAGCAAAAATCACAGAAACACCTTTCTTTCTCCGTAACGCTACGAATATAGGCGCCAATAAATGACAGAACGTGGAATATCACGTCATGTTTTGTTTTGACCAATGGTGAAGCGTTTTGCGAAGTTGAATTTCGCGGCCTTATTTTGCATATTTTAATTAATATTTTTTGCAATTAAACACGAACTAAATAAGAAAATAATTGTTTGTTCATAATATCTGGACAATAAAGATTCAAGGGAAAATTAATTAAGTAAATTTTAACAACATGCATTCCTATTGTGTGCATTCATACATCCTATCCATTAAACAATATCCATATTCCCTATTGAATACAATGTCATTAATTACTGTCATTCATTACTGATGTTATAGCGTAATAAGTACGTAGGTATTTACACATAGATAGAGATCATTAAAACAAATCATGTCTGTGGTAAACCGTTAAAACTTTATACGTTAAAGTTAAAACATTTTATTGAAATCCCCAAAAAGTTACGTACTATAATTTTGCACAACACCGATTTTGTATCAGTTCTGAGACTCGGCGGAATAAAATATGTTGTCCTTACTGGCAGCCCGACTCATGCAGTTTAAAAACAAAGAAGGGGTGTTACGTTACGTACGACTTGAAATCATACTAGTACAACTGCACTGTTAAAATTTATAATTGTTTACTATTTTTGCATTCACAAATTCTGATTGATTTTAAAACGAGTTTAGCATTTTAAAGCATTATAATTTTAAGTTTTAGTGGCTGTGCTTTATGAACGGAGGAATTAAAGTCTTAAAAACAGTGTTACCGCTTTCGATTGATTTTCTACTAGTTTAGTAGATTTAACTTAATTGGTAGAAAATAAAGATTAGATGATCCAGCAGACCACTGTCCATTTATCCCAGATCAGGAAGAATAAACACTGTTTTTTGATCAGGCAGTTTCTCTTACAGTATTGATAGGTTGATAATTTGTTAAGTGAGTAGACAAGTTTACCGGATGATGATTTATTTGCTTCTAAATTAGTAGTAGTAAGTAAAATTAGTACCAATGTAATATGAGTGCAACACAAATACTTGGACGCAAGCTAATTTCATTAACTAATATAAATATACGCACAGATTTGCTCGTACATACAAACTGAACTTCTCAATAGTCAATACTCAATAAAATTATTTTTCCAAAATAAAAGTTACTCCTTATAACACCAGATATCTGATAGTAAGAGTCCTGTGGAAATCGATCCACCCATTCCGGAGATTAGCTGGAACAAACAGATAGAGAGAGTTTCTGGTTTCATTTTCTATTTCATTTAAGTTCAGCAATGTTCGGAAGTTAAATAATTAAATAATAACATTTAGTAGATTAAAGTAAATTGAAAACGGCAACACTGCTCAGAAAATCTATAAGTACCCCCACCAATATGCTATTGATTCATTGAAATGAAATAATTCCGAAGACTGGGGTCGTCTGGGGTTAAATGAAAGTGCATGCAACAGTTAGTTTTTGACAATATTGTGTTTTTAGTTGTAACAGTGTGAAACTTTACTGATAAAATGTTGACGTGGTCTCGACAGAGAAATAATGCTCCTGCGAAGCCTTTTTGCGACTGTTTCGCTGCTGGCGCAAGACCTAATAGCACGGAGAGCCCTGACTGCAAGTGTGGAGAACATTCCAGTGAGGGTAAATATTATCTCTCGAAGTTATATTTAAAATAGAAGTTTTGTTGTTTTGTTAAATAGCATAATAGAAACCGATGTAGACATTGAAATAAAAATTAATAGCTTATATTTTATTGTTTTTAATTGCCATCTACAAATATTTTTTAATTTACGCAGTATACACAATCTTTTCAACTCCACTATTAACATGAACTGTGAGATGATGAGAGAATAAATAATAATAACTTGAGATACTTCACACACAGCTGTCTGATCCCAAACTAACCAGAACCTGTACTATGATAACCAGATTATCTTCGATCATCACTTTCCATCAGATGAGTTTGAAGACAAATGCTTATTTATTTACCAAATTAAGCATAAACAATGATTGTATATTACTAAATACATAGATATTTTAGATAAATCCATATTTCTAGCAAATAAAGATTATTATTTTTAAATAATTATTATTAAAAATATGAAATTTCTGAAATTGTATTTACCTATAAGATTATATCATAAATATGTAATTTAACCTATTCTTCCATTATCTATAACCCACGGCCAATGCAACCTTGTCTAAATGTCGGGCAATTCAAATATATAATACCTTTTATGTGATCACATTAATTTCCATTAACTTAATTAATATACGTAATTTAACCCTTTTAAGAATATATCAATTGCTCAGTCTATCATAGTCTACTGCTGGACATAGGCCTCTCCCAATGCGCGCCACAGCATCTGGTCCAATGCCTTCCGCATCCAGTCCATCCCTGCTGCCTTCTTAAGGTTGTCGGTCCATCTGGCTGGGGCCATCCTACCTTTTGTTTACTGATTAGCGGTCTCCTCTCTAGGACCCGTCTGCTCCAATGGCTATCAGTCCTTCGGCATACGTGGCAAGCCCATTGCTACTTCAGCATGCTTCTATATTAATTTCTTCTTATAGATATAGATAGATAGATCATGTGCATTCCCAGGAATCCCACTAATATTTTAAATGTGAGAGTTTGGATGGATGGATGTTTGTTACCCTTTTACGCAAAAACTACTGAACCGATTACAATGAAACTTGGTATGTAGATAGCTGGAGGCCTAGATTAATGCATAGACTACTCTATCCCGATATTCCCACAGGGTCGGGACTTACGCGGGTGAAACCGCGAGGCGCTGCTAATATATTTATATAGTTTTAGTTGTTAAAGCATCCCTCAAAATATTTCAGTATCTAAAACAAGGTTATATTTAAACAATGTATGAACAAATTGTAAAGTCAGTTTGTTGTTGTAATTACTAATTTTGAAGATATACTTAATTATAAGTCACCTTTGGTAGACAATAAATAATATGAGAGTTTTTAAACCTTCATGACTTGTAGGCACATTTAGTCTACAAATTGATACCTAATCACAGTAATAATAATAGGCCTCGACCAACACCTTCAGAGTTCAGAGGCTCATGTTAGGCAGCTGGATTAAGAGCCTGATGTAGAAGGCAGTCCTCCTCGATATGGCACGCATAGTGAGAAGGTTTCTGTTTCTGGAACCCTAACCACCAGTAGCTTGGTCTCTGTACACAATATGGTGGTACACTATTTTTTATATCTTTAAAAAAAAATTATATGATCTCAATGTATTTAAAAATGTGATTCATATGTATATTTAAGTGAATAAAGAAAAAATAATATAAAATATTTCATTAAGAAGTTTTTACCTAATTTTTAAAGTTATAAGATATGTTGTTTAAACATTCCAACATTCACGTTACTATTTTCGCGAAGTTTTCCTAAAACGGGGTACAAAGAATTCTCTTCACATATTAATGTAATGATATTTAATTAGGCGTTTGTTTATAAATAAAGTTTATCACATTTGACCTGCATAAAAACAAAGAGGTAAATGACTTTGTAATCTTATTGACATGTATATGAGGGTCAACTTTTTGTAAAGTAATATTCATTTAGCTAATATTTTTTTTATAATTCTAGAGAAACTGTCATCTGACCTGTTTGTTACTGGAAAAAGTTAAAGTAAAATCATCTTTAGGCATGTTTGATTACTTTTGCTATGGTTAAAAAAGCACTGAACTCGTTACCGTCACGCTAATAATACATATATAGATCCACTAGAGGGTGCTTAAAAATTAAAAGAATTTTAGAAATAACAATCTTTGACTTTGAAAATAAGTGTTTAAAAATAAACTCGCAAAAAGTTTCATCAAAATCGGTCCAGCGTTTTAGGAGGAGTTCAAGACATAGACATGTACAGAATAATTATATATAAAAATATGGTGTATAAGTATGGTTCACCCACCTGATAGTTCAGTCCGTTCAGTGACCACGATTGGTGCAAAGTATGGAGTACACAAGATATCGTACCTTCTAAATACCACCGCGATTTAGTCTATGTTTACACATGAAATATGCATACAAGTCGCGAAAGTCGACAGCGTCGTGCCTTGTCTTTGTAGTATCTGGAGGTTTTTTCGAGACAAAAAAAAGTTAGGGTTAACCATATGACCGTGTACAGTCAGAGACCGGGTTCAGAGTCACTTACAACAGTTTAAGTGTTGCTGCTCACCATCATTAACTGCTCTTGTATTTCGTTATTATCATAATTAACTTTGAAAAAAGTATCACCGACTTCAATGCGCCAAAAATCGTGATCAATTGTAATAAACTGTACTTATTCTTCAACCCTTAATTTTTCTACCCTTAGAGGTGAAATATTTTATTCAAATTCAAATGGGACCAACTTTCAAGACAACTAATTCAATTTAAAAACGAATGATTGAAATAGGTTCACAAATTACGAACACACAGAAAAAATACAGGATGTAAGCAACACCCTACTGAATATTGAAATAGTGTATTCAGACCATCATTGTCATCGAAATCGAGTCGAAAATCATTGGCATTTTCTGCTGGAAAATTTATAATTTAAATTTTTTTGGTGATAGTGTGATAGAGTGATATCATAATGAGTAAACAGAACATTTTAGTAATCAATTAAACAACATTTATGCAATCAGGTCATTCACCGTACCGCACAACAAGAATACCGCGTAAATTGCGTAGCGCCAAATGAAACTAATGACTATAAATCCTTTATCTCACATTTTTATGATGAACTGTCCTTTGAATTATGATAAGTATAAACAGAAAGAGGTTTTTGTAAGTTTTTCGCGTGGCTCAAACTTATACGCTGTATATTATATTCAGTCGAAATAAGAACCTCCTCTTTTTGGAAGTCTGTTAAAAATACTTAATAAAGTAAGACAAGCGTGATCGTTACACTGTTTCTTTTATTTCAGTTAACCAGTGGCAATGGGAGACCTCAAATAACACAGAGTCGAGTTGGGTGACGATGTCGTTGGACCGTAGAGAAGTGACATTTCACCCGTTCTACAGCTCAGGTACTGCAATGGTGAGAGGCAACGCTGCTCTTGCACATGGTTATCATTACTATTGGGAGGTCAAAATGCTCACGGAACCTTATGGAACTGACATAGTAAGTGCTGTAGTTCTATGTATACTACATAATGTACCTTTACACAACACAAATCCCGTACTTTTTTGTATTTACTGCTTATCAGAGCTAATTTTTAAAAGGTTTTATTTAGCTTGCCCTGTTTGTTTTTTTGGGTCAAATTTAGTCATTAAAATTTCACTCCCTTCCTGTTGACAGATTGATATGGAATTTGGTACACACCTTTGATTCCGATGACAATACAAGTATGTGTATTCAGCATCATTGTTAATGCAAGATGGCCGCCGCCACAAAATTTCCGATTACATATTTTTTACAACCACCCTAAATATGTTTTTTTTTTATAGGATAATAATGTTTATTTGTTATCACAATCTTTGACAATACATTTCACTTCAAACATTTGACATCAACCAGATAGTTATGTAATTGCTAGAAAGATGCACAAATTATTCCACTACCTAAAAAACTTAAACCCTCTTCTTTTTCTGACTATCGTCCAATATCTATTTTGCCTTTCCTATCCAAAGTCCTTGAACGCCTTATCCATTATCAGCTAAGCAACTTTCTCTAAGAATTATTTACCAAACCCCTTTCAATCTGGTTTTCGTCCTGGACACAGCACGACCTCTGCACTCGTTGACGTTACGGATGATATCAGGCTAGGCATGGGTAGTGGAAATATTACAGTACTTACCTTACTTGATTTGAGCAACGCTTTCAATACTGTAGATTTTCACATTCTGCTTAGTATACTGCAGTCTCTTAATATATCTCCAAGGACAATTGATTGGTTTCACAGTTACCGGTCTGGTCGCCGACAGCGTGTACGCGTTGAAGACACAGTGTCTTCTTGGTGCAGTATCACTGCTGGTGTACCGCAGGGTGGCGTTTTATCCCCCTTACTCTTCGATGTTTTTATAAACTCCATCTCTAATCAATTACGTTCATCCTACCATCTTTGTGCAGATGATTTACAAATATATACACAAGCTCCACTTAACATGTTATTTGAAGCTATTAATACAACCAATGTAGACCTATCGCGCATTTGCGCTTGGAGTAATAATTATGGACTTAAGGTTAACCCCTTAAAAACGCAGGTATGTATTATTGGCAGTCCTGGGTTAGTTTCTAGAATTGAATGGTCTCAACTGCCCCAAATTGAATTTGGCGGCACTTCATTGAATATCAGCACTAGTGTGAAAAACCTGGGAATTAGTATGGACAGTACCTTGTCTTGGGGTCCACAGTAGCAAGAAGTCAGTCTTAAAGTTTTCGCGGCAGCGGGATCCTTGCGACGATTACGTAACTTTCTTCCAACTGCCACTAAACCTGCGCTTGGACAATCACTTCTTCTTCCAATTCTCGACTATGCCGATGTCAGCTATCTGAATCTCACTGAAGTACAACTTGATAAACTTGAGCGACTTCAAAATGTTTGTAAAAGATTCATATATGGGCTACGAAAATATGATCACATCTCAGAATTCCGTCAAAAGCTCAAGTGGCTTCCAATTCGCTCACCGGAGTACTCATATCCTCTTCTTGCTTTATAACATCTTATTCAACCCTAAAGCCCCTTTTTACCTCAAAGAACGGTTTAAGTTCCTTCATGACACACATGAATAATGTCTAAGGTCGTCTGAGGATTTGAGACTGGAGATGCCACGGCATTCCACTAAATATTTTGACCAATCTTTCACTGGTCAAGCTGTACGCTTATGGAATGCGTTACCATTAAATATTAGGCGAGCACAATCAATAACCATTTTTAAAAAAATGGTTCATGAACACTATCTTTCACCTTAGGATTCATTAATATATATGTATGTAGTTACTACTGATCGCTTAAGGTATACTGTATTAAGGTATATTATATATTGTAAGGTATATTCATTATATATATTGTATATACTATAGTTAGGTTTATGTATGTATAAGTGCCTATTGGTATTTAAAGTACGTTAATATTTAATATCTGTATATTTTTATTTTTCATATTTATTAGAAATTACTAATAATTAAAATTTTAAATATAACACCAACTGCCACTATCTCTCCGAATCATTTTAATGCATCCTAAGGTTGCCTGGAGGAGATTGCATCTAGCAATAAGGCCGCCCTTTGTACATTCTCTGTACTGTAATTATGAAAATGTATCTTCTACTGTATTGCTAATGTACAAATAAAGTGTTTATCTATCTATTTATCTATCTTTAGTTACCTTTAGCAGGCCAGGTCCACTCCGCAGTGTAGGTATAAAGCTACAAGTACACGACAGGGTCATCAATCGTGTCAAAATACTAAAGACATCCCACTTCTAGGTCAATATAAATATTATTACTTTAAACGTGTAATTCTTGTATGTATGTATTTATGTTTCGGGTGTCTCGGAAACTCTAACCATTTTGATGAAATTTTGTATACAGAGACAGTTTTGCATTTTAGTTCAACTCCATGTTTGTATTTCCTGGTTCCAAAAAAAAAAAGACGATTTTACAAAAAGCTACCGACCGAGGCTCAGTCTCCTAGGTACTGTAGGTAATTAGCGCTGTGCCACCTGAATTGCGACTTTATTGTGTCGGTACAATAGTCGCTATTTATTTAAATGATTGGGCGGAGTGAGACTTCTGTACCTATACTATCATGTGTTCTGTGCCTTTAGCCCAAAAATTTTTACGTCGGTATTTTTGGCGGCGGCAGCGTAGTAGGTAAGGTGTCGGACTTGCGATCAAATGGTTGCGGGTTCTAACCACACACAGTAGGTACACTACCTACCAATGTACACACTTCTAAAACAAAATAAGACTACCTAAAAAGGAAGACATGTATTAAAACAATTTAAATGTCGTGTGTAACATCTCAATGCTCTCCTGCGTGCCAATCCTGACTTTGATTTGTTTGCGGATAGATGGCCGAATAAAATGTTAGTATGCTTGCGATTCTGTGGGTAGGGCAGATGATTTTGATTTTATTTTTGTACGTGTTTATATATAAGTATTTGTTTTGTTTTATATTTACCTATCTTTGTTTTCATTTGTTTTTTTTTATGTATACATGTCTTACATTACTGTAATTGATAAAAGCGTTATAATTAAAGTCAATAAATAAATCTTGACTGGACTGGTCACAAAATCTAGAGACTATTATATCATATCAAGGAGGATATTTATTTATTTATTTATGCAAAAAAAATTACAAAATGATTACTTAGTATTATACAATTTTAAAATTATTCATGTCAGATGATTATGATACAATTCATTACATACATATTTCATAACTAATTAATTATTAATCAAAACACTAGTTATGGTTCCCAAAAGAAAGTCATAATTCATCTACACTATACAGACATCTCATTCGTAGATACTCCTTGAGTTTTGTTTTAAAAGAAGTCGTGTATAGCATATTTTTAAATTCAACCGTTAACTTATTCAACAGTTGAAATGCGTGGTAACCAGAGCTATATTCGACAACATTAAAGTTGGGATGCATGTGGGATTTAAAGTCCTTTCTTCCAGTTTCTTGTCTGGCTATTCGTTCATCAGGTGCTCCAGTAGTTGTAACAATTTTACTGAAGTTGGTTAACCCTACCAGAATAGAGACTTGGCACTGTCAATACACTCTGTTTGTGGTATACGCAAGATTGTCCTTATAGCCCGTTTAAGCAAAACTAAAGCCTTTCGGTTGTTGTAATTATAGCTGTTTCCCCAGAACTGTATACTGTATCTTATTTTGAATTCCACAAGTGCATAATATACTGTTTTCAGATGTTCAATATTCATTTATATATAACTTACATACATACATACACTCACGCCTGCACTCCCGAAGAGGCAGATGAGTGTCAAGCACCCGCATTTAGCCTACTATAATTTGGGCCCACTCACGTGATAGGGGGCAAGCGTGTTGCCACCAACCGGGCACTTTGGGAATTCAAAATGACAAAATTAGGAGTATATTGAAAGGGTCGGCAAGAAAGGAATACAATGGAAGAAAAATAATATTACTTATACGAATTGACTGGAGAGTGTCGTGAGATCGAGCAAGTCAGGGTTGCATACCTGTGACTCAAAATTCAAAAATATTTTTAGTTAGTTGATTCTCCTCTATACTTGGAACACATTTGGACTTGCTAAGACAAAGGGCACCTTGAACAGATCGTTACAGGCATGCTCTTGATATATACATTAGTGTTATCTCTGTTAAGTGAACACTAGATGTCATCGTTAGATAGTAAAATAACATACAGTTCAAGGTTATTTCTGGCTTTTGTAGAGGGGGGTTTCGGTTTCGGGGGGTATAACATTGAGTAGTAGAACCTCTGCCAAATATGTTTTACGACATTAATTTTCCACGTGAAAATGGACGACACAAATGATTAGTCGCAGGCTTCGTCCCACCGCACAGCCTCTCCGTTCCTCTTTTTGGCCCACTTAAAATAGGAGGTTTTAAAATGGTCGTGCCATATTGTATTGGGATCGATCTATCATCACTGACAACTATTGTTGCCAATAAACCTGACATAGTGGTGATAGATCATTCAGAGCGCCACGCAATGATTGTCGATATTGCTGTTCCTCATGACGACAACCTCGTGAAAGTTGGAAAGAAAAACAAATCAAATATTTGGATTTGTCTCACGAGATTGTCGATGTGTGGAATGTCGATTCGGCAATCATTGTTCCGATTGTCATATCTGCTCATGGATCGATAGCCAAAAGCCTCGATCAACACCTTAAGAGCCTCGCGTTAGACGGCTGGACCAAGGACTGATGCAGAAGGCAGTTCTCCTCGACACGGCCCGTATAGTGAGGAGGTTCCTGTCTTTCGAGCCCTAACCACCGGTGTCTTGGTCCCTGTACCCGATGTCGGTGGTATACTATTTTTATAATTTTAAATATATATTTTGTTTTATACGTATTTAAAAATGTAATTAATAAGTTTTATGATGAATAAAGAGAATAATAATAAATTTATTTCATAAAAATACAACCTTTACATTATAGTCATAGACGTTCTAGCTAGGCTACTCAAATAGCCTGTATTAAGAACAATCCTTCACTGAGTTCCACAAAATTAAGATAAAGTACATAGGTATATAAAATTGCAAATTATCATTTAAATTTTAAATACTAGATTACATTAAATGGTGTGAGTGTGTAATATGTGTCTATGGAATTATGGAGTTATAAAAGGCTATTTGGTGTAATTAAATTTTCCGTTTCAATATACTTTTTCTTTAAAAAATATTTATTCATTTGAGTTTTTATTAAAGCATTAATGTATGATAAATCGATAGTTAACACTAAATATTGCACCCTTGAGGGGGTCAAATTACCAAACCAAATATTGACAGTAAAAACCTGAAGTGATGGCATTTTTTGGTTATAATCTTTTTTAATAGAGTCAAAGTAAAGTCAAAATAGAGTAATAATCCTTTGTGTTCTTAAGTGAGAAGTGGTGCAGAGTGTTGATCAACATAATGGCACAGATGGCGCAATGGTTTAAGTGGTCACCTCGCCACTACGCCGCACCTAGTGTTTGTGGATTCGAAGTCCACACGGGCCCCCCCTCCGACACAGGAATTTTTCTAATGCGGGAGTTGTCTGCAAAAATAGCCCCGACTCGAAAATCCCTTCAACGTTAACAAAAGAGCTGATGATGACCTTTGAACATACACAGACACGTCAAACTTATAACACCCTATTTTTCCGTCGGGGGTTAAAAAAAAAACGACTTTTCAGTACAAAAACGTCTTATATACACAGTAGTACAAGCTTACCAACTTCATTTTTCAATAGAGTTATACGAGATGAACGTTTCGAATTGTACCTGTATCCAAGAAAGTGAACACGCTATACATTTTTTTCTACAGCTGATAGGAATTGGTACAGATAAAGTTGACACAACAGCATCCCGGTACCGCTTCACATCTCTCCTAGGCCAAACCGGAGAATCCTACGGCCTCTCCTACACCGGAGCTGTACGTCACAACGACAAGGCAACCAGAGACGGAGCAGGCTTCTGCAAGGGCAGTGTGATTGGTGTCAAAGTGGACCTTTGGCAAGGAACCCTTGAGTTTTTCCTCAACAGGAAGTCCAGGGGTGAGTCATATTCTCTTTCCTATAAATTAGAAGTTGAGTTAAGCATAATACTTCGGGAAGTGGTATTCATATTATTTTATTAATAAAGAATGGCGAGAATATTAGCGTTATATCATTTATGCATTCAGAAATGATATTACACTCATTTTGACTATTCATAGTTGTTGTTGTTTTCGAACCTTGTATCAACTAAAGTAAAATACATGATCACATGATACTTAAATAAAGAGTAAGGAGTCTATTGTGCTCTCTTATTTTTAACAGTTCTTACACATATTTTTGGACTTATTTTGCCTCCTGCTTTGCTAAGGCGGGAAGTGGATTTTGGTAATTTAAATTCAATGATCTAGATTAGATAAAACTGAAAAGACACATTGCTCTGACAACCTAAAATGATTGCGTTATTCATTCATCTCAATTTTTTTTTCAGGAGTATCATTCTACAACCTCCGCCGCCATCCATCTCTTTCACTCTTCCCGATGATATCTTCCACGGCTGCTCAGTCGTCTATGCGTCTCATCTACGCTGGATCGTGGCAAGCTTCTCTACTAGTTACAGCAGCAAAAGTCCTGGGCGCTTCGGCTGACGAAGGCCTGCCAATACCGCCAGGCTTCAAGACGATGATGAAGAATAATTTCTGGATGTTATTACCGAATGAGAGTAAGTATCTAATATTTAAAGATTAAAAAAAATCCAAACTTCGTAATTCATGCAATGTTACGATTTCAAAACGTGTGACGTAATTTATGGATGGCCCCTGAGGTGTGAAAGAATAACAAACAAAATTAGGATAAGCCAATCGTGTTAGAATAAATATTGCGGATCTGATAAACTGTGACAAACTAATATTGCTGTTGAACTACGGTTTTCTTACTTCTTTAAAAATCTTCTTAATCTGTAGATTAGAAGTTCTCCGTCAGTCCGGCGACTCTCCTTCGTGAGCCCTATCTTTATCGATCGTAACAAACTCAAAAGTTTTTTTTTTTACCGAAATAGCACCTAATCTGACATCAGTCCAAATAAATAAAATAAAGTGTCTGTTTGTAATGTCGAAATTTTTATTCTTTTTTAAACTCGTACAGTTATTTGCACGATGCCTATGCCTAAAAATCATTTTTTAAATTTTTCTTTTGTTTGTCTGTCCGTCTGTAATCTCCGGAACGGGTGGAACGATTTTCACGGGACTTTCACTGGCAGATAGCTGGATAAAAGTAGCCTAAGTTATTCCTTATAACAATAAGGAATAACTTAGGCTACTTTGATTTTGGAAAAAGAATTAGGGTTCCGCGCAAAATATATAAATATGTACACACGATCGAAGCCGCGCGGGAACTGCTAGTTATGTATAATTTATGTTAAACAGGACACATGATGATGATAATTCACTTGAATATTCCCTGACACCGATAATGCGAATGCTATTTTTGTGTCATTAAAGCTGGTTCTAAGTTTAACTTGAATAATATGCTATAAAAAACAATTGTAATCTGTGTTAATTATGTTTATGTTAGCAGCAGACATAATAATTGATTAAATGATGAGCGTCCATTCACAGCTGTTGCTCGGTCAGATCCCTTAATTGATGTAGTAACGTCATATTTCTTATCGTAAACAACGTATTGATATTTTTGTGTTATTAATATGAGCATACTCGAAAGAGGGTTACAAATATGGTAATTAGTATTGTTTTTGTATATTTCTAAATACATACATCTATATATATAAAAATATCGTGTTTCGTTATTTGTTCGCGATGAACTCCTCATGAACCGATTTTAATGATATTTTGCGATTTGGTCCAACTTGAGATAGGTTTCTTTTTTATTGCAGTTTATCGAGCCACAGCAACGCGTTGCCGGGTAGCTAGTATTATATATAAATAAAACCCAGACACAGAACAAATGATCATGCTCATCACACAATTATTCGAACCACTAGACCACTAGACCAACAGGCCAGTCAGTCAGGAGATGTCAGAATTGTTCGACATTTTTAAACCAAGAGGGTGCAATTAAACAAATTTTCTAATGTATATTTTACTACGTGAAGAAAATGTTTGGTACCCCTTTTGAAGAATGTGATGTTTGGGATAGTACGTACAAGAAGTGCAGAGAGCTAGAAATTCATAGTACAAAATTCTATAAAACGACACTTCAAGTTATTCCTCCAGTACGTAAAACTTGAACTGTCATTTATAGAATTTTCAACAAATAATAATAAAAATCTTTATGGACATAATGTGGTACATTTTATAGTAGGGTTATCTGACACCTGAGCTAGTAAAGACTGTGTGAGGTGTCACTGTCTCCCACCCAATGTATTGACAAATAAATTTTATATCAAAGAAGATAAATAAAAGAATTTAAAATTAAAAGTACCTAAAAGTTACAGTAAAAAAAAACTTTAAATAACATAGTATGCTTGCATGCGTGTGTGTGTGTGTGTGTGAGGTATGTGTGTGTGTGAAAAGGCTTTAAATAAAAGTAGGCATTCAAAACATTCGGTAACAATCGGTAACATTTTAATGCTCCCTAGAACAACCGAAAAAAAATGTTATAAAAAACAAAATACCGAGTGAATTTCTATGCTTTCTGTAAACGAAAAAACGTTGCTGTTAGTATGCACACGAAAATATACAAACAGTCTTGCTTAGGTGGTGTAATATGCTATTTATGTATTTCCAGGCCTATACGGAGTTCAAGCGATCGTCTGTATAATATATTTGTTCCACGGATAGTTAACGTTTTACTGTGTCCCTTATACCCTCCAGGTCACGGGATATATTTATCTATCTCCTTCGAGTTTAATCTAGACTTGAATCGAAAGTTGGACAAAAAAGTGTTTACAACTTGTCTGTATAATATTAGCCTCTGTTATCTTGAGGTCATATGTTTTGAGTACAATCACTGGTTTAGTGCACTGGACTTTCCGTATTTTATGTAATTTTTTAATTAACCCTTTCTATATAAATGTTGTTACTGACCTGGTTTAATTTGAATTGTTTCCACCTACAGAATGAATAAGACTATATTTGATTGTTTGTTAAATCCCACTAATATTATAAATGTGAAAGTTTGGATGGATGGATGGATGTTTGTTACTCTTTGATGATTGCGATGATACTTGGTATGTAGATAGCTGGAAACCCGGATTAACGCATAAGCTACTTTTTATCCCGATATTAACACGGGACTTACGCGCAGTGAAACCGCAGTGGAAACACGACACACGTCTTCGTTTAGTCTGTATATGAGTCGGATTTCGTTCGATACTTGTGTACCGCGTGACCACCTCAGTCAAGGGCATGAGTAGTTCATGCCTTTAAAGCAAAAGCAACTCTCGTGAACAGTCATATGGGATATCATAGACTGCGCATGACAAATGTTAACCTAACAAAAAAAAGTATAGGTATATCTATCTGCCTTTCACGTGACTTGAAACGATGATGATGCAGTAGCTCCAGCTCAGTGGCGTAACAATAGGGTGGCAGAGCGGGCAAAATGCCACGGGCCCATGGCCCTAGGGGGCCCCCGACCCCGACGCCAAGGCCCTAAACACACAAGGCA
Organism: Callimorpha dominula; assembly: GCA_949752705.1. Taxonomy (NCBI): domain Eukaryota; kingdom Metazoa; phylum Arthropoda; class Insecta; order Lepidoptera; family Erebidae; genus Callimorpha; species Callimorpha dominula. Next base: position 2,099,308 of record OX457000.1, on the reverse strand, counting down.
CCAAGAGTGAACTTATGCCCCATCCGATGAATTTGCCACGGGCCTCAGATGGTATAGTTACGCCTTTGCTCCAGCTATTCCGTTGTTTATTCTTACTGTAAATGTCTTATACACAACTACATTAAATCTGTGCTTGTCTGTTCACTAATTTAATTAATATTTGTTTTCAGGTTGCATCGCAGAGGAACGAAAGCAGGAAGCTTTGACTGCTGCGGAAATGAAAAAGAAGCTTGCCGAATCTGGTAATAATGAGGTAAGTAAAATTACCGTATTATTACTAATTAAGTACAATATTGTTATTAGGTACTAGGTAGCTTCTGTGTTTATGCTTAATACTCCTAACACAAGGGTCAGCCATATGCGTGTGCTTGTCTGTGTATGGTGTGGGTGTTTGCGTGCAATCGTTCGTTCGCGATGTCGTGCGTGCGTACTTGCGTGCGTCCGTACGTGCGTGTAAAAATTAAAGTGCACTATAATACTAAGCATTGCATTTGTAAAAGCAGACATAATACATAACTAGCTTGGGTAGCACGTTTAATAACGTAGTTGTAAAAAATGGATGTATTTTTCATATTGCGTCACCGGATCAAAAAAGTCTATAATTTTAAAGTGAAATGAATGAATTGATGTGTGAATCATGACCGTGATCGTGATGATCGTGACCATGATCGGTGCAATTCGATTGAAACGTCGGGTAACCAAAAAAGGTATTGTACCTTTTGATTATTACCGCGATTAAGTCCCGATACACACATGAAATGAATGTATACTGTAAGTTTTGAAATCAAATATTCTATTTTTACCTTACTAATACGGATACTAATAATAATACTAATAATTAGGCTATTGATAACGTCACCTGGTGCGAGTTGGCAGACGTCACAAACCTTCACGTACATAATATCTTTTACATTTATATCAATTCACTAATATCAATTATCTGGCAGGTGACAGATGCGTTCGAATTCATTATAATTATTTAATTTGTTTTGTTAAATTGTGTAAAATATAAGTATTTATGTATAGTAAAATGTATATAATATATGATTATTCATAAAACATTTATTAATATTGTTTATATATAAATTATGAATATATAATATGTAAATGTGTGAGATGTGTGAAGTTATTATTACTATTATTCTCTTTATTCATCTTTTCCCATTTAAATTACATTTTTAAATATGTACATAAAAAAATATATATTTAAAAATATAAAAAATAGTAGACCGCCGACATCGGGTACAGGGACCAAGATACCGGTGGTTAGGGCTCCAAAGACAGGAACCTCCTCACTATACGGGCCGTGTCGAGAAGAACTGCCTTCTTCATCAGTTTCTTGATCCAACCGTCTAACGCGAGCCTCTTAATATTATTATTATAATATGTAAATAAAATAATGTACTCTTAGATATTTATTGCTTATATATCCTTATTATAATTGGAGCCTGCGAGAATACCAGCGTTGCAGAGCGATCTGTGACGATAGCTGACGCAGGTACACTATTTGATCTTCGTTACCAATTGTTAAAAAATATTTTTCTTTTTTTTTAATAATAAAATAAAAGGGTTTTTGTCTTTCTTTGTATCTTTACAGTTAAAATGTAATCAATTTCTAATATAACACATTAACTTACGTCGTTAAATCAGAGGTGCGCAAGTGAGAAAACTTTTAACAAAAAAAAAGTATACACCGCGTTCAAATGCCATATTATCTGTTTTATACTTAGTAGGCATATTAAAACAAGAATGATCTTACAAGCTTTATTAAGCGCTTACGCGGCTTTGTTAATTAATGTACATTTCGTCAAGCCGGATGACATTCAAAGTTATTTTTCTATGCCTTGAGAACAGTATTCTTATTAAACGACTTTGGCAAAGCTAAAGGAACTAAGAAAGAAAAGAAGGGTTATGATTTTAGCAGTCTATGTATGTATGTTTGTTTTACGTTGTTTTACGTGTGATCCACGGTAGCTCCTAAACTACTGAACCGATTTTGATGAGTGAGATATTGACAGATTCGTAATAATGGTCAGGGTGACATAGGCTATATAAAGTCTAACTACATTTAATATTGTGGACTGTACACGTAAATATCTGACCTAAAGAAAATTAAATAAAGATAATCATGACATGTTTGGTATCGAAAAGTAAGATTGCTACGTACGCAGTTTGTTTAGTAGTCTGGTTACAGTTTTTTTAACTTAATTCGTTGAAAGGTATCCTATGTCTATGTCGTTTATGTTTTTTCATATGTCTCCTGACTACGCTGCTGTCAGGTCCAAAATTCAAAGATCAGTAAAGTGTCACAAAAAAAAAACACGCATTCATAATAATATTAGTTCGGAATGTTGTGGAAAGTTCTCGATTGGACGAAGTGGACAGACGACCTAGTGAAGATCGCAGGCAGGCGGTACGTAATGTACGTAAAAAAAGTGTACGCATAAATGCACTGCTACCCACGCGAAGCCGGGCGGATTTCTAGTTAATTATAAATTAATATAATTATATATAATTTTTATATAATTAATATAATCTGTCTTTGTGTTCGTATGTCTTTTTGTGTGTGTGATAGGAAGTTCTCGCGGCATTACTTTTGAAACTTGACCATATTTGGTAATAAACTAATAAAAATAATTAGGTACTCAATTCTAAACGAAATTTATTACGTACTGAACCCAAAGACATTGTTCTCTTCGACTTTCAATAAATTTGTTTGTGATAGCATTAATTTTTTTTAGAACCAAATCCATCCTTCAAATAATGCGTTTACCAATGTAGAGAATTTCATTTTTATTTATATTGATATAAAACTTATGTAAATATGTTTAAAATATTGGTTACAGATCCAAATCTGCAAGTAAAAATACCTACCAGGCATATCTAACACTCTCAAAACTTTTGAAAAGTAATTTCAAACCAAAAAAGTATATTATGATGTTTATGTGAGCGCACTGAAAAGTATTATAAGAAGTATGTGTATTATTAAAGGACCGCATAGACAATAAATATATAAAACTGTTACTTTGGGAATTCTATCTTATCTGTAATTAATTATTCACTCAACACATTAGTTACGTTACCTGTTTCACCTAACTCCATGATCTCATTTGGCATTTATTCCTATCGTGTTTTAATTAGTCTCAAACATACTACATAAAATGAGATAATGTCTGTTTATCTTATTTTATATAATAACATAAATGTAACCCTAAACAGCTCAAACCGTGGTACTAAGTGGTATTTCCACGAAATTCGAGTCGCGGTGTTCGCCTTCGGTTTGAGTTTAATTAGATAGGTAGTATATAAGGGTCATATTCTTTTTTAGGCGTATCATTACTGGTGTGAAAGGCCTGCTCTCGGGTAGTATAATGATGCCAGCTCTGGAGTGATACCTCCATGCAAAGTTAATACAAATGAAAACGGCAAGTCGCGCACCGAGGATTCCGCGTCCATCTCAGGAACCGAAGGATCCGAGGATAGGGGGGCAAACGAGCAGGCGGGTCACCACACACAAAAGTGCGTTGCCGGCCTTTAAGCTGGGAGTAGGGGTAGAGGGAGAGTGCGGGTATGGGCAGAAGAGGGGGAGAGGGAAGGGTTGATTTAAAAGTGATGCCTGAAGCATCCATATTTCAACACTAATTTATTGGGACTTTGGCTGTAAATCCTACTAATATTATAAACGTGAAAGTGTGTGAGGATGTATGGATGTTTGTTACTCTTTCACGCCAAAATTACTAAACCGATTGCGATGAAACTTGGTATGTAGATAGCTGAAGACCTGGATTAACATATAGGCTACTTTTTATCCCAATATTCCCACGGGAGCGGGACTTACGCTGGTGAAACCGCGGAGCGCTGCTAGTAACTAATAAAAGAGATGTGAAATCGCCAAATAAAATCATTATATAAAGACAGACTCTAATTTACCGCTTTCTTTTAATTTAAAATAAATATTTTATTCAATTTTTCAAGAAATCTTCCAAAACAAAACTTGATTTATGATATTTTTATGGTATCATTTCACTAAGGTGATACAATTACACGAAAATAATATAATATAAATATGTCAATAATATATGGGTTTTAACATCTTTGTTTTACAATACAATACTTAGATTGCCTAGTGACGAGTTCGACTCTTCGACTGTCGAACGTTTTTGTTACAGATCAATGTTATTTTTATACACTGTAAATAATGGATATATTTTTTTAATTTAGCATAAAACTTTTCTTGTAAACTTCTTTCTGAAATCTGAGATAATTGATAAATCACCTGTTAGAGTTAAAACCTAAAGCAATCTGCACAGAAGGCGGACACCAATACGCATGCTTTTATGTTAAACTACTATTAAAGTTTAACCACTGGTCTACTTCTCAAGATCATATCAAAATAGGATTTGAAGGTAATGATTGCATGATTACAATATACATCATTACTGGCCTGTAATCGTTAAACCACCGTAAGAGAGAATAATTATTTCGAGAGGTTATTTTTTTGACGTGACAACGTCTTATAATTCGATGAAGCCAGCAGCACGCAACGAAAAAACATGACTCACGCGGCGTTACCTCGCTCTGAGGCGTTCCTATGACGTTGTCACGTTCAACTATCGTCAGTAGACCGACATTACAGACAACCGATTTTTTTAAATAAAATTAGAAAATATCAATCATACATATGTAATTATGTATATTCTGTTAACCGATGTAATATTTTTAAAATTTTAGTTGAATGAGTTATTATCATAACTTATGTATGTACATATGTACTTATGAACCGTACTATCGTGTACTAAAATTATACATATAAATGCTTTATTATACATATATATTTACAATAAATAATTAAATAAAGATGTTTCAGTTTTTGTATAAGATTTGGGTTATTAAATGTACTTCCTAGTGAAAATAGGAAGCTGACGATCAACCTTCAGGAACGAAGAGGCCCTGTAAGAAGTGAAAATAATTGCAATTAGGTACATCACACGTTCATTTATGTGTGACTTTTGTCGAAAGTATGTTCAGAATACCATTCGAGGTAGTTTGATATAAAGTTTTGGATTGTACACATATTTTGTCTCACTTGGGGATCAAACTGCAGTAAAATAAATGCAACACTGGACTGTGAACACTGTGTTTTGTGTGGAGTAATTTAATTCGTTATTTCATTACAGTACGTTATGTGTTCGTTCTCGAAATACCCCATATTTCTCATACAACTTGCGATGGTTTAATGCTTACAGTACAGTATAATTGTTGGTAACAATGGTGTCTCTTTCTCAGCTCCTGATATCCGGCATGAAGAGAAAACTCTGGTGCAAGGAAACCACCAAGAAAACATTACGATATTGTGACGTCATAGCTCGATTCTATGATGAGTGACGTCGTGAATCCTGTCTAATGGCGGGATATAACACAACAATCATTGATGAGATTTAGCGCGAGTTGTAATTTATTTTATATTTATAATTTTAAAGATAATATGACGACGTATTTTTTACTTGTTTCGGTTTTTAAATCTAGTAAAATGAATTATTGTATGCAGACGTTTTCGACTCTAACGTTCGATTTACGGTATAAGGGCTCTTATTCACGTTCGCGGTTCATCGTTTTTTCGTCCCACCACGAAGTTCTAGAAAAGCCTTACCTTATCATGACTTGACGTGCGGTGGCGTGTCATGAACAAAATAATAATAATATAAAAGCAGCCCTAATGATTGAAGAAATTAATAAGATAATATATTATAAGAAAAGAAAGATAATAAGAACGTTGAAGATAACTTATTTGATCTTACAAACGTCGTAACTTATTGTGATATTAATGCGAAGTTAAATTCTTATTTCTGTTATTCCAAGATCTTGTTCGTATTTTTGTTTGTTTGTTTGTCGGGATGGTAAAAATATAAAATACATAAACTAACTTCGAGGTGAATAAAAAGATACTCGACACTGCAATAGGTCAGAACTGGGTGACAATACAATATTTAAGTATAAGAAGCCAAAACTTTATAAATAGACTACAGATTATTAAGTACTAGCAACCCGCCTCGGCTTCGCACGGGTACAAATTATACACCAAAACCTTCCTCATGAATAGAAATTTATCGCGAACAGACAGACGCGGTAGGGGACTTTGTTTTATAATATGCAGTGATTTAGATGAATCGATGTCGTTTCTTTTCTTAATGAAAATCACTACATATTATAAAACAAAGTCCCCCGCCGCGTCTGTCTGTCTGTCTGTTCGCGATAATCTGAAAAACTACTCAACGGATTTTCATGCGGTTTTCACTAATGTACAGAGTGATTCATGAAGAAGGTTTAGGTGTATAATTTGTTAAGATGTATAGATTTTTTGAAATATGTTGATGATGGTTGAAGGTGTCTCTGCTACCCGTGCGAAGCCGGGGCGGGTTGCTAGTAATACATAATACAACTATGAATTTAGATATAATTTACCCATGGACGGGAAGGGAATTAGCTTTATGAATTTGACATAGATATATCCTAATTAAAAAAATAAATCACAACCACTGGTTCAAACAAGCAAAAGTTTTAAGCCGCAAATTCGGCCTCGCGTGAATATTGCTGTCACTTGACTTCTTTTATACTACGTCGGTGGTCAACAAGTATACGGCCCTTCTGATGGCCCCTTGCAATTCCAGAGGACTGACATTCGACTGGGTGCAATGACGTGCCTTAAACTTATTGGCGAAGATGTTATACTCGCTAGCGGTAATAAACCTCTAAGACTTCATATACAGTCAACGGCAGAGGCAACTGCACCCGTTGACCTATAGCAACGAGTAATGCTTGCTGTCGTAGCACAGATCTTCGACGTTGACATGTCGACGGTTGCAGTTGCGTCTGCCGTTGGCAACGTAACGCTCGTGTGCATTGAGCCTAGGGAGGGAGATATGGAGAGATTGTTTGTTTCATTACACCCACCACCCCCACTCCCCGACTTTGATTTTGTTTGTCATTTGTCCTGCTGTGTAATAAGTAAATAGATTGAATTTATTTTGTATATTTATTTAAGTAGATTTAAGTTGGAAGGAGAAGACTGTGAAGAAATATATATGAATTTTTTTTAACAAGTAAATAATTTTATTTTACCTTTAAAATGACAACAAATGCAATGCTTAGCTCGGGGCGTAGCCTCGAAACTGAACGAAGCCAGATGTTTGCCTGTTCTGATCATTATAACAATAAGCTACTGTTATATTAAATCCACAGAGCGCAATATGAACAATTTCATATGACTTCTGTAATATTCTATTTATCTATACTAATATTATAAAGAGGAAAGATTTGTATGTAAGTATGTTTGTAATATTTTGACACAAAAACTACTGGACCGATTGCGATGAAACTTGGTATGTAGATAGCTGGAGACCTGGATTAACGCATAGGCTACTTTTTATCCCGACATTCCCACGGGATCGGGACTTAATATAAACTGTTAAGATATAATATAATATAATAATCTGGTACCTATTACACTTCGCTGTATAGACCCAAACTAAGCAGAGCGCTGTACTATGGCTTCTATATAATACACACACAAACATACATAAATACATTTTTTTGTAAATACATACATATTACACATAGAAACACTCAGGCCAATGCTAATGACATATTCAGGCATACAAGTATTTGCAATGGGCGGGCATCGAATCTGTCACTCCGGCGTGGCAGCGAATGCACCACCGCCCCGTCACAGAGGTTGTCAAACTTATCTGTCTGGTATATTGCTGGCGCCTTGCCAGTCAAAGTCCGATGATAACTGCACGGATGGCGCAATGGTTTAAGTGGTCACCTCGCCACTACGCCGCGCCGAGTGTTGTGGATTCGAATCCCACACGGGACAAAAATTTGTGTGATCCACAAATAGTTGTCCCGAGTCTGGGTGTTCTTTGTGTCCGTTGTTTGAATGTTTGTGAAGCCCCCCGCGACACAGGAATATTCTTAATGCGGGAGTTGTCTTTTTAAAAGGATAAAAAAAAAAAAAGGATGATGCATGATGCCCAAGTGCAAAATATCCTGTTGCTTTAGAACTCTACTTGTTTAGTAAAATTCAAATAATATTACATGAAGATAAAGTACTTGTTAAAAGTATTAATAGAGCAATGTGCTGCAGCCATAACGTCGCTTGTAGGTACATCATATTATGGCGATCTGGGATCGTCTTAACAAAAAAGTACAATCACGCAAAAATACCGTAGTTGCTTGTGACTACAGAAAAACTTGATTTGAATGGGTAAAATACAAGCTTAATTTAATTGCAAATCGTGTATTAACAAAAATATTAAATTGAAAGCTACTCACATCATGATTGATCTAATCGACTGACGCAAATTGGCGGTAAATAGCTATTTAAAGCCGTGACACTCCTATGATGAAGATGATTAAGTAGGTATCTAGTTTATTTATTTTTTGTATCCAAATACAAATTATTTTTATTTAGTTTGCGAAATAACGAAGAAATAAGTTCAAAAGATTACGGAACAGCACACACAGTTTGGTTTTTTATTAGATATTTGGTCGGTTGGTCCTAGTCCGATAGATACCTACTTTACATTATATTTGCCAACACGCTATTAATAAAAATAAAATCAATTGCCCTGCCAAAAAACTAGTTACGAGCCATACAGCCGCCATATTTAACTTTTTATGAAAAAAATTATAGCCAGTGTCAATCGGGATGATGGATCTCATACATCCAAATCTGTTCAGGCTTTTAGAAGTGATGGTAGAAACTCAATACATACATCGACTCTAAAAACATTACTCAGCAACAAATAACAGAACTATTTATGAAGCGGGCCAAAGTTATCCGCCATTACAGTCTTCATGTTCAGACTTTCGTCACATCTTTAGTTTGTTTCTCTCACAAATAGTTTGAGTATAAAAATAATTATAATTTTATGATTGCAGCCAATCAGTGAGTTTGATTTTGCCAATAACCCTCAAAACTTCGACATGGACCTGGTATTTGATGAGGATGGTGGACACCATTTTGTACTTGTTGCTGTGCAGGGACGGCATTAGTTTTTCCTTTAATTATATTGTTTATATAATGTGCGAAGTATAATATACATATATCATTTGTGTTCATCTTTATAAATTATTCATTTGTAAATAAACTCGGATTGTGTTTTTCTACGATTCATCGTACCAACAACAAAATTTCGAATTACGTAAAGAACGTAATTATAAGACGTAGCAGTTATTTTGTTGTCGTCCTTTATAAAATAATAGCTTCCAGAATATAAAACTGCCGTTCGCGTCCTTACGAAAAGTGCAATAACTAGGTGAAAGCCGATTTCGAGAAAAACGCGTTTAAAGATTTTATTTTTAAAGTGAAACCTTTTTTGGGCACGTTAGACACTTTTGGTAGGTACGGGAAAAAAATCACTAAACTTGCGTGACCGTCACGCTCAGATGCCCAGATGTCTCGGTTATCTTTTCACTTCTGACGTGCAGTCCTACGACTGACAGTTTTTTTTTATTTTGTTTGTATCTCCATCACGGAGCAGATACAAAGAGGAGAGGGCCTAAGCAACTGTGCACTGTGATTCCTGTGAGGTCCTGATGTCATCACAGTGGGCGTAGCTTATAGTTAGTACACAGTCAGTGTTCGTCTTGTACGTTTGTAAGGAAAAATCGCAAAACAGTAAATTTTCGTGGTATTAGGAAGTAAAAGATCAAGTGCTGTATTTTATCATGTAAAAACTATTCGGATAGACGCTCTGATGTCATGTATGGCATCACAATTCATTTGCAACTATTTTTTTTTATTTAATTTATTAAAATAGTTCTAGAAAAATCTCAGGCAAATCTTTTGAAATATAATTAAATCTATTCGTCACTAGATGGCAACACTTTGTGTAATGGGAACTAATAAAAACTAAGGTACGTAAAGCAAAGTATTAGTAAAATAAATCAAAGGTAGATACTGAAATGTGTTCTACATCCAATACTAAAGAATTTTTAGCCGTCAAAGTGTTATTTTTATATTTTTGAAGTGAAACTTCTTTATCGACGTATGGGAGAAATTTTTGTAGCAATCGTCACGTTTTTCGGTTACGCGCCATGTTGCTTTTTTTATCAAAGTTTAGTATAGTGACGTAAAGAATATAATGTAATATATTATAATATATTATAATAATAACAACAATATATTAGTTTTGAAGTTTGGTTTGAAATAAGAATAACAATATATTCATTTGAAAGTGATAAAATAAAAAGACTTATTCAAATTTAAGTGAATTTACAAGAAAAGTGAGAGTGATTATATATTTCGTTTTATAATTTCTTAAGCCTTATCTACCCCATTTTCGTGAAGTTGCAAATAGTAGAAAAATGATATGTCGTAAAGAAGTTTCACTTCTTACCTGTGTACTCTGGTACACACACACATTTTTTTGTAATCATTATTTGAATAGACTGTCATCTATCTTCAACTAGAAGAACATATATAAACAGAACAAAAAGACAGGGTCGTAATTAGAACCCAATTATTTTACCTAGCAACCCACGACTATACGAGTACTTATCTTGAATTGAAAGTCCTTTAAATATTAAAATGAAATAAATTGTACTTAGGCTGATGATTTGAAAGGTATTTTAAGCTCATTAATTTAGATCTACAAAATAAACTGCAGCTGAGGTATAGACACGAATAAAGAAAGATAAGATGAGAATAAATAAGTGAACAATTTGAATCGTCATTCGTGATTTACCACAAACTTTTTTATTCTCACACTAGCAATGCCCAATGCCCATGTGTTAAGCCAGGTCGCAATCTATCTGTATACCAAATTTTATCCAAATCCGTCCAGCTGTGGGATAAGGTCAAGGCTAGGAGAAAGAAAGAACTCACAAACTTTCGCTTTTGTATCAAGATGGTTTAAAAATTAATCTTGAAAAATACTACCTGGTAAGTAAATTCTGAGTACGGTCCCTTACATCCTATAACTAGTGTGAGATTGCTAAACTACATAGCAACATCGACATAGAACGATGCGAGTAGTTTTACTATTGTTTGGTAGATGGAAAAAAGTGAAGTGGGCGGAGCTTAACACCGCCTCACCCCACATTGTCACGCGTTGTTTCATAGGGAAATCTAATTACAACACCTCCTCTTTGTATCTGCTCCGTGATCTCCATCTTGCAGTTATGCTTAGTATTAAAACCGGCTCCGTCATAGATACGTAAAAACTGTCTAAAGAGAATATATAGACCTCGTTCTGCTGATTCCGAATATATACTTAATTCAATTCGCGCCAAAACACGAATTATTGCACTTTGCGTAAGGACGGCAGAATAGTCCGTCAGGTTTAAGCTGCTTTAGGCGGCGGAGAGTGCAACGGTGCTTTCAAGGATTGTCGGGCGTGCTTAACTACACGTTACAACAACTCTCCTTTTAGCTGAAGATTAAGCTTAACTTCTCGGTCTAAAAGCTGTTCCGCCAACACTTGGAAGACACGCTCAAAATGTAAATGTAATGTAACAAGCTGAAAATTCGTTTGAAACCAAACAGAAAATTTCTGAAGAGAAATGTTGATTTTATTAAGCATATATATGTGAATGTAACTCCAACTATTGCTGTGCATAATAGTTAAACAGATTGTCAATAGATGGCACCAAAAAGTTTAATAACAAATGTTTGTTCAGCTAATTATCTATCTTTTATTTTTCGTTAGGGGTAATCCTGTTTCTCAATAGGGATTAAGGAAAAAGAACTACTATAGCGACATTGTTAACAGTATTTTATTTTTATTTAAAACTATTTTTAGAGTTTAAAACACATATAAAAGTTAAAAAATATATAATTATAAACAGTCAATATATCCATTTAAAATCTGAATGTCTAATACATCTGTCATAATCTAGAATGTTGTAATAGTCTAGAAATTCAAAGGTTTTGTAGTATTCGTGTCGTATACCATATTATAATGTATTATTAAATGAAAAATGTCATTGTTTTGTCTACTTGTACCACCTTGCACATGTCGTATAATATAAAAATGTAATGATCAACTACGTGTCCAATTCGTATCAAAATATTCCTTTGTAAAGTATAATAATAGTTAAAATACAGTGATATCAGTTACTATTGGTTGGTAAAACTCGATTCCTATAGACTCCTTTTTTTCGGATTTATTAAATTTAAGAAGCATATAAATGTGCATAAGTTTCTTGTTTAGAAGTTTAAAAAATATTTATTCTCTTAAAATATATTTTAGCAATCGTATGTAGCACTATGCAACTGAAATAATGCACCCAAATCTTTTCGGATTCTCTTTTTTCTCTCCATTCGCCACTGGTATACGATATTCTTAGTGTATAAGAATTTCCATATCAACTATTTATCAAGATTGACACTTGGACACCAGAAAGGCCTTTAGCCAATGACTATACAAAAACATCATGACTGCACTAGGAGAAGGAGATTACAAAAGTAATCTTTTAGCTTTTCTGATTCTGTAGTTTAATACGTAACAAATGACATTTTTATTAGCCATTTTGGATATATTTCACCTTCGAAAATAAATGATTATAGAAATAGAATATATACAGCCTTGATAGTGTGTTATATCAACGAAAATACCTTTGTACCAAACAAAACTTAAACGGTCTCCTCTTCTGCCATCTGTTAACTAAAAGAAGAAGAACTAAATACTTACCTTAATTTTTTTAAGAGCAGAACAGAAAACATGTCAGTTTAAACTTTCATTGTCAGCTTTGGAGATATTTTTTTAATCTTTAGGAGACTACTATCCAAAAAAAGAATAATTAAAGTCTATTTACAATTGACCAAGATGTTGTTCCTCGGCCAATTTCTTTTACCGTTAGATGGCCGAGTATTGAAACAGGAGAATCTAGCCAAAAAGAAAAAGAGCGTCTTAGATATGTACTTCGGTACGAGTGACTTTAGCTGTAGATGACAAAGTTGATAGGTTTCTTCTTCTTTTAATTCAATGGCTCCATCATTGATAGGTTTCAAAGTGAAGATTACACATCAACTGACAGAGCTGTCTCATTTGATAAACATTTCCTCTATTTAATATGAAATTGGTGTATATTTAAATGTACTAAATGTCCAAGACTATATTAATAAAGAAATAAAATTTCAATCGTTGTTTTATTTTTACCTTTTAAATGTCAGTAACTTACCAAACTTTCGACATTTAGAACCTACATACTACTTCATGTAAAGAGAAAAGATACATGATCCATTATGCTCTTAAACGCCAAAAACATTCACTGTTTATGATCCTATTTCAAGAGTGAGTAATAGAGTAAGATCCCAGAGCGATCAGACATAACTTATTTTCACATATAGGAAAACTTGGATTCTCAGTTGCGTCTCATTATGTGCTTTGAATACCTGCGTGCTTGTGGGGCTCGCCTTGTGACACCTGGGTAGGTACCAGGTAAGAAAGGTAGCTAAAAATAAGAGCTACTTAACTTAAATTTGTATAGCTGATTTTTATGTTTTGAAGAATATTATTCTAAAGTAGTATCATAAGCATCAGACACTTTCCATCATCATACACACCTCGCGCCTCTGCAACCTATATATACCCGCCGCGCGAAGACTCAGCCCTCTTCCGCTCTAGACTACGACGAAGTTAAGTACCTTCACCTACCTACGCCGGAGCTGCGTCCAAAGCCTCTGCAAGACCTCTACGACCTGAGCCTAACCTAGATAATATCCAAATTCTGTTGAGTAATTTTTTTTACAAGTTAAATTTATAAACTGTGAAAGTGGTTAAATGTGTCTAATTCCTCTCCTCACTTAAATTTACCTACGGGGGACCACGTATAGAACACGAGGCCACCCTCCACGTTACCGTTAAAGTATAGTAAACTTTTTACGTAGCGATCTAGTACTTTTAAACAGAAAACAGAAATAGATCGGCAGGCGTGTCAATATTTTCTTAGCGTTTCCATTTCTAAAAACGTTGACGCCTTTACGCAAACAATAATAGATTGTTAGACAAGTGTACTTTGATATAGCGAACGCTAATTCTATTCAACCTTTCTCTAAAAGCAGATTGATGTCTATGGTTTGTTTAATAAACGTCAAGGTTAGCGCGTATTATTTAAGGGGGCGTCCATTAATTGCGTGAGGCTTTAGAGGAGGAGATTGTCGATCCAAATCTCAGCAAATCACAGAATCACATCATATTTTTTTTCACGAAACTGTATAAAGTAATTCTTGAGTCCGAGGGACTTCCTGTGGATTATAATAATTATTCTTCTTTTGCTATTTACGTATTTTATTGTTCGATTTCTACTGTGATTCTAGACTACGCTATGCCTAAATACTACACTAGTCTTAAATAAAACTAATTAAGCAATTATGTTTTTAAATAAATCCAACGCAATCAAGCAAATTACTTTTACACAAAAAATATGAATGCTGTTTCAAAAATCTCACGTGATATTAGTGGGGGGGGGGGGGAGGAAAGGGTATCATCAAAGGAAGGGGTCGAAAAATGATATATCAAATTCAAATTCAAAAAAATCTTTATTTCATAAAATTGACCATCAATTATTCGAAATCGTCGATTTAATAAATAATTATTATAATACAAAATTATAGATCAACACATACAGAGTCACCGCAACAATAGTTTGCTTCGTCAAATGTAAAATGATTAAAGAAAACAAAATGGATAACATAATATCACATCTGCCCGTTTTGATCTATAATTGTTTCCAACAATAATAAATAGGGGGCGTCCATTTATTACGTGAAGTGATAGGCTCAACCATTGCCTATCACTTCACGTAATAAATGGACGCCCCCTAATAATTTTCGAAGTTGGAAAGGTGAGTTTCGCGTACCTAGTATTTTAATTTTATTGTAAGTATAATTGCTCGTTATGGGCAACCCACAAAAGTCGCAACGAGTACCAACATGTTACAGGTTCTATCGCTTAGACTTTTCCTATATCGGTAGGTTGTTTATAAAAAATTGGTCACACTGTGCAAACCGTCATAGTCGTCATCAAATCAAACGTCAATTGCGTCACTTGCGTCAGTGCAAAATAGTTCCGAGTGTGGGTGGGTGTTATAGATTGTTGTCCCAACCTTATTTTTATTCGCAATATTGTTTGATTTATAAAAACATGCATATCTCTATATATATCTAAAATTTACTAGTTTTTAATTGCAGATATCCGAAGTGATATTGTGTTGACAATTATAGACGTTCCATTTTGTGACCGTTTCATCTATTCACCTCAAAGTGCTACGTCAGCCCTGAAAAATGGTGTACGATGTAAGTATACATTTGTTGTAGTCCTTAAAAAGGTTGTAAATAGGGCGGGTGCTTGTGACAACACATTACGTATTAGGCCGTAGGGTAGGGTTTACCTTGACCCGGGAAATGTTGGATAATGGCCGACATTATAAAAGTTAATATTGAACACTTATACAGAGCTATAAAATAGCATCTATTTGGTATCCTAGTTTTTGAGCATATTAGTAACATGGGTCACACTCCTGCCAATCCCTCCCAGCTGGAGGGGATTTCATGTTATATGCATGTCAAACATTAAAAAAAAGAAATCAAATCAAAATGATTTATTTTAAGTAAACCCATTGTAGGTATTTTTTAATTGTCAGGAGTAGGAATCAGTCAGTATAAGTCGGTCGTGAAGCTAATTGCCTGGTCCAATATGTAGATCCTATGGAGAACAGGCAAGAAACTCCAAGGACACTCTTTTTTTCAACATGTTTTTTTTTATAAGGTACTTGTTACATTGCTTATAAATGCAATTTTATGTGAGGAAAATGTAACATAATATTGTTCTATAATAAAAATCACAGAGCTGCTAGGCAACATAGAAAATTAATCTAATACTTAAGTGACTACACCATTCAGTTACACAGTTAAATGCTTGTGTTATGAATGGATTCACATTGATAGTGGGTGGGATTCAAACCCCACTTGGACGCAAGTTCAAAGCCTTAATCATTACTCTACCTAAAGAAACTAATTTATAACTATACAACTTTTAAAACAGAATTTAAAACTAAAACTAGTTTTAAATTCTATGTTTCTACAGTAGTATAGTTATAAAGCTGTAACACATTTTTCTTATAATTTTATCTTAACATTATCTACTTTATTATGGTTTTAATTACTGTATGAAATTGTGATTACTGTAGAATCTGTAGATCTTAAAAGTAAACATTTCTTAACCACAGTCCTACCTTTTTCTCACATTTCCCATATCGATACGCTATAATATAAAGTTACAAAATTGTTATTAATATTCAACACACAACAATATGTAAATATCTTCAGTTCTATAGCCTTAGCTGAGTTTTGTAAGAGTAATATTACCTTAATACCCTTATGTTGATAAACAATAAGTAAATTTCACCAGCGTGAACCCACCATTTTCGGAGTCCAAAACTTCAACGCAGCAGAGGACGCGGCCGCTCTGCGGGCTGCTATGAAGGGTTTCGGGACTGATGAACACGCCATCATTGACATACTCACCACACGCTCCAATGTCCAACGTCAGGCCATTGCACAAGCTTTCACACATGAATATGGGAGGGTAAGTTTATTTCTAGACTGGTAACTATGAAATACATTAATAACAAAACGTGCGTGGTCGGGGATCGCCATCAGCTTTAGCCGGTCCTAACTATAACCGTAAAACTGCAAAAATACCCCCTTTGAAATACATTTTCTCCCCCCAACACTTTAGCACAACTCCGCCGAGGGAGAAAACTTGGGATAGCCATATTGGACTACATAAAACCCATTAAAACAATTAAACTTTTTGTAGCAATTACGCGGGGTACACTGAAAGTTTTGCGTAACTCATTAATAAAAAATTTACATGTAAAGAAATATATTTACTGCTTTTCGAAGTATTCTCCATTACATTTTAAACACTTTTTCAATCGGTCAAATCATTTTTGAAAAAATGAGGAGGTTTTCCACGTGCTGGTTGAAAGCTACCACGCCCTCTTCTGGCCTCTTAAATGTCATACCTCTCATCAAATCTTTAATTTTTGGGAAAGTAAAGAAATCGCATGGTGCCAGGTCTGGACTATGGACGGGATGGGTCAGTAACTCTACCTTTTCAGAAGCCAAATCATGTTCGCGGTGTGCGCCGAAGCGAGTCAGTGTGACGAGCAGTGCAGTCTTGCGGAGTCAGTTAATTTTTGAAATGATAAAAAATTGTCGACCTAAAATCTTGTCGCGTTAATTCCATTTTTGCTACGGACGACGAACTTCAACTAGTGATGAAAAACAATTGACACACGGTTGCCCGCCAATTTTTTTAAATTAATATTTATGTTTAAAAAAATAAAACATTCGAAATTCAAACATTTATGAGCGACCAGGAGCGTAGAACTTTCAGTGTGCCCTATGTATTTCCGATTTGGAATTAAAAGCCTACTGGCCAACTGGTCATTACGTAAATGTTTTTTAAGCTATATTATGACGAATTAACGATTTTTACATACTAGTAGGCGTAGTCTGCGACGTCCTCGCGTGACCATTACCAGTACCTACTAAATTAGCGTAATTGTTTCTTGACTGGAAGATTCGTGACTACTACGTCACGAATCCTCCAGTATAATTTTCATAGTATTTGTTAGCAGCTAAAATTATGTTTTAAAAATATATGCAACTTGCTCAGATTACATCTATTTAGAGAAAGTAAGACATCAATAATATTGCCACACTCACACATTTATTTATACTGATTCCGAATTGCCCCAACTTATTGAGATGCCCTTAGAAGTTTAGGCTGATTTGCCTGTACACCTACACTGTCAGGGCGCGTTGCCAATGTATCGTTCGTAATGATAGATAGTCGTCCTATCTAAAGCATCGTAGCTTGTATACAACAGAATTGTTCACTTGTATGGCGACAGACTGAAGATAATGGGAACATCCTAATGACAGTGTCAAACGATAAATAAAGCGCCACGAACACGACGACCTGTAGTCGTACAGTAGAGGCGACTAGGTGTTTGTTGTGCAAAGGAAAACGAATGCCGTGAAACAGTAAATTGTCGTCACGATATAGTGGGAACAGCCTAGACTACTGTTCAACGATAAAATTTCGGGACATATTAACGACAAATAGTCGTGATATGCGAATAGCTAGACGACAGCCTTTCAACGGTAAAAAAAAGCTTTACGACACAGTGGGAACGCGCCCTAAGGCTACTAACATCGTATAACGTAACAGCGATGGCGTGAGTGTCCCTCATTCAAGAAATTTATCTGTAAAGAAGTACACTCAGGCTAAGATTAATTATATGTACATCAAACCATTTAGTTGGTTCATGTAAGGAAGAAAACCTTAACATTACCGAAATTTTCACTTGTTTGCGTAGTGTACGTACCTGAGTACTTACTATATATATATACTTCCCAGCCGAGTTCGGCTATGGTGACTACTACTAATTATTAGCAGAGGAGCTAGGATGATGATAGATACTTACCATATTAAAGGTAACGCTCGTGCTAGCACTGCGTCGAAAGTTGTAGGTTCAATACCACTAGGAAGTAGATATTATTATTTATGACCAGCAATGACTGCCTCCGCTTCGCACGGGTAGCAGAGACATCTTCAACAATCACTGACAAACATCAACATATTTCAATCAATTTACACAAAATCTTAAAATCATCAAATTATACACCTAAACCTTCCTCATGAATCAATCTGTTAGTGAAAACCGCATGAAAATCCGTTCAGTAGTTTTTTAGTTTATCACGAACAGACATGCAGACGCAGCGGGGGACTTTGTTTTAAAATATTATTATGCATAATATATATGTTTATAGTGATAAACGTATTGTGTCTTTGACGTGTCGTATTTTCTGTGTGTATTGATTGTAGCTAGTCCACCAACCGAAAAATTACAGAAATTGGGTTATATTTTTTTATATTTTATTAATAATTTATTGACAAATTATTTAAAAATATGTTAATTTTAATATAATATACATAGGTATATATTTTATCTGGAGGACTTCTTGCACTGCATTTTTTCCCACATTGGCTAGTAAGAAATTTGCAAGTGCACAAGGTTTAAATCATAATATATAAAATAACACAGTTGTTACTAAAATACAGCACAGCATAATTTCTGAGTGTTCAATGATTGATTATAATGATACAGTCAATGGCGTCATTACACGAGGCTAAATGACTCAGGGCTCTGCAAACGTTAAGTAAGTCGCGTCCGTGACTTTGTCATCTTGCATTATGTACTAAACCGTCTGAAGACAAATCAAATTTACGCAATTAGCAGTGGCGTAACAATAGGGCGAAAGAGCGGGCAAAATGCCACGAACCCACGGTCAGAGGGGCCCCCGGGTACCAAAGCCCTGTACGTGTACACAGGAGGCACTAATTACAAAATGTAGGTAGGTATTTAAAATATTAATTTTGTATTTAATAATTATACGTTGTCTTATTTAATAAACCTAATAAATTATACGAGTTATATAAATGAATTATATATAATATTTTAACACATCCATAAGAAAATGCAATGCCAATGCAAGTCAGACTCGCACACATCCGATGAACTTGCCACGCCTCAGATGGTATAGTTACGCCACTGGCAATTAGTATACTCTTACTCAACTGCAATTGCTTAGACACGGATATTACAATCCTCATGGGCACATTCTAAGACTTCGTAATCATTCACATTAAATGTTCTGTTAAACTTCTTGTCAGCGATTAATTCACAAAGGCTTATCGGCTTAAACTTTTTTAAACCTAATCAGTACTTATTATTGTAGGGGTGTACCTTAATTTTTTCTCTTTTTTGAACATCAAAAGATGTTAAAAATTCGATGATGACTTAAAGGCAATATTAGCGAAAATCTCTTGTCGATGAAAGTCTCGGGAAAATGTAGAGAAATATAATTTGATTTTAAAGAATACTAAGTGGTTATTTATTACAGAACGGTTTTATTTACGTGTGTATTTAACAAATTGTATTATGGGTTTGGCTTGGTAGTCTCTATACTGGTTTTTTTGGTATTTGGGTTTGAACGCGTACCCACTCGGTCGCAAGTTCGACGCCTAAGCAAAGGATTAATAACGTTATCAAGATATACTTACACAAAACATACAACAATTTAAATATCAAACACAAACACGTCTAAAAAATTATAGTCAGTTTTTATCGTATGATTATAGGAATCATGAACTATTTATAGTAAGTACACGCATAGTTTACTATCAAGGTTACCCCGTTATTACGTTAGTCATACTTCGTATACTATACATGTCTATGGGGATACTTATACTAGTACCTACGTAGCTTATGTTGTAAAATTCGCTCCACTTTGTTTACAGATGGAATGATTCATCGGCGAGGACACTCCCACGTTATGATGCCTTTTGATGACGTGACAATAATTAATTTAGCTTCGACTATTACTACTATTTACTTGCAAATGGACCTTTTTCAGCTTAACGACCAAGTTAATTATTGCCTTGATAAAAAAGTTTTCTTTTCTGTTCTAATGGAAGAACATAATATATTGGCTAATGTCCTGATGACGCAACGATCTTAACGTTGTTCTAAGTTTCTGCACGGGAACTTAGAACATTCTTAATTAACTAAGTATTTAAAAATTTCTTTCAGAATGGATAATTTATTACTATGAATGGCATAATTTACATTTTATTGACGAAAAAAATAATATATATAGGCACTAGTTAATATTAACCTGGAGTTTGTGATATTTTTTTATTTTTATTTAAGTAATACTTAGGGATAAATGGCTTAATTAAGAACGGAATATAATTTAATGAAATATTTAAATATCATAAAGTACAAAGAATTCTTTGTTAAAAAAAAATATATTCCGCACGCTTTAAATTTTCTATACATTTGGTACAGGACATCATCGAAGATCTGAAGTCCGAGTTAGGCGGACACTTCGAGGACGTGATAATAGCTCTCATGATGCCCCCCGAAGAGTACCTGTGCAAGGAGTTGCACAAGTGCATGGAGGGCATGGGCACTGATGAATCTACTCTCGTGGAGATACTGTGCACGAGGACCAAGCCGGAGATTGCCGCCATTGTTGACGCTTATGAGAGAAGTGAGAATTGTGTATATAATACTAATAATAAGTTTTTCTGTTGCATTCTGATTTTGAAATAACCGTTGGATGCCATTTTGCTATTGCAATTGAATCGTGTATAAAATTGTAAGTGCTCCAAGGTGATAATAGACTATGGTTGTTCGATTTTTAAAACACACACACACACATATTATATCCACCAAATATAACCATAGCCGAAATTTTTACTTATTTCTATACTCGTAACTGTTGAGAAAGTACTTGGTGGTAGGCAGGTATGCTATAAATTAACATTTTATTGGCGTTCCTGTATCAACTATCCACATTTTTAGAACTATTTGATATCCAACGCAAATAAGTTGTTGCGATCGACTTTGGGGTTCCTTATTTTCGTTGAATCCCATTGAATTCAACGAAAAGACAACATATCTATGGGATCTAACGACAAAAATATCAAATTAGGATCAAAATAGCTAGTGGTATGTAGTAGAAGAAAATAGTAGTTACCATGTTCACCGAGAAAGTAAATATTTGATTATTAAGATAGCTTGATGATAACTGGGCTTGTATTGTTTGCTGTTGCATGCAGGCAAGCGACAGCTGTGACAAGTACCTTTTAGGCACCTGTAGTCTGGCATGGTGGTACAAACATAATATTTCGTTACGTGTAAAGTTGCGTGAACCAGTGACGTAGGTAGTTAACCAAAGGCCCTGGGGCAAAAAATAAACTAGGGCCCCAACTAAACTATTTAAAATCGTTTGATCCGTATTCGTCGTGTTCCGAATTCGACGTACTCCAGATTTGTCGTACTCCAAGCAAGTACGCAATTCAATATAAATAGTGGTTTAGTCACAACTCTAGTACAAACCTGATAACTTCTGGTTCTAAAAAAATCTGGTTTATTTATATTCCGAATGTAGGAAAAATTTTCACTAGTTCAATTTATAGTTTGTAAGAGGGGCCCTCTGAGCTTGGGGGCCCCGGGGCACTGCCCCGTCTAGCCCTCGGGTAGCTACGCCACTGGCGTGAACAGTAGGATATGGTGGGCATTGACCGATAAATTCGTTTTATCGTGTACAACGTACATAGTTCGATAATTAAATAAATAGAAATATATATGAATGAATTTCTGCTATTTTGGATATAGCGACGACATTAAAGTCCTTAATAGTCCATCAATGTCCTTATAACCGAAATCCACTGTAGTATCGACCCGGCCATTGCTGTGGCTAGGGAATTTGCAATAAAAAACTGAAAAAAAAACTATCCTATCTCTCAAGTTGTACCAAACTGCAGAGTGTGCAAAATTTCATTAAAATCAGTTTAGGAGTTCATCGCAAACAAACAACGTGACATGAATTTTTTATAAATATAGATGTATATAATAATATTATGAGCCGAATATTTTTGACTATGGGAGACACTGATTTCTGAATAGTGTACGACCGGCCGCTGGCTGAACACATGTGCTCTGAGACATCCGGTGACTTCCGTCGTCTGCTTACCCTCATTGTGACTGTGAGTATTATGTTAGGTAAATTGGTAAAGCATGATATCAATTTACTTTTATAACTAAAGTTGTGTGTTATTGAATAATTTCAAGGATTTTTAAAGCCAGTCATAAAATAAATAGGTATCAATACAATTTAAATATACATGTACCGTATGCGTATAGGCACTAGTTAAAAAGCAATGTGGAATAAACGCAACAAACAATAGTTTTATGGTATATTGCCTACTAGACGATTGTAATGTTAAAATCATTTTGCTTATATAGGCCGCACGAACAGTGCTGACGTGAGAAAGCGGCGAACTTCCTTTAAAAAAAATTTATTGTCTTTTGGGAATAGTTTACACATTATTTTTTACTAAAATTTAATAATTAGTTCCTATTTCTTTTTACTTTGTAATTTTTTCTATAAAAGTCTTCGAGTTATTAGAATGAATACCATAGAATGGTCTCTCGTCCTCCTTCATTTAACGGCTCCTTCAGTCTTTTAGAGAGGCCTATGATTAGGCCTGCCATCACTTAAATTGCCGACCCCGGACAAAAACTTAAAAAAATCCGGACTCATGCGTGAAATCGAGATTCTTTCCCGGACACCTTAAAAAAACGCCGATTCCATTTAAATTTTTAGCTTGTTAACGATTCATCTAACAATTATAATTGTCCCCTGGCACAGAGTGTCCGGGTTTCACCCGGACACTCTGTGCCGAAATCCCGCCCAGACGCTCACTAAACTAGGACAAATCCGTGGAAACCCGGACGGATGGCCCTAGCTATGATCAACAACGGACGTCCTATTTCTGTAATGATGATGGTGATGATGAGGAGTCTACATTAAGTGACGATGGCATGGCATGCCACACTGTATAAACGTGGAAACAACTAACAGAGATAATTGAATAAAATTGTATGTAATTAGAAAACGCTTTAGCGATGTACTGTTTTGCACGTTTCGCCTGTATTTTACTAAAACTGTAAATATGTGACGGTGAATAAAACTTGAAGAACTTGAGACCTTGACACATGTACAGTCAATTGGTGGTTGTGTGTAATGTGATCGATACAAATGATGCATGTATTGATTAACATGGAAGTTGGTTTATATCGCTAATTTGTTACGCTTCCAAAATCCAATGTGAACAATCAACAACCAATGTTCGGTGATCAGGTGTTACGTAATTTATTACATTTAATAGTTATTGTTTTATTAATTAGAGACTTCTGTACAATAAATAACCCTAATAGTGAGAAAATAGTGAGGTATTATGGAAAATCAAGAAGATTTCTTTCAAATTAAAATTTTATAGTTACCTTTATTTTATAACTTTGAACATCGTCAATTTAAAAAAGAAATATATTTTAAAGTTATAGATCAACACACAGTCACCGCAATAATTGATTGCTATGTCAAATGAAAAACGAAAAAAATATATCACAGATAATTCCATTTCGAGCTGTGCCGATTCTGTAGCCGACCGTTTGCAAATGGTGTGAGCCTTGTGAAAAGAAATCGATCAAACAAACTCACGGCCAAGTTTTGAAGTTCATATTCTATATAAGTGTTATTATTATAGCAACGTTGGTGCTGTAAAAAAGAGTTAAATAATAATTTCTTATGGAGACAGACATTTAAGAATAAGTTCTAGAAATCTATTACGTAACAATAGGATGGGGTCGGTCGCGGGGCGCACCTTTAACTTTCCTTTCACTTCCGCTTCTGCGCTATATATTACTGCCTTCGAGTGTCCGGTCAGACATTTTGTTATTACGAAAATATCGATTGTCAACCATTTGTCATAATGCAATGTGTTTATTGGTACTTCATAAGTTTCTAAAAGCTGTAGGCTGTATAGATAGATATAAAGGACGTTTCAAGCGGTATAAATGTTTTTTTTTTTAATTCTTTTGCTGTCAGATAAATGTTTAATAAAATTATTATAACAGGTATTACATGCATATTTTAACTAAACCTGTCAAGTTTATGATTCTCTTGGGTGTAGATGATTCTGAAATGCATTTGGAGACTAGGTAAATAGGTATATTGGCTAACAAACTCGTGAATATAATATTTTGTTGTACTTAGTTTTTTAGTTTCACTGTGATAGTGATGTTTTGCAGAAAGATAAAATAAATAATAAATGCAAATAAATTAGAAAAGTCAGCTATATTTACCTAGGTCTAATCATTTTGCATTACAATTTAAACATGACACATTTTAGGACTGGCTGACTGAAGTTCTGTAAAAATTAATAAGTACATATATTTTAAATAAATATAATTAGGAAGAATAAGTTATAAATAATACAAAAGTAGAGACGTACGTATAAAGTTATTATTAATCTTTGGATTTGTTCTATCATCAAGTGATTCCAAAAAACAAAAGAAATCAATTAATCATAACATGCGCCATGTTATGATTAATTGATTTCTTTTGATAAAAGTTTCAAGTCGCATGTACTTTTTTTGTTAATTATCGTGTCTAACAATAACCTTTCAAGAGTGATTTATGCAGTTGTTATGTCCTCTTAGTCATAGAACTTATTAGATGAAGACATCTAATTATCCAACTTATCCATGCAAAGTTAAATAAACCAAAAATAAAATCAAATCTGAAACAAAATATGAGATAGAACATAATTTTGAGATACATATCAATATAAGTTTTTATTATGACGTGGATATGCGTTTTATTTGTTAGAATTAGCTAAATTACTATCTAAAAAAACTTTTACGAAGCCCAAAACCCAAAATGACTGACCACACTCCAAGGCTCGCAAAGAGCACTACCTACTCGGTGACATAGTCGTCGATCCGGCAGGGCGCGAGGGACGAGGAGGCCGGCGTCGACGTGGCGAAGGCGCGGGAGGACGCGCAAGCGTTGTACGACGCTGGTGAGGCCAAGTGGGGCACTGATGAGGAAGTGTTCAATAGAGTGAGTATTATAAACATTTCTTTAACTAAGCTCAATCATTGACGACCAATGCATTGTGGACATCTGTAGTTTAAAGTTTGAAATTACGGATGACCAAAATGCTTTGGTTCTAACGTATTACGTGTATCAAAGACGTCTGTAGTTTATAATAAAAATATGAAACGACAGGCGTCGAAAATCCTTTCTTCTTAAAACCTTTCTAACTTAAAATCAAATGATATTCAATGTAATTAATGAATACTATAACAGTATAACCCAAGACTTAAGATTTCGGATTAGGTTTTGATTACTACATTGGGGTGCGTTTCCACTGATACAAGGAAACAGGGGTTAAGGACAGAAGAGATCTTCAAAGTTATATTTCTCTCCTCTCCATACCTGTTAGTTTTATTATTACGTTCCTTCTCGTCACCGCTATTGCTTTTCTATGAATGCGGAACCGATTAATTACTATAAAAGCGGACGCTATGGCACAGAATACATGATAGTACAAGTACAAAAGTCCCACTCCGCCAAATCATTTAAATAAATAGCGACTCTTATTCCGACACAATAAAGTCGCAATTCAGGTCACACAGCGCCAATTACCTACAGCTATATTTACCTAGAAGTTGTGTCTCTTTCTATCGCGTAACTCTTATCCCGACAACGTTAGGGTTGCCTGTTTTTTTTTAAGAATTAATTAACCTGAACATTTAAAGAAAGTTATGTGCATATTGCTCCATTTTTCTGAACAAATAAACCTAGGCTAGGTACTAATAACTGATAGCCTAGATACGAACGGATGACGCGACGCAGCGCGGGAGTGAGCATCGAACTAACGTGCAGTTCAGCCGGCGCGCGGCAGCCCACTGAACTTTGACTTGATTAGTAGACCCCGCCGTGTACCTACTTGTAGTTTTATACTTAATTACCTACACTTCGGAGTGGGCGCGGCATAGCTATGGTTCTAATATCGCCTTAATGGAGACGCACCTTTAGGTTAATAATGAATATCATAGGTGCATCTCATTTACAAGAGCTAATGTTTAATTCTTATGGCGTGCGTTATACGTCGCTACGTTACCTTAAGCGTAGATGATATTATAATGTACTGTGTCCGACACGAATTTTCAGCCAATGTCATCTTATTATTATTTATTTTTCTCGTTTTCAGTGAAGTTATTCATATTTATATAAATAATGTATTAAATTTCGTGTATAAGAAGCTTATAATAAATGAAATGAGAAAAATAAATAGTTTTGTAAGCACAAAAACGTCTATAAAATAAAAATTATAGTTACCAGGACAAACTTTAAATGTTTCGTTTAAAACACTATTATATTAACAACTAGTATTCGTATTAAATCTTTATTAAGTTACGTATGTACTTTATATAAATATTTAAAATTATAATACTTTTGTTAATTTACTAAACTCACCCGCACCGAATTTTTTCGTCAGATCCTGGCCCACGAAAGCTTCTCCCAGCTGCGTCAGATTTTCGAAGAGTACAAGAGCATCTCGGGACGTACCATCGAGCAAGCCATCAAGGCAGAGATTGACGGGGAACTGAAGGACGCACTCTCGGCTATAGGTACGTGTATACTGTTAAGGGAAGAGCCCCATTTTGTTTCAACTGTAACTAATATTCCTAACTTTTGTTTATTTAAACTAATTGAGATTTTAATTTAGGACGACCTAGATCCCCTAGATCTAGGCTGCGCTATGGATTTACTGCGAGGCTTGGGCTCTATACAGATAATGCGTCAAATATGGAGCGATTGATCCTCGGCCTCTTTCGATGTTGTAGGATAATTTAAGGGTCTGCCAGCGACTAAGGTCACCACCACCGAACGCGGTTCTTTTAGGTTAGACAATTATTTACTTAGAAATCGTTAATTAAATTCGCCAGTTAATGTACATGAGTTTATTTGTTTTATGTTTACCAGCTGCCGTAAAAGCTATCCTTAAAATAAATATTTTAAAAACAGTTAGATGAAAAGAAAATAAGACAAAATTTTTATTATGTTGACTTTTATTTGCCTTCTTTGTAAACCATGATTAGTAAGAATAACAGTTTATTGTAATTCATAATAAAGTGTAACTTTTAGTGGTCGATGCAGATAAGACATGATTGAGACAATTGTGTAGATTGCATCGCTCGGCGCGCGGCTGTTAATGCTATTCTCCCGACCGCTGCCAAAGTTTTATGTGTATGAATCTTTTCATTCTTATCTATACGGATCATAGACGCTTACAACATGTCCACATCATACACATCAATTGGACAAAAAATTTAAACGTAACAAACCTTGGTAACATACCTACTTATAAGGTCTAAGGATAATTTAACAAATATAAAATTATCCTAAGACTGCGCAGACAGTACAGTGCACAGCGCAACCCACTCCTAACACAAGTAAACGAATTGATTCACTGAGGACAATTAAGTTAACCAGACAAAATTTCATCATCTACATTCTACAGTATCCAAACTGGCTCAGACAAAATTTCATCATCTACATTCTACAGTATCT
The DNA here is from genome assembly GCA_949752705.1 of Callimorpha dominula. Lineage (NCBI taxonomy): Eukaryota > Metazoa > Arthropoda > Insecta > Lepidoptera > Erebidae > Callimorpha > Callimorpha dominula. The sequence continues at coordinate 2,071,227 of OX457000.1, read as the reverse complement.
AAATTGACTCTGACAAAATTTCATCATCTACATTCTACAGTATCTAAACTGGCTCAGACAAAATTTCATCATCTACATTCAACAGTATCTAAACTGGCTTAGACAAAATTTCATCATCTACATTCTACAGTATCTAAACTGGCTCAGACAAAATTTCATCATCTACATTCTACAGTATCTAAACTGGCTCAGACAAAATTTCATCATCTACATTCTACAGTATCTAAACTGGCTCAGACAAAATTTCATCCTCTACATTCTACAGTATCTAAACTGGCTCAGACAAAATTTCATCATCTACATTCTACAGTATCTAAACTGGCTCAGACAAAATTTCATCATCTACATTCTACAGTATCTAAACTGGCTCAGACAAAATTTCATCATCTACATTCTACAGTATCTAAACTGGCTGTCTTCTAAATTTTAAGCTAAGATTTTTCTACCGCTTTGTAAGTAGTAAGTAATCATACAGGACTTAATCGTGGTAATATTTATAAGCTGCGATTCCTTTTTCTTTACCCATTTTTCATGTGGACACAGATGAACTAAAATCCAGTTTCTTCGGCATCTCTTAATATACGACTATTTTGCCTTTAAAGTACGATCCCCCACCGATTACTAGCGTTGCGTTCATAGAAAATATTTTAGAACAGGGCAACTAATTACTGTCTTCACATCCCCCAACCCCTTTTTCTCCCAAAATCAACTTCCAGTGGAATGTGTGGAGTCAGCGTCTGCATGGTTCGCAACCCGTCTGCGCCACGCGATGCAGGGCCTCGGCACAGACGACAGGACCCTCATCCGAATCATCGTCAGCCGCTCCGAGATAGACCTTGGAGCTATCAAGACAGAATACGAGAGATTGTATGATAAGACCCTGGAAAGCGAAATCAGGGTACGTAAAAAGCCTATAGATACGTTTTTCTTTTCTAGTGGAGTGTGTTGAGAATGCCCCGGCGTGGTTCGCTCAGCGGCTAAGGAACGCCATGCAAGGTGCTGGCACCGATGACTTGACTCTGGTCAGGATCATAACTACCCGCTCTGAGATCGATCTGGGCCGTATCAAGGCGGAATATGAGAGGCTGTATGATAAGACACTAGAGAGTGACTTGAAGGTATGTGATAAAGGAAAAGTGTTTGATTATTCATAGATATATTGTATATAAAATTTTATTGTCATTCAAGGGGCAAATATAAAACAACTATACATTATCCCGGCTAGTAAACAAGCCCCTTTCGGTTGCCCCCACCGGTACTTAGTATACCTGCATCAAGTTCCCCAAATTAAGGTCCCGAGACGCAGGTACCTTTATACGGCAGGTCTTACCTCCAACGCCATGGCGTCGGTACTTATTAAGGCAAGTTACCACTCGTGAAACCACACTCGCAGCGATACCCCGTTCGCGATCGGCACACTCCCTATTGTCCAGATAGGTACCGGAGCTGTAATGCACGGTCACCACCCGCATATTTGCATATGCTCGCAGTAACACAGCTAGGATCATCAGAGATGCCGACTACCAGTTACCAGCTGGTACCGGAGCTGTTGGCACGCTCAAATCCCGATCTACAATCATATGCAGGTCTACCCAGGTCTACAGTTGGGTGTCCGGATCAGTGTCTAGTCACCTTTCTTAGCAGGCGGCACGTTCCCGAGATTCATCGGCCGCAGCGGAAAACCAAAGAGCCCTTCGCCTTAGACCGGTTCATTCCGCTGCTCGCGAGATCGGACGCTCCACCGACACATGATGGAGCAGACGAACATGCCCGTTCTCTGCAGCTAACCACAAACCACCACGGATCCAACTCCAAAGCCGGTGTCTGACGACTTACGCCGTCAGAGGGCTCTGGACCCGGCTGCCGTGGTACCCTCATCCTAATGAACAATAGAATATTGTTTCGCCTAGTCCTGTTGCTATGAATTACCTTGAAATTATAGCACAGGATTTACCCACATTTTATAATTAGTTAGCCGTTGTACATATTTGACCCAGCAAATTTAAAAAATATTTTTCCATTTCTTACATTAATAACTTGGAAAGAATTTTTTTAATTTTCTTTTTTTATATAGAATCAAACACTATGTCCTCTAATGTATGGTTCGAATGCTTGGTTCACTGCGCTTGTGTACGAACTCACATATCCTAGTCTGTCCAGTAATGTCAAAATACATATTACTTTTTATATATTATAATAATTTATTCAATACCAACACTACAGTAAACAGACTAATATAGGAGTACATATTGCTGGTTATGGGATTCTAGGATTATTTTTCAATTACAAGAATAGAAGCGAAACCGAGTTAGGCTCAAAATCTTGCATAGGATATTGACTTCTTTCAACACGTTTTCTTAGGAAAAAGGAATGGGCGAGTCTGTAACCGGTCAAGGCCTATTCTTCATATAGGAGTATACCCATTCAACATCATTCGATTCGACGTCGATTCGATTTCTGTGTCAATGAGAATTGATCCTTTTAGTGGCTACACTCTGGCAGAAAAGTTACACTATCAATTTTCTAGTTCCTAAACGTTTACAATGCTACACCATAGAACAATTATTTTCCGACTATATATAGAATGAAATGCACCCATTTTCTGAAGTTCTTAAGTGTTACTTTTGTTTTTTTATTTACCATAGATTTCCAACTTTAAAACCAACCATAGGTTCAGAAACCGATTTGATACATTTCCATAAAAAGTGACGTATACAATAATGCATAATACACATTATTGTATAGCGCTCTAGTTGATCATATTTAATAAAAAATATTGTTTCAAACCTATGCACTGCTTGTATCTATATATATTTATATTAAAGCACATTATATAAGCATAAAAGTAATTATTTTGACACTTCCTGGTTTGGTTCTAAGCATGAATTTCCCGGAAACCTTTAGTCTTTTTATAGCAAGGTTGAGGTTATATTTTTAATGTTAATGTTTAGGTATCTGAACGCTTTTGATGTCTGTCTTTTTATCTGATAAATACTTTAATGTTATATGTAATGTGGTATAATATTTTTTACATTTGTTTTGTAATCTTGTGCCACTTTTGAATGGAATAAATAGGAGGTGAGATTTTGGATAAATTTTTAAGATTTTTGATTTAGATCTTCAGAGGGACAAAGGGTTACTTAAAATTTACGTTGAGGCCAGGGGGGTCGAAAGTTTCGACAAAACCTCGCAGATCTTACATCTAACGGTCTTTTGACTCAGATGAATGTAATTGGGGGTCTTAATGTGTGTATTATAAGCAGATATTCCCTGGGAAACCAGGCAGATATCAACTACTTGTTGAATTGCTGCTGCTGCTTCGACAACTAAGTGTGGGTAACTTTAAGAATAATAAATATTAGTAGATATAGGAAACGCAAAAAACTTCGAAGTGTTAAAGTAGTTCTTTTACACTATTTAATGGAGCATCCCACTATTTCACAAGTAACTCTGCGTAGTTTATTAATTTTCAATTTCAATACTTTTTCGTGAGATTTAGACTGAAGGTCCATCTTAAATTGAAATATACCTGCTAATACTGTTTACTTATCGTTCGGGCATTTTGGATATTACTGCATGACGATAAATTACTTTAAATATTTTTATCAATGGCAACCCACAATTTTCAAATTTAATAATTGGTTAAGGAAGTACTTAAAGTGCACACTGTCATACTATACTAATGATAACGCCTTTTCTTTCCGCACGCCGCATGCGCATCTCTGCCACATCTGTACGCGCCTGTACCGTATAAACGCTCCTGTACCGTACTCGCCTGTACTATATCGGCTCGTTGGTCGGCGCCCCGGCAGCAGGGCGAGACTTCCGGAGACTACAAGCACGCGCTCGTGTCTCTGCTCGGGCCGGTGTAACTGCGCGGGAACTTCGGAGGCTTCACGTCAATGCAACGACAACACCGTGCAAGCTTAGGTTAAGTTTGTGTATGTGTAATCAATTTTGTCTTTGTGAGTTTGTGTATTCGTGTTTTAAATGGCAATTGTTATAGAGATTTTTATTAGCGGACGTCTGAACTAAAATGTACATAATATTTCGCTTTAAAATATAAGCCAATTTTCAGTTATTTGCATTTTGAATATTTTTTTAAATAATAATAATTCATTCGGGTTGGTTTTTAAGCAGTAAACATAAGGCTTACAATGGCTTAAATACCATTGCTTTGGCTCTAAGCAATAAGACCGTTTGCAATCACATTTGAGATTGAAGTTTATGTACTCGTAATATTTTGTTATTATTGTCCAATGACAAGTAACTTATTTTAATAATGCCACCATCATTTAAATGACTGATTTTACTAATGCATGCTTACACGTAGAGTAAGTAATCAACGGCAGTACAATTAGTTTAATACGGCCTTTGCGATGCCTTTAGTTCGTAGGAAGATTATTTTGCAAAAAGATTGTGATCTTTTTGCAAAATAATCTTCATCTTCAAAGTATTGACATATATTTACACGAATTTGTTACTGGTTTGATTTGTCATAAGTATAGTAGAAATGATATTGTACCAAGAGGTATTACTTTAGGAGTGCAGATAGAGCAAAAAATTATCTTTAGAATACTATAAGGTTATCTGCCTGTTGCTAGCAATGGTCGCTTAGGAGAGTAAAATACTGCAAAACTACCGTGGTACATTAATAAACAGTAATATTTGTGACATTATAGTATTCAATTGTTATCCAGTGTATTGGTATTATTAGATTTTCTAAGCAATGTTCATTTATAAAATGTTTATTGGAAGTTGCATTCCACTTTTTTTAATAGTCTTCGTATTTTGTAGCTTTAAACTTTTATTTATGATTAAAATTTAAACGCAAGAAAATTGTTTAATTTGCTAAATTCAAATGAAGTGCTTACCCGTATCATTTTTCTAACTGCATCAAATCTATATCCACGAAATACACTTTTATGTATGCGTGTATGTTGGTTTGATAAATATGGAAGAGGCGTAAGCTATGTCAGGATCGTAGAAAATAGTGCTCTACTGTCCCTGCCTACCCCTTACTTGAATAGGCTGTGAGCCTATGTATGTACCCAATCAATTGGAATTCAAAGAGATTATAAATAAAACGAGCAGGTTGTCTTCATAAAACTTATTTAATCCGCGCGCCTTTTTCGCGCAACAGCCGAGCCATCCGATAATGATCTAACGTACAATATATTATAAACATTCACAAAAATAGTTGTAAACACGTCAAGCTGTGGCATATGAAAATAAATTTAGAATTCGCCTGATCCGTTACACCGTACACTCCGTTCTATAAAACATTTTAAGGTTTAGAATATTTGTAAACAAGCAAAATTAGATTAGACAACTACCATTAGCATTACATAATTTCTTGATTTGGATAGTTTGTATTTTAAGTAATACTTTGAAATAAGAGATATTTTATATAGGTACTTATTATGCGTAACATGTAGCAGCTATGGTCACACCTGGCAACTTTGGGACGAATAAAAAACAATATATACAATATCCTTTTCATTGCACTCGTTCATACATTGGAGCACTAAAACTAACTTTACGCGAAGCAACAATATAACTTATTGAAATTTACACTAATACGTACACATACCAAATCACATCTTGGACATACAGTCACCGACATATTTGTTAATATTTGAAAAGTACTTATTATATTGATAATACATTTTTAGATTTGTTTGTCTTATTAGTACTTTTGTAAATGTTAACAAACAGTTCTGTGTCTTATTCAGTAAAGTAAAAGGAACATCCGCAGTAACTCGGCGACTCACCACTCTTCAGCCAACAACGTGTAACTCCGCCGCTCAATTAAGCCGGCACACACTATTGCTGGTATAACGCAAAATACATTAAACAATTACACGAATATTAGGCCGTGTATCATACAGCCTGCAACTTTTACAATTTATGACTTAGACTTCTAGCCTTTGGCGTTACGGTACACAATAATGTGTTCCGAACCTAACGACAGCGAAGGTTTTGCAAGCGGTATTTACGTATTTACAAATTGAGCAGTTAGGTACTTGTGCATTTGACACGTGCACACATTCAGATATTTGGACGCGTATAGAGGGTAGCTGGGTGTGCGAGTATTGCTGCTCCCGCTTCACAAAACCGTCGCTCGACCGAAGGGGTCACCCACTTGTGCTAATACTTACAATAATTTATACGCTATTGTGCATTTTATACTATATATGAGGCACAGTCGTACATGTGAGCAGACCCCGGGTTGCGTCATTTCATTCTCCTCTAGGTTAAACAGACAATTTTTCGTAGTCAATAAGCCTTAATGTATAAGTAGTCCCATCGTTTTCACTAAATATTTAACGTCCCGACTTGTCGGACGAGCGTGGTGTGAGCGAGCATGTTGGCCGCTCGCTCAGTCGTTGGGTCCAAAGAACTTGGCGTGCAGCTCCGCCAGTGGGATGATCTGTTCATCGCCCAGCGCCGGTTGCTGCTCCGCTTTGGACTGTTCCCGTAATTCTGAAATGTTATTATATTTGTAAAAATCGATATCTATACTAATAAAGCTGAAAAGTTTTTTGGTTAAACGCACTAATCTCTAGAATAATTTGAAAACATATTTTTGCATTTGTAAGCCCAATTTCTGAACAAAAGTTGTAGACTATTTAACATTACGCTACACCCTTGGCAGTGGGGTATCAAATAGTACAGTCGGTGGCATGGTTTGGCACCCTGAGTGAGCAGGTGTTGGTAGCAGCTACGGAAGGCGAGGGTCGGTGTGTCCAGCAGGTACCTTGCCAGTGCTGCAGTAGCCGGTTGTAGTGGTTGGCGCGGTCGGTGCGCTTGAGCTGGGTGAACACGTGCACGAGACCGCGGTAGTCGTATTCTAATCCTGAATAGCGCTCGCCGAATAACTTCAAACCTGATAAAACAATTTTAAATGTTCATTCACAAAAAAATATACAAATAATAAATGTTTTTCTGTTTACTGAAATAGTTTCTGCATCCAATCGTATCAAATTGTAGTTCTAAATTGTTTAGTCTTGTAACTTTATACAAACCACTGGGAATACCTCAGGGATCATTTCTGGGACCACTACTTTTTTTACACTTATAAACTATTGGATTTTGACATATAAAATTAATTGTATTTTAAAGTGTTTTTTATGAAATTGGTAACCTTTTCGTGAAATAGAGCAGATGTTTAGGTACTTACTGATAGAGATAGATCTAAGGTAGAGTTTCTCCGCGGCGCAGTGCATGTTCATGTGGTAGTTGTAGAGCGAGGCGAGGTGTCCGATGCTGAGCCCCACCTCGTAGTCCTCGGGCCCGAGCAGCTCCTCCTTGATGGCGATTGCCTTCAGGTGCATCGTCTCCGCGTCCTGCAAGTGTACACAATAACCTAATCGTTATTGTGACAACACCAAAAGGAACTTGCTCTCTCGAGTCATTCAACCTATTTAATAATATTAAGAAAATACATATGGCGCGGCGCTAGAGGATTCGACTGCCGCGTCGGGGGTTGTGGGTTCGATTCCCGTTTAGTGCAAATACTTATATGTATAAATATGTCTTTGCATCGGTTTGGGTGTTGTTTATTACCTATAATCTATACTAATATATAAAGCTGAAAAGTTTGTTTGTTTGTTTGCTTGAACATGCTAATATCAGGAACTACTGGTCCGATTTGAAAATTCTTTCAGTGTTGATAGCCCATTTATCAAAGAAGGCTATAGGCTATATATTATCACGCTAAGACCAATAGGAACGGAGCAGTGACCATAAACGCAGGCGAAACTGCGGGCATGGCTAGTGTGTATATATTTACAAAACAATATTTATGATGTTTAACTGTATCCTGTCCTAGAACCCATAGTACTAACTATGCTTAGTTTGGAACTGAAAAGCGCTGTGTAACAATGTCCCAAATATTACTAAAAAAAGTAAACTAGCATATGATCCCTGACGTTTCTATCACAGTCAATAGTGAACTGCAGCAGTATCATACCTGGAATTTCTGCATGCTCTGGTAGAGCCGGCCCAGGTTCCCGTAGTGCTTGGCTGTTTGCACGTTCTTCTCGCCGAAGGCCATCATGGACAGCGCCAGCGCCGCCTTGTGCAGCGCCTCCGACTCCTCCAGCAGGCTCGGGGCTAAGGACCAGCAGCAGAAAACCCAAGCATTTACTCGTTAGTTTCAATTAGTTTACTTTTATTATATTCTATTCATTGCAATGGCAATGTTCTTGAGACTCTATAATATAAGAAAATCATGGATAAGGATGTTGTGGAGGTCGTCGGAGAGGGGTTTTGTACAGTTTATTTCAATTAAATCATGGCATTAACCATTCCGGACTGCAATAGGCTTATTGATTGATTAACGATTAAATAGTCCTAATATATATAAAACATTGAATGAAATTACACTCAAGCGATCACTCAAGAGTAACTCATAAAGTGATAAAACGCGAGGATAGGTGAGAAGATACCTAACACAATGTAACATGTTAAGGTCTTTAACACCGTTGTTCGTATGATTCATAACCTGATTGTACTTCTAAGAATGAACATGCAAAAACATACGCCGTTATTTAATGCTTTTCCTTGACTTTGTCAAAAAAGATTATAAACAATATAACGCACAAAAAGAGATTTATTACCTTCACTTGTAACTATTTTGGAAGTCTTTTAAGTTACTCCTACTTTTTAGGTATGTTTAGTTCGAATGACAATATTCTAATTTGGCATCTTGGAGCTGATCTGATGATGAAGCCAGGAGGTGGATATTGGAACTCTCCAACTGGTAAATCCCTCAAGTTTGAGTATAATTATATAATTCGTTTTGATGTATCGAATAGAATGGGCTTGGTAACGATGGTTTAATGATAAAGCCTCTTTTTAATTAGGTTCCTCATTAAAGTGCTTTTGCTATGGAAAAAACCCACTGAACTCGTGGCCGTCACGCTAATAATACATATATAGATCCACTAGAGGGCGCTAATCTAAACATTGAGATCTGTCAGCTCCTTATTAATTAATGTTACCAACCTGCTAATGTGACGTTTTAAGTTCGTCGTTTCGTATATATAGTATATATTGTTGTAGTTATAATTACCGCTCATGTCTTGTCCCGCGGGAGTGTCAAGCGCGATCTCCTCGAGGATGAGCGCCTTCACACGTTTAGCCGACGCTAACAGCAGGTGGTCGGGGGGAACTAAGTTCTGAAAATTCATACACATAACGAAATTCATATAATATATGTTATTTTATGTATTGTATTATATGTTGTATTGTAGTGTCCTAAATCTCTTTGTCTGTTGAATAATGTTAAAATGTATGTTTGCAAATATGTGAGTCGTAAAATATGTAGCGAAATCCACGCAATGCAAAAACAAACTTTACTGAGTCAGTAATTACTACGTTTTAATTAGATATGTACAGTTTTACTCGTGTGTGTATTTCGCGGATGCCCGACTAGTTCCGGGCTCAACGGAGGCCCTTTTTTAATGGAGTGCGGTAGAACGCATTAAGAATAGAATATCTTTAATAATAATATAATAACTCCACACATCTCACACACGGCAGTCTGATCCCAAACTAGGCAGTGCCTGTACTATGGTAACCAGACTGCTGATAAACATACTTATATATTTCTAAATACATACATATTATAGACAAATTACACCCAGATACAGAACAAATTATCATGCTCATCACACAACTATTTGTCCTGGGTGGGAATCGAACCCACGACCTCTGGCTTAGTAGTCAGGGTCACTAACCACTAGACCAACAGGTCAGTCTTTATTTGCAGTAAGTTAGTTAGATAGTATGGATAACACACACGATATATTTTGTTCGAGTTACTACGTTAGTTCGACAGTAGTAACATTACACTTGGCCGTTATGCAAATAAATTTCCGTAGTTTCTATAAACCTTTTGAGGTAGTATGTGTACGTACCTCAATAATCCTAATGGCCCGCTCTGCGTGTTCCTTAGCCTTGTAGAACCTGCCCGAGGAGTACTCCAGCACGTAGAGCGCGTAGGCCAGGTCCTCCTGCGCTGTGGCCACATGCAGGTTCTTGCTACCGAACACCTGGCTGAGGATATTCAATGCCTCCTGCAACATGGAAACATCAAGTTTATTTGTACCATTTTGATATAATTATAATAATAACTTGAGATACCTAATGCACAGTCTAATCTTAAACTAGGCAGAGAATGTATTATATATTAATAAATACATATTATACATCAACTAGTAACATTGTAAAAAATAAAAAACCGGGCCCGCAGACGTAGATTTCGTGTTTTTTTAATTTTTTCAAAATCTGCTACCCAGTCTCCCCCTTTGGGGGAATATCCCCCATTCACGAACCTAACCTTCATTTTTGCCTTGTTGGTTTGCCGTCCAAGTTTGAAAGCAATCGGTGCATTGTGTTGCGACCACTATCGTGCCGATAAAATTGAGGTGCATATTATATATAAACTTTTTAACTGGCGGTTGTTTTGGGGTCTAGGGATCATAACTAGACCTCCTGTGAAGAAATTTTTGGAAAACTCGACAACTGGTACAAAACCTTTTCTTCGAAATATACCTACTTAATAAACCGAAATTTATGATTAGTAAGTGTTTGTATCGGTAAACGGAAGGTTCGAAGGACGTCCCTCAACCACGCGGACCGACGACCTGAAGAAGGTAGCAGGGATGGACTGGATGTGGAAGGCGGAGGATCGTTTAGCCATTTTTTTTGAGACAAATCCAACATAATATATCACTTTACCAAATCTCTGCCTTGTTTGACCAAACGTTAAAATTTCTCTCCTCCTGATCCTAATCATCTACCATAGACAATCCATTGACAAAAAAATTGCCATATCTAAATTTTATCCAAACTAACTATAAATTTTGGTTTATATTTTTTTTTTAAACCTTACAAATTACATTCAGATACAATAAATGATCGTGCTCATTGCATTATTATTTATCTTGGATGGGATCGAACTTATGCATTAAATATTTAGTAGGTATAAATATTCAATACGCGGGTTCAATTTCCATCCAAGATTAGAAGTTATTTATATGAATATAATTATATCACAAGTAATTAACTAATTAGACGTTCTCAACCAAAGATACAAATATAGAATAATATATTTTTTAAATTAATGTTATAAATCGATATCGTTCGTTCGTTACGCTCTCAAGTCATCCCTAAGCGAGGGTAAAGATAAGGACAGAGCACGCACGTTGTAGACGGCGACGCTGTGCACGATGGAGTCGACGTTGAGCAGGTAGAAGCCCAGGTCCAGCAGCGCGGCGGCGAGGCGCGGGCTGCGCGGGCCGAAGGCGCGGCGCGCGAGCCCCACGGCGTGGCGCACGAGCTCGCCGGCCGCGCCGAAGCGCCGCTTCACCACGCACGCCTTGCCGCACGCGCGCAGCACCTCCACCGTGATCCTGCGCCCACACGCTCTTCAAATAACTGGATATCTCTTCGACGCCGTTAGGCGATGAGTGTTAAACGGAAAAGCTTCATACGTACGACAATATTAAAGACGGAAAAAATTAAGAATAATATTAAAAAACAGAACTATTAATTAAACATTGGCATAGACACCCATTAATGTTTATATAAAAATAATAAAACGATATTTTTAACGACTTTTAATACTTTATATTATATATTGTATTAATATATTCTTCGTAAGAATAACATTTCAAAAACGTAAATAATAAAATTAGATAAAAAGTATTATACATACTTGGGCGGCGTGTGCGGCGTGAGCAACTTGAGAGCGCGCATGCTCCAGGCGAAGGCGGCGTTGTAGTCGCAGCGCACGAAGAACAGCGCGCTGAACTCCTTGCACACGCGCGCCGCCAGCCCCGACGTGGCCCAGGCGCCCGTGCCCCACGACCCGCCGCACGACTCGCACTGGGCGCGAGCGCTAAGGGGACCACAATATGCTCCAACTCAAATCAATTCTCACATAAACAAAAGAAAAATGGACAGAATGCAAAACGCTTGTAAGAAGAAGCTACACTTCGTTCAGTAACCGTCTTCGTAATTTTTTTTTGTTAAAATTATAAAAAATAGAGATATCAACTATTCACTAAATGAAGGTAATAATTGTTTTTAAACTCTCGTCACGTGACCACGATCGGTGCAATTCGATCGAAACTTCGGGTAACCAAGAGATATTGTACCGTTTAAATATTATCGCAATTAAGTCCCGAATGACACATCTAATAAATTAAGGTAAGTGATAAGTTCGTCAGTTATTCGATTTTTAACATCGATATTTATAACTGTAAATGTATTTATTATTATTCTATAGTTCATCCTCTCATTATCCTCCAAACAATAAGCCCCTCTTCCTCACTCCTATATTCCTATGTTGTGCCCAAAAGGGTCCATGATTAATACATAGTGTTAAGTCTACCATCTGTAACTACATTTTGAAAAAAAAAAAAAACGAAAATATGTAATTGGTCAGAGGTAAAGACAATAATTTTAATAACTTTATCGAGTCTAGTGCCTTGAATTATTGTGTTATTTTTTGTTTGTTATTCAATAGCAAACACGAGTTGAATTACTGTAAGTCTTATAACATTATAATTAAATGTTAAGCACACTGACGCAACACACAACAGTTTATAATCAATAACAATCTACCTTTAATGGAAATTTTTATCGTCTTCTGGTAACTAAGTAAATAAATTAAAAAACAAATATTGTAACGTAGAAAATTGTGCTTTTCAGAGTCGCCTTTATAACTTAAATACTTTGCTTCCTTTACCTTCGATGTGGCATCGAAGGTAAAGGAAGCAAAGTATTTACTCGAACTATTTTTAATTTAAGTTCTTTTTACTTCCTGTAAATAATAATATTTATATCGCCTAATCGTTAAGGAGCTATTTCGTTAATGCGATTCAATTGTATTTTTTCCTACTCATCGTGACCTAAATAATTCTATCCTATCCTCTTAACTCTTAGATGGATACGAGGACAGGTTCTTACTGAATAGTGCCTAAGCGCCAGGTACAAAAAGTGCCTTACCTATTGTCGGCATCATCCTCGGCCGATAACGCCTTATTGCAAGTATCTGTGATTGCAAATGGTCCTTCGGGCATCTCAGTCGTGACGTCATCGGGCACGTCGAGCAACTTCAACGCGAGGGAGTAAGTCTCTGCAGCCGCCGGGAAGCAGCAATACGCTGATTGTGTATTTAATAACCTGCAGTTAATTTACAAAGAAGCAAATATTTATGAAAATTGATAAAACATGTACATTATTAATTTAAAAAACCTGGGTAGCAAACTCAATGGCCAATGGACAACAAAGATTGTCGCCATTATCTGGGTCTAGGTCTCGAGATCTCCCGCTAGCCGCAGTATCTCAGTATCAGTACCTCGATCAAATACCTACTGTGTTTGATCGAGATTATTGCCTGTCCCATCTATCTTCGCGTGTCAAAATATTAGAATTTGTACTACACTACCAAATTAAACAGACGCCTCAAAACGTATTGAGTTATATAACTGTGGCTTAGGCGGAAAAAGAAAGAAGTAACCCAAAAATACTTAAAACCTAATTGTGTACTATTCCTACAACACTCAGTTTAAGCAGTGAGTGCAGTAACTTTTATTGTTTACCTATGACAGCACTCAAGTGTGATCCTTTTGTTGTGTGTGGTCTGCGGCTGCGACTGGCATATGTCGCGGCAGCGCAGTAGGACGCGTTCAGCGTCTGCATACCATCCAGCCTCGTTTAGGAATCCACCTAAGAGATAACAGCTCAATCAATTATATAGAAACACCTAGCTATATATAAATATTAAAATAATGAAACGCTAGTATTCAGAACCAGAAAAATATATTGCCAACGTTACCTACAACCTACGTCGTAAATTAAATAATGCAACAACCAAATGTTCCTTCTATTCTAACCTTGGAAATTAACCAATGCGGGCTTATTCTTCCAGGAGATTAGTAATGTATGACATAACGAACAGTAGGTGAGAGTGGGAACGGTAATGTTTTCTTAATGGTTGTGGGTGCTAAAACTGCAATTGTGCACCTGACCTTCGCTGACATAACTCGAATTATCTTGTGTGTCCAGTTATTTTAGGTAATTGACATTAAAACACCATCAAATTAAAATAAAATCTAGCAAGAAGTATCTAATAATAAATAAAAGAATATTTCTAATCTCTCGTTTCGAAATACAATCGAAATCACTTTAAACCCCACAATGCCAATAATAAAGCTATATTTCGTTTTATTTTTTAAACACCTGTCACCTTAGTGAAATATCGCGTTATGGACACAAAATACATCCTGTGACACAATATAGTGGATAAAAAAAAAATTGACAAACGGAGAAATCGAAGCCACAACACTCGATGCGGTCGAAGTTGACGAGGTGATCATCATAAAAACCACGGTGCCAACGGACACCATCAATCCGTCTTATTGTAATCTAACGTAATTCGTTGGTAATTCGACGGATTGATAGAAACTGATGCACAATCTTAATTTTTACTGTATTTAAAGAAAAACTTATACACAAACAAAATAAGATTCTGTTCGTTTTCAGGGTTGTGTAGTTTTGAACAGAACCTTTACTTTAAAACTGGCAATTAAAAATGATTCAGGAGGTTTTATTGCCTAGATTTGTATCTCAGGGTTATCAAATAAGGCAAGCCGAATGTAAGTATGTTAAACAGTAAATGAAGTGTAACATGCGACCTCGAGTAAATAATAAAAATAGTGTTCAATATATTTTAGACTCACCTAGTCTAAGTCCAAGGTGTATTAATGAGTCCTTCGAGCGTGTGGCGGCGTCACACATGTCAAGGTAACTTTTTGCCAACTCCGCTGACAATTTCGATCCATGGCCGATCACTGCCTGAAAATAATTGTACAATAAAATCAGTTACACTATAAGCTTACAATAAATATAAAGTATAATCAAAAGAAGTAGTGCTGCAAGACGCGAGTGTACAGCCACCGTACAAAAGACGACAATGAAACTACTTAAGTGCTATGTTTGTGTTGGTAATTAGGGTCGTCGTCATCGAAGCTGAACAGGAACGCGAAACCCGTAAATAATAATAACTAGCCACCCGCCCCGGCTTCGCACGGGTGGCAGAGACATCTTCAACTACCATCAACATATTTCAGTCAATTTACACAAAATTTTACACCTAAACCTTCCTCACTGCTGCATGAAAATCCGTTAAGTAGTTTTTCAGCTGATCGCGACCAGACAGACTTTGTTTAATAATATGTAGTGATAACTTGAGACACCCTCACACACGGCCGTCTGATCTCAAAATAGGCAGAGCCTGTGACTGTGATAACCATACGGAGCAAACATGCTTATATGTTACTAAATGCATACATATTATACATAAATTACATCCAAATACAGAACAAATGATCGTGCTCATCACACAATTATTTGTTTTGTGTGGGAAGCGAACCCACGAACTCTGGTTCAGCAATCGCGATCACTGAGCACTACCACCAACCAAAAGGGCTGTCAAAAATAAATTAATAAATATTATTATATAGCATCGAGGGGCTCGTGGCTAAGTGGTAACCGAGTAGGTTAACACATTACAAAGTTAAGTAATGCTAGCCAGGTCAGTCTAGGATGGGTGACCATTCTTAACACATTGAGACCCCTCCGTGCCTCGGAGAGCACGTTAAACCGTCGGTCCCGGGTGCCATACAAACATCTATGGCATTCGTTACGGGTAGTTGGAGCCCTAAAAAGTCCGACAACCTGGTCTAACTACAGAACTTCGATATCGCCTAGTACTTGGGTTGTGGAGGTCTGATGGCAGTCGCTTCACGTAAAAATATCAAAGTTCGGCCGTATCGTAATTAGATTGAAAGCCGACCCCAACATAGTTGGGAAAAGGCGCGGAGAATGATGATTATTATATAGCATCGTTGATTTTAACCCTGATACCAGTAACTCCTTACGACGAGGTCAAACTGTTTGCTTGCTTGCCAACTCAATGGTAGCAAAAGAACCCGCAAGGTTAAACACTTTAATTCATGTAGTTGACAATGAAACACTATGAAAATCAAAAGTTTTGTTTTTATAACATTAAGTACCAAGTTTTGCGATGCAATAATAGGTAGAGCCCAAGAGAAAAGAGCCAGCCTGTAATATTCATCCATGGCACCTTTTTGAATCATCTTTTATTACATTACTTGAAATCATAAACCAATGTTTATTGTGATAATAACTCTCAACGCCATGGGATGATATGCAATACCAGTACACATTTAAATAACGAGATAAAATCTGCTCTTTAATATTATTAATGTAACATGAGATAGTATCACGGGAGGTCTTTCCTTACTAATTTCGATCACGAGTTCTAAGTACTAAAACTGCCAACGATAGCTCCAGACAGAGTTAATCAGTAAAAGAGCCTGCATTTAGCTTGTTAAAGTCAAATAATCAAACACCCCTTCATTACTTGAACTAATGTTAATCGGATCATATAGTGCATCTCCTTAACTACCAATTTTGATTTGACAAATTTAATGAGGTATCGTGACCAGCGTCTCGATTGCTGGTTTTACACTGTCGATGTGTTTATAACAACAAGGTAGGAAGATAAATTTATTTGTCTAAGCATGTGTAAAGTTGATGTCAAATTATACAATTTGTTAAACATGTTTGACATACAAATTGTATTATTTATACTTTGATCGCAATTACAGGTAATTATAACATGTGACAATTACAACAACACACTACTGCTTATGTACTTACAAATTTAACGATAATAACAAGTTAAAACACCAAAAAGATCTTTTTAATAAAAAAGATTAAAACAGGTAGTGGTTACTTTTAAATAACCTTTGAATAACAAGTGCTTTTTTGTATGTTTTAATATAATTTGTTACGAATTCGCAATGTTCGCTTAACAAATGCATAACCAAAACATACGCATTCTCTTTAATTGTTTTTACTACTGTCGAAGAAGAATGAATAAAGAATAATTATGTTAATGTATGGGGGAGTACTGACTCCGCTGGGTCTAATGCGCTTAAGTTTATAACTAAATATCATTTTGCCTGTTTATAACAGGCAAAATAATGGTTTCTTAACCAAATATCGATTAAACTTCTTGGATATTTTTTTTTTTCGTGCAGTAATTTTATAGATTTTTTACAACATTTTCGAAAATGTCTGAAGCTGTTAGATAATTTAATTTTCAAACGAATATCCTTGTAACAATTCTTAACGTGGTTTAAATAATCAAACGTTGTTTTACTGAAATGTGAGGAACGAAACTTGACGGTGACTTGTTCGTGGTTTACAGGATTATTCACCAGGAGAATACAATAATTTAATGTCGAAGGACGACTCTAAATGGAACAGGGATCCTTCTCATCTACATAATCAACAATAAAAGATCGAATTATATTTGAACTTTTTCTACAACATTGGCAGCAATTGGAATATTGTATTATGTTATGCAGCACCGTGTACGAGCGGCTTTTGTATAAACAAAAGCGCCCTTACACGTAGGCTTCGGAGTGCGTGTAAGCATAGAACGCTTCATTTCTTCATTTAAAAGAAATTAGCAAATAGTGGCCCTCTCACAAATACTATTATTTTTTAGAAGATTGAGATTGATTGATTGAGAACCTCCTCCTTTTTGAAGTAGGTTGAAACAATGTAAAATGGACTTTGCTTCCTTAAGGAGGCTGTAAAAAATATTGACGAGTTTTGTATTTGTAGCATATCTTCCAGGTATACATACATCCAAACGGAGTTATGAACTATAATTAATTAAATTAATCACTTCATTACATAAGCTACAGTTACACATAATCAGACAATGCATCTCATAACAGTTTATATCAGTTGAGAACATTACAATAGCTATTATGAACACATGTAAATATAAAATATGTAAGTGGCGTCGAGATGACAGATGACATAGCTGTAGGTTGATGGTGTCATTGTGCGGCGCAGGCGCAAACATCTGCGATTATTATAGAGTAGGGTTGTACGGAATTATTTAAGTTCTAATACAATGTTGCACGTCTACTCGTCACATGGCTATTTTTGGTTTTTTTTTTTCGAAACTTATCCCAAGGGACAGAAAAAATACTTTTAGACGGCCATCAACCTGAATTGATTGGATGGCAAAATCTACATTAACGCGAGATCTACATTTCAAATAAATCTTCTTGGGACAAATAAATCTTTTGGGGGCAAATAATTCTTTAGAAAGAGAGAGAGAGAGAAATTACAGAAGAAAATTATATAAATAAAAGTGCCAGCAATGTTCATGTCAGCCTGCCAGATAGTAAGCGGTGACCGTGACTGATGCCTATAAAAATTTCATTTGTGGTGTAATTTGTGAACAGTGTGAACAGACAGACAGACGCGGTGGGGAATTTGTTTTATAAAATGTAGTCATAATAGTGGATATTTATTCTTTACTAGAAAAAAAATATAAATTTTCAATAACATATTCTGTAAGGTACCATACCAGCTTATTTTTAAAGAAAATGAAACACATGTGGCTATTTAATGAGAGCGGTGGTAACCCCGGCACGCCTGCGTGCATCACAATGATGAGTATGACATTGGTGCAGATGTAAACATACTTCTTGTTCAGATGTACATAGTTACTGTTATAGTCTAGTGCACGCTTCGTGGGAGCAATGAGTTCCACCCTTGACTTGCCACGATGTTTGGGAGACCAACGAAAGTGTCCATTTGAAGATGTTTTAGGGAAATTTAAAATAAGTTATTTTAATGTGTTTATATAATAAGTAATTGTTTTCCTTTGTAGCATTCTGAAATTGGTTTACTTTGTTTTCAGTTTTGTCACAGAATCTACAGTACATTATTAGCAGACTCTTTCAGTAGGCCCTAACTTCTGCTAGGCTTTTTATAGGTCGTGAATCATTTATGAACCACAACCTTCGTAACTATTCTGAATTTTATAGACGCTAGGTTAACAGCCAAACAAATTGCCAAAGGTACTCCCATGATACAAGTTATACGACACGATAAAAGTTGAGCAGTCAGTGCACGAAGGCATTGTGGATGTGTACACAACTTTTATGTCTAGATATTTGGTCCTTCGGTAAAGTCGAAGGACGACAGGAAAAGGACATCGGATTATTAATTATTTTAAAATTTTCTTTTTAAATTTATATTCATATTTTATTCCTGATTGTTCAATACTTATTTCTTTGTGACATTGAACTGGTTGTGGAATTGCTTTTATTTTCGCAGTTCTTTTTGTAAACCAAAATTAGTAGGCGAAATATGATAAAGATTGTACTTGTAAGATTTTTAATAATAATAACCATATTTCGGATAAAAAATTAAATCTATCTATCTATCAAATACGCTCCATTATTAACATTGGTTGCTTACTAAAGATCCAAAAATAGTACAGCGGACACTAAGATGAAGAGAAGATGATGGATTTAGTACTAGATCTAGAACTATTGAGTTGATGATAGTAGAATTCACCCTATCCAGTGAATAATTAATTACTCGTTCTGAGTGGGAGCGACCGAGGTACGAATTGCTCTTTGAAACCCCAGATGGTGGTGGCACCTCAGACGTAGACCGGGAAACCGAAATAGATGGCAGGTTTTTGTTTCTACTATAAATAAGTAATGCATTTCCACGACAGAGTTGAAATATATCGATGTCAGATTAGTTTATTTAGGTATTCATTTCCACCGTATTCCGTGTAACACGAAAGCCGAAAGCTTTTATACCACGCCATTTGAACCTGGTATTGTAAACACGCAAATGTTTCAATTTTATGTAAGTAATTTGTTGAAAGTTTAACTTTTCGTCAAGAAACTGGTAGTGGTGTTATACTGGTATGTAGCTTTTTTGACCTTGTTACAATATGATTAAAAACATAAATGTGAGGCCAAGTTCTTTGTTACAAAAAAAAGAAAACAAATTAGAATTTAGCGTCATGTTCAAACGAGTTACATAACTATTTTGTAACATATCTATTTTCAAATCTTCCTAGAAAAAAAACGTCAAGTTTGCTCTGTATAACTTTAAAGGCTTGCAGTTAACGATAATTATTCAACTGAGAACACAGTAAATTACTATAGGCTATCACATGCATTGTATAATTTTTTACCGTAATTTGGCAAAACTATAAAATATACATCTGTTCACGCGTATAGCGAAATATATATATATATATAAAAATGAATCCCTATTTCCCTTGGTCACGGCATCACGCGTAAACGGCTGGACCGATTTCGCTAATTCTTTTTTTATTGTGTTTGTTATTGTCAGGAGGAGATTCTTCTGAAAGAAAAAGTGAATAAAGTTCTGCAAAAAATTAGAAAATTTAAGAAAACTTAACGACCATATTAACTTTTCTAATGTAGCTCTTTAGACATAACTGTCAGTCGTTTGACAGTTTCCGCGATTGTTAAATATTCATAGTTAAGACAGGACAACGTCTGTCGGGTCAGCTAGTTAGTTATAAATGTCAAGTCCGAAAAACGGAACAAACAGAACAGATGGAGGAAGATATTTTCACCGCGAAAGACTTCCGTTTAAAGTCTGCTCTGTCCCACCTCGTACTGTGCTGCGCCTTACCTCCTATAAAAGCTATAGGTCTCATAGTAGTCTTAAAAGCCAAATGCACTGCTTTGTAGATTTAGTTCCTTGGAAAGTGTTCATATTCAGATTTGATCGTACAGACAATTTTTAAAGTGAAAACTTCTTTAGATACGTTGGTGCACTTTTGCTATGGGGCAAAAGCACTAAACTCGTGACCGTCACGCTAATAATACATATATAGATCCACTAGAGGGCGCTAATCTAAACATTGAGATCTGTCAGCTCCTTATTAATTAATGTTACCAACCTGCTTATGTGACGTTTTAAGTTCGTCGTTTCGTTTAAGTTTTCATTTCTGTCTATTTTTTTTTCGTCCCCTTTACAACTAACCTAACCAATTCATATCGCGACTACAGGGGCTTATGTCCGTTATTCGACCTTCTGGTTACTATAGGCTGACAAAAGGACAACATGATCACATGATGGTATTTACCTGGAAACACTCTAAGAGACGCAGTTGTGCGCCCGCAAATCTCATCAGTCTTTCGAAAACGTCCAACTCCGACAGCTCCGAGTCCAAGATGCACAGTCTTCTCTCCTGTAGCATCTGAAACCAATATACACAATGTTAAACATATACATTTTATTAAACTGCGATGGTTAACGGTCGCTAATGGACGCACGCTAAATGCAACTAGAATTATTAGAATTAGAGCGTAACAAAAACATAAAATGGTCTTTGTTTAGAAGTTGCTTGTGAAAAAATCGCCCGATATATCAATCCTACTAATATTATAAACGTGAAAGTTTGTGAGGATGTATGGATGTTTGTTACTCTTTCACGCAAAAACTACTGAACCGATTGCTATGAAACTTGGTATGTGGATAGCTGGAGACCTGGATTAATACATAGGCTTTTTTTCCGATATTCCCACGGAATCGGGACTTACGCGGGTGAAACCGCGAGGCGCTGCTAGTTAATTATAAGTAACACAACAGAAACGACCAGTCAAATCACCAACTTACGTAAATGACCCCTAAACGATGATATGCTCCGAGTATAAACATTTTTTTCTTTTGCAATGATTTTTGCTGCTAGTTTCAAATAAAAGTATTAAAACTGTAAAATGAATAAATAAATCACGTTGTGGTTTTGCTTAGGAGTTTTAATTTTGCTTTTATTGGTGATTTAGACTTGTAGGACTTCTTTGAAATTGTTGTTAAAATACGTTTCTGTGTGGGCTTTAAACTTTTTTTTACTATTCTCGTTGAGATACATTTATTTATAACAACCAAGCTTAATTTTGGACATGTCACATGTTGAAGTAATTACGTTCTAAACATTGTACATCAAACACTCTCATCACCGCCAAAAAACTGTAATAAAGTGCTATGATAAAAATATCCAGTGTGTATTTCAGAAGTACGCTAGTATTAACAAAGTAGCAATAATTACACAAATGCCCGATGTCGATCGTCCACAACATGGCAACACAATCAGCAATGGTGTGCAACGCGCAATAAAAACAGTACAGTGTGTCAACGCACGCGTTGTCCGGTACAACCAAACATTGTAAAAACTTCAATGTATTTTGCTACTTATTGGTCGAGGGTGTATGTTATAAGACGTGAACAATATTCTTTTTGTGAATATCTATGTAATATGCGTAATTTGCAAATGAATGTTGGGTCTCTTTTGGTCACAAATCAAGACTATATGAGATAGAAAAGGATGAAAGATTTATATTATTAGTGGAGACAGAACAGTTCAGTACCTTTTTCTCCTCTGTTTGTCAAACGATTTTCTTTTTTTGTTTAGTTATTGACGAGATTATTTTTGATCATTCATCATAAAAAAAACCCTACCCTCGACGGAGCTTTACTGTTACCTATTATGTAATTTTGAATTCATAAAATGTTGACTAGGTGATGTTAGGGCTTTTATTAAAAACAAAGGATTGTGATGAATGTGAAATATAGACAAAGATGAAAGATGTTTATATTGTGGAATGACCTGCCCTTTCATGGTTGTAAAAAGTTTCAGAAAAAGAGCATAAAGAGGTTTTTACAAGATCGCTGCCAGTCTTGCTGACGTAATTAAACATTGACTGGCTAAGATGTTCGCTGGTAAGACCGACCGACCGGCCATATTTGTTTACCCACTCCGTGGCATAAAATGAACAAACTTGTCTCATTATTTTTTCTTAAAGGAAAGCCCAAAGGTAATTTGATTCTGCTATCCGCCCGTCACTTGTACCGTTCTAGGGCAATTTCTATTATGTATATTCTGTGGTCTCATAGCTATGCCGATAAGGGACGACATTCAGCACGCTACATTGTAACACATTGTGAATATTGTGATACTCAGTGGGTACGTTAGCATCTGAATGTTTTTGTTCATTAGGGACCACCTTTGTTTTAACTGGTATTTCTTTACCTGGAGTGACCAGTAGACATTTTATTTTTATTCTTACTTGTTTTTCTGGTTCAACCAATATTGTTATACTTTTCTTATACATTGTAGTCTAGAGCTTGTGTGTTTATTTTTGTTTTATATATTTTTTTAGTTATAATACTGAGGCAAGAAACAAGCATATGCCCTGCCGAAGGGTTACGCTTTTATCATAACCCGAGAAATATTATAGTCAATGTAACATCACGCTACGACCCTCAGGAGCAATTGCATTGACCATAAATTGTTGTTCAACAGTCAAGTGGCATGCAGATTACTTTCAATAAACATAGTCATTAAGATTTATTATTTATAAATATCCCACATGCAGTTAAAAAGAATAAAATATAAGATATTATAAATTCAGTTTACACAAGTGAAAGTAAATCATTTTTAATAGATGTCAATAAATTGACTAGAGAATAATATAAATATCTACTCATTGTAATTGGTCTATTATTTATCACTGGAGCACTAACTATCGGAGTGAAGCATTTAACAAACGATATGTAATTAGTGACTTACAATAAATAAACAGATATAATAATACTTTTAATCACTGATAAGGGTATTTAGGTTACAATTACTCAGCATCTCAACTTTGAGACTTTAGTTTCAGGTGTTAGATAAGTATTACTACTGTTGCGGCACTAAATCGAGACGCACGGTGGCAACTTACTATTGACGATTAGAGGAAATCATAAAGGGTTATGATTACCTAAATTGAGATGCAAGCCATCTTTTGACAATGAAAGGAACTAGTAGTCTATTTATAGAATTTCCTACATTGTATTAGAAAATTCCAGAGTGGTTTCAAGGTTTCGGGAAATGACACGATATCTCTAGGAAATAACGTCCTGAGTATATTTCGTTAGGTGGTGCAATGTGGTATGAGTCGAGTTCTAGTTAAGCGATCAGCGAGTAAACAAGGCGATGAAGTGCGAAGTACAAGTGATAATTGAAATAGTGAGAACTAATTTTAATTGTGATATTTGTGAATTATTAAAATAAAATGTGTCTAATTTGGTAATAAATCGGTGTAACTTTCTAATCCCGAACCTCAGTACCACTACTATGAACTTAACTTTAATTTCTTCCGAAGGATGTTTCACGCATTAGAATGTATGTACACTGAAAACAGGAGCAACAAATTATTGCAATTTACTTTAGTCAGCAACTTACAACATTGTGGAGGAATATTTCTAGCATTCTGGGAAAAGATTTTAGACGTACACTCAACAGCAATAGTTCTCTTCAGTCCGGCTGGGAAACAGTTCTATGGGAGAATGTCACATACAAAGTAGTATATTGATAATGAAAATTAGCTGTAGCTGCAGTCGGTACGGGCACCTTCATACAATTGTAGTATCTAAAGGCAAGTGACAAGACAAGTCTAACGACTATTCGGGTACCGTCTAAATAAAGGTTAATTGAAATCAAGACTTGTCGCAGGTCGATTTAAGCTGTAGTGTTTAGTCTAATTTAAGAATATTAATTTGATTTTCGGCGTGTGAGACTGAATTGAATTACAACACAAGACTTACAAGTTTTACATAATATATGTCTAGCATCTTTGTATATCCTACATATAAATTAATAAATTATGTGTAAGATATTTACAATTCAAATTCAAACAAAAAAATCAGACTATCAATAATGGTACGTTAGTATGTGATGGACAAGGTATTCATTAAAATGACTGCTTTTTTTATGTCATATTCTGTCATATGCAGGTAACGAATTAGGTATTCTTATCAAATCAAAGCTGGTAGGCGTCCATTAGACGCTCATGTAAACGTCAATCATTACCAAAAGTCATGATTGACGGAATAATATCAACATTAAAATCTCATCATGCAACCGTCAATCACTGCATTAGACGATAGGTTATTCGTCAATCACCGTTTTGATCGTTGCATAATTGACAGCAAAACCTACTGTGAATGGGCGGCTTACTGTTGGATATAACCATTCGGTAAATGTTCTGCACGTTATATGGTTGTAGGTGTGGTAGGTACACCACACCTACAACCACCAATTTATAGGCAGAAAACTCATGATAAAACTAAATCGTTAAAACACGAGCTTTGATCCCAAATGCAACGGGTTTTTTGTTATGTATTTATCAAAAATTACAGATAAATACAAGTAGCAAAATATTTTCACATACTACATTAGGAAGTTTATAAGCGATTTATCGTGATTGCTTTTGGGAATTAGTTATAATAACAAAACATAAGGAAAACTCGTGGCTAAGTAGTAACCGAGTAGGTTACATTGCAAGGTTAAGTAATACTAGCTAGGTCAGTCTTAAGATAGTTGACCATTCTTAACAAATCGGGACCTCTCCGTACCTCGGAGAGCACCTTAAGCCGTCAGCCCCAGTTGGCATTCGAACATCTGCTAGCTTTCGTTACGGGTAGTTGAAGTCCTAAAAATCGCCGATATCGCCTAGTACTTGGGTTGTGGAGGTCTGATGGCAGTCGCTTCACGTAAAATATCGAAGTTCGGCCGTATCGTAGTTAGACTGAAAGTCGACCCCAACTTAGTTGGGAAAAGGCGCGGAGGATGATGATAATGAAAACATTCGTACATTATTTTAACAGCATTCAAAAAGGACGAGTTTCTCAATTCGACTAAATATGGCTATTTTTTTGTGTATGTTGCGCAGTATCTTCACCATTTGTAAACCGATTTCAATAAATCTTTTTTTAATGGATTAGGTTGTACTCACGGTTTGTTCGATTTGAATTTAAAGAAAATATACCGCCTTTAAACATGGAAAAGGGGTGAAGAATACGGCTTATTACAATTTATCATGATTTAGGCATCGAAGTCTCACAGTAGTATCACACTTTAAAAAAAGTTAATTATAAAGGAAATGTCTTGTTTCGCTTTGTTTACAGGTCATATAAAATCACTTGTTATATGACCTTTCATTGAAAACCAGTGCGGATACCTAACACTTTTATATCTGATGTATTTTTTATTCATTTCGATTTTTGTAATCAATGTAAACAAAGTATTATATATGTATAGAGGAGCGCCTGGGGGTTTTAACCTCGGACTTTTGTTACAGTGAATGAGGTCGAGGTGAGATTTTGTTTTAATAATATTAACTGCAGTTTGCCAAAAAAACATTGTGCTTTTGTTTTTTTTTTTTCATTATTTAAACAAATAAATATAGTAAAATGATATTTGGGCATATCATTATTTTAATTAATTACATTTAAAATTCATTTTTTTTTCTCGGTATACGTTGAATGTCCTAAATAGACATAGAAGAAAATCTTACAAAAACACCGACTCTTAACTCTAAACGACCGTCAATACACTTAGTATTGACGGTTGTTTAGGACTTGAACAGTAAGTAAAACGTGGAGGCCTGGAGGGGAGAACGGTACAAACAGGATTTTTCTGACTTAGTAATTAGTGAAAATTGTGTTTTTTATAAATATCTATTTGATGTTTACTGTAATAGTAAACGTACGTATATACGTAAGCACGTATGTAATAGTAAACGAGTAATTATAAATAGTTTGTTTATCAAATGATAGGTGCTTCTACTGACATCGCGTTAACTGCTAATGTTTTTTAAACGGAATAGACAGTGATTTTATAATACACAAAGACTCTGACCTAGAAGTTCCGGAGGTCAGTAGGTAAAGATTTACAAACAATAGCTTTGTTAGAAATCGGAAGCACCAACATAATATTGAATATCTAATTAATTAAATACATAGTACGTAAGTATGTGTACCTACTGAAATCTATATTTAGTCAATGATTTTGTAAATGTGTGCTCAAGTGGACACCGCGAATAGGTAAAAGTAAAGTGGGCCGACCTTGAGCTGGATGCACCGATGACCTGAAGAAGGTGGCTTCGATAGATTGGATACACAAGGCGAAATAGCCAAGGGTTAAGCCGCATATTGCCACAGGCCTTACAACAAGTGACTGGTAGAGGATGATTCATTGCTTGAATCAGCCAGCATGAATTTGTTGCATATTTGGCCTGATTAAACGTCGTAAACAATAGTAGTTTGTAAATAATTCAGACTAGGAAATACTATGTATGTTAAACTTTTAAACAATACTAGAATTCTAAAGACCTACCTACCTGAACTTAACTCGCTTTTATATACTTATAACTAATTTATTTAGCCACTAGCAGCGCCCCGCGGTTTCACCCGCGTTAGTCCCGATCCCGTGGGAATATCGGGATAAAAAGTAGCCTATATATTAATCCAGGTCTCCAGTTATCTACATACCAAGTTTCATCGCAATCGGTTCAGTATTTTTGGCGTGAAAGAGTGACAAACATCCATACATCCATACATCCACACATCCATACATCCATACATCCTCACAAACTTTCACATTAATAATATTAGTAGGATGTATACAAAACTTGGAAGTCAGTTTTAATCTTCTTTTGATTGTCGTTTGGAAATGAAAACTTGTACATAATTGTAGTTTGGATGACAACACTATAATTAGGCATCTTGGAGCTGTTCTGATGATGGGGCCAGGAGGTGGATAGGCCCTCTCCTCCTCACGACTACGTATTTGTTTATACTGCCCCCACCCCACCCAACGCAAACGTTATATGAGCGGGGTCAGTATACCTGCATCAAGTTCCCCAAACCAAGGTCCCGAGACGCAGGGACCTTTATACGGCAGGTCTTACCTCCAACGCCATGGCGCCGGTACTTATTAAGGCTAGTTACCCGTATGCCTATCGGTCATAGAAGATCGCCACTCGTGAAACCACACTCGCAGCGACCCCCCACTCGCAACCGGCACACTCCCTATTGTGCAGATAGGTACCGGAGCTGTAAGGCACGCTCACTTCCCGCATATTTGCATATGCTCGCGGTAACACCGCTAAGTTCGTCAGAGAAGCCGACTACCAGTATCCAGCTGGTACCGGAGCTGTCAGCACGCTCACATCCCGATCTACAATCAAGTGTAGGTCTACCCTGGCCTACGGTCGGGTGTCCGGATTAGTGTCTAGTCACCTTTCTACTTGCTAAGCAGGCAAGTACCCGAGCTGCATCGGTCCGTCGGGACCTCTGCTAAAGGACGCTCCAAGCCCCGCAGCGGAAAACCAAGAAGCCCTTCGCCTTAGACCGGTTAATTCCGCTGCTCGCTGTGCGCGAGAACAGACGCTCCACCGACAATAGTGGAGCACGCGAACGTGCCCGTTCTCTGCAGCTAACCACAAAACCCCCAGGAGTCCAACTCCAAAACCGGTATCTGACAGCTTTCGCCATCAGAGGGCTCAGGATCCGGTCCCGGTGGTACCCTGATCTAACAGCCGGACCCGTAGTTCCGGCTGCGAACCTATCTACTCCGGGTGACTCGTAAGAGGCCAGGAGGTGGATAGTGGAACTCTTCAGTGGCTACTAGTGAATGCCTAGAGTTTGGACTTATATAATTCGTTTTGACGAGTCCATGATCTGATGTTTAAGCCAGGAGGTGGATAGTGGAACTCTTTTCTACTTTATAATTTAGTTTAGCCTTTGAAGCGTGTTTTATTTTTAATTTTTCGAAACTATAATTTATATCCAACAAGTGAGCAGACAAGCACACGGCTTATCTGTTAACTTACGGTTACTGACTATAAACACTCGCGCTTTGCCGCTCTCTACCGCACTAACTCACCAGCCTTTCAGAAACAACCCTATTTAACTTCAGTTTTCCATAGAATGGTGGTACTTTCCAAATCGGGTGTCTTCGAATTCGAGCACAAATCTGCCTTGCTCTACCTTTTTCCCAGGCGAAATCTTACACATTTAGTTATTTATTATTAATAGGTAGTTCAATAAACAACGTAAGTAAGAATTTATAGATTATCTTTTTAATTTTGTACAATATCTTCTTGGTTACCCGACGATTTGACCGAATTGCACCGATCGTGGTCACGGGTGGATTGACCACGATCGGAGCATTTAGGTGCGGTACCATATCCATAATATTAATACGTGAAGACAATTCTCTCTACGCATTTTTAAGAAAATTTTGCGAACGCAGGAACGTGAAATTTGAAATGCTTAAAGTTGCAAAAAGTGCAGAAAGCTAGAACCGTTTCACAACATGTGTTACAAATTTAAAAATTACTTGAAAACGGCTCTATTAAACTACAGGCGTCCTGTCACGGTACATAAGACTTATAAATTATAATACAACGACAGTTCAAGTTATAGGTACTGGCCAAAGTAATAAACCAAAAATAAAGTACGTTCGAAATTCGACCACCAGGCGAATTTTAATGTGCACAAAACTAGCGAAAGTTTAAAAAAAAAACGTCAAAAGTCGTCAAAACGTCAGAAGAGACGGTTTCCTGACATACTGTTATCTTGATTACCACGGCAGAATTATGCCAAACTAGCAGCGCCCCGAGGTTTCACCCGCGTAAGTCCCGATCCCGTGGGAATATCGGAATAAAAAGTAGCCTATGCGTTAAACCAGGTCTCCAGCTATTTACATACCAAGTTTTATCGTAATCGGTTCAGTGGTTTTTGCGTGAAAGAGTAACAAACAAACATCCATCCATCCATCCATCCAAACTTTCAAATTTATAATATTAGTGGGATATCTTCATCTCATTCTCATAACATACCGTAGCTAGGTCAGACATAAACACTGCCCTGCCTCCAGGGGGTAGTAGGGAGCAAATCAATACGTTTATTAAACAGGGACCTCTCAATTGACCGACTGCGATACTAATTTCAATCAATTGACGAGGCTTCCAGTAATTGGATATCAAATCATGTGAGCAAGGCTTGAGTCGTTTGAAGTGCGTTTACCCGTAAACCGTTAAATAGGTATATTATATAGGTATTATCCGTATTGTTTGTTAATGTAATTTCTTCTGTACTAGGTAGGTATTGGTTTTGTAGGGTATAATGAGTACTAATTAGTTACTGATTTTTTTGGCTAATTTAAACTGGGAACGTTTAAGCTACAGTAAGACAAGTACATGTAGTTGAAACGCGTTCAGTAGGCCGACGGTTGAATTGGTCCTAACGAGATCCGCCTGGGCAGATCATGTTATGACGGCATTTCGTGATTTTTGTTGTTGTAGTATAGTAATAATTATTATCATTAAAAAGTACAATAAACTTCAATGCACATGCGTAAAACATGCCAATCATTATCTAGTTGAAAAACCGGACAAGAGCGAGTCTGACTCGCGCACCGAGGGTTCCGTAAAGTAACAAACTTCTATGTAGATAGTACGTCCATCTAGGGAATCAATTTTCACAGATGTTTGGCCGTCTTTTGACATGTATGACAAACTTAACTTTGCAGTTGCGATGTATGACAAAGTGAAATTTCCAACCGCATAATATAAGTTTGTAATCACAAAAACTACTTATTTTATGTGATACTAGCAGCGCTCCGCGGTTTTACCCGCGTAAGTCCCGGTACCGTGGGAATATCGGGATAAAAAGTAGCCTATGTGTTAATCTAGGTCTCCAGCTATCTACATACCAAGTTTCATCGCAATCGGATCAGTAGTTTTTGCGTGAAAGAGTAACGACATCCATACATTCATACCTTTATAATATTAGTAGGATAACAACAAACTAACGACTTTCGGATTTTTTCCTTTACTTGTGCTGTAAGACCTTGCTTCTTGCCAAATTTCATGATTATTCTAGGTCAATGGGAAGATCCCTCTTTTGATTTACCTGCGAAATGTTCAAATTTAGTCAAATCCAAGGTTTAAGTGGCCATATCTTTTTATTGCGTTTAAAAATTGAAAATTGGGAGAATATTGAAAGGGAAAGGTAGTTAAAAAGGGAAGGCATTGGATGGAAATGTACGGATGGGGATACACTCCCCATTCCATCCATTTACTTAGCAATAGCTCGAGCTGTCTATTGCTGGAAACTACTGAAAATATAAATAAAAAGTAGAATATGCTATTTTTATATTTTATTAACTTATCTCTCTCCGATGACGACAGAGCTAACTGCAGTAATCTACATCACACAAACGCTAATAGAATTTAAAGTTCACACTGATTGCAATACGATTATGATGCTAATAGCCCAACATATACCGTGTTTACTTGTTATTGTTCCAGTACTGCAACATATTCGCTTTACGCAGGTAATGGTAGGACTTAAGTTGACATTAATTATACATTAATTATTTATAAAGCATATGATATACATCCATAAATATACGTTTGAATTTTAACTTAACTTTTATTATGATTCGAGGTTCTTTTTAATTGGTCGTTAGCGAATACTAGAGGTCATATGTCTATGATGTGGTCGCGGAAACTGTAGGTACACAAGCGAAGTAACAAACCAATGACATTATTTGGGGAATCGCACACCAGTTACACCGAATACTTTCTTCTTTAATAGATCACAGTAAGTTATAGCACTGCATCTGCACCCGCATGCTGCTCATATCGCATGCGAACTAGAACTCCTCCTGCACCCGATTGCGACCTCAAACAACCAATAGACACAAATCTTACACTATGACAATTAATTTTTCTTTGTGTTGCCTATAATCAGCTGATCATCATCAGTGGGAGAGCCATGCTTCGGCACGTATGGGCCGGCTCGACCATGGAGTGATACCACGACCTCACAGAAAACCGGCAGTGCAGCAATGGTTTCATTGTTTTTCGCCGAGTGAGTTACCAGAGTACCGCCGTTACCGGAGGCCCTAACCTTCTCTCTCCCCCTTCCTCTACTCCCACCTAAAAGGCCGGCAACGCACTTGTGACTCTTGAGTTGCAGGTGCGTATGGGCGGCGATAGTCACTTACCATCAGGTGACGCGTCTGCTCGTTTGCCACCTATCCCATAAAAAAAATATCTTGGCCTTTTCCCAAATTTATTTGCGGTCGGCGCAATGGGTTTTTTCTCTTCTCTTCGATTTCCTGATATTTATATACCTATACATTCTCTTTATAATATCCTATATATCTATCTATCCAGTGCACTGTTTAGGTACACCCTTTCTAGCCATATACTCTTACGGAGATCTTTTCTTTGGTTTCTCTACCCTTACATCCGTCAACCTCCATACATAAACTTTTTTTTTGTTATTTGCGGCCATCGATTTATTTATTTTCAGAAAGATACATATTGTTTACAGATAATCCTTACACAATAGTATATAAGTAGGTACATAGTAATATCTATAAAAACTTTGGTAGGTAATAAATAAATGAAACAATATAAGAAGCTGGGTTACTCTCTTCACCACATTTTGCTCATCCCTCCTCCGTACTGTTCCGTAACAAGCGATAATACCTGCAAATCGTAACTCTAGTTACCACCTGTGTACGGTGCAATGCCCATACAAGCGATATACACGCATCGCATTGTGTCATTTACTATTATAATTATTATTCTATATTACAATCTCTTGTTTGTTGACCTCATCGCAGGGCTAACAAATTGGTCCTTCGAGCCGGAACGAACCTGGTTACTTCGGAGAATACCTTAAGCATTGATAATCAAGTTAAGATTTAACATTTTAGATATAAACAAACAGACAATCTCCCAATACGATCTATTTAGTGTGTACCCCATCTCTATGGCGCCATTAAACGCATTGTTTTATTTCGTGATTCGTAACTTAATGGTTATTTATTGTGGAAATTCTTAACGTTTAACAACAACTCGTTTTACGATTCTGTTTAATTAAGTTGTAAACTGAACGTAAAATATTTTACTGGTTATATTTTCCTTAAATGGTTTTTTTTTTTATTTATTTTTACACAGCGCTGTAACTAATGCCATAAAGAATCGTAACAACAACAACAACAACAACAGTCTCACAACGTATATGAACAGGCGACTAGCTTCGTGACAACTGATTGTTACTGTCTGAATTAATTATTTTTGATTTTCCAAACAAAAATCCCATCCTACCCCACAGAAGTTTGGTGATTCTGCTATTAAAGAAAGAACATAAATACAAGACTTTAGTAGTAGTGCTGGTTACCCGGAGTGGGTGCTGTGGGAGGTGCAATCGGACGTATTCTATTCAAGCACAAATACAAACATAACCTTATCAAATTATGCTTGTTGTCTGATAAAGAAAAATAATTGATATTTATAAGTAAAATAATTCAATATAGTTAAAAATATGTTATGAATGACTGAAGAAACAAAGGCGAGCTATAAATGTAATCCTGAGTACTATTTTTTCGTTTTTAAAGACATCTAACGCACTAGGCATTATTCCTGTGAACACAAATAACACCCCAGGCTCAGGTCAACCATTTGTGGATTAAAGGATTTTTTGTCCCGTTTGGGATTTGAACTAACATCGCGCCATCCATGCAGTCGCATAGCAGTACCTGTTTACCTGCACGAATGAAACAAACAAAACGATGTTTGTTTGAACCTAGCATTGTTACTGTCGCGTGTCGTCGTAAATTGTTTTATGTATGGGCTTATTGTTTGACTAACTGTACATATCTAGGTATTTGGGTAGTTATACTACATTCCATTTTTATATTTCAATAATTTCTTGTATATAACACATTAGTGAAATGTAGAGACTCACGGCTTTTCTATTAAAATTTCAATGAAGACAAACCGAATTATTTTGTTCCAACTAATCCTGCATGGTACACAGGAAGCTTTTATGATAATTAGTATATTATACATACAGCAATCCCAGCAATCCCAACGTCAATCGCAATGATTTCTTGTTATTGGGAATTGTGATCAATCACGAAGAATATAAAAATAAGTACCGTCCTGGCTTAATTGCCTTTTTTTTTACATCTCACATACGGCCGTCTAATCCCAAACTAGGCAGAGCCTGTACTATGGTAACCAGGGTCACTAACCACTAGACCAACAGGCCAGTCCAACTCTGTAATACAAAAAAAATACCTTGCCGGACTAAAATCATGCAGGGACAACCATTAGGGAACGTGGGCGCAGCTAGTGTGACATTGCAACGCTCGCTCGTACAACGTAAAAGGTTATTAAAATCCAAAGCAGTGTCCAGAACTAACGATTGATTACAAACGCTATGAAAACGCTCTTGGGGCGTGCTCATTCACACATTAGATAGGTATAAAGAGGCGATCAATATTAATCTTTATTCATTTATGGCAAAGAGTAGCTTTTTATTTCAATGTTTTGTGTAGGAACTGTCTGTTCTATTCGATAATGTGTGGAAGCGTCAACAGGGAGCACGTCAGTAGCAGATCGGAATCTGGCAATGTGCCACTGTGCACTGCGTGCAAAAATACGTTTTTTTATTAGTGATTCCTATGAAATTACGGAATAAAGAGTTTATTAATCTCGGATCATATAGCGATTAATTAATTATGTGATAGCAATATTTGATCAACACGACTGTCTTTATGAGGTTAAAACAGTAAAAGATGCGTCACGAAAACGTCAAGTCACCTTCCGTCATCGAGTTCCACTTGTGAGTTTTCCAAAACGTTGAGAGGCTCGTCCCCGTAAATGTCACGAGTATTCACGAGTGTAACGAAAAGTCTCGCTCGTACACGTGAGTAATTACCGCTGTACATTGTGAATATCGCATTGTGTATATTGTATAATAAGAAACATAAATGATTGCCAAGCTTAGTACGAGTACGATTTACTTAACAACAATTATTTTACTACACACACAAACTAGACACACATTACTTCAAACACATAATTCAACATTGGAAAGAAATTAAGGATAATTAGTACCTACAGAGATTCGCCATTTTTGTTTTGTTTATTAAAGCTTGAGAGTTACAACTATATTTTGTACGAAGATTGGCATCAATTCACATTTCCGCATGCGTATGTATCAATCAATACGTATAATACAAGTATGTACAAAATAGATATTTTAAATAGATAAAATGCGAATCGGCATGATAGCTGTGGTTCAGGCCTTAGACTAACTTTTTCACAAATAACTAATTCCCCGCTAGTAGGGCTCAGTGACTGCTCCAAGGGTCTTAACGTAACGGGAGATAGCCTATAACATACCTCAAAAATTGGGCTATATGGCCGACTAGAAATCCAGAAATTAGAGCGTTCAACCAAAACCAAAAAACAGACTGGCCTGTTGGCCTAGTGGTTAGTGATCCTGACTTCTGATCCAGAGGTCGTGGGTTCGATTCTCACCCAGGACAAATAATTGCGTGTGTGTGTGTGTGTGTGTCTGGGTGCGCGCGCGTGTATGTGTGCGTGCGTGTGCGTGTGTGTGTGTGTGTGTGTGTGTGTGTGTGTGTGTGTGTGTGCGCGTGTGTGTAATTATAAAAAAAAACTGTTTAGCTTTATTTTTAAACGACTTCAAAAAAGTAGGTTGTGTATTCGATCCGTACGTATGTTTGTATGTCTGCGGTTTTCTTAAAAAGCAGTGGATCAATTTCCATGAATTTTTTGGTAGAGTTTTACTATATAAAACATTAGGTATTTATTAGTTCATTTTTATTCACAATCAATTTTGGTTTTTTTGTTACAAATTACATTATTATTACATTAGATTGTGTGCAAGTATGCTACAATATGAGTCACAAATCCTTATCGCTTTTTTTAATCTTTATTGACATGATCTAAATAAACTGGATCTGACATCACCCACATCTCAGTATAAATAAGATAAACTTAAGAAAAAGTATCACATCACACACATCAATAAGCTGTATTCTACAATACTTAATTTGCCACCCTTAAAGGTGGGTTATTTTCTTCAAATTTAAATGAGATCAACCTTAGTACAACTCATTCAATTACAAACAGAATTATTGAAATCCGTTCATAAACGCCGAAGATATCATAGCATACACATTAATAAAAAAAACAATTTTCAGTCGCATTGAGAACCTCCTCCTTTTTGAAGTCGGTTAAAAATAGCAATAATGAAATGATCATCGTATACATTCGTAACGGCAGTATACTGTATTTTTGGTTTAAATGTGAATATTTGGAAACAAACAAGCCAAATTGGCATGAAAAAGACAAACATATTTTTATTTCCTGTCATACTTAAAATAAATTGCAATAATACAGCAAATTGTTTTTTTTTTTTTGTTTCAGATGACATACACATTGTGTAGATATAATCTGTACTAATATTATATAGCTGCAGAGTTTGTTTATTTGTTTGTTTAGTTGAACGCGCTAATCTCAGAACCTACTTACTGGTACGAATTAAATAAATATTTTAGTGTTGTATAGCCCATTTACAGAGGAAGACTATAGGCTATATAACATCGCGCTACGATCTATAGGAGCAGCAGTGACCATAAACGCAGGTGAAACTGCCGGGATGGCTAGTTTATATTATACGTGGCTAATGCTGTACTTACGACATAGAATGTTGTTTATTTTTCCGTAGCTTCTATGCTAATAACATGTAGGTAAAGATTTTGCGACAATAACAATAATTAGATACAAAATAACATCAAATACATTATTGTACCTAAGTATGTATACATGGTTTTGTTTTTTTTTATGGTATTGGGGGCGACACTACCAACGAAACAACACAATATTGAAACAACACAAGATTGTCCAATAGTGAGACATTGGAATGCAATCCTTCAAGAAAGTTGCATCTTCAAATAATTAGAGATTACTACCATAGGTATAAGATTTACTATCAAAATATGGACGCGAGTCTGAATTGAAAAAAAACCGCAACTACGCGATAATAATAAGAGCCTGATGCAGAAGGCAGTCAGTCCTCCTTGATACGGCACGCATAGTGAGGAGGTTTCTATCTCTGGAACCCTAACCACCGGCAGCTTGGTCCCTGTACCCGATACCGGTGGGACACTATTTTTTATATTTTTAAATATATTTGTTTTTATTTTTTTATAGTGAATGTATTTAAAAATGTAATTTATATGTATATTAAGTAAATAAAGAGAATAATAATAAGATTTTATTATTATTATTATCTCACTGCTGCGGTTTTTACGGTTACATACATAGTTCTCAGTCAGGCAGCAAGCACTACACCACAGAATAGATAATAGTACATGTAACTACACTTCCTAATATGTTGTACATAAAGTATACGTATGTATATGTAGCAAATATCGGTACTAATATAAATTCAATCAAAGCGATATTAAACACTAGATACATACAAATGTGTGTACAGCGAATGTTTATAATAATTTAGCACTAAAACAAAAACAAGGTCAACGCTAGACTGTTCGCCAAGACGCCAACTTCATACGTGACCGATTGATTTATCAATACATGACTCAATCGGGAGCCCATTTAGATATTATAGCCAGAAGTGTAACATCTGCGAAAAATCGTTAGATCGCAGAATAAAATTCTGAGAAAGACGTATTTTTATTTTATCTGCAAACAAAAATAGCTATTTTTATAAACATAAAACTGAAAAAAAAAAGTACGACCTTCGAGTTTTGATTATTACATGAAAACGGAAAGTGCTAGCGCTATTTAGCAATAAGATCCTTAAAGAGGAGGAAATTTACTAAAAAATGTTTTGACTCTCAGAATTCAAGGTTTATAGTTAATCATTTTTATCCGCCATTGAAAATGGGGTTTCGTGCGGTCGTTTGCGCTCGAGCACGTCACTGCTCGAGAGAGTATATCTCAAAAAATATATATTTTTGTGTAATCTGGACACTATAAAAGTAAAGTCCCGTAGGAAAAAAAATTTTTCATTGATTTTTCAAAAAGTTATCCCATTGTTAATTAATACATTTTTCCCAATGCTCTGCATATATAAAAACCAACGTAAAAGTTTAAATAATTGTGCTAAAAATCTGAAACTTTTTGAACCCTTCCTTATTAAGTACTTATTGAAATCATTATAAAAGTTTATAAAAAGTTACTTTATTTTATTACTTACTAACTAATATACATTAAAAAAAAATTCTTTTCGGTTCGACTTCTACCGTTAACATTCGGAGTCGCTGTCGGTACACATGAACCCACTCTAAATATAATCATTTAGTTAAACTATTTATTTGACGCGGCGGTGTCGGTTGAGCATTCAACTACAACAAGAACGGTCGTGAGTTCGATTCCCGAACACGAAAAATATTTGCATACGTATGAATGTCTCGATATTTACATAACAAAATATATCTAAGTATGTTAATTAGAGTTCTATATCCCATGGGCAGCCTATGCTTAGTTTGGGTACATTTGTACCCGTACGAAGTCGGGGCGGGTTGCTAGTTATATGTAGGTATATAATATACACACGGTTATCAAAAATATAAAGAGCAAAATTTATTTGTTTATTTTTTAATCTAAACTAATATTAAAAAGAGGAAACATTTGTGTTTTTGTATGTATGTTTGTAATGTTTTCAAACAAAAACTACTGCACCGATTGCGATGAAACTTGGTATGTAGATATCTGGAGACCTGGATTAACGCAAAGGCTACTTTTTAAAGGGACTTACGCGGGTGAAACAGCGAGACGCTGCTAGTCTTTCATACATTCCTATATGAATTGTGTGCTTACTATGATTCTTTGGTGATTTGTTTGGTTTTGCTGCACGAACCATGCTTCGGCACGTATGGGCCGGCTTGACTCCGCTTGATACCACGGCCTCACAGAAAACCGGCAGTGAAGCCATGCTTCCATTGCATTTCGCCGCGTGAGTGAGGTTACCGGAGGCCCTAACCCTTCCCTCTCCCCTATTCCCGCCCTTCCCTTCTCCCCTCTTCCCCCCTCCCCCTCTTCTCCTACTCCCACCTTAAAGGGCGGCAACGCACTTGTGACTCTTTGAGTTACAGATGCCCATGGGCGGCGGTAGTCATTTACCATCACGATGAGACTTGCGCAAGTACTACACAGCGCTTGACATTTTTCACGTGTTGTTGTTCCACTTTGCTTATTTTTAGCAATTATAGCACATATAAATGCATCGCAAACTTCACTAACCAATAATATGTGAAGTTAGTAAATATGGTTTTGAGCTTTAAAACTAGCTAACTCAGATGGATACTAGAGCTATACAAGAATTTTAAAATATTTGTGAGTAAAAAGTCTGCTGAAATGTGTTTAAATAGCGATATAAAAAAAAACAGGTAAAACTACAGGCACAAGCGAACTACATAATTCTTTCTTCTGCCCTTGTGAGTCTTATCTGTAGTTACCTTTGGAACTGTGGGGTCAAGCTTATTGTATATCGCTTTCAGAAGCTTATCAGGGAGAATGAAAGCCAATAATTTGATTACAACTGACACTGCAGATAATCTACTTCAAATAATGGCTTAAAAAGTAATGATCATTACTTGCGCAAGTTGTTATACATCGTCTACAACAGGTTTAATTGGGAGTGGCGCCACAGCTCTACATAATTTTGCATAGATTGGTAATTTCTTTTTTTGGTAGAGTTTTCTAATTTATTTGGGCCGTGTTTGCACGTGATTTGTAACAATATACCACTTTCATAATATTATGCATATAGTGTTTACACTTTAGTCATTAATAGTAGTAGTAATCGTTTTAGTAAAATAATTTCCAATAGAGAAATATGCACGGCGCACGCATCACATGGCTCTCACTCTCTCTCACATAGTGATTTAATAAAAGAAAACATATGGCCTCAGCTATACATATCATATATTAAAAAGACTGTTTTTCTCTCTACCTAAATAATAAGATTTTACAGCAAGTGTCCTGTCAATTTAATAACTTATATTCATCACTACATATTATAAAACAAAGTCCCCCGCCGCGGCTGTCTGTCTGTTCGCGTTAAACTGAAAAGCTACTGAGCGGATTTTCATACGGTTTTCACTAATAGACAGAGTGATTCATGAAAAAGGTTTAGGTGTATAAATTGTTAAGATTTTGTGTAAATTGCTTGAAATATGTTGATGATTGTTGAAGATGTCTCCTGTGCAAAGCCGGAGCAGGTTGCTAGTACCTTATAAAATTTCATTCTGTTGACTGCAGAAACAAACGACGGACCAGTTTAAAAACACGTAACCGGCATGAAAAACGGGATATTAAATATTATACTAAAAATGATGTCTATTAAAGGTAACATTGCTATGATGCCTTTTTCGTCAGTTCATTTGACATACGGCGTTTAGCCTATTCAATTTAGTAACTGAATGATCAGTTAACTATTAGTTAGAATTAAGAGTGCAGTTTTGACTTCCTTAATAAGTCTGCAAGCTTTATATCCGGATTATTATATTCACCGTATAGTCAGCAAACATTATAGCTGGGTATTATATACAAAAACAGGTTGTAAAAATCCAATACAATTTTTGTATCGGATTTTTGTAATTTATTGAAATTAATAAGACGTCAGAGGGTTCTTAAACTTTTTTTTCTGCTCTAAGAGCAGATCCATCATGCCCTTCTAACCTCGCTCTAACAAGACTGTTTATTGCAAAGTTTGAGGGTGAAATGGAATATTCCCATCCATACCCTACACATTCAACTATTTCTTAGTTCGTAAGATACGCAAAAAGTAGACTGTTGTAGACGGAGAAGTAAAAAGCGGACGTCGGTGAAGAAGCTGAATATTTATAGGACGAGGACCACACTCAGTGTGGTCCTATAAAGATGCCGCTGCTCATTCGACGAACTGTAAAACCCATAAATGAATGAGCAGTTAGATATAACTTGACAAGAAAACATAAATAACAGATAAGAACAATACTGTAATATGTAGTGGACACTTAAATAGAATGGTAACCATGAATAAGTAATGGGAAGAATTACGTCAAGCACTAGATGTCTATTTATAGATCCTGATCGATATGTCATGAAAAATTTGGCTTACAAGTATTTTATTATGATTTAGCAATCTGTTACTTGATATCTAACGAACATTGCCACTTCGCAAATCATTCAATTTGTAGGTATATCTGATGTTTGTACTTACTTAACAATATTTTAGTTAATTTTTAAATGAACTAAGTTGGCAAACGCAAATCTGACCCGCTTGATTGCAAGCAGGTACTTAGTAGTGTCTGAAAGCTTGGTGTCAAAGATTGCCTTGGCACCCTATCCCCCTTTCTCTTGCATGTCATGGAGGCCTAGCGACCCTATTTACCAACGGAAAAAAGACACCCAGCTACCGTTTACTGCTGTTTTCTAGTGGCATTCGCTCGATACTGATTTAAGCAAAGATTGCTGCCTGCCACCATGCGTTACTATTTATTTCAAATGCATATTTTCATGTTTTTCTTTTGTCAATTTAATGGGTTACGTATATTCTACCACTTAACTATAGGACACAAAACTTTAGGAATGCCATAATATAGCAGTTACTGATAAAGGAGATATCAACGCAAGCGTTAAGAAAGCTGTTTATCAGTTCTGTTACTCAGTCGTGCGGTAGTCGACAAGACACTATTCCAAAACTCAAGGCTTTCCTATCTATAACAGGTGGTCAGTCACCCGGATAGTACAACCACTATTTACAATCCATACCAGCACACTTTCGCGATCCAGCCAATTGGCACGAACTGGCCTTGAAGAGTTCAATTGTGGTGCGGAACGGTTATTGTCACCAGTATTGAGTCTTTGTCTGGTCTATAATGTTACCACAGCCGATTTCAAAGTAACTGGCATCTCAGGTAAAAAAAACGAATACTTGTTATGTTAAACCAAGTTTTGTAATTGGAAATCCATGTTTTGTGTAATTTTCTTCTAAATCTTTAGATTTGAAAATATCAGATTCGTTCTCATGCGTTAATAGATGTTAAACATTAAGCAATTAATCTCAGGGTCTACAGTCCGATTTAATTAGGTATTAAATAAACCGTTTATTGAGGAAGGGCGACCCACAGGAGTGTGGAGTGATATGACAGTAAATAATAATAATAATTACTTGACACATCTCACACATGGCCGTCTGATCCCAAACTACGCAGAGCCTGTACTATGGTAACCAGACTGCTGATAAACATATTTATATACATATTTCAAAATACCTACATAGTTATAGATAAATTACACCCAGAAAAATGATCATGCACATCACACAATTATTATCGATCGGGTATAGGGTATAGGGTGGGTATAGGGTATCGAATCCACGACCTTTGGCCCAGCAGTCAGGATTAGTAACTACTAGATAACTAACTATACTAACAGGTCAGTCGATTTATTGACGATCGTCATATCCCAAAGTCGATAATTATTGTCTAGTACGAGAAGCTTGTTTCTCATTGCTGTTCTTTTTTATTTTTTACATGTTTATGCGTAACAACTCAAGATTTAGGGGTGCCTACCCCCTAAAGCTAGAGTTGGTAGTAGTGGCTTTTGACTATCAAGTCAAAAGTGTGTTTATATGGAACAAAGTCGGACTTACGAGCAGGTGTTCGTGACAAGAGCGGAGTTGCGAAAACTGACTAGCAACAATAGAGTTTTGTAGAGCCAATAAAAGACAAGGACATTTTTAGTACATTTATATTATATCGGCTCCCTTTGATATGGTTGAAGTGGACGATGGCACGTGCGTCATGCTCGTGGATGAATGCCGTTGGTTGAGGCTGGTCATCTCCGAACTGCTATTACTTACATATAGTAGTTTCCGCAACTGTTTATAGTTTAGAACAATACGTTACATTGTCCTCACATTTAATTTGCGCATATAAGCAATGTAACCAAAGACTTGTATTAAACATGTTGAAAAAGAATGTCCTTGGAGTTTCTTGCCTGTTCTTCTTCCAAGGATCTACGTATTGGAACAGGCAACTAGCTTCACGACTGACTTAGTCTGACTCCTGACAATTTATAAATACCTATAATGGGTTTAATTGAAATAAATGATTTTGATTATAAATACTAACACAAATTGGCCTTGAGGAGTTCAACCGTGTTCCGGAACGGTTAATGGCACCGCCGCCGCGTCGGTTCACTCAGTCTGACTAACCAAGCCTTTGTCCGACAAACATTGTAGCATTCATTGACACGTATTGTTCATTTTATGACTAGCTATTTTTCAGTCTTTCCCCGTCTACAAGTCGAGTCGTGTCAGTAATATGAAAAGCTACTTTCATTTATAACCAGGAAGAGACCGCAGAAATCTCTTACAACGTCATTTAGGTATATAGGGTAATCAGTGAACGGTACTAAAAATATTGTTGTAATCCAGATATCATATACATAATATTCTCAAAAAAATTAAACTTTTCTTATATTTGTAAATCAGTATGAGAAAAATTCAATCAATTCAATTGCATTATAAGTATAAATAAATTTTGAAGTAGCAACTAGAAAAGCATTAGCTTTTTCTAGTTGAACAATGTCTAGCATAATAAATGTGGTCGCGTCCGGTAGCGCCTACAACTTGGAATGGTTTTATTTATAAGAAATTATCTTTCTATTCTAAGATGTATCCAAAATGTGAGACAACTGACCCAAGCTGTCTGTAGTTTTGTTTCCAACCACACCTCGCTCTACCCAAGATCGTCTTCGGAGTTCTGTTATTTTTATCAAGAAAAAAAAATCTAATTGTTTTTAGATGAGACATGAGACTTCAGACTCCAAACGACCAGTTCCTGCAATACGACTGCTCGTTATATTAATATACGTCCAAATTCGCAGTATCCGGTCAGTTAAAAACATGACGCACGCCATCAGGCCCAAAGACAATAATAATAATTGATGATGATGATGATAGGTAAATTCAAACACAAATCACCTACTTGCGAATAAGTGCAATGGCTTATTGTGCGTCGTCGTCGTCTTAAGTTAAACGACAAGACAGTAGATTTGCTGTGATCGAATTAAGTATGTACTTCCACTCTATAGAATAACGAAATTAAACAGTGTTCACTTCGTTTATCTGCTGTTAGGGTGTCAGAGTTCAACGTAGGATTCAAGGGAAGGATCAGCAACAAGCCAGGCACGAGCAAAACTGCCAGTTAGACTGACGACCTGAGGAAGGTAGATGGGATGGATTGGATGCGGAAGGCGAAGGACTGGGTGCTATGGCGCGCATTGGAAGAGGCCGAATGCCCAGCAGTGGACCGCAATAGGTTGGTTGGTTGAAGGGACGAACGACACCGCTGGTGTAGTGTAGCTTTCATAAAGGGAGCCGCAATCTTGTTTGTAATCTTATGGTACTATACAGACAAGCGTCAAGCTACCTCGTAACCAATATGACAATAGAACCAAACTAAAGGACTGAACTGCCCTAGGTGCGAAGTGAAGCAATATCATTTATAGCCCTCGAAATATCCCTGAATCTTTTAAAATATAAGTTTAATCACACACAGGTGGACTCACTTGTCCTCGGACAGTTATTTAATACAACAGAACCAAAATAACAGTTTCAAACCATACCGTACTGCATTGCGAATCAAATCCCTTCTGCCTACGCTCTGGGGAAACCTACTCATCACAGGATATACAAAACTATACAAAGAAGCACTTTTGTGTAAAGACTATGGAGCAATACATTGTGCAATGCTAGCCTAGCAACTATCTACCTAAACATAGTAGCCGCATTTCCTCATTATACTTCAAACATTCTATATATTTGTCAATCGTTGGCTACAAAAACACCGGACGTGAGTGCCTGCAACCTTGACCCGGCCAGCTTGCATAACGCACTCGGTCAACGCACCGCAATTGGACGCGAACCGTGAAACACTGAGCTAGATTCGTAAGAGTTATATTCGATTGAAAAGTGTAAATTCTTATTTACAGATTCATATGACTTCAGGTCGAGCAGTAAGTCTTATTTTTAAAATCATACCTGAGAGGCTAAACAAACAAAGGTCACAGAAAAGTCATTTGAAGT
The DNA here is from genome assembly GCA_949752705.1 of Callimorpha dominula. Lineage (NCBI taxonomy): Eukaryota > Metazoa > Arthropoda > Insecta > Lepidoptera > Erebidae > Callimorpha > Callimorpha dominula. The sequence continues at coordinate 2,026,476 of OX457000.1, read as the reverse complement.
GGGTCAAAAATCAGCTGTGTCGTCTAAAACGATATTTCTTACAATGTATGGTTTCTGACTTTAGCCAGTGGCAATCTGCTTGACGCTAAAAAGGAGCCGGCATGAGAAAAATTTCTCTGATTCTGGTAGGCCAGTATCTATTCTAAAATATATATATTTTTTTGTCGTGTTCCATTTTTCGCTAAAAAGGAGCCGGCATGAGAAAAATTTCGCTGATTCTGGTAGGCCAGTATCTATTCTAAAAAATATATTTTTTTTTTTGTCGTGTTCCATTTTTGTAAGAAATATTTTACCTGTTGTGGCGCTTTTAAATTCGAGAAGCATTTGACGTTCAATGGTACAAGTTTCAGATGAATATTCTGTGCAGCTAAAATACAATCCAGATGGTCGTTTTGCTGTTCTTGTCGGTTACGATGAAAGTTAAGACTCGTAAAAGGCAGGCAGGCAAATTATTTCAATAAACCAAGGAATCAATCAATCTCTTTGCATAAACGTACAGTGAGCTATAAACGCGAGGTTAGGTCATGAACTCAAAAGAAAATAAGGTACTAGTACATTATTTTAGTATCTCTCTCTTAGGTCTGTAATCTTTATACATATCACTGACCAAGTCACGGCAAAGACCTTACTTCACTTTTGTTCATTGATACTGTATTAATTTATCTCAGACACGGCTTGCACATACATTTGATACTGATTATAAAATGGCATTATCCATTAGTATTCCGTTTCTCGTCCTCTATAACGCCTTTTTAATCTAAACTGTATACAGAATAAAGATAATTATTATTGCAGGAAAACCCCTCTTTTATCAAGGCAATGCAAGCTGTTACTAGATAATGTACTGGTACAAAAAAAGAACAATATAGTGTCAACATTTCTTGATTGCGTGGAATTGTGGATTTGCACGATGTCGCAATTTATAAATCACATCAGTGTTGACAATTTGATAACTGCATCATTGTAATTGCCAGCTGGTAACCGAATGACAAGGACTTTTTAAATGTTTTTCACAACAAAAATAATAATTCTGCGATGTACTTTTATAATAAATTTCAAATAGAGACTTGCAAATAAACTTGAACACTTTATTTTATACAACTCAGTTCTTTCAATGATTTTCAATCAAGTTTTTTGGTTTATTTTATTGAATAGCATCCATTTATAATCATTCCTTTTGAACCATAATTGACTGATGTGATGATGATGACTGATACTAAATTTATCATATATGTATATTATGTATGTATTCATAAAATAACTAGTTGATAAATTATACAACCAAATGGCATGTTCATGGTCCGTGACGAATAGTTTACACAGAGGTTATTTACGAAGTCATTTCGTGTTATAACTAGACAAATATTTTTTACTGTATGAAACGGTAAATATTGGTGCCGATTCTATTGTACACTCGACTAAACTAAAAACTGACTTAATTTATTCATATCAAATCAACCTAATGTTCTTCGTAATAAGGTCTATTTGTTACTAGCATCTATTTCTCAGCGCCCCTAAATTTCAATAAAACCTGTCAACGTATACTCAACTTTATTTCTACGCAGCGAGAGTCTTCATTTATTCAAACGCTGTATAATTGCCGTATAAAAACTTGTTCAAAACGAACAATGATGACGTGTTTTTGATCTACACCTACGAAGACGCTTACTAAAAACACAGAGCAAGAGATGGCATTCAACGGATAGCGGGTCTTGCTACGTAGTATTAAAGTTTATTTAAGCGTATCAGACTTTAGTCGACAAATAAATTGCTTATTTCGATAGCGACATATGTTACCTACTTGCTTCAATTTGAAATAAGACCTTGTTTCTAAGTGTACAAGGTTTACTTCTTATATGAAGAAAATTTTGTGAATTTTAATTTAGCGAGTGAAGTAACAGAATTGGGGCCATTGTGGCGTAAATTTTATTTCAGCTCCCATCTACAGCGCCTTGCAGTTTCCTGAAGCTCAAAACAATACGAAAGATGTACATATAAAGACATCTATGTTGACAAGTACCTAAAACACAAAGGTTTTTTTTATAGGAAATCAACTCAAGTTCTATATTATTATACTGAATTTGGATGTTATGTTTTGAATTACATTAATAAGATATAGTTTCGCATCTGTTACAATCGTTCATTAGCGTATCCAAGTAGTAGGTAGATGGATGACTTGTTGTAATGATCGAGTGCAGGTAGCAGCCGTGCAGAAACTTGAGTCAATACGAAGGAAAGGGTCCCGTTCTGCAGCAGCAAGAACTACACCGCTGCCACTATAACTATACTGTATCAAGTATTTTCACATTATTGACGATTTGTTTTTAAGATCTTTGTATGATGAAACGCTGGTAGCAATGCACCGGCGACCTAATACTATTTATTAACTTCACCGAGTGAGGTTTATTTCGCCTTTGATAAGGCAACGCTCGGTTCAGAATGTTGGCGCCTGCGTGAATATTTATGCCGTGAATATTGTCCATTCCATGAACGCTTCTGTGCCTGTTAACGACATATTTATGTAAATAAATGTAGTAAAAGTGTATGGGAATATAATAAGAACGTATCGCAAAACTTTAATTTAGTAGATGTCACTTGAAATTAGATAATTGTAATAGCTTATAAATTTAAAATTAGTCGACACGGCCTCAGTAAGTACCCCATACACCTTTGGTCTTTAGATTTAAAAAACCGTCCTTTCGTGCCATCTGTCTTCTGATTTTTGAGAAGGAAAACATACAGAAATAAATATATCGACGTGGGAGAGCCATGCTTCGGCACGTATGGGCCGTCTCGACTCCGCTCGATACCACGGCCTCACAGAAAACCGGCAGTGAAGCAACGATTGCATTGCTTTTAGCCCGTGAGTTACCGGGGTTACCGGAGGCCCTAACCCTTATCTCTCGCCTATTCCCGTCCTTCCCCTCTCCCCCCTCCCACCTTAAAGGGCGGCAACGCAATTGTGCCTCTTTGAGTTACAGGTGCCCATGGGCGGCGGTAGTCATTTACCATCAGGTGACCCGTCTGCTCGTTTGCCCCTATACCATAAAAAAAATATATATATTTGTATTATATAAAATTCAACACATATATATATTTAATCCAATTCAGTTCAACTTCAAGTTTGCAATAAGTTCACACATAACATGGGTGATTTATAATTGGCAGCAGACGTATTGACTTCCTCAACTAACCTAATTATAATTCATAGCCTCGCCAAAATGTTTTAACAAGTATTGCTGGTTCGATGCCTGTCCGATCAGTGTTATCCATGCTTCCTCGTTCCGATTATGTCGTTTAGAATAATAATATGATTAACGATCTTAATTCTTGATACTGACCTTAGACGGTACGTCTATTTAGTTGATTAGAGGCTGTGGTTGCTTAAATAATTAAAAAAAGGCCCCAACCCTTCCCTATCAACCTGTTACCCTCTCCCTCTCTTCCCCTATTCCCACCTTAAAGGCTGGCAACGCACGTATGACTCTTGAGTTGCAGGTGCCCATGGAACAGACACAAATTGAACAGAATGAGGTGTGAATAGTTTTTTTGTGGTTAATAGTCTCGAGAAATCAAGCACTCAGAACACATTGTATTGTACCCAGGAGGACCACATGTTGATCCTTTTGCTAAACAACTATAGCACAAGGTTGAAAACTAGCTAGTTCAACGGAATAGAAAATGTTCAAAACGTCTATAAGCTACAATCAAGCTGGCTAGCTGGCAGACTGGTTGCTACGCTTATTCAACCTTCAGCATAAAAATATTAATGGCATTATGAACATCTCAAAGCAATTGACATTTAGATATCAACGACCAAAACCTCTTTTTGGAGAAACTCGTACTGTAAATTGTAAAACCTTTAGAATGGACGTATTCTTCTTAAGACAAAGTTGTACTGTCACTGTAGGGACACGATTTACTACAAAGATTTTTGTGATTGATTAGTGTTTCCCTTTAATAACTCCAGAGATAAGGATAACGGACAGTGGTAACCCTGACGTGGTGGGTAAATATTCTGGATTCAACACCACGATTGGTGTTTCACAAAAATTCTTCCGGTCGGAAACCGTCACAATCGTCGAGGTGACTGGCACTTTGCCATTGTAACACAAACATTGGGCTAATTTTTTTTTTAAACAAATCAATGCTAGCTCATTTGACTCAATGTAAACAGTAGGTAAAAATTCATTGACATTATCACTATGCCTTTAAATTTTAAATGTAGTCAATTGTTAAAAGAAGAATGTAACCTGGAAACAAAGACCGATTTTAACAAAAAAAAAACAGTGTAATTTTTACAGATTTAGATAAAATTAATAAAAATATTAAAACGGTTAAGTTAATCAAGTATATTTTGATGTGTCCTCTACAGAAGTTCGCGGAGCAATAAACATGCTAGCCTCAGCCCCGATAGACCGACAGTTATGAATATTATTAATATTAATAAGTTAATAAAACCAGTCAACTGCAAGACCTAATACATCCAAACAGGCCATATTTTCCCGGACCCGTCAAGTAATTAACAAACATAATTGTGAGCGACTCAACACCAAGCACACAAAAAGGTGGGCAAGCGCAAGTGTGCAAACGGGCCACCGGGTTACCGTCGAACCTAGAATGTCTAGCGTATTGCCTAGTTACGGCCCCTAGACTTGTGTGAAACGCACGACACACATTACTGTGGTTATTAAGACAAGTGTACCACTTGTGAAGTCCCTCTGGAAATGGTACAGTACGTGGAAAGCGCGTGTCCGTGATTCGTCTTGGAATTTGTTTACGCTACTTTCCGACTATATACATATAATTGTAGGTATGTACATTACTTACGATTAGAAAAATATTATTCTACTTCTGCGTCTACCCGTACTACTAATTAAATAAATAAAATAATCGAAATCAAAATATATATAATCTAAATCAATAATTCGGTCAAGGGGTACGGTAGACTCGATTGAAACCTTACCTGCATAATAAAACATAAAAATAATGATTTCGAGTCAACAACATATTTCCGCAAAGTTCGAAATGTCAAGTATTTTGTTATATTCTAATGGTGCAAACGGCAGTCGCCATATGGGCCACGCGGATGCCATCTTGAGTTCGTTAAGGCCGATTCACACGAATATCTACCTACATTTTGTAAAAGATTGTGTATTATGAATTTATGACTTATGAGTCACATTTCACCTGAGCCACAGAATACATCTTGAGCTAAGCCGGGTTTTCATCTAGTACATATATATTATTGTTAACATAATTATAACATTTTATTTTAAAGGCGCTATAGCAGGGCACTCCGATCTTTAGGTATCTATAAAGTTACAAGTAAGCGGGTGGTTCGACTAATCGTACCAAATATTCAGTGGGCGGGCCGGGACGCACGTTAGCTCGATGCTCACTCACGCGCTGCGTCGCGTCTTCCGTTCGTATGTAGACTATCGAGTTAATTAGTAGCTAGCCTAGGTTTATTTGTTAACAAAAATAGAGCAATGGGCACATAAGTTACCGGTAATTAAATATTTACATGATTCAGATTAATTTGTTCTTCAAATAAGACAACCCTATGTAGCGTAGCGTCGTCAGACAGATAAGAGCGGTAAAAAGAGAGGCAACTTCTAGGTAAATGTAAAGCGATGGTAGCGTAATGGCTAAGGCGTCGGACTTGTGATCGAGTGGTTGCCGGTTCGAACCCCACCCAGTGCACTACTGACATGAACTCACTCCTAACACACCTAATACGCCCGCGTAGACCTAGTTTACCAGGGTATCCTATCTGTTAATCCGGTCACAAACTATCTGTTTGCTAAATTTCATCCAAGTCCATTCAGCCGTTTTGGAGGGAAAGAGTAACAAACATCCATCCATCATCCTACTAATATTATAAACGTGAAAGTTTGTGATGATGTTTGTTAATCCTTCACGCAAAAACTACTGAACCGATTGCGATGAAACTTGGCATCTAGACCTGGATTAACATTTTTATCCCGATATTCCCACGGCACCGAGACTTAGACGGGTGAAACCGCGGGACGCAACTAGTTTATAATATTAGTAAGATTAATCAAGGATATTTTAATTGACTGCATACTTTCGCAAAACAAAATAACCTACCTCTGCATTATAATAATGTTTAAGTAAATTGTCCCAAGTTTTACCTCATTTTCTTTAACATTTTTATACATACAAATAAGTCGTTAAACGGCCCATGGCCCATCTGATGGAAAGCAACCACTGTACATTAGTTTCTTCAACGATTCCAATGTGGTGCAAACCTTACCATATAATGAGCTAGTACAAAAAAAAGCTCCATTTTCTATCAGCTATTTATGGTATAACAGGTTGGAGGAAGCTTGATAAATACATTGTAAGCCACTTTTTACCGCCTGATGATATTACTGTGCCATCTACGAAACAAATACGAAGAAAACGAATAAACTGGAGATGGATTAAAACTAGATATAAATGGAAAAGATCTCCTACGGTATTTTTAAAGGAGTGATGAAATTGTCTGAAATCTGTTAAACAAATTACTTGATACTAAATAACGTCTCTTCAAAGCCTTCGAAGACGTATTACTGACGGATGTGTAGTCATAATTAATTATACAGGGTCACCGAAACACTGAGGGTTATGACCGAATAACTTCCTAAGCGACAAATTGCATCACATAGCTTAGAAAAATAAAACGTGAAAGTTGTTTATGGTAGAATGTATAAAAATAGAATTTATTATGCAGGTGAACTACATAGCAGGTATAGCTTAACAGGTCTGGCAGCTCAAGTTGAGCTGTTTTTTAAAATAAAAAAACATAAATGAAGATTTAAAAAAATAAAGATTTAAATAAAGAACATAAAGTGTCGATCGACCGATACAATTTAATTTGCAGCAACCAACGGCATCGTCTGCGGTTATCGATTGCTGATTTTTCAGACAGACAGGTCTAAAATCTAATTAAAAAGAAATCTATTTAGAAATCTGTAATAAAGTATATCTTGTTCGTTATAACTGTCAAATTTTGATTTATATTTAGAATGTATACAGCATACAATACATGTACAATAAAAGTCGATTTACATCGTTGAACACAATGCTGCTAATAATATCGAAGCAATAAAAACATAAATCTTATACATGTGTGCGAACATTTTGCACTGTGAAATGTTGCAGCTTACTGATTTATAGTGTCCTTGTCAAGTATGTATTAATGTTCGCCACAGCTTCCACACTATTATGTTTTGCTTTAAAAATTCTGCCCGTAATTCTTTTTGGAGTGAAAACTTCTTTAGGCACGTTGTACACTTTCGGCACCAAACTCGCGTGACCGTCACGCTCAGATGACAGATGTGACAGTTATGTTTCACTTCTGACGTGCACATCTACGACTGACAGTTTTTTTTTTGTCATTATTTATTTCACATTTCACATCTTTGGTGAGTTAACTCCTGTCTTTTATTAACCACTTACTAATTAGGGTATAACCCTCTCGTCTGTGTTTTTACATTTGATATATCGCAAGCGAGATAAGCAAAAATGTCTTACCATGCTAAAAATGATACCCCCCCAGTGAGATCCCTCGTCTTCAAAAGATTTATCTATTCTGCCATGCGCTTACTGTTTGTCCTTCAAGATGCAAGTATATACATCTTTGTCTGTCGTCTGTAACTAGATCGATACAGCCTCACAATCCTATCGGCCTAATTGCACTTAACTCATATGACTTACATAGTTCGTAACTACGTAGGATTAGGGTTGTACACTAGAAGTTTTTTAAAGACTTAGTATTTATATTACCTATCTTTCCTACTAAACTACATTCTTGTACTAGCCGCTGAATACTAGTGCTATAATACTAATATTAGTTTCAAGTAAGCGACCTCTTTATTTTTTACTTATTAGCTTTTATTAAGGTATTGAGTATCTGTTGTCTTGGTTTGCTTGACTAGCTTCGAGCCCCCCTTTATCGACGTAATGCACACAGTGAGAAAATCAGCATATCTTTAGAGTTTTTATTTTTAATGAATATCACTCGCGGATGTGTTTATTCTAATATCTCATAACTCGGTCCCCGCTTTTACTAATAAATTATGACATAATTGATTGCTTTTATAAAGTTGAACTACTCTATAGGTAAATGCAACTTCTTCAACTTCGTAATATTGAGAATAGATGAAAAAACGTTTCTTCATGAGAAGGTACATACGCGTATCAACCCTAGCGCGTATATTACATACGCGATTGCAGAATCAAGACCTATTTAAATAGAAAATTGTTCGGTATTGAGAACAAGCACCTATTTTACTGCATTGACGCATCGATAACAACTCAGTCTCAATATAAATTTCGACGTTTGACCCTTTTCATCATAAGCAACAACTAGGCAACTGACAATGACATACAAAATATGAGACATTATGACTTATATTCAATTTAATTAGCGTAAGTTGTAAGTTCTAAATGTAATTTGTTAGATCGAGACCTGATGCCATAATTAATGTTTTGATGTAAGGTGATGCTCGAGGGAGTCGTGGGAGCCACCCGGTTTGAAAGAACTTCACAGAAGACCATGGTTTGACAGGACTACTATAAATTTGCAATTTTTTTGCTACTGATGTGATGGCTTGGAATGATTAGCTTGATATCGGGAGTGCTGAAAGACATCGGTATTAAATAAATTAATACTGAATTATATCTATGTGTTACAGTCCAAATTCTTGAGGTCAAAAATACTTTTAATGGAAAAAAAAACAGGCACAAGTAGTTTTGACTAACAGATTGGTCAAAAGTAGTTTACTCTGAAAATTACTGATTGGTTTTGACTGTAAAAACCTTACTTGTTAACCTAGTTTTGACTCTAATTTCAGTCAAAAGTACCTACTATTGTCGAGAGCCTAGGTAAAGATACTTTTACAAAAACGGCTTTCTTTGGATACTTTTTTTTCGGCAAAAAATTCCAATTATTTTCCACTCAGAATGATGATCTGAATCTACTATTTCAAGATTCGACAGGCCGTTCCTTACACCCGTTACCCTTACATATTAATAGGCAATGAAACTTGATTTTTTTTGTGGCGAGCTGTGTGCTTGTTTGCTCACTTAGCTGTATAAAATTAAGCTGTCAAAACGAGCACACAGCCAACTTGACGGTTGGCGGTTACTGTTGTGGTAGGTACTAGGTACATATACACTCAACACCAGCCGTCAACTGCTAATTGCTAACCCTCATCTCCCATAGATATCTGGTGATACCAGCATAAAAAATTAACCCTTCTCCTTGACATGGCGCATGTTTTGTATGTAGAGGTAATGTACGTCACCCGTTATAGCCACAGACATGTATCAGAAATTATCATCGACAGAAAAGTCTGTCGACAGATTTAGATTACGTAACGTTATGCAATACTACCTTACCAACTTTACTTAAAAATATAAATTTACTCGTTGACACGTCCAAATGACAGTACGAATTACAGAATCTTGATTGATCAATCAGTGAAATTTTGATGAGAAACGCTGTATTTATATAACGGACTACGCTTTCGAGAACAATCTTAACGATTCCCACAGTCTCTTGGTTATGATAGTCAAACAGATAATAAATGTGTGACGCGTTCAAAAGAATATTTTTAAAATACATATAATGTTTTAATACATTAATTTTAACCAATTATTTGTTTATTTTTCTGTCAACTTTATCCTCAAAGTCTTAACAAAACATCTTTGTCAAATAATAGACGTATAGTTATCAAGAGTAGACCGATAGAATATTCTTTGCTACACAATTATAACAATATATAGTTCAATACAAGGAAATGTGAGTTACAATGGACGTTGTTATCGCTTAAAGCGTTATCTGTACTGGATAGTAAAATAAATCAATAATAACAATTGTTTACTGATGAGGTGTACGTATGCAAACGAAGACTCATATTTTCTTAATCTGGTTATCTAGAAGAGCACCCAATTTCCTCAGCTATTTGTTTTAATACGATTTTAACGATTACACTTAACAAATTAAAATAATCGATTTCAAAATTATTCAATTGGGCTCACTCCTACATTAGGAGTCTTATAGGCTTCCCTATAGACACTTATATATATTGTATTTGTAACATTGTTTCCATTTGTCGCGGAAACGTATGGAGGTGTCGTTTTCTTTGGTTACCACTGGTAAACTCCACCGTCGTCACGTTACCCCTTTCAACCAAAACATCGCGTTTCACCTTCAATTATGAAACAAACTAGTAGTAGTCTCACGTGCAATATTATCTGACTTGCCGGCTACCGATATAGAAATTTACGTAATGCGTAACGTAAACACGACGACTTTGTTAATGCAAGCGGTTAGATTTTGTTATTTGCCACATTCGAATACCGCTTGTGTACTTTCAAGGCGTTCAATACACATTTCTAATGGTTTCGTAATGTTATCTATCTAGCGTACGTAGGTCATTAAATATCCATCTGCTATCATTTTTGTATTCATTTGACAAATAATATAATTTTCCAAGACATCAAACTTCTACTGCGTTGGCAATCAGTAGATAGATTATTTCATTTGCTTTTTATTAAAACTGTCTGTATAAGCTGAATTATATTGATGTAGAATTGGAGGTATGTAATAAATAAATCATTTTTGCCCCAGAGGGCCAAATGTGTTTATTATTATTATTAAAGGAGTTTAATTAACGATTAATATCTTAAATATTAGTCATTTAATATAAAATTACCATACAAATACATGTTAAAATTCAAAGAATGGAGAATCGTTTACTTGGTATCTACTGCATTGTGATTACTGATAATTTTGTAGTCCTTAAGTATTTTAATATTTTTTGTGGTTCAGATGACGTGCGTTTTAACAAAACGCCCGTCATCAACAATAACTTGAATTTTGTTGAACAAAATTCGTGTTATTGTTGTTGTTAAAGTTGATGTCGCGGGTTCGCTATGTGAACAGTATACAAAAACCCAACGCGCTTAACATCTGTCGTGTGAACGGGCTCTACATGTTAACAAACTGATACAACCTTACGCATAATCGTAACTTAATATTAAAAATGAGAATGTGAGTTTGTTTGTTGGTTACGCTTTCACGCCTAAACTACTTAACCGATCATCATTACAATTTGCCTCAGGGGTACAGAAAAGGACAGTTCCGGAATAAAAGACTAAAATCTAATGCAATATTACAAAATGTTATATTGCCTGACTGATTGGAAATTACTTATTGTGAACATAGTAATCTTCTCCATCGCGGTAAATAAAAAAATATACCTGCTTCTGGAAAGATTACACCAGTTTTATTGTCTCGGGCAATTCGTTCGGGAGACAGTGCAGACGCTAAGGTATTGATCGTAGGTTCAAGTCTAGACAAGACTAAAATAGATTTCAGGTACATAGGGGTTGTGTTCGTGCTCAAAATAAGGGAAAGTGACACATCCTTTTGCAGAATAAGCGATGAAGCGGTACTTTTTTATAAAGAATACTAGTAACGTGAGTCATACATTACTGGTATTCTTGTTAACCCCTCCAGCTAAGCTAAATGCTTGTATTAGGAGAGGGTTCACGTCGGTAGTGCACTGGGTGGGGACCGAATCCGCACACTTGATCGCAAATCCGACGCCTAATGGCGGCGGTAGCGTAATGGCTACATTACGCTACCGCCGCCATTAGCCAAGATGAGCTAGGCAGTTTAGATTTTAGTTAGGTTGTGCATAAGTACCTACTTATAGTGCGTAATACTTTACCAGTTATGTTATTTCCCAGTTATCTCTTGTATCTTCATAGATATTTACCTGCAAAGAAGCGAACAATACATAGGTAAGAGTAATCTTATAACATTTTAATTTTTACAAATAATACAGTTATCTTTATACATAAAAGTTTATTATAACTAGAGATCGCGTGGTGGTCGAAGGTTTTTTCATAGGCCAGTATAACTTGAGCTGTCATTGTATACACTTACTTACCATAGCAGGTAATCACATATACTGGACGCGTGTAATTTTATTAAGCCGTTTTCACGTAATTCTTAAAGGTGTAAGATATATTGTTTAAAAATTTTAGCTTTCTGCACTTCTTCTATATTATATAAACTGTAAATATTCCAAAATTGATTAATGGACTGCCCCATATTAACAGTCTCCCGCCGTGCCTCTCTGTTCACTATAAACTGCAAAAGTACCGAATGGATTTTCATACGGTTTTCATGTTCGGATAGAGTGATTCATGAGGAAGGTTTAGGTGTATAATTTATTAAGGGTTTGTATAAATTTGCTGAAATATGACTACGATTGTTGAAGATGTCGGAAAAAATAATGCCGACTGGAAGCTTTACTGGCGTTCGCCGCGTAAACCAATGTATGAAATCTATGTATTACGGAGTTATTCCTCATAATAATAGCTATTACAATATAGGGAAGATATATGTCTATCTTCTAAGGTTAACACATAATGGTGTCGATTCTATTGTACACTCGACTTAACTAAAACCAAACTTAATTTCTTCATATAAAATCATCGTTGTCTTCTTCGTAACAAGGTATATTTGTTACTGGCATCTATTTCTTAACGCCACTAAATTTCACTAAAACCTGTCAACATATACTCAACTTTATTTCCACGCAGCGAGAGTTCCCATTTATTCAAATGCCGTATAATTGCCGTGCAGCGATAGTCGCCAAATATTCAAATGCCGTATAAAAACTTGTTCAAAACGAAATAAGATGACGTTATTTTAATCGACACCTAAGAAGACGCTTACTAAAAACACAGAGCAAAAGAGATGGCATTCAACGGATAGCGGCTCTCGCTACGTGGTATTAAAGTTTATTTAAGCGTATCAGACTTTAGTCGACAAATAAATTGCTTATTTCGATAGCGACATATGTTACTTACTTGTTTAAATTTGAAATAAGACCTTGTTACGAAGTTTACAAGGTTTACATCTTACATAAAGAAACTTTTTTTTGAAAATTTTAATTTAGAGAGTGAAGTAACAGAATTGTCACCACTAACGAAAAAAATTAGACATAATAATATGCTCTGCTACCCGTGAGAAGCCGTGTGTGACGTTCGAAACGCATTGCTTTTCATGTCTGTTTTAACGATACCTAATAATTAAAAAAGAGACTATCTCTTATTGTGCGTTATTTTGTTTTATGTTTTTTTTTGACAAAGTTTTTATGCTCTCTGGTCAAGGAAAAGCATTAAATAACGGCGTATGTTTTTGCATGTTCATTCTTAGAAGTACAATCAGGTAATGAATCATACCAACAACGGTGTTAAAGACCTTAACATGTTACATTGTGTTAGGTATCTTCTCACCTATCCTCGCGTTTTATCACTTCATGAGTTACTCTTGAGTGATCGCTGAGTGAGAAAACTACCAAACTTAATTTCATTGAATACTAACTTTTAAAGTTTTGCGTTTCTAGATATATAACTATGTATAAGTACGGGAATTAATGCGATCACGTAATAGGTATTACATGGTCTTCAGGGGTTCCCGGAGGACTCCTTCCTAGGGTATACCCGGGTCCTCATGCAATAGACCCACTTGTGACGGAACACCGTGTGGTTTTAATCTATCAATCAATCATTTGATACATTTATTTTTGTAAACATAGGTCACAAAGGTGTGCATAATAGGTACAGTTATTTATGTTTCTCTATGTTTTGCCAATTAATGGCGTACAAAATTTATCTTACTTAGCTAACTTAAAAGTAAATTAGCCTCCACTAGCACAAATCGCACCCAGAAAGAGACATCCAGACTTTTAAACAATTTGTCTCAGATCAAAGTTTTATCCACAAGATATTCTTGAACACTGTAATAGGCCTTTTGTATTAATAACGACATAAGGTCTTTTTTAAATGAGTTGTCTTTTTTAAATGAGTGTTCTAGTCGGTTCGATTCCGTCATACCATCTTACCGTTAGCTCCGGTGAGGTGAAGACCCGTGGGGGCTTCCACACGATAAAAAAAAAACTTTTAACTTAACTTAAATCTCTTTAACAAAAATTAAACCGACGAAAAGAACTAAAAAGCAAAAAATTAATAAACCTTAAGTCTTCAGTATTGAGTTTATTTATATAAACTATCAAATTTTATATAAACTTATTTTGAGTCGGCGCCAAACAACAAACTGATTAATCATCAAAATTTTATATGTACCTACGTAGAAATGGACATGGCTCTACGTAGGTAATTAATCATTTTATTATTTGGCGCAGACTCACACAACAACACATTACAAAGTTAAGTAATACTAGCCAGGTCAGTCTAGGATGGGTGACCATTCTTAACACTTTGAGACCCCTCCGTGCCTCGGAGAACACGTTAAACCGTCAGTCCCGGGTGCCATACAAACATCTGTGGCATTTTGTTGCGGGTAGTTGGAGCCCTAAAAAGTCCGACAACCTGGTCTAACTACAGAACTTCGATATCGCCTGGTACTTGGGTTGTGGAGGTCTGATGGCAGTCGCTTCACGTAAAATATCAAAGTTCGGCCGTATCGCAGTTAGATTGAAAGCCGACCCCAACTTAGTTGGGAAAAGGCGCGGAGGATGATGATGATGATTTGTATATAAGACCTTAAATCCCCAAATTGGACTAGTAACGCATTACTAGAAAACTGGCGTTGAACCCAAAACCACTCGATCGCAGTTATAACGCTTTATCCACTACGCTATCGCTGCTTTGATTTTGCCTAGATAAACGGGCTAACCACGATTCAAATAATTAATTATAATATTTAATTAAATGCAAACCAAAATATTGAACCCCATAAAAGACCCAATCATTGATTTTTCTGCTAATACCAATTAGGTATACTTTGAGTACAACACAGTTATTACAATTTTTAAAAGTTGTAACCCTACACAAATCCCTGTTGCGCAATATTACCACCCTAATGGGAAAGAGCGCAAAACTCATTAAAACAATATACTTACTTACTATTAAAACTACTGGGACAGCCCTGTAGCTTTAATTTTTCAAGAATTTAAATTTGTTTTAAATCGATACAGAACCGAAGTCGGATTTTATTTATGCTCTGGTTCTACTATACATGGTAGTTGCATTACTTGGGAATAAATTAGGATCTTTAAAGAAATAATAAATTTTATCAGCCGTTCTTCCTTCTATAATACCTCTGAAATGAAAGCGATTGGGATAACCACACTAGTTTGCTGGTAGAGTTGCTAGTATGTATGTGTGGTATCTTAGCTCCAGTCCAAAAATAAATGCATAATAAATTGTGGAAAAACGGAATGCTGAAATACTGATATTTGTAATCATTCAACTTTATTTTTATTAGACTAGCCTTCCCAGCAGTTTCACTGCTCCTTTCCTATTGGTCGTAGCGTGATGTTATATAGCCTATAGCCTTCCTGGATTAAAGGGCTATAAAAGACTAAAATAATTTTTCAATTCGAATCAGTATTTCTAGTGCGATAACAACGTTCAACCAAACAAACCAACAAGCTCTTCAATTTATAATATTAGTATAGATTTCAGTTTCCTCGCCTACTTTCCAAAATACAACAACTAGACAATTCTTCATCACGTTTCACTTTGGACGTGCTCTCAAACAGTATTTAACTGTTGCGGCACCCCCAAGGTTTTTATGAAAGAATAAACATATTAGATATGTATTTCGACAAGCGCAACCCCAAGGATGAATCAGAGAGGGGAAACCGGGTGACTCAAATCTTCAAGTGTTTCCGCCACGGTGTCGAGAAGGAATAGAATATTCTAGAATATTTCAATAATTACTCATCATAACAAAATTTCTGTGGAGGTGTAGTGTCCTCTATTGGATGGACACAATGGCCTGGCCGTGACTAGACCAAGGACTCGGGGCCCTTCTGCCTGCATTTCACTGCCTTAAGATATTCTTATCATGCACCTCTAATATAACATTTGCATCACGATCCGAGCACTCTTCCATCTGTAATTTCTATTCTAATGTTTGTGTTCAGCCATAGAAGATATTGAAAATGTGTCAGCCTTAGAACTGCCATCGTCATAACTACGTTGTTTACCTGTAATAACATTTCTAAGTGCAATTTCTAATAATTTGATCAGTATTCTCCACAGCCATGTACGTCTCGATTACATGATTAAGTGAGTGAGCTACCTCATAAGCTGAACGCAACGCGGCGTAAATTGCAAATCGCGTGATCGTCGATAAAAGGTCGCCGCTATTTATGTAAGCAGGCGAAAGTGAAATTTCGCGGAGCTTGCGTCGACCCGCGCGTTTTATTAAGGGGCGGACAATCGTGACATTATTTTGTTTACTTACAAACCAAGTACCTGTCTGACTACATGGCGGTCTTGTACAAAGTTGGTTTAAAAGCAATAATACCTCTTGATAGTAAGTCCGATGAATTGGCTATTACTTACGATACAATAGATTTAAGTTTTACATTGCAACTGTAATAGCGTAATTATGCAAAGATATTACTCAGCACAACAACAGAAGGAACGATTACCAATCATAGTTTTACGGATTTCTCGAACCTTTTTTGGTAAGGTCAACAGTCAGTTCCATATCTCGGTTCCGTAGATCATCGCTTGTAATACACACTGATTAAAGTCGTAGGTGATAACAACTACATAACTGTTCAGAGGTCTTTGGCCTTGCGGCTAATAGCCTGTCACTTTATGGTCCAAAAATAGCGACAGACTATCAGAATTTATAGTTTCTGTTTTTGTTCCACGTCGCGGAACAAACCTATTAAATGTTACATAATCTGCATTGATGTATAAACACAGGGCTTTGATCATTCAGCAAATTTTATACATATTAAAAAATATATTTATAATTTGCTTATAGATAGAAAGAAAGAAAATTAGTTTATTTAGTAAAACAGCATAGGAACTGAGTATGTATATATACTTACAATATTACCGGAATAGAAACGTGAGTAAAACCGTATAGTTTTTAATAAGTATATATACTTTTTTAGTTTATAATAATTATTTATGATTAGGTAGTTTCTTTTAGATTTTATTAGCCGGTAAAGTTTGTAGTTAAACTAAGATTAAATATTTAACAAACACCTTTTGCAAAAAAAATATATTTAGGAAGCCAACCAGCAAAACAATTATTATTACCATTAGTTAACATGCATGTAAAAATAATAATTTAGTCAGTGTTGGAGAACCACGTAACTAACGATCAGGACCGGTTTCTTTTGTTGGTGCTCCAACAGTCAGATCTTTCATTAGTTATTATTCTCTTGCCAGTGGGTAATACCGTTTGATATACTACTGACAGACGAACAACCCTGGCTCATCCAGTGGTGTAGTACAAAGAAGTACTCGGCGACTCACGAAGAAGGACGCGCATCTTGTAATCTTGCGCAGCTTGTACATTGTAACCGAATTAATAACATCCATAACATCATCGCAACCGCTACAGAGTACACACTTCCACACATCAGAAAGATACGCTTTCATATCGTGCCGATGTACGGCACAAAATCCTAACTTTGAAAACTTCAGATTCGCATCATTTATTATGGAGGAAAACACGTGTAGTGCGATCCATATTTCAAGATAAACTGCGACATTGTACTTTTTAGACGATTTCGTCCTGTGCGTCGTAAAATAACATAAATTCGTTCGTCAATGATTAAATTCGTAGTTTCTCACGACCCGAATTCGAACACACGATTCCAAATTGTTTTGTTTTGATATGTTGACGGCCTATATAAGTCACTCTCACCAGATTGCGCGTGCGATCTCTAGATATTTATCTAGTATATTGTAGTCGGTTTTAGTAGTTTTAGGTTTTTTTTTTAAATCAACTCCCGCATTAGGAATTACTCCTGTGTCGCGGGGGACTTTACAAACATACAAACAACGGACACAAAGAAAAGGTTTAGTCGTTTTTTAGTAGTGTATTCGCGCTCGAACCATATTAATTTTTATTTGATTGTTGCGAGGGTCGCTATTTAAATACCATACCAGTAGGCAACCTGTTCTATTCATTAATCTACCATACGAGACATTAAGTATTAAGGAAAACTAATATGAATAAACTATATTAAGTACGTTGACCTCATTGGCCTTAATAAAAAGACAATTATAAACAATTATAACCATGAGTAATTATTAGCAATGAATACAATTGAATGCATTTGGTATTGTATTGAGGGTGTTGCCTTTTTATTTAATTACTACATAAAATCAAAACCTTTTACGACTGTGTGTCAATCTAGTACAGTAGTCGTGTAGATATAATTTGTCAAGCGTATGATTTAAAATCCATGAAATTAATGAACACACTGCCATGTTGACTCCCCTCTATTTTAGGGATTTACCTTACTATTAGGGATTACCATCAGGGATTAATAGTTCTAATACATATTTTTAGTTTACTGATATTGCTATGTTTGATGATGTTTATATGATAATTGATATGATGATATGATGTTTTTATTGATAAGAATTAGGTAAAAAAATTATAAAAAAGCATATTTGGTTGTTTTTTTTTCTTTGTTAAGGGATTTCGGTTCGCCTTCCCTGTCTACGACAACTCCTTAGTATTTCTCCTTGGGTAATGCCATTTATGTGGCATACGTATGGCACCGTGCGATTTCAATAAATACAATTTTTATAGTACTAAAAAAGTTCTAGTCTACATTTGACCGTGGAAAATAACTTGTTTCTATATCCAAAAGGGAAATCAAAAGATAGCTTCGCCTTAACAGTCTTCTGCTAGAGAAATTCACCTTGAAAAGCGAAAGGTACATATCACGTAGTTCTCGCGCTCGATACGAACATTCTAAACAACCAGTTTGATACACAAACACCCAGAGAAAGGGGTTTCGAGGTTACCAACATAACCAAGTGTAGGATAACCCTTAAAAATTGATTCATTGTTGTTCAATTCAGCGTTAAGTCAACTATTTTTACACTATTTTTAGTTGGCAAGTAATGATTAAAAAACAGAGCACTAAATAAGTGATTAAATTACGGCAAGTAATTTTTAATAGGCAGACAATCTTTCATAACGAAAGGAATGGACAATTTATCTATATGTATATTAATACGTGAAAAGAATTATTTGTACCCTTTTTGAAGAAAGTTTCGCGAAAGGGGGAACGTGAAATTTAAAATACTTAAAGTTTAATATAGATGAAGTGTAGAAAGCCAACATTTTAAAACAATATGTGATAAAAAATAACGTGAACCTGTCATGGAACGAAACAGTTCAACTTATACTGGAAATTATCATTCTCTATTATATATATATATATATATATATATATTATATTATATATATTATTATATCATTCTCTCGCAGGTAAATCCTATTGTATTGTGTTTGTTTCTTTTCAGCGTGACTTAAGGCTTACTACAACGCTGGCGCAAAGACGAAGATTATAGGAAACACTGTATACTCTTATTCTATCTCATTCTTTCGCAGGCTAAATTTTATTTTTGAATGTTTGTCTCTCTTAAGTGTGAGTTTTTCATTTCATTGAATTTCAAATCACAACCATTCTAAAGAAGTTTTACTTCAATAACACATCTCATACGCTGCCGTCTGATCCCAAACTAGGACGAGCCTATATAATAGTGACCAGACTGCTGATAAACATACTTATATATTTCTAAATATATATTATAGATAGGTAAATTACACCCAAGCTGTAAATGTAAATAATATAACAAACTCGGCTCCGTCGTATGAATTTTCGATGGGGACGGACATCAGGGTCACGTGTCCTGACGCGAGTTTAACATTTTTTACCCATCTAAAAGTGCACAACGCCGCTAAAGAAGTTTTCACTTAAAAAAATCTAAGGTATTTGTATTACATACGACAAAAAATAACTGCAAAGAAGACTACACTCAATCTCAAACTCTTAAAAAAATATTCAGTGAAATTTTAATAAAAAAATCATTACATTTCATAATGTATGCTAATGTATAGGGAATAAACAAATAGTATAATGGAAAAACAAATGGAATGCAATTATGACATTTCTGAATGAATTATGTCTCTGTATGCATATCGATCGGCATTCCTGTAGTCTGAGGCCAGCTGAGAGATAACGTGCATTCATCTCATACCAATACTGCAGGAGATCTTAGTTAACGAGTCGCTGATACTCAGCATTTATGTACACTAACATAATTATGTACACAATACCTACACGAAGAAGGCGAGATTATCGAAAATTATGAAATTTTAGGTCCAGTGTTGCCAATTTTTTTATACAGACCTACAAAAGCCACTGTGACAGCGAAGGCGCCACATAAACTAGTAATGCCAGCCGGATTAAATTAATTTTGTCGTGATGAGCATTGCGTACAGGCGCGCATACTATCATCTGCAATCACTACTGTTATATGACTTCATTAATTTAGTTCTAAGCTATCGTAGAGAACGTCATTTTTGAATAGCTTCCTGTCTGAATCGCCTAAACTAATAACTACATACGAGTATGTTAGGGCAAAATTATTCAGATATGGCTCCTTACAATTGAAATCAAATTTAAATTAAAAAAAAGACAATATTTTGGTGAACAATAAAATAAATGTTAAAAAGACAGTGAAATGTTCTCATCAAGTTGCTATGTCCTCCAAATTTCATAGATAGGTTAGTTAACGAGAAAAAAACTTACTAAAAGAACAGAATATAATTATGTATTTGGTGTTAGTTAACCCTTAACAATGCAAAGGTCAGGTCAGAACGTAACTGGAGATAATACCAAGGGTCAGATTACACAAAGGTGCTACGGTTGCCCTTGTAAAAGGTCTCGTAGATAACCAGATAATAATTATCTAAACTTTTGCGCAAAACCCTTGAACATTTATTTCTTTTTAAGGTATAATTATTCTGGAATTTTTTTTATAACAAAACTCTCACTTTCACTCTTGTGCTTAAATTCACAAAATAAAACCGATATAATATTAATTAACTTTAAAAAAGGACAAATGGTAAATTGTAATAAGCTGTAATTCTTCATCCCATAATTTTCAACCTTTAGAGGTGGATACAAATATAAATAACTACTTGAAGTCCAGGGTAGAAGAATTTTATTAAGATCTTTTCAGAGTCAATTTCTTTGAAGTCGGTTTTTTTTTTGTTAAAATTTTATATTAAAGGGTCTTTCAAATAGAGCGGGTCGATGTTAATAATCTGTGGCGGCCATTTTGTTTTGGCGGCATCTGTTAAATCAGATTTTTCTTATTCAGTCACTGATGCCAAATCACCATGGCAAGTTACACGGTTGAGCAGCATGTGCAAATGATAAAACTTTATTATCAAAGTAAGTGTTCGTTAGTGCAAACGTTGCGCGCATTGCGCCCATTTTACGGCAGACGCGAATTTTGCGTCGGGACTTGGGCCTGCATGCGTACAAGATCCAACTGACCCAAGAGCTCAAAGTTAATGACCATAGACAACGCCGTGTGTTCGCTGAAAGACCCTTTATTATAACATGACATTATGATTCGACTCAACTAAAATGCATTTTCCTTTTATTTATTTCTCGCACTAAAAGTACCTAATATTTTTCTTTAACTTATTGTAGTTTTTGTCCATCCAGTAAGTGATTGCTTTTAGCGGTAACGCAGCAGTTTGTACATATCCACTTCGTGTATTTATTATAAGCAATATTTTATTCGTGTAAAGTTTATTGTATTCTAAACTTTGTGCAGAACGTTTGTAATATTTTTTGAGTTGATGTTGATTATATATAAGATGTTAACCATGAAACCACAGAAATCTAAATAAGGTAATAGAAGTGCTATGAACGCGTAAACTTGTCGCCACGCTGGTGACTGAGACACCACCAGTGCGCAATGTTACGTAACATTCTCGGTGCATATGTACGCGTGATTGTGTAGTTATTATTTGTGTATGTAGATGTAGTACCAAGCCGGCGACATGCGTTCTCGATAGATCCCAGCGCTACATACCATTTCTATTACCTTATTTAGATTTCTGTGCATGAAACTTTAACTTGTATATTTGATATTTGAGAACTAGTTGAAAATGTGGAATCTATAATTTGTTTTTTTTTTTACTGAGATAGGTTAATTTAACTAATAATTTGATTTCTTTATTATATAAATTTTAATTATTTATCTTGCCAAGAACCACGATTGAGTATTAAATCATAACAGCGACATTAAATTTTAATTTCTTTCATCTCGAGAGAAATAGTCATGTGAGATTTATCAACTTTTATTAGCACATGTACAAATGCGTCCATGTGAGCATTCTGACCCCGTATCGGGGGTCAATTATACAATGTGTATGTTATTTTGCCTATCAGCTGTAACGGACATTTTATTTTTACTGCGTCACAAACTTAATCAACATTTTTTAGATACACAGATATGTAGATCTTAACCGTAGTGTACAACACAACAAGGAGTTAAGGAGCATAATTTTCAGGAGAACTAAGAACTGCCAAGCAATAGCGTAATCAATCTAACCAGGGACAATATTAAATTGAATAAAATATAAAATCTTATTTATAATTTTCGATAACGTTATTGGCATATTCATTATTTCGCATAACATTTTTGCGAAAAGATGAAGGGACATTTGGGCTAATAATATAACACTATTAGGACGCAATATCATTATAGTAAAAAGAGCCAATTCGCTAAAGTTTACTAAGCGAAAGCGACCGAATGGAACAACCAGAATTCCTGAATTCTGTAATGTTTATAAAGTGTTGTCATAATCGCTATATGTTTTGGACTCATGTAGAATATCAATAAAATGTTATCTTTATTTTGGCCCCCTCAATGGTGAATCGTTCGCGGTTCCTACAATCATTAGCAACACCAGTGGTATCAATAGCTCGGTGCCATCCCTAAGGAACTACTCTCATAGACCTCTGGCAGCCCTAATCACCCGCAGGAAAGAACACTACGCTAGAAGTGGTTAAAAGTGTTCTCTAGAGTTCTTCCCCATTCAGGCGACCACACACCATTTTCCTCTTGCCTCTTCTGTAGATAACACACCCACTAGACTAGACTTCCTAATAATTTCTTGCTTGATCTGCACAAGGACTTCTGGAAGTTTATACCACTAGTTTTTTTTAAATACGTTTCTCTTCATATAACATCTGAATTGACTTTCACATGCGAATACAGAGTAGGTCATCTTAATTTAATATTATAAATGCGAATATGAGTTTGTTTGATCTTTATCATAATTAAATTTTACTCGGGGGTACAGAAAAGGATAATATAAGGTTTTTTTATGAAATAAGGAGCAAACGAGTAGACGAGTCACCTGATGGTAAGTGATTACCGTCGCCCATGTGCACCTGGAAATCAAGAGTTATAAGTGCGTTGCCGGCTTTTAAGGTAGGAGTAGGGAAAGGAGGGGAAGACTGGAAGAGGGAAGGGTTAGAGTCTCCGGTAACATGACTCACTCGGCGAAATACAATGCAATCTAACTGCCGGTTTTCTGTGAGACCGTGGTATCACTCCGGTCGGCTCTCCCACAGTAAAAAGTTTTATTCAAGAAAATGTACTGTTCCCGAGGGATATTGATTGATAAAAATGAGCGAAACTGAAGGTGAAAGTCATATATTAAGCTTAGTCTGATGGTACCGTTACGTTATGAGCGGCATCAACCACCACTAATACCAACACGTTCAAAACAAACATCACAGTTCGATGAACCACATAAAGATGTTTGTAAGTGACTAATTGAGGTTGTGAAGGTCATTGAATGTGGAAAACGTAACGAAACTTAATATCAAATCAATCACCTTGTAATCGTCCGTGGAACTGTATAATTGAAACCATATATATCAACGGCAAACCATTTAATATGTTAAACAAACGCATGTCCTTTGTGTGTAATCCCTAACCTAAACAGAAAAATCATTGCAAAAGAAAAAATGTTTATACTCGGAGTAAATCATCGTTTAGGGGTCATTTAGGTAAGTTGGTGATTTGACTGGTCGTTTCTGTTGTGTTACTTATGATTAACTAGCAGCGCCTCGCGGTTTCACCCGCGTAAGTCCCGATCCCTTGGGAATGTCGGGATAAAAAGTAGCCTATGCGTTAATCCAGGTCTCCAGCTGTCACATACCAAGTTTCATCGCAATCGGTAAAGTAGTTTTTGTGTGAAAACATTACAAACATACATACAAAAACACAAATGTTTCCTTTTTATAATATTAGTTTAGATAGATATAAGTGGATGCTTAGAATTATAAATTAAAATGATGTTGTAAATATTTTTAACAATCCCAATGTAATCAACTTCTTAGTAGAGTATTCTTTTTAGTTAGACTCACACGTGTCCCACTGCTGGGCAAAGACCTCCCCCTTACGCTTCCACTCCTCTCGGTCCTCGGCCACCCTAGGCCACATGTTTATAAAGGTGTCGAGATCGTCCCTCCATCTCCTCCTCGGCCTTCCTCGCCGTCGCCGACCACCTCCAGGTATCCACTCCGTGGCTATTTTCGCCCATCGGAATGACTCCATTCGAGAGACTAAGTACTAAGTATTTAACTGATTGTTTAGTTTAAGTTCGTTAAAAGTTATTCCTTGAATATGTAAATAACGCAACACAATAATAATGTTAACATATATTTATGTAAATAAGTTTTCTATTAATTTATTTGCGATTAATTGCATTTTCCCATCTTTATTCATATGGATGATAATATAATCAGAACATAGAATAATTTAACTAATGGTGAATCACTAGGTTAATGAAACGATTTTTGAATAACAAATAGTATTTATTTGTATTGTAATGTAATGTAATTATAGTGAACTATTAAATACTTGGCAATGCTTAAAATATAATAGTACAGTGCCAAACGTTTTTGCGGAATTTCGTGTGTATGTTTATCAGCCAAACGAAAAGTTCCAAATTTACTTGCACATTAAGTACCACATTTTAGACTTTCAACGTTAGATGTTTTCGCTTGTTTTTTTTCATTAGCTATGTCCCATATCCAAGCCTCGCGATGGTGATGCA
Source organism: Callimorpha dominula (assembly GCA_949752705.1). Classification (NCBI taxonomy): domain Eukaryota; kingdom Metazoa; phylum Arthropoda; class Insecta; order Lepidoptera; family Erebidae; genus Callimorpha; species Callimorpha dominula. The sequence continues at coordinate 2,001,485 of OX457000.1, read as the reverse complement.
AGATCGTTTCGTTAAATAACTGGCTATGAAAAAACACTTCGAAAAGAGATACAATCTGGTTCGGGAGACGAATTTCCCTCCATTTTATTATGAAATAGCATATAATGAACATGCACTGACAAAAACGGTAAGTACAATAACCTAAGCTTTATTTCAATATTTTGAAACACTTCTTTATTGAAATTTTCAAAGGAAAATTTCACTATTTTTAGTAGACCTAAAGCCTTCACCAGAATGTTCGTGAGTTAATAAAACATGCAAAACATTTACCATTTCGATCTGAAGACAGATAACGGAAGCAGGTGAAGAAACGATGAATTAAGCGCCAACTATTTTAAAGGTAAACTATGGTTATTGTGTCGCCAAGGACGCAAAGGTATGATAACGCTCATACATACGCTTATTCAATTCAATTCAAATTCAAAAAAATCTTTATTTCATAAAATTGACCATCAATTATTCGAAATCGTCGATTTAATAAATAATTATTATAATTAAAAATTATAGATCAACACACACAGAGTCACCGCAACAATAGTTTGCTTCGTCAAATGTAAAATGATTAAAGAAAACAAAATGGATAACATAGTATCACATCTGCCTGTTTCGATCTATAACCGCCCGTTTCCAAATGGTTGAGCCTTGTGAGAAGAAATCGGGCAAACAAACTCACGGCCACTCTTTTAAAAAAGAAAAACCAGACAGTTTCAACAATATTCAGTAAATATCACATCATTTTGTTGTGTGCTATTATGTTTTTAAAATTAAAAGTGAATAAACTAGAAAAAGAATATGACACTAGGGAAACTGAAAATTAAGGAAAAAATTAAAAAGAAGAAAAGAAAAACATGAGAGATGGAAAATAAGAAACATATTAGCTCACATTAGATTTCTATTACAATTCCATCCCAAGCGTTTTTATCCTGTATATAATCGCCTACTGAGTAATAGCGCTTAAGGCATAGCTGTCGTTTTACTGTAGACTTAAACTTGTTTATACTTAACATTTGAATATTATCTGGAATTTTATTATAATATCGCACACATTGACCTTGAAACGACTTGTTAATTTTTGGAGCCTAGAGGCAGGTACAACAAGTTTATGTTTATTACGCGTGTTAAAAGAGTGTATATCACTTTTTTTACAGAAGTGATCTTTATTTTTATGAAGGTAAATTAGATTTTCATAAATATATTGGCACGCTATCGTCATTATGTTAACTTCTTTAAATTTCTGCCTCAGTGAATCACGATTTCCTAAGTTATAAATTGCTCGAATAGCCCTCTTCTGCAGCACGAAGATAGATTGAAGTTTACATAAATAACTTTCTTACTTTGGGAAGCAGATACAACTGTCGCCACTTGTTTACATACCTACCAACCATCTAGCTTCTTCTGTCATAAAAACCTAACTAACCAAAATGATTTGTAAAAACAATTGACTAAATAATTTACACCTAGTTAGTAAGCTTCACAACAGATATAATCTTAAAACATGCAACATCGATTTACAAACAAAACAACCAAACGAAGAACAACGCTATGTGTATTAGTTTTTTTTATCTGTGAAAGTGGATGTACGATTATATTGATTATGCAGATGCTGCCATCCTCACGACTAAGTCTATGTTAATGAATTCTCTGTTATCATTTTATTAATACGTGAAGAGAATTTTTTGTACCCCTTTCTAAGAAAATTACGCAAACGTAGTAACGTGAATTTTGGAATATTTACAGATTATTATATTAATACACGAAGAGAATTATTGCTACCCTTTTTTAAGAAATTTCGCAAACGTAGTAATGTGAATTTTGGAATATTTACAGATTATATATAGAAGAAGTGCAGAAAGCTAACATTTTTAAACAATATTTGATATAAAGAAAATAAAATTGCAAAAACGGGTACATAGAGCTATAAGTGTCCATTATATATTTTGGCCTGTCATGGTACAAAAGTCTATACAATGACAGGTCAAGTAATATTGGCCAATGAAATAAACCATTGTCGAAATTCGACCACCACGCGATTTCTAGTAATTATAACCACAGCAGTTCAAAGGCTTCTAGGGATTTTTATCCCTTAAAGTTACTTGCTAAGTACGAAACACATTTTGACGGACATGATGATTAACATATCAACAAGTTCGTGGCATCCCTGGTGTTGCACCCAAAGATTAAAGTGGCTGCTTTCTGAAGAGCAGATGGTTACCACTGTTTTAGTAGAGCTGGTACTTTTTTCAAGGACACCTCCGCGCTATAAATAATTCCTACGTCGCAGGGGACTTTACAACACACAGACACAAACTCATTTTTCCTGACTTGAGACAACTACTTGTAGATCACACAAATTTTCCGTCCCGTTGTAGAAATCGAATCCTAACAGTCGGCGTAGTGGCGAGGCAACCACTTAAACCATTTTGTTTATCAAGTTTTGCATAATCCCCTGTGTTATGTTATGACGGCATAATTGAGCACATAGCCATACATATAATATGTCAACTCAATTTCGTTTGCAGTCAAGCCTGGGTTTGTTACGTAATACCAGTCTCGTATCAAATACTAAATTAGCATAACCACAACAACAATGTCGCAATGACTAGCTACTTTCTACGTTTTTTACAAAGTATGATATTACTGTTAGAAATGGAGCACTTGACTGCACGAGCCCGTACCAACTGATTTCCATAATCGCGAAGATTGGTAGAGAACGTCCACCCCATACGAAACCCACAGTTAGTCACAGCACTAATACTCTTTTCTCCGACATAAAAATATTGTGCCTATCTTATTTATTCCTAAAATAAAAATTGTATTAATAGTATTGTGGCACAGGGGGCGTGATTGAGAACCAGCCCTAGGCAGCGCTAGGCTATCTGTCTGGCATATGCTGAAACAGCCTATTCAATAGGTATACACGTGAGGTAAACTGCACGTATGGCGCAATGATTAAAGTGGTCGCGTTGCCACTAGCCGCGAAAAGTGTTGTGGGTTCGATTCCCACACGAGGCAAAAATTTGTGTGATCCAAAAATAGTTGTCCCGAGTCTTATATAGATTCGAGATTTATAGTGTATCTTAAAAGTCTGCGAATGTTTATTTTAAACATAATAAGTAACTCACGGTAACAACGACTATTTCCCTATAAAATGATGCAGTTGTAAACAAGGACATAGAGGAGACTTAGGCGTTAGGAATAGACCTTGTAACGAGACTAAAGCAAATATGATGAACGGCATTTAATAAATAGCGAATTCTACTAACTTGTGACGTCATAAGACACTAGTACAGCCAACGTTGAGCAGATGATACTGTTTGATATTGGAAGGCGCTCTAGTAGAGGAGCTTCCCATTGGTCATCGCAATTTAAGAGTCTTAGATAAATAATATTTCACTGTTTTTGTATGTTAAATAATACGTTACATTATACATTTATCGAATAATTTTATCTACATCCTGTATCGAATGATATATTGATATGACAAACGTTAGTAGCATCGATCATAATAATATGACATATTATTATTTCTTTTCAATAGTAGACTTTCTTTCTATAACAAACGATGTTGTTTAATTTTAGATCGTAAATTATAAGCTTAAGGATCTGATTCGGTTGCATTGGCATTGTTCAGTTCATACAGCCGGTTTGCCTTCACCTAAAATGCTAATCGTTTGTAGCGGTAACACTGCGCGGGACAGATATCAACGGTAAAGGACTGCTTGTAATATTTCCACTTCACAATTACCGGACTACGTCCGCGCCTCCGTTTATTTTCTTTTTTTTCTGCAAACTGTCAGAACTCGCTCAAGTTTCAAACGATAAGTGTTAAAGAATAAAATGTTTTTGTCAGTTTTGTCAATGTTGTTGGCAACTTTCTGTGTAATATTTAAAATTCTCGTGTCGCGGTGTTTGTAGTTAAACTCCTCCGAAACGGCTTGACCGATTCTCATGAAATTTTGTGTGCATATTGGGTAGGTCTGAGAATCGGACATCTATTTTTCATCCCCCTAAATGTTAAGGGGACTACCCTTAACATTTAGGGGGATGAAAAATAACCCCTAAATATTTTTTTTTAATTTTTAGATATTTTTTTATTTTTTATGATACAGCATTAGAAAATACACACACCTGAATTTTCAACCCTCTACGATCAACTCCTGTTTTTAATAGCGATATTAATATTTTTACTGTCATTGGTACAATTTTTTTAAAGTATTGAACCCAGTGAAAATAGAAAGTGCGATTGTTTTAATCGATTGTTGTCAAGTCGATGTCAAACTTATTTTTTTATGGAATAGGGGGTTAACAAGCAGACGGGTCACCTGATGGTAAGTGACTACCGCCGCCCATGGGCACCTGCAACTCGAGAGTCACAAGTGCCTTGCCAGCCTTTAAGGTGGGAGTAGGAGAGGAGGGGAGATGGAGAGATAGGGGGGAAGATAGAGAGAGGGAAAGGGTTAGGGCCACCGGTAACCTCACTCGCTTGGCGAAGTACAACGAAGCATTGCTTCACTGCCGGTTTTCTGTGAGGCCATGATATCACTCCTTTCGAGCCGGCCCATACGTGCCGAAGCATGGCTCTCCCACTGTTAACTTTAAATATGTCAGTTAAGTTAATGAAGTACTTTGAATTAAGAAAATGAATGGTTGGTGTTTTGTTATTTTTATAGGCCGTCAAATAGACCACAGCGCTCCATTCTTCTTTCAATCATAGACCCCATCCCCACAATAAATTAGTTAGTTTTTATTTGACTAACAAAATATTCATTAGAAATAATTAATATGGCAAAACAACGTGGTCAGCTAGTTTGTATACATAATTATATATATCATTTGTATGACTACGACACTGAAAGTGCAGGTTTGCTTCTTCCAGACAGAAATATTTGTTCCTTACCGTATGCGTATGTATAATATATGGGCATAAATTCATTACAAGACAATCTCATCGTGCAGAATGGTGCTTTCTTTGTTATTTCTAAAAAATACTGAATGCCTTCAACATTAAAAAGGTAAGAACTTCGTGTATGTAATCTTATATTTAAAAATAATGTATGTTTGTTCGTATTTATGCGCTGCCGTACCGTTCATCCGATCATGATGAAATTTCTCATACAAGTTGCCATATAGCAAAGGATTTAGGGTACCTTTCTCCCAGAAAAAAAAATGTTTTCGAGGGACTGAGAAATTACTTTTGAGCGAAGTCGCGGGCAAAAGCTAGTATAACATAAAATTTAAATATTGACATAAATTAGATAAAAAGGGATACAATATCCTAGATATTTATCGAAAAAGAGCATGGCTAGAAAACGTGTCTTTTAAGGTGTCCGGAGGTAGTGCGGTGCGTATTTTTAAGGAACAGATACACATGCCACTAAAAGAGTGTGCACACTGTATTCATGTATCGATTTATTTAACTATTGTGTGTATTGTAATGTATAATTAGATAAAAAGGGATACAATATCCTAGATATTTATCGAAAAAGAGCATGGTACGTGAAGTAAGATGGTTATATGTATGTATGTTATGTAAGGCTATAGTAAAAAACAAGAAAATTTTAACTTGTTACAGCTAAAGATTACAGCTTGCAAAGTCGATGCAGCGACCTGAAAACCAACATCCAAATACTCAAAGAAACTAGGTTATCCAGTTCTATGTAAAAAAGCGTCTTGTGGAATCATTAAGCAACTTCGGTAATATTATGCTAATATTTGGGACATAAACAAAGTTACAATGACTATAAAGGCCATTTCCCACAATCACAAAATCCACGTGTACAGATGAACGAGACGGTCATTTATCATATCAGCCATTGGCCAAAGCGTAAAACTATATATTTGAATTTTTAACCACATAATACAAACAATAACCAAAGCGACGAACCGATTCAGCTTTCAGTACGTAATGAACAAAATTGGTTTATTTATACAATACCGGTATTCCATGGTCTATAAAAATGAGTAAGTATCCAACATAAGCTGCTCCATGGTAATTTAATCACCGGAGCAATTTTCTGCTCAACACCGATAATAATTTAATAGCGATGAGCCACCGGTACCTCGGTACCCAGTACATCTCTGGTCCGTATAAATATCATTAACAGCCATAACCCATTAAGGCCAAACTGTAAATTAATTTTATTAGAAAAGCGTTTTAACGTGTTTATAAATAAACATGTTTTGATATTTTTCGCAAGCGATTTTTAATGGTTTTATCTTTTGCCGAGTATTATTTAACAAAAAAACTAAAGCGCATTGACCTGTACGGATGCAACATAAAATTATCTGGTCCTACGCAACTATTGAAACACACATTACAGATATGGATATACAGAAACACATATATTGTGAATATACATACACATTTGAACATCCGTTACCTACATGATTTTATAGCAGCTTTAACTGCCTTGTCCACATTCAAAGGAGCACTTTGTGTGATTAAAAAAGAAATGTGTGTTTAGTAAATAATATTTAATCTGTGTATAAATATTAGTATTTCCAACAACATTCTGTTTAATTCTTTGCCATAAAAACTTCAATTGCTCTTAATCTACTGTACGACCTTTTTTAACTTTTGGTAAATAGTATAACTTGTCTTAAAGAGAGTTATATACACCTAGCAGAGTGTTGTTTGCGCTATTAGCGCTAGCGAATACAGTCGAATGAGTCCCACAGGGACATGATGGACCGTGAACGACGTAACAGACGCACTTAGGGGTACTTGGTCGAGCAGCCGGTCAAATATTTATTTTCTTTAATTTTTCTATTAGAAATAACTCCCAGGTTGACTTTAAAGTATTTTTCAACGAATAATGACTTCAAATGTTGTGAAAAAAATTTGATTGAACTATATTTCAGTAATTTTTCACTTGCTTTTTCATTTTGATATTCCTTTTCCTCTTAAACTATTTTTTATTTTATTTATTTGATTGATAGTTAATGTCATGGTTCCGCCTTGGTTCTGCATCATCGTGATTACTCTCTCTCCAAGAACCTCATCCGAATCTGAGTCATTTTCAGAGTCAGGTATAGCAGGAAACATCTAAGCCATTGCTTCCCTCGTAAATTTCAATGTTTTTTTTTGGGTGTTGATCTATTGCTTGTTATCAGTGGGTTAGAACCTAAGTAATAATCTGTTTATCCCACTAATATTATAAATGTTAAAGGTTTGGATGGATGGATAGGATAGATGGATGAATGGATGGATGTTTGTTACTCTTTCACGCAAAAACCACGGAACCGATTGCGATGAAACTTGTTAAGTAGATAGCTGGAGACCTGGATTAACGCATAGTAATATTATAAACGTGAAAGTTTGTGAGGATGTATGGATGTAGGGATGGATGTTTGTTACTCATTCACTTGGTATGTAGGTAGCTGGACTAACATATAGGCTCCTTTTTATCCCGATATTTCCACGGGATCGCGGGACTTACGCGGGTCAAACCGCGGGGCGCTGCTAGTAATAGATATGTTACACTTGACCCCCGAAGTTTGTTGAAATTGCTTGTTTTTGCTATATCTCTTAAATGGTAAAGATAAAAAAATTGTATAAATATAAATTTATAATTTAATACCCTATTTGCAGTAATATAAGCGAAAAATTTAAAAAACGGTTATCTACTCTGTAGGTATAAGGAATGATTGAACTCCCTCATCACCAGAATCATTTATAGAATAGTAAAATTGTTGTATGAAACTAGTCTGCATTCTGTTTTGTGTTTGAACGCTCTTTCTCTGGAACTGAGTAGGATTTACTTTTGCAATTGCAACTATGTTATTGAACGTCCAGCTACGAACCTTGGGAGCGAAGTAGTGACCATAAACAAGTGAAAACAGCGAGAAAAGGCTTATTAAGTTTTATGAATGTATACTTTCTATAAAATTACTCCAGGATTAGAGTATAGATATTATGTATGTATACATAATATACATATACGACCTGACCTTCACCGCTAATTACTACTAAAGACGAAAGCCAGGTGAACGTTGACTTCCCTTGTCCTTGACCTCTAATAACGGCATTTTTTGTGAATATTTCATGGTTCTGTAGATCTTGGATACTCAGCAAAATGATCTTTGCAAAAGGACGTTGCCGAGTTCATACAAGAAACTATAGCTCGTCTTCAGCCACATCCACTTGTATGACTCTAGCTCCCGAAAACTAGATCCATTCTTTGTAATAATTGATGACATTTTGTGCTCTGTGGAATGCTAGTACTAGCTCTTCTGGAAAAGTACTTCTTCAAAATGTATGACATACTTAATTGGTTTAGGAAAAAGTATATTTCTGTCAGATCTTATATGGCATTAGTATTAACTAGGCAGTGCCACAGAATAAGCAGCTACTGAAAATTCATTATGACACGTTTCAGGCATAATTTTAACATAAAAATACGTTCTCATGCACGCAAGGGCGTTCGTTTTCGAATTCTGAATAATAGTAAATATCCTTAGAGTAGATATAATAGACAAAGTGTTTTGTTATTATCATGTATACATATAGTAGGTATAGGAAAGCTAAGGTAGTCGGGGTAGGCTAGTCAGTTAGCCTGTTTCGTAATTACTACAGACAAAGCCAAATTACAATTGTCAATACTGACAATACACATATCAAAAAGTGAAAAATAAAAGACTTAGTATGTATTAAAAATCCAATTGTTCATGGTGCAGTTAAATATCTGTACGGGCTCGTAATAAGTTTTTGGCTGTATTAGTGAAATGAGGAAAACCAGTTCATATCTGAACACGGTCGTGCTTGCCCAACTTTGTGTCAACATCGATTTCGTTTTTATCGATGTTAAAATCTCGATTGTCGTAAACAAATCGATCGGCGGAAACCAAAGTTATTTGAGATCGTACTGCACTAACAAAGTCATGAACATCTTGTGGAGTTCTTTTTCTAGAAGTCATTTAGATTATTTAAAATAATGATAACGGAAAATATTTATAACAGTCACTCATACAACGGTAATTATATACTGTTACAAACTTGTAAAAACATACCACCTCCTTATAAAAGTCGATTTAAACGAAAAAATATAATTATATTCTCGGACATATTACTTCCTAGACACAAACTACGTACTATGGGTTTACACGTATATACCATGATGTATATATTTGTTTAGTTACCTTATATATAGGAACATTAGGAACACTAATCGGTTAAAATATTCATGAATAACTGTAACAAATACATCAATACAAATATCTGCACTAAGTGGGAATAGAAACTGTCAATCTTTGACATTACAGTAAAATGCACAAACAAATTAAGTCCTATCATAAGAATCTAAGAAGATAAAAGCTAAAGTTTATGTATCTTTACCCAAATAACATACACAATTAGGTATCAATAGCAACAATCAAGAAACAAAATGGACAATTTAGTAACAATCTATTGATAATAATGATTTGAGTGCCCTTTATTGTGGTGGGTGTAATAGCGAACAAATGGTTTCTGGGTTAATATTTAATGTAGAAATGAGGTTCATTTCAAATGTTACGCGTATAATGCCGTAATACAGGTACACTTATTATTTATGTAGTAAGGTCTTTTTCTTGTCTTTTTTTTAAATCGGGAGGGATTTGTGATCGGGGGGAAGCCCAATGAAGTGTAGATACCTTAAGGAAATATTTAAACCAAATCTTGTTCAGATTGCAACGATGATCCAGGCTAGAATTGAGTAAATATTAGTAGATATCAAGGCTTTTCATATCCAATCCACTAGGTAGCCATATTGATTGTGTTATCAATGGCGGTCCAAATTGATCAGCGTGCAGTGCGCTGAGCATATCAGCAAGTGTAGCAATGTTTGACCATCAGCGTTACCGGCACAGGGTAGGATATTTTTGTATACAACCTACTCCAGTTTAGATTGGACCTACAGTGACCCACTTCGGTTCGAAGTCTAGAATTTTTATTGTTTTTTAATTTAAAAACTTTATGCACAATGTGTACAGAGGCGGACTTAATGCCAAAGGCATTCTCTGCCAGTCTACCTTAGTGTGATGTAGAAATGAATGAAGTAGGTGCATTAAAAGGTTCTTAATAAAAAATTCATAGTAACAAACTAGAAGTAGGATTCACTAACAATCTGTAGTGTACGAGGCAAGCCAGGTCAGCATACAATAACAAAAATGCGTCATGTAGTGTCATACTAATGACAAACGAAAAAGCGTTAGCAAACGTGTATGCAAATGACGAAAATATCGCGTATGTCACGGAATTGTCTTAAGGATATATGATTACGGGAAAAGATAGCAATGTATGATGATGAATGTGGAAGATTTTAGGAAAATCCAAGAAAAGATGAATGGATTGTGTAAAGATGACAATGAAAAATGAGAACGACACACAACTGACGTTGGACAGGAATATATGAAGGAAAAACATATACCGTCAGCTGGTATGTAAGATGGAGGATGATAAAATGTAAATGTCTTACACTGGACATGAATAAATAATGTAATCTGAAATCTAAAGATTTTAATTTTTACATACAAATGTTTTAATTTAGTTTGAAATAAAAATCAATAATTGACCTCATTTGGTGTCTTTAATCTAACGATTTTAGATTTAAAATACTTATTATAAAATTTAAATAAATAATACTTTGTTTACATGCTGTAATAACTACTAAAAGATCGCGGTTATTATAAGAAAACATTAACATTTTAATGGATGCTGAATGTCGAGATGTTACCTAATGTCCAACATGTAAGTCAATAAACAAAGGCATATCATTTCAAACACAAAAATGAAGTAGGTATAAAAGGTTACAAATGTCTCCTTGAATATGACCGTTATGAATGTATATTTTTCAAAAAACAGAGTAATATGGCATTCTAATTAACATTACTGATGAAACGTTGAGAGAGCTTCGAGCGATCCTCGCCGTAAACAACGCTGCCATATGCAAGCTATACATAGTGTTATCCTTTATCTAATATTATAAATGTGAGTTTGTGTGTTGCGTTTTCACGCTTTAACTACTCTCAACCGTGGCGGAAACACTGGAAGATGTGAGCCATCCGGTTTTTCCTCTCAAAATATGTGATTCATCCTTAGGGTTGCGCTTGTCGAAATACATATCTAATATGTTTATTCTTTCACAAAAACCTTGGGGGTGACGCAACAGTTAAATACTGTTTCAGAGCACTTCCAAAGTGAAACATGATGAAGAATTGTCTAGTTGTTGTATTTTGGAAAGCAGACTAAGCAACTGAAATCTGTACTAATATTATAAAGCTGAAGAGTTTGTTTGGTTGATCGCGGTAATCTCAGGAACTACTGGTTCAAATTGAAAAATTCTGTTAGAGTTGGATAGCCCATTTATTGAGGAAGGCTATATAACATCATGCTACGGCCAATAGAAACGGAGAATCAATAAAAAATATTGCAAAAACGGCAAAAAATTACAAACGCAGACGAAGTTGCGGCGGTCAGCTAGTATGAAATACACGTAGGCAGAGGTACAAAAAATAAGGGACTACAGTACCTTTGATCATAAATATGACTGGAAGGTAGGTACCAAAAATAACTTTAACAAAGCCGCAGGCGAAAGCTAGGATAATGTATATGATGAATAATCCTGTCATGTTTTAGCGCCCATGAATTTTGTTGTTTACCTTTATTTAAATACCAAAACCTCGCGAATATAGCTTGTATTTTGCAATTCTGCAAGTCATGTCCTTGGCCAAACCAAAGATTAACTGCTTGTCCAAATAGAAAATAAAAAAACAACTATTCACTTTCGGACCAATCATCCACGATTTATCAGCAACTTTCTAAACCACTTGACATTTATCTATTTTTGAAATATCCTTGACGAATGCTTGCTAGCTAGTGGTAAAAAATGCGAATAATGAAGTAGAAAATGTTGCGAATTCCATCAAGCGCTTCGCAGTCAATCATCTGAGTAAATATTTTGTCAGGCTGGCCGAAACCCCGTCCGGTGAGTGAAAGCAAAATGTAAACAGACAAACTTGTTTGTTAGCAACTTTAGAGAGTTCACTATCAATATCGAAACTAACATTTCATCGATCTTAGCAATAGAGCAAGATCTTGGGTCCTTTCGTTTTGTCGTAGATCAATTACACGTACCCCTAAGAAAGCCTGAAATTGTGGAGAATTTTATTTATGCTTATGAAGTTCCGCGACACAGCCTATTGCTTTAGTACGGCGTTTCTATTATTATTATGATTGTTTATGATTGTGGACTATGATGATAGGAATGGTTATTCAAAATATCATCGAGACTTAGTTATAATGAGGGTAATATTTATAATATATGATATATATTTTGGAACTTACTCTTAAGAATTGATTTTCATATAAAGTCCCCGGTATAAAAGCATTACCTCATGTAACTCACTCAATTAAATCATGTGTATGTATAAGAAGAGAGAGAGAGGAGAGCGATGGAGGGACAGGGGAGAGGGGGGGAAAGAGAGAGGGAGACATGGGGGGATAGAGACAGGGGGGAAGAGACAAAGAGCGGAAAGGGAGAGGAAGAGAGATATGTTTGGGGCTGAAACACCCACACACTTTTCTTTGTTTCTCGAAGTTTCGATCAAATCGCATCAATGGTGGTCACAGGTGGAGACAGGGAAAAGTGTCGTACCTTATAAATAGCACCGCTTTTAAATCAATATTGTATAACTAATATGCATAAAAAAAGCAAGTTTTATTTTTTATTACCATTTCTTAAATTAATCGATAGATTTGCGAGATTCATGATGCTGGAGACGTAATCGTACTGAAGTAGTACCGTTGATTAATATCGATGTTACAGTAGAACATTGTATAAGAATGATGTTCAAAATTTAATGCAGCGTTATATCAAGTGTCGCGGGTTTGATTCAAGAATAAGATGTAAGAATTAAGAAAAAAAAATCGAACCTACAGTACAAGCTGAGCTTAGTTTGGGTTTAGAAAGCGCTATGTAAGGTGTCCCTGGACTTAATTATTTCTCCTACCGAGTATAAAACAAGTACATAATTATGAGCACGATAATTTGTTCTGTGTCTGGGTGTAATTTATCTATAATATGTATGTATTTAGAAATATATAAGTATGTTTATTAGCAGTCTGGTTACCATAGTACAGGCTCTGCCTAGTTTGGGATCAGACGGCCGTGTGTGAGATGTGTGAAGTTATTATTATTATTATATACCAGACATAGTTATAAACGAAACGATTATATATTGAAAAACAAAAAAAAAACCTCGGAACACGGCGATGAACCTTGCACATTGCTTAAAATATTGTTATTTTATGTCAGGAAATGAAATGGCATTGAACTAAAGCCAACTTTATGATGATGGTAATTCTCTTCTCGTTTATTTATTTTCTCGTATCGAGCCCTATGCCCTTGAATCCGTAATCAGATAAGACTATATTGTACTTTAACAAGGACTTGAGCGTAGTATTAAGCGGAAATTTCTTATGGGAATTAGCACTGCAAAACATTTTACGTTAGGAGAATTCTTTGTAAACATTTTTTAAACAAACGCGGACATACAGGAATGTCAAATTTGGAATCCTTAAAGTTTATACGTAGAAGTGCAGAAAACTAAAGCTAGATAAAGTAAAAAAATATGTAAAATCGGCTACATGAAGCTATAGGGGTCAGGTATAAACTTTGACCTGTCATGGTACATTAGTCTGTACAACGACACGACAGTTCAAGTTACACTGGTCAATGAATTAAAACAAGACATTCAATTCACATCTGACTGTCATCCGTTTTTTTTTAGTATAGTTTTTGTTTTTAATAGCTAATGACGCGCAGTGAAATCAAAAACTAGTGATCCCCGTATTTACTCGCGTTTATGGTCACTGCTGCACTCTATGGGTCGCAGCGTGATGTTATATATCCCGATACACTCCTCAACAACTGTGCTATGAAATGCATAAAGAATATTTTCTAATCTGACTAAAAGTTCCAGAGATTAGCTCGTTCAACCAAAAAATATCTCTTCAGCTTTATTATGAGTTTCATAATCTACATTATGTTACTACAAGTACCATCGAATTTTGACCTCTGGGCGACCATTAGTGCTTATGTACAAATAAACACAGCAGGGAATTTCTCAGGTTTGATGATTATTTTCAGTCCAGGTGTACTTTCTGTTAGGTATAATTATTATACCTTAATTATAACTACCACCGACACAGATAAAACTATTGATTAGTTCCCATCACCAAAAATCGTTGCTCAAATTATTTATTACGTAGAATAGAATATTTATTTCTTATAAAGCAATAAATAAATACATTTCTGTTTAAGAAAGAGGATTGTCTGTTACAAGGCAATTAATCAGTATTCCAAGTGACGACCACTTTCGATTAGTCCGCTCAAGCGCATGACAATTGGGGTGGCCTTTCACGGATTTAAGATCCCTATTTGTTTACTAAATGTTCCTAATATAAAAATCCCAAAATGTGATATTAAACTCGGTTTGAAATTGAAGACTATTGATAGTTGCGGAAGTCATTAAGGGAGTCATATGTCCAGCAGTGAACGTCCTATGCCTGAAATGACGATAATGATGAAAGCTGGGGTAGCGTTATGGTTAAGGCGTCGGACTTGTCATCAAATGGTTGCGGGTTAGAACCACACCCAGTGAACGCACTACTGACGTGAATCAACTTCTAACACAAGCACTTAGCTTAGTGGATGGGATTAACAAAATACTAATAATGTGTAATCCATGCTATTACTAGTCTTATAATATTTATAGTATACAAAAACCAAAAAAAAACACTTTAATGGCAAAACGAATTAAAAAGTAAAATAATAATAACATTTTTTTTTTAATAATAATAATGTTTTTTTTCTTCTTACCACAATATACACAGTACAATGTAATTACAGCTTAGTTATATGAAACATCGAAAAATATTGTTTGAGACTGGTGCCTAAACTAGGCTATAGCCTGTATTTCAGGACATCAGGTCTCCACCCCTTCGAAGGTATTACAATTGTGTTTTTAGGTACTTGTACACTTGACAATGCGGTAAGATTATAACAATCCATATTTAGGTTAAGGGTAACGCTTTTGCTAGTATGGTTAGTAATGTGTGTGTGTGTGTGTGTGTGTGTGTTTGTATGGGTATGTGTGAGCCCATGCCCTTATTTGCAAAATAGAGTTTTTTTTTTATGGTATAGGGGGCAAACGAGCAGACGTGTCAACTCATGGTAAATAACCAACGACAATTAAAAGCAGGTTAAAAATTACTTCCAAAATTTGTTTACATAGTTACGAAGCTAAAAAAAGCGCGTTAAGAAAAGAAAATTCTTAGAAGATTAATGTGAATTCTTCTGTGCTGTTCTATGATAAAGCAAACAATCGTCGGACAGTTCACAATACCGATATCAATCGTTCGTATCACAGGGTACATTCACCAGTTCATTGTGCAATGGTTGCGTTGCATCAGCCTGCATTGTTGTGCTAATGGTGCCAATATACTACCACTGACATCTTACTTTGAAGGTTTTATATGTAACCACAATACATTGATGTACATTGTTGAACATATTATATGTGTTGTACACTGGGCGATACACAAATGTTAACAAAAGTGTCGATGAATATAAATATGGAGATTCGTTAAATTTTAAAGTGAATTTGACTAGTAATAATGTATTAGAATTGCTGATATTAAAAAAAACTGAACACAAAATCGAGTCTCGATGCTGTCGACGCGTCTGTATTTATTTAAATTCGGCATATGTCTAATGCAAAAACCCAATTTGTGGATTATAATAATTTTATACTTTATATATATATTTTATATATTTCTAGAAAGGACCCGCAGTGAAAAGCTAAATCCAGCAAAGAAAAATACTAAATAACAATAATGCTGAAGCATTAATAACAATGTTTTGCGTAATAAACACATTGCTCATGTTATCATTGCATGCATATGCTTAAAACTACTACACTAATTTCAGAGTATTCAATGTTTTCCGAATTGCGAAAAAAAGACCGTGCGGATGACGTAATGGTTTACTTGGTCGCTTCGTCACGTCCTCGCGCCGATTGTTGGGTTGGGTTCGATCTCAAGACGGGAATTCTTGAATCCCTGGGTACAGTCCCCTACAAAAACATAAAAGATTCCTAGTACGGCAGTTGTCTTTTTTTAAATAATAAAGTACCTAAAGATGTGGTGCTAAACTAACATCCTACTAATATTATAAACGTGAAACTTTGTGAGTATGGATGTATGGATGTTTGTACTCTTTCACGGCAAAACTACTGAACCGATTGCGATAAAACTTGATATGTAGATAGCTGGAGACCTGGATTAACATATAGGCTACTTTTTATCCCGATATTCCCACAGGATCGGGACCTATGCGGGTGAAACCGCGGGGCGCTGCTAGTATTACATACTATTATATACATACATTATACAACTGTAATGCGTCCGATTAGTTACGGTTTTAGTGACACTTGCGTTATCTTACCAAGTCGTTGACCAGTCTTAGCTAACGTCATCTCATAACGTTATACTTTTATTTACTTATTCTTTAGCAACTGAAATACACATTCAAATGCATCCGGTTTTTTTTCATACTTTTGTTAATTTCTGTCCACGGACCGTGTTCGGCCACTTTAGTGAGCGGAGGCACCTATAATACAAGGTGAACGGAGGTTATAATTTTTTTTACTATTTTTTCATTAGCCTAGTCAACCTAGCTGTTTTATGATTAAAAATGGACATTTCGATTACTACGCATTTTTATTTTTGGCTATATAGTAAAAAATGCGCTGATTAAGAACTTCGATACCCGCAGTCTGGACAAGTGCAGCGTCATTTGTTTTTTAAACAATTTAACGAAAAATAAAGACTTCTTTTTGCATTTCGTGGGATATCTCGTTTCCAGTACGTTTTTCGTCATATGTGGCCAAAGCTTCTTTGTTTTTCATAAAATTACCTACAAAATGAGACCTGTCCAAAGTCGCTAAGAGCTTTTGTTTAACAGCAAATGAAGGTCAAAGTTAAAAAAGAGCGGTTTTTTTTTCAGTATTTAATAACTTTGAAAAGAACGTACGAAGAAGTCTTAAACTTTCAGAAATTGTAGCTTGTGATGATCTTAAAAAGTGTTATAATTTTCAGCGAGATCGGTTTTAAGCTTTTTAAATTACTAAATCATTTAATTTTTTTAGCCATAATTGTAAAATGCGCCATTTTTTTTCTAAACTACTAAAACTGGTCAGAGCAGCTTAGAAAATTCAAAAAACCATTTAAGTTTATGAGCCCGTTGGATTTTCGAGAAATATCGATTTTAACCCCGATTTTATAACGATATTTTGGAGGTATACCTTTTTTAAGCGACGTATTAAAAGTTTAAAACTATATATCTTTTTTTTATTGTTCAAATAACCGTTTTCAAATATCTTATATATTTAAAAGATATTAAAAAGCGGTTATTTGAAAAACAAAATATATATAATATGTAGTTTTATACGTCTCACGTAAAAAAGGCTATACCTCAAAATATCGTTAAAAAATAATAATAAATGCTTTGAGCACATATGACGAAAAACGTACTGGAAACGAGATATCACACAAAATGTAACTAAAAAAATTATGACGACTCACTTGTCCAGACTGCGGGTATCAAAATTCTTAATCAGTGCATATTTTTACTATTTATCCAAAAATAAAAACGCGTGGTACATCAAAATTTAGGTATTTTAGTTCCTTGACTGGGCTACATAATTTACGGTAACTATGACAGAAAAAGAATAGAAACTAGTGCTGGCCTGACTATAATGGGGTGGGCTGCCCGTCGCCTTAGCAGAACAAAGCCCAAAATGGACGCGTCACCTGAACTATCGGACGTTGAACTGTCTGAATGCGCCTTTTTGATCTCAAGGGTGGTCCTGCACCCCTCGGTGAGATAGCCTCCTATTAGATAGCCTACTAAGGTTCCTAGCGGTTAAATATTAAATATTATACACCAACACTACAATCCGCTATAAAATATTTTTACGAGTTTTTATTTAGAGATGTTTAAAAAACATTTTATATAACTACGTATCTTTAAACACAACATTGAAGGATGGCGCCACTAAATCGAGTGTTGTGAGGTTGGTTACCCTGATAGGTCAATTATTAATTATTTGTATGATTCACAAACAATTATTCTCAGTCAGTGTGTACTTTGTATCTGCTAATTGTATGTTTATGATGGTATTGTAAACCACAGGTATAATTCCTTACTCAGGACTTGCCTTTTTTAATATTTACTAATATAGGTAATACTATGTACTTCTTGGTAATAATTTTTTTTTAAAAACGTTCAATAATAATGTTAGAGAATTTTCAAAAGCTAATCAGGAGTTTTAAAAGATTACCCTCTACATTCAAACTTACAAACTTCCTCTTTTTAATCTATACTAATATTATAAAGCTAAAGAGTTAGTTTGTTATGTTGAACGCGCTAATCTCAGAAACTACCGGTTCCAACAGAAATATTTTTTTAGTGTCATGTCATGTCATTTTATGGTCACTGTTCCTCTCCTATTGGTCTTAGCGTGATGTTATATAGGACCATCATCAATAAATGGGCCATCCAGCCCATTTATTGATGATGGGCCTATATAACATCACGCTAAGACCAATAGGAGCTAAACAGTGACCATAAACGAAGGTGAAACTGCGGGCACGGCTAGTATTAGCATAAATTAGTATTTAGTATATAAGAGGATTGGTTATCATTTGAAAGGTGTACAAAACCACCATTATTTTTTTTTTTTCGGTTCGTAGCCTGCAAAACTAATTGGATTTCGTAACTTTAGACACAATTAGTCAAATTCATGTTAGCATTATATTAGCAGTGCTTCTTGCGAAGCTACGCAAGACTGAGTAACGATTATTAAGGACTCCTCTTTAGATACCTATACGCTGTACGTCAATTTGCTACCTCCTATGCTTTTGCGTGAATGTAAAATAAATGTTTTCTTGCTAAATTTGGACAGTAGCCGATATTTATTTTGTTTGATATTGTATCATAATAATTTATAACTTAATGTATGGTGATTAATCCTTTTCATTAATTTCAGATTTCTTACACACCACCCACCTGTCTTTAAAGTTATATATCGTTCAGTATAGTACTAAGTCTTGAATATGAGTGTGATATAATGTCGAAGAGTCTATGATCTTATTTGCAAAACAAAAGTTCACTGAATTATAGTTCAGTGAACTTTTGTTTTAAGAGTTCAAAGATAGGGAATTTTATTAAATGTGTAAATGTTTGACATTCCGGTCTGTGATAATCATGTTATATTCTTGAAGTTGTATAGTTGTTTAATGTTGTATAATATATAAATTTAAATATGAACATATTAACATTTTAGAGATGTCGGGGATAAACCTCGAGTAATGTAATTTTTTTTGACACATTACTATTTGTCAAGTGATGTCTAAATTAAAGTAAAAACAAACAGATCTGCGAAGGTCATGACCGTTGTGGTTAATTTACCAGGAAAAACAGATACCTGTTAAAACTCACGGGATGTCTGGCAAAATATTGTGTTAACTCCATTCCTTTTAAACAGGAAAACCAGTAGTAAAATAGGTATATTTTAAATTTAAGCTACTTACACTGAACTATTTAAATACATTGATTTAGGGATGATATTTCAATCACATCATGGTATCAAATAAAATATTGCATAAAGTGCACATTACAGTTGTAATGCGTTTAACAATAATAGAGGTAATGCAATATCATTTAACAAATCTTGGAAGCAAATTTTATACCTACTTCTAATTGTTGTATCGAAATGGAAACTTTGTCACAATACTATAACTTGGAATCTTGGAGCTGATCTGATGATGGAGCCAGGAGGTGGATAGCGGAAGTCTTCACTTCTCTTCAGTGTCTACTAGTAAACCCCTCGAGTTTGGGCTCATATGATTAATTTGTTTTAAAGAGTCCAACAGATTGGGCTTGGTAACGATGATCTGATGATAAATTTCGATCGAAGATAAAATTCGTTGTGTTTCATCGAGTGAGTGAGGTGACCGGAGGCCTTAAACCCCCTCCCACCTTTCCCCTACTGCCACCTCAAACGCCGGCAACGCACTTGTGCCTCTTGAGTTGCAGGTGTGCATGGGCGGTGGTAGTCATTTACCATCAGGTGACCGGTCTGGTTGTTTCCCAAAAAAAAAAAACTCTCTTTTTTGCTTCGCCGTAGTTAGGTAAAAATAGGTGCGATGATATAGAACATCAATATAAAAATTCCGAAGACTAAGCCCCAACAGAAGGCGTAGCTGGCTTATTTATAAATTGGGGTGTTTGGAATGGAAAGGCAACGTTTATCTCTTGAGGCTGCGAGAAAGAAAACCTCTGTAAAAATAAACCAATGAGGGCAGGAGAGCTTGGTATCAAAGGAATCGGTGACAATAAACACAGTCTTTCGCAGAGCTCCTTCCGGCAAAGCCTCAGCAACGGACAGGAACGGTGTGTGCAATATAACTGGGGCGGACACATTGACCGGCTTTGGATTCAAAGCGAAGCAGAAGGCACTACCAGAGTGGGTGTTAGACGCACACATCCTGGCAACAATGAGCGGGGATACCCGTTATACAAATCAATGAGAATTAAACAAATCTCATTAGGATTACATAATATTTAAGTATGTGTTATATAACAAAAACAATTCACCTGAGAATGAAACAAACCAGTGGAAGAATTTGTTACTGAAACAATAGCACACAATATTACAATAGTAATCATATCTGACGTTGGCGAAACGGCAACTGAATTATCCTTGTTAGTGTTATTAAAAGATCTTTTGTAATTGTATATTCCTATTTGTTAAACAACCGCAGGTAGTGTATCGTGTATTTTAGTATACATTAGGTACCCATCATTAATTGTAGCCATAAATATAATTTTCTAGTTTCACTTTTAGTCTAATTTTCTACAATACCTTACTTTTAAACATATATTTAAATATATACTTTTTTAGCTTGCCTTGTTTGTATCTTGTGTGGGTCAATTCTAGTAATTGAAATTTTACCCCCTTCCTTCCTTTAGTTCTGATGATGAAGTATTGTCTGTATTATGTGTATTCAGTATCATTGTAAATCCAAGATGGCAGCCACGATAATATAATATTATATAATACCTAGTTATATTAAAAAAAAGATTGTATTTACTCGTTATGTCCACTAGGAGTTAAATGAAAATTATTTATTTTACGAAAACCTTTAAGCTTTTAATGCCCCATTTTCACCGTAGTCGACTGAATGTTAAGTTAGCAGAATTATCTATGAGTATAAAATTGTAGGGTCTGAAACCTTACCAAAAGAGTAAAGAAATAAAGTTACTATCCAACTTATGTGTACACAAAACATTACAGCAATTGCAAAACCCACTCACCAACTGTGGTGATAATGTCAATATTACTACCGTTACTTCTGGTAGACAGCAAGTTGTTATAAGTGACTGTTAGATAGCGGAATATTCCTTCTCGTACTGGGGATCAACGGCAAAAAATGTAACTCGCGTTGTTTTAATTGCGACTCGCAAGAAAATAATGCATAAATTTAAAAAAAATCATACCAATATAGTACATTGGTATGGTATTATAAGGCTGAGGATCGTATACATATAATTGGAACGAATCATCTGATTTGACAAGATATTTTTGTGTGCCGTAACGCCCCAGGAATCATTAGCAGCGCGAAGCAGTAATCATATAAATTGAACTCCGGTGAAACCGTGAGGCATGTTTGCACTGTTGCAATCACCCGATAGGAGGGCAAACACTCAAGGCTTCGCTTTTATGGCAGCCTCACACAGGTTTGTTTGGGCAAAAAACCGAACATAATTAAAAAAAGATCATAACTCTGTCTTCACAACTCTGGATACTATCGCCGTTTCCATCGTTCTCTTTGCTAATCAAAGCGTCAAGCAGAGAGAAGATTTGTCTTACTGTGCGTTGTTCATAGGCATAGGATTCAACATTGCTATTGTTTATTATAGGATAGATATATATATATATAGGGTGGATAGGAATTACTTAATTTTTCAGTCCGTATGTTAGTTTAAACTGCCTATAAAACTCCACCCAAACAAACGTCTCATTAAAAATGATTATATTATCTTAAATGAATATTTACCCAATGCAATAAAACATTAACAGTAAAATCCTACTTATCCTACTAATATTATAAACGTGAAAGTGTGCGAGGGTGTATGGATGTTTGGTACTCTTTCACGCCAAAGCTGCTGAACCGCTTGCGATGAAACTTGGGATGTAGATAGCTGGAGACCTGTATTAACACATAGTCTACTTTTTATACCGTTAATCTCACGGCACCGGGACTTACGCGCGTGAAACCGCGGGAAGCAATGTATAATATATATTAATATATTTGAGTTACGTCCCGTCACGTATTTTACATGTGCACTCTCCCTCTGTTACCGTCATGACCAAGATGTCTTAAATATTTTTTTATAAAAGAGTAATTATAATGTAATGCTATTGTCAGTCGGTGTATATTTTAGCAAACAAAAATGATTGTACACAAGGACCATAAACGAAAGGTTCATCATAACCGGACTAAAAATGAATACGAATAAAAGAAAACCAGAAATCAGATAGTTTTTATTATTTAGGTCACAGACTAAGGCTTATGAATGTTAGTTTTTACGATTTTATCCTGGACAGATTTAAATTTACAAAAAATATTCTAGCCACGTTGGATATTTGTATTTGATGTAATTAACAAGAACAACAACAACAATATTTTGGAAATTTTTTTTTACAATTCTACCTGGTTATTATTAGCTTGTTATTGTTTACAAGACCTTTGTAAAGTAGCAAAACATACATCCTACTCAGCAATGTATGCAAATTAGTAGAATGTACTTACTACTTATGTATATTGCTGAGTATTGCCACTACCGAAGATAGTTAATTAGATACAGAACAAGCAATGTATAAATATATAATACCTTTTTCTGTTCTAATTATTTTTTGGGTGTGAATATTATCAACCTTGAAAAACAGGTAATATACCTAGGTATAACAAAAACTTAACTTAGTTTTTTTTTGATAAAAAAACATTGAGCAAATTGAAAGTCTTTTAAAGGACATCCATACAATGCATTTGATTATTTAAATTATAATATTTTGTTACATTGTATTCATAATTTTTTAAGCATAAATAAGTAAATTTCAAGTAAGTACCTTGAAAATAATGCTTGCAAGGTTTTCCAAACCACCTGATCCTTTCCAACTCAAATAATATATTTTTTAAATTACTGCCAAGGTTCCCAGAAGCATGAAACCCAATGATATCTTTTTTATAGAAATTGTAAAGTAATCAAAATATTAAATGCAATACCCTTTAATAGAGACATACACTCTTTAATAAATAGACATCATAGGATTATAAAAAAAATAACAAACTAAAACTATGAAAACAAGGAAATTGCAAACATTTGCAATTTCTTTGTTTTTTTTTATATTTTATTTTGGTACTAGTACCAATTAACATAGCATCATTATAATTTTTTTTTATCACAGAATGAATTTGCTTAATGCATGAGATTAACTGCCAAATAGGTATAGGAACAACAATTATGTACTTATTAAAAATAAACTAATACTATATACCTATATCTATTGTAGGTTAGTACTTTACTCAATTGGCACAGTGTAAAATTTATACAGCATGCAAATTGTACAAGAGTTAGAACTGAAATGTTTGAATATGCATTGCATTTAATGTCTTTTATTACGAAAAAAATTGTTTGAAAAATGATAAGCATCAATGTTGATTAACCGAGTTTATAAATGACCTATAGGTTTATCCTTAACAAACTTTACAAAATTCAATTAGTGCTAAATCAACAGTTTGGTAGGTATGTTTGTTTGTCAATTCTTTGATGGAGCTGTTTTCAATATTTTAATGAATTACAGTTGAATTTCTTAGCAACCGCTAGCTAAAATTTAACACCATTGAATTTATAATCTACCATATAGGATGGTGTAAGTTGCTGCTTGTTCATCTTTTCAACAAGATATTGTCTCCTATGTATGTTTCTCTCAGTATTTGCATGTTTTATTTGGGTTACTAAATGCTGGTGTTAATGTTCTGAGATTTGACTTTATATAATTCACTAATGTAAAACAAATCACATAAAGGCAACATGGTTTTTTTCTAATATATCTAAGCTTCAATACAAGTGTTCAAGATAATCATTCTTAAAGAATGGAATTATTGATTGACTGACTACTAGATAAGCCATTATCTACAATGAATGTTGTATTATTCTCTTTACTTGATATATGATTATATGTATTGGAATTCATAATCTCATAGAGATATAAGGTATAATGGTCCGGTATGATTGATAGAACGAATTCAATACTGTGTAATCAAACATTTTCATTTTATTGCCATAGTTGCATATAAAACACAATTCTGATCAGATTAATACCGGCGCACGTTGTCGGTGCTCAGCCTTGTATGTTTCGTAACAAAGAGCGGATCGTATAACGGCTGTGCAGAGTCAAGCCGCCGACGACGCGTAGGTACCAGTGAAAGTGACTAACTCCAACACTACACACGCACTGGTTACGTTCACGGTCACATCACCAAACCGAACCAAAATATAGGCCCTAAACTCCACGCCTAGCCTTATGCACTCTCCAATAATCATGATAGCGATAACATCGCACACCAGAGCTATATCAGAGAATAATAACGGTATTTTCACTGTCATATAGTATTATTTTTTATCGATAAGAGCAAAATGAGTAGTGTGGCTCAGTATATATTATCTTACCTTGTAATACACATCCATAAGGATGCTATCCGGCAGTCCGCGCAGCACATTCCTCTCGCACTTAGACTTATGCAAGTAGTTCACTAAATTCGTCAAGCACAGCTCGTATAAATTATCGGGTATTTTCTTAGCGCACACCGTAGGCGAAGACGCGTCAGCCATTTTGCTGAGACAGATGAAAACTCGCTATAATTTACTCGACGATATGACAGCTGTGATAAGCGCGAACTTCACGTGGTAAAGAGAAATCGGGCCTTCTAATTGGTTGACTTTCGAGCTTATTTTTCTTGGGCTTGCGTTCAAGAACATTTTTATTGGTTCGTGTAATTTTGGAGATAGGTACTCGCAAAACACTGTTGTTCTTTCTTTGTCATACATATCAAAGAGTATACAAACACTACGTTAGATACATATCTTAGAAATCAGGTGGTTGGAAACGAAACAAAGGTGCCCATGAGCGAGATAGAGATTTAGTTTTCATCTCAGGTTTTCATTATTACCTATTTCCAACAGCTGATGCGAGTTCGTGGCACGAACTTCGTGTCAGCCATCGATTTAAATGTACTACGTACTAGATATGGTGTTTGGAACATTACATTTGTCGAACTTAGTTGTGGTTCCGGAGCTATAACTAGCTCATACGCACTTCAACTGTGGTTCAGTGTACACTGGCGCATGTGTAGGTAGCAGCGAGCGTTTGGTATTTGTTAGAAAACTTAAAAATATACTTGTGAGTTATTTTTTCATCATTATATTATATTCTGTTAAGTAGAAACAAAAATGAGTACTCATTTTAACATGATTTTGTCTCAGATTGCAGTAAAATAAGAGAAAACATTAAAATTCATAGAAGCCATGTGCATGTTTTTCGCAATTAAAACAATAGCTCATAGCTCTATCTCCTATCGCTTCTATCAATTAATAGCACCTCGCGCTGTCTCGCTTTCACTAAGGAAGAACTGTAAGCAGGAACTAATTATCATAGATTAAAACGTTGCAGAACGAATTCGGCGTTAGGAGTAGGTAAAATATTAAGTTAATTTAAAAAGCTTAACATATATTATGTAAAATTGTATGTACACATACAATTTTAATAAGTATCTATTCTATTTGGTTTATATAAATGCTCTAAAACATGTTGATCATTACAAGCACAACTTTTTAGAAACACTTTTAACTTTTAATATTTCCGTAAAACACTGTATTTTTTGTTCTATTTAAGGTTGTAAAAAAATTGCATAATTTCAATAATTATGCCTTCGTGCGTACTACGATATTGCAAAAAAACATCAAAAAATGCTAATAAATCTTCGGGTATAACTTTCCACCGGTAAGTGTTTATAAGTTACTTCCTGATTTAACTCAGTAGATTTTCGTAATTTAAAATTTGATTTAATCTGCACAATAACCTAAGAAAATATACGTATGTCAAAATAACGACTTATTTGAGGGTATGTAAATAAAGTTAATACCTACTTTTAAGTTATTTCAAGTGATTATAATAAATAATGGAGTGTACAGGTTTTTGAACGTCTCTATGTATATGTATGTAAAATAACTAACGTAATTAACCATGTTGCTGATTTTTTGTTAAATTCCGGTTTATTAACGAAAACTGTTCAAAGTCTTTCTAAATCCGTGGCTATCGGAACCGCCATGTTTTCCTTTACAACCTGTATAATATAGAAATGGTAGTTTTATGATTGCTACATCAATTTTCAGATTTCCACGTCAAGTTTCGATAAAAGAAAACTGGATAAAGTTCGTTCAAATCAACAGAAGTGAGGAAACGTGGTTACCGGCGGCACATTCAATGATTTGTTCTTCCCATTTTAAATCTGATGATTTTAAAATTACTAAAACTGGAAGGCGATATCTTTTAAAAACAGCTATTCCGTTTGAAAATACTTTAGGTGAAAATGTACGCGCATCACCCACTTCATTAGATAAAGTTCAAATTTCAGAAACAGATTCCATTTTTGATACACCTCGAAAAACAAAATTGAAAAAAGATATAAGAAAAATTAAAGCAGCAAATCAGTTACTCTCACACAAACTACAAAAAGTAAAAAGGCAAAATACATATCTTAAACAGAAAAATAAATCTTTAACAGCGATTGTAAAAGAATTTAAGGGTAAATTTGGAATCAGTACTGATATAGAGACTGTCGTTTTTTTCTAATAAAATGCAAGTCTTAAATTAGTAAACAAATTCAATATATTTTTTTGTTTACTTTCACACTAGAGTTCTTATTTAAGTTAAATGTCCTTTCTGTTTTTCAATTTAGTCTATAGGAGCTTATCCAGCATAGGTTCGATGAACGAAACGCCTAAGCGCCATGAAAATCACGGCGCTTGTGACCTTCTGATCGAGAAAAATTTGACACCCCAGTGCGCTGCGGCGCTGCGCATTCCTAGTGTTTGGTTAGACATTTGTCTAACCAAACACTCTCTTTTCGTTCTTCATTTGAAGATTGTTTTAGCGCTGTAGCGTCGATTAGTTTTAATTTTTCACAAAACCAATCAAAATTTCTCTAAGTCATTGCCATTGTGTTACTCTTCTAACGTAGTGTTTGTATACTCTTTGGTGATTGCAACTCTATATGTTTATCTCAATGGTGTCAGCAGGTGTCAGACTGTCAGTTGCATAAACTAAAATAGACTAAAACATATCATATTGAAAGTCAGTTGAGAGTTGACCTTAGGTAGGCAAAGAGTATCAGAATCTATGCAAACATGATAGGTAGATATTTAGACATGGACTTATTATACTTTCGGAAACCTTGTTTCATTATTTAAATATATATTTAAATTAAGTAAATCAAAACACTATATTATTTAAGAAAAAATACAACGTATGGTACCTATGCGGGGTATAATGATGTAAAATAACCAATATTGTTATACTCTTTACATATAACCATTACCAATGTAAATAGTTGTTGCTATGACTAAATACTCTAAATGTATGTAGTAGCAGAGATATGTTAATTAATAGTTACTTCGTTGTACTTGGTATTAGGTACATACATAAATCCATTATTTCCCAATCATGAATTTACCATCGAAAACATGCAGTCACTTCTGTTATTAGCCGTAACTTTTAAAAAGCTAACTCACAAGAGCCGATAATAAGGAGCTCTTTACAAAAAACTTAGAAATCTTAAGCAGTTTCTTTTCCTCTCTAACCATGTGAAACTTCCACACTATAGATGACAGTGGCGACTGCCGCTCATATTGTTGTAGCCCGTCCAACGAAGACCAATAACGGCCGAATAGGGGGAAATAACTCGTGTAAAATGATACAACTCTCTGAAGCATTTTACGAGTTTTCGCCTGAGAGGAAATGGATCATGAAAATCTGTTGCTGGCTCACAGGCCCTTACTAAAATGTCACAGCTTTTAAAAAACATCAACAATCACCTATATTTAAGAAAATTCCAGTCTTGTTATGGATGAATGTGTTACTCTCTAGATACACATGCAACAAGTTGTCAGTTGTTTTCTGGTGGCATTGACCTATTTGAAAGTCAAAGTACAAGTAAAACAACAAATAATTTAAAACAATTTATTGAGAATAACTAATATATAACACTAACATTAAACAAAACATCCTAACTTAAAGCTGTCTACAGCATAAATGCTTTCACTCCTCATTTGTAACATAACTGATGGAGATGTCCAGAGTTATATAACATTATAACATGTTATATAATGTTTCATAAATGAGTCAATGCAGTGACTACAGAACTATCTCTACTACTTTTATTAAACTATGGAATAACTCTGGTACATATTCAACAGTACTCACAGAAATTTGGCAGTTCTCACTACTGAAAAAATTTATTGAACCAAAAATGAATAGTCTTGTAGGCAACATAGATAGATATATCTCCATTAAAGAGTAATGTATCAGCCGCAGTACTCAACCAATCTCAATCTCCTTCGCCTGTTGTATATTGACATCCGTTAGGGGTCTAAGACGAGCTGTGGATGTAAAAATAAATCTGTATTAGGCTGTTTCCAAATGACTGACAAAAATTAAAGTAATGATTGGTCTACAGGTAGTCATAATTAACAAAATGAACTACGATTCTACCACTGGGTAGGTTTAAATAAGCTGTATAAACCTGCCACAGTAAGTAAGCATGGGGTAATTATTCA
Organism: Callimorpha dominula; assembly: GCA_949752705.1. Lineage (NCBI taxonomy): Eukaryota > Metazoa > Arthropoda > Insecta > Lepidoptera > Erebidae > Callimorpha > Callimorpha dominula. The sequence goes on along the minus strand of OX457000.1, from coordinate 1,972,482 downwards.
GACAAAATACTATTATATAAGGGTATTTGCTGAGGCTTGGTTATTATTTTGTTAAATTTCCATTACGGTTTATTCATTGATTTACAAAAAAAAATACTTAAAAATATAGTAGTGTGTCGCTGATGTGTTATGCTTTCTCTTTAAAACAAATATTGGTGGCCAGGGACTAAAAAATACCCAAAAACAATTCAGTTAAAATCAGTTAATTTTATATGTGCATGGTCTCAGAAACCCCATGTCATTTATTTATAAATACAGAAAATATGGTGCCTACAGCGTGGGCGATGCTGTACAGTCTAGTATTCCTACATGACGAGAAAGGTCTACTGCTTGCCGATGGTAAACTTGGAGACAGTCTCCAGCAGGTTGATGTAGGCGGCGTGCTCGTACGCTGTACTGAAGTCGGACAGCTTCTGCGCGAACTCGTTGCTCACTCCTTTCTCTTCCAGCAAATTCATTAGAAGGTCGTACAGGTACTGGAAATAGTAAAATCATGTTACACAATGTACACTGTTAAGCATGGTCACCAATACATTTGGGAAATTGTTGGTGTTGGGGTGTATTTCTAGGCAATTATGGTATTTGCTTACTATCAGGCTGCATGCTTGTGTTGTGTTATCATGAAATTGTTATTGTAGTCTTTAAAAACATATGTTGTTGATGTACAAATAATAAAAAAAATTAGCAAAGTGAATTATAAAAGATGAACAATTTACAAAAAATATTTTTATGAAATTAGTTTGCCTTATTTAAAGGAAATTTTTGTCGAAATATAGTAAAAAAAATTGAGTTAATAAAATAGTATGTTTTAAAACCTAACAACTTAAAAAAAAATCGATATTTGTACAGTAAGCAAAAAAAGAAAATTAGTTACCTACCAAAAAGTGGACATTCAATTTATTTATCTAAAAATGTAGCATCTCAATGAATATCCCCCACAAAGGTGGAGAGATCAACTTCACATAAACGCATACAATATACCCCGATTTTGGCACCTGACATCTACATGTTTTAATAGTATCAAGTGTGGCATAGAAATGGGGCAATGGTCCGACTCGGAATCGAACCCGGAACCATCTGGAGGCATATTAAACCACGAGACCACGACGACAGTGGAAAATCAGTCGAATTTATAGTGCACTACAAACTTGTGACGTCATCGCATTTAGTATTCTGATTCAACCTTATGTACGTAATTTTATTTTTTCACTGCATGTTAGTTTTTAGCTAGAAAAACGGAAAATTTGTGCATCTGCTCAGAGTATAGCTATTTTTTTTTTACAATGCAAAATGTTCTAATAAGGCCTGTGGTATACTAATAGTTGTTCAGTTAATACATACCCCATCGAGCACGTCTCCAGCGACAGCATACACTTTGTCATTCCACTCGCCCTTGTAGATTGTCACCTCATCGATACCGAAAATATCATCTAATAACAAAAAAGAATTATCAAAATCGTTCATAAATAAGGAGTGAGGGCTGAATAGACATAAAAAAAACAAAAAAATATACGGTCGAATTGAGAACCTCCTTTTTTTTCGTCGGTTAAAAATACATTTTAATGCACTAAGTCGTTAGAGCAACTCACGTTATTAGCGGAATTTGCAATCATTAAAATTTTATATCAGGTGATGACAGCTGTTTGAACAAAATAAAAATTGGTTTCCCAGTTGCCAGGGCATGAATTGCACAGTCAGTACGGCGAAGTGCGCGATGGCTCTTAGTAGGACATTAATAAACAATCCTAACTCTCGTTTTTACAATATCCATTAACATTTCATTTCACAGTAGATTGTTTATTCTTTTCCTCGGGTTTACAGTGGTCGGTCAAAGCCCAAATTTAGAGTTTATATTAAACTAGCAACCCGCCCCAGCTTCGCACGGGTACAAATTATACACCTAAACATTCCTCATTAATGACTGTCTATTAGTGAAAACCGCATGTAAATCCGTCCAAGACAGACGCGGCGGGGGACTTTGTTTTATAATATGTAGTGATTATACTCTTGATAACAATTAGTTTCCGTTAAAGGTAGAGAAAAACAGATGCCAATATTTTTACTAATACCATTTTAACCTTGCAATGTTCGTAACAATGGGAAAACACTAAGGTACTGAACTATGATTTCTTTGCTTCTTTAAATATATATATATATATATTTGTTAGAAAAACGCGTATAAGCCTCTTGTAGCTGTCCTGTTCCATATTCATTGCCATGGAGGACAGTGAGTATTCTACATAACAGCATTAATGTACCCCACACTTGGCACTCGATCAAGCCATCGATTGGCGCATCCAGCGTGGCAATTGTATGGGGAACCTTTTGAGTTTTAAAGCAGTGTCAATAATACATATATCCTTAATACAATTAGCCCTACTAACAAGACTTTATTTTAAATAACTAATTTTATGGAATTAAATAGGTAATTTTAATATATAATAATACTCATAAATAACAACTAATTGTTATTATTTTTTTATTTCTTATCATTAAATTATTTTCCTGAATGTTTATAATAAGTCCAAAGTGAACTTGTATAAACTTCCCAAAATAAGTAAATCATTTAATAATCACTTCTCAAAAATCAAAATGCCAAAATTCTATTAGGCTATGAATATTTTGGAATACATACCGATGCATTATTTCGGTTGGGAGAACCAAATCTTATAAATCGGAGGCATGCTACTAATTTTAGCAGAGTTCTTTTGGACAATGCAGAAGACAAATATTAAAATTTCAAATTTACTTACTGTACTCATCACCAGATGTTGATGGGGGATCCTGTAAGTATGAGCAGGTGAAACCAAGGGTGGTGTCACCCCGGATTAGGTCCACCTCGAACTGTGGTCGCGAGCGCATCTCCGCAAACTCCTGCTTGTCTGCTTGCTGCGCTTCTCCTTCAACTTCATCAGAGTCCACCGTGTGGTTCACATTGAATGTGATTTTGACACTGTAAGAAACAGTTTACAATAAGAAAAAAAAGAATTTCATCTCTTTGGATAAGTTTAAATGTTTCATACCTCGGAATATTGACAAGAAATAAAATTAATAAATAAGCTCAGATTTGATAACCAGTCCTTTTGGTTTTTGGGCTGAGCTTATTCAGTTCTAAAAATTGTAGCTGTCCTGTTCCATACTCATTGGCGTAGAGCGCAATGAGTATTCTACATAACAGCATCACTTTACCCCACACTTGGCACTGAATCAAGCCATGGATTGGCGCGTCCAGCGTGGCAATTGTATGGGGATCTTATGTTTTGTATTTTATTCATATTATTTCACAAGTTTAAATCCAATCTTGGGAAGTTTATAATAGGCTTAAGAGCATGGCATTTATTGATGGCATATCAATGAAAGAAATAAGAACTTGTGTGGTGCATCTCCTAAACAATTAACAGAATATCTTATATGTATAACAACTAATGTAGACTAGGTATAGCTTGCTTTGAGTTAATTTACTTTTAAAGTTACACATTAATTATTATTACTTAATATACTCACTGGACATGTGGTGCAGAGAGATGAAAAAAAAATGTGGTGTACAGAGTGTTATGTATGGATGTTGAAAGATACAAGAGCAGAGGAAAACCAAAGAAAAGATGGATGGACTGTGTGAAAGGAATATAGCTAGAAGGGAAGTAATCAGTGAAATGATGAATCATAGAATGGAAGAAGAAAACAATTTGCACCAACTCCAAATAAATTTGAGAACAGGGCAAGAGGATGATGAAACTCACATTTCATCTTTCAGTTGCTTGGAGAGCACAACTTCTGCTCCATCACCAGTCACAGCAAAGCCGTCCAACTCCTTAGGCAGGTTCTTCACCTTTTGTGCTTTGCGTTCTGCTACTATCTCCTCAGTCAGGAACTCCACTAGTTCTCTTTCACCTAAAATATATCATTAAATAAAAACAGTACTTTTTTCACAAACTAACATTTAGGTAGGCTGAATGATATTTTAATATGAAAAACTGGCTAAACCCGGCTACACTTGGCTCTCTTAATCTTCTTTTGGTAGGTTGGTTCAAGTGCAACATTGTGTCGAAACTTAATCTCAACTATAACACAATCATTTTTGAGTCTTGCAAACTTAATATTTGGCAAATTATACACAAAACTTCCCATTGGCAGAAGCCCTTCTATGTTTCCACCAGTTCAGTTCCCTGGGTACCACAGTCCAGGATGCCATCCACGCTGCTCAGTACAGGATAAGATGGTGGTTTTTATTCCCGAGTAGGTATTATTTTTTAGATTGGCTTCCAACCATCTTTAATTGTGAAAATAAAAATGCATGATTGTTTTCATGAAAACTGCAACCAACAGCTACATTTGCTCACCAAGGGCTTTTTAATGACTGGACACCCATCTATTGACTGTCTGTAGGCAATGTTACTCAACTGTTTTGATTTATAACATGCCATCACTGCAATGTGGGATCCTTATCTACATGTACAATGTTACATTAGGATTCTACTACTACTACAAAGCTGTATTAATAATACTCATACAATATATTACTACGACATCTTGGAATCAATAATGTACAAGAAGTTACAGTTTAGTACCAGATAAAAACACTTAAGTGAAATATTAAGATCTAGTCTTGTTTAAAACAGCAGTCTACTAAGTAAATAATTTATATTTAAATTTATTTTTATTTGGGTTTCTGGTAGCAATAAAAAGTTTAGAACTACTTATACAAGTTAAAAAGTTTCATTTATTTAATTTAAATATAATCTTAGTCCATAAGAAACACTACATAAAAGAGGATGAACTTATATTTTGAAATAGTAATTTATATAAATTCCAAATTTAAAAAATATGGTTTGTCCCATGTTTTTATGCAGAAACAAGGCAGTATACTTTTATCCCTGGATGTGACATGGTATTAATTTCCCCTGCACCTGGCACTGTCTCTTACGTAAAAGTAACAGACACAGTGTGGCAAAAGTACAGGGAACTGTCAAAATGTTCTATATACCAGATATAGTTCTTTTCTCAAAACCTATATAATTATTTTTGGATTGGTCAGTTACTGTACTGTCTTGATTGCATTCCAAATTTAAACATGATAAATGACAGACTATAAGAATTTGAATTATGTCTCCTTTTTAAGGGGTACGGGCATTAGAAGTCATTATACTACTGTTATTTCTACTAATATAATATACTGATAATACTGGATAACTAATACTTAATACATTTTTATACTACTCCATAATCTTGCCAACTTGAAATTGAGAAGAACTCACCCAGAGCTTTAGGTTTCACAGATTTGTCAAAATGTTTCTCATTTAGGGCAACTGAACAAAAATAAAATGTTAGTATATACGCAATATAGTGCATAAAGGGTAAGGTTAGCTAAAGCACAAAATATGAGCATGATCTTTGCATGGTGCAATCATAACCTAAAAATTAAAGAGGCAAAAGCTGCAAACTGACCTTTAGTGTGTATCGCCTTCAGACCGCAACCGCAGCTACATGTGTTTGAGTGGTTATGTAAGAGAGTAGAAGAGGCTGCGACCCCATCCAATCTCTTTGAGCAGCTCATGTGCCATATTCCTCGAGTAAAATCACGTTTCACAGGAGCTTGTGTACGAGATACCAAAGCACCCGTTAAATTGTTGTTTTTAACGCAGGTTTGTATTACCTTTTGGGCAGTCTTTACTAATCCATTCATTGTTAATATTACTTTGTTTTACTTTGCCTGTCCCCTTGAAAAATATTCAAAAAAGTGTCAGAAGAAAAGAACGCTACGGGTGCCGGTTTAATAAAGTTGCCAGCATTCGTTGCTAATTGCTAATGTCAATGATCAATATAAATTTACTTACCGAGAATGAAAGTGAACTTACTAAATTTAAAACCGTAACTTACATTACTAAAGTACAGATAAACATTAGCTTGAATGATAGAATTCATTCATTCGTTCTTTTCAAATCAATCTGTTGACATTTGAGTTTGACATCGTGGTGAGGGGTTGGTGGTGTTACATGCTCTTTGCAAATAGGTTAAAGTAACATTGAACTTGCTTTATTGTAAAGAATTTAGAAATTAATCTATTTATTCATCACTATGCCTAGAAAACGCAAGTTAGACGTAAAAGATTCTAATGTCCCGAAAACTACTTCTGTTGAAGTAATAATAGAAGACCTAACTTCACATCCAATTTGTTTGCATGGGCCCACATTACTATTTTCATCCGAAAAAGGACGATATTACGCTTGTGCTTTATGTAGAAATAAAGAGTGTACAGTGCACATTGATGAGGAAGATTGGCAAAAAGAGAATGTTAGGAAGAGGAATGAGAAATACTATAGTTTGATACCGAAAATTGATAAGGCTGCAGCATGGAGTAACCTTAGTGAGGTTAGTTTTAAAATAAAAATATTTTTTTAATAGACTTAGTTATTAACTTTTATTAGAAACCTGGAACAAAAATATTAACCAAATATGAAGCTTGCGAACTATGTAATTACTAATCTTAATTCCTTGCGGGTGAGGTCGCATCTACAAGGCTGTGAACACTCCGAGAGGCTTCTGGGAGGAGCTAGGCTTTCTCAAGTAGGCAGCCTTATCTGAACGCATATTGGAACGCTATGAGTCTATGCGGAACCAGAACCCTATACTATATCAATAATCTTGAAATAACTAATGGAATTACAATTCGCCTTTGTATGCTATACGACCGAGATTTGCCATTCTATCAACTTCACTTCATTAACTTATCACCAAAAAAAATAACTAAGATTTACATACCACTGTATTGTCAAGCCAGCTCATTTCATAAGTCATCCGCTGCTAGTGATTTTTACATTTTCCACCACTCTGGTTTTATGTTACATACATGTATTACAAGTTTATGTTTATGTTCCAGATTAAATCCGGTCACTATACTGACCGTGCATACTGCAATACATGTGAGGAACTCTACCTACTCTCACAACGTAAAAAACATGCTAAAGACCACAGGATTATTACTCCACTAACCGATGAACAACTCAGCCATCCCACTACATGGCTTCCAATGTTAGAAAATGACTCTGTTGAAGCCCAGTACATATTCACTAAGAAATCTGCCAGCACTGTGTTAGGAATTCTTAGGAATAATAATATTACGTATGTTTATTCTCTGTGTTCAATATTATGTATTATGATTACCTTAATTTCTAAGTCTTTTAGCAATTAATCTTTAATTACGAGATGTGTCAGTATCCAAATCTATGAATCTCTATATAGTATAAACAAAGTCACTTCCGCCATCTGTATGCTTAAATATTTTAAACTACGTAACGGGTTCTAATTGAAGAGGAAAGTTTATACATATAGTTTAATATTGTTTTGTGTTAATTTGTATGATCATATTAGGATAATGTACTCGGGTCACTAATAGTACTATACTACCTGGTCACGAATTGCTGAGATAAAAACTATCCTATCTTGCCAGTTAGACCAAAGTGCACATTAGTTTAGGAGTACATTGCAGACGAACAATGTGACATGAAATTTTTATATGTTAAGTTTTCAATGTCTTCTAGGAAAATGTCGAACCCATGATACTTTTGATATATTTCAGCAACATCCTTTGCATTGGCACTCCGTCAATACATGAAGAAGCACAATCAAATTCTGACTTTAAATCGTTGCTGCTTGATTATGACAAACGTCACCATGTGTTTCATCCACCCAAGGAGTTCATCTGGTACAACATGTTTAATAATTACATGTTTAATGGCAATGAAGATGAGAAGGTCCTGAAGAAATTCTTTAAGAATTCAAGGTAAGATTGAATAAATTTTCTGCAACGCTAATGTCAAAGTGATACATATTTTTAACTAACTTCAAATGGGAGGAATTGACTTAATACACTTATATTTTTTACCAACTTCAAAGAAGAGGTGGTTCTCAATTTGATTGGTATATTTTTTTTTTATGTATGTACACCGATTACGCTGAGATTTATGATACGATTTAAGTGATTCTTCTTTAATTTGACGCGGGATAGTTGCTATTTGGTCCCATAAAAATTTAACATAGTTTGGCATAGTAGTTTTCATTTAATGAACATTTTTGTTTAAGTGGACAATGTAATTTTGTGTATGTTCATTGATATTTTCGCACATTGTGAACCGTTTAAAAAAAAGGGTATACTCCCGAGGTGGTCCTATTATCATCAAGTCAGGATCTGGTGATGGAATCTTAAGGAAATCGAAGAAAAACTAACTAACAATGTAATAAAATCTTAGATGTAAATTTTGACCCACTTCCCGGTTTCCGATTGAGCTGAAATTTTGCATACTTATGTAAGTTTAGTAACAATGCAATAATCTGGTCCTATTGAGCTGATCTGATGATGGAGTTAGGACTTGGATAGTGGAACTCCTCAATGTCGAACAGCCAAGACACGATTTTTTTTTAAATGGATTTATTAAATTAAAACTTGTTTTGCACTAAAAAGGGTAAAATAAATTATTTTAAAAAAAAAAAATTACACCGACTTTAAAACCACAAATAGGCACTCAAAAGCGAAAAATAAATTAATATAGTTATTATAAGTGCTACCCACTGATCTATTGGATGTCGGTGCCAGCCAATCCAAGTAGGTAGTAGATAGAATGTATGTATGTAGTAAGGTACTTGTAGGTAGTAGCTATCTACTACTTATTCGACTTGGCTGGCACCGACTTCAAGTGAATGGTTCTAACATAAAAAAATACGTAAGATTTAATATAAATGATGCTTTTAACAGAAACCGAGGTAAAAATACCTGAAAACTCAAACGGTCATAACTTGTAAACAGATATTTTTTATCATAACTGCATGTAGTCATACCCTATCAGTGATTTAAGTAAATGTTCCATTTTAAAATACATCCTGTATAATATTTAATTTAAATTGCTCTATTAAACTAACTAGTCCTGGGTATTTTGGTATGGTTTTAAACATTCCAGGGATGGTGGCATATGTATTGTAATGGATCCACCGTTCGGCGGACGTGTAGAACCGCTTGTACAAACTATTAAGGACCTGACAAGTTTGTACAAGGAGATATGTGACAAGCCTGATGAGGGTTTGCTGCCAGTACTGTGGGCATTCCCCTACTTTTCTGAGCCCTACATAACAAATATGGTGCCCGAGATCAAAATGCATGATTATCAGGTGATTTGTTTTTCCAGTTTTTATTTTTGTAAAAAAGAGTTGGGTTGATTATGTTGATTTGATACACCTGTAAACATCTGTTTAGCTAAATAATTATATATATTTTTTATAATTTGTAAATTCCTGTTTCAACTTTCTTAAATTATTTTATGTAAAAAGTTGTTTAGGCATTAACTTCGTAATATTACAACCATTGCCAGTTACATTCTTGTGTAAGAAATAGAGATAAAGAATATCTGTCAATTATTTTTAAAAACTTTATTTGCATATATTTTGGTTCTTGAATACTTCTTGTATAGCAATTTTTCCCATTTTAATTGCAAACAAAACTGCCATCCATTTTAATACATTTCATGTATGTAATTAATAGTGTAATTTTCATAAAATTAATTAGAAACAAATTTGTCACATTCATTCCTAAAGATTTGACCTTCTTTTTGAATGTCACCCAAGTTTTTTTCCATGTTAGATTGTGTTGGTTGTTATTGAGTGGTTACATCTTAATTTAATGAATCTTCTTACTTTCAGATTGAATATACAAACCACAAAAAATTCCATAACAAAACAAAAGATGGGTACAAGTTTGTCTCACCTATCCGTTTCTTTACAAATCTGCCGTTGCGTACAATTGACTTATCAAACGACAGTCACTACAGACGGTGCAATAAATGCAAGTTCTTTGTGGCACAGAGCAACAAACATTGTAACAAGTGTGGGGCTTGCACAAGTAAAAATGGCATGACTTATATTCACTGTGATAGTTGCAAGAGGTGTGTTAAGCCCACATTCTTCCATTGCAAGGAGTGTGATAGGTGTTGCCAACAGAGAAATCATACTTGTGGTGTTGTTGTTGAAAGTCAGGTAAGTTTTTTTTTTTAGAGAATTTTATCTTTAGCACAGGAAGCAAAAATACAAACCTGTTTTTATTTGCAGTCTTGCTTCAACTGTCAACAGAAAGGTCACAAGCAGTCCAACTGTCCCCAGCTGCAGAGAGGAGTAAATAAAAAGAAACGCAAGAATGCCTAGTTAAAATAATCACTATAATATTATTTTACATAATAAAATATTATAAAACATTCACATTCTCTTATTTATCATTAAAATAGTCGAATCAACACGATTGAATTCTATTAAATCTATAATCAAAGTAAATCTATACAAATTATTGTAAATTAATCAAAATTTCTTTAAAATCTACTATTACGTTAGGTTATGGATGAGCCAGTCAATCCTTTCTTCAGATAGCACTGTAACGAAAAAAAAAAAATTTATTAGGAAAATTGTACTAAAATAGTTATTTAGGATAATTTAGGTTTAAAAATACATATCAAAAAACTGCAGAAGTAAATGCATAAAAACATATTTTCGAGTGTTGTCTGTACAAAGGTTACGTAAAGTAGGTGTTAATAATTTATAGTATTATTTACAAGAGTTTTGTAAATGTATATATGCATTTATGAACAGTACCGAAAATGGGTCGTAGTTTCTTAGTTTATTGACAGGCGGAGCTGCCTGGTTTTCCAATTTACTAGCATTAACTACAATATAAGGAAATATAATAGTGATATATACTTCTTGACACTAGATGGCGCTAATTTAATTATATACAAAAACATTAACGAAACCGAAAGAGGAAAATCTCGCACTAGGTATTCAGGTGTCTTGTGTTGCTGACTTTACCCTCATTGCGCTGCCAAAGTCATAAATAAGTATACGGGTAATTAGAGCTCAAAGAGTACGCAGTCATTTGTAGGAACTAAGATAGGATACTCACTTCACATTGATCTTGTTGAGCAGCTGTTGCGTGGCGCTGTAGCGGGCCTCGGCACGGGCGGCCTGCTCCAGCCAGGCCTGGCGCACCGCCACCCACCGCACGGAGTGCGACGCCAGCAGCTGCTCCCGGCTCGGCGGGGGGGCTTCACGCTGTTAGTAAATAATATTTTGTTAATGTCATAAATACATTTTATAGCCTGTAATAGCTAAAACTCTAAATCCCGTTCGTATTTGGTCTCATTAGTACTGTGTCACAGAATACATAATTGAAAGGCTCTATAAGAAATAGTTTCATTGAAATAAAAGAGCTCAAATTAAAAAAAAAAAAAAAAAAATGGATTGGCACTGCCTATCTGATATATTACCAGCTTATTCTCAATTTATGAAAATAATATACTTACATAGTTTAAATTGATATTATTTTTGTTAGCTTTAAGCTGTTCTGGCAGCAGTGGGGGTATCTTGGAGACTGGGGAACCTTCTGGGCCAGGAAGCTCTACACTGTCTGCGTTCTCTGCTTCTGCCTCTTCTTTACTGTAATAAATAGGATTGGCATATAGCTGTTTAGGTAATTGTTGTTTGTAATAATAAGATATTATTGATTAATATTTGTATACACTTATGTCCAAAAGGTGCTGAAACCTTTAAACTCAACAACATTTTACGATATACCCAGGTCATGTAAGTACAGAGTTAGAAATAAAACGACTTTAGTTTTTAACCCCCGACGCAAAAAGAGGGGTGTTATAAGTTATGTGTGTGTCTGTCTGTGGCATCGTAGCTCCCAGACGAATGGACGTGACTGTTCTTGGATATGATTCAAGAAAATCTGTTCAGCTGTACGAAGATAATCAGCTCTTTTCTAATCGTTGAAGGGATTTTCGAGTAACTTCGAGTGCAAAAGGTGTAAAATTTACACCTTTTGCACTAGACTTTAATGTTATTTTAAAGGTTAGGGCAGACAGCGGGCGGGGTGGTATGCCGACGTGGCGTGAGCAGTTGAAAAAATGTTCTAGCGCCGACGGCTCAGTATGACATCTTCTATGCATGAATCATACACGTTCTTCTGTAACATCTCCCGCCCCGTCCGCTGTCTGCCCCAACCATTAGATGCTAGTTTACACGGGTTCTTTATAATAATCTAACTGATTGATATAAATAATCAAGGCTAGATCATTTAGCAGCCTGGTTTAAAGGTTTTACTAGGTATTTGTTTTATAGGTTAGTTTAAAATAATATAATTATTAAAGACGGAATCGAGTAAGTTGTTATTTGCGAGATCAATAACCGTAGTCTTAACACCGTCTCATTTATCCGTATCAAGCTCTGCTCTGTATATAGTCGTTCTTCAAGGACGAGTTTGTACAAATACGACCAGACTAAAATCATTGTTGATGATCCGACAAAGATTGACTCGATAAATAATGCGGTCAAGACTATATCACTACTCCGACCATCTACGCGTAGAAGTGTGGATCCTGCTTAACGAAATCTAGCTAATTAAAAAAGAAACTTACCCAAAATCACTGTAGTTAGCTTTTGGTTGGTTAGCAATCCATGCCCTGCATATGGGGTATAGTGGCGAGCTCTCAGTGAATTGTGATAGGTCTACACTTCTGTCAAACAGTTTCAGCACATAAGACTGCCTCTGTGGTGATCTTCTTCTTGATCTAATCCTGTCGTCTTCGTCAGATGCTTGATCGTAGCTATATCAGATGAAGAATAGCGTGATTGACAATACTAATAACGAAATTGGGTATTAAAAGTTGTTAGCTTAAATCACAGAACTCAACAGACAGTCCTTTCAATGAGTCTTCAAGTATCATATAAGCAAAATTGTATGAATCCCATAGACGAAAAAGTAATCCTACCCTCTTTTAACCAGTAGACATACCTTTTTTTTTTTTAACCGACTATGGTCAATAATAAAGTAGTATATTATAATAAAGCATAACACACAACGTTTTTTTAGGCATTATTATGTATTAAAATAAAACTCCTGCAACCTATCTATTCTTCCTCTTAGCTCCACACATCACTTTCCCAACTCAGCTCTCTCGCTTTTGGACCTTATATTGGTTTCTTCCAGAGAGCGTGTCGCTAAGCAAGGTCAGTGCTCTGTTGATGCGTTTTCTCATCACGATCTGGTCTATCTCTCTTATAAAATTCGCCCTCCTAAGGCCAAGACCAAAACGCTATTCTTAAGCAATTTTGGTGGCATAAACGTTGATGATCTGCGAAGAGACGCAAAGAATATTGATTGGTCACCACTTTACACCTCTCACTCAATCGATGAGCAAGTGCATTTTCTTACAGTCAAACTCATCGAGCTGTATGATAAGCATGCACCTAAGCGACCTGTGAAATTAAAACATGCTCCATCTCCGTGGCTTACAGAGAATATCCGGAAATTACTAGCTAAGAAAGCTACAGCCAAGCTTAAATTAAAAAGGAATCAGAACTCCGAGAACCGTGAAAAGTATATAACTATACGTAATCATTGCAATAAGGTGTGTAGGGACGCGCAACGCCAATACATCCACAACTCAATTCAAAACGGTGAACCAGCAAAATTCTGGAAATTTCTTAGATCACTAGGGCTTGCACAAACATGATGTAATTTCCAAAGATTTAAACATTGATTTACTTAATCAACATTTCTCAGCCGTGTCCAACTTTGATAGGACTACAAAGGCAAATACTTTAAATTATCTTTTATCCTTGCCAACTCCTAACTTTCAACAATTTGTATTTAATCAGTTATCGGCTTGTGATGTTAAGAAGAGTATACTATCGATTACTTCTAATGCTGTCGGAAGTGATTTTATCAGCCGTAAAATGATCATCCCTATCCTTGACGAAATCTTACCTACTATCACTTTTACAATAAACACTCCCTCTCTAGCCGCACTTTTCCATCAACATGGAAAGAAGCCCAAATAATTCCTTTACCCAAAAAATTAAATCCTTCGTCCTTTTCTGACTATAGACCGATATCAATCCTACCGTTCCTATCCAAAGTTGTGGAGCGTCTTGTTCATACCCAGCTTCATTCTTTCCTGTGCAAACATGACCTCCTCAATCCATATCAATCTGGCTTTCGACCTGGCCATAGTACAGTAACAGCCTTAGTTAACATTACCGATGAAATCAGATTTCAAATGGAAAGTGGCAGTCTCACTGTGCTCGCGCTTTTGGATTTTTCCAATGCGTTCAACACAGTGGATTACGATGTTCTGCTCAGTATACTTACCTCACTTAACATACAACACTCTATCTACTTGGTGTAATACATTTACCGGTGTGCCCCAGGGTGGCGTTTTGTCTCCTTTACTTTTCGCAATTTTTATCAATTCTATCTCAAACCAATTACTTTCTTCCTACCACCTCTATGCTGATGATCTGCAGATATATACTCATACACCACTGATAAATTTACCTAAAGCTGTTGACATCATCAACAAAGATTTGGACCAGATTAGTTACTGGAGTAGGTCACACGGTCTTCAGGTAAACCCATCGAAGACCCAAATTATTATTGTCGGTAGTTCTAGAAAAATCGCACAGATTGAGTGGTCACCACTTCCACCAGTTCTACTCGAAGGCACCGTGATACCTTTTAGTAAAGTAGTAAAAAACCTGGGTATACAGATAGATACTGACTTATCTTGGGCCCCACAGATGCAGGAAATAAGTCGCAGAATGTTTGCCTCTGCAGGATCCTTAAAACGTTTACGGAACTTTCTTCCAACCGCTACCAAAATTGCCCTTGCTAACTCCCTTCTACTTCCAATCCTCGATTATGCAGATGCCAGCTATCCTGATCCCACCGAGAACCAACTAGACAAACTTGAGCGACTCCAAAACTTTTGCATAAGATTCATATTTGGTTTGCGTAAATACGATCATATTTCTGAGTTTCGGAAACAACTCAAGAGGTTATACGCCTTTGCCGGAATACTCACATTCTTTCGCTTCTATACAATATACTGTTCAACCCTTCGCTCCTTCCTATCTCAAGGAAAGATTCGAGTTCCTACATTGTACACATCCGCGACCTCTAAGGTCATCAGAAAATTTGCAACTAAAAATGCCTGCACACTCCACGGCATTTTATGCACTGCAATCCGTTTATGGAATGCATTACCTGTAAAGAATAGACGAGCTCAAACCTTAACCTCTTTTAAGGCTCTTGTATAGGAATACTATCTAACACTCTAAGTGGTGTACAACTCTCTCACTTTGTGCAATAGACTTCATAATAAGTAACTCCACTAAAATGTCTTACTAATTATTATAGTTATATCACTATATATGTGTATGTGTGTATATGTATATATATGTATGTGTTTATATGTACGTATGTGTAGAAGATACTTCACGTATTCCTTTTCACCTAATTTCGTTAGTTAGCTCTAAATATTTTTGGTACGCCACCAGCTACCGATTATCTTCCTCTGTTGTTTCCATACAAAGGTTGTCTGGAAGACATCACGTTTAGCGATAAGACTGCCCATTGTACTTCCCGCTTAGTATGTTGCTACTAAACTGTGTTAATTTCTGTCTAACTGTGTGTGGTGTACAATAAATAATGTTCTATCTATCTATCTAAAATACCTGTCGTCTTTGAGTGGACTTTGTTCATATGATGAATCTGAGTCGTCCCCTGCAGGTTCTAGAACATCCATTAACGCCCCTTTAAGCCTTCCACGAGCAGTTGTCACTTCTGAAATTACACAAGTACACAAATAAATTAATAGCCTCTCATGTAGTTTTGCTAAATTCTACATATTGTTGTGATGAGACCTCTCTCGCTGCTTGCATCCTCCTTATATTGGAATGATAACTCCTTGAAAAGGGACGGATTTTTTGGCTGGTGGCAACAAACTCGAATTTAGAACATGTTCGAAATATTTTTATGAGATTAAACATAGAAGAGAAGACAATTGTTCTAGAAGACGAGGACTCTTGTGGCAGACTCGGTGCGACGTGCACGGAGTGTCCAAGAAGCCATAATTTATTGAAAAAGTGTTGGAATATATAATTATTGTATTAACAGTTTCAACTGATTAAAGCAATCAGTTGCGTTTGCTTGTGCTTTTAATTCTTCTCCCTCAATAGCGACCCAGCGATTCCGGCAACCGGAGTCCCCGATCATTACAATATATAAGCACTTATTTGAGGTCTATTCACATAATAAAAAGCTGCATAGAGCAAGTGGTAGAAGAGAAGCTTTGAAGATACATAAAGTAATGGTCTTTCAATCTTCATCTTAGACATACAACAGGTTTTTAACTTTACAAGGGACTTGTCTGTGATAGACTACTTCGATAGCATAAATCATATTGATTGACTTCCTATTTACTCTGTTATAATCCTCTAATACATTCTAAATGGGGATTAAATAGGTTCTAGCTAAACATTATTGTCATTACACTCTACCTCCAGGGAAAAAGCTGTGATGCTTGTTTTATTCTATTCAATTAAGCCAATAACCATAAATTAAAAATTTAAAATACCCCCGAAAATCCCTTCAACGATTACAAAAGAGCTGGAAATCTTCAAACGGCTGAACAGATCACCTTTCAAACAAAAAAACCGCACTTAAATTGGTTCGTTTGGGAACTATGATGCCACAGACAGACACGTCAAACTTATAAAACCCCTTTTTCGTCGGGGTTTAAGAAAGGACAACCTCAAAATAAAAGATAATAATCTGGGAACTCATATTAACTTTTATTTTGGCACTCTAAAAGTCTTCTCAAGCGTCATAAAATGTCATGTCTGCATCTTTAGATGTAAAAAACATATTTTTACTCTGTTATGACTTCTCAGTAAAACCAAAACAGTATACCACAAATATATATAATTGTTTTTTTAATGATTAATTAAACTATTAATAATTAATTAATTTCCTTTAATGCCCATTTTTTTTTTCAAATACTGGTTATTATTTTTTCTACTTCTTCCTTGCCATTCATTCCGAGATTAATACTTGATACCGTTTCCCTAAATATATTCAATTTTAAAGCCTTTATTTACTAAAAAGAGAGTACAAAATTTCAAACTTAAAATAAATTAAAAAGAACTATACATATACGAAGTTGCACAGTGATTCTCTTTAAAGCTTGTCCTTTAGACGCAAAGGCCTCCTCTAGCACTTTCCACCTGTCTCTTTCTTTTGCAACTACTTGCCATACTGACCCAGCAGTTTTCTTTATCTTGTCTGACAACCTTCTGATCTGTCTGCCTTTCTTCCTCTTGGTATTATATCGAGGAGGCCACTCTGTCACTTTTTTGGTCCATTTGATTCTTTGCTCCCTAAGCAAGTGGGCCTGTCCACCTCAATTTTTGTTTCCACATCCTCCCACTTTATTACTATCCTAAGATCAACAGCTCGTTTTCTATCACTTTTTGTATAACCCAGAACACTTCTCTCCATGCTTCTCTGGTACGACACAAGTTTTTGAATAGCATTTTTAGTGGTTGCCCAAGTTTCGCATCCGTAAGTCAATATTGGTAGGATGCAGGTGTTGTAAAGTTTATTTTTTGCTGCGAGGGGATATTGTTTAGGATGCTTTTTAAAGACCAAAACCTTTTCCAGACATTTGTGATTCTTCTGTCAACCTCCTGTTTGATTTGGTATTTAATCGAAATCAGTTGTCCTAGATATAAATATAATGTGATGTCTCATCCCTAAATATATATATTTATTTAAATATTCTATTTCAATTCTTTTATTTTCATGGGTTTCCTTAAATTTGTCATTATTTTTATTTTGTTTGGGTTCATATGTAAGCCTGCTAATCTACTCTGTTTGTCCAGTATTTCTCTCATAATTATGGCAAGTTTCTGTAATTGTTTCGACAAACGGGGCAATGGCAAAGGTCCTTGGCAAACCTTAGATGGCTTTGGTGTTGATAATATATATTATTATTCCTTTGTTTCTCCAATTTATATTTTAAAATGTTTTAAAGTTACAACTTCTAAATTCTATGAAGTAAATTATAGAGTTTCACAGGGTTCAGTATTAGGACCAGCATTACATAATTATATTGTACTCTCTGTTTTTCTGCAAACAAAGGACACTGTAATGTAACTACTATGTTTACAAAACTAAAAGTGCTGTGTCTCAAGATACTCTATAACATGGTCTAGATCAAGTTACTAGTTTATGTTATATTGATAATTATAATTGATTGCTTCATTCATTTGAAGGCCATGACGAATATGACTGATTATAAAATGGGCTCTACAACAATACAGCTTATTAAAAATATTTTGAGGAATATATACAGTTGAAATTATTTTGCATTGTGTCTGAGTATACACTAAGTAAGCAGAGGTGATAAGTAAAAGACAATATTAGTCATTGTAAAATCCATTTTGCAAAAGATTTCTAATAATCAATATTATCTTTTCCTAATTTTCAACACTAATGAGATTAGTGGTGGTGGTAGTCTCTTTGTCCATAGCCCACACTTTATCAATCCCATGATAATTTTTTTAATTCATCACATTATTGATTTCTTTAAAATTAGCAGTATAATTAACTATCCATACATATTAGGAAAGGTTTTTGCTTCAAATCACGAGTATAATTACGCAAAAACGATTATAATTAGTGGTTCTATAGGCATTGATCTTTTTCCTTTGTCCACCAAGCCCATGTAAACATTGCACTAATACAACAATAACGAGTAAACGTCGTAATAAAATTATTCTTAGAAAGGAACGTTTGCACACCTAAAATCAGTGTGTAATTGTATTCTTTTGGTTGGATAACCAAATACGTGGCGTAGTCCACAAAACTTTCTTTTTGTAGTTATTGATTTTTGTCAAAGTTAACGCAAACGTTAGGAATTATTTAACTTGTTAAAATGCATTTCCAATTAACACTTAACTTATGTACTTAGATAAAAGTCAAAGGTAGTAATTTTAGATTAAGTATGATATAATATAATATAATAAATAGAAAGTACCATTAAAAATTACCTCTAACATCGCTGCTGTCTCGACTGTGGTTATGTTTTACTCTATTTTTAAGAGGAGTAAACAATCTCTTTCGTTTAGGCATAGTGTTATTTAGCTAATCAAAATATATTAATCAAAACAAAATTGGTTCTATAGATGAGCAATTTCGAATTTGTATCTGGCTGAATGAAACCAAAAGCAACTGTCAGTAATTCCTTTGCTTGTAAATAAAAAAAAAAAAATAGTGCTGTCCATAGACGAATTTCTATTCCGGTTATAAATAAAAACCACTTCGTTAGAGTACGTTCCGATATACACTGCAAGCACTATTCAGTGCTCGTACTGGGGAGAAATACGTTCCGTTATAGACTGATAGTATACTGCCGTCATAAACGTTGCCAGTTTTATACTCGGAGTTCTTTTGAAACAGTAACCAGTAAAGCTATTTGCCGTCACACCTTACAGTGCTCTCAGTGTATATCGGAACAAACAATTAGTAATTTAAACTAAAATCAAATGTATTTTGTTATCTATAACCATTCACTCATATATTCAATAGTTCGTTCTATATATTTTATTGTCAATTGTCAAAAAAGTTGTGTACGAAAATAGCGAGAGGATATTTTTGCAAATCTTTCCCGATCAAGATTGTATAGTTTTAAATTAACGTAAACATAACATTACGGATCAATGGTTGATAATGGCCACATCAGCGTATGAGCACGATGCTGATGGTAAGCAGAATTATATTCCTCATATTTGAACATAATCGTTAGAAATTTTGCCTAGTTCAAGTGCGTGATAGTATTTGTCTTGACTTTCCATATTTTCGTGCGGCTTATATACAACTGCTTACATTGTGAAAGTCGGCTAGTAGGTAGTAGGTATCTAAGTGGTGTTTTACAAAGTTTTATAAACAGTCAATTAAAACATTGCTGATTGTAAGTAAAATTAAGCATGTCTCTCTATCATCATGCCACTCTTTCACCCCACAAAAATCAATCAATCATAACTAACTAAGAAAGTTGTGAAATCTCATTTTAAACTTTCCCCCCAAAATTTATTGCAGGCTGTAAATTCATCCCGGCGACACAACGTCCTGATGGTACTTGGCGAAAGCCTAGACGAGTTAAGGATGGTTATGTCCCTCAAGAAGAGGTCCCCCTCTATGAGAGTAAGGGCAAACAGTTTAAAGCCCGGCAGAACACTGGCCTTCCAGTGGGGCTCACACCAGAAATAGTAGCTCAAGCACAGAAACCTAAGAAAAACAATGGAGGCGTTGTCCAACCTATCCCAGGCATGCTCATTAATGTTGATAAAAAGAAAAAGAAAAAGAAGACAGGTTTGTAACCTTTCTTTTAATAATGTAAATTATTTCATGGTATTAAGGATTGGTAAATAAAGCCATTTTAGAGCATTTTAAATGTTCTTGAAGATAATTGGATAAAAATAGGGTAGTTGTATCTCCTTTACCTATAATTAAATAAGTACCTACTTATTAGTAATGAATTAAAAATAATTCTATGTTTGAGAAAGTAGTATAGTATGTAATTATTATGTGCATTGTTCTATTTTTAATAATTATAACAACAATAATAAATTAACACTAAGATAGTTTAAATAGTGAAATTATAATTTCTTAATCTTAAGGAATTAAAGGCTCCCTCAAATTGTATTTTACACTTTCAAATAGGCTCCATAATCATTCAAAAAGTTCACTATTCATGATTCAGTATAATTTTTATTATTTATGGACAGTGTTACAGCACACAGCTGTTGAACTTTCTCTTGGTACTAGTGTAGGCATGCCTTGTAGATTTAGTAGCATGTGTGTTCACTAAGTATCAACATATAGTCTTCATTATAGTTGTGATAAATATGATTTGCATATATAATCTGTAAAATATTCCAAGTGTGATAAGCAGTGGTAGCATAATGGCTAAGGCGTCAGACTTGCAATCAATTGGTTGCGGGTTCAAACCCCACCCAATGCACTACCGGTGTGAACCCACTCCTAACACAAGCACTTAGCTTAGCTGGAGGGGTTAAGAAGAATACTAGTAATGTGTGACCCATGTTACTAGTATTTTTTCTTAAAAAAAAAAGAAAAAAAATACAATCACTATGAAGGTAACTTATAAAATCTTTTCTTTCAGGGGTAGATGAAGCTGTAGAAAAACTTGCCAAATGTGAGATACAAGAACCTAATTTCTCGAATACATCTACAGGAGCCCACAGTTCCCCCACCACTGACCCTGGAAAGCGGCTAAAAAACTTAAGGAAAAAATTAAGAGATATTGAAACACTTGAGGAAAAAATAAAATCTGGTGTCGTCAAAAATCCAGATAAAGATCAAAAAGAAAAGTTGTCCAAAAAGAATGATATCATAAAAGAAATAGAACTTTTAGAAAATAATAGCGAATAAGTTTTACCAAACTAAATAAATTTTATTAAGTGGAAACCTGTGCAATCATGTCCATGGTTTGCATGAATGAATGAATTGTGTTCTTTTGTGTGCAGATATGACATTTTCTTTTTATTATAAATTATTTACAACTAATTGTGATATCATTTAGTTTACATATACCATGTGAGGAAGTTCCGGAAAAGAAACAACTTCACTGGCACTTTGACCTCAATGCTCAGAGATTTTTTCGAGATTTCTATCTTTATTATTAAACCTATTGACCATATCCTGACTGGACTGACAAACACAACCCTTAGTATATCTTCATAGCAAATAAAAAATACATATATTAATTACCAAACAAATATATTACTGAATTTACTATAAACAAAAAAAAGAGATAAATAAGATCTTTTAAATATTGTTAAGCTTTTGAATTACAGTGTCATGTATACAAAAGAAAATTTATGTTTTTTTTTGTATATGACAACAGTGTTCAAAAGGTAAAACTAAAAATGTAACACAAATTATCGTAATGGAAGAAAACTAGTCAGTTGTCATTAGCCAGCTTTTAGGTAGAGGACAACAGAACTATTATTACTTATTGCCACAACATAATATCTAGATTAAATCGGATCGAAATATTGAAATTCATTAAAAAAATTGTGGCTATAAAATTTGAAAATCATCATCGTAAAAGGAATGTTTCTTCCATTACCTATACCTATATGGGCTAAAAACTAAATCTGAACTTTCATTCTACATTAAATGTATCCTTACTACCTATATTATCCACATTACAGTAGAGTTATTGTACAAAAATATCTCGATTTATTATCAAATTACACCGATACAACTAAAAGTATATGTATAGCAAACAGGTGTTAGAATTGAATGCAAGAAATGTTTGAACAGCTGATTTTTGTATTTGCGTTTTTTGTTATACATTGTGGCATTTTAGTCAACTTCGTAATTTTGTCCTCAGGAAGTTACTCCAAAAACGACTCCATAACCTGGAAAGAAATTAGGTGTTATATTTAGAAGTAATTTACATACTTTATTTGATATACTTTATTGGCCAAATTAATTCACTATAATCACTTAAAACAAGGCCAGTATAACCGGTATTTTGAAATAAACAAGTCATGGACAGGGAAATTTAAGTACTCATAAATTCCTTGGCTCTACTTACGTTTAGACGTATTAAATAGGTGTATTATATAGATGCATTATATAAACTCGTTTCTAGCTTGCTGTCTCGCATATTTACCCAAACATGCGAGAATTCCAATAACTGCGATTCCAACTCCTAGGACAGTTGCTAAAAAGTCACCGAAATCGTATCCTGTTGCCGCTTCCACATTGGTTACAGTAAGAAGTGTAAAGAGGAATACACACAATTTGAAATACATTTTTAGATAATTTTGAAAAGATTATTCCGTTAGTCGAGTTAAAGTGTTTTCGTATTTAATGTGTTGATTTTTCGTCTCGTCATGTGTCAGTGTCTATTAGACAATTATGATGGCGTTAATAATGCTAAGTTGCTAACCTTAAAAAATGCGTAATTTTTCGGTTAAGTTACTGAATATAATCTCATAAAAAAACTGGTTTAACGAAACTGTCCTTTAGTTTTTCAACTTAAACATCCTCATTTCTAAAGTTCATATTTGTATTATATTCTTTTATTCTTTCTTATTACACATTCTTATATTTGTACAGTCAAGACCATAATTATATTAACATTTGCAACGGTCCATATATAAATGGACGGAATAGGTGTTCAAACCCAAGTCAAAGATCAAAAATATCCGACGATAGGGAACATCAATATACAATTTCGTATATATACACTCCCAAGGACATTATATATATACATAAAAATTTCAAAATTGTCGGGTTGTTTTCTAATAGACACAAATTTATTTCCTATGTTTATGTATACTTCTAATAAAAACTGTAACAGGTCCAATTCTGTACATTGAAGATATTTAGACATTTTTGTAGTGAAAACTTCTTTAGGCACGTTTGTGCACTTTTGCTATGGGGAAAAAGCACTGAACTTGTGACCGTCACGCTAATAATACATAATTTTATCCACTAGACATTGACATTGAGTTCTCTCAGCTCCTTATTAATTAATGTCAAAAAGCATCATAAAATTTCCGTTATTTGTAGCTCCAAATTTTTCTGTCTTGCCATGGAACGAAAGACCACGCGTAGCTAGAGATTTTACAGCCACAACTATTCTAAGTAACACATTGCGCCAGTATTTTCTTTCATCTTCTAACTGATCAAATAATTTAGAGTCAATTCTGGCTTCTGCTTGTCCACGGTTTTTCATTTTCAAAACACAATTTTTGTGCCCCAAACTAGTTTCATGTATATGAAGTCTTTTGGCCCTAGGGTAAATACGCCCCTGTGTCTGCCTAGTGCCTTGAATAGATATATTTAGTTTATGATAGTGGAATATATCTAAAAAAGGCCTTGATATAGGGTGTTTACGGAGAGAGACCAAAATTCAGGTGGAGTGCCAACCTGGGAGCATAGTCCTCCGTCTTTCAGGCTGAGCTCTCTGCATTAAACATGTGCGTGGAGATTAACCTTGAAAGGAGAGTAAAAAATCAACACATCTACATCAACTCAGACAGCCAAGCGGCGCTATCGGCACTAGACAATTTTGAGACTAGTTCAAAGCTAATACAAAATTGCAAGGAAACCTGAACACACTGGGGCAATCAAACAAAATTACATTAAGATGGGTACCAGGCCATTCAGGTATCGATGGCAACGAAAAAGCCGATGAACTCACCAGAGCTGGTGCAGACAACCGACAGCATAGCACAGAACCATTCTGCGGCATCAGCAAACAGCGAGCGTATTCTATCATAAACGCCAACTATACATCATTGGCTATTAAGAGATGGAAGACCACGACTGGTCTAAGACACTCGAAAGCCATAATAAAAGGCTATGATAATAAAGTATCTAAAGAACTTCTGGAGCTCAAAAGATACAAAACCTATGCAGTAACAAGAGTCCTCACAGGACACTGCAAACTGAACAAACATATGTTCAACCTAAAATTGGGTGAGAACACAATTTGCAGATTCTGTCAAGAAACAGAAGAGACTGCAATGCATATTTTATGCTCTTGTGGCCCACTAATGCGGCACCGAAGTATTCACCTAGGGTTGCACATCATGCAACCGCAGGAAATACAAACAACCACTGCTGATAGGATCTGGAGGTTTCTCGAAACCATAAGTCTGAGCAGTGAACTGTAAACCAGAAGTGCGCTACAAAAGACCAGAAATGGTCGAGGTAGCACCAGACACTCAAAACAATAATAATAATATGATAGTGGAATATTAATTCCAAAACTATCTGCCTGGTTGTGTATATATAGGTACTAATGTACTTTCTAACATATTTTTAGATTTTTTGGATGATGAACATCTTATGGTGGACAGATATCATTGGTTCTGTTATTCTGTCTGACTATAGTACATGATAACAGGAATAAATATATACATTAACCTTTTTAACATACCTGATTAAAGTTCAGCGTTGATACATAAATGTTTGTGTGACTAGTGTGACACATGATGAAAGATGTGTTTTTTTATATTTTTTTCAGACTAGCAATTTAATAAATCAAATGTCAATGCGATTGTCATCGTCGTTTCTTGTCGAAGTTGATTAGAATTGTTTTTCTTAAAATATATTTGTTTTTTGTCATTGAAAATATAAATTATAAACGTATGAAACATAAACCCTTAATTTAAGCTTGATTGAGGTGTAAGAGGGTGTTGTAAACATATATAAGTAACCTTAATGTAAATAGGATCTTAGGGGTGTTTTCATTAATATCTTGCGGCTTTAGACTTCAAAATGAGTTATAATTCGGGTGGAAGTGGTGGTAAGGGCTTTGGATTCGCTGGGTTTACGATGCCGAAGCGAAATCCTTCGAATGTATCTCTTCACGCTGTGCCACCGCCGTCGGCGGCGATGCATGCAGTTCCACCGCCGACCACCGGTTTGTCGAAGCAGGGTTACTCTACAATGAACGCAATTACACAGAACGCTGTCACTGGAAATTTTGGGACTTTGGGCAAGAAAAGATCTAAGAATGAAGATGAGTATGTTGTATTAGGTTATTATAAACTAGCTGCTTTTCGCCCACTTTCCCTATTAACGAAATAAATGATAGCTTTTGTTCCTTCTAGATAAATTAACTTTCTAATCCTGAAAGAATGATTAAAATTGGTTTAGTAGTTTGGGTTTATCAACTACAAATCTTTCTTCTGTATAATATGTGTATAGGCTTTAGTTACTGAACACTCTGTACTTTTATCAAGTCGCCTGAATACTTTATATGATGTAATTTTGTAGATACTTTGATGAAGATGATGAGCCTCCAACACCAGCATTAGCATACATACCAGCACCTGGCAGCCCAACATACGAAGCTGCTTCAAGTTCTAAGGTAATAAGTGTTGAAGTATTAACTTCATGGGCTAACAAAATAGGCAGAAATATACTTAAATATTTTATAAAATATCTACAGTATTGTTTGGTTACTGGATTTACTGCTTTACCTTATTATGTGTGCCTAATGGTTTCTTTACATTATTATACACCCCAACAAGTGATGTCTCAATTTCTAATTAAAGTTAAGAGATACCATATTAAGTTATTACACGTATGTATGAGTGCCATAACACTTAATAGTGCTCTATAAAAATCAGGATTCAGTTTGACATATACTGAACTAAAAAAATTGTGTTCAGGATAACTTAATTTCTGTTATTGAAAATTCCACTTGCATTGAAGAAGCTAAAAATAATATACTTTCTTTAGAAGGAATTCTAAGAAGCAACAGAATTTTAAAGCAATGAGCTGATGTTCAGAATGTCATTATTTCTTTAATTTTAAATTATTGTAAGAACATAGTTGATCAGTACCACTCTTGTCCAAGTATATATCAAACAGAAGTAGAAGATAATACAATTTCTTTAACAGACATAAAAAATTAAAATGAATTAGCTGTAAATGACTCTTATAATAATTTCTGTTGAAGACAATAAATTACTTATTAAAGGAAATAAAATAATTTCTACAGAAGATAATGTAATTCAGAAAAATGTACCTGCTCTGAAAAAGAAACTGTTTCTTTTGAAGATGCTTCAATGCAGATAAAACATGGGGAGAAAGATAATAATGCTAACTCCTAAAATTGTACTATAGTTCTTGTAAATCAAGCAGAGGCTTAGGATAATCATATAATTCTAGATGTGCAGCTCAACTTGACACAAAATATATGCAAAGATTATTTAAAGGATGTTATGGCAAAAGAATGCAAACTTAACATCTGTACAAGATTAGGAATTACTGTTCAGTCAAACCTGAGAATAGATGACATTGTTACTTCTGCCACAAATATTAGTGAGAATATGTCACATAGACAGAAAACTGTGGAACTAGGAAAAAAGTTCATGTTTTGAAACTGGAGTTGCAACATACAACCTATTTACGAAACCATTTAATTTGTACCCTTCAGTCCCTTCAGCCCTCTTAAATGGCATCCCTGTACCCTATGAAGTTCTTCTAAAAGCTTTCCAATACATAGAGGTGTCAAGTATCTATAGGCTATGGTCATTCCAGTTACTCTCAGACAGGATATGTTTTTATCACTAGTGTCATGAATTCATGAAAAATGAACTTAAAGTAAATATGTATAAGTTTTGCATAATAATTTGTCATTACTTCTACTGATAAAGCATGCCCTAGCGTAATGGCTAAGGCGTTAGACTTGCGATCAAGTGGTTGCGGGTTCGAACTCCACCTAGTGGACTACCAATGTGGACCTACTCCTAACACAAGCACTTAGCTTAGCAGGAGGGGTTAACAAGAATACTAGTAATGTGTGACCCACGTTATTAGTATTCTTTCTAAAAAAAACGTATAAACATTCACACAAAACAACCAGGCAGACAGACAACTTAGTAAAGACTGTAGGCTGTTTGTGTATGCAGGCTGCTTCCAACCGTTCTTCTTGGAAGTCATTAGTCATTGTATTCAACAGAAGACATCCTATGGCTGAAATAATGATGATGATGAAACAAAAAAAAAATGTAGCATTAATTTTTTATCTAGAAAAGGCTTATGCATTAAGATGCAAGATGAATAATTTCTTGTTAAGTTCTTTTTTACAATAGAAGAATAAAGTAGTGTTTTTATCATCTTTTGATTTTGAAAAGAAACTGTTATAGGATCACTTTGTTTTCCATCTCTCGCTCTGTCTGTCTGTCAAGACATAGGTGCCTTGTAAATCTACCCAATGTAAAATAAATAACATGTGCATGTTTTCTGAATTTTCGGGGTGATAATTCTGTATTATTAAATATTATTTTAACATACCACTATAGGCTGAAGATGATGAAGAAGATCCTTTAGATGCCTACATGGCAGGTCTAGAGCAACAGGCTGCAAAGGACCTTGTCGCCAGCAAGGAGAATGCCGCCAGCGGTAAAGAGGACAGTGGGAGAGGGACTAGAGGCGATATTGATGAGATGGATGATGAGGAGAGTTATTATAAGTGAGTTCCAAAGACTTAAATTGTTAGGTAATATGGTTAAGTAATATCAGGGCTTGTAATGGCAACTGATACTTTTGCTTTTGTGCCATATGCCTTAGTGCTACAGAACATTTTTAAGAGGTAGATATGTTTTTGTGGGGTCTTTCTGGGCTTTAATTTGGGAAGCGAATCCCTGTAACCGTCGCCTGTTGAATAGCCGTTTTGCCTCACAGGAAGCCCTTAATAATAAATAAAGCGGCGGTTGCGTAATGGCTAAGGCGTCGGTTGCGATCAAGTGCTTGCGGGTTCGAACCCCATCCAGTGCACTACCGACGTGAACCCACTCCTACCACAAGCATTTAGCTTAGCTGGAGGGGTTAACAAGAATACTAGTAATGGGTGGGCCCATGTTACTAGTATTCTTTTTATTTAAAAAAAATAAAATAATTACTCAAACAATATAGGGATGTTGATATATTTTTGGGACTGCTTTCATTTTATAGTTAGGCCCTTATTTTACGCAAAAGAATATTCTAGTAAAAAAACTTAATTGAAGAGAGTTACTTCTACTTTTCCGCTAAAACACTCGAATGATTACCGTCATTAACCGATAAACTGTCAGTTTTGCATAGAGTAGTATAAGTACAAATTAGTTTAAAGTAACAACTGACAGCTGTTAGCTTGTTCATCATTGGATATGGTTGGCGTTTGCAGACATGTGAAAATAGTCACTATTTAAACCTTTTCGATCTAATTTGAATATATTTATAATGGCTTTTAAAATAAGAAAAATGTGGTTTAAGGTTTTCCAACATCACAATTAATCAACAATCAATGCAAGGCCTATTTAACAATTTAGGCTACTTTTATTTTAGAGAAAGAATTAGGGTTTACTATAAATATGTACACGCGAGCGAAGTCGCGCGGGAACTGCTAGTGGGACATAAATTTGTGATTAGTGTCAACATTTCTTTTCTCAAATATAGACTCATTATGAAACATTGACTAACAAAGGAAGTGGCTTTTAACCACAACTTTTTATTTCAAAGCATTAGGCTTTCGTTACTCCACATCTTGTAATAAAGCAGATAATGTTTTATTACTTCCACCTCCTCTCCCCAGGTACATGGAAGAAAACCCCCTCAACCATGGTGATGATGGTTCAGATGTAGAAATAGAGTATGACGAAGATGGCAACCCCATACCTCCCCCAAAAAAGAAGTTCATCGACCCCTTGCCTCCAATAGACCACTCGGAAATTGAGTACGAGCCTTTTGAGAAGAATTTCTACACTCCGCATGAAGATATCGAGAGTTTAACGCCGCAGCAGGTTGAGGAATTGAAGAAGAATTTAGGAGTCAAGGTTTGAATTTAGATCATCCATTGTAGATATATACATATACTTCGCCGAAAGATCAAAATTCGACCATATAATCAATATTTTATTGGATTTTTTCAAAAATCATAGAAAATCATAGAAAATTAACAAACAGGAGAAAATGATTGTAAACTGTTTAGTCTTTGCCTATTTAAATATAGATGGTGATGGGCAAGATTTCATTCCAAAGTGTTTGAACATATGTATGTTACCGTGAATGTCCGCAGTGCAGTGTATGTTAAGATACACTTGTCTGTTAAAATGCACCAAGCTAGTTGGTGAATGTCCGTTATTTATTCTTTTCATTACAAATTCGGTTATCCACTAGTGAATGTTACCATACACCAGGACGACTTGGTGTATCTTCATTATGAGCGACGGTAATATGAAAATATGATGTAGAAAAAGTTAGTAGTTTTGGTCAATCAAACAGAAATGGCTAGGTTTAGATTAGGTTAGAATTGCGACCACAACGCTGCCAGAACCGAATTCTTGTCAAACATTTGTGAACCCTAATTTGTTGCAGAACAAAACAGTCGAATGTGATTATAAAAGAGAAAAGTTTGAGCTTTATCGCTTTTCGAAGAAATACTGGTGGATGTCGTATATTGTAAATCACTGAATCTAAAATTCACGGAATCGCATTGTTGTATGTTAACATTAACCAGTGTATGTTCGATTTAAATAAATAAATGAAATAATTTCAGACTTACACCATAGCAATAGGGAATATGCATGTATTTTTTTTTATCTTTTATTAACTTGTTCCATCATTCTACTCTAATAAAAAATATAAATAACCTTGGCAATGTTCAAATTAATTTTTAAAATAACATTGAAAACATCGATAAAATTTGATCTGTTTGAACGCCGCCATATTTCGCGGGCCTTGGATGACGTCAGATATCACGCTCAGTGTTTGTTTCATAAACTTAGTATACTTACTTGAAGTGTTACAGTAATTTTATACCGATTTTCAGTTGTAATTACTATGTATTGTAATTAATAGACGATGGATAAAGTTTAAAAAACATTTTATAAGTATTGCCTTGTCCCTAAGTGTAAAAACACTATAAGAAGTACACCCAATACAGTATTTTTTCCTGTACAAAATAATAATGTAAAATACGAAAACAATGGTGTAAATTAATGAGAAGAGATGAAGTATCTTCAATATCGTGTTTATATTGTTGTGAAGATCACTTTAATGTAAGCATATTACAATTTAATTGCTAGAATAGTGTGAATTAGTCAGCAGTAGGCCATTTATGTTGGTTTTAAATATCAAGCAGAAGGCAACTTGCTTGTCTACTTAAACTAGGTAACAAAAGTACAATAAAACTTCATGAATATAACTAACTATACATATCTTACCTATCCTTTAGATTATAATATAACAAGTATTATAATAATTACCTTGCGGATTTCACTCCTTTGACCTCAGCAGACTTAAAATCTGGATTTGATGCAAAATATGTAGTCATCATGAATGCATCTATTTTCGGTAGATTGTCCGATTGTTCTTTGACAAAACTACATTCAGTCATCGTCCTAGATCATTTCTAATATCACTAGAATGCCTAAATTGCACTAGCTAAGAGCAAAAACCACAGAAACACCTATCTTTCTCCGCAACACTACGAATATAGGCGCCGATAAATGACAGGACGGGGAATTTGACGTCATGTTTTGTTTCGACCAATAGTGAAGCGTTTTGCAAAGTTGAATTTCGCTCCCTTATTTTGCATATTTTAATTAATATTTTTTGCAATTAAAGACGAACTAAATAAGAAAATAATTGTTTAGGCATAATATGTGGACAATAAAGATTCAAGGGAAAATTAATCAAGTAAATTTAAACAACATGCATATTCTCTATTGGTGATTGTCGACATATACCAGTGCATCTTAACATTCACTAATATCGGACATTCACAGTAACATATACATAGACACGATTAAATAAATCTCATTATTTTTTTTGAGCACAACATCAACCTCTGAAGTCTTCAGAGTTCTCGTTTCGCATTATATACTGTATTTTTTGTGTAGATATCTGGTCCAGACCCTCCGCGCCCAGTCAGCAGCTTTGGTCACCTGGGTTTCGACGAGCAGTTGATGCGTGCCATCCGCCGCTCTGAATATACCCAGCCCACGCCAGTGCAGGCCGCTGGTGTCCCTGCTGCTCTGTCAGGAAGAGATATTATAGGTTATTTACAGTCCTTATCTTGTCTCTTTCTTTTATTTTTGCGTTTGGCAATCCTTTCACACACCAAGAAGTCTATGGTCGGGGTTCTTAAGCTATTGTACCTCGATCCTCGACACTTTCTTGAGAGAAATTTGACTGCCATTGGTTGGTTATTGATTATCTACATGTTCTTATTTATGTAAACCTTAATATATTTATATTTTTTTAATCAGGTATCGCTCGCACTGGGTCCGGTAAGACGGCAGCGTTCTTATGGCCACTTTTAGTGCATATCATGGACCAGAAGGAACTGGCTCCTAACGATGGCCCTATTGGGCTCATATTAGCTCCAACTAGAGAGTTGGCGCAGCAGGTCGGTACTAGACGTTTTATAGCACGATATTGGGAAGAATAGTATAATGGGCATTTTCATAATGTAACAAGTAAAATAAAAGCTGGTGAAAATGGATTTTTGAGTTTTGAGTCTTCCTGGTTTATAATATATATAAAAAATGTCTTAACAGTTAAATTTTAATATCGCTTTCCAGAAATGTCAGACACTTCCTAATTACTACATAAAATATAGTTATTTTTTTAATCAAACTTCATGCAGTTGGTACATGGCGGATTTAATGATTTGACTGGCCTGTTGGTCTAATGGTTAGTGACCCTGACTGCTGAGCCAGAGGTCGTGGGTTCGATTCCATCTGAGTCTGGGTATTCTTTGTGTCCATTTTTTGTATGTTTGTAAAGGCCCTCGCGACACAGGAGTAATTCCTAATGCGGGAGTTGTCTTTAAAAAAAAAAAATCCTTTAGCATTCAGATGATGCAGAGGTAGAAAGAAGTAGGGGCTTATATAATAAATTAAAAGAAAAGTTTGGGTGCGGACCCGTGCTTCACCTAGTTTCTCCACCTGGGTGAGGTTCCAACTGATGATCAGTACAGTCAAGTAATTAAGAAATATACATAATTTAATATTTAATCATTAGGATTTATTCGTTTTGGAATAAAATAAGTTAAAAAATTAAGGAAGGAAACTTCATGCCAACTTTTAAGGTCGCAGGGCTGGTTTACCGCCTCGTAGGTAGTTTTTCCCTCAATCAAACTTATAGTCACAAACTGATTTCCACGCGGGTGAAGCCGCGGGCACAGCTAGTATAATTTAAAAATATGGATTTGTTTTTATTTTTCTAAAATGTGGCTTTTGCCTCCCACAACACCTTAATAAACGTAACCGGAAAAAACATGAGGATGGAGAAAAGCCTTTGAAACTAGAGGAAACCCAAAGAAAATCGGAAAAACAAAAGATCATTATAGATCATTTCGACAATAATGGGTTGAAAAAATGGTGCACGCGACTTTCGACCTTATTGACTATTTTTTTTTGTTGTCTTTTAGCAGCAAAATAGTCAAATAAGAATGGAGAGAGAAGAAAAACTGGAATATAACCTGAAGTAAAATAAAAACACCAGAAAATTAAAGTTAATAAGGTCGAAAATCGCGTGAACCCATTTTGAACCCAGTATTGCCTAAATGATCTATAATGATCTTATTTTGTTTTTTCCGATTTTCTTTGGATTTTCTCTGGACTTTCTCTTGTGAAACTGTGAAAGGCTTCTCTCGTTCCATACTCTTGCTGCTTGCTTTTTGTTTGTACATATTCACCCCTATTAAATAATTGTTGTTGTTTAAATCTTTTGAATCATAAAAAGAAAACAATTTACTGCATCACTGTACAATAACGTCATCAGTTGGAGCACGGGACCCTATATAGACCCGTGCTTCACCCAGGTGGAGAAACTAAGTGAAGCACGGGTCCGCACCCAAAAGTTTCACCTTTATTATTCAAAACAGCAAGCAAATGGTTGCTCACAGACTGTGTAGTAGTTTGTGGTTGATGAGATTTCGATTTGATAACGTATATCAATATATCAAGACGGACAGTATTGTATACAGTATTGGAACTACTTATAAAACAAAGTCCCCCGCGTCTGTCTGTTTGCGATAAATCAATAACTACAAAACGGATTTTCATAGAGTTTTCACTAATAGATAGTGATTCATGAGGAAGGTTTAGGTGTATAATTAATTAAGGTTTTGTGTAAAATGGCTGAAAAATGACGATGATTGTTGAATATGTCGGATAAAATCAATATATGTTTTGCTACCTGTGCGAAGACGGGGCGGGTTGCTATTAACAAATATTTATTTCAAACTATAGTATTTATTGTTCCCCAGATTTATATGGAGGCAAAGCGTTTCGGCAAGGTATACAATATCAGGTGTGTGTGCTGTTACGGAGGTGGCTCCAAGTGGGAACAAGTCAAGGCGTTAGAAGGTAAATCATATCATAAACAATTTATTTGCATAAAACTTTGTGAAATGTAAAATTTTCAAATTTTCGGCCATATTCTAGCTGAGTAGGTGTGCAAAATTGCAAACATTTAATTTACTCCGCCGCCGCGCTGTCTCAATTTGCGAGGAGCTGATGTAAAGGCAAAAGGTGGCGGAAAGGGAACGGGAGAGAACTAGCACTCTCCCCAGAGGACGCACCAAACGCCGTAGAGCACCTAATGCCCTACAGCCTCCATGAGCTGTGGCCTGAAGGCGCCGGGAAGGGTAACCCGGCATCGAAATAGTAGTAAATAGGCCCAAGACGGTGACCCGATTTGTTAAATTGCTGTTGCTCCCACTCACGGCTGACGGACAGATAGTCAAGTCTGTCGTGGGTCCACGGAGTTCCTAGGTTATACCTGAGCCCCCGGTGAGGGGGTACCCGAGAGGGTTCCTTTAAATGACTTGGTTGGTTGTCGATAAACAGTCTATTCAGTTATCATTTTTAGGGTACCGTACCCGAAAGGTAACCAACGGGATCGTGTTACTAAGCCTCCGCTGTCCGTCCGTCTGTCTGTCAGCGGGCTGTATCTCATGATCTGTAGGTAGGTAGGCAGTTGAAATTTGTGTTGCCGCTATAACAAATAATAAAAAAAATTAAAATAACGTGTTTTGTTTGCTCGATCTTAATAATGGCTACCTACATAGTGTTAAATCTTGTACGATGGTGCGGAACCCTTCATTCGCGAGTCCGACTTGCACTTTGCCGGTTTTATTTAGATTTTTTTTATAACTTATATTTTCTTTTGTCCAGGTGGTGGTGCAGAAATAGTTGTGGGTACCCCTGGACGTGTGATCGACCTGATCAAGTGTAAGGCGACTAATTTGAAGCGCATTACTTATTTAGTGCTCGATGAAGCCGACAGAATGTTCGATATGGGTTTCGGTAAGCAACATTTTTTTTTATTTCACACATCACTAGTATTTTTTGTCAGCTCCAGCTAAGCTAAATGCCTGTGTTAAGAATGGTTTCATGTCGGATGGGGTTCGTACGCGTAACCACTTGATAGCAAGTCTGACACCTTAGCCACTACGCCGCTTATTTAAGTAAAAACATAGAGTGGCTATAATTCTTAGTGTCCCACAAACAATTTTTGAAATAGATTAATGTTTAATAAGCAAGCACCAAGTACCTACTAACCTTAGCTTATATTCAGGTGCATTGCACGTAAAGCCGACAACGAAAAAAAAGTAAGGTTTTGAAATTCATTCATATTAGACTGATTTATAATCCTAGAGAATACGAAAATGTACATTGAATGCTCCAGTTTTTCATTCACATGCGAAAAAATTGATTTTACCACTCTAGTCTTATCCCAAATGACGTAATATTAATACAACAACTCTGTTTCCAGAACCGCAAGTCCGTTCTATCTGCAACCACGTGCGACCTGACCGCCAAGCCCTACTGTTTTCTGCCACTTTCCCTCGGAGAGTGGAACGTTTGGCGCGCGACGCGTTGTACGATCCTGTGAGAGTTCAACACGGCGCAGCAGGCGAAGCTAGTGAATTGGTCCAGCAACATGTTAGGTGAGATTTTTAAAGCTTTGTCTTCAAAACCAGGACCCAGAATGGTACCCTGTGGTATACCTATAGTTAATATATTTTATTTTGCATGAATTATTATTTAATGCGTGAGATTATTGCAAATAATCCACATATATAAAAACGGGGATATATCCATAAAGATAAGTGCAGAGTAATGTTATTTCAAACTTGTTAATTGTTATGAAAAATATATTGAAAAGGGATTTAAAGGGCTTACTTCTTTTGCAGCAGCTTATATGGCGTAATAGTTACTTTATTATGTATTTTGCAGAATATTCAACAAACCAGAGGAAAAATGGTCGTGGTTACTTCACAATTTAGTTGAATTCCTTTCGGCGGGGAGCGTCCTAATATTCGTCACGAAAAAGGTATAGGCATATTCGATGTTTAGTATCCTTATTTTCTAATATACTGTAAATCCTCATATATTGTAATTAGAAAGAGGATATTTGTATCATTACTATGATAAGCTTAATGTACAAGTATGTTTCGAAGTCTTTGTATTGTGCAGTTAGAAGCCGAGCAGACGGCAGCAAACCTTGGTGTGCAGCAGTACGATGCCTTACTTCTTCACGGAGACATGGAGCAGGCTGACAGGAACAAGGTCATTACGGCGTTTAAAAGAAAAGAAAACAATATACTAGTCGCGACTGACGTTGCAGGTAAATATCTTATTTACTGACATTATCAAAGGTAGATTTGAATTTGTATGGTATGTCTTTATAGGTGTTGTTTATTTAGGTAAAATTAAAGTTGAGCAAGTTCTTATTGAATTGGTTTAAAATGTTGTTGTTGTATCACTGTAGTAATAATGTTATTGGGTTTGGACCGGCTCGAAGGACCAAAATGTTTTGTACTTTTCGTACCGAAACCTTTATTTGAGTGTCGATTACGTTGTCGAACAAACTATTCTAGTTAGTAAGTCAAACGATACAGCCTTATCAATTTTATAAATTTGCGAAACCACAATGAAAGATATCGATAGGGTAAACGTTTCGGATTCGCGCCAGTAGGTGGCAGAGCTATCACTATAATGCAATGTAATCGTGTGTGCCGCTAGCCCGCGGGCTGGACATCCCGCACATCCGCACGGTGGTGAACTACTGCGTGGCGCGCGACATCGACACGCACACGCACCGCGTGGGGCGCACGGGCCGCGCCGGCGTGACCGGGGACGCCTGGACGCTGCTGCAGCGGGACAAGGACAAGGACTTCGCCGGACACCTGCTCAGGAACCTTGAGGGCGTGCAGCAGGTATATATCCCACTAAGAGAAAATTACAGGATGCTATCTTTATTTATTTCATATATAATTTATGAAACTATATATATTTTACTATATAATTTATTAAACTATATATATATATATATTTTTGTATTTAGGAAGTACCCGAAGAGTTGATGCAACTCGCGATGCAGTCCGCCTGGTTCCGTAAGTCGCGCTTCAAGAAGGGCAAAGGCAAGAACTTGAACGTTGGCGGCTGTGGACTTGGGTATGTATCATTGGACCTCATCTTATTACAGTGAGTCGTATCTGTGTCCTGTTCAATTTAGCAAACATATAGTTAGATTCCATTCAAATTTTGCAGAGTGTGTTTGAGTGGGTCTTTAGATGGTTTATATTCACAATTGGACCCGGTAGAGTTTTAGGATGCTTGTTGTGTTACAAGCAGCTCTCAATAAAAATTGTGTTTTTGCATTCAAAACAATTTTTATTTGTCTAAAAGAGACAGTTGAACACAGTAAATGGCGCTGCATCCAGATTCTAAAAGTTATATTTTTTATGATTTGCCCAAAGTGTGTATTTCTGTAGTAGTGTTTCTGTTGTTTTTTTAAGACTAGTTTATTTATTTTATTGTTGAAATCAATTATGATACTAAAATGAAAATCTTAGGTTCGCGCAGGACAACGTTTATTAGGTCCGCTAGTTTAATATATGTTTATTTATTTTTAATTTAGAGTTTGTTTTACCCCGTGTACCCCTAATTAAAAATGTACTCTGTTGTGATTGAATTGCCTGTCATTCCGTTGAAGTTGAAGTGATTGCAATATGTGAATGGTTGTCCAGGTACAAGGAGCGGCCGGGGCTCCCGCACAAGGAGGAGCCGTCCCCGGCCGCGACGCTGGACAAGCACGGGCCCGCCACGGACCGGCTCGCCTCTCTTAAAGCTGCCTTCAGGTCGCAGTACAACCAGGTACTTATATCTTATTTTTTTTTATTATTTATTTAAACTTTATGCACATAAAGTACAGAGGCAGACTTAATGCCTAAGGCATTCTCTGCCAGTCAATATTATATTTTATTAAATATGCTAACTAAATATCACACAAAAAATACTAAAATAAATAAAATGAAATACACATATGTATAGTATATATGTACACCCTGTACCCTGTAATACACATCATAAACATTCACTCGTATATAACTTCATCAATAATGGCAATCTATACGAAAAACTATGTAAAAAAAGTAGCACGTGTTCCGAATAATGCCGCGTTCCAATAAACAAAAAACGATTCGTTTAGCTTACGGGCGGTAAAATATTCGTTGAAAATTCTACGAAATTTTAAAAGCAAAACGAATCGTTTTTTGTTTATTGGAACGCGGCAAAAGTGGTTCATAATTGATTTGAGCTTCGTCGCATTGATATTGAAACATCGTCTTACTTAAAATGAAATCTAAGTTGAAAATTGTATGAGTATTTTTCAGGCGTTTAATACTTTGTTTCAATAAAGCAATTATCTGTCGTGTACAGTTTGCACATAAGAAACGTAGACGGATAATAAAAACAATGTTCTTTTAGAAAATATTCAAGCTTTTACATATTGCGATTAAAATTCTTTATCTTGTTTATTTCCAGTTCACAGCGTCCTCGGACCACTCCTGGGAACAAACCCGCCCTGTGATTCAGCCCGGTATTAACGCACCCGCATCGCAATCGAGCGAAGAGAAGGCCGAGAGAATCAGAAAGAGTGGCAAGAGGAGTCGATGGGAGTAGAAGGTAGACATGCGTATTAGAGAATAATGTTCCGTAAAAGTAAGGAATTATAGTCAGGGGTCTTAACCGTAGTTAATGGCGGAAAAATAAACAATGTAATATAATATCTAAAGATTTCAGATATGATGTTTGACGTGTCGTGATATCTAAAGATTAGATTGATTGTAATTTCGGGAGTGTGACCAGCGTTATGAGGAGTAGGCGAGATAATGTTAGGTGAGTGATTGTTTAGCGTCTGACACTATGAGGTAATGTTGTAAGTTTTTGTTTGATGAGTATTTTGGAGTACAGGAGCAGTTTTTTCTTAGCACATAAATGTCCTTCCATTTTGCAACAAAAATTGGCAAAAATGTTTTTAAATTGCCTATTTTGAAAATTTGCCCAGTGCACTACATTTGTTTAGTCGAAGGCTCTCTGTATAATTTTAGAGTACTACAGGATGTCACATATAGGTGAGGTCATATTATAAGGTATCATAGACCCCGTAAAAAACGTA
This sequence comes from Callimorpha dominula, assembly GCA_949752705.1. Lineage (NCBI taxonomy): Eukaryota > Metazoa > Arthropoda > Insecta > Lepidoptera > Erebidae > Callimorpha > Callimorpha dominula. Next base: position 1,933,586 of record OX457000.1, on the reverse strand, counting down.
AAATTAATACAGACATTTAATTTTGAAACTGACAAATTGAATTTCAAAATTCACCGATAAAGCTAATATTTTGTAAGGGAGAGGGCTGGCATGAATGAAACTATAGGTATATAATACCAAGTACGGTGTAATGTTCAAATATTACTAAAAAATACTGCATAAAGAAATTTAAAATCGAAATTGAAATTTACATGAATTTCGTGCTATAAAATTTGAAGAGTTCCCTTGATTTCTCCAGGATCCCATCATCAGACCCTGACCTGATGACCATGGGACCACCTGGGAAGTATACCCTTTCAAAGAAAAGAAAAAATGTCCAAATCGGTCCAGGCGTCTTTGAGTAATCGGTGAACATACATAAAAAAAATATATATACAGTGGAACATAGAACCTCCTTCTTTTTTGAAGTCGGTTAAAATGCACATCATACTAAGGGATGAATTAAATAAAATGAAAAATTATGCCCTCAAATAGCCAAAATGTTGAGTTACGAGTCACATCAATGCGATGATACCATAGAATACAATATAGTAGATACTAGTACAGAAGTTACACTAAGTAAAATCATTTTAATAAATAACGACTCTTGCTGCGACACAATAAAGTGCAATTCAGATCGCACTGCGCTAATCACGTGCCTACATTCACCTCTCTTTCTGTCGCCTAACTCTTTATCGCTTCTGACGACGCGGCGACGTTAGGGTTGCATTTCTTTACCTTTCGATGTTCTTTGAAATTGAAACGGATCGGAAAATCGGATCCTTGTTATTGTTTAAGCAGCCGAATTATAAGATGTTAAACTTTTGTCTTCATAATAGTTATATTGGCGAAGTTTTCGGTGATCCGAGTATCATGGATGTTGCGAATATTCGCATTCGCAATTGCGGAGCTTTCGCATCGATTTGAACATCTGCCTCCGCATCCGCATGTGCGGATGCGAGGCAACCAAAATCCGCATCTGCATACTCCATACCTACAGTGCGGAGTGGTCCTTTCTTGGCGATACTGAGAGTCGAATTACTATTCGAGTTCTTGCTTCTGATTTTATCGTCTGCAAATATGAGTAAAATGCAGTAATCACTGGACTATAGATGTTTCAAAATCAATGTGATGGGCGACATTTCTGGGCATTATACAGGCAGTAGAAGAGGTATCCACTCTATTTAGAATAAGAGAAGTATTTGTGACGTCACATGGTTGTCTGGCTCGACTATAATACGAACTGACGTACACGTGCAAAGTTAAGTTTCATACTCAACCTTTGTAGTGTTGTTTTATTTTTATTTCATGTGAAAGATGAACTGCTCCTTTCCTCCAAACTATTAGCTATTAATAAATAAATATTGTTTTTTAAGAGTTAAATAAAATAAAATAATAATATGGAATCGTTATGGCACACAATAAAGTATTTTAAATAAATAATTTAATAACGGCTGAATATTTCATAAGATTGATAATAGTGTATGTAGTGATCTTAAAACACTTTCTTAAACTTTTGTACAAACGCGTACAAATGCGACACGTGTCTAAAACTATTACAGCATAGCAAGAAAATAGCGTACTCCCACCTCAAAGGCCGGCAACCTCTTGTCACCTACCATCACACCTGATGGTAGGTGATTGTCCCACGTCTGCTCGTTTGCCCCCTATACCATAAAAATATATATTTTATCCTACTGTTATAAAAGGCGAGGTCTGCGAATATCACCCAGGTGCCTGCCTCTGTGTTCATTTTGACTTGTTTTATTGTTAAAATTCCGTAGGTAGCTAAAGAATATACGCATGTATTTTTTTTAACGTAGACATTTTATCATGTATTATTATTGCCTTCTGGCAGCTGGACTACCAGCAGCCTGTATTTGGTACGTAGCTAATGCGCAAATATTTTTTATAAAAATCGATAAGTTTGTCGATGCTTTTTTGTCGAAACCTCCAAAAAAGTGTCACATCTTAAAAGAGATATTTCTTGACAAACTTTTGAGTGTTTTCGTAGGTGGTTTGACACAGACAAGTACTCGGCACTGTTACTACTAATAGTGTCGTATTAATGCCGCGTTCCAATAAACAAGAAACAATTCGTTTTCCTTACGGACGGTAAAATTTCCTTGAATTTTCAACAAAAATTTTCCGTCCGTAAGCAAAACAAATCGTTTTTTGTTTATTTCAACGCGGCATTAAAGTATCGAGTTGTTACGGTCCGTAAGGAATCGATACCTTAAACTCGTGTACCGCGCGTAAGCACATCACTATGACTAGAGGATCGCGCGGTTCTGTGAAGCATTAACGTTTTTATGTATAGTATATTTGAGACACATTTTCCTATGCAGCGGTCTGTGTATCAAATATTAATACCTATCACTTGAATGACTGAGTGGTAGGTATAGAAAATTATACCTTCAAAAAGTCATTAATAACTAATATTATTTTTCTGCTACATTGGTTGAGCTTTGTGAGAAGAAATCGGGCAAACAAACTCACGGCCACTCTTTTAAAAAAGAAAAAACCAGACAGTTTCAACAATATTCAGTAAATATCACATCATTTTGTTGTGTGCTATTATGTTTTTAAAATTAAAAGTAAATAAACTAGAAAAACAGCATAGCTAGATGCAGATGAGAAGCAAAGCATAATTAGATGATAAAGTATCTATTTTTTTTATTAATACGAACACAAAGAAACGTCAAACAAATGCGATAGACATATTAATGTATACAAATATTTGCATTAAGCGGGAAACAAACCCGCGATCCTTGACTGCAATCGAATGACCCACCGCTGCGCCATAGAGGTCGTTTAAGTTATTAGTCAACCAGTGCATTAATTTCCTGTTAAACTTAAGAGTTTAGGCAAGTGTTTTAACACCAATGTGATGTGAACTTAATGTATTTTCATACAAAGTATAACACCAAACATTAAATAATTAGCTTGTATACAGATCACATAGACTTCACATTATGTATAAGATTGTTTGTTTGTCGATTTACAACTATTATGTTTATTTTCTATACAATAGATATACAATCTCCATAAGTGCCGAGTTGTTAAAGACCTAATCATCGAGTTCTGGGATCGTCATATGTACTACAAGACCACAATTTCTAACAGTAACAGAACTGTGAGTTTTTATAAGTTTGCCTATTTAAACAAATTACATAATACGAACAGGGATGTAAAAGGCTAAATAGAACAATTCTGTCAAAATGCAATTGTAAATAAATGTTTAAGAATTGCCATGTTTTCTGTTAATCCTAATATAGCACATTTTGATCATCCATGACCGTATATTGTACACCGAAGCATAAACACACCGATGGCAAAAAAATATTTAATTTAGATTTTTTAATCAGACCAAATACGATACGGACGAAAATTGCAGAGAAGAATGTAACTAAATATCACATTATCAAATGTTCGCATAAAATATTACAAGGTAGGTAGTACTATAAATATGGTAACATTATTTTCCGTTTCTTGTACAGATTTCAGTCAGGGAAAGAGCCGATGGGTTAAAAGTCACTATTAAAAACCTTTAGAAAATTAAAAATGAAAGACCTAATCTTTTAAAAACTCTTTGATTTCATATTTTGTGTAATGCACTCGTCGTTTTCCTTATTTTTCGACCAACATCAACCCTTAAACGCAGAATTTGTCTATGGACGCTACAGGTAACAGAGCTAATATGCACCAAATAAAAAAAATATCCACCAAATAAACGACTTCTGTTTACCGTCTTTAGGACCGTAACTATTGTTATTCTTTTGTATATTGCTAAAGGTGTCTTAACTGCTAAAAATGTTGCCGACTGTTTAACAATAAGAATTCGTTGTAATTTAAGAAAAATTGTATATTATAGGTACATATATGTAACAGAGAAACAAACAAAGCAACAGAACATAACTAAATCTTGATCTATTTGTATATTAGTTAGAATACAGAAAACCAAGGTTAATTCGATGTTTTGAGTTAAAGTCTCACAAATATCACTAATTTCAAAGCCCACCATTTGAGGGCCTTACGTTAATATGAAAATTGTATTCTATTGCAAAATGTGAAAGTTGAAATCCGTTTGTGCCTGTGTGTGTTTGACAATATGGATTGTTTTGCCGAGTGACCAGGTTTGTTTTCGTACGTTATTGTCATCACCGCTGCAGAATGTTTAGCAATAAAACACGGACAGTTACCTCAGTCTTGAATTAATTGTTTTGAGCACACTTGTAGGTAAAGGTTTTTAAATATTGATTATGTAAATATAAAAAATAAAGTGCTATTAAACGATTGCTGTTTTTATTTAAAACATCTTAGCGTCCTTCCCTTTTATTCATGGGGTACTGTCATCTGTGATTGCAAGGGTGGAGTCTGATGTCATCAAGTACTGATATGAACAAGAGAAATTTATTTTTATTTTTCTTTATTGGGATAAAAAACAGTTACACGCTCTGTCTTACTATATTAAGAAAAAAAACAGTGTTTCAAATAAGGTAAACGTATAACCCACACCAATTGGTCAGGCGTGTAAATAGCCCGACCAGGGTGTGATTGCTCAACAGTTAGCGTACGAGGTGTAGGGAAGTAAACCACTTCTATCGATCAAAACAATCATGCCAGCACTAACCTGCAACACCGACCAAGTCCCGATCCTCCAGAAGGCAGCGAGCAGCGGCGAGGTTTCTACGGTCTCTTGCAAGGTATTGACCGGCCGGTCACGATCGTAGACTGGAGCACTCCACATACACCTTGTAAAGGTTACAAGCGAGTCCAAACACTACACGGCTATAGGACTAACGGAAAATCAGCTTCTTTTCACGAGAAATATAACTGATGTCCGTGGCGGAACAAAATTTTTATATTAAAGGCTCTTCTTCGCGAAAAGCGATGAGAGCAGGGTATGTCCGTTTTTTCTTGCACCAATCAGGTGCAGCGCGTTTACATTATTTGAAGACTGCTAACGCCATCTCTTGAGATCGTCGAGTACATTGGCAATATTACAGCAGTACCAGCACTAATTGCATTCGACAAACAGAATGTGGTTTACTATAAAGACTATGAAATTTATAATATAACGAAATATATTATGGTGCGATTATGTATGCATTTTATAAATATATTGGCGCTCCACCACCAATGTCCACAGACATAGTAAGAAGAGTGAGTATTTAGTTCACACGCAAAATGCGCAAGTAATTAACATAGTGGCTATTAGTCGATAATTAGTAGATAGATTAATTTGAAATAACCTAATAATCATTTACTAGCCAAAATATCGCGTACCAATCCTTTGAATTTATTTTGAGGAACAGAGAAAAGTTCAAGATCTGGGAAAGTTTTAAGATTTAAGGTAAAATTGGGTCGCAAATGTATCCTCCTTCATATCGCTTGCCGGGAGCACTCCAGGCAACGACAAGTAAAAATATTATTACATAGGTGCAAATTCTGTTCGAGCTTTGAAGACTGCCGAGATTATGAGATTACGCTTAGCATCGGGTGAGCCGCCGGTGGGTGCTTATGTGGTACTCTAGTAGGTATATAAATATATATAGATGTATATAGTACTAGCGTTTGTCGTCGGTTTTGTTAGCGTTAAAGTTTTTTAACGATCTCTCGGAAACCAGTATTTTTTCCTCTGTCTTTTTTGGTATCCCTGACAACGTGCCCTGCAAAATTTCGGAATGATCGGTTTAGTGGTTAAGCCGTAAAAACGTGTCATACAAACTCACGTTCGCATTTATAATACTGGTTAGTAAGAAACAGTCTCGAAACGACTGATATAAACTATGAAAAGAACTAACTAACAGTAACTGCCAAGTTGTTCGTACCTCTGTTCGCACTCAAGTGAAGTTCCCATCTTATTTCTACCCTTTTATAATGCCACCATTGGTTAATGTTTATCAATCGACCAATAGTATTGCGTTACCGGTATAACCAGTCAAAATAATGTCTATTCACTTATTTTTATTAAATAGTGAACTGTGTTATCATCTATTATAGTTTGTCCCTATTTTTAATAAAACAAATAAGAGTTTTTAATGTGGCGAAAATAAGTTGTTATCGTGAAAATTTACGGAACCGCAATTTTTTCCGGGATAAAAAGTAGCCTATGTGGTATTCCAGACATCTATCTCTGTGCCAAATTTCATCCAGATCCGTTCAGCCGTTTTTGCGTGAAAGAGTAACAAACATCCATCCATATGGATGTCATAAATCATGTCACAAATTTTCGCCTTTATAATATTTGTAAGATTAAGATAATCATAATTACGACTGACTTGTTCCGAACCTTGTTGTTGTCATACTATCTGTGTCGTACTGAAAACAAACGTAACTCCTAACGCCATTGTATGCCGGACTGGAAAACAACTCCATCAACTAAATTACCCAAACTTTTAACACAATAAAATTGTAGATTAACAGAAGATTACATAACTTAGAACAAATCTATCGCTATTCACACAGCTAGTACAAATCTATTCGTAGACGGTTCGTGTTAACAGACAGTTAAAGAAATAAATTAAAACTTGTGAGCCATTAACTATTCACGCGATTGCAAATGATCGTTTATCGCCTCAGCTTTTGTTCGATAGTAATCATAGGTAACAGCTTGTGGGATTGTATTGCAAAGTTAGGGAGGTAGCGAATTATTAATAGGTTAAAGTGAATAACTTTTGTAGACAGACCTATTTTATTCGGTTGCTTAATCCTGACACTCTGCATATAAATAATGCAGAGTGTCAGGATTAAGTACACTTCAGCGGCGGAATTACACATTTGCCGCCTGTAGTCGGTCTATTAATTCAATATGGTATATATATCGGTTTTATGTTTAAAATATAATGTAGCCAAAATTGCCAAATGCCAAATTTGCCGCCCCTAAAATCTGCCGCCCTAGGCTCCAGCCTCCTAAGCCTGCTGGTAAACCCCCCACTGGTACACTTTAAGATATTACAAGCTGTTAGACATTACAAGGAACCGTTCATTCAGTCTTTTGATTGCGTTGACTTAGAAGTTTGATTTTTTACAGCTTTAACGGACCGCAGACTTATGTATTTGGTATTAATTTTAACTTGATGCGTCCACGGGTTCCTGAGCAAAAGCTTTTAGACAGACAGACAGACAGACGGACGGACGGACAGCAAAGTGATCCTATAAGGGTTCCTTTTTCCTTTTGAGCTCCCAAAATTTTACCATACCTTTCTAATACGTCATGGTAAATTTCCCAACTACAAATGATGTTTCTTTAATTACAATTAACTTTTATGACATATAATTAGAAATTACTATTTTTTTTGGATTTTTTATAATTGAGTTGTATGAGTCTGTGTAAAATGCCATATTTTTAATCGTATTGACTTGGAAACTAGATTTTTTTAGTTACAGCTGCAAGTTAATGCAGATAGGAATTTGATACTAGCAGCGCCCCGCGGTTTCAGTCCCGATCCTGTGGGAATATCGGGATAAAAAGTAGCCTATATCATCCAGGTCTCCAGCTATCTACATACCAAGTTTCATCGCAATCGGTTCATGGTTTTTGAAAACAAACATCCATCCATCCAAACTTTCACATTTATAATATTATTATCTAGTGGGATTAATTTCGTCCAAATTACAGACAGACACATAGCCAGACGAGTAAGTGATCCTGTTAGAGTTTTGATTGCTTTTAAGGTACGAAATCCTGAAACGAATTTAAATATTTACTTTGAATTAAATAATTTTGCTATGCTTTATCAAAGAGTTTCTTGAATAGAGCTCACAAAAAAGGGTTTCCACGCGGCTTTGTGGACCGCTTATAATGAGGCAGGTCGCGTACTCGTTGTAATTAATTCATAATTTTGTTGTATGCACGTTACATTTTAGTTTATCTGTTACTATTATCCATCTTATATATATAAATAATTGTAAGTATGTTTGTCTTGTATGCATTTCTAAACCGTTGATCAGATTGTGAAGAAACTTTGGCAGGATCTTCCGAGAACGCCCGCGAGGGTTTCTAGCCCAAAAATATAGAAAAAAAGGCATTGCAACGCATGCCGGGTACAGCAAGTATTCCATAAATTACCATTGTAAGAGTATTTTAGTATTTTGTTAGTGGGTGAGCCATGCTTCGGCACGTACGGGCCGGCTCGACCGGAGAGATAACTCGGCCTCACAGAAAACCGGCAGTGAAGCAACGTGATTTATTTTTTGTTAGCACTGGTTTATTAATGGTAACTACAAGCAATATGTCTTTGGTGTACCTTAAAAGTTATTCTATTCTATGATAAATTATGAAACTTATATTTGCACCCGAAATTTCTTGGCGAAATGTGTGGTTTGCCTAAATTTTTATGAACCATATTACACAAATAAAAAAATAATTATTATTAATAAAACCCGGTCAAAATGCAAATACTTAATTAAGATGGCATTTTCAGGTAGAACAGAAGCAAAGCATTGATTTTTAAACTACCTACTATATTTTAGCTAAATATCTGTCGGCTATCGACTGGCCTGTTGATCTAGTGGTTAGTGACCCTGACTGTTAAGCCAGAGGTCGTGGGTTCGATTCCCACCCAGGACAAATAATCGTGTGATGAGCACGATAATTTGTTCTGTGTCTGGGTGTAATTTATCTATAATATGTATGTATTTAGAAATATATAAGTATGTCTATCAGCAGTCTGGTTACCATAGTACAGGCTCTGCACAGTTTGGGATCAGACGGCCGTGTGTGAGATGTGTGGAGTTATATTATATTATATGTTATATTATTTTCTACAAACTGAGTATCGGAAGCGGTAAATGCGATAATGAAATCACGATAAAATTGGTTTTTTCGGACCCTAAAAAATTGTTAAGTACTTCCCCAACGTTTCAGCAATCTGAAATAGTGCATCGAGAATTTATTAATTCGTTTAACGATTTACAAGTAATGACTCCATTTCACGAACTTAATGTTGAGCACAGTAGGTACACTTGATACGTAGCAGTTACCAGTAATTATAAATACTCACCACGACACTTCCACGTTGCCAACCTGAACCAAATAGAGCTTTGGGAAGTCAGTTACCAGTATTATAGTTTAAAAACACGCTTTATTTAATAACGAACTAAATTCGTTTCCGTGAATTTCCGTAAGTTTTGTTTATTGGAACGCGGCATTAGTCTACCCCGCCGTGTATTTGTAGCTTTATACCTACTCTGCGGAGTGGACCTGGACGGTTATAAGTACTTACTTTTTAAATTCACAGGAAACGTTTGGAATGTTTGTGATAAGTATAGATACGGAAATATATTGTAAAAACCTTGTGTTATCGTTATTAAAGAGCGTGACGAAAATTAAAACTATTTGTTTAGTTAACAGAGCCATGATAAACTATTACAACGCATAAGAGCGTTCAACTTCCTTGAAAGATAAGGGGCTCACTTTGGTTTACTGCGAGTTCCAACAAATACCTGTTTTTGTTCCAGTTTTTAAATAGACTTGAAAACCGGCAGTGAAACAATGGTTGCTGCTTTTCGCCCGCGTAAGTGAGGTTACAGAAGGTATATCTTGGTCTATCCTTTGGTCCGGATGTCTTAATAAAAGCTGTTCCCGAATCCCTCCCATTTTAGGCGCAGTACGGCACACCGTGTGGTTTTAGTCGGTTCGATTCCGACACACCACCCCACTGAAAATCCCAGTGGGGTGACGGCCCGAGGGGGTATCCACACGCTAAAAAAAAAAGGCCCTAACCCTTCCCTCTCCCCTATTCCCGTCCTTCCCCTCTCCCCCCTCTCCACCCCTCTAATCCCTTTTTCCCGTCTTCCCGCACTTCCCCCCTCTCCCCCTCTTTCCCTTCTCCTACCTTAAAGGAGTTGACCTTGAGTTACAGGTGACCCGTCTGCTCGTTTGCCCCCTATAACATAAAAAAAAAGATCCAGAGCATGCCTCCCCATGCGTTTATTTTGAAAAGTGGACGCACACAAGGCGATAGGCGAAAAGTGGACACACACAAGGGGGAAACTGTATAGCAATTGCTAACACTTTCTTTAAAATATCTCCACTAGCTACAATGGTACCACCTTAACTGAACGCACGTCGACACACATAACACTTTCTCTCTCTCTCTCGCTCTCTCCCTCACTTAAAGAGATGGAGCTCCTTCAGCTTCCTCTACTTTCCGCGGTAAGAATGATGCTAATGGTTTATTTCTATCTATCAACTAGCTGATCTAGTTTTTGCAACATTTTTCATTGATGCTCCGTTCCTATTGGTCGTAGCGTGATGCTATATAGCCTATAGCCTTCCTCGATAAATGGGCTATCCAACACTAAAGAAATTTTTCAATTCGAATCAGTAGTTCCTGATATTAGTGCGTTCAACCAAACAAACTCTTCAGCTTTATAATATTAGTATAGAAGTATAGATTTTTTTTTCCGTTTTAAAAGACAACTTCCGCATTAGGAATTACTCCTGTGTCGCGGGGGACTTAACAAACATATAAACAACGGACACAAATAACACCCAGACTCGGTTGGGAATAGAACCCACGACCAGTCAGGCACTAACCACTAGGCCAACAGGCCAGTCTATTGACGTTTACTTAAGTATGATAGATTGCTTTACCGAGGTGCTCAATTATCATTCCCTTATCTAACCCCACAAAAAGCTCTACAATCAATATTATAACAGAAAACTTTCACATTCAGTCATTACTATCTCATGAACTTAAATAGGTACTTCCATCTATTGGCAGGGTTAGGTATCAAAAGTTCGCCTACACTCATTATACTGGAACTTATATATATATATCAAAAGTCAAGTTGAATGCTTTAGCTGAATCGCTGAATATTTTGCCATTAGACAGGTAAGCCAGTAGGTTAGGTGGGGGCTACTGGCTTAGTGGCGCTACATAATAGATGACAAAGCGAAAAAGTTGGGTTGAACTTTTTGGCATGGATTTGTATGATAGATGAGGAATGAGTTAGGTTATTAATTGAAGGTGTGCGATCATTTGATTGAAGGATATTGAACGTTTCATTTGGTATCCATAGACCTGTTTATAGCTGTCCTTTTCATTTTGAGCCATTTTAGAATTCGAACTTTGATTAGGCGGTATTTGATGTTAATTTCAACTCGATGCCTCTACGCATTCCTGAGAAAAGGGCTCTTGAAAGACAGACAGACACACGGACAACCAAGTGATCCTACAAGGACCCTATAAAGGTTACGTTTTTCCTTTTAAGGTACCCTAAAAGAAGACAATGGGTTTACAAACAAAGGAGAAAAGGTCTGATTTGCTTTGTTTTTAGCAGCGCCTCGCGGTTTCACCCGTGTAAGTCCCGATCCCGGGGTAATGTCGGGATTAAAGTAGCATATGCGTTAATCCAGGTCTCCAGCTATCTACGTAATAAGTTTCATCGCAATCGGTCCAGTAATTTTTGTGTGAAAACATTACAAACATACATACAAAAACAGAAATGTTTCCTCTTTATAATATTAGTTTAGATAAGTAGATAAAGTTGAATAGTTTCATTGTTTGATAGACCAATCTCGTTAAATAACCTGTTTATTGTTAAAGGCATAGGTAATATGTAGACTGGCCTGTTGGCCTAGTGGTTAGTGACCCTGACTGCTATGCCATAGGTCGTGGGTTCGATTCCCATCCGAGTCTGGGTGTTCTTTGTGTCCGTTCTTTGTATGTTTGTAAAGACCCCGCGACACAGGATTAAATTCCTAATGCGAGAGTTGTCTTTAAAAAAAAAAAAAAAAATCAGACTGCGTTTCAGGGTACCGATTAAGTAGCGAAGGAGCGTATATAAATAGCGGGGTACAAAAGTACAACCACTTTTTAAACGTGCAATTCACTTGAAACTTTATTAGTTGTTTTACACATTCTTGCATTAGTATTTTATTTAACTTTCGCATGAATCAATGAAATGTGTTCACAATTGGAGAGTTGACGTAATATATACACAAAAAACAGACAAATTGAGTCATTGACATTAAAGTCTGTTTAAAAACGTAATAAAACTGCTTCGTAATTGAGTCTATCCTCAACGTATTTAATTACAAGTAAATTGGAGGAGTTGGGACTGGAATAGGTATAGGTATTTGTTGTTCTTGTTGGTGAGTGCAATTTGCCAGAACTCCTTTAATGGGATTAACTCATCTAATAAGAATTCTGTTCTTGTATTATACAGAAAGTCGTTTGATTGTTTGTTTTAGTGGCTATGAATAGAAGTGGGAATTGTAGATATGAAACAAAATTTAGAATATTTTAATAGAAATACAATACAAATAAATTTTATTGTACATCAACCTAATTTTTTTACATGGAATACATCTGGTGAATAGGTAAAAAAGGAGCCTTATCGCTAAAAGCAATTCCTTACAGGCAACCTTTGAATGGACAAAGACGACAATAAATAGACGAAAGCGAGGGTGGTTTTGTTACGAAAAGTGCTGATATAGAAAATATTTAGATTTTTTTTCAAATAATCATATTATAAGATACTTAGAAGTATCTTATCTTAGCTTACACTATTTAATATATGGATTTTAATAATAATAATAATAAAAGTAATTAAAAATAGGTATACATACAGAAACAGAACAGCAAAATCATTGGAATTTTCTGTCGGGAAATTATTTCGGTTTTTTATTTTACATTTTTTGCTTAAAAGTGATATCACAACATTAGAATGAGTTAACAGAACATTTTAATAAATACCGTATACGGCCAAAAACAGTAATGTAATCACTCAAAGAACATTTAAAAAAAAATTTTAACCGACTTCAAAAAAGGAGGAGGTTCTCAATTCGTCGGAATCTTTTTTTTTATGTACATTCACCGATTACTCGAAGACGTCTGAACCAATTTGGAAAATTATTTTTTTGTTTCAAGGGGTACACTTCATAGGTGGTCCATTTTATCGAATTTAGTCGAGCGGTTTTTGAAAAATCTACAAATATCTAAAAATTGTATACATCGATGATGTTTTCGTTTGCTCTGAAACATTGCTGTTTCATTGCCTCATTGGAGCAGTGCGTTTTGTTGGCCTACCCATATTATATTTAAATAAAATACATCTACTTTCCACTAAAAAGCACATATAATTATTTAATTTAAATAATTAATTAGCGCGTCTATATTTTAGAATAATATGTTACATTGTCATCACATTTCATTTACGCTTAATGGTTCACCTAGGTGAACCACGTAGGTAGACCACGGGTAATAAACCTTATAAGCAATGTAACCAAAAATTTGTAAAAAACATTTTGAAAAAGAGTGTCCTTGGAGTTTCTTGCTTCTTCCTGTGCTTCTTGAACATTTCTCCACAGGATCTACGTATTGGAACTGGCAACTAGCTTCACGACTGACTTAGTCTGACTGACTCCTACTCCTGACATTTCAAAAATACCTTATTGGTTTCATTGAAATAAATGGTTTTGATTTTGATTTCACTACATCTCTATAAATTCTCTTTGGCTCTACCACAGATCTACATAAAATAATTTGACAACTTGTCAAAATTGTGGTAACTGAACAAAGCCATTAATCAAAAGTCGAAGTTGAAGAGGGGTGACATAATGGATAAGTTCGTTCTAACAATCCATCGTTTTCGAGTTTAAACCCCACCTATAAATAATGCTACCGATATGAACCAACTCTTAAGCAATTACCTCAATAGAAGTAGTAATCAAGAATACTAGTAGTATGTGACTCACGTTATTGATAGAAAACTGTATTTAATTGAACAAAGTTATTCTTCGGTAACTCTTCTATCGTTTCAACCTAAGCATAGCCCCCAGGGCGTAAGTTCTCTAGATAAGGCGTTGTGTTGAGATAGTAATCTGAGCGTGCGAAACTGCCTCAACTAAGTATCTACTTCAACGTGTAGCGCTAAACCTGACTGTACACTCTTTCTTTATATTTTGTGGTTTTAATATACTCGATAGAATAGAATATAATATGTTTATTTGCAGTAAAATGTGGTAAGTACATAGGTTCTTACAAATCAAGGATTACAGTAGTTCAGCACATTTTTGTCATATTTTTCACATGCAAATAGTTATTTATCTTTTATTTATTTTGTTTTGAGGAAGGCTTACGGACTAATAACAAATACTGCATGAATATAAAATATATGTAATTTAATTGCTAATGACAAGCCCCCACAGTTGAAATATCCGCTTGGAAGACATAATTATTTTATGGTTAACAAAAAAAAAAAACTACAGAACTGTTAGACTATGAAATAAAAGAAAAAATAATTAAACATACAGGTCAAGCAAAGAAATACCGCAAAACATTATAAGCTTGGATGCCGCTCAATATAATCATTTCTAAAAAATAAGGAAGGTAATATTCATGTTATGATGATGACACAGACTTTTTTTATATTATAGATTAAATTAATTACATTCTATAATTATTTATGGTATGTCAATTCATTTATCAATAAATGTACATTATTAGTCACAACTATACTCATCATCTAGTATTACTTATTATACTTATCATTAATCATGTCCAGATCATTTTAATGGATTAATTACACTATATAATAAAATAAGTTACTATTATATTAGAACCATATTAGTTATTACGATCGATGTATTACATATATACGGAATATAGGTTTTACAGAATCGGAATAAACAGAGCCTCAATCAGGGTCATCAGTCATCATCTTTTTAACCTTTTCCCAAAATTATTTGGGGTCGGTGCAATGTCAGCCTCTTTCACGCCGTCCATCCATCTTTTCTTTGGTCGTCATCTACTCTTGTGTCCCTTTGCATCATATGTCCATACCACGATAATCCGTTGCCTCTCAAATTTTATCCACTGCCGCTACTTTCAGGCTCCCTGTAATGTATTTATTCCTCACCTCGTCCATCCTAGTAACACCATACATTCATTTCAACATTCGCATTTCAGCTACATGCAGGAGCCTCTCATCTGTTTTCTTTCTGGGCTAACTCTCAGATCTATACAAGACGTCAGGTCTGATGATCGTCTTATAGATCTCTCCTATCAGTTTAACATCAGGGCCATCAGTATGGCCTACTTAGTTTAAAAAAAAGAATACTTCATTATTTGCAAACTGTGTTACCAAGCCACTACCACAGTTCAAGATCGGACCATCTTTACAGGACTAGATAACAAGCAATTTTGAACTTTCAACCTTGACCTTTGACCCTTGACCTAGTGAGCAAAAGCGAACGGTGTGTTTCCATTTCAGGTTTCGCCGATTTGGCTTTCGTATGTCCATCTGTCTGTATGTATATTCCTCTACATACACAGATAGACGGACATATATATTAATTAGTTTCTCTCTAGGGAAGAGCAGTTTGAACGAAGATAAGAGAACAAAAATTGATACTTATGACTAATAGACAGTTTCAGTTCGGTACGTAGAGATACCGCTACAGGTTTCACTAATGTGCCTCATCACCTGGGCCCTGTTTAATTGGATATAAATCAGACGGTCATAAACACTGATGTTCATTATCCATAAAAGAGAAGCTGAAGAAGACGATGACGAGGAATCTACGACAGATTCATCGTCACCATGCTCTTCAATTTTACTGTTCATTCTTTATTTTATATTGCTTATTATTTTTATGATTCATATTTTTTTTTTTCATTTGAACAACGTTTAACATGATTTATACCCATATAATTTATAGACTATGTATATATAGTAATTCTCAACCCGCCGCTAGTACAAAATAGCCATTATCCTACCCATAAATGGAAGAGAGAGCGCAATATTGTTGTGTAGTTTTGATGATTTCTGACGAAACTGTAGTGAGTAAACAATTTTATCAAAATCAAAATCATTTTTTTCAATTAAACCATTATGGGTATTTTACCAAGGTGGATAATAACTTTACTATTAGTAGTTCCAAATTGAACGACGTTGATGAAACGTGTAAAAATTGCAACCTCGCTACAGAATTTAAATTAAAGAGGATTCCCTGGAATAATAATATTAATACTTCACGTATTGCATTTACATTATATTTAAACTTGTGCAGTGAAGCACTTCGCCTCCCTGCACACCTGACACTCTCTTTTCTTCTTCTGTTTAAATACGATTCAAACAAGAGCGAATTCTATATTGTCATTATGTTACAATACTTACAAGCACTGACCTCTATTTGTATAATATAGAGGTCAGTGCTTACAAGGCATTTCGTGACTTCTTTGTTCTAAAAAGGTTGGAAAACCACAGTACCTATTAAAAGCAATCAAATAAAAATTGCTGTCTCCGGATCCGTCAAGTACAAGGATCTTCTTAATTTTTAACCGACGAAAAAAAAAGAGGTTTTCAATTCGACCGTATATATATATTTTTTTCTTATTTATATTTTTATTTATATTGATATTATATCTATTTGTTATTCCTAACGTACCCAATATGTTTGGATGTTATACATAGGTCTTCTGTATGATGTATCGGTATGTCGAAAAGATGATGATGACGGTAAACCTGATCCTTGTCGGCTAAGGTAGCTTTCAAATATGTTTGTCATTATTGAAATGTTAATATGTATGTGTAGTATAATGTATATCAGTTCTATTTTAACGTAAATACGTTTACGTAACACTTGATAAAAGTGTACCACACATAACATTTTTGTCAACAAGTGTATGAACATAATATAATAAGTGTAGCTACAGAAAGGTGTGATCATTGATGGAATGTCCAGATTTTTACTAAACGTGTCTGCAATAAAAAATAAAAAGCAAAATCACTGAAATTGACATAAAAATTCCCAAAAAAATTGTTAATAATTTTTGTTTTTCAAAATATTTTTTTTTTCAATCTTAATCAAGTATTTGTCGGCTACACATAAAGCTCCTAAAATTTGACCACACCCTATTGTAACACGTGTATGTAATACTAAATAATAAAATCTATTTGAACAAACCACTGCACGGATTGCGCATTGGTTTGTTTGTTTTATAAGTTTACTAGCAGCGCCACGCGGTTTCATCCGTACCCGATCCCGTGGGAATATCGGGATAAAATGTTAATCCAGGTCTCCAGCTATCTACATACCAAGTTTAATCGCAATCAGTTCAGTAGTTTTGGCGTGAAACAACAAACAAACATCCATCCATCCATCCATCCATCCATCCATCCAAACTTTCATATTTATAATATTAGTGGGATAAGTGGGATATCTGTTCTCAGTCAGGCTTGTGTTTCCTTTGTGTCCGTTAATTGTGTGCTTGTAAACTCACCAAAGAAAACAGGGTCAATGCAAAAATCTAATTTTGCAGTCAAAATAAACTTTCTCCGATACATTCTCCTCTCTCCGATTGCTACACCGCCATATAATCTCTAACTGTAAATGTAAGTTTAATCAATAATTAAATATATATAATAATTATTTTTTTATATATGTATGTGTATGCATGTATACGGTTACATATATATATTTGAATGTATATACGTATGTGTATCATCATCCTCCGCGCCTTTTCCCAACTAAATTGGGGTCGGCTTTCAGTCTAACTACGATACGGAAGAAGTTTGATATTTTACGTGAAGCGATTGCCATCATACCTCCACAACCCGAGTACTAGGCGATATCGAAGTTCTGTAGTTAGACCAGGTTGTTGGACTTTTTAGGGCTCCAACTACCCGTAACGAATGCCACAGATGTTTGTATGGCACGACGGTTTAACGTGCTCTCCGAGGCACGGATGTGTATGTGTATATATACATAGGCTGCACTAAAAGTATCGGGAATGGAATATTCTGTCATATTAAAATCTTTTTAATTGAAAATTCTTTGGTTTTAAAAATCGAATACCATTTATTTATTAAAAAAAAGATTCTCGGTCTTGTCACAAGGTTTTGTCAAACTTGTTTAGTCGTTGAGAAAATGGAATTGACTCGATTCAAGAGCGATGATTTATTATGACTTTCGAAGTGGTTTAACGCAAAACAGTGTGTTGACCGGATGATTTCTGCATTTGGTGATGAAGCCCCATCCAAAACCACAATTTATCGCTGGTTTGCTGAATTTCAACGTGGACGTGTCAAGCTCAGTGATGATTCCCGTCAAGGTCGTCCAAAAACTGCAGTCACTCAAGAAAACGTTGATGCTGTGCGTAAGCTGATTGAGGAAGATCGACATGTGACATACCGCGAAATATAAGCAACTTTAGACATTGGCATGAGTCAAATACAAATAATCTTGCATGAACAATTAGGTGTAAAAAAGTTGTTTTCCCGATGGTTACCGCATTCGCTCTGTGAAGAGCAAAAAGCGGCTCGCGTTACTTGGTGCGTCAGAACTCTCTAAAGATTCCACGCAGGATCCTCAAATGCTGTATACAACATCGTATCAGGTGACGAACAACAAAAAACCAGGCACGAGTTTGGGTGTTCGAAAATGAGTTAAAGCCAAGAAAAATGGTTCGTTCACGGAGTGTTGCAAAAAAAATGGTGGCCACGTTTGTCTCCAAAACCGGCCATGTTGCGACTATTTCTCTTGTGGGACAAAGAACGGTTAATGCAGAATGGTATGCTAGCATTTGTTTGCCACAGGTCGTTTCTGAACTCCGTAAAGAGAACTGCAACCGCCGCATCATCCTCCATCACGACAATGCGAGTTTTTACACCGCGCAAAGAACAAAAGAGTTTTTAAAGCAAGAAAACATAAAATTATTAGACCATCTGCCATACAGCACCGACCTAAGCCCTAATGATTTCTATACTTTCCCAAAATAAAGAATAAATTGCGTGGTCAGAGATTTTCATCACCTGAAGAAGCTGTGGACGCCTACAAAACGGCCATTATGGAGAACCCAACTTCCGAATGGAATGGTTGCTTCAATGATTGGTTCCATCGTATGGATAAATGTGTCAAATTTCGCGGAGAATACTTCGAAAAGCAATAAATACATTTTTAAATAGTAATGTTGTGTCACTTCCTTGATTCCCGAAATTTTATAATTATAGTATTTGTTTAACG
The DNA here is from genome assembly GCA_949752705.1 of Callimorpha dominula. Taxonomy (NCBI): domain Eukaryota; kingdom Metazoa; phylum Arthropoda; class Insecta; order Lepidoptera; family Erebidae; genus Callimorpha; species Callimorpha dominula. Next base: position 1,914,625 of record OX457000.1, on the reverse strand, counting down.
ATGTCAATATATTGTTATGTACCTTAATAGATTTATACGAGTCAAATGTATATTATCACCATTATTCTCATTTTTCTCCTTTTCTGATCGTACACTCAAGTGATAATAAGACAAATGTGCACCACAAATTACTTGTTCCTAACTGTATAGTCATTCTACAGGTTGCCTGTAAGAGATTGCAGACTGCGATAAGGCCGCCTATTGTACTGCTGTTTCTAATGTATTTCTTTTTAATTGTATCCTATTTATGGTGTGCAATAAAGAGTATCTATCTATCTATCTTTCTAAATAAATGAGAAGTAAACATATTTGATAACTACAAAGCAACGGTTTATGGCATATTCCTTTTTGTCCTGTGAAACCTTCCTTTCTGAGGTTTCAGATTTGCAAATTGCTAGTGTCAAAGTTTGGACTATTAACTTCAAACTTATGCATCTAAGAGTTCCTTAGAATAAGGATCTTGACACAAAGACAAACAGACAGACTCACAAGGAAGTGATTCTATAAGGATTTCACTTTTCTTTTCAGGTAGCTAAACATCGCTGGTTACAGGGCTGTGAAAAAATCAAAACCTATAGTCTCCGAAGGCGTAGGCTCTGTTGAATAAGCAGGGTTAAAAACGAGTTGTAAACCCCTTATTAAACCTTATTAAAAAAAACTTTTAAAGCGGTGCATATGGTAAAACTGAAGTAACATTGACAATATGGCAGACGCTTGATCGAAGGCAGATGCAGTTCTGATTGTAATCACTCAACATTAGATCCTAATATTTCCTCCTGGAAAGGTTCCAATGTATAAACAATATTTTACAATTTAAAAAAGTATTCATATTTATTAAAAATATCGATTTTGTTCACGTGTGTATTACGGGTATGCCCGACTAGTTGCGGACCTGACAGCCTCTTAATCAAGGAGTGAAGCGTCCTGCTGCGGCGGTGTGACGCCTGACAGCGTCAATTTATACAAATTCATAAGATTGTACTTCAACAACAGTCTAAAATGTTAATAGGATATTGTACTTCAGTCTAATAGCGTAAGTTGAAGTTCTTGAGCTTCACACTGAGACCGCGACGTTTGAAATTTAAATGAACCTTAGCACCAAACTGACTGCTACCAGCTTGAATACACGAAGTTGTATTAAAACAACGAAACGTCTCTACTGCCTGCATCCATACTAATATTATAGATGAGTAACTCTGTCGGTCTTTTTGTTTGTCGTATTTTCACGCCTAAACCGATGAACCAACTTAGATAAATTTTGGTGTATGGATAGAGTCGACCTTGGAGAAGGTCATAGGCGATTTTTTGACGCAAAATAAAGTTTGAAATAGGGGATGAAAATTTATAAAGGAGAGATTCTACGCAGACGAAGTGACAGGTTACAAGTACAAATCCGTATTCATAATTTTGTATCATTTAAGTACGTATGGGCTGACTCGACCAGAGTGATACCACGGCCTCACAGAATACCGGCGTGAAGAAATGATTCGTTGTGTTTCGCCGAGTGAGTGAGGTTACCGGAGGCCCTAACCCCCCTCCTACTTTCCCCTACTCCCACCTTAAAGGCCGGCAACGCATTCGTGATTCTTGAGTTGCAGGTGTCCATGGGCGGCAGAAGTCACTTAAAAAGTAATGTCCACGATGGAACCTGTGATGGAAGGCATTGGCAATGCAAAGTGAAATTCCTGGTCATGCGAGTATTTACAGGCGTTCTGCCCTCATGAAAGGACAACGTCAATAATAATATCCTCAGACATATCGTCGCTATTTATACTCAAACTAAGTATAACTTGTGGCTTCTAACTTCTAGAACACGGATAAACATATTTAGATACATTTTTTAACCGACTTCAAAAAATAGAGGAGTTCTCTCTCGTGATCTCTAGCGTTGCAGTCGATTGCACTACCACGGAGACGCCTCCAAATAACTGCCAGGTTTCAATCTTAATAATTTTTTTTAGTGATTTACGTTAGGAAGTGTTTGTCCATAGTCCAAAATATTGTTAGTGTTTTACAATATATACAACCCTAAAATAATATCACATCTTTCTCACTTTGTTTTATGTTCAACAAACCAAAGGGAAATGAGTTATTACCGTGGCTGTGTCATGTTCCATCAATTTGCCATTGTTTTTATGCACTATCATCATTCTTAAACTTGTAACTATTATCCAATTACTTGTAGACGCTACGTTGTTATGTAGTTTTTAATCATTTACGCAATTTTAAGTTAGTAATACTTCAAGTAAGACTTCAAGCTCGTATTGAAGTTTAGAATATACATACCTATATACAGAGGTAAGCAAAGGTGTATTCAACACCCACATTTTGCGAACAGAGTGCGGCATGGCAGAGTAACGACATGGCTGAAATAAATTCTGCTAAAACCCTCCCAAAGATAAATAAAATACGTCACACGAATTTCGCGATTTTTGGACCCCCCCTCCCTGGTGTGACGTCACATATTTTTCAATTTTACACCCAGAACTGAAAAGAGTAGTTCTAATTTTTTTTTTAAATAAAATTGTAGTTACGTGTCTAGTCTTTCGTTTACAGGTAATGTTTTGTCCTACTAATATTATAAACGTGAAAGTTTGTGAGGAAGTATGTATGTATGGATGTTTGTTACTCTTTCACGCCAAAACTACTGAACCGATTGCGATGAAACTTGGTATGTAGATAGCTGGAGACCTGGATTAACATATAGGCTACTTTTTACCCCGATATTCCCAAGGGATCGGGACTTACGCGGGTAAAACCGCGGGGCTCTGCTAGTGTTTAATATTTTAGATTTCGACATATGACGTCACGAAGCTTATGACCCCCCACCCCTTGTCACACAATGTTACACTTCGCTGACCCCCTCCAAAACCTTAACGTGTGACGTAATTTATGGATGGCCCAAAATCTTGAATTAGAACATGTAAGTAAATTATCGGTGATATTTGACTACCTATTTCATTACATATACAGTATATGACGGTATTGCAACACAGATTTTAACAAATGTATTTAAATTATACACACAAAATACGTATATTTAACAAAAAAAAAAAGTAACAGGTATTTGTATGGATAGGCCCAACACAAAAAGACTCACGGAACCGATTCCAACCACGATTGCAGACCACATATTATATCCATTCCCTTGATATTTGTGCATAATATGTCGACAGAAAAATATGTTTCCCAGGAAAACTAAGCTGAGCTGCCCTGCCTGCCCTGCTCTTACAGCGATCATGGTACCATAACATGCTTATTTTTACACGACTGTCCAAATTTATTAAAAATATGTTTAAACGGACGTTCCAGTTGATATATTTGTTCCATAAGTTTCCAAGTCGCTGCTGTAGATGATGGTAGGTATTCAAAACGTAAGTAGTTTAATCGGGCTTTGAGCTGGTTCAACTTGGCACGGTATCAATATTTGATACGGCCTACACCATCTTCAACATTTGCTTTAAATTTATCTGTATGTTTTAGGTTAATGTGTATTTGTAAGATTTTTTTTTGTTCAGGGCTATCATTCTATGTAGGTCATCATTAAAAAGTAAATCGCTAAAAGAGTAATCAGCTAGAAGAAACTTTCAGGCTATAAATATGAGGTATTTTTACATAAAATGATAAAATTTAAAATTTTTGAAGAGGAACATTTGTGTAATAAACAGTTTAATAAAGACTACCTGCGCCCAGCGGTTTCACCCGCATACGTCCCGATACCGTGGAAATATCGAGATAAAATGTAACCTTTTACCTGAAAGAGCAACAAAGATCCATACATCCTCACAAACTTTCACGTTTATAATATGAGTAGGATTGTCTGGAAGAAATCGCTGTGAATGCGATAAGACCGCCAATTTACTTTCTTTTTTATGTGGTAGACTAGCGCCTGAAGTAAGCTAGGCCTGTATTTGAGGACACCAGGTCTCCACCCTACGACACTTTATCTAAAGATGTTTATTTAATTATGTCATAATATGTATGTTCATTGACACTGCGGTGATACAAATCATTAAACAATGACTCGCCTATCCAAGAGAAACCTATTTACTGTACTTTTGAACGTTCCAAGACTATATTTGTCTGAAAAAATACAGATGTTGGCGTCTCGAACCAAAAAGGAGCGTTTAGACTTATTGGTGTGTCGACAATGAAAGGATGGAACTTTTTTCAGCGTCTAGTAGTCCGATAATAGTATTGTTTGAATGTGGTTCTATAGCATTGACGTCAGGCACTCGGATAAGCTCAAAAACTTCAAACGACAAAACTGCCGTGTTTACAAAAATTTAATTTCAACTATAGAAGACTGGAATTCCCCACAAAATAAGCCTTAACACAAAAAAATAACTCCGTATCCTTAAACATCACCCATTAACTTTAACAGTAAGGTATTCTAAGAAATTCATTGCGTTGCTAATAGCTTTTTAATACCGCTTCGTCTAAAAACGTAGCAACATTTGGGAGGGAAACAAGCGCGATAAGCCATTTTACTTTAGCTGATAACAGAACTATTCCGGTTTATGTGACTCATGTCTACGGTAACGAGTTAAAGTTTATAATACTTACATTTAAGTAAGGTGTAATTTATTTCAACAGGAAATTGAAACCGGCATTATGTGAAAATACTGTTCTTTTATTTAGTTAAAGTTTAATGAATGGCAGTGATGAAGGGTTTTGTCTTTGGTTTTGTAAACGAAAATTTGTCAGTCTATACCATGACAGCGTACGGTACAGCTTGATTAAGATTCAAAATGTCATCAAATCTATAACCAGAGTTTAAAATAGGTATTATTTTCTTTTTATTTTCCACAATGTGTATTGTGGCATGAATATTGGTACAATAGTATCTAGTATCAATACTCATTCCGCCTGCAGCATACAAAAGTTTCAGTCATCAATGTCAACAATGATGACTCATCAATCTCATCATCCATATCACAAATAAATAAAATTGAAGTGTCTGTTTGTAATGTGAAAATAATAGGTTTTTTTAAGGTCACACAGTTATTTGCACGACGACCTATGCCTAAAAGTCAGTTTATGAAATTTTTGTTTGTCTGTCTGTCTGTCCGTTTGTTCCGGCCAAACTCCGGATCGGGTAGACCGATTTTCACGGGACTTTTACTGGCAGATACCTGGTGTTATAAGGAGTAACTTAGGCTTATTTTATTTTAGTAAAAGAATTAGGGTTCAGCGCAAAGTTTATAAATGTGTACCCGAGAGCGAAGCCGCGCAGGAACTGCTAGTTTATAACAATAAAATAGCATACGAGAAGGTTTCTTGTTCCGATCTTGATCCGTCAACTAAGTTATACCATTTTTCTAGCGAGAGACATTGGTTCGCGTGCTTTTAGATTAATTAGTGCCGTGCAAGAGTTTTATATGAGATATGTTATAGTATTTGCTAGACAAAATGCATTTTACTTGCTCTTCTAATAGACTCAGAAGAAAATATTTGCGGTGTAAATGCTTTTTATCATTGTTTTCTATTTTGTTACACTTTGTGCTAAGGAAAACCCCAACTTAACTCAGGGTAAATGTTAGTAGTAGCCCGAAGTGCTACTACTAACTGAGAAAATATGACATCACACCTTTCTTTATAGTTGCAAATATACCCGGCTGACCGTATGATTGAAAGTCTACAAATTAAATAATTCTCTTAGGACTTAATGCTCCTTCAAGCTTAATGAATTTACAGAATCATTTACAAATCAATGACATCACGACGTTAACTGAACAGAGATTTGTCAACTCAATGTAAAGCGGAAAGAGTGCAACAATGGACAAAATAATAACCGGCCTGTCCTCTAACAAGCCATGGTTACAAAGGAGGACGACTACGTAAACATTTTGTGTCCAAATACCAAACATTTGTTGTGAGCCGGCAGTGTGGCGCGACGCCTGTGCCGCGGTAAAATAAAGTTTGTGCTTTGCGCGCCAATTTTGACAGCTATGGAAGTTGGTTTTTAGTTTGTGTGGATTTTTTAACAGGTATTTTGTTGTTTTATAACTCTTATGTAAATGTTTTGGAAAAAAGCAAACGTAAATTAACAAAAATGCAACCAAAAATTGCAAATAAATTAACACGCATCCAATTTGATGCAATTAGTAGGTCTTGTATACTATCCACAAAAATGTATTATTAAATGTCGTTATACTACTCTAAAAATGTTTCTCATAAGTCCAATCGTACATTAATTTACAGGTACCTAACTACATCTATGAATGTAGGTAATAATAAATATTACTGTAGGATGCTCGAATCATTTAAAAACTGTTTTTTTTAAAGATCTTAGGTATCTCATAATAAAACAACACATTCAAGTTATTATTTAGTTTAAAAAAAAAATTATACTAATTTGTAGTTAAAAAAATCGCATTTTTGAACGATAGAAACTCATGGAAACAAAAAGGCCTGGAATTAATTACCGTGCATATAAAAAGCATCTATCGCTTTTTTAAGAGTAGCTTTTATTTTTTCTTCATGAAACTGTGTTGAAGGTTTTTAAAGAAAATTTAATTTATTAATGATTATGTTAAATAATAACTTAATAAATCTGTGCTTTACTAACGCAAAAATATTAGATTTTACAAAAGTTGCGTGCGAAGTTTACTTTAGTTTAGTTTTAGTGAAATCTAATGCAATTTTGTCAACTAAAAAAACGAAAATTAAATAAAATTCAATATCCATCTTTAAATAGATACTTACTGCATACTCAAGGTGTTAATTTTGATATATCTACATGGTTGAAATCACGTGTATAATCCGTTGTTGTCCAATAAGTTTCGGGGCTGACAGGGGCCTATTGTCAAGAGATGAAGCCACATGTCGCGTTGGTGTGAGGCTACACGGTATATTTTTATTTAAACTTTACAGCAATAAACTTTATACAATTTGTAAGAAAGTTTTCTCTTGTTTACACGTCGATATGACGTCGACATAATAGGTACAAATCTTTGAGAACTAGAGATTGTTCTAACATAAAAATTTTGAATTTTATTTAAAATAGTATGACGTACACAATACAATTATGATAATATCCTTTAAAATTAGAAGTAAGCAAGTAAAACGGAATGGTTGATATATTCACAATTACGTAATTACGCTCGGTAGTATTTTTCATTTAACATAGAAGAAATTGATTACAATGTCTTGTCATTCAGTTAAAAAACCATGGCCTTAATTCCCATGCAACCATGGCTGATGAGTCATGGTGATTTGCAGTGTCAAGTTAATCTATTTACTTGAAGAGATAAAGCCGTTAAAAGGGATTAGATGCTGGAAGTTCAAATATTTGGAGATTTTAGAGATACACCATAAAATTTGTTGGACATATAATACGATATCTTACGCAATGTCACACTATATATTATTATTAATATTATAAAGGCCAAAGTTTGTGAGTGTGTGTGTGTGTGTGTGTGTGTATGTTTGTTACTCTTTCACGCCAAAACTACTACTAGACTTGGTATGTAGATAGCTTTAGACCTAGATTAACATATAAGCTACTTTTTATCTCGGTATTCCCACGGGATCGGGATTTACGCGGATGAAACCGCGGGGAACTGCTAGTCTTTTTATAAAATATAACAAAGTTTTATTGCAATATGTAATGGTGTGTAAAGTCATTACTGCGATCGAGTTTGCGGGATCGAGTCAACAAACATCTATGCCTCCCCACAAACTTTCACACTTTTTTTGTCGGTTAAAAAGATGATACGGGTGGGTTGAAAGTTGGGTTTGAAATTTTCGAAATACTATTTAGAATGGTAGAAAAATTTAGATGAGACCGCGCTTGTTTTGTGTGTTTATTTATCTTCTTATTATTAATCTTGTACACTAGGTCATGTGAGTAAAATTAAGTAAATTATCAAAATTGTAATAAGTTTGAATTTATTTAAAAATAGTCATTAGATATTAGTTACTAACCGTACCCGTACCGTAATTTTCGTAGTCGTAGTGTGTTGTTACAGTCTATATTTTCCTCATGGATCTGATTATCACTACATATTATAAAACAAAGTCCCCTGCTGCGTCTGTCTGTCTGTCTGTTCATGTGGTCTTCACTAATAGACAGAGTGATTCATGAGGAAGGTTTAGGTGTATAATTTGTTAAGATTTTGTCTAAATTGATTGAAATATGTTGATGATTGTTAAAGATGTCTCTGCTACCCGTGCGAAGCCGGGGCGGGTTTTATTTTCATCCGTCTGGTAGTTGCAGAGGTTTTTGTGTTTAAATTACAGGGGGCAAACGAGCAGACGTGTCAGCTGATGGAAATGACTACCGTCGCCCATGGACACCTGCAACTCAAGAGTCACAAGTGCGTTGCCGGTTAATAGTTAGAGGTTAGCGAGTTTAAACAAACAAACATTCAAACAAACAAACTCTTCAACTTTATGATGTTAGTATAGATTTTATCACTTTCTTCTTCTCATGTGAGCTCTTCATTCTCAAACACGAAAGCACCCTTTTTTATTGACTTCACAATTTCATATATTCATTAAATTGTTTTTTTTTGTTAATTATGGACTTTAACCGCCTTTTGTTAATTATGGACTTTAACCGCCTTTTGTTAATTATGGACTATAACCGCCTTTTGTTAATTATGGACTTTAACCGCCTTTTGTTAATTATGGACTATAACCTCGACACATTTGACCTTCCGCCGTCCTTCACTTAATGTCATCCACGCCAATAGATCTTTGCCGCAATATATCAGTTTTGTATGAAGTTAAGAGTTTAATAAGTATTAGAGAACGCCTGGTGGTTGGTCGAATTTCGACCATAAGTGATTAACTTTTGAAGTTTTTGTTACGTCCGTACCATTTATACAGGGCTCCTGTAGTTGTTTTTACCTAATTTTTCAAATATAACACATATTGATTAAAAATTTTAGCTTACACTTCTTCGACACATACATTTTAATATTACAATGTATACCTACATTTCTTAGTACGCGAAAAATGCATAGAAAAGGGTACAAAGAACTATATTCGCGTATTAATATATAAATTACAAAGTATTCTTACTTTTTTAATGTCCAAAAGTACTATATTATTCTAATAACTTGATACTTGGCACTTACACATGGCCGTCTGATCTCAAACTAGGCAGAGCCTGTACTATAGTAACCAGACTGCTGATAAACATACTTGTATATTACTAAATATATACATATTATAGATATATTACACCTAGACACGGAATAAATGATCATGCTCTTCACACAATTATTTGTCCTGGGTGGGAATTGAACCCACAAGCAGTCAGGATGCTAACCACTAGACCAACAGGGCCCTCAGTATGTTTTTAGACATATCTATTGTTACATATTTATAGAAAAATACGTGGTTACTTAATAATAAATTATTTCATGGAAAATGCTTTGACAATTCCTAAACTCCCTAAATTCTGAGTGAAATAAGCCTGGTCAGTTTCAGCCGTTTTTCAACGTTTGTGAAGTAAACGATGTAGACATAATAATTTTCAAAGACTCACACAGTTTCCATCAACACATTTCTTTACCTTCCAAAAACTATAATATACCAGAAAAAACATCAGCGGCCACATACATTAGAGTTCGGTAATGAGTCCTATTAACCACCACAATGACTGGTCATTCGTTGCCCATTGTGATGAAGCGACGACTGGCGGACGGAAGGCAATACCTAATACCTACCCGTTGTAAAAACAATCAATAACAGATTTGGTAGAACAACCTCTAATTTGTTATCTACGATGTTTAGTGAGGTGACTGTCGGATTGAGATTTGTACGCTTATTGCTTGTTTAGAGGAGCAACCAAGCATCTAAGTCATATGATAAGTTATTATAAGGTTTGGTTCTATTATAAAATAGAATAGAAGTAAACTTTACTGTACTTTATTTTGTTGTTCGTGGGTTTGATTACCACCCAGGATAAATAATTGTGTGATGAGCACGATCATTTGTTTTGTCTGGGTGTAATTTATGTATAATTTGTACATTCTGTCAAAAAACATATTTCTAATTCCAAATTCAATTCAAATAGTTATTTTTTGTGGTTATGTTGGCACAACTGTTTCCTATATTGGCGCGAAGCTGTTTTCAGTACTCGATTTTCGAATTTCAAGTAAATTATAATAAACTAGCAACCAGCCCCGGCTTCGCACGGATAGCAGAGACATCTTCAACAATCATCAACATATTTTAACCAATCTACACAAAACCCTAATAAATTATATACCTAAACCTTCCTCATGAACCGCTCTACCTATTGGCGAAAACCACATAAAAATCCGTTAAGTAATTTTTGAGTTTATCGCGAACAGACAGACAGACGCGGCGGGAGACTTTGTTTTATAATAAGTAGTGATCATGATGTTTCTTAACACGTACAGTTGATTGTCAAATAGTAAATGTGCTCTGAGGTCGAGGGTGAGGCACTGTTAGTTGAAATACAGGTTCCAAGCTTAGTTCAGCAACAGATACCAATACCAAACAAAATTTGTTTAAATGTACCGTGCAACCAAAAACTTCGTGCAAACATATACAAGTTTCCTGGCTAAATAAGATTCATTCATATTAATATTGAAGTATTTATTCTGGAACCGTTGCAATATTTCAATGTTTGAATGGGAGGCAAAATATCCTCACAGCTGGATCTCATATGTCCATATAGTTTCTATCGCTGTTATAATAATAAATTTATTACAAACAGTTTACCTACAAGTTCTTCTAACAGTTACAGGAGTGTCGTTATATTGCAGTTTATCGTAGCCTTTGTACAAAGGAACATTAAGCATCTTACCGACTAGTTCCAAAGGCTGTAAAAAACCTTACAGCTAAAAGGGATTATTGCATCGATAGGCAGGACTCGGCAAAAGCCATTTCCAATTCACAGTACAGCTTTAGCTTAAGAACTTGCGGTAATCTAAGTTGTTTTGACTTGTTGAGTTAGCTGGGCCGCAGATAATTCCCTAGGTCTGCAGTTTTTTTGTGTCTTATTATTTACCATAATCTGTCTCCATTGCTTTGGAACATTCAGGAATATGTTGAATATTGCTACAAAGGCGTGCTCTCGGTTGTGGCTTGTGCCGCAACCACTTAATTTAAAAAGTTGGTCTGGATTAAGTCTTGTGTTGTTTTCGCTTCAGCCGACGCCTTTTCATGTTCATCGTCCTTCCATGATTGGGTTTGGATGGTGTGCTATGCGCTCCTTCGAGTGCCGGTAGATCTCCTGCTTTACTGTTTGTAATCTTAGGTCGCGGTGTAATATCTCTTTAGACGTACTAAACGGAATTGTAATTATAAGAAGTATTTTATTTTGGAAATTGTGCAGTATTTCAATGTTTGCATGGAGGTAGATCCTCACAGCTTGATCCAATATGTCCATATAGTTTCAATCGCTGTTATAATAATAATAAAAAGTATATTACAAAAAGTTTACAAGTTCTTTTAACAGTTACAAGGTTGTATGGAGTATCTAAAATAGAAAACAATCGTATATAAGAAGAACCTGTAGCGTCAGGTATTACTAATACCTGAATTATGTGGTTTGGCAAACTAAACCATGGACTATTCGTCTTAATAAAGTCCTGTCATACCTATCATAAAACCTTAAACACGTTTCTATAGAGGACCATGAGGTGAGCTGGTATAATACCATTAGGTGTTGAAAAAAAAAGAATGATTAATGAACGAAACATTTAATACTTTTCCAAACGTACGTATCTATAATAAAGCTTTGATTTAGTCTACATATATACCTACTCGTAACTATTTGGTAACTAGTTACTTGTTCACTAATCAATGGGAGTGTCTATATACCTAAATCACTCTAATTACTTAACCATTATATTACTCACTTACGTCTTTCACGTCTTTGATGATAAGGGGTCGGCATATCTTATTAACGTTTGAGTCTCCAGGGGTGTCATGCTCTCCTTATCGATTGAGAAAAAGCCTTTTTGAGAAACCCTACACTGTAGTTATGTAATGTAATGAATAGAATAAAATCCCACTAATATTATATCCCACTAATATTATAAATGTGAAAGTTTGGATGGATGGATGGATGTTTGTTACTCTTTCACGCGAAAACCATTTAACCGATTGCGATGAAACTTTGTATGTAGATAGCTGGAGACCTGAATTAACATATAGGCTACTTTTTATCCCGATATTCCCACGGGATCGGTACTTACGCGTGTGAAACCGCGGGGCGCTGCTATTAATAAATAAATTATAACTAATTATCACGTAGCTTGTGTGGCAATCACTGCAGGAAGATCATTCCTCCTCAGCTTGAATTATATAAAACATATGTTTAATACCCGATACCCAATGATTCCTTGTGTTTTGGTATATTTAATGTAAATGTTTTAGATTAATGTTAGCAGGGGTGTCTACTAACATCTAGCAGTTACGATCAAACTTTACGATAATAAATACCGACACGTGACTGTCTTCTAGTAAACAATTCGCCAATGTGATAATACTCTTAAGGTTGTCGTGTTTGTTACCAATTGTTCGCAAGACTAATAGTCACAGGGTACTATACACATTATAACAACTTTGAACTCTATTAAATTTAACAGAAAGTGTAAATCGTTTCTTCTAAAGAATTCAGGGTAGAATCTTTTACGATTTGCGTGTTGAATAGGTCTTTTTGTTTCTTGGTGTTAATTATAGTCTGTAATTACTCAGTTATAAGTAATACAACCATTATGTATTCTGTGTTAATACCTTTTGTTTTATAACTAGTTGACCTCCCTCGTTTCGTTCAAGGGAGTGTGTATTTGTGGATGTTTGCAATTGTTTATATTGGCTTATTTACAGTGATAAATTAATACACTTGTATAAGTATACAGGACATAAATTAGATCTGTAAATACTCTTTTAAGGTAAGTTTAATAACTACATAGACTAAAAGACGCACGCTCTCTGGCTATCTAGTATACTCTAGAAAGAGATACAGCAGATTTATGAAGCAAAATTTCGCGGTAGAAATACTTCCCCACGCGAGCCATTGTAGGGCGAAAATTGCTGTATTTTAGCACCTTCTAATGGTAAAAGAGTAGCTGCATGGGCTTAGAACAGCACTCGCGGCGGCCGAAAATCTTTTCAGACCTGGTTGTTCTACAACACTACCTCAAGAATTACCACCAACTCAATCTGAAAGGATAAGAATTTATAAAATCTTATTTTTCCGCATAATATGTAGTCATAATCTCGATTATCCGGCAGATTCCCTATACCTAAAACATGTAAACAGTTCTGGATAACAGTGGCCACGGTCACCTGTGCGCATGACCGGCGACACATAATGTGCTTCCGCCGGAAGTGCGACTATCGCCGCCATTTTGTTGTCGCGGTACATTGTGCGCCCGCGCACACCGTGTAATCGTGTTACACAATCAATTGTTATTGAACTGGTATGTTATTGGCGTAAATGTTCGCATAAGATATATTGTTGAAATAAGAGTGAATTGCTAATGGTTTAATTTAATCTTAGTTGTTGTTAAAATGGTGTCTATAATATTTGAAAATATAACTAATGATACAGAACAGTTAATCGTGCATCTAAACCTACCTTTATAAATAAGTACATTTATTCTCTATTCACCACATTAGCCGGTCCCCATCTTGGTTAAATTGCATTGTAGATCTGTGTATAACTACGCCTGCCATCACTTAAATTGCCGAGGCCGGAGAAGCTCTTTAAAAATCCCGGACACATGTGTGTAACCTAGATTCTTTCCCAGACACCTTAAAAACAACGCCGATTCCATTTTCTTATTTTTTATTAAATTAAACAGCTTGTTTGTCTAATATATATATGTTGCAAAAAAAATCTATTTAGTTGCCCCTGGCACAGAGTGTCACTGAAACTTTTTGAAAACCCCGCCCGGACGCTCCCCGGACGTCCTCTAAACTAGGATAAATCCGGGGAAACCCGGACGGATGGCAGCCCTATGTATAACTGATGATATAAGTGCGCATATTTTCAAACTTTGCAGATATGTAAACAATTTAATTGTGCCTAACCTCTTTAGATTTTACTTCCATTTAGTCTAATATTGTGTAGTATATTTTACTCTAGATTATTTACTATAAAGTAAGGGCTTTAGTTGTTTTGTACACAAGTTATTTAAATTAGTAGTAGATAAAAAATTCCAATTCGATGAATATTTCGAATATTTATTAAAAACTATACGGTTTTACTCACGTTTGTATTGTTTGTATTGAAAGCGGATACTTCGTATGGAGAGGAGACTACTATTTACAAGTGGACGGAGTGTCGATGGGCTCACCGTTGGCCCCTGTGGTGGCAAACATTTTCATGGAGTGGTTCGAAGAACGAGCATTAAGCACAGCGACAAAGAAACCGCGATACTGGTGGCGATACGTAGATGACATCTTTGCGATCATTGACCGAAACTTACTAGAGGAGCTAAGCGGGCACCTGAACACGGTACACCATAAGATACAGTGCACGGTGGAAAAAGAGGTAGATGGGGCACTACCCTTCCTGGATGTACTAGTTATCCGAGGCTCAAACGGTAGGCTAACACACACGGTGTATAGAAAACCAACACACACGGACAGGTACCTTCGAGCTGACTCCCACCATCACCTTTCTCACCTATCTTCTGTGCCTAAATCTCTAATAAACCGAGCTCTCAACATCTACGACCCACAATATCTGGATAACGAAATGAAACATCTACGTCACACATTAGAGCGTAATGGATACCGGTGGAGGGAGTGTACCCGGGCTGCGGGCGCGGTAGTCAATCGACGGACACAAGGTGTAGAACGAAACCCCGTGTTTCTCCCATATATACGCGGAGTAACCGATAAGATTGGGCGAACATTAAGCCGAAACTACGGTATCAGAACAATCTTCCGCCCACCCGGACAACTTAGAGAACTATTGCGCTCCCCAAAGGATGTTGATCCACTGGGGGCCCCCGGTGTATACTCGATCCTTTGTGACTGTGGTTTGAGCTATGTAGGAGAGACTCGTCGCAGCATCGCAACCAGACTACAGGAACACATACGATGTAGGAAAAACATGGACTGCAACAGGTCGGCCGTCGCTGAACACGCATGCAAAACAGACACGCCTCACTACATGCGTTTCGATAAGACTTCCGTATTGGCGAGGGAAAAATATTTCGTACCGCGAAAAATACGCGAAGCAATCGAGATAAGTCGTCGTCCGAATTTCAACAGAGACAGTGGCTGGTCATTGCCCCCTGCCTGGCAGCCGGCATTAAAACTCACGTCCCATGAGACAGACCTGACGGACCTTATAAAAAGTGATACGGTTAGTATGGTGTGCACCGCGGTGGATGTTGGCAACAACAGCGCATCACACAACGCAACGGAAACGCAACCGTCCGTCACGTTCCGAAAGGTAAAGGAACCGGTGGCAGCGTTGTAAACCCAGTGTGACGCCTGACACCGTCGCGGCAGGACGCTTCACTCCTTGAGAAAGGGCCCCCGTCGGGTCCGAAACTAGTCGGGCATCCCCGAAATACAAACGTGAGTAAAACCGTATAGTTTTTAATAAATATGAATACCACAACCTCATGAAAGTTTTTAATTGTAATATTTCGAATAGATTTCGTTGACGCTAGACCTGATGATAAGAAAGAATATTGTATACTAGCTGTGCCCCGCGGTTTCACCCGCGTAAGTGCCGATGCCGTGGGAGTATCTTGATAAAAAGTAGCCTATGTATTAATCCAGGTTCCCAGCTATCTACATACCAAGTTTCGTCGCAATCAGTTTAGTAGTTTTTGCGTGAAAGAGCAACAAATATCCATACATCCATACATAATCACAAACTTTCACGTTCATAATATTAGAAGGAGGTTATAACCTCTACCAACCGGTTGATAATCTTTCATTTTCTCGAGAATTTTAGACATCTCATAGGAATAATCAAAGAAAGCCTTATAACAACTGATTGTGGAAGAAAGCAAATTCTAATCTACCTTACTTCTCATTCTACAGTAGAAATGGGATCAGGTGCATCCGGACTGGCCAGCGAAATACCAGGCGGTGATTTACGCCTGCCCGCTTCTGGACTCCGGTTTACTATTAACCAGCTTCGGACGCTTAACTCCTATGTAGACACACTGTGGGAAGAAGATCAAAAAGGTTAGGCATTAAATGCTTTATAGATATTCTTTAAACAACAATTAAATAGCTGCTCCTTGAAGGCAATCCCACCGGGGTCAGTACTGCGGAGGAACGGTATAAGTCCCTCTAACAAAAATGGGGGACCAGGCAAAGTGATCGTGCCTGGCGGACCGTAGACTAACGGTTGCTGTTGGGAAGTTGCACGATACAAAATTACTGTTAGTCTTAGCTTTCCATATTCAGCTCGTCTTTGCTAGATTGCACTGAAGCATATTTTTGTTGTATGTGGATGTTACCACAAGGGCGTTGACAATAACTTGCTTAGTTTTATTTACTAGTAATAAAAATAAAGTACATTTATTACGTCACGTGTTGTGTATTTTGAAGAAGCTTTCCTCAAATATACTTATTCCGTTTCTACATTATTTAAAAATTTACATTGACAATTGTTGTTTGATAGATCGACTGGCCCGTTGGCCTAGTGGTTAGTGACCCTGACTGCTATGCCATAGGTCCTGGGTTCGATTCCCACCCTAGTCTGGGTGTTCTTTGTGTCTGTTGTTTGTATGTTTGTAAAATCCCCTAATGCGGGAGTTGTCTTTTAAAAAAGAATAAAGAAAAAGAATAAAGTATAGATAATTGAATTATATGATACATTATTTTACTAAGGGCGAATATCAATGGCACTGGAAAGCGCTGTCGAGAATCTAGTGCAGCGAATAGTAGATGGTGCTGGACAAAGAGATCCTCGGTTCAGATGCTGTCATCTCATAGCGTTGCACAGAGGCAAGAAGGTAAGTTTATGGATAAACTAACTTAAAGTTTGACAAACAAGTAATGCTAACATTGAATCAATGCTATATTGTAAAACAAAGATTAAGGAAGACGTATCTTATACTTCTGAGGACAACCTGGTAGAAACGGAGCATATGAGTTACCATTTCCGAATGAGATGATGTGATGATGAAGATGATGACTTAATGCTAACGTATTCCTCATAAAACCTAACAACTAAAGAATAATTAGATGGAAATAAAGAATTTCAGAGGACTAGCACTTTCCCGCCCCACAGAGGATGCACAAGACGCCGAAGTGAGCACCTTGTGATTTAAGTCGGTTCGATTCCAATATAACCTCGCTGAGTGCTCGGCGAGGTGGTACTTGAGCCACTTCAGCCTAATGTTAAAAAAGTCATAATTTCATAAATATATTAAATTATGACGACAACAGTAAAATATTGATTTATACATCTCACAAAGGGCCGTCTGATCTCAAATTAGATTGCTGATAAAAATAATTATATATTTCTAAATACATACATATTATAGACTAGCTGTGCCCGCGACTTCGTTCGCGTTTTTTTCGAAAAACAGCAATTTTTCGCTTATTGCATTGCACCACTTTCTCCAGGCAGGATTTTTTATACTGTGTTGGCGGTGAAACAACCTGGAGCGTACAAAAAAGGTTGTTTTGGTTGCTTACACGTGAAATAACGACATAGTTTGGCCGTGGCAACATTAATCATTTGTTTTTCGTGTGGAAGCTCACCTCACCGGGCTATTGGCGAGGCCGTATATCAGGCTTAAACCAACTAAAACAACACGGTGTGCCTCACAGCACCGTTTATGAGTTGAACGTCGGTACGGCGACGTTTTGCCTCCAATGATCCACCCAGCGTAGGCTAGCGGACGGCAAATGGGCGATGTCCAGACACCCTCTTCACGGGGGACTCTGCTTCGGGTGAAGAACATAAAACTCGTCTCATACACCCACGGCCACTCTTGGCGTACGCATGAGAGCGCGAGTGAAAAGGTTCCACCTGGAAGTTTTTCTACCGAATCCAAACCGACACCTCCTCCTTGCGCGAGATGCTCAAATGGTTATCGATTCAGTTTTGAAAATGTGCTGTTTCTAATTCGGCAGTTATGGTAATTTACCGGGACCGGTTTATATGAAACATATGTAGTATTTGCTGAATTAATGCTTATTGGTATTCAGTAGTTAGCAGTATTTATGTATTTATTGTATACTTTACAGCACATGTTTTAGAACTAGAATTAAGATCTTTATAACGATATAGTGGTGGTCGAATTTAACTTGGAAATCGATAAAAGATTGTTTAGGCATATTCATTCCCAGAAAATATATTAATTAATTGATTCGCTTTTTCTGGTAAATTTGGATATTTATCTGACTAGAGACTTTTTTTCGGGTTTATAATTCAGGTGTCAAATATCTAGATCACGAAAAGTTACGTCAGGAAAGGTTCTCCCATTGGTCGGAAACATGGGTATCTATTTGGTTAATAGCTTATTAAGGAACGAAGTGACAGTTAACCTACGATTATCTTATGTATATTGAACCAATATATAACAGGAATTCAACTGAGAACTTTAGAAACCGGACATTACCGGTTTTTTTTATTGTAAAGGGGGCAAACGAGCAGACGGGTCACCTGATGGTAAGTGACTATCACTGCCCATAGATAATACAGTGGGCTTTCCATTTTGCGTAGGCAACGTAACTCCGCCTCCTGTTATAGGCGAATGTTCAATTGTGTGCGAAAACTCTCTTTAAATTAGTTGTACCCTCACTATTACTTCACTATCACTACACGGAATACTAGACGTAGACAGAGGTTCCATACTTTAATTGACGAAAGACCAAAAAGTCAAACTAACCGCTTTGAGAGCTCCTTTTCGGTTCGAGTCGCTAGTCTGGAATGAACTGCCAGCGTTTATTTTTCCCAGACAGTTATAGTCCTGGAGAACGTTCAAGAGTAGACTGAATAGGTTTCTCTTGGATAGATTGTACCATCTTCGCTTCATCGTCACTTTTCAGCTGGTGAGTTGGATGACCAACACCAATCTATTACACAATAAAAACATGTTAGCCATATCACGCCACTGTCTTAGACTTCTTTCTATTGGAACTTCAAAATACCCTGACCGTCGACCTTAAGCTAAAGCTCATGGAGCCCGTAGTTAATTTTGGGAAAGAGAGACCACGATTTCTCTCGTTCACTACTTCAATTGCTTTACTTTATTTCGTTGAATATCTGCAATTTAGTGACTATTAAGTGTTGTAAAAAAGTTACATAATATTTATTTCCTACACATTTCATTCAGTAAACTTATTTAATTCTCCAACAGATGCGTTCTCGTTCCCTGGAATATCTGGTAACTTTGGATTCCCTACCGCCTTTGAATGCTGGAGAAGATTGTCGGCTTCACGATGGACCTGTCGGCTATGGACGTATAAGGCTCTCGGGCCGCGAGGCCGATAGGTGGGAGGAATTTCTAACGCCCGCAGGATATTTGTGCAGGTCAGATAATAGCATAAATTGTTTTAATACAGCTCCATCTGCCGACAAGCTTCGGAGTTACGGATTACATACCCATACGTGCAATGGTTTTTTTTTATGGTATAAACGAGCAGACGGGTCACGGGATGGTAAATGACTACCGCTGCTCATGGGCACTCGCAACTCAAGAGTCACAAGTGTGTTGCCGGCCTTTAATGTGGGAGTAGGGAAAGAGGGGGGAGAGGAGCAAGAGCGGGAACAGGGGAGAGGAAGGAATAAGGGGGAGAGGGAACGGTTAGGGCCTCCGGTAACCTCACTCACGCGGCGAAAAGCAATGCCAGCATTGCTTCACTGCTGGTATTCTGTGAAGCCGTGGTATCACTCCGGTCGCGCCGGTCCATACGTGCCGAAGCATGGCTCTCCCACGAATTATTTTTTTGCCAATATAATTTGGTCTCATTCACATAATACGGGTCAAATGGCCTGGTTGAAGGCAATAGGCTTGCTATTGCCTTCAACCAGGCACTTTCGGAATAAAAAATTGAAAAATTAGGAGAATATTGAAAGGGAAAGATAGTTAAGAATTAAAGGCATTATTGCTTAAACGGATGGAGTGGGGATCGTAAGCGATACTGGCAGGTCAAGGTCGCATACCTGTAACTCGAACTGGCTGATGTGGGGAAGCCCTATCTCTCTTACACAATCGCTTTTGTATAAATTTGAAGTAAATGAATATGTCTATTCCGTGTCGGAGCAGAGACAAGGTGGTGGAGCGCTGGGTGGAGCTGATCGCGCGCTGTGCGCAGGCGCGCGGCGGAGGGGCGCGAGCGCTGCCGGCGCGCGCCGCGGCACGTGCGCAGCCTTACACCTACTGCTACCTGGAGAGAGGTCAGTTCTTTGCTGTGATGATAACAGCCATATGTATGTATGTATCGGATAGACTAAATCTATAATGGTACCGACTGTGACAAATATTATAGGTTGAGAGAAGTTGTAGTGTTATCGCCACATCAAAAACTCGTATTTTTTCTATTAAACATATTGGCAAACTATATTAGATGATAAAACAGTTCACTATTTATTCAAAATAAGGTAATAGACATTATTATGATAGTTATACCCGTAGTGCTATGCTATTGGACGGTTGTGAATAGTGGGGTGTTAAAAGGAAGGTATGCATTATAAGTTGATAACAATCACTTGTTCAAACAGTTCATATTTTTGTAATTTATAGCAACAGTGGTGAGATTGTTTCTTACAGTGGACATGGAAGTCTAGATATGAGATGTAGTGTTTAAATACTCATTGGATACGTGTATTATCTAGGTAAATATCTGCCACTAGTGACTGCGGCTTCATCCATTTTTAACGACTAGAAGCGGTCATTCTAAAATCTATTATACCAATAATAAGATATCACAATAAAACTCACCAGCAATCTCCCTCTCTTGCAGCTGTAATGGCTGTAAGAGAGAAGAAGTTCCAGTACATCGTTCCAAAACATCACACAACTTTAATTAAAATGTCCTTAAGACAAAAGTATCCTATATCAGATTTCTCAATCACGTTATATAAATACGATACTAAAATAATTACCAATTCGAAACATCCGTGTCAGCATCAAAGCTGGATTTAAAATACTGCTCTGCTAAAATAAAAATAAAATTCACCAAAAACAAAGCACAGCTCTACTGGTCTGAAAGGGACAAAAAACAAATGAAGAGGAGAAATCCTACTTCAATCAAAATCAGCAAGCAAATATCAGTGAGTACTTTATCTGCATTTAAATATATGTAGATAAACAAATGTGACATATTTTCTTGCTTCGTGTGATTTTTTTCTAAAAAACTTTAGCCTAATATGCAAATGTATATGTGACAAGCACACTCGGTACCCTGTTACTGCAAATAGCGAGACTAGGCGAACGTAAGGTTGACAAAGCGACATTTTTTCATAATGGTTTTATTATTCCATTAACTGGTCATTTCTCTTTTCTTAATTTATACCTTGTAAAAAATTGAGATGCCTTTTTAGTTGTGTGTAGCACAATAAGCACATCTTTAGCTAAAGGTGAGTTTAAATGGGCTATACTTTAACTGCAATATGTGGCTACAATATTATCAACTGTGGTCCGGCCATCATAAAAACATTTCAATGCAGATTATGTAAAATATATGTCTCTATATCTCGGCAATATGTCTGAACCAGTATGTCCGTCCATCCTGCAATTGACCATACTGAAAATGGCTACAAGACCGAGCCACACTTAAAATATTGTCGTATATACAATAATACTCGCGCTATAATAGCTGGCAACGTTGCCGGGAACTGTATTGCATAGCAGTAAAAGTGTTTAGATGCACCCTTATAGAATATAAAAACTACGAAACTAACATATATCTACGAAGGTACTGTCATTGAACTCAGATAAGAATGTTAATTAATGTAAAACTACCAGTTCTTAGAACACAATTGTAAGGTTTTAAACAACAATATAAAATACATTGGTACAATAGTCAAACAACTAACAGACCACACGATATTTGATTACTGTGAAGGTTGCTGAACAAGACGTCTTTAACAGATGTTTCATGGTTATGTATTAAGTTGAATGAACAACATATTAAAATTTAGAAGATAAATAGAAGATATATGAAGTAAAAAACAATACCTACCTAATTTTATAGCAACGCTTTGCAAAGTTTTTTAAGGTTGGTGCCAAACTGAACTGTATGAAAGAGATTTAAGAGAATTAACGTTATTATAAAATTATTTGGGAAAAACCACGCTTATACGTTTGTCATAATGAAAACAGGAACTTTAAGGTTTCATTGACAGGCAACTTCCTTCAAGTTCCTATTCCAACTTTCTATTAAGTTCAGTCTTTCTACAGTGTACGCATGACGCCAGTAAAAATTATCTTGTAATTAACATTACGTTATATTTTGGATTATATTGCACTGGCTAGAATGTCAAAAGCAGTTGAGTCACTATTGCGGAAGGCACAAGCAGGATTTCGAACTCTTGACTAAATAAAGACACTGCGGATTATACTTAAAGAACCAAACTGTAAGATCTACAGCGAGAGACGGCTTAAGATGGCTTCAAAATAAATGCGGTAAAGGCCCGGGAGGTGCATACTGAGGGAAACAACCTACAAACACTGCTGTTAGGCACAGAACCTTTAGAATGCGTTTCACATACCTTGGTAGTGTTGTGTCGAATGCTGGAGGGCCCGAAGGCAGACAACGACTCGTATGGTAGTCCAGGCAACTAACAGGAAGAAAGAAACTCAAGATATTTCATAATCGTTCTTCTGTGAGGATGCGAAACTTGGAAGGTCACTAAAACAGCAAATCCAGGTCTCCATCAACCGTTGTCTCCGGCAGATCATCGGCATCGTTTGGCTCGACAAACTATCCAACGACCACCTGATGAAACTCTCCAATGAGGCACCAATCGACCACCAGTTAAAGCAGTGTATATGGACATGTTCATTTACACCACGGATCGGTTACACATTCCGACGGGATCACTCTCATATACCGAGACAGGCCCAAGAATGGACTCTCCAAGAGAAAAAGAAACGTTTTCGCCCCAAACAATCGGGCTTACCTGGTCCAGATCAAGCTCATAGCCCAAGACCTAGCGAGATGGCAGCGTACTGTGGACGTCTTTAGCCCCATTTAAGAGACATAGGACAGGAAAAAAATAGCCAGTGGCCAGAAAGGCCCTTTCAACTTCTATATTTGTCGGTCGTGGACAAAGGTCGATTAAGGTTGGGCACGTGCGGGGTGCTGTAGTGACTACACAAGTAACAATGGCCAAGATGCCAGCCAGAAGGTAAAATGGTTTAATGATGCTGGATACGCTGGATTGGATTGCAATCCCTACATTTGCATTAACAAATTAAACGAATTAGAATGAGGAGATGTCAGTTAAATTCGTTCTAACGTCTAACTCTCCAATTTTATTTCGATCCATGTAATGAGAAATGCCTTCGAGAAAAGGTATAACATCTCTCGAATATTCTGTTTGCAGCTTAAGGAAAGACTCAGTGCTAGAATATGTATTAGACATCCCTTTAATATTATGTTATCAGCTTGTCGAATTATCGAGGAATTTGACAACATTCCGTCTAGAGATATGAACTCGTCTGGTATTATATTTTTACACATGTCTTTTTACAAAAGTTTTGTTCTAGCGTAGTGTAACATTCGTAGTATTTTACACATACTATGCATAGTATATCAAAGAAAGGTTAATTTCATTTAACTAATCGTAGTGTAAAAATTCTTAATTTAATTTAACTTTTCGTAGTGTGAGAAATGTTTTATTATGTACGAAACTTTACTTGTACCAAGTTCAGATTTAAAATTCAGCGACAAATTTGCATTGCAATTCGCAAGGTGGCAAGATAAGTGTGTCGCAGTGTGTAAGACTGCTCTTTGTGAAAGTAAAAAAAAAACTAAAGCTAAACATAAACTGGCTGAGAATAATGATGAAAACTTAATGGGTAAAACGAGTAAAATGTAAAGTTATATTTTACAACCATTACTGAATACTAAAAACCTCCTCCATTGCTGTCGATGCTATTAGGGAACGTACCCATACTACGTGACCCAATTTTTACATTTTTTTATACCCCTCCCCCCCTCTCGGTGACACCCCGTAGTATATGCCAAGACCCCCCCCTCCCCCTCTAGTTTTCACGTAGTAATTTATTAATATGGTTTTAAATCATGATTTGCCGACAGAAAGTTAAACGCTTGCTTGTTGCCACCTGTTTTAAAAAGCGCTAAACGCTGCGCGCCATATTTGAATAAAGATCGAAAAAGCACGAGATTATTTTTTTTTTATTCTTAAAAAAGACAACTCAGTCATTTCCATAGAGGACATTGACTACGTGACGAAAACCTAAGCCCCCGCCCCCGCCCCTGTGACCAAGCATATTATTTTGAAGACCCCCGTCCCCATCAGAACGGGTCACATAGTATGGGTACGTTCCCTTAGATTGGACGGACCCTGTTACACGGTTAAAAAAAAATTGTGGTTAATTAGGCGAAACTGGTGTTATTTGTGTCATGTGTTGTAGGTCGGCTAAGGCGATTTAATCAGGATAAGAAAAATTAATTAAAGTTTAGAAAAACTACAAAAAACCTAATTAAAAAGTAAAAAATGATTACACCCTCTACCTCTTGGCTCCATCATCGGACTATCGTTACTAAGCCCAATGTGTTCGACTCGTCAAAACGAATCGTATGAGCCAGAACTTGATGGGTTTAATAGGAGCCACTGAAGAGTTTCACTATTCACCTCCTAGCTCCTCCTGGTTGGCTGTCCGTAATGTTCGTCCATTTTTAACTTGAAGAAAATACTCCATCTATAAGTTTAGAAAATTAAGAGTTGAAGACTACCATTTATCATTATTTAGGCCCATTGAAGTCGGTGATAATTAAAAAAAAACTAAATATTAATACGTCAGTTTGTTCTAATG
Organism: Callimorpha dominula; assembly: GCA_949752705.1. Classification (NCBI taxonomy): domain Eukaryota; kingdom Metazoa; phylum Arthropoda; class Insecta; order Lepidoptera; family Erebidae; genus Callimorpha; species Callimorpha dominula. The sequence continues at coordinate 1,889,690 of OX457000.1, read as the reverse complement.
GATCACTGCTGGTAATCCTGAGTCACATCAGTAGTTAATATGGGTAGAATACGACAATAAGTCGATAGTAATAATTTACGTTTTAACATGGGTGTCATTTTAAACTAATTATCTTAACAGTTAGTGTTATGAAACTTAGGAATATGTACATATATTTTTCCATCCTTTGCTGGCTATAAAAAGGTGATTACAGTGAAAAAGTTGTTAATAAGAAATGTAATAATTATGTTACATTCATAAGAATTTGTTAATTTTATTCACATAGGTATGCGAATATTGGAAGTCAAAGTAAGTAGACGAAAAAGTAAAGCACATTACGCTTACATTCTGCCACAGAAATGCTGTGGCAGAATATAAGCCACCCGGCTCCTGATATCTAATACCTATACAAATGTGCAGTTAACCAGCATTCATAGCGTAGTTCTGTTTATGTGTCTATAAGTAGCATCATCTGCGGTCTCAGGGTTGATAGAAAACATCCCCAGCATGCATCCCTCCTTTTTATTTGGGTACGTTGTTGCTTCAGATTCAGGTTAATCACAAGTACGACTTTTGAGTTGGAAAACGAACCACACACCCACACACACATGTGAACTTAAAAGCAACGGAAACAAAGGAGATTTTGAGTTTTGAGAATGAGTATTTTGAGAATTTTGAGAATGAGTACTAAATCAAAATAATATACTAATGTATAACATAGATAACTTTGCAAGATTATCAAGAGCAATACTCTATTAAGTTACTTAGACAGTTCATGTTGAGCGTTGGGCACAGTTTGTTCTGCGGGTGAAACTTAGCAAGTTTGATTCCACTCTCCTGTTAATATATTGCGAATATTGGGTAGCTGGCACGTTTGCGGTTAGACGTAGAAATAGTTGAATATTTGTTCTGTGTCTGGGTGTAATTTGTCTATAATATGTATGTATTTAGAAATATATAAGTATGTTTGTCAGCAGTCAGGTTACCATAGTACAGGCTCTGCCTAGTTTGGAATCAGATGGCCGTGTGTGAAGTGAAGTTATTAATATACACGTGTGTCTAATTTATCTTTAGATTATGTTTAGATGACAGGTGTTGAGCGCGCATTAACAAGTAGGTACACGAATTTTGTTCAAGTCGTCCACATGCTAACGCGCGTTTTGATTCAACGCGCGCTCTTAAAACGCGCGTTATCAAAACGCGCGCTCAACGCCCATCATCTGAATATAGCCTTAACCGGAAGATCTGTCACTATGCTAAACTGTGCGATATCTATATAATGCTGTCTGTTTATGTGCTACTAAAGGTTTCATAAGGGAAAACACAAGACCAATTGACCCGATCCGAAATTTGAACCCAGGTACTCACTATCACACGCAAACATATGCAGACAGGATGTAGTTGCTAGCTTTTTTTTGCAAAGAGTTACCAAAACTTTCAAATACTCGTACTTCTGATTGCCATTAGAAATATACTCTAACAGTTTAACACCGAGAAATTTGCCCCTAAAGCAACTTTTACTTGTCTTACTTCGTAAACAATTACAAATATTCCGTCTTCATCTTAAGATAACCTAAATAAAATAACATGAAATTATATGAAGATAGCGTTCATATTTCTACATGCGTCTACCACGAGTTTCTGTAGTTTGTGGTTCTTTAGTATCTGTAGTATTACTTGAGTCAACGATCATTGTTGAAACATAATACCGAGGCATAGCTAGGTTTATTGTATTATGTAGGTAATATGTTTTATTTAGTATAATATACTTAACAGTAATATACCTGACATATTAATAAATAAAACATGTATTTCATTTAAAAAACTTGTCGGCAAAAACGTACATTCTTTGAAAAAAAAGATTAAATTGAAACAAATTCTTGTTTTATTCTATTTCTTCTATTGAATGAAATGTAATTTTATATCTCTTTAAAAACTTTAGAAAGGACAGTAGTATAAGTAGTAGTACCTAGTAGTATTTCCTGTGTCGCAAAGGGCTTCACAAACATTCAAACAACGGACACAAAGAACACCCAGACTCAGGACAACTATTTGGATCACAAAAATGTTTGTCCCGTGTGGGATTTAAACGCTTGGCGCGGCGTAATGACGAGGCGACAACTTAAACCATTGCGCCATCCGTGCAGTCAATGACTATCATAATACACGAGAACACGAGATTATCAAAATATCTAGTTTCAAGATTTTATACAAAATATTCAGTTTCATTGTGTCATGGTATCAGCCAGACGCTTCAACTACTGTAACCACCGTAATCTCGTGGTAAATGGACTGCTCTGCATATTTCATTTATTCATTCTGCCCGTTCAGTAGCGAGTGCTTGCCCAATTTATTAAAAAATGTAAGTCTTCATATTTCACTCTTGTCCCTAGAGCTTTTTTGTGTAGAAATATTAAGGGGTGGATTGAGCTTGATAAGTTGATATTAAAATGTATATAATGAAATAAAATAGGCGTGGATTGCTGCAGTGTCTTTAGTTAAATGTCAGACTTGCACAGCTCTCAATTAATCTTTCATGTTTCTTGATTATTTCTGATTCTGATTTCTTTGAGATATTACACCGAGGTCGAGTTCTTTATTAGTTAGACTGTACTGAAAGTCGGCTGCATTGCCCATTGTAAAATAACTTTTTGTAAAATCGTTGTGCGTAAAGGTGTCTAGGGCCACAACGTCATAAAGATTTTCAATAAAAATTTATTCAGATTTATTTTAGATATACAATTGTTCTCACGTATGTTTATGGAATGCCCGTTGGTTTGGTCTCGTCGGTGTCAGGTCAGTTACCTCTTGATAGAGGGGTTCTTTGGGCCCAAAAATAGCCAAAAATTAATTAATATTATAACTACATATCCCCTATATCATCCCCTATATAATTTATTTCTCTATACTTCCTACAATATATTGCATAAGGCGGCGCTGATGAGCGATGCCGTAGGTATTTTCTTCCAGGCAACCTTTGGGTGCTACAGAGACATGTGTGGCAGGTGTATTTTTAAAAATCATTGGATAAAAGAATAAAATAATGTGTAACATAAATAAGCATGGCTATGTGTAGTTCATATACAAACATACATACCAATACATAAATAATATAGACGCTTGCCAAGTATTGTTCTAATGATTCTGCTAGTCAAATGTCTGTAGGGTGTACTTTCACCTTAAAAGTGAACCGGTTAATTGATATTCTGATTTCTAGTAGAAGTGCGTTCCAGAAGTTTACAGCTTGGAAGAAGAAAGAATGAACCATACTGGAATTATGATAAGGACAAAAAAGGAGAAGATTATTAGAAAGGCGGAGGTTTGTTTCATGGTTAGAGCAGATATGTTGGAAGTTATGTTAGATAAGTAGGCGAGTTAAGTGAGTGGAGAAGGGTATACAAACTGCGGCGTTGTCTTATAAGTAACCATGATGAGTTGAGTTAGCTGTCATAAGTGGATATATGATCGTACTTTCGCAAGTTGCATATGTATCGGACGCAATTGTTGAGAAGTCAAGTCGAGATAGCATACATCGCTATAGTCCAGGGTTCGGAAACCTGCGCCTCTTTGGATGTGAAGTTGTGGCTCTTTAGTTCCATACGCAAATATTATTTATTAACAAAATTTTTTTAAAGGCGTTTCTTCCACAGCCACTTTAATCATCATGTAGTATTATTCATGCTAGACGACAGACAACCCGGATTACAATAAAAAGAGCATGTAAAAATAATGATAAAAAATAAAAATATTTTATTTGGTTCGTAAACTGTTCGTGGGAGAGCCATGGTTCATCACGTATGGACCGGAGTGATACCACGGCCTCACAGAACACCGGCAGTGAAGCAATGATTGCATAGATAACTCTTCCTTCTCCCCTCTCTTTCCCTATCTCCCCCCAGGCCGGCAACGCACTTGTTACTCCTGAGTTGCAGGTGCATGGGCGGCGGTAGTCATTTACCATCAGGTGACACGTCTACTCGTTTGCCCCCTATACCATAAAAAAAATGCAATTGATGCGTTAAAGCGTAGCACCAGATAGTAAGGACAATTGTTACCAATAAATAATATATTTTAAAGCTATGCCAATATATCAAATACTACAGACCCTCCCTCTGGTCTGTCACAGATTGCGTTGAAACTCGAGACGCCCATCTTTACGAGCTCGATGAGGCAAAAACAAAACTTTATTTTGTATTGAGAAACAAGAAAAGTAAAAAGTTTGGAACAAGGGATCAACTTTTTCGTATTGAATTGAAAAATATTTTTAAGCTCAAAATATTGGAATCTTTTTTTTTAGAGTTCCGATGTGAAGTGGCATTATTGTGTTACTTTTTTTTTAACAACTATGCGCTATATCCTAACCTCCTAACCTAATATTATAAATGCGAATGTCAGTTTGTTTGTTTGTTATGCTAGTCATAGAGACCAAAAATGTGTTCTTTCATTCAGAAAAAATTACTGTTTTCAAGTGTCTGTTCATTAACGAGAGCAAAATCTTTCATAAAACTCTAAAACGATAATGAAAAATACTTGCGTTACAAGACTTAATAGGCACCGGCAACTCGCTTTATAAAGATCAATTTAGACTGATCGGCAAAATGCTCAAGCACTTTAAAATGTTAATATAATATTAACCTTATCACATTAAAACAGAACTAAAAATCGCATGCAATTAGTATTATCTAGTTCAGCGGACAGCGGCGTAGTTACGTAAAAAAACACGTATAAAACACAAAATACCGTTTTATAAATAAATTTATTTTAGTCTTGAAAGTCAAGTAAGTACCTACGTCATGAACTCATGACACAATGTCTGACACCAAACAAATTCTGAGTGTATCTCTTAACGTTATAGGGTTTGTTAGAACATTCTTAGTTATTCCTAGTTAGTTATTCTTAGTTAGAATGGTGGGAATCCTTGACAACAACTAATGCTAACCCTTAAAAAAAAGATTTATGGAACAGAGCCTTAACATTACATTAAAATATGTTTCCTTGTAAGTATATGTGAGTCCTGGCTCTTTTAAATTTTTTGGTACTGTATTACGGAGCATAAAATCAGGATTAGAAGCGGGACTACCCCAAAAAGATTCATCTGTCATTCATCAACGAAATGTTAATGTAATCATGAGCAAAAGCCATCTGTATGAGGCTGAAGGCAAAAGCTAGAAGTGGTTTGCTTCTAAAATAATAAGGAGTTTATTCTGACATTTGTTGATGTGTGTACCTGAAAATTGTTTATATTATCATTCTAAAGGATCTGCACCTCAGACTACCCAGAATCGTCGTTTGGCCATTGTCGAAGGAGCAGCCTGGGTGATGGTCCGCGTTGGGGCTGGAGAAGCTGAGGCTAAACTAATGCTAGGAGCCAAAGTCGAAGGATGTAATCCTGCGGCTTACACTACCAGGATCCCACTAACGCATCCAATGGCTTTACTTCATTATACAAGTGCTCAGGGGGTAAGTAAAAATTTATTTCATAGTAACACAGTCGTAAAGATCGAGGAGGTCATATCTTACTCTAAATTTCGCAGAGTTAAACAATTTTTAAATCGATGGATTGACCAATGTCAAGAAAATGAAAGTAAACCCTATGCGTGACGCCATTCGTGCGTCAATTAAATAAAAAATGGGTGGTAATTCAAGACGCAACCAAAAACTTTAGCCAGCTTTGAAAAATACTAAATTTATCATTGTGTTTTTCTCCAGGGTTATTATGCAGCGGCAGTCGGCCCACCATCCTCGATGGTCTGTGGAGATCGTACGTCAACCTGGCAGCTTTGGCACCCGTCCCTTGAGGCAGAGTTGGATTCGCACTGCTCTGAACTATCCCATGTGGCAAGAGTAGCAGCTGCGCTTAACGCTCTGATAGATAAAATGAGGGAAGGAGTTTATCAGGTGAGATGCAAAGTGAATAAAAACGTTTACACATAAAGTCGACGTAAAAGTTGGGGTCTTTTTGTTTAACATGTGTATCTGTGTGTTTGTTTGTGGCATCATAGCTCCTAAGTGAATGGACTGATATTGGTTTACTTTTTGTTTGTTTGAAATGTGACTCGATCGAGAGTGTTTTTAGCTATAATTTAAGAAAATCTGTTCAGTCATTCTAAGATTACCAGCTCTTTTCTAATAATTGAAGGGATTTTTGAGTCGTGAGTATTTTAATATTTACTTGCTCCTTATCGCATAACAATATTAACACCAGTGGTGCTTTTTCGAGCTCGTGGGTTGCCAACTATATCCGTTGGAGTATGCCTAGCTCCAGAACTCGAACGAGGATAGACCCTACTGACTTTAAGAAACACAAGATTACGCCAGTAGTACTATATTGTTCACGATCTTCTGTAGAGTCGAGGTTTAATAGTCGGGCAGCTCTAATTCCAGTGGCAATCTGCGGTATCATACGCACGATTTCTGCTCAAATACTCCTGTGTAAGTAACGGGACAAAAAGTTATTTTCTTTGTTATGGTAATTTTTGATAGGAAATATCGTAAATATCTTTTAATGTTAACTGAAAATGTTTGTTGTCAGGGCACTCTCCGCGTGCTCAGTCGTTACGCGGCGATGTGCAGCGCGCGGCGGCGGCTGGAGCGCGCCGGCGCCGGCGCCTCCGCGCCCGCGGCGGCGCGCTTCTGCGTGGCCGCGCACGCCTCGCACCACCTACTGCTTGTGTTGGACTCGTGAGTACCACACATACACTACTTTTTACCATACTCAGAGAGGTTTGTGATTTCATTGTGTTTTTACAGATTAATGCCGTGTTACAGATTAATGATTATTGGAACGCGGCATAAATCTGTCTGTCTGTCTTTAGAAAGTGCCTTGACAACAACAGAAATATCTTTACCTTTTTAATACTGATGACTTTATGTGCTTATGTAGTATTAAGTTTATAAGTAATAATAAGTAACCTTTAGGTAAAAATTTTAATTTACCAAACGCCGGGGCGTATACAAAAATTTGCTGGTGCACTCGATTCATAATATACGACCCGAAGTTCAGTACTCCTGGCAACACCTACGAATTTGCAATAGAGATTTCTATTGTCTGCATGACATCACCTTCTACACTTACCCGACATTGCCTTTTCCTACTTTGAGATAGCCAATCATAGTTGCTTATACTGTACCGAGGAATAATAATATTTTTTCCCAGATTATATTCATTGTGCGAACGTGGTGGTGTAGCGGGGTACGTGTACCCCGTGGAGAGGGGCGCGCTGGTGCGGCGCGGGGCGAGGGACGCGGACTGGCTGTTCGACGCTGCTTGTGTTAAAAGCTGCCTCCAGCAACTGCATCATGTTGCAGGTGAGTTTCAAACGCCATAAAAATATGTTGAATGACAATAAGTGAGCAAAAAAATGTATCAAGGTCTTCAGAACTAGGTGAAATCGAATTTGGTTTTTTAAACGATTAAGTTAGTAAACAAAGGACACATCCCTGATAATACCAGTGGTGTCACTCATGCATTGCAAACCCTATATACCTCTCCCCTTCAACCAACTATCCCCTGGGGTAAGGCAAGGAGCCCTGAAGCGCACGACGGCTGTTGGGCTAATATTGCAGGATGCAGGCAGACCAAACTGGTGCTGACAGAAGTCTTATCACGTTTAACCTACCGGACTGCTCAGTCTCAACCGAATCGACATCCGAATAGTTGTAGGAACCATTACTGGCCATTTGGCCCGGAACAGCCACCTTCGTTATCCTGAAGTGTGAGGGAGTGGCCAAACAACGGGCAAATATCCTCGCGGTTACTAGCTCGCTCTTAGAAGCCTGTGAACGCCTCAGGAGACCTCTGTGCGCATACGGACCGACTATGAATCTAAATGCAGAAACAGAGCCCACTGCCAATGCCAATATAAAAAAACCCTTTCCTTATGGGGCAAAATTTTGGCAGAAAGACCAAAAACATTCCACCTAATCTGGCAATACAGATCAGGCTTACCAGTGAATTAAAAACTTTCATATTTAAAAAATTATAGAACTGAACTTGTTCAAAAACGCTTCTCTCAACAGCTGAAGACATCCCTCCTGCTCCATCCGACGCCTTGGAAACAGCACTGTTCAGTCGATGGGAGAACCTGAATAGAGAAGCCAAGGCTTCAGCCGGTTCTCCCCCCATATACTCCAGGAGACAAATTCGATACCTGTGGCGAGTTGCTAGCGAACTGCTCATTTGCAAGAGTATGAGTACACACGTAAGTGATTTCCATTTATATGTGGACCTCTATGTAGGTTACCTATGTAGACATTTTTGACATTAAAAATTATAATTTAGAGAAACTAAAGAACTCTCTTTAATAGCGAAACAAATTAAAAATGACAAAATAGTCAGACTATCCATCTCCAGGAGATGAAGGTTATATTGGGTTGTTGTTGACTTGACTGTTGGACCTCGTCAAAACGAATCATATGAGCTCAAACCGGTGTTGTTCTCGTAGTCATTAAATACTCTCCACCTCCTGGCTCCTGGTCATTTGAACAAAATATATTCACAAAGTGATACAAAGTTTCAATTATATATCATAGTAGTTAGTTACATATAAGTAAAGCTATTTATTAAGTTCGGTATAAAAAAAAATAGGCAGTCATGGGACTGCCGACAGAAGTGAAAACGAAACGACCTCTAAGTGTATTGTTTTGGATTGATGGATCTATATATGTATTATTAGCGTGATGGTCACGAGTTCAGCTCTCTCTCTCTCCCTATCTCTCTCTCTCTCTACGCTCTCTCTCACGCTTTACATGTAAATATAACAAACTCGGCTCCGTCGTATGAATTTTCGATGGGGACGGACATCAGGGTCGGACATCAGTGTCTGACATCGGTCACGTGTCCAGACGCGAGTTTAACATTTTTTATCCATCTAAAAGTGCACAACGCCGCTTAAGAAGTTTTCACTTCAAAAACATACGATAGATTTGGTTAGGCGTCACCTTTTTCTCTGTGCGTCAACAATGAATCACTTCCACGAAATATATTCTTCTTAGAGGATTGCTATCACAGAGAATGGAAAACTTTCACTTGGCTTGTGGGACGTCAGCATTTGAATGGCGCGAGTTTCGTCACTATAGTTAGGTCAGTATATGGTATAATAGTGTATTTATAAATAAGAGAACAAAATAACATGTTACTGTATTACTACGTTATGTCTCAGGGAGGACATACAATGCATCTAATGAAATCTGTTACATTTGAAAACCTATCAGATTACACTTACAATTTCCTTCTTACCTTACTTCACAAGTGCAGGACGAGGGATTGCTTAAATTCCCATCTGCCATGGTAGTAATGACTGACATATCATTTGGTCTCGTATGTGACTACGACGGTAGGAATGTGGCGATTACCGAAACTGATTACTGATTAACCAATTCTCTAACCGATAATCCTAAAGGGGACGAAGGCTGAGTCTGCTATGTTCCCTCTTTCTGAATTGTGTCTAGGAATATAAGACGAATTAAGTTAAAACTAAATTCGCCTTGTTATTAATAATAAAATAATACAAATTTCAAAAGCAGTCAACCAAGAAAACAGCCCGCTATCCAATTCGTGACCTCAATTCCACAAATGTCTTGAACTACTTGTCATTCAGTTAGCATTTACATATCTGCAAAGTGCAGCGTTGAGTGGTATAGTTGGAATGTGAGGTGAATCTCAAGGCGTCGGGACTAAAGCTTTGCAATCTGTAGCTGCATTAATATCGAATACATTTAGTTGTTACACCTTTGCAATATGAAATGCTTTCAACTAAGTTAATCATTTAATGGCGCCGTGCTTTTATCGCTATACGTTTCTTTTTCTTGAAACTCTACGTATAATTCTGAGACGACTTTTTAAATAAAGTGCTCTAAAATTAGGCAGCTCTGAGGTATGAATGAATTTTACGAGTTTTTTACATTTTGTTGTATTTTTTTATACATCTTGTATGTCAAAATACTGGTGGAAGTAGAAGAAATGTAATAGATGAGAATTTCTGAGGTGTAAAACATTAAACTGTTATTAGTTTTGAGAAATTCATTTTCTCGAAACTAATAACAGTTTAATGTTTTGTTGAAAAGGTGTTAACAAAAGCACATAATCCGCCTTATAGCCTTGAATTGAAAATAGGCGTGTACTCGAAAAATTTATGATGATGCAGAAAACAATTTCCAATGATCTCTTTTACCCATTTGTTTAAAACTGCACAACAATTCAACTGCTGAATTGTTTGTAACAGTTATTACTGCAAAAAAGGACGTTCTTGACTATCATCAAAAACGTACTTTTTCTTTTAGACTACCAACTACTTTAAAACCAAAACTGAAAACACTTTGGTATCTGATGTGCGCCAAGATCAACACCACTGACCCATGAAATGAGCAAACGAGCATGGCATTCAGTTACTTCAACCGAAAGGTAAACTGTTTTGGAACTTGCCACTTTGAGAAGTCGGTTTCAGAAGTTGTTAGATTCCGTTTCCTGATTCCTGCTCCTGTCAGTTCAAGTTACAGGAAATCGACCCTGACCTGCTCGCGCTATTGCCTACACTCCCCAGTCCATCCGTATAAGCAATATCCCTTACCTTCCCCTCTTGCCCACCTTTAGCTTTAGCAATTAGCAATCTACTCCCAATTTTGCCATCTTTGATTCCCACAGCACTCGGTTTATGGCAATAGGCTTGCCTCCTTTTACGTGAGTGGTACAGAATTATACTTGGCAAAATGGGGGGGTTTCATACGCTTCTGTTTAACCCTTTGGGTGTACAGGGGTGAGGATAGAGAGAAACAAAAAAGCGTAAAATAATATTTTATATTTTTTTAGGAGAACCACAGTCCCTTTCGTGCAAATCTCATTCAAGCAACTTCCCTCAACGAAGAATCTATCGAAGACCTTATCCATCTTCTGGCTATCATGCTCGATCAGGCTAGAGATTTGTATTTGAATAACTTTCAAAACAGGAGTGTGGGAGAATGTGATAGAGAGTTGTCAGCTTACAGGTGAGTTAGTATCAATTTGTCTTACAACCTTTCTGAAGTTACCAGTTATAAGCAAGTATGACTCACGACTATTCCATAGAGGTTATCTGACAAGATCTCTGTGGTGAATTGTTGTATCTAAAAATGGGTGTTACTTCTCATTACTATTAAATTTTGTGTAAGCGATAAGTACAAATATTTACCATATTTATACAACATAGTTTTCTTACGGACTTGCAGTGACCAAACCCTGTGAATTCACATTATTAAGATACCTTGCAGCAGTATTGTAATATTTGCCCATTTTCATGCGAGTAATTAGTAACGTTTATATCTCAAAAGGACTTATTCGCACTTGACCAGAAATATAACTTTAAAAATGTTTTTAAATTAGTTAGATATGTATTTCTTAATATTGCCGTCCTATTGTTAAATGACCCTTAGAAAATGAAAACTTCATCCATCTTTGTGGTCTTATCATCATATCTTACTGCAATCACCAATTCACTACTACTACGGTGCCCAGCTATGAAACATTCATAGTCTCTTGCAGTGACTTTGTACCATAGCCCTAAATAAATATTACAAACCATTTTGTTACTTATATTCTATGATCAAAATATATTCCTACAGATCAAAAAGGTGGAAAAAACTGAAAGACTATTACGACGCTTCATCAGCCTGTCTTATTGACGCAGTTCGTCGGGATCCAGAACTTCGACGAGAAGACTTAAAAGATCACATGGTTATGATGAAGACCATTCTCAATTGGCTCTATAAAGGCGCCAAAGATGATAAAAAATACCTCGGGCCGGTTTTGAAACCTTACTTAGACAGTCTTTTTGCCACATCTAATGAGAATTCTTGGTTCTTGGAAGACTTTGATGGGAAGAAGTGTGTGAAAGAATTTGATGGTCTAAAGGAGTATTGTTTGGGGGTCCATGATGGTACTTTGGATGTTTGTTTGGGGTTGCTTGATGCTGCTAAGAAGTTTGCATGGGCTAAGGCTTTGGTGGATTTCGTGGATCGTTATCGCCATATTGGTAAGTACTTTATCTACTAGTTACGAAAGGTTAGGGGCTCGGACTTCATGGCAACAGCCACCTCAAGTACAGGTATGCGAACTTAAACTGCTCAAGTTATTACTTACACACCCCAAACCATCCGTATATACACAATATCTCTTTTGCAATGTGGCTGTGCAGCAGAACAGCCAGGATTCTGCCAAACACTTTTATCACCTAAATAATGATCTAGTTTATAATATGCTTGTTTACATGGCGTGTGTTTTAAACAATTTTTAAATTTCTTCTCATTCAGAGATATTAACGTTAAAGATATTAATAATTTAACGGAGTATCCCATAAAAGATGTTTGCACTTTTGTTAACTTAAGTTTTGGTTCAACTAATTTATTTCTATCTCTAGTAATATAATTATGACTTGTGTATTTATACCGTATTTTAGGTACACTGAGTATGTGCCTAAAATAAGTATTAAATTTGTACCAGACACTAATGAGTGAGTTCAATTTAACTCTAAACGACTCACACAATAAAGCACCACTATTTCACATCACGATCCGTCGTATCAAAATTTCACGATCATTTTGCTTTGCAGCGGAATACGTTAGCATTATTAATATGACCAGTGTTTTTGAGCTATTGTTTCCTCGTGTTTGGAGTTCCTTGTTTGTAGCGCTGAGGTCTGTGGGCGCTGGTCAGAAGTTAATACCAGTTGTGGCTGCGGTGCTGAGGATTACAGTCACTAGATGTGTCTTTCTGACTCTTCTTGAATACCATATGAGTCTAAATAGACTTTTTATATTTATCATAACTATCTAATTTTATATAAACTTATTTTGAGTCGGCGCCAAATAAAATTTGATAATTAATCAGTTTGTTGTTTGGCGCTGACTCAAAATAAGTTTATATAAAATTAGATAGTTTATGTAAATAAGCTCAATACTTAAGACTTAAGGTTTATTTATTTTTTGCTTTTTAGTTCTTTTCGTCGGTTTCATTTTTAGTTAAAAAAGATTTCTTTAAGTTTATTTGACTTGAGTTCGTTTGTTACGCTGCAGCGTGTAATGGTTGAATTTCAAAATGACACATCGGGTACATAGTATCGGTACTTATAATATTATATTATAGTAGGATCTGGCTATAAAATTTGACATAAAAAATTCAAGTTCATCATAGATCTCAGCTTAAATCTATTTCCAGTTTCCGTCAACTTATTTGTCACAACTAAGAAAACTGAATTCAATAAACATGAATTATGCTACTTTCTCACTTCATGTTGTATTTTAGGTTAGAGGGCACAGACCGGCAGCAACCACTTCGACCTGTAGGTATGCGATCCTGGCCTGCTCGGGCTATCGCTTCACTCCCCAATCCATCCATATAATACCTTTCCCTTTCAATATACTCCCCATTTTCCCATTTAATTCCTAAATTGCCCGGTTGACAGTAATAGGCTTGCCCCCTATTAAATAAGTGGGACTAAATTACAGTCGGCAAAATGTGCCTACCTTGCCTACCCCTCGGTAAAATATACCAATTCCAGTGGTTAATACTGATGTCAAAGTTGGAAAGTGTAGCAAAACCCACTAAGTTATGAATACTGCGGAATCTGTTCTGAGTTACTTTTGCCCATAGCTGTTCTCTAACTACAAATCATTTGTGACTTCACTTGTATATATTGTTATTGTATATTAAATCAATGGTGACCAGCTATTGAACAGAACAAAACATTAACTTCTTGTCTATTGTCATTTCGTCATATTATTTTTAGTTTAGTCCTCCTAGACATACGACTGTCTAGGAGGACTAAACTCTTTGGCGTTAGTTTTCCTTAAAGATGTTACTTTTTATTAATTGAAGAAAGCAAAAAGTGTTTCCTTTTACCTAAGTTTTTACAAAAAATTGTGATCTATTTACGCATTCATTTAGAAGTGCTTGTAGTAAAGGCACCAACCGATTTTCCATGCATAAGTCAAGCCTTAATCACCTGTGTAGAGGATATGTGCTAGATACAGAACAAGTACATAAAGAAGGAGTGATCATTGCCTTGCACTAGAAAGAGATACCTCCTATAAGCAAATTCGTTGCCTTCTTTCCTTTCCGGCCTTTCCCTTTCAATATACTCCCAATTTTCCCATTTTTAATTCCAAAGTGCCGGGTTGACGGCAATATGCTTTCCCGCTATCACTTCAGTGGAAACAAATTATACTGGCAAAATGTGGGTGTTTAATACGCCTTCGGGAATACAGGCGAGAGTGAGAGTGTATGTAATTAACCATAAACGGCAATAACATCGATCTATTTTACTATCATTCGCTAAGATTGTTCCATATTACCTTAAGCAAGTTGTATTTTCGACAAGCTACGGTTATTACGGGTATATGTGTTATACAAGATTAAAGGTCTCAACGATGTGGTTGTATAAAATGGCGCGCTAAAGCTTTCGGTTGAGGTCGTCCGGCGATGATAAATTTAGTAGATTTCTGAAATAATGTTCTCCGAGAAGATAACAAAATGAATGCTCTGAAGTCTCTGAGAAATCTTAATGGTCGATTATACCGGCGTATTTCGTTTGGTTTTATAGTACGTAAGACTTTTCAGGATGTCCATTATCATTCAAGTGTGCCTTACAATATGAAAAAAACTGAAAAATTATTAACATTATAATTAAACATCGCAAAAAGCCTACTTTCTGTGAACGGTAGATAAATGCGATGTTGCCTTCCCGCGTTTTCAAAAGCTTTACCAATAAAAAATAATTTATGGTAATTTATCTTTAAGACTTATGTTCTTAAAACTGTGAGCCCTATAATGTAATGAATAATTCGCTGAAAAAATTCAGCAGCTTTGCTCTTGTACTAATACTTCCACTGCAACCAGAATACACTAATGGAATGTCAAGACAAATTAGCTTAACTTTATTAAACGTTAAAGCCAAGAGAACACAACTATGTTCTCTATAGTTCTAGACAATTCTATCGATAGTTCTAGAAACGAAGAGAGAAGGCGTTCGACAATTTAAGACGCACGATAAGAAACCACTTTTAAAATTGAACTTACACCATTTTTTGGAAATAAAAGACAAGTTACCCATTAGGAATATGCCTGTGTCACGGGGGCTTTACAAACATTTAAACAACGGACACAAGGAATACCCAGACTCGGGACAACTATTTGTGGATTTGAACCCACAACACTCAGCGAGGCGACAATTTAAACCATTGCACCATCCGTGCAATAATTGAATCCTATGATTTCGTAATACCTCTGAGTTATTGCGAGTTCATTACTTAGAACTTTGTGTCAACATCATCAAGCATACCAAATCATTTCGTTCCAGATTTTCGCCTAGTGTTTCCGACGAGTGATGGGATGGCGATCTCCTACCCTATCAAGCTACCTTCACGTAGAGAACACAGTTCAGCTAGAACCCTTACTCTCAGTAGGCGGGATAAAGCAGAGGCTAAGTTAAGACTTGCGAAGAGATGTGTGTTGGGAGCGTTCGCCAATGCCCTGGTTGGTGACAGACGGTAAGTGTGACTTTTCGTACATGATATGAAATAATTATAAAGGAAAATTCTTATTTTAAATTGTAATACCATAGACTAAGGATAATAAGAAATCATTAGGAAAAAAAAAGATACCTACTAAACGTTTTTGTATTCAGAATAATTCAATCGAAACTTCGAGAAAACCAAAAGGTAATGTACCGCAGTGCTTGCATATGAATCACGCAATATATGCTTGGCTTGGTTTGTAATGGGAAAGTGGTGATGAGTAAAAGAGAACCTCTGAATGTCAGTAATAAACTTAGACGGGGGGCGAAATTCTATCCCATTACACTTTTACATCAATTCACTTTCAATTCTTCATGCAAGACCCGAAACACCATTCCGGGCTGCTGACGAAATCGAACTCTTTTTTGTTTTTTTCTTTGACAATGACATTCGACTTAGCTACCCACACCACTGACGTACTTGTACAATAGAGGTCAGTGACCCACACCCGAACTAGAAAGAAGCGTAAGCTGACCACGACACACCAACGAGGTCGGCTTATAAATATAACCGGGATTTAGTCCCGATTAACACTATTTAATAATTATTATAGTTTTAGAAAACACGTTTAAGAGACTCTCGCCATCAAGCAAAATATATTCGACTCGTTGAAATGAACAAAATGAGTCCAAACTCGACTTTTTATTAGTCATTATTGTCCACTATACATCGCCTGATCCTATCATCAGATAAGCTCGATGGATCAAAAATTTTTGTATTGTCATATGTATCACACCTTTTTGCAAAGTTTCGAATCGGTGCGACAATTAGAAGTTGGTTAAATTCGACTACCAAGACTTGTTAACATAGTTTGTTGCGAAGCTAATAAAAACGTTTTAAAACCAGTAAACTGGTCATGAAATAAACCAAAAATATTATAACGTAATGAATTAGATTCAAAAACCAGGCAATCTATAGTATATATAATTATGTATATGTGACGAAACTAGTGTGGCGTGTTATTACTCCTCTTGTGTTATACTATAACTAGCTTTAGGTAGGTAGCAGAGACATCTTCATCTTCAACAATCATCAACATATTTCAATCAATTTACAGAAAATCTTAATAAATTATACACCTAAACCATCCTTATGAATCACTCTGTCTATTAGTGAAAACCGCATGAAAATCTGTTCAGTAGTTTTTCAGTTTATCGTGAACAGACAGACAGACGCGGGGAGGGGCTTTGTTTTATAATATGTAGTGAAGTGATATTAAACGTGTGTGACCTACCATCGACACACACATTTAAACAGAGATTTAGCTGACTAGTACAAATATTATTTGTAAGGAAACTATATGCTATTGGGGTCGCTTCTATTGAGGTGACACACATAGTTGTGTAGTTGAAACTAATAATAAAATGATTACATATACGTAAGGGAATTAACTGGCGTTTTGACCAGGCTGCACTGTCTGTGATCATAGGCTGACTGTGATGAATGCGAGTTAATTCAAATGTATTTCGTACTCATTCACGTGACCGCGTTCATTCACGTACGTGCACATAATCATAGTAGGCTAGTATTTCCCGCGCGGCTTCGCTAGTGTGTACCTATTTATATATTTTGGGCGGAACCCTAATTTTATTTCCAAAATAAAAGTAGTCTAAGTTACTCCTTATAACACCGGCCATCTGGCCGTGGAAATCGCTCCACCCGTTCCGAAGATTAGCCGGAACAAACAGACAAACAGACAAAAAATTTGAAAACTGATTTTTAGGCATAAGTATTGTGCAAGTAACTGTTTAAGCTTAAAAAAACTATTATTTTGACATTACAAACAGACACTTCACTGATTAACGCGTTAAAAAAAATAAACTGTTCAGCTTTATTATGATAAATATTCTTTTCAAATGTTTTCATTTCGTTCCTAATATTATGTCAATAAAAATTTCCATTCCACCTGCCTGCGGTTGCATTTTGAGGTCAGCTCCGGTGGCACACCGAATATTGCATTGAGCTTGAAGCCTTGGCAGTACGCCAGCACAGATATGATAGCTTCCAATAAACTTTAAACTGTTTTGTGCAAAATTGATGCTCTCACAGGATCCTTAATTTGATGACTATTGAATGAATTTTCTTCATGAAATTTTATTGTTTGTAATTTTTGGAAGTGATCCATCTAAAAATTTTAAGTAGCATCGAATCTGAAAAATTCTACCACTTTAAGTAATATCCCTAATTTAACCTAAAATTACCTACATTTTCTTTTAAATTTAATCCCAATTTTCCGATCTTTTATTTCCAATGTGCCTGTGTGATGACAATAGGCTTGCCCCCTATTACGTGAGGAGGACAAAATTATAGTTGGCAAAATGTGGGTGTTTAATATACCTCTGCCTACCCCTAAAGTGTGGAATGCATTCATCAACTTTTTTTTCATATTATAAACGAGCAGACGGGTCACCTGATGGTAAGTGACTGCCGTCACCCATGGACACCTGCAACTCAAGAGTCACAAGTGAGTTACCGGCCTTTGAGATAGGAGTACGCTCTTTTCTTGAAGGTTTGAAGGTCGTATCAGTCCGAAAATACCGCAGGCGACAATTTGTTCCAGAGATTGGTTGTGCGAGGCAAACAATTTCCAAAATATTCACCGCTATAGCTAAAGTTTTAAATTACACCGAATACATTATAAAACAAACCGAGAGTTTGAAATGAGCAAAAGCGTCTGTTAGCCGTTCCAAACTGAGCACTGGCCATCATTAAAAGTTTGCGAAGGCTTTACGGATTACTTGTTAAATCCATGACGTTGAACGGTTAGAGTTTAGTGCGAATAACTATAGTTCAACTTTGGGCTGAAATGGTTCTGATTTAAGTAAGATAATCAACGATTTCTTTTTTTTGCTGAGTTACTATTGACTAGCTTACTAAAGCATTTATTTTTATTAGTAACACTAGTTATCAATAAAAACAATGCAACGGGTTGTCACTTGTGTGTTGCAACTCTGTCGCCTCCCTTCCGCGGAGTTCTGATGACCCTTCGCACCACAGCACCAATAGCATCAAGCTATTGGTGCTGTGGTCTTCTGTAGGCTGATGACACTGGACCAATCGAGGGCATCAAATTAGACTGTAATATGTTGTGTTTTAATTTGTAGTGCCTCAAAAATCATAGTAGCCACAACAATTCATAAATATTCAGACTTAATCAAAATTCTTTCGGTTTGGGTGCGTGATCGATTCGAAAAGAAACGAAATAAACTCCATTCAATAGAATGAGGCTTTAATTGTGGCTGTGATGAAATAAAATCGTATTGGAACGATTCTAAATTGTGTCAGCATTTCAGAAATGCGGTGTTACTCTAAACAGTTAAAGGAAATTACAAACACTTTGTAAGAAAAACCGGCCAAAAGAGGGTCGAAGAGTAAATTGAAACTCCAGTTTTTTTCCTAATAAGGTTGTGATACATTTGTTTATTTTTAGCTAGAGTTTTATTTACTAGTTGGATACTTTTATTCGTTTTGATGTATTTTTTGGGGATCTTAACCATCTTTGGTTTATTGTTATATTATCTCGTGCACTGTATACCAAGAAGCAGAGTCCGGTGTAAACAATTTTGAATAAAAAAGCGAGGTATCCCGATGCATTGAATTATATCAACAAATTTTTGTTAAAACTTATAGGTTCGTAAAATATTTTTTACTACTGTTTGTGAAATTGTAGTGTACAAAAGAGTGATAATGAAATGTAGGATTATATAAAACGCTGTAAGTGCTAATACTAATAACGTTTTAACTTAAATAAATAAATACTTACTCGCAATTAATAAAAAGTATATAAAAATATGATAATTACTTATTTATATCTGTAGGTATTTTTTATGTCTTTCCTAAAACAGAAACAAGTTCCACGGTGGAGCGCAAAACAAATTCATATACCACAAATACTACACGTCTACACAGGAACCAATATTTCAATATTAGCAACCACAAAAATGTTCAGTCCGTTTTATGATATACGTTCGATTGTACTAACAAGGGGAGCAGGCTATTTGTCATCCCTGGACGAGGGTAAACCGTTAAATGTTATCTGTTCCGATGATTCGCAATATATGCTATAGTCGTGCACGGAATTGTTGTCGGCTTTTAGCTTCCAATGTGGAGGACGCTGTTATATGTAATTAATTATGAATGAAACAGCATTGTTTGCTTTTTAAATAGAAACTTCTAGCCTTATGTGTCAACTAGCTCTAGCTGACGGCTTCGCTTCCATTAAAGTTATGTTTCTATCCCTAATTTTTTCGGGATGAAACCTTTCATAATTATCGGTTTAGTAGTTAAGGCGCGAAAGAGTGAAAGAAAACAAACATACAAACAAAGAAACTCACTTTCGTATTTATGAGAGGTAAGGTATCGAATAAAAATCGCAAAGATGAAAAGATATCTATTAATGCAATCGAATAATCGAAATATATCAAGCACTACATATTATTAAACAAAGCCCCCCGCCGCGTCTGTCTCTCTGTTCGTGATAAACTCACTAACTACTGAACAGAATTTCATGCAGTTTTCACCAATAGGTAGAGCGATTCATGTGGAAGGTGTATAATTTGTTAAGGTTTTGTGAAAATTAGTTGAAATATAATGATGATTAGTGAAGATGTCTGTGCTACCCGTGCGAAGCCGGGGCGGGTTGCTAGACTTTGAGCTTTGGCATTATGCCTTTTAACCGTAGGTGAGTTTTTTTGTTCCATTGTTTGATGATGCCCACGTCTACTTTAAAATCAGACTGCTTGTCATTGGTTGGATCGGATGGGCTCACACTCCAAAGTTCTAAATGGGTTCGGACGTTTAAATTATTGAATAAATGGCCAATGGTTTTCAAAGATAATGCGATACATTTAAAAAGGGTATAATGGTTTGTTTAGGCTTTATAACCGCCAAATTACAATAACTTCAAATCTTGAAAAACTACAAAAACTGATTATCATTCTGTTGACGTTGACTAAATTAAAGTGTAAATAAAATAATGAAATCCGTGTCTTTAACTTCTGAATGATTTGACCGTTTGAGGTCATATTCATACAATATGTATATTTAGGTTTGTCGACATGATAGTAGCTAAAGGACGAGTTGCAGAAAGGTGTAGATATAATTTTGAATTGTAATTTTTTATGATATTTAATATTTGAAGTCCCTTTTGTAATACAAAAAATTAAAAACGTTTAATGAAACATACATATTTGGTCAAGTTTTTACTATACAAAGAGATTAATGGTTTTATTGTATGATTTCTTGCATGTGGGTGTGTGTGTTTTTGCGTAATATGATAAGTCGGCTTAAAGAATAGGATTGTGAAAAAAAAAGTTTAGTTTTTCTAATTTGCATCATTCATGATTTGCACTAATTTATTAGATATTATATTAAATTTGCATCTCACAATTTGGCAAATGGCTAAACTAGATTTTAAGTGCCACATCAGAGGAACTATTCCAAATTTGAATATCGAATTAGAAACTTTTCTGGAGAAATCCGGCTTTTGTATTATCGGCACAAGATTATTTTTCAGGGACTTAAAAATTACATTACTATTTAATTTCTTCGGGACTTAAAAACCTACAAATAATACATACAATATACACCTGGACTCAGAACGGCAATGTTTGTATCATAAACTTAGTATACTAGCGTAAAGTATTATACTAAGTGTATGGTTTGTATGTGACACAAATAATTGACAAAAAGCTGAGTTCACTATTACGCTATTTTGTGCAAGCACAGTTATATCAATAGTCGATGTACTTGAGCGTTACTTTTTCTTACACAGCTCTAAACAAACTCCAATATCTCGCCACGAGAGCAGCGATGAAATCCTCGCAAGCGTCAAAACGGGCAACTACTGGAGAACCACTAAACCAGATATTATTCCTTCCACTTCTATCCAAGATCTTAACAAAAACACACTGGATATACCCAAAGTTAGGAGAAGATCTAGAAGACACCGGCCATCTACTTCCTATGGGTTCCCAGAAATCTCCATCACAAATCAATCAGACACAAAGACAATGAGACGAAAATACCACACTTTGAAGAGTTTGGTCTATACAGAATCGGCAGAAAATATCAGAGGGCTGAGAGAAAGACCACGTTCAGCTGGTTCCACTGTGAAGAATAAGGAGGCTTTGAGTAGACCAAGTATTTTGGAGACGTTGGACTTTATAAATAGCGTGAAAGATGCTTTGTGTGGTGAGTTGCTACATAATTTTAATTGTGAATTATACACACACTTAACAAGCACAAATTCAACATACAGCTGACTCAAAAATCTCTTCTTCAATTAGAAGACCTGATATTGGTCGAACAGCTGAACAGATTTTCTTGAATTATAGCTTAGAACGTTCTCGATCAAGTCACCTTTCAAACCAAAAGAAGTTTAATCAATATCCGTCCACCCGCTTAGGAGCTATGATGCCAGATACAGACACACAATTTTCATATAAAGAAACAAAACACAAATTTTCTATTTAAATTATGTATTATGCTGTGTAGTGGAGGAATCTGGTGCCTCTGATACAGAAGATACTGCCTGGTCATTAGAAGAGGAGTGGCTGGTTGGTCAAGCAGCCCCTTTGAACCTGGTGACTCAGTGTTGCGGTGCGAATACGCTACACCTCGCTCTTGGTGACCTCGTGCTGGCTCTACTGCAGTCCGGCAAGTTCACTGTGAGTACATTCAAACTTCCTGTTGTCGGTAGATAACTAGAAGAATAGCGCCTGATATAGAAAGAAAAGACCTAACCTAACCTGGTCGGGCTGACCGTTGCTCTTGTAGAAGCAAGCTCGAGACGGTGGCGTGACTTGTTCCGCGCGCTCCTCTCTGATCTGCAGGGGGGTAAGGTTTTCGCCTGCTGTCAGGCGGCCAATGTCTGCAGGGGTTCCCGCAAGCTTCGTTCTTAGGGTATACCCGGGTTCCCTGCAATAGACCCACTTGTGACGGAACACCGTGTGGTTTTAGTTGATTCAATTCCGACATACCACTTTACCGTTAGTTCCGGTGAGATGATGACCCATGGGGGTTACCACACGATAAAGAAAAAGGACTGACTAGCAAATTTGATACATCTTATAACATTGATAGACATGCCCAATTTTAACTTGTCTTGTGGCATGTTTACGACAACTCATAAGCTAAATACTAAGCATCATTTCATTCAACATTTGTTTGTTGTTTTAGATTCTTCAAGAGTTATGCTCATTTCTGGGGGAAGGTAGCGAAGGAGCATTGTTTGCCCTTCATCGACTCGCAAGAGCTGCTAGATCCAGAAGTAGTGAAAGGGCTACGAGGTAGTTAAAATTGGTCCCATTTATATTTAAAAAAATATTTCTCCTCCTAGGGGTGAAAAACTAAGTGATGAAAAATACAGCTTATTACAATGTATTATGACTAGAGATCGCTTGGTGGTTGAATTTCGACCATAATTATAAAAAAAGTCTTGATTTCTTACCACAAACCAAAAAGTTCAAACAATGGTATATGAAAAAATATAACTAAAGGACAATCAATTAATATTTTCAGTTTTGAATGTTTTATTTTATTAAGGGACCAGTTTAATTTGGACTGTCATTGTAAAGCTATTCGTACCATGACAGATCAACATATTATACTGGACGCGTGTAGCTTGATGTAGCCGTTTTCACGTGATTTTTAAATTTAAAACACATGCTCTTCAAAATGTTTAGCTTTCTGCACTCGGTGCGTGTACGTAGGCTCTCTAGCACTTACTCTATATATGTATAATCTTTAAGTGTTCTAAATTACATGTCCCTCCAGCAGCGAAATTTTCCTAAAATTGATACTTTTTAGTTCATGGAGGCTACCAGAAGCAGAAGGGACTACTGCAGAAGCTCCCCAGAAGTATAGACTCAGGCCACCAGACTACATGTCTGGTGATGAAGCACCGCCCCCTCCTCCACCTTTGCCTCGACATTCAAGCATTGGGAGACAGGTATTTCGGATTTTCGGTTTATTTATTGGAAAGAGGGTTGTTTATTGTTACTTGATCAAGTTCTAGATATTAAAGTCACAATATTATCTTGGACTCTCAGGAAAAAGACGCATTTTACTCTTTCCTGGTGTCGTTATTTCTTCTTCTTATGGTCTTTGAATTTTTAGAGGTCTCTTTAGCGATAGTAAAGGTTCATTCTTAGTATCCTTTTCGAATTTCTTAGTTTTTTTCTTTCCTTTATTTATCTGTTCTTCTTTCCTTTCTCAAATCTGGACCTGATTTAACGGTTCAATTAATTTATATTACCTGTTGCCCTCGACTTCGTTTGTGTTAAAATTTTGGTGGAATCTATCCACGGGAACTGTATATTTCTATAGGATAAAAAGTAGCCTATGTGCTATTAAAGACTATAATCTTTCTCTGTGCCAAATTTCATCCAGAGCCGTTCAGCCGTTTTTGCGTGAAAGAGTAACAAACATCCATCTATGCATTCATTCATCCATCCATTCATCTAACCGTCCATCCATCCATCCATCCATCCATCCATCTATCCATCCATACATCCATCCATCCATCCATCTATACATCCATACATCCATCCAAAATTTCGCCTTTATAATATCATTAAGATTTTTATTTTTATAGGTGTCACATCGGTATTCTGACTACTTACCTCCAAGCCGACTCCAACTCGAGCCAACTATTAGCCAGTTATCTCTAAACCCTCAAAAAATCGACTACACGGGCATCCTTAATCCCATCTATGACGTCAAAATGCCCAAAAACAAATTCACGGTCAAAAGATCCAAGTCTCTAGGTCGCAGCTTCAGCTCAAGGAACTTGGGACTAGAAATAACCAGGTATAACATAACTCTAGGTCACAAGAGTGGGAAGAATACCAATGATGTGGTGACAGCGATTACAGGAATGACGGGAGAAACAGGATTGGAGCCGAAGAGTAATTTTTTTCAGAAGTACAGCACTGCTGAAGTTGTAGGAGATTCATATAGATTGAGCAGAGTCACTATTGACTGATTTTCAAATATAAGTTTTGAGGAATATCGTTTCTTGGGATATTCATAAACTGAGATAATATGTAGCTGTACCATTATGTAAATACATCGACATGGCAAACAATGATTGTCAGGTCTAATAACCTAAGCGTGGATATTTGCAATACTAAGGGTGTTACATTGACGTACCAGACCCATTGAAACCCATTAGTGCGCTTCTTAAAGAACTGCACAACATAGTCTTCAATGGAAGTAGGGATGATCCACGGTATCCGAGTGATAGTTCATATGGCGCTGAATCTATACAAATAAATAAAGTTGACGTGTCTGTTTGTAATGTCATAATAACAGTATTTTACTAAATACATCCGAATGTTTAC
The DNA here is from genome assembly GCA_949752705.1 of Callimorpha dominula. Lineage (NCBI taxonomy): Eukaryota > Metazoa > Arthropoda > Insecta > Lepidoptera > Erebidae > Callimorpha > Callimorpha dominula. Next base: position 1,864,824 of record OX457000.1, on the reverse strand, counting down.
ACGGTACATATAGCAAAAAAACAATTTTGAAATTTTCTGTCAGCCTGTCTATCTGTTGGTTTCGGCTAAACTCCAGAACGGGTGGACCGTTTTTCACTTGACTTTCACTGGCAGAAATCTGGAGATATGAGGAGTCTTAGGCTACCTTTTTTTGGAAAAAGAATTAGAGTTCCTTGAAAAATATATAAATACTAGCTACCTGGCAACGCGTTGTTGTGGCTAAGTAATTTTGTAAAAAAAAATGTTGTGACTAGAATTGAGATAAAAACCTATCTCCCCAATTGGACCCAATTGGACACAATATGCAAAATACATTAAAATCGGGTTGCAAAATGAGCTAAATATACATTGGCAATGTTGCGCTAGTGGTTACCAATTTTATGTCAATTTCAAAAATTTAGTTTTTTACTTTTATGGACCCTATTGCTAAAGGGAGCCCCCTTTAATTTATACCCCCCTTACTAGAAACGTGTTTTTTTGCTCGATTTTAATATTTTGTTTGACGATGGTACGGAACCCTTCGTCTGACTCGCACTTTTATACCGACATTTTTGGACAACTCCAGATACTTTTATTAAACTTCTAAGCATTTATTATCTATATTTTCATTCAAAACAACCTTATCTCTACAGAAATGTAAGCTTTATCGTATGTAATGTAAGCGTTAAGATCACATCATCAGGTTCAAAATAAGACTTCTGAATATAATAAATTTCAGAATATAAAAACCAAATGTCATTTAAAAAGTATGAGCCTACAAAGAATCTAATTCCAACACAATTTAGTTAGAAAACAGTTAGAAAACTCTTGAAATCTGGGAAATAAAATCTAATCCAGTAAATGTAATTATAAATAACAAAGAGAGAAAGACAGGGCGCAAACTCCTTCTGATGAGTTTGCCTCTTCGACAGCATACCCTTATACTCTGTCCATTCGTTTATTATCTTTTTGACAGTTCAAAAAGTAGTCAATTAGTGGTGATCTAACACGTTACCGATTTAATTAAAAATAAAAATAGATTATATTTCAGAGGAAGTTTCAATCGGTTTAAAAAAGTTTATTTTAGATAAAATACTGAACTCTTTTAATAATAAAACCCACGTTTATATCATTAATGTTATAGAGAACCTAAGTGTCGAATTTGCAGTTCAACATTTTCATGTTATTTATTGCAAATACAAATTTTATACCAATTAAGATTTAGTTAATATTGATTTATAAATATGGAGTAGAAATTTATTGTTCACATCGTTATGTAGAATAGAACGTAAGGTGCTTTACAACCGCCGCCATCACCGTTACTGTCAAACTTATCAAATGTCAAAAAAAAAAAACGAATGGAAAGAGTTATATGCGGTATAATACCGTCCGTATTAATTGCATTTTGATGTCTATTCCTAACGGAATGTTTTCCTGTAATGTTGACAGGGCCTTTCAACATGACAGGAACCTTCTCTGATTACAGGAAAACGATCCCCATTTAAATATATTTACTTATATGAATACGGGTATGGCCTTATTAAGTGTATGAATATGTTTTTTGTTAGAACGATTGTAATTTTTGTTGAATACAATGGACTACATTTATTTCATATACCTTTAAGTTAAACAGAAATAGAATCTTATTCTTTTGTTCTTGTTGAATTTGTATTATTTTCGACTTCTTCATCTTAATTAGGTATGTGTGCGATCCCGAAATAGGTATTACATACATCTGAATCGCCTGACGTTTCGACTCGACGGGCTGACTGGCTCAGTGTTGCACGGCCTCAGTCGTCGAGTCCGTGATTTAAACGGTTCCTCATCCATCCCCACATTTTTAACACTTTTATTTCGCCATGTACGATCACATACTATACTAACAGTGTCCCTGTTTTGTAAGCAAACCGATGTGTCCTTATTTTGGTGTTGATCCGACTGCGCATAAAAGCGTGATCGTGTTAATATACATAATTATATAATGGAACGCGAAAGTTTAAAAAATTGTTGTTAATTTTATCCTTGTACCTTAACTTCCCACGTACCAATCCGACTAAAACACCACGTTAAAGTTGAGACAATTATGTTAAGTCTCCGAGTTATATTTTTATTATAATAGCAAGCCTATGGATGCTTGCAAATTCCTGGGGACTCGCATCCACGTTGATGACTCTTTAAAAAGCTATACATCCCTTTTTTAAGACCCCATACTATAGTCCCTCGGGAAGGAGATAGGGAGCTCATTCCACATATGTTAAATCGGATCAATTGTCAGGATAAGTGGGTTCCCCACGAGGCGACATAGCCCTTTGTAGGTCCTGGTATCTTCTTGAAAGTGCCCTCAGCCCAGAGAAACATGTATCACTTTTGTGTATTACAATAAGAAGTATTGTACATAAATATAGTCATGATTTTCTAATTCTAATTTCCATAATAGGGACTAAACTTGTTTCAACTGTTCTAAAATGTTTATTGTAAATAAATGAATAATATAACAGTGGTTTTATGTTTTTCTTTTGTGATTCCTATGTACTTAGTATCACACTCTAGAAACCTAAATGGACATTCTATTGTGGCCTGTGCCAAACTTAGTTAAGCTTTAATTTCCGTTTTAACTTGTGAAAAAATGAACTAATAATAAACCCGTTTCCAGTTGCAAGCTTTGTTATTTTTTTAGTATTTATTTTGTTTTGTAATCTTAAAGGAAAAAGAGAAAAAAAAAATGTGTGTGTCAGCTCCGACGCACGACTGGAGTTTACAATTTACTGGAGTCTCTCTCTCTCTCTCTCTCCCACCCTCTATATATTCTGTATATATTTACACATATATATAACATAAAGGTATACACATATCTACTTACATGCGTCGAGAATAAGGAGTAAACTCCAATAAAGCATAAAAAGCACAATAAAGCGTTACGCTAAATTTTACCCTTCATATTTTTTTTCATACCGGGCGCCTTATATGCAAATCGATTCTTAAGGAGTAAACTCCAAAAAGCAAACTATATCTAAATTGATTGATGATTCTACACCTTTTTTTTTTTGCGTGTTAAAACCCCCACGGGTCATCACCTCACCACGGCTATCGGTGAAGTGGTATGTCGGAATCGAACCGACTAAAACCACACGGTGTTCCGTCACAAGTGAGTCTATCGCAAGGGACTCAGGTATACCCTAAGAAGGAAGTCCCCGAGATGATGATTCTACACCTAAAAGGCTACCTCTAAGAAATCCTTTGACCACTACCCGACCTCCTCTAGTTCAGACCGGAACTCTTCACCCGAGGTAATAATACTATTAGCAAAGAAGGAATTAATAAAGCTAGAATAGACCTACACTATCCATCAATAGTTTACACTGTCTGTTGCAGAGTTTCAATACTAAACCATGTCCTACAAAATCATGTGGAAATGTATGTGAAAAGGTACAATTCGTTGCTATCTGGTTTAATGAATTAATTGTGCACTTAGAAACTTTACCCCACAAGGGATGAGGCCAGAATGAAGGCAAAGTTATAAAAAGGCCGAGGTCGTTTCTTTAAAGGCAGGGAATTAAGAGTTTCAACTCGCAAGCTTTCAATATAAAGTTGTTCCAAGTTTACCGATAGGCCAATCGTTATGTAGAGAGACTATGAGCTTGATTTTCTGGAGACAATATTTATTATAACAAAACAGCAAAACACTATTTATTGATAATGGATTTTTGTTCACAAAAATATAAAAAATACAAACAGACAGTCAGTATCATAAAATCAGATGTTTATTAGGTATTTGAAGTGAGTTAAGCAAGTAGTCGGCAAAAAACAGCACGTTGATCAGTACGATTCAATATACCAAGATTATAACAAGCAATAACAATGTGTCTCAGAATAATCCTTTGCACAGAATGTGTAAAAGTTATAATGCTATTTGCTCACAGGTTGACCTTTTTTACGACAAATTTAGTGCTTTCAAATAAGGCCATTCTTTGTATATCTTGATCTGTTGTCTGTATCTACAGATATTGAATAAAATAAAATAAAAATAATTATTTAAGGAGCTAATTAAATTTTTACCAAATCGGCAACCTATTTCGTCTTGAAGTAGATTTACACCGACAAACCAGCAAACACATACAAAACAACAAACCAGCCGCTAGACACGAATTCAGCTCTGAGACTGTGCTCAATGCAATAATTAAAATAATAATTATAAAATAATATTTGTACATCGACATGGTCACAGTAGTGAAGGGCGACGACGTATCGAAAATCGACAAATAGGCGGCGCGTGTTTGTCTCTTATTGTATCCGGTTACCGCGTGCTAACTCCGCTTACACCCGTCACCCGGACAAGACGGTTACGGGTAAATAATATCAATAGCTATAACCGGGTGTATCCCGGTAACTGGTTATTTGTAAATATGTCTATGTTATGGATAGTTCTAATATTTCTATTGTCTGTTTTGATAAAGAAATATTCGGAGAATATAAGGAAAATTATATTTTTCCTTTGAATAAAGATGACGGGTATCTGACATAGAACAATGGAACGAAACACGTGGCAGAATAGATCTAACTGACCTCGAGACACCTCACTCACTGCCGTCTGATCCCAAAACTAGGCAGAGTATGTACTATGGTAACCAGACTGTTGACAAACATACTTATGTATTACTAAATAATAATAATAATAATAAAAATAACTCCACAAATCTCACAGACGGCCGCCTGATCCCAAACTAGGCAGTCTGTACTATGGTAACCAGGCTGTTGATAAACATACTTATTTATTACTAAATACATACATATCCTACTAATATTATAAACGTGAAAGTTTGTGAGGATGTATGGATGTATGGATGGATGTTTGTTACTCTTTCACGCTAAAACTACGAAACCGATTGCGATGAAACTTGGTATGTAGATAGCTGGAGACCTGGATTAACACATAGGCACATAACACATACTTTTTATCCCGATATTCCTACGGCACCGGGGCTTACGTGGGTGAAACCGCGGGTCGTAGCTAGTTATAGATGAATTACACTCAGACACCGATAGATGAAACAAGTGATCGTGCTCATCACACAATTGTTTGTCCTAGGTAGGAATCGAACCACTAGACCAATAGATCAATTTATGTATAGAAGACTTCTGCACTAATTGAAAGTTTTGGGTAAGTATTACTAACGTAGATTTGTGTTTCTGGGGGAAAGGTAGTGTTGTATAAAGGTGCCGGTGATCGCTTATCACTTGTCGAACCTAGGCTTAGATTATACTACTTGCATACGATTTTCAGGTATATTATAATTGAATAAGGTTTAAATTTTATAATTCCTTTTCCTACATTTTAAAAATGCTGGCGCAGTCTGAGTGACCCTTAAGCTTCCTTCGAAACTTAGTAGAATAAAAATTAACTTACGGCCATTCGTATACAACCAACCATTATAATAATAGAATCATAAGTACAGACAAACGACACGAAATATATATACATTCATCTAGGTCACAAGGTAATACTTACGAATGTCAGAAGTCATGGTTACAATAAAAATAGTGAAATAAACATTAGGTGGAGTTAGCGAGAAAAGAACCAAATCATAATAGTAGTAGACTGCTTTAAAAACTTCCTTCATATAAATAAATGGAGGTTTAGGACACAGCCTGACAAACTAAATCAAAATAACCAGTACCTCCGTAGACACTAAGACGAACAGGCTTGCATCAAAGGTCCATTCACGCTTTTGTGTGCTCACATATAGCTTTCAGCGAGGAGGTCACTTCGCAGAATAAGACATTGGAGTAAATTTCATTGGAAGATCTCTATTCGGATTCATAGATAGATAGATAGATAGATGTACTCTTTATTGTACACAAACAAATAGGTTACAATATTTTACTTATATCTACTTATTAGCTAATGTTATGTACAATTGGGGACCTTTTCGCAATATGCGATCTCTTCCAGGCAACCTTTGGATGGATACAGAAAACATAGGTGAAAAGAGGGGCATATCACTTGGAAACGATGCCCACACGGTCACACTCAATAACCGTGTTTGAACAGACGCGTTTTTCCCTCAACCTCTTTAATGGTTAGCTCAGACGGAGTGAAGTTTGTGCATGTGGATGTCACTTAGTAAGATAATTACCTTGAGGGAGTGCTAGCGTCTATTGCGGACAAGCGCTCGAAGGAGGACTAATAAAGTTCCAAATCCCTCATATTTATGGGCTCAGTATGATACACTTTGTGATTTTAGTTGGTGTAATTAGGACACGACGCCATACAAGAAACCTCGTTGATGGTGATGGAATGTATGAGTGTGTTCAATAAAACGAATCAGTATTTCACTGCAATGGAAGTAAGGAGTGCAATGGAAGTAATATGGGAGTGAGAGTGTTTGTCTGTGTTTGTTTGTTACGTTTTTGAGCCTGAACTGCTGAACCGATTATCATGAAATTTCACATACACGTTATAGTATATCATAAGGAACAGATAAGCAATATGGTATCTTTTCTCTAAAAAAAAAAAGATTCACAGACGATAGGAAAAGCTAGCTAGTAATAAGTTCGGCTCCATATGCTGTTGTCATCCCAGAGCAGGAAAATCAGCATTCTAACGGGCAGTATTTAACTCAGTACAAAGATGAGCCTTGGAGATGGTTAATTCTGTCATCCTAGCTTTGAAATCTTTGGTTTACTTTTAGTTACTGGAAAATGAAAACCATTTAATACAAAGACTACTTGCCTGGGAAATATATTTCCTTTTCAAGAATTATCTTCAAGATATTCAGATGTGAGGGTAGATTTATCTAAGTAACTGTTCTAAGTGCCTCTTAAAGGCACTCTCATTTATTTATTATTCGTAGAACTGTAGCTTAAATTTCAGCGTCTACGTAAATAACGTAGCCTGTATCTCGTAGCGTGAGTTATACCTTTACCGTCCGTAGTGCGCTACGAATGTTCTCCTAGCTATATTAAGAGCAATTCGAAATACCCCTTTGAAGGAAGTTATTATAATTCTATTAATTTGAAATTAAGATTATGTCGCGCAAATAATAAAATGATTAATGACCTATAGCCCTTCTCCATTTCTACGTACATATACAATTTAGATAGTTAATCAGTTTCTTTTAAATATTTACGTGTAAGAAAGATATGCTGACAAAATCAGCCAAGAGAGTACCGCCGCTTATGTATGTGTGTACATAATGTAAACGACTGGTCTACATAGAACTGGGTCAAAGTGCACGTCATTGTGCATTGTCTCTAATTGCCTCATTATACTCAATTATAAAGCAAATTATAGATACGTTTTGAATTAAATTAAACTATACATCATCCAGTCTGAAAACTTGCTTGGTAGGTAATTTATGTACTGTATTTGTTATGGGTCGTTATTTGCTGTTTCATCACATCTGCTCATTTTTATGTGTACTACTTTTGATCATGCTTATAAAAGAGATAAATAAAAATGGATGAGGCGTCTTTGGGACAGTGGGAACAAAGTTCCTTTCACTATTTATATTTAATGGATTAAATATTATATCAAAATTTAGTAAATATTGCAAAAACTCGAAATTATAATTGCGCCATCTGTGAAAGTTGCCCGAACAAGTATATGGATAACTAGCTGTTGCCAGCGGCTTCGTCAAACTGGAAATTTTGGTGATCCATTCCATGGGAACGGTACATTTTCCGGGATAAAAAGGAGCCTATGTGCTATTCTAGACTGTAATATAATCTATCTCTGTGCGTACTCCGTCTCTTACGTTTTTCTCCTTTAACTACTGAACCGAAAATCATGAAATTTTGCACACGAATTGCCAGGGGTACAGAGAAGCACATACCTTCCATCCAGAAATAATGTATTTTTCCCGATTGATAGAAAAATATTTTAAAAGTGAGCGAACAGCGGGAAAAATCAACAGTATATATAACAATTTGTGGTAAGTATGTCAGATCAGATACGAACTATATTATCCAACTTATCCTCGCACTACTTGAGATGAGAGCCCTTGAGCTGTAGTGGGGACTTCAACAGATATAGCTTCCAAAAAATGTTTTTGACATAACCTTCTTAAATGAAATACTCTGTGTACTTATTTTTAACCGACTTCAAAAAAGGAGAAGGTTCTCAATTCAACTGTATTTTTTTTTTTATATTTGTTACCTCAGAACTTTCGACTGGGTGATCCGATTTTGATGATTCTTTTTTTATTTGAAAGCTAGTGCTTCCCGTGTGGTCCAATTTGGTCCAGTTCTGACAATGGCATCCATGAGAAAACCATGTAAGTCTTTTATGTTTTTTTTTTTTGAAGTCTTTTTTTCCTTTAAAGAATTATTCAATTGTGTTTACACTCGAGGTAGATGACCAAAACAGAATATTCTTCATAAATATTATATTATACATAATTCAATGGGAGCTGTCCATGATGTTCTGGTTGTGAGGTGGACAGATGAGGATGAATACCCTGCCGTTGTCGAGAAGTGCAATGGTGTAAAGATACAACTCCTTTTACAGTCGGTAGAACACACTTAAAAAAGCAAAAATTCTCTTCAGGTTAAGGTTGACAATTCTCAAGTCTCGCTTTTTTGCGTGTTAAGATGCTGTTCTTGTACTTAGTAAGTTGGTGCTTCTGTTTAGAGGTGACAATAGTACTCAATACGAGATCGGACAGGCAACTTACAAGAAAAGCAAATTTTGCTTCGGCTTGAACCTTTTCGCACGGAGAGAACTTTTGCAACACAATGACATTTTGTTCTTTCAATTACTATTCATGGAAGAGTAAGTTCGCGTCTACCAGATCATTGCTACTAGTTGTGTAATACTTACATTTTATGTCCGATTCATACCGTGAGGTTGCCAAACTAACATTTGACATGAAAATGTGACAAGTAATTTACATTCATAGATTTTCCATCGAGCACCAATAGTCGCTGGGGAAAAATGATTTCTAAATAGAGACAATAGGCTTGAAATAAGTCCCTCGACAATATGGATCGACGTCCATAGTGTGATGGTGTAGTCAACAAGAGCAGGACCACTAGTTGTACAGCTCTTTATGACGGCGGAGATGAGAATTATACATATTTTGCCCACAAAGTTATAGTAACATTTATTTAAATGTGTACAGTTCTACACGCAGACTTCAGAAACAAATGAAAAGGGATCAATGCCAAAGGATTACTAAAGACTATATCTATCTAGCTACCTTCAGTTCGCCTGCACCGCGCACAAAGCTCCACAGCTATACCGTCAATTACTACTCAATACGAGTATAATAAGCAATAACGTGCGATGTCCTGTCTCCTCACACCTCGAGCCGCCAGCCGCCAGAGAGTTGCGCCCGCGGCGAGATTGTGATTGGCAGATAACCGCTACTATCGCTAGTTCTAAATTCTCCTTTGGATTATGCTTCGGGTTTATGTTCGTTAGGTAAAATAATATGTTTTTAATACTTACCTTTTTTATTGTGTACCTCACCGGAGCTAACGGTGAAGTGGTATGTTGGAATCGAACCGGCTAAAACCATACGGTGTCCCGTCACAACTGGGTCTATTAGAAGGGATCCGGGTATACTCTAAGAAGGAATTATTATTAAAATTCTACGACTGGATATTTCCTATACTCCTATACTCACTCCTATTCATCTCCTATACTCACCAGACCTTGTTCAAAATGATTTTGACTTTTTTTGGAATGTGTATCACTGTTTATAGGAATACAATTTTAAATCATATCAGTGTGAAAAACCCAACGGTTTCTGTAGCAGAGGCATCAATAAACATCCATTAAAACGGTTTCAGTACGCCGACAATAATAGCCGATACTGATGTTTAATTAAATGTATATTTTACATTGAAAAAAGTATATGAAAGGGGCAATTTTGTAGAGAAAGATGGTTCCTGATATTACTTACATCACGGACATAAAATGTTCAAAAACGAGTTCCAGTACTGCTTCGTCTTTTCTCACACTTTATTTAGTTTATTGCAATAAGTATGTTTGTGATCAAAATTAATAAACATTTTGTATTTATCTTTTTTTAGATATTGATGTTAGTTGCAACAGTAAATCTATATATATAAAAATATCTTGTCACGTTGTTTGTTCACAATGAAATCCTAAACTAAAAAAACAATTTTAATGAAATTTAGCACAATGTGTGCAGTTTGGTTCAACTTGAGAGATAGTTATTTTTATTGCAAATTATTATTATATATTAGCCAGCGCAACGCATGGCCGGGTAGCTAGTAATTATATAAATATGTTCGTAGGAAAGCCATGCTATGGCACGTATGGGCCGGCTCGACCGGAGTGATACCACGGCCTCAGAAAACCGGCAGTGAAGCAATGTTTCATTGCTTTTGGACGCGTGAGTGAAGTTACTGAAGGAACTAACCCGTCCCTCGCCCCCTCTTCCACCTATTCCACCCTCCCCTCCTTCCCCTACTCCCACCTTAAAAGATGGCACTTGTGACTCTTGAGTTGCAGGTGCCCATGGGCGGCGGGTAGTCATTTACCATCACGTGAACCGTCTGCTCGTTTGCCCCCTATACCATAAAAAACAAAAAAAAATTAATAACAAACATGAAATACAACTTGGGACCTATTTCGCGTTCATCAGATCATGTATAGCCAGTTTTTATTTTCTCATCCCTGAGAAAAAAATTAAACAAATCAGAGAAGTTAAGTATGCCATGTTCAAACGACAATGACTTTAACATACTTCGTGACTTGAGTAAGTAATTATGAAGTGAGTATCTATCGAGAAGTGTTGGTTGTACCTTTCGCCACGTGCATCACACAATAAGTCGAGGAAACAATTACTTATATTGTTCTGGAAACGTGCCCGACCCGCAAATTGTATATATTTATTCTACGCGAGATAGATCGTACGTCAGCGTAACATTTTGTTTATTTCGTAGTGGAAAATTTTAGGTACGGCTGTCTACAACCGTACATAAACGTGTTTTAACACGATGGATTCCAATGAAGAATGTGGTCTATAAGATGTTCGGGCATATGTGCTGTGCATCATTACACCTATTATTTATTAAACTACTAGTTTTTGCATTGGCTTGCTTAAAAGTTATTTTTCTATTAATAGCAAAAAGTATTTTTTCTCAATTAAAGATAGGTACCTTATGTCCTATACAAGATATATAATATAAGATAATCTAATATAAGATTACACTAGTTATATTACTATTAAGACGGTACGGTATATAGCTATTTTATTATGGATGTAACTATATCACGGCTATAACCATTAACCGTGGGAGAGCGATGCTTCTGCACGTACGGGCCGGCTCGACAGGAGTGATACTACGGCCTCACAGTAAACCAGCAGTGAAGCAATGATTTCGTTGTGTTCAGCGAAGTGAGTGAGGGAGAAGAGTTCTACTATCCGCTTCCTGGCTCCATTATCAGATCAACATCAAAATGCTAATATATATAATTATCATCGGAACTACATATATATACATACAAAGTTTCATGTCATCATTAGTCCCAAAATGTTTCTTATCTCATATTGTATGCTTTTATTGAAAATTGAATTGTTTTAGGGATTACATTTTTTTATTTTTTTTTCCTTCTAAAATTGTTACATATAGACACAATTGTAATAAATTGTTAATGTATTAAATAAATAAATAAATATCAACTTAAATATTAGTATTCTAAACTATTTACCAACTAACTATTTATTGCTAAGCTACAACTATTACAGGTAAAATTAGAAAGAAAGAAAGAAAATCATTTTATTTTGCACAAACATTTGACGCACACAAGGCATATTTAAACAAAGAACATGTACCTATATTAGGAAAAGAAGCAAATGACAAAAATAAAAAACGAAATTAGCCTTATCTATGGTCGGATAAAAAATTTGTAGTCTGTGGTAATCTGTCTGTGGATTCTCTGTAATACAATTGTCAAAAAGTATGGAAAAAACAATACCTTATAAATTTTGTTTGTCGTTTTTCAATTTATTTTTGAATTTTAATTTTCAATTATTGAAAATAGTTTTTTTTTTTATAAAAATAGCTGCTCCTACTTACGCAGTGCCCGACAGGGCCCATAATTGTAACCATACCTAGTTTTTAAGACCTTTTATAACATAATGGAGTGCAAAAATGAATGAAATTGAATTTCCTTGCTTCCTTACTTAGAATGTTTTGATAATGCATATTTTTACTAAGTTGTAGTATCTATGTAATAGCATTCTAGAATGGTAGTAGGCGGTATTGAGTTGGGTCTAATTGAATTCAAGGCGACTGATACTGGTTTTAGGAGATACGCACATAGTGCGCCGGTACGATAACATTCTTGGTGATTAGGGTGGGTCGCGTTAAACAAGATTTAGGCGTCCGTTGAGAACGTGTTCAATAAAGAAATTGTGACTATTGATACATTATAGAGGTATTTAATCGACTGCGTGATATTAAAATATGTGCGTATTTCTTAGTTGGGTATTGGCCTGCTAGTCCTCTTTTTAAGTGTTTTTAGAGTTCCGTACCTCAAAAGGAAAAGCGGATCCTTTATAGGATCACTTTGTTGTCCGTCGGTCTGTCTGTCTGTCAAGATTCTTAATCTCCGGAATGCGTGAAGGTATATACAAATACTTATGACCGTGATCCCTCGAAGCTGTAAAAAAAATCAAGCATCAAAAGTTACGGCCAATTAAGACATATATTCAAACAATTAATAATAATTTATAATAAATATTAATTCAGACATTGATAATTAAATACAGTTTATATTGTTACCAATTTTAACACTTTGCAGGTAAATAAAAACCTGCTGTCAGGCGGTCAAGGTTTGCACGGTTTCCCGGAGGCTTCCTTCTTAGGGTATACCTGGGTCCCCTGCATGCAATGGACCTTCTTGTGACGGAACACCGTGTGGATTTAGTCGGTTTGATTGCGACGTACCACTTCATCTTTAGCTCCGGTGAGGTGATGACCCGTGGGGGTTTCCATACGATAAAAAAAAAAGGTAAATAAAAACCTATGGGGTACTTCCTAAACATGTTTTGTAAATAAATATTTCTTATCTTATCTTCCAATTGACCTAGAAAAATGAACTTTGGCGAGAAGCAAGGTCTCACAGCACAAGTAAAGGAAGAAATCCCAAAGTTGTAAAGGTTTTGTTATATCTCAAAAAAAAAATATATATATATATTTTGCGAGTACAAACTTATATTCAGTGCTTGGAAAATTGACTGTCACGTATATCGATTTATGATCTTTAGAAGGACGAAGTTAAGTTTGTGACTCGAGAAAAATCACAAAAACCTTCGAGAATTGATGCCCGAGATGGATGAACCATGTACAATAATGTACATACCTACAAGTCTGTACGGAACCCTCGGTGCGCAAGTCAGACTCGTCTTCGCAATTTAATGTTTTTTATAAGTTTTTAGACTTTAACAAGGAAGTTATTTACCATGTGGATTTATCTGTTCAACGATAGATATTTACACGTATACTCACGAAGTATTTAGTCTGCTATGAATAGAAAGCTTTGATTGTGTCACTGACATTGACAATGTCACTGTCATTGACAATCTCACTGTTGTTGACAATCTTACTGTTATTGACAATCTCACTGTTATTGACAATCTCACTGTTTTTGACAATCTCTCTGTTATTGACAATCTCACTGTTATTGACAATGTCACTGTCACTGACATTATTACAAAGCGTTGCATACTCCACCTCTATTACATTCTATCCAACAGCATTCAATCTTGGAATGCAGCTGATGGATAGTGAATAAAATGGCACTGCTATGCAAACGATGACGCCAGCATGGTTTTGCAAATATCTCCTGTTTAACATACACACATATTATAAAATGGGTGCATATTTTTTATGCTAGCAATTGATTAACTACTTTGTAGACATACACCATATTAAGAATTTAATCTACCTGAATGTTGAAGAACCGGTGGGCACATAAAAGAGATTTTACAAAGAAAAAGCGGCCACAACACACGTTACGTAAATATGTAATCGTGTTGTACTGTAATATATTTTTATACACTAAAATTATTCTAGCTATTTTTAAACACTCCCCGTCTGGAGAGATATCTGACGCTCAACTTTCATTTTGCAAATTTACATAAAATTATGTGTTTTCAACGCATTTGTGCTGATGAAAAAGTTTGTAAAAGGGTCCTATTTATTGTTACACATCCATTGAATCTCATTATAATATTGGGCAGTACTCGTAATGCTTTGCAGGGTAATTTTTTCCTGTTTGTAAGCTTTTATAAACAGCTGAACTAAGTGTTGTATGAATTATGAATTACAAAAAAAAACAACTACTGCACCAAAGTGATGATTCATCTGCTTTTCTACTTATCGCCTACATGTACGTGTATCGTAACTTAAGACTTTAACTTTTTTTTAAACGCATGCTTTGACAACAGTTGCCGATTGAAGGTATTCTTCTTCACCTATCTCCCTCGGCCGCCGAGAGGAATTATTATTTTGGCAACTAGTTACTGTTAAGAAGCTATTTTTATTTATATTTTTAACTAGCTGTGCCCGCGACTTCGTTCGCGTGTATGTCGGACATGCAACAACATGTAGCTTATAATAGGCGTAGCACCTCTTCCTGAAAGGGGGGAATCCTCCAGGCAGCATTTTTTTCTAAATGTATAGGCGCTGAAACAACCGCACAAAACAATATTGTTTTCATTGTTTACACGCGAAATAAGTAACAAAAGCGCTCATTTATTTTTAATTTTGTTTTTCTAATCTTTTTGAAGAAAGAAGTTCTCAATTATTTAACTATTTTTTTTTTGTGTATATTACTCGATGACTTTGGTCTTTTTTTCTTTTTTTATTCATTATTTTGTATTTCTATATTTTTAACCCCCAACGCAAAAACGATATGATGTTATAAGTTTGACGTGTCTGTGTGTGTGTCTATCTGTGGCATCGTGGCTCCCGAACGGATGAACCGATTTTGATTTTGTTTAATTTTTGTTTGAAAGGTGAATTGGTCGGGAGTGTTCTTAGCTATGTTTGATGAAAATCGGTCTAAGATGGCCGCCTTTCACAACTTCCTCAATATGGATATCTAATGAAAGGGCAAGATGGCCGTTCATACTATTTTTATTATTTTGTATTAACGGTTTTTTAAATTTTTAATTTATAGTTATGTTTATTGTAGTCGTTTTAAAGTGGTATTGCAAAAATAAATAGCTGGGCCAAGTTTTAAGTACTAATCTAACCTTGAAGTTAGTAAACTGTGTTTATAAAATATTTCTTCATATCTTTAAATACGCTTTGCCTACTCGACGTTCTAGGCATTCAGCTGCCTGGGGCTCATTATTTCTTCTAATGACCGGTTCCTCGATTCTCATTAACAACGTGGATTCTAGAGTTGTCCATGGGGTAGGATAATTTATTAATATTACCTATACTAAAAGTCTCAAATTGATCAAATTACACTCAAGGACTGGGCCTTTAACATAAACAAAATAAAGTCTTCTGAGAGTTTCAAAGTTAATCCTTGAGACCTTTTCAATAGCACGGATGTAAATATTAGACAGTACTTAAGCAATCTCAAGTCAGAAAATAAATAATTCAGCAATCAACATTAAATACCTACTTGTTTCTTCTTTATAAAAATAATTTTGAACTGTTTGAGTTTATCTTTCAATGTCATCATTCAATCGTGGCAGAGCCATGCTTTAGAACGTATGGTCCGGTTCGACCGGAGTGATACCACGGCCTTACTACCCTCCCTCTCCTTCTCCCCCTCTTCTCTCCCTTCCCCTACTCCCACCTTAAAGGCCGGCAACGCACTTGTGACTCTCGAATTGCAGGTGCCCATTGTAGTCACTTACCATCAGGTGACCCGTCTGCTCGTTGGCCCCCTACCCGTAATAAATGGCTTATTGGATTTTGAGCACAGCTTCTTTTTTATTTCTGTTCAAATTCGAGTCCTCTAATTTGCAGTATACTGCGGGCTAATCTGCACGGCTATTGACTTGTAGTACCGAGTACCATCAATTGTATTGCAAGTGCCCATGGACACCGCTAATTTACCACCTCGGTTTAGCACCAGACGAGGAGTGTGTTTATATGGGAATTTAATAACGGTATACTTCTATACTAACTTTTAAACTTTCACGTTCTATGATATAATATTATTTACGTATTTACGGTAATTACCACGGCCAGTGCAACCTGGTCGAAACGTCAGGCAATTCAGAGGTATGTAATACCTTTTCGTGATCGCGTTAATTCCCGTAAATACGTAAATAATATTATGGCATACTTTTTTGAGGAATCTAATATTTGATTAAATTTAGTTATTGTAACAGCCACCATAACGACATACGAGTACGTGCCATCTGACGGAAATAACTAGAGCCACTTCGTATAAATCCTTCTTCGCGCAATGAAAAATCTCACGTCGATTAGTTGGTCTAGTGGTTAGTGACCCTGACTGCTGAGCCGGAGGTCGTGGTTCGATTACCACCTCAGTCTGGGTGTTCTTTGTGTCCGTTGTTTGTATGTTGTAAAAAAAAAATATTTAGATTTAGAGAGATCTTTACTTGTTTATTCTACACTTCAATGCCTGGCGCTGGTGTATAGATTATTGTTTCATCACCAGGTCACGGTCACTGAATACCCTCAGACCATATTGTATGCCACCACTGAGGTATAAGAAACAGTAACTATGGTTCTTGTAATATTATACAGACGTGTATACAATAAAGTGTTAATAAAGCTTGTTTAATGTGTATGTGATCATTCTGACGAATCTGCATGTCAATGCATAAGTAATTTACACGACGGAATTCAGGCTATGGATATAACAAATTTTCCAAAACACACTCGAACCAACACAACTTTAAATGGCAACACGACTCGACCTCTGGCCCTCGAGAAATCTCTGTTTCAGAGACTGTGTACAGCCACAGATTACTGAACAGTTACTACGTAACAGATAAAGCACTCCCTACAAAAATGTCATCCTACCGTTATAATTACCTACTCTTTCCGGGCGCTAACCACTGCATGCGAAAAGTAACTTAGTTATTCGTAAGCACCATTTATTATACTTTTAATATTTCACTGTGATTTTTACAGTATTCAAAGAATATATTAATACTATTTCGAATTACGTGTTTTTTTTTTTTGGCTGGCCTATTGGTCTAGTGGTTAGTGACCCCGACCTCGAGCCAGAGGTCGTGGGTTCGATTCCCACCCTAGTCTGGGTGTTCTTTGTTTGTATGTTTGTAAAGTCCCCCGCGACACAGGAGTAATTCCTAATGCGGGAGTTGTCTTTTATAAAAGAGAAAAAAAAGAGCTTTCGGCAACCCACTGCGCGTAACTGCGGTAAGGCCTGCCGGCGGACCAGAGGCCGGTACATACATCGAGTGACAGTGGCCTGGTACAGCTAGCATCAAAAAATAAATGCTATGAATTAGCACGCATAGCTGACTCATGTCTCATATAGTTTTCAAATAGACAACACTCGAGGTAGTGGTACTTAGTTGAACCAATAAATATCGTTATATCTATTAAGGACATACGGTTTTAAGCACGTGTGTATTTCAAAGATGCTCGACTAGTTGCAGCGCTGCAGCACCTGACACCGACGGGGCAGGGTGCTTAACACCTTGATAAAGGATCCCTAAAACACACAAGTGAGTAAAACCGTGTGTCCTTAATAAATATAAATTTATACCGCTCACCAATATCTTTTTTTCTAGTATTGTTATATGTTTAGTTATATCTCTGAATATTTTAGTATCCCGACCTCGTTGGTATGTTTCAATAAGCTTGCGCCTACTCTTGGCTTATGAGTGGCAGCGCTTTGACTTTCAAACAATAAGCATTATTGCTATTGTAAATAGGCCACCTTTTATTCTTTATTGATGCTACACAATTCATATTTAGGTCCTCTGCAAAAAGCTATGATGTTCCGTACGCATTTCGTAAGGTGTATTAGGTGTGGTAAGCTGACGATTAGATTGAATTTTGTGTCCATGAATAAAATATATTTTGGTAAATACCTATGAAGAGCTGAATTTGCCTTTTCTTTCTTTGGTTTGGAAACCCCCACGCGTCATCACCTCACCGGAGCTGACAATAAAGTGGTATGTCGGAATCGAACTTACTAAAACCAGACGGTGTTCTGTCATAAGTGGGTCATTCCAAGGGACCTGGGTATACCCTAAGAAGGAAGCCTCCCGTAAACCCTGCAGGTCTTGGCTGATTTTCGATCAGCAGGGCGACCACACTGTGGCATACAGGGGGCCCTGTCCCACCCCGATTTAGAGAAGCACTGGACGTGCCTAATGGATCTTTCGTGAACGCGTTTTTTAACCCCCAACGCAAATCGCACGCATCGGATCGCTATATATATATATATATAGTGATCCGATCCCACTGCACAGTCTACACGAAGTCACAAAATAATAGCTTTTACGTCTGCTTCGTTCAGCTCCAAAAGGGCTATCAAGTTTAGAGAACTATTAATGTTATTTAGGTAATTGGCAGATCAATAGGTAAAATATATATATATATATATATATACTAAATAATTTAAATATCTACTAAATAAAAACATGAGCAGAATAATTCTACTAATTCAAATAATATTTTTTTTAGAACCGCTTTAAGTACCAGAAAAAAATATTAAGTATGTCATTTTGGTATAATAGTTAATTAAACTTACCGTAGATTTAAGTTTTACAAAAGAATATCACAAATTCATTACACCCAATATATAAGAACGGGGACAGAGATTGTGCCAGTAATTATCGGCCTGTAAGATACTGAATAGTGCACTTCAAAAGTATCTTAATAAAACTAGCAAATAACCAGTACGAATTTCGTCAAGGCGAATCTACTGAAGACGCTGTATATAACTTGACAAGCACAACAGTCGAAAGTCTTGACAACAAAGTAAAATGCCAGTGTGTATTTTTGGATCTTTCTAAGGCATTCAACACGGTCTCTTTCCCCATCCTTCTGGCAAAATTAGAAAAAAATGGCATACGAAGCACAGCACATGACATCTTTAAAAACTATTTAAGTGGTAGAAAGCAATCTGTGAAAATAGAAAACTATATGAGTGATGAAGGAATGGTCTCTTACAAAGTTCACCAAGGGAGTATCCTTGGCCCAACTCACTTCCAAATAAACATACACGACCTCTGCAATATGTCGCTTCCGTATACCAGGATCATTATCTGCGCGGATGATACAGCGGTATTAATTTCGGGGACCAATTGGCAGTTGGTTAAAGAGAGAACGGAATACTCCCGTGCAAAAATAATGCATTGGCTCAAGGGTAATTTACTTACCTCAAATCTTTCAAAAACAACTTATGTATCAATTTCAATAACAAAAATAGATAACCCACCACAAGACTATAGCATTAAAGTTCACACTTGTTCCACCCAGAATAATTGCAATTGCCTTGAACTTACTCGGATCGACTACGATAACGCGGACAAGGTGACTGATACACACCTTTAAAAATCTAAGAGATATAGCAAACCTAGAACAACTAAAATTGGTTTATATAGCTTTATTTCAGTCCGTTGTTCAATATTGTATCACAGTATGGGGGGTGGCACCCAAAACCCATCCCATCTTATTGGCTTAGAACGAGTGCAGACAGCTGTACTGAAGGTACTGACAAGAAAGCCCTACC
The DNA here is from genome assembly GCA_949752705.1 of Callimorpha dominula. Classification (NCBI taxonomy): domain Eukaryota; kingdom Metazoa; phylum Arthropoda; class Insecta; order Lepidoptera; family Erebidae; genus Callimorpha; species Callimorpha dominula. Next base: position 1,845,161 of record OX457000.1, on the reverse strand, counting down.
GTTAGCCTACTGTGCAACTGTACTCAGATTTCAAGCTCCTGTCTATTCGTCAGCTCTTTGTGCTCAAAATCATAAAGAAGGAGTACCAACCCCGATCTTAGCAGACGTTCCAAAAATACAGTGTTTTTTCTGATATTAATAACAAAACGTTATTTGTCAGCTAATATTAAAGTTTAAGCATTAAGATTATAATACGGCTAACAAGAAATTAAACTTTGCAGGACTTAATAAATATGAAATCAAAAATCCCAAGGCTACAACAACTTGACTACAATATGACTGAAGAACATATTTACAGCTTAAAGACACACACACACATACATACACACACACACACACGCGCGCGCACCCACACATACAGTAGGTATACACACACACACATATACACTTGTAAGCGCGTAGCACAGTGATCGCTGCTACTTAAATAATCTCCACGACGGAACTAGGCTTGAGCCTGTATTTTGGGACTGTCTTCCAAAATACAGGCTCTAGTTTGGGACTCAGTTTGGGCACCTAAAGTGCCTTAGATACCATAATGTATTGCTCAAAAATTATTCTTACAGCTTGCAATTCTTGCTATTCGTCGACTCTATAGTTTTTACGTCACGTTTGATAAGATTAGCAAGACAACAAGATGGTAGGATCAGTAGATAACAATACTCAAGGAATATGGGCAACACGGCCTTGGATATTATATTAACTATACCTTGCCTTTGTACATTAAAACCGCAGGATCCAAACCGGATTCAGCTCCAGTTGTAGCTACATACGAAATAATTAGAATTATATTTTGGAAATTCTGCTGACTAAATTAAATCAAAGCTTCTTTGCAATTTTGACTTTACCAAAATACGGTGTAGAATATTTTTGGGGTAATTTTTAGTTGAAATTCACTTTAGACACTACATACTGTATACGAGAGAAAAACACACCCCATCTTTTCGGAAGGTCATAACCACAAGCCGTGTAGGAGGTACGCGACCGTTCAGGTTGTAAGTGCGAGGATGAATTCGCTACCGGTAACAAGTGGTGTGATGTTCATGCCGAGGATGCTGACTGGCTGAGACTTCATTACCGCTTATTGCTGTAGGAGTGTATGATTATTGATGCTGCTGATTTGCTTTATGAAGCCTGCTTCCAATCACGTCGGGTTCACTACTGTGGAGGAACATGGTGTTGTGGCCCTCCAGCACAATGTGAAGATTCTCTGACCAGGCGGGATGATCATGCTTGGCGGACGGCGGTCCAACACGGTTGATGTTAGGAAGTTGTATATATACTAATCGGCGCTAGAACTTTCATTGCACGGTGCAGTATCAGTATCACTGCTTAATACGGCGTGTCTTTGTCAGTAAAGATGAAGATGTCTAAAAGTTGACTTACAAGATTCTGATCTGAAGATAAGCAGTTATATACAGGTTTTGGCAAATGTAAAGCCTTAAATATAAAAGGACCCTAGACTACGATTTATCTTCCAAAAATTCTTAATCACCCTTCGTCGAAAAGACAATTAAAGCCAGAAATAATTACTTTATAAGACGAATTTGGAGTATGGACAGGGAAAAGCGGGTCCCAAGCCAATTTTGCGATTGACCTTGAACTTCAGTTAATACGAGATTGGATATCGCATAAAGTGGGAATCAATAGACCATCTAAATTTATACCTAAAGAGTTTTGTTTCAGTTTGTTAAATAATAGTAGTATTATAAATATGTATCATTGCGCAACGTAATTAAAAACTCAATAATTTTAAGTTAATTATACTTTTGAAAGTGTATGATAGGGTACGATGGGGTTGGCGTATCCTTGTGGATAAAAACCCCTTATTAAAAAAAAAAAAATACTTTTGAAAATCATTTTGGGAGGTTGATTTGTTTTGAGTTTTAATTGAGGTGTATTTTTGTTTAATTAATGAAATAGTGATTTAATATTAAAATAAGGTTAGTATATAAGCAAAGTCTTTTTTTTTAATTTCAACATAGAAATCATAAGAACCACGTTCGTTTTTTTTAAATGCGGCTTTTTATTCTAAGCTTAACTTTTACATACAAGGTTTATTTCTTACTTGATCACGGTGAAAATAATAAGAGCGAAGTTGTGTATCAGGTATATGAACAGAAGAATTAAAAACGTTAGTTACAACCCCAATGTACCATGTTCCAAAATACTGTATTGTTGAAATTTACATCTTAATTTGGGCCTCTTTAGTACAAACAAGGCAATACAGTTTAATTTCTTAATTGTTTTCTTGCAAATGTTTTAACTCCAGACGTTTGTACAAAAAAAAAAACAAAAGCAAGCACTGAGCACATTGTACAATTTCTTTTTAAATTTTGAACGTGCCTAGACAACAAATTGAGTAGATTATATGCACTGTTCAGGACAGTCGTTGTCCCTCTCTTCTGTGCGATGCCAGTAGCTCTCTCTCGCTTGGTTTTTCTAGTTCACGCCTGCGCGCTGAGGATTTTCCCGAAAGATGTTGGCCAGTCGAAGCTTCATAGGATGAGAAATTTTCCATGACTTTATATGGACTTTAATACAGTATTTTTTATTTTAATAAATGTTTTGAATGCTGTTTCTCGGGGTTTCTTATCTACTTTTCCTTCTATTCGGTAGTTATAATAAAGAGCCCTTTTTAAAGAGCATTCATTAATATAGGTCTCAAATATATTATTTATCCATGACGAATCTTTTTGTAAATGTATAAAATTATAAAGGACGTTAGAACATAACATAAAGAAATTACACTCCTAAACTATTATAATTTATAACAATATCAGTTACGCAAGAGGGGAGGCGCAGTTTATGGAGCTTCGATCGGCGGACGGGCGAGAGTCAGCCTCTGGAACCGGTAGAATCTCCCGGGCGGACGAACGTGTCGTCGAAAATCCCGGCCGCCGGATAAAATTCGATCAGCGCCACCGTAATAATTAAAACAAGTAATCGAACTGTCAAAAAATGCGCCTTTTACGATCCACGTTCCAACTTTGAATTTGGAATTCATTTTTTTTTAGTTTTTAGCCAGTTGCTGTGAATGTTCAGTGTGCGATTGTGACCTTTGTTTAAGAAAAGTAAAGAATCATAATTATATTGTTACCGGTTTTTTTAACATTGAAGTGAAATGTGAATTTGTGATATTCTTTTGGAAAACTGAAATCTACGGTAAGTTTAATTAACTATCACACCAAAATGACATACTTAATATTTTTTCTGGTACTTAAAGCGGTTCTAAAAAAATATTATTTGAATTAGTATCATTATTCTGCTCAACTTTTTATTTAGTAGATATTTAAATTATCATACTGGAACAAAAAAGTATATTTACCGGTAGGCAACAAGTAGCAGATTGATTTTAGTGAACCCTTGCTTAAACAAGACTTTAAAATGAATACATTATAGAAATATTTGACTCGTTGTTAACTTGTTCTTTTTTTTACTAAGCCTCGAAGGGTTCCTATTTTGGTTCGGTCTCGTCACAATGTAACTGGTTTATCTGATTGAAGGAGCCACTTTATTGGATTTGTCTTGTCAAATCCGGAAGATTTCTTCTAGCGAATTCACTGTATTTCATATTTAAATATATGTATGAAAAATACCTTTCCAATCATTGGTTACTTTATTCAGGATTTCATTTGTCATATTATCAGGGGCTGGGGGGTCAGGTTAAAGGTTCAATTGACTGTTACGTAAATTTAATTTCTAGAACATCATAAGTTCTCTGAGCACTAGACTTGATAGATATAAAACGTGCGTACGTTTTTATTATAAAAAAAACCCGCAGCAGGCCCGCAGACCTAGATTTCGTGTTTTTTTAATTTTTTTGAAAATCTGCCCCCCCCAGTCCCTCCCTTTGGGGAAATATCCCCTATTCATGAACTTAACCTTCATTTTTGCCCTGTTGATTTGTCGTCCAAGCTTGATAGCAATAGGTGCATAATTGTGACATCTATCGTACCGGTAAAATTGAGGTACATACACATTAACATATATACATAAATATATAAACTTTTTAACTGGCGGTTGTTTTGGGGTCTAGGGATCATAACTAGACCTCCTGTGAAGAATTTTTTGGAAAACTCGACAACTGGTACAAAACCAATAGGTAGACTTTTCTTCGAAATCTACCGAAAATCATAAAATTAGGAATTTTTAAATTTGAAAAAACCTTAGAGTATATAGCTTGCTTATGTATACTCTAAGGAAATAACTCTTTGATCATCAAATCAAACAAAAGTACTTAAGTGTTTTGACAAGACATGACGTCACGTCAGTTTTTATGTGTACAAGTCTCCACAGACCCTATCCTTTTGATGTAAAATAAAAAGCAGGTTATTTGACTTGACAGTGAGTTTCCGGATTGAACTGTATTGTTTTCTTTATGACAATACTAGCAACCCGCCCCGGCTTCGCAAGGGGTGCATATACATTTTTAGCAATCACTATCATATTTCAACCAATTAACATAAAACCTTAACAAATTATATGCCTTCACCTTCCTCATGGATCGCTCTATTTGTTGGTGAAAGCCGCATGAAAATCCGTTCAGTAGTTTTTGAGTTTATCGTGAATAGACAGACAGACGCGGCGGGGGACTTTGTTTTATAATATGTAGTGATTATTGGCGCATATTTCTAACGTTAAGCTGAAAACTTACCTTACTTACTTAGGCGTGACTGGTCGGCCTAGTCAGCGAGGCTTTAGCCTATACTATTATTTTGGTTCGATCAACTGCAACTCTAGCCTCTTAATCCAGTCACGAATTATTTTTAACAGTAGATTTTGTAACTAAATGAAGGTAGATGTGCACCTTGAATGATTTCTATGTTTAATAGGTTCAAACCTTCAACGGTATCACTGAGTGATTTTTCAGTGCGTTAGCTTTTGGAGTATTTCAATAAAATGATATTCAGGTGGCATCAGCTTGCAACCTGTTTACCTTTCGTGTAACACTAACACTATTGTACCTGAAGATCTGACTTTTAAAAAGAGTGGCACATGAGTTTCTTTGCCAGTATTCTTCTCATAAGGCTCTACGCATTTTGGAAACTGGAAGTTATAGATCGACACAAGCAGGCAGTAGATTTTGGTGTTTTCACCTAATTTACCTCGACAATCCAGTACATGCTGTGGTGTCTGTTTGCGCCGATCTATGATTCTAGCTTCAATTTAACGTTCATAAATGTCACTTAGTGTCTTAATTGAATACATGATTTTGAATTTGAATTTGAACTGTCATTTCAATAACTGAATATTTGATACTCATTTGGTTCAGTATAAACAATTGTCTTATTTGAAAAGCTTTTTCAATTTCTAATTGAATTCCCATTACATGTTGAATGATAAACAAGAGAGGAGACGAGAGATGTGTATTTAACAATAAATTGATTAATGCCACATACAAGTCACAGTGCAGCTGCTGTACAAAGTTTCATCTCATTTAAACATGAATATGTTTAAATGTCTCTCTTTAGGGCGCTCTCAGGATTATTTTCAGGATGAATGGATCTATATGCTCGCCGTCACCGAAGCCAATAGGTTTTAAATCCGTACTACTCACATTAGAAACCAGATAGGCATTTTTTTAGAAATACCAAAACCTTGTTTCTGTATTATAATCTATATATATAATATATAAAAAGGAATCCCTATTTCTCTTGGTCACGGCATCACGCGTGAACGGCTGGAACGATTTCAATAATTCTTTTTTATTGTGTTTGTTATTGTCAGGAGAAGATTCTTGTGAAAAAAAAAATAGGAATGTTGTGCGGAAAGTTAGAAAATTTAAGACAACTTAACGACCATATTAACTTTTCTAATGTAACCTTAGCGCTTTTGTCAGTCGTTTGACAGTTGGCGCGATTGATAAAATGCGCGCTGCAAATATTGTATAAACAGATGTTTTTGGAATAATATCTTTTTTTATTAATTAAGTATACCAATTCGAATTCAATATTCACAGTTAAGACAGGACAACATCTGTTGGGTTAGCTAGTAAATAATATCGGGGGTTGCGGAAGAATGCGATGGCAATTCTCGCTCCCCCGATCATAGGCAAATAGCGGAACACCAGGGTGGTTTTTAGTCGGTAAGAGTCCGACGGACCCCTTCGCCTCCCCAAGGGCGGAGGACATCCATGAGGATCTTCCATCCCGTCACCAAAAAAAAAGCTAGTAAATAATAAATATAAAGATTAATAGTTCGTTATTACTCAAGTCACGCGATGTGTTAATACAATACTAATAAATAATTACAGAACACGGTTCACACGCTTTTTTCAGGTTCACTTAAAACTAACTATATATACAATCTTGGAAGTCAATTTCCACCTACTTTTCATTTGTATGTACATGTTTATAGATTGGATGAAGATATTATAATTTGGCACCTTGAAGCTGATCTGATGATGGATCGTGGAGGTGAATAGTGGAACTCTTAAGTGGCTCATGATTCCAGCCAGGAGGTGAATAGTGGAACTACTTTCACTTTTTAATTAACTTTTTTAACATAACTATGAAAATTGAACAATCGCAGAAACTGTCAAACGACTGACAGTTATGTCAAAAGCGCTAAGGTTACATTAGAAAAGTTAATATGGTCGTTAAGTTTTCTTAAATTTTCTAATTTTCCGCACAACTTTTTTAATTTTTTTTCTTTCATAAGAACCTTCTCCTGACAATAACAAACACAAAAAAGAAGAATTAGCGAAATTGGTCCGGCCGTTACCGCGTGTACCGTGACCAAGGGAAATAGGGATTCATTGTTATATATAGATAGATATTTCGAGTAATGACATGTTGTCCTTTTAAACTCATTGATATTCTTCGCTTACTACCTACATTGACAGCGTGGTAACAACTTATTATTTTTATCTTTCGGCTCTTCGGCCCCCAGGCTGAGCCTATAGAGGTTTGTACACGTATGTACTTCGCTGCAGATCAAATATTTGCCGTACACATATTGGGCCCTTACGGAGATTGGACCCACGACCTTTCCGCTACTGGAATGTGTGTCGTCCACGCAAAAGGTCCGTGGATTGTGTAATATTAATAACATCACAGGTTAAGGAATTTCCAGTTCGTTGTTTTCAGAAATTCGTTAACTTTTATTTTACTGACTTTATAAAAGGATAGGTTTTTAGTAGATTATGATATTTTCGTTCCATTAGGATGAATTTTAGTCATAATTTTTTTGGTATTTATTCTTTTATGATATTTAGTTGGTAAAGAAGCACACGACACAATACTTGGTCAGAAGTTTTTTTAGGAATTTTCAATACAACTGGTGTTATTCGGGCATTCCCTACACTATCCCCTCCAAGTAAAGATCTGGAAATCCTACTCCGCAGTAGAATAAAAATCCTATACAATCTTCTGTAGAGTGTAGGTGTTTTTCCAAGTCGAGAGACGCCATTGCCGATAGAAATCTGCTCTGTACCTTCTGTTTATATCTTTGTTCCTCCGATCGGTATTTATATGCATACAAAAGTATTCTATTACTATATATGTGTATATACTTGAGGTATATAATAACAGGATAAGAAGATCGTGTCTAGAGCTCCCTTCTAAAGAAAAATGGTTGCAAAAAGTTATTTGGGCGGTATTCGTTTTGTTTCGTTCGTTCAGTTTCTATTACGATTTTTTTAAAACCAAAGTACTCTCTTTTTTTTTGTTTCTTAATTTTTTTTTCTTTGAAAACACAACTCCCACACTATGAATGATTCCTGTGTATTTGCAAACATCGAAATAATGGACACAAAGAACACTCAGAATCGGGACAACTATCTGTGGATCACACAATTTTTTTCGAGCTTGGGAATCGAACTCACAGCACTTGGCGTGGCTTAGTGGCAAGGTGCTCACTTTAACCATTGCGCTATGCGTGCTGTCTAGGAATGCGGGCTGTCACCATTAGGAAATATTTTTTACACATCCTCATTTGCATACACACCATGAAGACAACATAATCAATTTTAATAGGTGTTTATTAATGTAAATATTTCCAGTGAGTATGAATCAATCCCACGACCTCTGACGTGGCAGTCGAATTCTTTACCACGCGCCACTTCGGTCGCAATTAAGCTGTACTTATCGCCACCCGGCAAAAAAAAGTGTCATAATACAAAAACAGCTATTTCCAGAAAACACGACTTTTATGAAGGTGAATTGAACAAAACAGCAAAATGATGTCTTTACAGCTGACCAAATGCAACATTTGCTATTCTATGCTATAAAAATGTCAAAACGTACTTAGCTTGCGATATGAAACTTTTTTGCCGGGTGGCGATATATTAAAATCAAACATATCCTAGTTTTGATGTAAAATCATCAACTGAACGTGAAAACATCCTTAAAATCTTCAAGGACACGTAGAGATGAGATGTCAATCGTCAATAGTAGGCCAATGATACCGCTCAGTCCTTAAGGCCTAATAGAGGGCAAACGTGAACTTTTATTTCTTACCACATTCATCCACTTCTGGACTAAAGGGGCTTGGCGGCAGGCGCGGCCAGAGATATACATCTAGGTCACATAAATTAATAAGACGTAGCAGTCAACTTGTGATTTCATAGTGGGATAGTCTGTACTATGTCTACATTTTTGGAGCCTAATTAAAGACCTTTGTCACTGTGATTGTCTATACTTTTTTGCTTAAATCGTTTTTAAATTTTCGCGACTTTGTGTAACTTGGGACATAATCGCGATCGAAACGTCGTCGGGTAACCAAAAAGGTTCTCTCTTATAAATGATCTTGCTTTAAGCTGGAGTTCGATGTTTTTGTTAAATATGCTAATCTTTGAAACTATTTAAAACACGAATACAAATTTGACAATTAATATTGGGCTTTCGTAAGCTGAAGAGTTCGTTTTCTGAAAGTGCTAATCTCTGAAACTGAAAGTCAGATTCAAACAACATTTTTGCAGACATCAAATGTTAAATGTTAATATGCCCAATTCTTGAGGAAAGTATAGGTTATTTAACATCACGCTATATCCTTTAGGAGCAGAGCAGTGACTATAAACGCGGGGGAAATTGCGGGAATCGGCTTGTCAAATATACAGGGTGTATATGACAATGGAACACTTACTGAATCACTGTAAGGGCATGACACTAACAGGCAGTTAAAAAACAAAAATTGAAAAAAAAAAACTATCCAGTTGCAAAATAAGACAGTTTGAATTTCCCGATACTTTTACCTCCGTTTCTCATAAAAGCAGGTGGAATGTGGAAAGTTCAAGATTTTAAATAGTACCTACATATTTTTTATTTTGGAACTATTCACCCAGTTATGTATTTACACGGGAATTAACGCGATCACGAAAAGGTTTACATTTCATTACATACCTCTGAATTGCCTGATGTTTCGACCACGTTGCACCGGCCGTGGTCACGGGCCGACTGGCTCAGTGGTGCACGTCCTCCGTCGTCGAGATCGTGAGGGAGAAGGTTCTTCATCCACCCGCACATTTTCGATATTTTTGATATTTTTGTTTCGACTTGTACCGTCACATACCAATAGGAACACATTTGTTTGCTTACAGAATAGGAACAGTGTTCCACACGGCCGTGTGTGAGACGTGTGAAGTTATTATTATTAGATTTAAGTACTCGTGTGAGCGGTTCAACTATTCATATTATATTCATCGTTATTTTTCTTTAGCAAATGTTACATTTAACGGTGCTGAATACCCCCTTCCTGTTTTAAGAACCACGATAAACAGTGACAGATGTTATCGCATTAAATATGTATTTATATATGTATAATTACCAACGCGTAATTTGACGTAGCACTTGTCTCCCCACAAGCAAAAGGTTAAGTCGTTTTAATATTGCAGGTATTTATAATTAACTAGGGATCCACCCCAACTTCACCCCGGTTGAATAATTATATTTATTTATTTATTTAAAACTTTATGCACAATATGTACAGAGACGGACTTAATGTCAAAGGCATTCTTTACCAGTCTACCTAAGGGTGATGTAGAAATGAATGAAGTAGGTGCATTGAAAGTACACGAATGACTGTAATAAGGGAAGAAATAAGGAATAGAACATAATATAATAGAATATTTATTTGCACAGAAAGTAGGTATATGAATGATGGTTTTGACATAATTTTTGATTATTGTGAAATCTGCCAAAGGTAAAATGCAAACATAAAATGTCAAATTACAAATTGAAGTCAAATGATCACTTACAACAATCGAACAAATATAACTTGGTGTCTGTGATTGAACACAGAAAAATACGTTTTGGTAGTTACAGAGTTTAATTATTGGAGTATTCTAGAATTAACAAGTTTTTGGGTGGCCGTTGTAGTTCGTATCTCTAGAATGTGTGTGATTGGCGAATGTTCACTCAACATTCGCCAATCACACACATTCACGTATGTAAGGCAAATGATATGTATGTGTGCTGTGCGTGTGAAGCGTTTATGAATGCGGTTTGCTATGCTTGTGGAGTGTTTAATAGCGGCGCGAACACTTGGTAAAAATAGTTGTTTATAAATTTAGATTGAGGCTCAATAATATTAAAAATAATGTCAATATTGCACATATGTTAAAATCTAAAATTTGTCATTCAACAATTCATCAACCGAATAGTAACATTTTTCAATTAGTAATAAAGTCAGTTTATATTTAAAAACTTGGATTGCTTCATTTTTTATCGTGTCAGGTATTTTATTGAAAAAGAATATGTAAAAATAAATAAATATATATATAGATATGAATATATAAAACTTTATATTTTATACAAAATTTTATATTTCTACTTTGTACGTTTAACATATTAAGGTATTTTTACTTGTCACTGTCAATACTTCATCATTACTATCGTTATTACAGATTTTCTTTATATGTATGTACAATAGTTTTTGAATGCGACTTCGTCCACGTGAACAATAAAATATAACTAATTCACCCACGTAGATTCCGATCACGAGAAGATATTAGGATAAAAAGTAGCCTATGTCACTTCTAGATAATTTAGCGTTCTAATAGTGAAAGCCTTGTTAACATCGGTTCAGTACTCTCACTTTGTTTTGATTATAGCTGACCCACCTCGGCTTCGAAAGGGTCAGCTATAATCTAATCTAAATCTTTCTGTCTATCTAGACACCAAGATAAAGTAGAACTCTGCGCATGAAGCAGCTGAGCGCGGCGCGGCGACGTTCGAGAGATTAGACCGCTGTAATTTCCATAGAGTGGTTTAAAGTTTTAAATAATATGAATAATAGATAATTGTATTACAAACTAATATTCGTTTTCTTTCTTTCTTTCTTTCTTTTTAAAAGACAACTCCCGCATTAGGAGTTACTCCTGTGTCGCGGGGGACTTTACAAACATACAAACAACGGACACAAAGAACACCCAGACTCAGATGGGAATCGAACCCACGACCTCTGGCTCAGTAGTCAGGGTCACTAACCACTAGACCAACAGGCCAGTCAATTGTTTCTAGTTTACAAAAAATCAAATGTGTAGGTAACTAATATACTAAGCGTAGAACCACGGCATTATTTTTTAACTTGTATTCAATGTAATGAATTACTAGAAATTGTAAGTTTACAATTTCTAATAATTGATATGATGTAAGTATATTTTAATGTTTACTTCAATAAATAGGTAATAATAGTTTGCAAGCATATATTTTTTAGTATAAGTCATAAGAACATTGCACACCCGATCCGGATAAATTGTTGATACCCAAATTATTAATTATATGAGCTTATGTACACCATTTTTGCAATAAATAGCTATTCTATTTTGCCTACTTTTACCATTTTTATACCCGTCGTAACTTCTAAACGGAAGGTCCAATTCGAATATTTTAAAGTAACGTATTCACCGGATATGGACCCGCCGACTTTTTTCTCTTTCCAAAACTCAAATTACCACTTCGAGTTACCCGTTTTCAGTCGATAGAAGATATCAAAGAGAATTGGCGACGAGAACTGAAGTCGATTCCGGAAAAAGCATTTAAAAAATGTTTTGATAACTGGGTTATTCGTTGGCGTTAGTGTATTATTTCTGAAGGGGCTTACTTTGAAGGCGATACAATAAATTTGGAAGAATTGTTAACATTTTCTGTTTTATTGACCTTTTCCTGGTAATTTCTTGACAGAGTAGTATATCTTTATATAAAGTAAATTTATTTATACATACGGTGTATTTAATAGTATTTCATTCCTTCAATGAATCCAAAACTGTAACTCCTAGCGGTAACACCTTATTTTTAAATGATTCAAATGTTGAGTTTTAAATCGCTCCACGCTATCAATTATTTTCGACATGCCCGCTGCCCTAGACCATTTATTATTCTACGTATTTTATGTTGCGAGAGCTATTAAACGCCTGCTCCTGCTTATAGCGCACTTATAGATCTTGTCGATATTTATACGTATGGGAATATCTATATATGAGAGGCATTATATCGGCTTTTTGGCGTGGAGCGCTTCCTTTTCATGATTTGTTGGTACAAAACATATTTGGTCGTAGGTAGGTAGATAAGAAGCGTAAGTTCAACTTTATATAGTACCTACAATTTATTAATGTACGTGGCATTTACTTTACGTACGAACTACGAAGTAATTTCGAGTACGTTCAAACTCTAAGGTCTTACTTCACTCTTTCTGAACTCCTACAAGTTAACCTAATCTAATCAGGCACAGACTAAAAACTTTCTTGGCAACCGTGTAAACGACTAACTGTGTAAATGAATGTTCTAAGTTTACAAGTTATGACCGTTTGAATTTCCAGGTATTATCACCCCCGGTTCTCATAAAAGCAGTGGAGTTATATTAAACTAGCTGCGCCCTGCGGTTTCATCCGCGTAAGTCCCGGTACCGTGGTAAAAAGGTAAAAAGTAGCCTATGTGTTAATCTGAATCTCCAACTATCTATATACCAAGTTTCATCGCAATCGGATCAGTAGTTTTTGCGTGAAAGAGTAACAAACATCCATACATCCATACATCCATACATCCTCACAAACTTTCACGTTTATAATATTAGTAGGATGTGGAATTCGGGACTTAATCGCGAAAATATTTAAAAGGTACAATACTTCTTGGTTACCCGACGTTTCGATCGAATTGCACCGATCGTGGTCACGAGTGGACCCGAATTATAAAGGAGGTCATTCACGTTTCATACAAGAATTTCGATTTAAAATCTTTGACGTCATTCCACTGCTTTTAAACTTTCGCGACTTTGATACATATTAAAGGAGGTCATTCATTTTGGGCCCAAAAGTCAAAGTGCCGGCGATGTTTGTAAAGTTTGACAAATTTTAACCGTTTTCATGTACCTAATGGATGTCCAATGATCGGTCATTACAAAAGAAGATTTTTTTATTCTTAACATACACATAATTCTATAGTAGTCATACACGGTGGTTTACTTATTTTTTTGCAGTCTGTGATGTGATCTTTATATACATATATTAAAAAATGACAGGCTGGGCGGAATTTCCTGAATTTGATAGATTTATATCGGTATCAGTACGAACTGCGCTTTTAAACAAAGAAATATTGCACAGGCTTCCCGGCAAATTGGAAAGTTTGGAAACTTATTACGTGGGAGAGCCATGCTTCGGCACGTATGGGTCGGCTCGACTCCGCTCGATACTACGGCCTTACAGAAAACCGGTAGTGAAGCAATACTTTCATTGCATTTCGCGGCGTGAGTGAGGTTACCGGAGGCCTTAACCCTTCCCTCTCCCCTAATCCCGTCCTTCCCCTCTTCCCACTCTTTCCCCTGTCCCCCTCTTCTCCTACTCCCACCTTAAGGGCGGCAACGCACTTGTGACATTTGAGTTACAGGTGCCCATGGGCGGCGGTAGTCATTTACCATCAGGTGACCCGTCTGTTCGTTTGCCCCCTATACCATAAAAAAAAAAAAACATTTTTCTATAAAATGAAAACGATCTCAAACAGTTTTTTTGAAATTAGAATGTTTTAACGAAACTTTGACTACGATTTTTTTTTCAATTGAACCCATTATAGTTATTTTTTAATTGTCAGTAGTAGTCAGTCAGACTAAGTCAGTCGTGAAGCTAGTTGCCTGTTCCAATGCGTAGATCCTGTGGATAAGAACAGGCAAGATATTCCAAGGACACTCTTTTCCAACATAGTTTTTTTCAAGACCCTGGTTCAAATTCAAATTCAATTCAAATTCAAATTCAAAATCATTTATTCAATTAAGACACTAAGTGACATTTATGAACGTTAAATTGAAGCTAGAGTTAAAATCATAGATCGGCGCAAACAGACGCCACAGCATGTACTGGATTGTCGAGGTAAATTAGGTGAAAACACCAAAACCTACTGCTTGCTTGTGTCGATCTATAACTTCCAGTTTCCAAAATGCGTAGAGCCTTATGAGAAGAATACACGCAAAGAAACTCATGGCCAATCTTTTTAAAAGTCAGATCTTCAGGTACAATAGTGTTAGTGTTACACGAAAGGTAAACAGGATGCAAGCTGATGCCACCTGAATTTCATTTTATTGAAATGCTCCAAAAGCTAACGTACTAAAAAATAAAAATCACTCAGTGATACCGTTGAAGGTTTAAACCTACGTGAGAACGCTTCTTGATCGAGATGGCAACGCCTGCCCTGAACGTAAGACCGCCATAGTAGCTCGGGAACTTCATCGCTATAACGTGGATGTGGCTGTTCTCAGCGAAACACATCTCCCCGATGAAGGAGAGCTGGTGGAAGTAGGTGGCGGTTACACTTTCTTTTGGAAAGGTACTGCTGCCTCCGAAACTCCACGATCAGGTGTGGGATTTGCCATCAAAAATCACTTAGCAAAGCGTTTAGAGGAGTACCCTGTACATATCTCAGACCGCGTTACCACACTGGGCCTTCACCTGGACATAGACAACTACCTCAATGTCATCAGTGTCTATGCTCCAACGCTAGACAAGTCTGATGACATCAAGGACAAGTTCTATGAAGAAGTGACTCATTGCCTTGATAACATAAACGCCAGAGAGCAGGTTCTATTGCTGGGCGATTTCAATGCCAGGGTTGGTCGGGACTATGAGGCTTGGCCTGGAGTTCTGGGTAGACATGGACTTGGCAACATGAACAGCAATGGTCAGTTGCTGCTCGGTTTTTGTGCTCAATACGGTCTGGCAATTACAAACACTATGTTTAGACTCGCCGCCAAGTACAAGATAACATGGATGCACCCAAGATCCAAGCATTGGCATTGGATTGACTATGCAATCGTGAGGCAAAAAGATTTCAGCCGAGTACAGGTCACCCGCGTTATGCGTGGTGCACACTGCTGGTCTGACCACCGACTTATTGTCACTAAGCTGCGAATCCGCCTCCGTCGCCCGCGTAGATCTCCTGTAAAAAAGCTTGCGTCTTTAAACGTGGATAAGCTAAAAGATCTCGCGGTCAGGGAGAAATATGCTGAAGCCCTGTCTGAAAAGCTGTTGCCAGCTAATGAGCTAGGTGATGTCGATGCTGCCTGGAGGACTTTGTCATCTCATATCATGGATACCGCTTCAACTGCACTTGGTGAAAAATTCCGTCGTAACGAAGACTGGTTTGATGGAAATGATAGAATCCTGCGGGCAGCGTTCGACAAACACCGGGATCTCCTGCGACAGCACAGAAGGCAAAGAAGAACCATTACGGTTGTTAAAGCTAGTGACCTGGATTTGCGCAAGCTGTCTCGTCGCATGAAAGATAAGTGGTGGCAGGACAAAGCTAGTCACATGCAATGGCTCACTGACACAAACCAGCTGGGAGAGTTCTACAGTGAATACAGGTACGTAAGCTGATTGGTACATCCTATCACGCAAGGGTTCCTTTAAGGTCTCTAGGCGGTAGTCACCTGTTGACGAGCAAGGAGGATGTACTAAAGCGCTGGGCGGAGCACTTCAATACTCTGCTAAATGTTGATCGGTCAGCTGATCTGTATAGTATCGGTTTAATGCCTCAGCTTCCCCTTGCCTTTGAGCTGGACAAGCCTCTAATGCGTGACGAGGTTGTTACTGCCATCAGACAGCAACAAAACAAACGGGCGACTGGCATTGACCTCTTACCGGGAGAGCTGATAAAATATGGCGGAGAAGAGTTGCACACGTTGGTGTGGGAACTATTTGTTGGCATGTGGAAGAAGGAGCGCGTTCCAGACACCTTTAAAGTATCGCGCATAAGTGCTCTCTACAAGAACAAGGGTGACCGATCTGACTGCAACTTTTACGGCGGTATTTCGCTCCTTACAGCCCCCGGAAAGGCCTTTGCTAGAGTTCTCTTAAACCGCCTAATGAAATTGTCTGAAAAGGTTCTGCCTGAAACCCAGTTTGGCTTCCGACCGGACCGAGGCACATGCGAAGCTATATTCTCTGTGCGTCAAATGCAAGAAAAGAGCAGAGAACAGGGTTGTCAACTGTACCTTTGCTTTGTTGACCTGGAGAAAGCCTTCGATAGCGTGCCTCGCGAAGCTCTATGGTTGGTGCTAAGCAAGCTCGGGTGCACGGAAAGGTTTGTGAGACTCCTCAGACTCCTGCATGACGACATGCAATGCTGCGTTGCTGTAGACGGTGAACACACAGACTTCTTCCCCGTCAGCTGTGGGGTGAAGCAAGGATGCGTCTTAGCGCCTACTCGCATTCGCATTATACTTTGCGGTGGTAGTTAGAGAAGTCTCACACACTGTTTCTCAAGGAGTTCGCATCCGCTTCCGCACGGACGGCAGCCTTTTCAATTTCGCTAGACTTAAGGCTCGCACTAAAGTCTCATATGCACTGATCACTGAGATCATGTATCATGTATGCAGATGACTTGTGCTTCCTAGCAGAGTCCGCAGACGGCCTGCAACAGCTGATGTCCGCACTCCACCAAGCCTGTGTAAGTTCGGCCTAAAGATCAGTGTCAACAAGACGGAGGTGATGTCCCTGGACATACACTGTCATGAGACACTGACCATAAAACTTGGTGAGGATGTGCTCAAGCAGGTGGAAAAATTTCACTATCTGGGGAACACTGTAACATCCAAGTGTGACCTTGATACTGAGATCAATAGTAGGGTGGGTGCCGCAGCTGCAGCATTCGGTAAGCTACGTTCCAAGGTCTTCTGCTCGCATGACCTTAAGCTGGCGACTAAGATATCGGTGTATATGGCAATTGTGCTGCCAAACCTCCTATACTCCTCTGAGACGTGGTTTGTATACCGCCGCCACATTCGCACTCTGGATCGCTTTCACCTTAAATGCCTCCGTACCATCATGAAGATCAGATGGTCCGATAGAGTGCGAAACACTGAAGTTCTGCTACGAGCCAATGTTGGTGGCATTGAGGCCTATTTGATGTGTCGACAGCTTAGGTGGTGCGGTCACGTTTCTCGTATGGCAGAGGAAAGAGTGGCGAAGTGCATCTTCTACTCTGAACTGGAGGAGGGCAAGCGGAATCATGGCGGTCCCCTCCTCCGGTACAAGAATGTCCAAAAGCGACATATGAAGAGATGCAACATAGAACCATCTCGCTGGGAACGTTTGGCAGCACAGCAGCCAGAATGGCGCAGGATGGTTAACAGCCAGGTACGCGAGTTCGAGGTTCTGCGTAAAGCTGATCTTGATACCAAATGCGACCGGTTATAGGCCACCTGCTGCCATAACATATCACTACGGGAATGGCGTACTCACATGCCCTTTCTGTGCACGGTGTTTCGCCGCGAAGATAGGCTACATAAGCCATCTTCGAGCGCACCAGCGCTCTCCGACTAGGGGTCGAAGTGGTCGCCATGGCCGAAATCGGTCGGAACCATCATCATATTTGAGAGTATAATTAAATAGCTTCTGCCTGTGGATTCGCTCGAGTACAAGTTATTTTTATATCCCTCAGGAATAGTTCTTTTGTTTTGGATGAACGGTACCCTATACTTCGAGTAGTTGAGGCGTGAAAGGATTACAAACAAACAAATTATTTTACATTTTTAATATTAGTTAAGATTATTTGTAATCTCTTAAGTCTTATTACGTTGAACAACAAAGTGATCTTAAAAGGGTTCCTTTTTCCCTTTTGAGGAACCCTAAAAAACAAAAAATTTGTTATATTGTAATAAATTATTAACACTTTATGCATAAAACGGTACGTAAACGGTCTTCCTGGCCTATATCTTAGAGTAGTTCATTAACCCTTCTTATATAGAGTTAATATAAGCTCAACCCTTGCTTATGACACAATGTGTCAAGTTTACAATGACCCATTTTCATAACATTTTGACATGACACGGATTACTTAATACATAAAATTGAGGAGCTACATACCTATATATATTTACACTTAGTACCGTGTATTGAGAATGTAATTTTTTTTTGCAAAAATAGATCACAACTGCTGCACAAGCTATAGGTATTGCATGGTGACGATGAGGTTTAAAAAAAATAGAAAATAGTAAAATGAAAGTAAATGTTAAATTACCATGGCATATGCAATACCTTTTATATACGTGATCGCGTTAATTCCCGTCTACATAATTGTATTCACTGCACGGATAGAGCAATGGTTTAAGTAGTCACCTCGCCACTACGCCGCGCCGAGTGTTGTGGGTTCAAATCCCACAGGGGACAAAATAGTTGTCCCGAGTCTGGGTGTTCTTTGTGTCCATTGTTTCAATATTTGTGAAGCCCCCGCGACACAGGAATATTTCTAATGCGGGAGTTATCTTAAAAAAATAAAAATACGGATGTTGAGTCGGCGCACTTGAATAAGACTGAACAGTCAAATATAAATAAAAAAGTTCAACCATTTACGGACTTTGTTAAAAGAAATTAATTTTAACTAATATTATAAATGCGAATATGAGTCTTTTTGTTTTTTTGTTAAGCTTTAACTACTCAACTCATTATCATGAAATTTGTCACACACCTTGTCAGGGGTACAGAAAAGGACACAGGGTATCATAATCATTATCATAAACATCATAATCATCATTTATTTGCATTAAAACACGGTATTTGAAGATGGTAAAGTGTACATAGATCATACATGTTTAGCTACAAATAATAGCATGCAAAATCCCTTTCATACAGAAAAAACGAATATTCCCGAGGGATTGATTGATTGATTGACAAATTCTACATTACCGTAAGCGAAGCTGCAGGTAAAAGCTAGTATAATACAAGAATTTGTGGAAATAACCTGATTAAAGAAGTGGCCTGTCTACCTGGTAACCGAGTAGGTTCACACATTACAAAGTTAAGTAACACTAGCCAGGTCAGTCTAGGATGGGTGACCATTATATAACACATTGAGACCCCTCCGTGCTTCGGAGAGCACGTTAAACCGTCGGTCCCGAGTGCCATACAAACATCTGTGGCAATTGTTACGGGTAGATGGAGCCCTAAAAAGTCTGACAACCTGGTCTAAGTATAGCACTTCGATATCGCCTGGTACATGGGTTGTGGAGGTCTGATGGCAGTCGCTTCACGTAAAATATCAAAGTTCGGCCGTATCGTAGTTAGATTGAAAGTCGACCCCAACTTAGTTGGGAAAAGGCGCGGAGGATGATGATGAACCTGATTATAGAAGTACTTTCATTCTATAAAAGAACGCCGTTAACCAGTACTACTAACGAAGTGTGTGTGTTGAAATACAGCAGGGGAAATAGTACGGTGCGATGTCACATAGCAGCTCGTTTTTCGTGTAAACTAAATGTATTTTATAAAGTTTTATTACACTGTCAACTTAAAGCTACAATCACTAACAGCAACTGCCGATCATAATATATTTGATAAAGATTGTCTGGAAGAGATCGCCGTTAATGAGATGGTAATTTTACTATGCTATATTTCACATCGAAAGGTATACAGTAAAGATCTAAATAAATAATAAATATCTTGTAATGTTTACAACCCAACGATACCCATATTACGGCTGACATTGTTACTTACGAGGGCTTTCGTTGTGATTCACATAATAATATTATATGTAACAATAAAATCTTTTATAGTGTCTGTTATTTTTTGCTTACCACGAAAGAATGGTTTTTTGTCTAATATCAAGCTTAACCAATATTGAATATCCATAGGAAGGTTTTTCTATAGAGTACCCAAACAATTTTCATTTGACACATCGCTTATAAAAATGGCGATGCCCTGTCAGTTTAGCTTACGTTAACTGAGCGAACGGGACATGTAACTATACCTATAGACGCGTGTTAGAGGAACCAATTTAAATTCAACCATGTTTTGAAGGCAAAAAGATTTATTTTGGTTTCCCCTTTTTAGTAGATGTCATGTTGATTTATAGCTCAGTTTTAGAATACAGATTGGCTTCGTTTTTTTAGCGTGTCCAATATATACCTGTACATTTATTAAGGTATATACATGTATTACACAGACACAGGACAATACAGGGCTTTCCGATTGAATTTTGAGATGTATTTGTATATTGGGGAAATATATCCACAATGAAAATAGTAAGTAAACAACATTATACTTTTGCTGGTGACATAAGGTCGGGTTGTGCCTCCAACTGGCGATCAATCTTCGACGAAGCTTGGTGCAATGTCTTTGCTTGGTGGTCGTTTGGATGCAGCCACAGGTTTTCAGAAATTCCGATCCTCAAATTGTCAAGGATGGCAATCAAAGGTCAAGATAAACTGGAATATAGATAACTCAAGCAATTTTTAGCTACGTAAAAGGATCGCAATATGTTATGTAACACTCCTCAATAAATTAAAAGTTATGTTATGTAAATTATGTAACAATTTTAAAATTTGTTATTATTTTAATTAGGAAACCCAAAAATTTTAATTAATGATTTGGCATTGGGATGTAACGTCCTAAGTTCTTATTTCATACAAGTGTTGACGCCACATCAAAAACTTTTATTTATTTTATTAAAAATAGGGACAAAATATAATAGATGATAACACAGTTCACTATTTATTAAAAATAAGTTAATAGACATTATTTTGACTGGTCATACCGATAACGCAATACTATTTTGGTCGATTGATAAAAATTAACGAATAGTGGGTTTATAAAAGGGTAGGAATAAGTGTAGAACGACTCACTTGAGTGCGAATAGAGGTACGAACAACTTGGCAGTTACTGTTAGTTAGTGATTTTCATAGTTTATTTCGGTGTTGTGAGACTGTATCTTACACAAGTTTCTACAGAACGTATAGTTTTTATGTTTAATAAAAATTCCGCTCTGAATTCCTCTTGTTACCGCATTTCGTTCAAGGTTATGTTGTAATAGTACTAGTGCGGATATAATAATATGTTGGATGGGCAGAGGTTTATGCCTGACCATGTAAAACGATTCAGAGATGGTTTTCTCTTTGCAGTCCCTAAAAGATCCTTATTTCTGTTTCATTTAGGGCCATGGTTTCGTCTGTTGTCAATCAAAGGGATTCTATGTAAAGTAATGTACATTAGGTTCTCTTGTGCATTTCACAGAAAGGAAAGATCCATCGAGTTTAAAGCATCTCCCTTTTCCGTGTATTGTCGAGTCTATTTTTAACCGACTTCCAAAAAGGACGAGGTTTCAATTTGTCGGATTTTTTTTTAATGTATGTTCACCGATTACTCGAAGACGCCTGAACCAATTTTGAAAATAATTTTTTTGTTTCAAAGGGTTTACTGGGGGTGGTCCTATTTAAATTTTATCGAAATCGATGATGTTTTCGTTTGCTCCGAAACCTCGCTGTCTCATTGGAGCAGTGCGTTTAGTTTGCCTACCCATATTATATTTAAACAAAATACATCTACTTTCCACTAAAAAGCACATTGAAGTCGGTGATACTTTTTTAAAACACAATTATTGTTATTTTAATTTCTATTTGTATAGCATTGTGTAAATGTCACCGTGACTAACACAAAATGGATTCATTCATATTTTATACATAACATAGTGGACGTTAACGAAACTGAATTCATAAAGAACTCTCGCTAGGCTCTCATATGAACACAGAGTGTTGACTCTCAATGGCCTACATGTTGTGGAGCTTTCCAGTAAGATACGTTTTAATAGAAAACACTATTTTATGCGAGCATAGAAGCACTCAAGTCCTATATAATTGAATGCTTGTCTACACGAAGCCATAAAGCTTTAATTAACATACACAGTAAGTCTATAAGTTGTAAAAGTTAAACCGTCTTAATTTTCGGATTGTATTAGACAGAAGACTGCAAGTAAATGTGCAGTTTTTCAGAAAAAAACACCTTTGTAGATTTGACGTGTCCGTGTGACTTTTATAGTTTTTTATTCAGATAATATTTTTTTCTCGAGTTGTAAATTTTTTTTCTTATAAAGAATATAGCTTAATGTATCAAATATTGGTAAAATCAGGCAACATGCTATGCGATTTTGTCATATCCCATCCTTGCTAAGTTTAGAGGTAAAAATTATAGATCCCTCTTTTTTGGGTGAAGTGCGAATATGAACCTTATCAAACGCAATTAATCATAATTAAAGGAAAACAATTTTTTTTTGAAGTGGGATTCTATTACCTGACCTGCAAATTTTCTGAAAACGCCCAAATGGTAAAGCTCTTTCGATCCCTATAAATATGTAAATATAATACAAAGTTACTGTATTACATCATTATGTTCTTCTTTTAAGTTCTGTACCGCTACTAAAAAGAGTCTATTTAACGAAATAACTACAATTTATCGTGACCTATACTCACACAAATTCAACGTAATTACCCGAAAAACATGCACTATATTTATAATGGTACACTTTAAACATATCTAAGATTCAAGCCCGTCAAATTAATAAAAAAAGTTGATCTTGTACTCGAAATAGAACTTGATTGGACAAGAATTGTGAATTTGAGACATCAAGGTGGTTCCATAAAAGAAAAACCGAACAAGTGCAAGTTGACTCGCGCACCGAGGGTTCCCTATGGAAACAAACTTATATTTTTTTTTTTTAAAGAATACTAGCAACGTGGGTCACATTACTAGTATTCTTGTTAACCCCTCCAGCTAAGCTAAAATGCTTGTGTTAGGAGTGGGTTCACAACGGTAGTGCACTGGGGTGGGGTTCGAACCCGCAACCACTTAATCGCAAGTCCGACGCCTTAGCCATTACGCTACCGCCTATATTATGTAGATTACTTCATCTCGGGGATCAATTCTCGAAAATTTTTTACTCGTCTTTTCCGAAAGACAAACTTAATTTTGCAGTTCAAAAATAATCTCTCATACATTGATATACGACGAAGTCAACTTTTCAACCGCAAAATATAAGTTTGTAATCACAAAAACAATCATATATATGTGTCTTGATAGACACACAGACAGACAGATATAAGAACTAATTAGCGACTTTAAGACGACTTCAAGACTGTGCTGTAAGACCTTGTTTTTCACCAAATTTCATGATTATAGGTCAATGAGAAGTACCCTATAGGTTTTGATTTACCTGCGAAATATTAAAATTTGGTGAAATCTAAAGCTTAAATTTAATGGCAGTATCTTTTGATTGCGTTGACTTAGAAGCTTGATTTTTGTACAGTTTCAAGGGACCGTAGACATAAGCATTTGTTATTAATTTTAACTTGATTCGTCTACAGGTTTCTGAGAAAAAGGGTCTTGACAGACAGACAGACAGACAGACGGCAACAAAGTGATCCTAAATGGGTTCCTTTTTTTCCTTTTGAGGAACGGAACCCTAAAAAATGCAAATCTAAGAGAAAGGCGAAAACAGTTAATGAGCATTATTTAGCCGCTTTCAAGGAAGTTTTAGAATAAATAATTTAAAGAAAACGCTATATCTAATTTATTCCAAAAACTTTTGATGCCCTTATACTATTCATGTTTTGCTACCGTATCACTACCGTGAGGCATACGAATCTACAATATTTTTCTCTCCTTCTCTATAATAGTGGTTAAAGTCAATCCAAATGAAGCTAAATAGTCGACATAAATGGTGATTTGTGCCGCGTGATAAACAGATTAACTGCTAACTGCTACTACTGCTGCTGCTACTACAGGCATAATTACTTCGTCGTGCTGACAGTGGATCTGTACCCTTATAAAAAAGAAATTGTTTGTTTCCTTTCATACAGGACGTGTTATTCTGGCCTTTCGGAAATACATTGCATCATTTTCCAAAGACTTACTATAAAATGAGTTCTGAATCCAATATAGTGCTTAGTTATAGATGCTAAAAATAGGCACCCTATTCTTACGCTCTTACTCAATAATTAGGGGCGTCGTCGGGGTGAAGGGAATGGCTCATTACAACACCCTGCATATCCATTATCGCACCCCTAGGATTTACATAGGATGTTGGAAACTTTTGTATTTGTGTGAATAATAATTAAATTTATAGTAGCTCAGTTTACATGTAAAGAAGTAAATGTTTGGATTTAAGATTTTTAAATTTTTTCATCCTTCTTTCTACCATTCTATTAATTCATCAATTTTCCTAATGTTCCTGTGCTCCAATGAAGACAAAAATGTTAGGTAATAATCGACTTCCTGACTTGACTTTGTTAAAATATTTTGTTTGTTGAAACCATTTTAAATAAATTATACTTTATAATTTGTTTTAAATACATTTAATAGCGAACCGAACTAAAAAGTTGATTTTTTCAGACTTATAAATCATACCTCGTACATATATTTTTGCTCTATGATTTTTGTTTCTTCTACTTGCGAGTACGATAAATATTATACCTTTCTATAAAATGTCTAAAAAGGTAAGAATCGTGCGAGTTTCTAATACTAATATATGAGCAGATTCTTTAATTTAGTGGGCTACTAAACCTTCTTATGTCGTTCAACTTCAAAGCTATCTTTACGAAAATAAATTCTGAGTTTTCACAAAGGGAGCAGTTCAATGGACTTAAACATTGAAAGTTAAATTGTAATTAGAACTTGTGCGTAGTGATATCAGCTTTTTTATAGATCTGTTTACGAGCAGATGAAGAAAAATGACAATTTTTGGTTAACCAGTCATGTTGTAAGCAAAAAAAGTAAATTAAATGAATCTAAATCCTGACTGCGTTAAAAGCAAACTGGATTAAAGTTAATAAAAAAACGTTTTAAATCTCATAAATAATTTTCGAGTAAACACAACATTACACTAGTTGTGACGTCTAATGGCGGTAATTTTATTTGTGCATGTGTTTAAGTGTACTCTATTTCGGGCAGTAATTTCTCTCCTTATCTCCTTTCTGTCATATTGTGTCTAATCTCTATACGTGATAATTTCCTATTTTGCCGGCGACTTGTACTTAAGTACAAGTATTGTAAATAATGTAATACAATACTGCGGTCACATCGGGTCTTTTGGAAGTTTGTGAAATCTGACAACCCAAACTACTCAAGGGGGTTGATTATATGAAAGCCCACCGTACTGAGAGGATACCACTGTCAATCAATCAATCAATCAATCCCCTGGCTTATTCCTTATTCGGGGTCAGCCCTCCTGATACATTTACGCCACTCTTGGCGATTTTGCGTCATTTCTGATGTTATGCCCATCGTCAACATATCATTGTGGATTGTTCTTGTCCATGTAGTATGCAGTATGTCCATGTAGTAGTCTATGTACTGTATTACTTTTCAATTAGCTTGACGAAGGAATATACCAAAACAAATCTCTAACTAACTTGTGTCATAAGACTCATAAGCTATTTTTACCGTTTATCACGAAACTTTTAAATATTGAGGAATTAAAAATTTGATAGTAACTTTAATGTTTTTGTTAAAATTGTGAAAGACATCCTCCATAGCAGTTTGGCCTTGGAAAGCTCTGCGTAATCCAAGAAGCGTCTAAATCTACTGTCGAGCCTGTACTCATTCCTACTCATTGGCCCCAATTCTGTTACTTCACTCGCTAAATTAAAATTCACTAAATTTTCTTCATATAAGAAGTAAACCTTGTATACATAGAAACAAGGTCTTATTTCAAATTGAAACAAGTAGGTAATATATGTCGCTATCGAAATAAGCAATTTATTTGTCGACTAAAGTCTGATACGCTTAAATAAACTTTAATACTATGTAGCAAGAGCCGCTATCCGTTGAATGCCATCTCTTTTGCTCTGTGTTTTTAGTAAGCGTCTTCGTAGGTGTAGATTAAAAACACGTCATCCTTGTTCGTTTTGAACAAGTTTTTATACGGCAATTATACAGCGTTTGAATAAATGAAGACTCTCGCTGCGTGGAAATAAAGTTGAGTATACGTTGAAAGGTTTTATTGAAATTTAGCGGCGCTGAGAAATAGATGCTAGTAACAAATAGACCTTATTACGAAGAACACTAGGTTGATTTCATATGAAGAAATAAGTTAGGTTTTAATTTAGTCGAGTGTACAATAGAATCGGCACCATTATGTCACTACATAATGAGTAGGAATACAGGCTAGCAACACTTTGCTATCTGTCTAGCTACAGTGCCTTGTTGTATGCACATATTTGTTGCGTTGCAATCCAAATCAAAACATTGTATTTGCTATATGTGATATTGTTATGGTTGTAATGTGTTTTGTGCATTTAAATAAATAAATAAAATAAAAAAAACCCTTTATCCCGTTTTTAACGTTCTGAAACAGTAAACACTTTTATATTTGATAAATTAGACGCCGGTTTAAGGTTATATAATATTATGCAGTTCCTTTAAGGCTAAAAATAGGTGAAAATTATCATCGTTTAAGAAAAGTGTTGTTTAAGGACTTAAGTGTCAATATTTATAAACGTAAGTTGGTAAACAAGTATAAACATGCAATCTCCGTAGCTTGTGCACATGCGTTGCGCATTCCTTTTCATCAGTGCACAATTTTTTCTAGTAATACTCCATTGAAGAAACCCATTAAATCTTAGTTGCACTTAGATAATTTTTTTTGTAATAAATTGAAAATAAAAATAATAAATCGAGACACCTCATACACGACCGCCTGATCCCCAACAAGGCACAGCCTGTACCATGGTGACGATATTGCTGATAAACATACTTATATATTTCTAAATACTTACATAATGAGAGATAAAATTAGACCCTTTCATTAGATAGAATAAATTAGATTAAAGATAGATTATTTCGCCACCCCGCAAAAAAGTGTCATAAAACGAAAACAGCTATTTCGAGAAAACACGACTTTTATGCCGGTGAATTGAACAAAACAGGGTTAATAACGATGTTTTTACATCTGACCAAATGCAACATTTGCTATTCAATGCTATAAAAATATCAAAACGTACCTAATATGTGATATGACACTTTTTTGGCCGGGTGGCAATTTGTCCTTGGGGGAATCGAACTCACGACCTCTAGCTCAGCAGTCAGGTTCACTAACCACTAGACCAACTGTGAATAAAGTGGTAAATCGCAAAAACAAAGTTTCGAAACTTTAACGGAGGGTAGTCAATGTTCTAAAGTTACCTAGCGATAGCTGAGAACAACTTCTTAGTTTTACAAGTGTTTATACTTAACGACGTAAGGCTATTAGTTTAGTATAAAGTTCTTACCGAGTATCATTGCTGGCAATATGTACCTCCAAAATGATACTTGCTTGTCAAACTGTTGTGATGAAACCCGTTTTTATTTGAATAAATCAAGATTATAGCTTATACCTACATACCGCCTATACCAGAAATTATGAGTGGATTAAGTTACCGAAATCAAATAATTATAGGCTAGAAAAAAATCAAATACCCCTGTTTCAACAACTTCAACAATAAGAAAAGAGTTATTAATCGCGAATGGCTGTACAGATTTCCTTGAATTAAAACTGAGATTAATCTCGATCAAGTCACTTTTCAAACAAAAAGAAGTTTATCTAAATCGGTCCATCCGTTTAGAACCCCCTTTTTGCGTCGGGGGTTGAAAACTGATCTCCCATTTGTTAATTGACATAGTTAATTGCTAACGAAAGTTTGTAATTTTTTTTTTATAAAATAGTAGAACAAAATAAATATACAATTTCCGGCGCTTTTCCTTCTTTTGTGATGTAACGGTTTTCCTTTTGACAAACATGAGTCAAGTTAAACGGGAACTCGGTGTGAGATTGATTGAGTTTGACATTTGATATTAATTTAAACTTGATACATCCTCGCATTCCTGCCTCTTCAAATACACTCACTTAGTTCCGCTTGGCCTATAAATTCAACAAAATAATTACATTCAAGAAGAAAAGAGAAAAAAATTAGAGGGCTCGGTTTTCCTGGCTGCTGCCAGTTTAAGTTGCAGTTATGTGACCCTGCTCTGGTGACCTTAGCAGAGGTTAAAGCCTAATTTACATTACGAAATTAGAATTTATTTCATGACATTACGTTTACTAACAATGTCACATGGTAAAAGACTACCGCCGCCATTGGACACCTGCAACTCAAGAGTCACAAGTGCGTTGCCGGCCTTTAAGGATGAAGTAGGGGAAGGGTGGAAGAGGGGGAGAGGTTCGGGGAGGGAAGAGTTAGGGCCTCCGGTAACCTCACTTACTCGGCAAAAAGTAATGCAAGCATTGCATTCACTGCCGGATTTCTGTGAGGCCGTGGTATCACTCCGGTCGAGCCGGCCCATATGTGCCAAAGCATGGCTCTCCACGAGCCACGAGGTTAGGAATAGGTACAGGTTATTAGGCGCTAAAAATGGACACTTTATTTAATAAAAAATTAAAATGATCTTCACTCATGTTTGCATTGCTCTCAGGATCTTGATTTGCTGATTCAAAATTAACTTAGCTGCACCAAAATGTTTTCTTGCAACCCTTTCTCAAAACCACCAGTTGACGGCTTCTCTTTAGAGGAAACCCTTTTTTGAATTTATATATTAACATCTGTAGAGCAAATAAACGACGAAAAAAAAGTTTTGTGATTACAAACTAATATTTTGCGGTTGGATTGTTCACTTTATCGTACATCGCAACCGCAAAGTTAAAAATTACGGGCAAAAGTCTTTGAGAATTGATGCCAGAGATGGACGTATGCAAGTTTGTTTGCTTCCGGAACCTTAGGTGCGCGAGTTAAACTCACACTTGTCCGGCTTTTTTCTATCTTTCGTGAGTAGACGAGAAGGGTACCTTATGTCCTTCCAGATTACTCCACATTCCGAAATAACGGTGATTAACAACGAGAGTCTGGGACAACGCTTACTTCGAACGTAATAAAATAAATTGTCAGGGACGCGGACGGAGCGATTCGTTTTATTTCAATAAAGTCAGTTGTAAATCTATCTGCCTTTGTTCTTCTACTTTGTACATGTTTATGGGTATTGGGATAGTGATTTTTATTTCGGTAACCGATTACCAAAAAGAATAATGGGAGACGATTAACAAGCAGAAAATATATATAACTGCTATCAAAACATTTCCCAAAATTCTTTTTTTTTTAACTATTATTAACGTGAGCCTCATTTTACTAGTAAGTAAGTAAGATCCAGCTGAGCTAAATGTTTGTATTAGGGGTGGGTTCACGATGGTATCCCGACAACGAATTGACCGTAAGTCCTACGCCATAGGTACTACGCTAGCGTCGCTTTAAATTTTTATACGTCATTAAATTAATATTTTATTAATTTATTTTATTATTTATTTGTCTCTTTATTGTACACCTTTCATGTGAGATACAATCAAAAACAATGCAAATATTCAGACAACCTTTGTACGGATATTAACAAATATATTTCAGGGTAGTCTGTGGTGTAATATTATTAATGTTTTTTCTATCGTAGAATGGAATAGGCGTTTGTCTTTCAACTCACCTGATGGAAAGTACACCTATCTAAAAGAAACCTATTCACTCTACTCGTGAACGTTCCAAGATTATAATGGTCCTAGGCCACTCGAACCAAAAAGGAGCTGTCAAAACGTTTCGTTCGACTTTTTGGTGTTTCGACAATGAAAGGGTGGACCTCTGTCTTCTGCGTCTAGTCGTCCGATGAAGAATTGGTTAAAGTATTAATATGTTACACTCGAGTTCTGGTCGCGACTTCGCTTGGGTTTATTTATTTATTTATTTATAACACTTTCTGCAGATAAATTGCATGAGGCGGCCGTTTATCTATACTTATTACTGATATAAAATTCAGCCTATCTTACATCTGAAGTAAGTAGAAATATTAAAATTTGTTCAGTAGTTTCACGGTTTTTTAACTACAAACATACAAGTTTTTCCTCATTATTAATATTATAAATTTTAATAACATCTAAGTAAATTTTAATTTTGCGTTCATAGCAAATTAGTGTATAGAAATACTACCGAAAAATCACTTACTTATACAATCATCGTCATAAACTCGATTATACACTTCCCATTCGATTTTTAAATATACAACAGAAATAGCACTTTAGAAAATAAAGTTATAAAGACACAACCGCAGCAGAGACAACACACGGACGCCATTATTGCTGGCATGCTATAACAGTTTCCTTGGTAATATTTAGTTCGGACTAGATGCAAATAATGTGCTAATATCTCTTTTAGGGTACCGTATCTCAATATGCAAAAAAGGTGATGAAAGGTGACGAACTTAGTAGGTGTGAACTGCCAGCGTATTCATTTGTTGTAACTTGTAGGCAAGGCGAACTGAGGGCTGCTTCTCTCACACAATATGTAATATAGTTAGAAATGTAGTGGAAATAATAATAAGAGCTACTGAAATGTAAAACATATTGAGATCGCCACGGATTGAGGTTTTTATTTGAGTAGGTAGTTATTTGTTATTTAATACTTTTGTGTAACATAATATGTTGTAAAAAGTTTAAATTATCAGATTATCTTTCTCTAGTCTACGCAACAGCCATTAATAGCAACCCGCCCCATCATCGCACGGGTAGCAGAGACATCTTCAACAATGTATATTCAGCTGTACAGTTTATATTCTATTTATATATATAACAAAAGGTACACATGTCTGCTTACATGCGTCGATTTTAAGGAGTAAACTCCAATTCCAAAAAAAAACGGTATCTTATCTCTCCAGTTGGACCAAACAGTACTACACAGTGTGCAAAATTTCATTAAAATCCTTTTTTTTAATTTAGAACTTCATCGCGCGAACAAACATCGTGACAAGAAATGTATATATATAGGTAATATCAATATTAGATCCGAAATTGTGTGTCACTAAAATGATTAATGGCAATACTGTTTTTCATAAACGAACACTGTATTGCTGACAAGGGAAAATATCGCCTGTTACAAAAGTGTAGGGCACCCCTGGCAATACAACGAAATACTTTCAACCCACGCTCCACCACTCACGACCCTGGAATTTATCACAATTATCACTCACACAACGTGTTTAGCGATACGTAACGCATCACGAATTCCGTATATCGCGTAGCAAGGAGGATTTACGGATATTCGGATAACTCGGGAACATTTCTTTTTTTTTGGATAAAAGGTATATAGATTACAACGAGTATGCAAAATTTAATGAAGATCGGTTCAGTAGTTAATGATTGAAAGCGTGACAAACAAACAAACTCACTTTCGCTTTTAAAATATTATTAGCTGGTGCCGGCGACTTCATCTGATGATTCTTAGAATACGGGAAATAACGAAATAACGTAATAGGTAACGCAATAACGTAATTGAATTGTCCGACGTTTCGACCTTGGCCGTTAATACCTACTACACAATTGTTTATATATCATGGAACGCAAATTTTTTTTTTTCAAGCTATTCCATATTTTGAGGGTTTGTTACTTGTGAGCACGAAACGTATAGTTTCAAAAAAAAAAAAACGGGAAAAATCTTTTTTTTCAATGTACACTTTTTCACACTATGTCCCTCTCCAAGGTTTTGTTTATCTCTATAATTAAATTCATCCAAATACTTGACAAAAAAACTAAAACGTTTACTAAGCCAATCGAATACAATTTCTCTTAGTAAATATGCTATAGGTAATATTGCATATGCTATGGCGCACGTTGAGAAAGGCCAATGTCCAGCAATAGGCTGATTGATTGATTGAAGTATATAATTATTTTTACTTTGCTAACAACAAAGCATAATATGATAGACAATGTAAATTCGCTTCCTTTTGAACACATATTCGCTTCCAATACATAAACAGTATTTTAATGTATAAAATTAAAGTTGTTTTTGTGTAGCGTATAACGCCAGCACTCGAGGGAAATCTTGGCTCGAAATGAGCCTATTTCACACACTATATCAGGTAATGTGAGTTTGACGAGCTCACACATTACATTATACCGTGCACGTGGGAAAATTATAGACGTGTCACCTTTCATTTTTGATTTACTCCTAAGGGGTTTAGTTATCGGTTTGTGTAATTATTGAGCATGAATAGAAGTATAAATACAAACATATATAGCAGTATTGAAAGTAATGATAACATTTAAATAATAAAACAAATAAAATAATTATTTAAATATTATTTATTAGGTAGAATATCAAGTACAGGATTGATTGACAATATGTATACAATTACCTTCACCTATCGTGAAGAGAAAATAAATAAATTTATTATTTATTTATATATTTAATTAATTTTAGTTTGGATTGTGGGGGTTGATTGTTTGGTGTTTAGATCCCCAACAGTATACAACTCATACAACATTTAAAAAACGTACAGTACGTCAAGGTTCTTATAATATATGTAGATCTATAATAGGCAGGCATAAAGGCATGTATACTGTATACATCCCAGGTCCCAGAAAATATGAATATAACTATTAATATGAAAGGGCCAATAGAATATTTGATTTTTGATATTTATTTATTTACTTATTAGCACCTCATCATGCTCATCCTCCGAGCCCTTTCCCAACTTAGTTGGGATCGGCTTTCAGTCTAACTACGATACGACCGAACTTCGATATTTTACGTGAAGGCACTGCCATCAGACCTCCCCAACCCAAGTACTAGGCGATATCGAAGTTCTGTGGTTAGATCATGTTGTCGGACTTTTTTTAGGGCTCCAACTACTCGTAAAGAATGCCACAGATGTTCGTATGGCATCCGGGATCGACGGCTTAACGTGTTCTCTGAAGCACGAAATTGTCTCAATGTGTTATGAATGGTCACCCATCCTAAGACTGACCTGGCTACCACTTAGTCACGAGCCATCTCTAACGGAGAATAAACATAACATGCTCATTTGCATACAATTTTTTTTTAATCTTGTGTTTCTACAATTATAAGAGATCACATCATGCAGTCTTTATAGTCGAACGTACTAACTATAATAATAATAAAAAATATAAAATCAGTGCAATTCACAACAAGATAAATAAAATAGTAAAATCAATAAAGTCATTAAGCATAATCACATGAAACAAAATAACATTATAACTAAAAAAATAGAATAATGAAAATAAACACAATCGAAATCTAATGAACTTACTAAACTAAAAAAAGGACTAACATATTAAGGAAAATAAATTGGTAAAAATTTCATTAAAAATAGACAATAGAAATACAGGTTTGTTAAAACCTACATACTATTAATAACATGATTACGAATTAGGTATGTACATAATAAGTAATATCATTATAACTTATTATGAGAATCTCATAAAAGTTGAAACAGATAAATATTTGGATCTTATAACACAAGTTCTTATTGACATGTTTTTGTTTTTTCAATTATCGTTTCTGTCATTGTACTGAGAATTACAATTTTTGAACACTAATAATTATTTCTACATTAAATATTTTTCTGTCACTAAAAGATTCGGTTCCAATCTAGCACATACCAAGTTATTGTATTTTAAGTAAAGATCTAAAGTACCTACTAGCTATAAAGCTTCAAGTATTTTAGAAGGCAGATAAGCACGAGCGCTGACACAATACCCTCTCGAGATGTGCGCAAGTATAGATCATATCACTGCATCATGCCTAGCTCGCACTACTTTAGTAATTTAGTCGAGAGGAGAATAACTAAATACATTTAATTATTCTTGAATAGTAAAATTGGGTTGAAGACACATATAATGAACGAACTAGTGGGCTAAAGTGTGATTGGGTTTAATATAAATCTAGATGGGTAGTATGTTGCCTCGTTGGTTCAGTGGTTCGAGTGCGTGCTTCTGATCCTGAGGGTTATTAGGTTTTTATATATAACAAATGGGCTTAAACAGGTGCCAATGAGTAAGTGCATGTTATATGTGATTCTATGTTATGTTATGTAGTATATCGTAGTACACACACACACACACACACACACACACACACACGCCAGCACACTTCTAGCCTGGAATATTCTCTCACACTTTCATTTTAGTTGTTATTTATTGGTTTTTTATACTTCATATTTTTGCTGCAACTTACACGTTCTTATTCACATTTCTGGTGTGACAAGATCTGGACTTTCTTATAATAATACCAAAATTGTATTTACGTGGTTAACATTAATTGATTTCTCCTTATTTGTAAACATTTTTATTGTAATATTTATTCTTAGGGACTGTTGTTAACAGGAATAAATAATAAAAAAGTACTCACTACTGCCCAAAACTCATATCGTTCGTATTATCGCATTACGCGTCCATGAGAACAAGGTTCTTGACAGACAGACAGATAGACAGCCGGACAACGAAGTGATCCTATCAAGGTTCCTGTTTTACTTTTGTGGAACGGAACCCTAAAAATAACCTCTTCAGCAATATTATAGTAGTATATATGTTTGTGTATACAATACAGTCAGTCTCATGGGAGTCTGGGACACAGTCGTGACTACAAGGGCTGAGTTACAAGGTGATAATTTGGGTCAGCGAGGGAATTGTTCATATAGTTTGATGTACCATCGCTGTCTCCTGGGTCGCGAGAATAAACTGCAAGTGTGTTCTTTAATAAAATCAATTCATTTAATAAAGCAATTACGTATTGTATATGGTAAAGGTGTAGATGATGATTTCGTAGGTAGTTAGTTTTAGTTAGATTCAATAAATTATTTACGTAGGTATTCAATAACGACAATTTATCGAGGAAAGTATTAAAGTCTTGTTGACTGTTGACTGTTAAAGTTGACTGGCCTGTTGGCCTAGTAGTTAGTGACCCTGACTGCTATGCCATAGGTCGTGGGTTCGATTCCCACCCTAGTCTGGGTGTTCTTTGTTTGTATGTTTGTAACGTCCCCTGCAACACAGGAGTAATTCCTAATGCGGGAGTTGTCTTAAAAAATAAAAGTCATCCGTCAATACGTCATTCATTAAAATCTTTCTAAAATCAGATCATTAATGAAAGTAATAGCGTATCCGACAATATAAATGTATGTGAAATAGTCAGAAGGTTGGTTGGTTGCGAAATGTTTTGAAGTCATTGAATAAATCGTTAACATGACTAGCAAACGTGTATCTAGGAAAGTTTTGAAGTCAGTTAATAAATCATTATTGTTACGAAATTGTATCCAGAAAAATTTGAAGTCAGTCAATATATCATTAACGTATCTATATGTAACGGAAATGTATCTACTAAAGTTTGGAATTTAACAAAACATTTACTATAACGTAAGTTAGCAATCGCTGGTCAAATAGTATTTCTGTTTACTTTTCATTACTTTATCAGGTATTTCCGTTTAGAAATCATCACTTCATGTAGCTGAGCTGATGATGAAAAAAAATCATGAAATAAAAATCTTTTTAACAAAAAATCAAACCGACGAAAAGAACTAAAAAGCAAAAAATAAATAAATTTTAAGTCTTAAGTATTGACCTTATTTACAAAAGCTATCAAATTTTATATAAACTTATTTTGAGTCGGCGCCAACTTATTCCATGCTCCTTAGTTTGCAAAATTTAATAGTTTCTGAGATGAAAACTTCTTTAGGCACGTTGGGCACTTTTGGTATGGGGAAAAAAGCACTGAACTCGCGTGACCGTCACGCTCAGATGTCACATAAACAGATGTGTGTGTGAATATGTATATATATGTGTGTATGTGTTTTCACTTCTGACGATAAACTGAAAAAAATCTGCTGAATTTTTTACTTAAAAAAACTAGTCTATATCGAATTTTGCTTGCAATAAACTATACAATATAAAATCTTTTATGACAGAGGCCCAATATCCCTTTTCTAAATAAGTAAAAAGCAATAAAAATACTCTTATCTGGATGCAAATATATGTCGTTCGCTTGAATGAGATGTCACTTGTGACGGTGACAAATTGGCTGCGAGGTTCGTTCCTAATTCATACGTGATGGCTTACAAACGGGCACGAGGACGCCACGGCATAGCATTAAATATACAGTGAGAGTGAATTCGTGTATGTATTTTTTTTAAATCACTGCATCTACTGCTGAAGGACCTTTCGTGTGTTCAACTTGAATAATGTTTCTTGGGGTGCGTTTTAAACACGGCTTTTATTATTAGCTTGACATGTAACTTACTATGTAAACAAATCTTGGAATCAATTTTACCTTACTTCTAATTGTGGTATCAAATTAAAACCTTTTACGTATATGCAAATGATAATACTATAATTTGGCATATTAAAGCTGACTTGATCATGGACCCAGGAGGTGGATAGTGGTATTCTTTAGTGGCTACAGTAAACTTCTCGAGTTTAGGCTCTTTTGATTTGTTTTGACGAGTTCCATAGATTGGGCTTAGTAACAATGGTTTAATAATGGAGCCAGGAGGTGGATAGTAGAACTCTTTATTACTTACTAGCAGCACCCCGCGGTTTCACCCGCGTAAGTCCCGATCCCGTGGGAAAGTCGAGATAAAAAGCCTATGCGTTAATCCAGGTCTCCAGCTATCTATATACTAAGTTTCATCGCAATCGGTTCAGTTGTTTTTGTGTGAAAACATTACAAACATAAATACAAAAACACAAATGTTTCCCTTTTATAATATTAGTTTAGAAGTATAGATACTTACTAACAACCCGCCCCGGCTTCGCACGGATAGCAGAGACATCTTCAATAGTCAGCATCATATTTCAACCAATTTACACAAAACCTTAACAAATTATATACTTAAACCTTCCTCATGAATTGCTCTATCTATTGGTGAAAACAGCATGAAAATCCGTTCAGCAGTTTTTGAGTTTATCGCGAACAGACAGACAGACAGACGCGGCGGGGGACTTTGTTTTATAATATATTGTGATTAATTTGGTTCTTTGTGTATCCTCTCCTTTTTCTCTACCCTGATGACGAAAAAATTTCATAATGATCGCTTTAGTAGTTCTGGCGTAAAATCGTAAAAACGAAACAAACTCATTTTCACATTTATAATATTGGTAAGGACTAGCTGTTGCCCGCGATTTCGCATGGAAATTTTATATGAAATTGATCCCACGGGAACTATACATTTTTCCGGGATAAAAAGTAGCCTATGTTCTAGACTCTAATCCAAATCCGTTTAGCCGTTCTTGCGTGAAGTATTAACAAACATCCGTCCAATTAGTCATCCATCCTCACAAATTGTCACCTTTGTAAGATTAGTAAGGATACTGTTACATTCATACATATTTGATGACCAATGTGGTGTGACATTGGTGTGTTACATTCGACTGCTACGCAAAGGTCACAGGTTCGATTTCCGCTCAGTGCAAATCTTTGTATGCATGAATATCTATGTCTATTGGCAATTGTATGCGCATTTCTGTGAATATGTATGTACGTAGAAAAAATTGTTAGTATTATTTTACTAGATAGCGTTGAATAATATATTCCAGAATATTATTATTATAGTTACACACATATAGCTCTCACTCTCACTTCTCTCTTTATTATGTCTAACTTCCCATGTGCAGAAGTATCTTCAACAGCCCAGGGTTTACTGGTAGAGAATGCCTTAGATATTCAGTCCAATTTTACAATATGTGCATGAAGTATCACTATATATTATAAAGCAAAGTCCCCCGGTGCGTCTGTCTGTCTGTTCGCTTTAAAGTGAAAAACTACTGAAAGGATTTTCATGCGGTTTTCACTACTAGACAGAGTGATTCATGAGGAAGGTTTAGGTGTATAATTTGTACCCATGCGAAGCCGGGGCGGGTTGCTAGTTAATAAATAAATAAATGAAATAAAAAAGTTCTGAAACTCGACTTCATTGTTATCTTCTATTAGGAAATACCTAATTGGTAAAATTTATTAATCTGTCATCTGCCATCCATCAAGCCTTGAATGAATTGCCTGCGCCTGCAAGACAACTATAGTCCTGGAACGTTCAAGAGCAGAGTGAATGGGTTTCTCTTTGATATGCGTGTAATATCTTCGTATTCGTCGTCAGTTTCCATCAGGTGAGATGGAAGACAAGCGCCTATCCCAATTTAGCAAAGCTATTCTACACCAACATATTAAAACCTCATCATCATTCTTCCTGCCCTGTTCCCAATTTTATTTATGGTCGGCGCGATGTGTCACATGCAAAGGATTTTATCTGGGTTCTTTTATGGCCGGCCGCCTGCCTGACCGCCAACTCTCCTTGGGAATGTAGTCGGGAAATGTCAAATGGGACGTCAAAAGTCAGACGGGAAAAAGGAAGAAGTTGAATATTTTTTTTAAATAAATCTAGTTGCGTAGAATCTAGTAATCTAGAAACACATTACTCGTATTCTCGTTCACCTCTCCAGCTAAGCTAAATGCTTGTGTTAGAAGTGGGTTCACGTCGGTAGTGCATTAGGTGGGGTTCAAACCTGCAACCACTTGATCGCAAGTCCGACGCCTTTAGCCATTACGCTACCGGAGCTCACTTCGCTCATGGGTAAAGGAAACGAATAGAGCGAGGGAGCCTGGGTAAAGGATACCGTAAGTCTCTGATGGGGAAACTGAGACTGCAGTAGCTGAAAGCAGCTGGAACCGCGTACCCGTATGTCCATCCTGTAATTGGAGAGGCCACTAGAATATGGACATAAACTGGCCTGCAATATATAAAAACCAATACATACATATATTACATGTGCATAAACATCATCGTGAGATAAACCTAACAATTGATCTCGTCCTCCGACTTCAATGTGGTCAATTACGTCACTATCCTCGCAGAAATTGGTCAATACACAGGGTGTCTGCACACACCACTTACTACCTGATTGTATGGATGCGATGTATTGTACTCTCGACAAGTAGCCCACAATAGAAGATACATGTCTGAATTATAATAATAGAAGTTTCTGGCAACTTGTTTTTATGTACACTGATTGACAGTAACCGGTTACTGGTGCTTATAAACTGACGTAAGTAGAGATGTGAGGATATTATACCCCCCCCTCTCACATAGGCTACTTTTTATCCCGACATTACCACGGGATCGGGACTTACGCGGATGAAACCGTGAGGCGCTGCTACTCATCAAATAAAGTCGTTATCTGTACGCGATAAACTCAAAAACTACTGAACGGATTCTCATGCGGTTTTCAATAATAGGTAGAGCGATTCATGAGGAAGGTTTGAGTATATAATTTGTTAAGGTTTTCGGTAAATTGGTTGAAATATGATGCTGATTATTGA
The DNA here is from genome assembly GCA_949752705.1 of Callimorpha dominula. NCBI lineage: Eukaryota > Metazoa > Arthropoda > Insecta > Lepidoptera > Erebidae > Callimorpha > Callimorpha dominula. The sequence continues at coordinate 1,805,807 of OX457000.1, read as the reverse complement.
AGATGTCTCTGCTATCCGTGCGAAGCCGGGGCGGGTTGTTAGTAAGTATCTATATTAGTATCAAATAAATAAATGAAAGTAACATTTATCTAATATATAAAATTCTCGTGTCGCGGTGTTTGTAATTAAACTCCTCCGAAACGGCTTGACCGATTCTCATGAAATTTTTTGTACATATTGGGTCGGTTTGAGAATAGGACAACATCTATTTTTCATACCCCTAAATGTTAAGGGTAGTCCACCCCTAATTTTTTTTGAATTTTTAGATATATATCTTTTTTTATTTATTTATTTATTTCACTTTATTGTACACCTTTAAATAGTACATATTGCAAAACAATTTACAGATGTTAGGGTATAGCAATCGGCGGTCTTATCACACACGGAGATTTCTTCCAGACAACCTTTGTACGGATATTTTTTATGATACAGCATTAGAAAATACGTACAACCCTGAATTTTCAACCCTCTACGATCAATCCCTGTTTTTTAATAGCGGTATTAGTATTTTTACTTTCTATGGTACAATTTTAAAAGTATTTAACCCACTGAAAATAGAAAGTGCGATTGTTATAATCGATTATAATAATCGATTGCCATAAAGTCGATGTCAAACTTTTTTTTATGGAATAGGGAGTTAACGAGCAGACGGGTCACCTGATGGTAAGTGTCTACCGCAGCCCATGGGCACCTGCAACTCGAGAGTCACAAGTGCCTTGCCGACCTTTAAGGTTGAAGTAGGAAATGAGGGGAGATGGAGAGATAGGGGGGAAGATAGAGAGAAGGAAGTGTTAGGGCTACCGGTAACCTCATACGCTTGGCGAAGTACAACGAAGCATTGCTTCACTGCCGGTTTTCTGTGAGGCCATGATATCACTCCTTTCGAGCCAGCCCATACGTGCTGAAGCATGGCTCTCCCACTGTTAAACTTTAAAAATGTCAGTTAAGTTAATGAAGTACTTTGAATTAAGAAAATTAATGGTTGGTGTTTTGTTATTTTTATAGGCCGTCAATAGACCACAGCGCTCCATTCTTCTTTCAGTCATAGACCTCATCCCCACAATAAATTAGTTATTTTTTATTTGACTACCAAAATATTCATTAGAAATAATTAATATGGCAAAACAAAGTGTGCCGGGAAACATACATACATACATATTTTCAACCAGCCATTTCTTTAGAACATCTCGAAGTTGGTCACAGTATATTTTGAGTGTATGACATCCTTCCCACTCAAGTTGGCCTATACTTATTACTTTGTTATGCTAATAATTCACAATAATATTGTTGTTGTTGAAATAGATTTAATACCTTTCTTCCCTACTTTATATAATGCATTTTTAATTAACCAGGGCAATCATTAATCACTTTATAAACAATGGCACAAAACGTAGAACGGAAGGAAACATTAATGATACGACCATTTTTGCTACCTCATATTCATCAACAACCATTCTTTGTTTCAGATCTTTGGAGACCAGAGATATTGTAGACTTCTTTCAAAATGTACTTAAGATGAAAATAATGAAGGCCTAACCGAAGAATAAAATGACAAACGTAAAGCTAAAACTTATGTTCTTCCTTCTAAATTCGTTACTGACAGCTGACATCGTTCACGCTCGTCCATACTCTGACACGAATAGAACTGATATCATTATAAAATATTCCAACAACAACAATACATTTAATAAACCTGTCAATTCTGACTCCGACACTCATGTCGCTGCTACTGATGAAGAAACAAGAGAGACAGATAGAAGCTCCAAAACTGATATGCGAGCGATGGTTAGCGCTGAACAGGATAGAGATGAAGCATTCTCACAAAGAACTGTTAAAGATCAAAAGAAGATTCTAGAAATTCCAAGCTCTGATACGGATGGTATCGAAAAACAGTTAAACGTATCAAGTAGTCTACTAGAAGACATTATAAACTCAGAAACTGATAGAGAAGATACGATAACAGATATACTTTTCAGACCTGAATCTGAGTTCGTAGAAGATATGCCTCGATTTGAGTTTCTTATTGCTGCAAAGATAAATGAGAGTGACTTTGGTAATAGAAATGTTAGTGAGAGTGAGAGGGACAGGAATAGTAGTGACGTGTTGAAAAAGGTGGATTATGTGGAGCTGGTGGAGGTGGACAAGCCTTCGAAGGAGAACAGGAGCGCGTACATGTTGAACAGCACTATACACGAAGTGGATAATGATTTGGCTCCCGATACAAGTGAGTATTCTGATATAGAATTATGTAATTAGAAAAATAATAAGCAGAAATTAAAAAAACATATAAATTTTAATGAAATATGAAGAATATTTTTATATCGCGATAAGAATTACAAACGTATTAGGATGGGTTTCAAGTAACTTAGAGACAAGTTTCTTCTTGTTTGGATGCAGTAAGGCGTTCGAGTCGAGACTTCACTACTTCCAAGTTAAAGCTACAAATTATTTGCAGCCCTATTAAGTTATATTATTAGGCAGGGCATTCATCCTCAAACCTTGGAACCTACATGGTCAGGCGTGGTAGGGTTCAAGAGGAATTTCCTCCTACCAACACTCCTGCTGTGGAATGAGCGCTCGAGGTTTTCCCGAGGGACTACATTATGGGATTTTTCAAGAAAGGAGTGTATAGATTTTTAAAGAGCCCTTAATTCCCTGCGAGTTCTTTTGAGTTGCAAGCATCCATAGGCTACGGTAACTTTACCATTCAAGGTTTTAGAGAACTTTGTTTTTTTTTATATACGGGCTCCATCTACCTCATTCTCAATCACCAGCAGTATAACTAGTCTATGAAAATTAGTGTTGCTTACAGCCGCATTTTATTAGGTTTCCCAGTTTTCAACAGTCACGATTTTACGTAGCAGTCTGCGCTGCCGCAACTCTATTGTATTATGTAAGTTTCTAAATATTTTTTTATAACAATAATAATCTTTTATTTGCTAGACCATTGTTATAAAATGTTCTGCCGAAATTGGGCATGCAAACATTTTTAATCCAACTACATCCTAACTTTTAAACTTTCGCGTTCCATGATATAATATTATCTACGTATTAACGGGAATTAACGCGATCACGAAAAGGTATTACATACCTCTGAATTGCCTGACGTTTTGACCAGGTTGCACTGGCCGTGGTCACAGGCTGACTGGCTCAACCTTCTACCTCACGATGTCGACGACGGAGGGCGTGCACCGCTGAGCCACTCAGCCTGTGACCACGGCCAGTGCAACCTGGTCGAAACGTCAGGCAATTCAGAGGTATGTAATACCTTTTCGTGACCAACTACATCCGTTCTAAATTACAATATACTTAAGTAGTGTGTGTCTATGTCATCGCTAATAATTCTGTTACGGAATAGAATCTTTTCTGAATAAGCCACTCTCTCAGATTTTCAATAAACCACTTTTAAGTTAATGCTCTAATTTCTTTTTGTATACAATTATAAATATATCCATACAGCTGAACAGTTATTTTTGTATAAAGTAGTTTTGAGGATCTGGATCACCTGTACTTCTCGGGTAAAAGGCTCTTGCTTTTGTATATAAACAGTTGTTTAAACTCTAATATATATATACAGCGAAATATCAGTAATTTAAGCTTTTTAAACAAAGGCCAGATATTCAACGAGCCACCCCGCCAACTGCTCTAATACATTTTTTTAACATAATTTTTATTAAATTAGGATATAAGGCCTTCTATTCTTACCTAGGTATATCTCACACACAGGCTTCTAGTAAGCCGGAATATTCTACAGATATGTTAATCTGTAGTCATCATGGTGTTGAAAGTTACTGAACCGGAACACTGCACAGGCCTGCGTTAGCTTAGAAACCCCTAGTAACAGCTAAGGATATGTAAATTATAAACTCTATCTAATCACATTGCTTTTAATAACCATTATGAAACATTCTTCTTTCTCCTAATATTGTAATATGTTAGTTATATATATAGTTTGATTTGCTACAATCTAATTATGTATTTACAGGAGTTAACTCGATCACGAAAAGGGCAGGCAATTCAGAGGTATGTAATACCTTTTCCTGATCGCGTTCATTCCTGTAAATACATAATTCTATTATGGAACGTGAAAGTTTAAAAATTAATACTGCTGAAATCTGTTTTAAAAACATTATTATTATAAATAATTGTTAGAAACAATCTCACCACTATTGTCTGTAAACTATCAAAATCACTAAATAACAGTTACTGCTATGTTATTCGTACCAGAATCAGCACTCCATTGATTGTTATCAACTTATAATGCATGCCTAGCCCTTTATCACCCTACCATTGTCAACCGACCAATAGCGTAGCGCTACTCTTATAACTGGTCATAACTGTTAACTCGCTGTTATTAAAAAGTGAACTGTTTAATAATCAGTTATGGTTTGCCTCTATTTTTAACTATCAGTTCCCGCGCGGCTTCACTCGCGTGTACATATTTTTATATTTTGCGCGGAACCCTAAATCTTTTTCCAGCCGTTCCGGAGATTAGCCGGAACAAACAGACAGACAGAGAGACAGACAGACAGACAATAATTTACTATTTTAAAAATAACTATTATTTTGACATTACAGATCGACACTTCAAATTTATTTATTTATATTGAAGATAAAATAAATACAAGTTTTTGATATGCCGATAACATACTATTATATTTTATAAATAATAATACTGTGAGTTTGTTTTTATACTTTCATGCCCTCACTATTTAACCCATCATTAGGAATTTGGGATCCACGTTACCAGAGGTTACAGAGAAGTACATTAAGAAAGCAGTACTGATCCCAAGAGATTAAAAATAACTTTTACGCGAGCGAAGCCAAAAGTTGATAAAATATTTACTTAATAGACAAAGTTTTTCAATTGAAATAAAAAGAAACCGGAAATTGTCAATTGGACTTTACGCGATATTTCGCAAGATAGACGTACTCTTGATTGTCTTATATCTACTTACTACCTAATGTTATGAAAAAGAAAAAGATATCGAAAAAAAATGTGTTATCAAGTAGAATCTTCTCTTTTATTAACAGCTTTAATGATTCTTCTTAAGATAAGAATGGCAAAAGCTAATGAAACATTCAAGTGTCATGATTGAGACGCATTGAAGTAGGTTGTTGTTGTTTTTTTAATTATTTGTTTGGGATTGTTTGGATTACTGGATAAGTATTCTGAGGTACCTACATATATATCATCTATCTCTACGTCAATGTAATGTGACCCCCGACTCATTAGGTGACGACTGTACTCAAAGGAAGAGTCAAGTTACTTCATTAAGAGTATTTTGATTTTGGGAGGGAGAGTATCCGATATTCTACGATCAGGTTACAATCTTGCAACAGAGTTCTCATGAGGTGAATATTTATTATATTGCCCCCCACTGGACTAAAAGCTGGGTACGCCCATGGGTGTCAGTGTATGTATATATGTAGGTATGACTAATTCTATTCTGCAATATCGGCTGTAGGAAAGTTTCTTACAATTTTGATGCAGAAACTCTGGTAGTGATAATAACAGCATCCTAATTCTTTAGTGTTATGTACTCAATAACGTTATCCTTTTACCAATAAAGCGGCGGTAGCGTAATGGCTAAGGCGTCGGACTTGCGATCAAGTGGTTGCGGGTTCGAACCCCACCCAGTGCACTACCGTCGTGAACCCACTCCTAACACAAGCATATTTAGCTTAGCTGGAGGGGTTAACAAGAATACTAGTAATGTGTGACCCACGTTACTAGTAGTCTTTAAAAAAAAAAAAAATGTTTTTTCTATTTTTTCCCTCTAATTCAGGAAATTCAGGAATATAGCAGCGTTCGAGGTAGACCGCGAAAGAGGCGTATAAAGTGGACTGGGAACTTTCTAAAGTTTGTTTGGTCTAATGAAGCATTGTAAAACTGTTGGAGGAGAGTTGTTTGAACTTTTTATTCAAAGTTTAGAATCACGTCAATATTTTTTTACGTTTAATAAAAACTGGGTCAAATTGAGTCCACCTCCTTTTTGAAATTTGCAAAATATATATTCAACTTTATCTGTACATATGTTCGCTTATTGAGCTCCTTAAACTTTGGGCAGCTTGTGTTTTCTCCTCACGTTCAATTGGCTGTAGTTTTGGGAATTCGCCAAATGAATCAAGTTAGCAGTTGTAAAACGCAGTGGACCCTAGACGCGCCCACGCCATTTTGGCGCAGATTAAAAGGTAATTCGCGTGGCATCCATGAAACCCGTATCAATCACGGAGATATATGAATTAGTGCAGGAGTTTTTTTACTTGATTCGAGAAGGGGGAGTTTTATATCACTTTATCACATTTGGTGGCATCACATTTTCACAAAATAATCAACATGACAAAGCTTATGATAATGTTTGTAAAAAAAAAACAAAATAGCAAAAAAAATTGGATAGTGGTAAGAAACGTAACTAATAACGTTACTAATTACTTAAAATATTCGCGATGTAGCCTTAATAGTTTTATACGTGAATTAAAGTTATTATGGTTACTTATAAATAAAGTCTTTTCACTATAATCAATGAACTCGTGAATCACGAAATAACTACAGATAAATTAAAATTTAAAATGATTGACCGTTAAGATTATTTTCAAATTCAACATTCATATTTTGGGACTTACACTTGGATATTTTTTTCGACGGGTTGTCATCTCAACGGGTCAATCGGCGAAGTGGTATGTCGCATACGAACTGTTTAAATTTAGGCGGCAAAGTTCGTTAGTCGTGGTCCATGTGTATAACCATGGTATCCACCAAAATACTAAACACAAACACTGGTGGCTGTCGTGCGATCGGCACATTGCTGTATAAACGAACGCTTTGCACTCCACCAAGTATCATACAGACGGTGGGAAGGCCTTCTCTTTGGTGATTGCTAACGTCATCCAGTAGGAGAGGGCGTCAGGACTCCCCATTGGATCGTCGCATAACTCACCATCGTCCCCCCATCGTGACATAACCCACTTTTTTATACTAACATTAAGTTGTTAAATCTAAAATAATATTATTACGTAGTAAGTTTTACTGGTTTTATATTTTATCACTCCTGAAAATCTATTTTCGAAGTCATAAAATATGCATAATCTTAGACATATTTGTAATCTTAAACTTATCATATTTATTCATGGTAATTTTAAATTAATATCACGCGTCACTCTTTTCACTTCTTTTCATTCTCTCTTTAAACAGTAAATAAATATTATTTTATTTACAAACATTTCCACGCACTTGTAAAGGTGAAACACAAAAACCCTAATAATTTCTGTAAATAAATGACTTCCTTTAATTTGATTTACATCAATTTTAAAATGTATTTTACGCTACCATAAATGGGGTTTGAGAAATCTCGGCAAGCTCATTGTCCTGGGACACGAGGTAACCCTCGGCCACAGCCCTGGGACATGCTGGGACTTCTAAGAATATATTAGAATCGAGTTTATTTTTGGCTAAATGGATTAAGAAAAAAAAAAACAATTTTAGCAAACATCAACATTTATCCTAACTATAATATAATAAATGGGAAAGTAAGTATGTTTGTTTGTAACGCTTTCACGCGTTAAATATTTAATGAATCATACAGAAAAGGACTAAATGTATTATCTGCTCAATTTACGAGTATTGTGTCGGTATCAAGTAATTATTTGTTAGGCTGATAGATAGAATGAGGTACAATATAATTTCAACAATCGTGTTTCGTCAAAATCTAGGGACCCGAGACAACTAAATTTACAAAAAGTCCCGGAACTTCGAGAGACGATACTTCCCGAGACCCAAACCCTAATCATAAAGCGTCGAAGGCTACCGTTTCGGCTTGTACTTACCTATGATACACCTCATGGTAACACTAACCGTGGTTCTACGCTAACTATCTAAATATTAATTATGTACGCAGTTTGTTTAATCCCTTTATTTGGCCTGACTACCATTTAGTGAACAATTTATTAGTTTTTTTTTCCTTCCTATCAATCATTTGTTGTAGATCGTTAATATTAGTTTGGTAGCTCTATGTTTCAAATTTGTAGTCCTTTACGTGACCTCCTTTCAGTACAATTATTATTTTGCATTTAATTCTCTCGTCGAAGACGACAGAATGGAATTGTATGGTATAAGTGAGAAGGGAAAGAAGCTAAAGAAATTTTTGCTTTGGGAAAAGTGAACTCTTTAAAGATGTCATCAGTCTGAGAGGAATCGTTGAGTGATTCTGAACGAGAACGAGAACGAGATTGATGGATGAGAGTTCTTACAAATAAGTTATCTCCTCTTAAAGGCTGTCATTACGTGGCTTGTTACACGGAAATTAAATGATTTTCTTTAATTGTTTGATTTTAGTCTGCACTTATATTGCATATTTATATATGTTTTCATACTACTAATTAAATATAGAATCGATGTTGTTTTAAAAGTTAATGTTGCGGGACTAATAGGTAGATCTTGCAAAACTATTGTTTAGTTTGTCCGTGTTTGTCACAATCTTTAGGAAGTGTTTACTGGCCCCAATTCTGTTACTTCACTCGCTAAATTAAAATTCACTAAATTTTCTTTATATAAGAAGTAAACCTTGTACACTTAGAAACAAGGTCTTATTTCAAATTGAAACAAGTAGGTAACTAGTTTACGGTAGTAGGACTAAAGTCTGATACGCTTAAATAAACTTTAATACCACGTAGCGAGAGCCGCTATCGGTTGAATGCCATCTCTTTTGCTCTGTGTTTTTAGTAAGCGTCTTCGTAGGTGTAGATTAAAAACACGTCATCCTTGTTCGTTTTGAACAAGTTTTTATAAGGAAATTATACAGCATTTGAATAAATGAAGACTCTCGCTGCGTGGAAATAAAGTTGAGCATACGTTGACAGGTTTTAGTGAAATTTAGCGATGCTGAGAAATAGATGCTAGTAACAAATAGACCTTATTACAAAGAACACTAGGTTGATTTCATATGAAGAAATTAAGTGTGGTTTTAGTATAGTCGAGTGTACAATAGAATCGGGCCCATTGTCCATTTTTTTTACCAGTTATAACTTAACCATATTATTCATTTCCAGTCAGTTATTTACCAGACCTAGTAGCTCAATAATAAACACTTTGTTTTCAATTTTGTGATCCTCTTCATTCAATAGAAGAAAATAAAAACAGTTTCAGGTTTAAAAAAATTCCAATATTACAAACGTACCCAGTTTTGCGTTGTCCAAAAACCTAAGTCGTACTATTTTGGTTATTTTAAAATCAAATTTAGAGCACGTTTGCCTACCAACAAATTGCATTTTAATTTTTATCACTATGAAAATTAAATATCTTCTGATTCTTATGTTTTGTTCTAATTTAGGAAAGTTATTTATTTTGCTCTTAGTTGAAAACAAAGTTTAGACATAATATATTTATTAAGTTTTATCAAACACAAAACTAACAAAACGCTTAATTTTTCAGAAATAGGAATGTTATGTAATGTATGAAATTATTAAAAACGTGTAATAACCTTGAGCAATAAATTCAATAACATAATTTATAAATGTAACAACAATGTAAAAGTTAGATAATGTAAGAGTGAAGTTTATTGTCCATAAAAATCAGGGTCCATAATTCTTAGCCAAAAGATTGATGATAATTATATAAATATCATGAAATTCAGTAGCATTCCCTGCCGTAATTAAGATTCTAGAGAACAAAAGCAACCGCAAATACCCGAAGCTACAGGAATTGTGTGTGTTTGGTCGTGTAACTCACAGAATATATTTGTGTATACATATCTACTGGTCTCGGATCCTGTGACAGCTTACTATAATCGTAATCATCACAATATAATCTAATACTGTTATCGTTTAAATCCAATACTTTAGGGTTAATTCAATAGTTCCCTTTCATCCTTATATACTTTCACGCTCATATTATAAAGACAAAATTCAATAAAAGTTATAAATAAAGACTTCATACCTAGGTGAGTTGGAATAGAAGTAGTAGAAGTAAAAATTATTTTATTTTTTCCCACCATAAAAAACAATTTCAGGTTTGATATATATATAGATGTTTTGTGTGCTTATTAAGATTTGATAGAGAAAATTAGACCTTACTGTTAGCCTAATAATGTAAAGCATTCCCTGTATTCCTGGAATACAATAAAACATATTATATTTAAGCCTTGATCTTAATCTTCTTCTATCTATCTATATAAATAAAAATCAATTGCTGATTGTAAGTAAGCGCATCACTGTAGTAGTATTAGTAGTTCAGAACGGTTGCAAATACTTGCCTAATAAATTTTTTGATCTGTTCGTCATTTTAATTTTTTTTGTGCGTTTGTGTGAATCTCTTTTGGACCCAGTAGGTTGTACTGCAACCGGGCTCTAGAATTCGTATTTAATTTTTAATGGCAATTGTTTTGTGTATGTTGAAGTGGGTCTCGGGATGGTTTGGATTAACATTTTATTCCGAGTCCTCAGCTGCAATCGGGTACTAGAAACTATTTTGTTTTGCGGATAGTTTTGTTGTTGTTTTTTACGATTTTAGTATTTTGATTTCAGCGTACTTGTTTTACTGTCAAAACCAATTTTTAAACCATCTTGATACAAAAGCGAAAGTTTGTGAGTTCTTTCTTTCTCCTAGCCTTGACCTTATCCTACAGCTGGACGGATTTGGATAAAATTTGGTATATAGATATATTGCGACCTGACACCAAAAGAAGTTCGGACAGGACAAAGTCTGTAGGGTCCGTAAATTTATGATAAAGTTGTATAATTTACTGAAATTTAATGCCTTTTATAACTAGTTTCTCAAATCCATTCATGAGCATGGCAAGCAGGACACTCTGACAGGTCTCACTGACATTAAGATCTTACATTTTCCAGACAGTCATTAATTCAAAGAAACGAAGACGTAATATTACTTGTGATAGTTTGCGTTGTTTGAAATGACTAGTGATACTTTATATACTGTATTTTCATTTGCGTGTCTATAAAATTACTATATACTTACTATATAATAACGCCAAACAGTTTTTTTAATCCCCGACGCAAAAAGCAGGGGTGTAAATGTAGTGTTTAATGTGGGAATAAATTGAACCAATTTGGATAATTTTTTTTTGTTTGAAAGGTGCAATTCATCAAGAGTGTTTTTAGCTATAATTCAGCTTCTCATCTTACCGAAATAGATGAAATAGAAACAGTTCTAAATAACAAAGATGAATTAATAGAGATAAGACTCCAAAGATTTAAATTCAAACACAAAAAAATACTACACAATGATAGAGAAAAACCAAAAAACTAGGCCAGCAGGTGCAAATGTTTTATGAAAATAAATTCTTCCAGTTATAATCTACACTATAAGTCGTTAGGTATTCAAAAGGAAATCCTGGAAAGTCAATCTTATTCATGGGTCGTACAAATTCATTGCGGCTGATTATTGGCTAATTCTTCAACCACCAAATTTGTAGTTAGGGCACGTAAAATCGATGCCTGTAATGGAATATCTCCGAGATTTCCAACGTAGAGAAAAGCTGGCTTAACCTGGCCTCACGTCTGGGCGCCAATTGGACCGCATTGGTCCAATTGGCACCCAGACGTGAGGCCAGGTTAAGCCAGCTTTTCCGAGTAGAGCCGGTATAGGATATTTAGTCCAAAGGGCTACAGAAATTAAGTTATTTGAAGCATGTACTCTTTTAATATGGATTTATTACATTACTTTATTTGTAAATATAATTTGGATACGTGAGTGATTTCCATTTCAATGTGTTTACAATGAGAAACGTACCCACTCAATTAATGAAATTTACTTGCAAAATATTTTTATTTTGCTACTAATAATGTCAATGTCTTTGGGTTTATTTATAGTTAACATTTATGTAAATACTTAATTGTGTTATTTACTCCTATGATACGCATGCTGTTCAATCCAAAACAGGTATCAGTCATAGTGTTCTGTAATAAATTACATAAGTATATTATATAAGATAAGTCTATCCGCTAGACCGTCCACTTTGACATGATAGACACAATAAAATAAAGGACATCGACTAAATTAACTTTCCATGTTTATTTTCCAATTTCCTTGTTACGTTATACCTAAGCCCCTGCATTAGGTCCCCCTGTGACAGAACACCGTGTCGTTTTAGTCTGTTCGGTTCCGACATACCCCAGCTATCTATGGTGAGGATAAAACCTATACGGATTTCCACAGCAAAAAAATAAATACTCAATACATACAATGATTTTCAGAATGCTTGTGCGGGTGAATTTTATTAGTATTGTCATTCCGAACGAACGTGCATACGCTGTAAAAATGAAGAGAATTTTTGGTAGTTAAAAAGCTTTACTGTCCATTCCAAGGAGTTTTACTGCTGCTAGGTTTCCACAGAGAGCTTGCTTACCATTCATGAGATGTAAATGCACCAAGAGGAAGCATTCCGTGATGGTTGTAGAACACTAAATTGCAGTGTTGTGTGGGCGTTGTATTGTGCAGATTGTGTACATGTTTATTTGGGCCGCAGGGATGTTGATTAAAGTTGGCTCGGTCTTGTCTAGCATTTGTAATTCGCTGCTGGGTTTGCAATTTATGTTGTTAAAGATTTTCTAATTTTAGTGGCCAGTACTGTTTTATTGGCAGGTGGCAGTTCTTTTTAAAATGGCTCATCGATTGATAATTTTTTTGTAAAGAACAATGTTTTCAAGTGATATTAGTCCGGGATTTATCATCTTTTTAGATGTAGATTTATACATAGTAAAGATAAGATCTCTTTTGTTTTGAACAATAGTATCAGACTTTAAATACCTTTTATTTTTTCTTTCTGATACCCATTTCACACCCTTAGGGTGTAGTCTCACAAAAAAAACACATTTTCACAACCATCTTCTCGTTTTTATTTCAAAATGCTCTTTGATTACACCTATTCGTTGGTAAGCGTATCACGTGAAAACGGGTAGACCGATTTGGTTGTGGCAAAATGTTGGCAATATTATAAGTGCTCAACCCATTAGAAACAGAATAAACACATTAAACGGCTTCCTCACTGCACAATTTAACGCACAATTAGACTAGATTTTTAATCGAATCGTGTCGTGTGGACGAAAAAGGTTCATTTAAGGTGATAAGGACCGCCTGACTTGATCAAGTCACATCAATCAGTTCGTGTGAACGCAAATAAGCGAATTTTATCATGAGCGGATGTATGCCATTTTTTTTCTACAGTGTATTTTAACAGTTCGGTGGTTATATTTTTAAGATCATTAAAATTTTAAGATCAATAAAGATAGCATTTCCTCAAAAAGTAAAACTATTAGGTATTCGTGAAACCTTTCTTACAAACGTCCGTCCCGCACAGAAAATAAAATGAAATATTATTAACGTATTGGACACGAAATCTGTTCGTACGCCAACTCAATCGTAAATCTGATCAGTAGTAAAATTGTATCGTATGGAACCTTTTTAGAAACAATTTATATTAGTAGGTACAGTAGGTGGTTTAATACTGAAAGCGACGTCTTCAAGATAACCTTTGGATGAAACAGCAGACGAGAAAAAGCGATAGCTGATAGAACAATAAGAATATTACTGCAATAAAGATTGAAAGAAAAAAGAGAAAAAGATTAAAACAGAATTTAAATTTGAAAATTACATATTTGCTAGGTTGTGCCTGTGGCTTCCTAGCTAAAGGTTTCCTATGCCATTTTCTGTACCTGTACTGTATGATTGTCCGAGTAGTTAAGGCGTCTAGGGGTAACAAACGAACAAACATTACTTTCGCATTTATAGTATTACTAGTAAGCCGTCCCAGCTAGCACGGGTAGCAGAGGCTTCTTCAACAATCATCAACATAGTTCAATCCATTTACACAAAATCTTAACAAATTATACACCTAAACCTTCCTCATGAATCACTCTGTCTGTTAGTGAAAACCGCATGTTAAATCCGTTCAGTAGTTTTTCACTTTATCGCGAACAGACAGACAAACTTTGTTTTATAATATGTAGTGATAGTTAGGATGTACCTATTTACCAATAGGGATAATGAAACAAATAGGTACTTATAAGACATAAATATAAGGCGTATAATATTAAGACTTGATAAGACAAGGCTAAATGTTCTGACGGATTAGTAAGATATTGTTCCTAACAAATGGTATTCCTTTATTACAGCATAAGACCGTTGTAACAGGTTGCGTATATGTTATTCAATAACACAGTCTGCGAAACACGTTATTATTATTTCATACACTTTGATACCCATTCTATTTACGATGGAGCGAAGGTTGCTTAAATATGCATTTGGGGTTACAGTGCGCAAGGCGGGACAGGGATGATTTCATATTAGAGAATATAAAAAGGTCCATTATATAAAAGTTTAATTTTTAATAATGGAAGTTATATATTGCTTGTACACCACTGTGTACAGGCAATATATTCATTACCCTCTGGTAATGTATATAATAGACTGAAAATTAGGTTATGCGTACCGTTCATCTTTTTTATCTGAATTTAATCACTATAAGAAGGTTCTTGAGAGTTTGTAAGTTGATTCATATAAAAGGTCAACCAAGATGAATGTAACACTCTACTAATTAATACTAATGATGTGCTATCTAAGTCACTGATGGGCCTTTTTAACATTTACACTAACGATGTTTCATTAAGTTAAACGTCAAATAAGTAAAATGTGAAGGTTGTAAAATTATAATGGCTTTAGACAGGCATTAGGCAGAGGCTGTATAGTAGAGACTGTACATATTATAGATAAATGACACCATATATATGACGAACAAATCATCGAGCTCATCACACAATTATTTGTCCTGGGTGGGAATCAAAACCACGATCTCTGACTTGGTAGTCACTATCAATCAAAACCACGATCTCTGACTTGGTAGTCACTATCAATCAAAACCACGATCTCTGACTTGGTAGTCACTATCAATCAAAACCACGATCTCTGACTTGGTAGTCACTATCAATCAAAATCACGATCTCTGACTTGGTAGTCACTATCACTCAAAACCATGATCTCTGACTTGGTAGTCACTATCAATCAAAACCACGATCTCTGACTTGGTAGTCACTATCAATCAAAACCACGATCTCTGACTTGGTAGTCACTATCAATCAAAACCACGATCTCTGACTTGGTAGTCACTATCAATCAAAACCACGATCTCTGACTTGGTAGTCACTATCAATCAAAATCACGATCTCTGACTTGGTAGTCACTATCAATCAAAATCACGATCTCTGACTTGGTAGTCACTATCAGTCAATCAAACGCTCGTTTACGTACTTAACGTTTTTGTACGGTTTTATTGCTTCTTAAATATATCCGAAACTGCCACTGTCTCTTGGAATGATTTTGATCCCTGCTAAAGTTCCCTGAAAGAGGTTACAAGTCGTCGCTGGTTTCTTATATAATATATAGTTTATTTGTGCTGGAACATGCCAGTGTAATGCTCGATTTTAACTTGATTGATCCTTGCGAACCAGAGTAACATCAGTGGAAAAGTGTCTTTGATTAGTCTCACTTTAGCACTTATCATCGCCTTACACTACCTTCTTGAAGCAAGGGTTTACGTTGGTGGTGTAAGGTGAGAAACCGAAGAGAGCTTCATATACTTAACAAGGATTTGAACAAGGGGTTAATGGTGTAGACATGCGTAATGTACCAAAAACCGACAGGGTGTTTGTTTGTTTGGAAATATTGGCAATATTTTTTTAAAGCGGGGCTCTTTTAGGGTTATGCATAATATATAGATATGTACGCAGTACTTCCATTAAACATACGCATAAAACATAAAGTACAAAATAAAAATGAGAAGGAAGATATATAATTAAATGGTGGCAAAACGTGGGAGAGCCATGCTTCGGCACGTATGAGCCGGCTCGACTCCGCTCGATACCACGGCCTCACAGAAAACCGGTAGTGAAGCAATGCTTGCATTGCATTTCGCCGCGTGAGTGAGGTTACCTGAGGCCCTAACCCTTCCCTCTCCCATATTCCCGTCCTTCCCTTCTCCTCTCTTCCCCCCTCCCCCTCTTGTCCTACTCCCACCTTAAAGGGCGGCAACGCACTTGTGACTCTTTGAGTTACAGGTGCCCATGGGCGGCGGTAGTCATTTACCATCAGGTGACCCGTCTGCTCGTTTGCCCCCTATACAGTTAAAAAAAAAAATGAGTAGCATGTAAACTCTTATGGAGCTTTATGGTGGCTATGGCAAAGTAAAGATTCCTCAGACGCTAATTACGCTTGCTTATTATGTAAGCAAGAGAAATAAAATAAATTTTTATATCATACTAGCAACCGCCCCGGCTTCGCACGGGTAGCAGAGGCATCTTCAACAATCCTTCTTCATGAATCGCTCTATCTATTGGTGAAAACCAAATGAAAACCCGTTTAGTAGTTTTTGAGTTTATCGCGAACAGACAGACAGACAAACGCGACTGGGAATATGTAGTGATTTACAGTCGGTTTGCCCCGGAGTTCAACACGATCAATCTAGAAATCCCTTGTTTTTTCTTCCGAGCCTACGATTCGAAAATCAATCTAACTTCTAAACAAGAATTTGTACCTCTAGTGTGCAGGAATAAGCGTAGCTTAGGACATTATATGTCCTGATTTCGTTGGTATGTTGCTTGCCAAGTAAAGAAGGATGTACCTTGGCATCCACAATATGCAGAGTTTAAATTTTGATTACAATTTCATTAAGCAAGGTTTAGTGCCTTTACGTTTGATATTGAATTGAAGAAACATTGAACACAACATGAAACTAACACTATTTTTATATATGTTTGTCCAAATCGGCATCAATTTATGTGGTTTGAAATTTTTTTACGAAATAAAGCTCAGCCTGTTTAAGATTGAACAAAAATATTCAAAACTGGGCACGTAGAGATGACAAGCATCTGTTATTGTTTGCTGAACTGGAAGCAAAGGTAAAAGAATAACCGAATCCTCTATTCTTTAATTATGAATATATTACTAAATATCCGACAAACATTCAAGGTTCTACTTAAAAATTAAAGTCAGGATCAAAGCGTTTTCTCTTTATTTTCCACTCGTCTATAATAAATATTTAGGTTAAGAAACATTTGTCATACGCGTAATACCTAAGGCTCTATATACTAAGATGTGTGGGCATGTGACCTGTCGCAGTTTTGTCTGTGTTCTCAGGTTTCACGGACGTGCAGACCTTGTTCTTGGCTTGCTTCGGGACACTGCTGCCGCTGCTGGCTGTACTCTTCGCGACTCTCTTCATTAGGTGAGCATCTGAACTATTTATTTACACTTTTATCTACAGATGCGAAACTATTTAGGAGAGGTAGGCCTCTCCTATCGTAACGTAGGCGTTACGATAGGATAAAGACTCTTATGACGATATCGCTTGAAAGGAGAAAAACTTTTTGATGTCCCCGTCATGTTTAGTATTTAAAGTGGCTTCGGGTAAAAGAAGGTAATATCAAATGCAAGAATCTATTTCTCTCTCTCAAGTCTTGCTAATCCAGAATAAAATTCTCGTATGCAACATTTCAAGACTAGATAGAGGAGAGGTTTTTACAAATAAAATGAAATACCTAATATAAATTTAATAAAAGAAACAGTGCTAAGTTTCCTTTTTGATTTGATATCTATACGATATGTAAAGAAACTCATTGGCAAAGTAAAGTACATCTTCTGCCTTTAGCTAATTAACATTTAAGAAGAACAAAAAGTCATGTAGTTCGAAGAATCGACAACTGCTAAATTAGAAAGATTTTTGACGCGTTTTACAGGGATTTTCCGGGTTTAGTTTGGTTTTACCTGAGGCCACACAAGAGGACCCTGTGACGGATTGGTCCGAGTGAAACATACTACCTTCTTCGCTGAACCCCGGTGAGGTGACTACCTGTAGGGGTTAGATAGACTGACAACCTGGTCAAAGTGATACCTCAGGGCTTAAATATATACCAATCTACGTTTAAGGAAAATAATCCGAAAGTAATTCTTCACAATATAGTACAATCAAACATATTCATTTAAATAACAATATATTTTTTTATTTATTTTATTATTGACTGGCCTGTTGGTCTAGTGGTTAGTGACCCTGACTGCTAAGCCAGAGGTCGTGGGTTCGATTCCCACCCAGGACAAATAATTGTGTGATGAGCACGATCATTTGTTCTGTGTCTGGGTGTAAATTATCTATAATATGTATGTATTTAGAAATATATAAGTATGTTTATCAGCAGTCTGGTTACCATAATACAGGCTCTGCCTAGTTTGGGATCAGACGGCCGTGTGTGAAATGTGTATAGTTATTATTATTATTATTATATTATTATTATTCATGTTTGCGCAGAAATCCTTTTCAATTAGTAAATATTATTCAAATCACTCAGAAGACTTCAATTTCTAATACGATACGATTTATGAGCTTTTAAGGCATTATAAGTGTTTCATATATTTCCACGTATATTGTTCCAATTAACTGTTGAAATATAATCTGAGTTACAAGGGGCTAATTGAATCGGGCCGAGCCGAGAGTGTGTTGGTAGCAGAGGCGATAAACTTGAACGTAATGTTCATTCATAATATTTTTTCTTAAAAATATTGCTGAATACAATATTAAAAGGCAAAGTTATTTGAAAATGTGTTAAATGAATTTTAGTGCGAAATTTCATATAATAATAATAACTTTTATTTGTTAAACATGTGTTAGTCATAATACATACATATTTCAAATGTCATGCACATGGATGGAAAATGTTTTGTAAAGTACAACATGTTTTACCGTGGTTGGCGTACAAATATATTGAGTAGGTACAAATTTAATTAATTACTTACAAACAATTACTAATTAGGTACACGATATTAATTTTAAAAACTCGTAGAGCGGCGCATCACACATGACACGTAGTATAATAAATTACTAATACGGTTTACAAACTATACTATGATGCACATAGAAATAACAAATAAAATTAATAAATTAAGTAAATATGTCACAGTTTATCATTCAAAAAATCATTAAGAGAATAGTAACATTTCTGAATTAATATGCTTTTAAGCTTTGACTTTAACAAATTTGAATTCAATTGTTTATATACATATACTCTCCAGTCACAGGAAATACAGGACATTTGGGTACGCGACCTCGGCCTCTACGAGCTACTGCACTCTCAGTCCTGTTTCCCGAGACTTGCGCGGGACGAGACTTTCCCTACCCATTTTTCTTTATACAAATTTACCTTCTCCTTTCCCGTCTTCAAATGACTAGATGCTCAAAGAGGATTGGCGTCAGGCATGCCCATAAAGGAAACCAGAGAAAACCCTTTGCAATGTTACAAATTGCGCCGATCCTTTTGAAAATTGGGAAAAGGACAGGAAGATGATGATGATGACTTAAGCTCACGCTTTTCTGCCTTCGGGGTAGGCAGAGACAATAGCCTGCCTTGCTTCGATCCTGACATACTCCTCGAGCTTCGTTTACTGTCAATAAACCTTCCATACAATCCTCTGCTTTTAGGTACAGCCCTTTCTTCAAAACATCGCCAATTTGTCATGGTATGTTCTGCGTGGTCGATTTCTGCTAAAATAATTTGTAGTATATTAAAGATATGCGGTTGTAGACACATGTCTACAACCGCATATCTTGTACATTTAGGGGTATTTTGACCATCTGGTGACCCGTCTGCCCGTTTACCCCAGGTAAACAGGCAGACGGGTCACCTGATGGTCAGTGACTACCGCCGCCCATGGACACTTGCAACTCAAGAGTCACAAGTGCGTAGCCGGCCTTTAAAGTGGGAGTAGGGGAAAGGACGGGAAGGGATCTCTTGGATCTCCAGTCACTTCACTCACTCGGCGAAACACAACGAAGCATTGCTTTACGGCCAGTTTTCTGTGAGGCTGTGGTATAATTCCGGTCGAGCTGGCCCATACGTACCAAAGAATAGCTCTCCCACTAAAAAAATCAATGAAATACAAACGCGAGTACAATGTATAATGAAAAATATTTTTTTTTATATTAGTACTGCCATTTTGTATTTCGTGGCCACGATATTAAGTTTTATTAAAATAAATCTAAGCCGATAGCCATCGCTGTTCTTAAACAAATAAACTATTTTACATCTCATTAAATAAAATTCATTCAAACATTGAATTGTTTTAAGGGCCTGAATTATCTACATATTTTGTACGTACGAGAATTTTTTGTACGTATTTTTAAGAAAATTTTGCGAATGCAGGAACGTAACGTTTGTAATAATGTGCAGAAGAAGCGCTGAAAGCTAAAGTGTTGAAAGACTGGTTATAAATTTAAAAATTACGTGAAAAGCCTACACGCCACCAATGCCACCACCTCGTATGTTGACCGTATAGAAAAGAAAGAAAGAAAGAAAGAAAAATATTTTATTTGTATCTTCTACATAATAATAAACATACGTCTACCGACCGTATGCGTATGTGTAAGTGTATACAGTGACAGTGTTTAAGTTATACGGACTAATGAAATTTGACCACCAGACGATCTCTAGTATCATATGAAACCTCCTTTACAGTATATGAAAAAGTTAGTCTGGTATTTGATATGAAATAATCTTTGGTCATATTATACAAATCCTACTATCCTACTAATATCATAAACGTGAAAGTTTGTGAGGATGTATAGATATTTGTTACTCTTTCACGCAAAAATTCTTGAACCGATTGCGATGAAACTTAGTATGTAGATAGCTGGAGACCTGGATTAACACATAGGCTACTTTTTATCCCGATACTCCGACGGCACTGGGACTTACGCGGGTGAATCCATGGGGCGCAGCTGGTAATCTATATTTTAGAATAGAGGTTTTACTTTCTTACCCCGCATAATTCTCTGCCCTACACTACTTTATACCTACAATATACATTCACTCACGCCTGTATTCCCGAAGGCGTAGGCAGAGAAGTACCTATTAAACACCCACATTTTGCCAACTAATAATACGATTATTATTAGTTGGCAAAATGTTGGTGTGGGGGTGGAGCCAATGTAACCCAATGTCCACCCACGTAACAAGCCTATTGCTATTGATTGCTTTAAAATACTAGTTCTTAATTTTAACTAACAGTGATCGTTATGCGGTAGATACACATAACGGATTTTAAGCTTATGGGACTACTCTAAACACACGTTATGATAATTATGATACAAGGTAAAGAATATTGCTTTGAGAAATACTAAAGTCAGTACAGTGGGAGAGCCATGCTTCGGCACGTATGCCGGCTCGACTGGACAGATTTACCGGCAGTTAAGTACTAAATTAAATCAATTTTAGTAGAGACGAACCATATTACTCAAAATAATATTAAGGTAAGATAACTTGATTTATTTTGTATTGGTAACTTGATATATTTGTTCAAACAAATACAATTTTTCTTCTAAAAAATATTATACTTTATAACACTGAATCCACCTTCATCATTTTGCTCTTTGGTACCGTAACTCAATTACCTGTCGGAATAAAATAAAATTTACTTTGTATATTCAAAGGTATGTGTGCACTGTATCAAGAAGCTTATTTAAATTCATAAACTGCAACAAAATTGTTGAGTGCGACCTAGTTTTGTTTAAAAAAGTTATCGTGTTGCGTTTTTATTCACAACATTTAACACGGGTTTAGTGTATAAACATTGAAAGGCTTTATTGTACGAATTTCATACAAGTATAACATAAATTTATGCTTAAAAAAATAAAACTGTCGGGTGCAGTGCATGATATCTATAATATACGATTCTTGTATAACAATTTTTTTATGGGTTTAGAGGCAAACGATCAGACAGGTCACGTGATGGTAAGTGACTACCGCCGCCCATGGGCACCTGCAATTCAAATCACACCACAAGGTGGGAGTAGGGGAGTAGAGGAAAGGAGTAAGAGGGGGTAGGGGGGGCCTCTCTGATTCAGCGAAAAGCAATGAAAACCTTGCTTCACTGCCGGTTTTCTGTGAGGCCGTGGTATCACTCCGCTCGAACCGCCATACGTATATATTATTTAAGTATTTTTTATCTGATATTTAGTTACACCTAGTTACTTCCTGTTTCCTCTACATCACCCGAACTTTATGTGTAAATGTACTTTATGTGCATGAAGTTTTAAATACATAAATAAATACACCAAGTGTTAGATGAATAAGATCGCTATATTACTCAAATATGTAATAACTTAACAAAGTGCCGAACCTTTGCCCTTAAACTGAAGATAGAAGACAATGTAGTTAACACAATAGGGCCTAAATGGACTCCAAGGAACACAATTACTGGGGTGGGATGAACGCCTTATCGAATTACTGCGTTCGTGTAAGGGCACATAGAGGATTCTATGGCCAATGTTGATAGATACCTCTTAGTATTCGTAGTATGTGTATAACGCAGTTGTACGAATATTTGAAGGAAGGAAAAGGTGAAGGAAGGAAAATGTGAAGGAAATTGCTACCTGAGAATTCCTTTCAATTTATACAAACCAGTATTTTCCAAACCAATGTTGGGATTGTAATACTTAAAATAAATATATTTAAAATATGGAAATATTGGTTCGTTTTATTTGAAGTGTCTGACTACTACATAGTTTTGTTTAATGTTTTATGAGAAAAAGTACTTGTCACTCGTCACATTTACGCGGTTATGAAGTATAAATGACGACAATGCCACAGATAAATGTTGTAAATGAAGTATGTGAGTTGTCTGAAAAATTAATTTAACTTAATATTCAACATGAAAAATTAACTTTGTCTGTTTAATTTTCACGCCTACATCACTGAATTTGATGAACTGTAGCAGCAGGGGCCCAACAATAAAACGTAAACTAAAAAAGTAGGAAGTGTCAAATTTTTAGAGTAACAAACATCCATCCATCCAAACTTTCACATTTATAACATTGGGATGACGACTAAAAAAAAAGTCATAAAACACTTTATTGACGTATTTCAAAGTATTGTAAAGCTTTCTATATAATTTGGTATTATGATAAACATTATTTTTTACGGCGAACAACATTTTAAATACAATTTATTTTGATTAACATTTTTATTAAAATTTTCCACAGACACGAGTCTGCGGAACAGAAGACGACTTTGTTATGTGAGATATTTGGACACCCTCGAAGGGGGTGTCCACAGGTTTTTAGAGGGTGTCCAGACACCCTGGAAACCGCCCGTTGTTGCGCCCCTGTGTAGTAGGCATAGTACGCACAGTTCGTTCCTTACACGTGTCGATAATATTCGTGTGCGAATTGACCTTTCTTAAAACACAAATATGTCGTACATATTATGTGTCATAAATTATACCTTTTGATTGCCTAATTAGTATTTAGATTTTTAAACCTCCTTTGGTTCTGCAGGCTTTGGTATTTGACATAAAATTAAATTTGGCTATGGAACCCTAAGAAATATAAAAGTAGATTATAATTGCTGTAGTTTCGTTTAATAACATTACGTTCACAGCAGGGTCGCTTAATAGGAATCGCCTTTTATTTTTCTTTTTTGCTAATCTGTGGCTCAGAGTTCATGAGAATCCTGTACAATAGGAAGCAATTACGTGTAGTTGATTAAGCTTCTGCGTGTGACTCTGATGGCGGTATACCCATCCTCGTTTATAGCTGGATTTTCTATCCTTCTAATTAATAAACACTGCTGTAGACACTCATTACGCATTGTCAATTTATTGAATGGAGATGTGAGGATGTGCATGACAGGTGTATTTATTAAAAGTACAGTGGATTACCTTGGACCTTTTAAATAGATTTAAACGTACCTATTAATTGAACTTTGTAGTGAATTTGACCTTTTAAAGTTTCTACTTTGGTATCATTTGCCATTAAAATTTTAAGTTTAATCTTAATTTTAATTTGGTAATTAATAAAAAAAAAAGTTCAATCTAATGAATGATTGTTAAGCAATATGGATTTGCGTGTTTATCATAGGTGTCTTATTTGATTGTATTTCGAACTAGTGTTTGTATAGGTTCCTACTCTATCACTATATGTCCTAATCACTATATATGTGTATGTGTGTATATGTATATATATGTATGTGTTTATATGTACGTATGTGTAGAAGATACTTCACATATTCCTTTTCA
Organism: Callimorpha dominula; assembly: GCA_949752705.1. NCBI lineage: Eukaryota > Metazoa > Arthropoda > Insecta > Lepidoptera > Erebidae > Callimorpha > Callimorpha dominula. Next base: position 1,781,740 of record OX457000.1, on the reverse strand, counting down.
CCTAATTTCCTTTATTATTATTTGATTGTTACAGTTCTAAATATTTTTGGTACGCCACCAGCTACCGATTATCTTCCTCTGTTGTTTCCATACAAAGGTTGTCTGGAAGACATCGCTTTTAGCGATAAGACCGCCCATTGTACTTGCCGCTTAGTATGTTGCTTCTAAACTGTGTTAATTTTTGTCTAACTGTGGTGTACAATAAAGAATGTTCTATCTATCTATCTACTCTTTGTTCCGTTTCGAACCATTGGTGCCGTGTAAATATCGGGATAAAAAGTATGCTGTAGCTTATGTGTTAATCCAGGTCTCCAGGTATCTACATACCAAGTTTTATCGCAATTGGTTCAGTAGTTTTTAACAAACATCCAAACATTCATACATCCTCACAACCTTACACGTTTATTAGAAGGATGATTGTTGATTAAGGATGCATTTCAAACTTAGAACTGATCTCAGTCTCATCGTTCAAAAGTAATAACGCAAATCTTAAAATTTTGGGTTATGTTTAACACTAATAACCAATTTTATTAATATTTTATATGAATCACATTTACTTGAAATATTTGGTAAATACAAATTTAAAAACTTTTTCAAAGGTTGCAATTGAAACCTTTAGATATAAAATTAAATGATTCGGTAACAAACAGTATCCGATTTTAAAATAACCTACAAACAGAATACTAACCAAAAGACTTATTCAAACCTTCACGTAACGAAATGAAATTGAACGTCCCTGACCAAATTGTAGGCAGCGTAACATTCTACAGTTTACTGAAGCAAAATTAAGTCTTGCCGAATTGAACGCAGTGCTGTGGAATCTGGATAGTAGCCAAATTACATATTGAATCTTACCCACGGCGGGTAACTTTGTACCTTTGACTGTTGTTTTCAACTGAGTTAGACTCCACGTAGGTTAAGTCACGCCAAGAAGTTAGGTTAAGTCTATGCAAAAAGAGTAGATTTCTTTTCTTTTTTAAAAAGACAACTCCCCGCATTAGGAATTACTCCTGTGTCGCGGGGGACTTTACAAACAACGGACACAAAGAACACCCAGACTCAGGTGGGAATCGAACCCACGACCTCTGGCTTAGCAGTAAGGGTCACTAACCACTAGACCAACAGGCCAGTCAAATTGATAAAAGAGATATTGAAAAGTTGATTGTATTGTTTTAAATGGTTTCTTTTGATTTATATTATTTTTACTAGCTGTGCCCGCGACTTCGTCCGCGTGGAATATAGTGTCTTTGGGTAGAATTTTTAATTATTTAGGCTACACAATACTTCCATACAACTTTTCATCCCCACCTTTCAACCCCTTATACCTATTTTTTCGAATTAAAAGTAGCCTATGTCCTTTCTCAGGCTCTAGACTATCTGTGTACAAAATTTCATTTAAATCGGTTCAGTTTTGGCGTGACAAGGCGACAGACAGAGTTACAGTAGCATTTATAGTTTTAGTAAGGATTAAATCTTTCCTATGTTAATATTTGTTATTAATTTAATGCATCTCTCGAGGAATTCAAGTTGAGGGCCACCATTTTAGTATCATCCGTATCTACAATGGTGGTCCTCAGTCTTTGGACCTCACTCTAGCTTTCCATCAGGCGGTTTGAGGTCATTCTGACGTGTCATAATGAAACAAAATCTCACTACTATTATAAATGCTAAAGTTTGGACGGATGGTTATATCTCAATCATGCAAGAATAGCTGAACAGATCTGGATGAAATTTGGCACTGATATAGGTTATAGTTTGAAACAGTCAAACACATTTTTTATCCCTGAAAAATGTACGGTTCGCGTGAGTCAGATTGGAATATACACGCGAACGATATCATGGGCAACAGCTAGATATATCAAGTGTAAAAGTTTAAAAAAGATTGTCCTTTCGACTAATATTATTAATAATGTTTTAAAGCCAAAAGTGCATTTGATGGTAAGCGGTTACCGTAAGCTGCAAACACCATCAGCAATGGTTGTGGAGTCACTTGAAAGTTGATGACCATGTTCCTTCCATTGAGGTTAGTTGACCCTACTCATCACTGAAACAGTTCAAAAATACGAAATGTTTGTATGGAATTTTATAAAAAGTTTCCTTATTTTAATATTTTTTCATGACTGTTTTTTGATAAATTTATATTTAATTATACTACGTAACTTTTACATTCCACTAGGGCTAAATAGAAGGACTATATTTTAAACACCAGACGACATAATGTACCTACTCTATTTACGTGAAATAAAGTTTCATTTCATTTCATGCATATATTTAAACGGTCTTCTATACACTGTTTTTTATACATTGTATAGGCATTAGACCAGCTAGGCGGCTCCGATTCAAGCAGAAATCTACTGCACCCATCTTCTTACCAGCAGAAGTACATCATTATGATTTTAGTGCCGACTCTAGTACAAATCAAACAGAACCCTGTCTATTTCTTGGCCTAATATAAGACCAGAAAAACATAAAATATAATTTAAATAATAAAAAAAAATTTTTTGTTAGGTGTTTATGCCGACGGTACTGCCCCACGTTTTGCAAGAAGCCGACAGGGTCCTTGGAGTCGGAGAGCAGCGACAAGCAGGATGCCAATCATCAACAGGTAAGTGAGGCAACTTTACTACTCCATTGAATAGTTGTCTTACTTTAATTCAACTTTAATTCAAGTCTTTAGGGTCGTAGACATACAAATATTTGAAGTTAACATGTACAGTATGTACACCAACGGGAGTACACCGTAGGGATAGACTTTGCCAACTATAATTTTACCCATTCACGTAATAGGGGACAAGACTATTGCCGTCGGGCATTAAAAATGGAAAAAATAGGAAATTGAAAGCTAAAGATAGGTAAGAAGGAAATAGGTCGAGCTCGTCAGTGTAACTTACCTGTAATTCGTACTGGCTCTTGTCGGGACGTCCGGAATAATAAAGAATTACAAATTATAATATACACAAAATAATCCAAGACCTAAAACTAATTGAAAGCGGCGGCAGCGTAATCGCTAAGGCGTTGCGGGTTCGTCGTGGGTTCGCTTCACGACAGTAGTGTACCAGGTGGGAATCCGGTACACTACTGACGTGAAGCGAACCCACTTCTGAACTTAGTTGGAGGGGTTAACAAGAAACTAGTAATGTGTTATTAGTATCCTTTGAAAAAGTTCGAAAAATATCGTTGAAAAATTGTCTTCATTATTATTTTTAGGTCACGACTTCAGATAGCGGATTCCGATAATGATGTGATGCGTTTTTAGAATTTAAGTATACGATTAACAAGTTCCGTCCTACGGAATTCGTTAAAAAAACATTCAATTAGCTAACTTCAGCAAAATTCATGAAAAATACAAAATAACTGTCAAAAGGCAGAAACGCTGTCAACTTTCGATTCCTTGAGGGGTCGTAAGAAGCCATCCTTGTTTCTCCTGCCGATATTGTTATACTTCTTCCCCACGTTGGGCCATCACGATGGACATCGGTAATGGGCCATTATGAGGCGGTAATGGTGTCGAATGGCTTATGTCGCCGTCGATATCGCTTTTTTGCCGGCGCATAAAAGGACAGTAGCGTAGTAATGGCGTTAGGAGTTTCCGTGGGGCCCTATATTTACTGTGTGTTTGAACGTGACTAATAGTTGACGTAGGTAAGTCTTGATTTATGAAGAAATTAAAACTGAATATTGAAATCGTGTAAGACATTAGAACCAACGTTTCGCCATCACAATAATTATTTATTGAACCACAGTATAGGCGTTGTTTGGAATCACTACATATTATAAAACAAAGTCCCCCGCCGCAATTGTCTGTCTGTTAGCGATAAACTAAAAAACTACTGAACGGATTTTCATGCGGTTTCCCAAATAGATAGAGGAATTCATGAGGAAGGTTTAGGTATATAATTTGTTAAGGTTTTGTGTGATAATGATTGTTGAAGATGTCTCTGCTACCCGTGCGGGGCGGGTTGCTAATTCATTATGAAATAATTTTAACATATTAATAACATTAGGTAACTCATACATTGAGTGTCCGTCACGGGTGCAAATCCCGTGCCTAGAATTGACTGATTTAAAAAAAGGTTCTCAAGAAGATTCTCAATTTGGTTGCTTTTTTCTTTGTTACGATATGTTAGGTAAAAGTGAAGAATCTCTTTGTGTATTTAATTAATCTTCTTGGTGGGACTTTTAATGTAATAGATTATACCTTTATTGAATAAAATAAAATGTATCCGTAATGTAACAAAATGATTAATTGAAATTTGTAGTAGGTAAACTCCAAGTAAAGTTACCGTAAGCTGTTTGCAAGTTAATTGCTGAATCAGCTAGTTTTCCTATCATGATTGTTTTAACAATTGTGAACCGTAAAATATACACTAAAAGTTTTCATTTTGCATTTACAGTTTGACGATTTGAAACGGCAATTTATTGTATGTTGGGTATTTAAATTTCTACTACTGCTTTATTATCTGTTGATATAATAAAAAGGTCCGCAGGTGCTAAACGACGAAACTATCAAGATAAGCGTGTTCAACAAATAACAAGTCCGCCATTAAACACAGTTTAATGGCGGACCGAATGAAAAAATAAAAAAAGTTCAGCTATCCACTCCTGGCTTCATCATCAGACCATATCGTTACCAAGCCTAAGCTGTTAGACTCGTCAAAAGGAAACATATGAGCCCAAACACGAAGGGTTTACTAGTAGCCACTGAAGTGTTCCGCTATCCACTTCTCTGCTCCATCATCAGATCAGCTCTAAGCTTCAGCTTGATCTCGACTAGACAAGTGAAATTGGATTGAAATTAATTAACAAAATTTGTTTATATAGTTAGCTAGTTAGTTACTTACTTACTTACTTAGTAAACCAATTTGTATCATAAATCAAGTTTTCAATCTATACATACAAATAAATAAAATTGGAGTGTCTGTTTGTAATATAAAAATAACCGCTGTTTGCCTTTGGATGCATACACGGTACATACACCAAAACAACGTTTTTTACAATTTTTGTCTGTCTGTCTGTCTGTCTGTTTGTTTCGGCTAATCTCCGGAACGGGTGGACCGATTTCCACGGGACTTTCACTGGCAGATGGCTAGTGTTATAAGGAGTAAATTAGGCTACTTTGATTTTGGAAAAATAATAAATATATAAATATGTACACGCGAGCGAAGCCGCGCGGGAACTGCTAATTTACAATTTAAGTTAAACCGTTATTGTACAGACTCCATACCATGTAAGTTCAATTTTTTTTTCTTAATCAAAAAAGACACCTCCCGCATTAGGAATGACTCCTGGGTCGCGGGGGACTTTACAAACATACAAACAACGGACGCAAAAAACACCCAGACTCGGGTGAGAATCGCACCCATGACCTATGGCGTAGCAGTCAGTGTCACTAACCAGTAGGGTAAGAGGCCAGTCATTACATTACATTATATAAGTAATTTGAATTATTCATTTCAAAATTAGTTAAAAACTTTAAAAATGTGTTGCTCCTCAGGTAGATACACAAGCACAAATAGGTCTTTAATTAATTAATACCCAAGATCATAAAATTATTCTATTTACAATATTACGTCATCAACTAAACTACAAAGACATACCTTAAAGACGTACTAAGTGAAGTTATTGCAACTTCACTTAGTACGACTAATTTAACACGAAGGGCTACCAGGTAAGTCTTTGTAGTAATTGACACACACAAGACAAATTAAGTGAATTACGGATTCTGGCAAATTATATTATATTAAGTTTACCAGCGTGCTCTACAATTGTCGCTATGGGTTCCCATTTACGTATTTTCAATTAAAGAAGTGTATTTCGAAGATTCGTTCAAAACGTCAGGTAAATAAAAACCCGATTTACACATCCAATATGCATACAAGTCGCGAAAGTTTAAAAAAAAAAAACAACTGCACGGATGACGCAATGGTTAACGTGGTCACCTCGCCACTACGCCACGCCGAGTGTTGTGGGTTCGATTCTCACACAGTTTTTTTTGAGAACTAAGTTGCTTGAAAAACAGCTGACCTACGTGATGGAAAGCGATCAAACACACTCTACAGAGCATTGTCTATAAACAGTCACAAGATCTATGACCAAAACTGACCTATTTATAATCTAAATAGGTAATGAAAAAAAGGAGGCATATTTTTTCTTAATTGAAATTAAAAAAAAATTATGCTTAAGGGTAATCTCTTGTGAGAAGTGGAAAGTGCCTGATTTTCTCATGTACTAACACTGTAAAACGTCAGAAAACTACTCACTAGAAGAAGTTCGGATGACTGTTACAGACAACAACAGGAGGGTACGGACAAAAAAACGGTAACACAACGCTAGTACGTTAATGCTTTATAATCTTATAAGTCCTTTGTACCTACGATATCCGCGAGAGAGTGGTCGTGGTGCGAGGTCACTCCTAGAAGCTTGTGAAGGCCCCAGGAGGCTTCTGTGATTCTGAAAATAGCTAGGCTGGCTCAACTAGGCGCCCTTATCTGAACGCATAATGGGCCGCCTATAAGTCAAATGCTTAAACAGAGCCCTGTACCAATACCAATACCAAGTCTTCTTTCTTTGTTTCCAAACATATGCAACTTAAATTAAATCTGAGTATTCATTCGGTTTGTATGGTTCTAAATTATTAAAAAATCGTTTCCCACAGGCTACAGGTTGCTATTATTTTTTAATCAGGCGCTCGATGCTTTCGTCCCATTTCTGATGCTGGGAGAACGGTTCAATTCCGTGTAGGTGGTAATCAATGTATAATGTATCTTTTGACACAGATTATTGGAGAGAATGTGCATACAAAATGCATTAAACACATTTAATTACATTAAGCGACACAATTAAATCCAAGGTTAAATAAATAATTCAACTATCTACTTACGTTCAAAAATATTTTGTCGATCATTATTATAGAAGGCAAAACAAAAGAAAAATAGATATTGGGGCCACTGTTTCCCTTTTTTTTTGAAACAATGGTCCTAATCTCTGATATTAACTGATCAATATTGACAACGTACGTGTGTATTTGTTGTCAAAAACAATAACTACGACAATTTACACCACAGGTGTAGGTGTAGCTTGCGACAAATACTGATTGTATTTGTCGCAAACTCTCAACAAAAATATTGAAGTTGTTTGGGAGGTTATTTTAAAAAGATCCAATTACATATTATCGGATTAAAACTAACCTCTTCATAAGAAGCGATAACAACATCGTGTTTTGCTCTATTCGTTTTCGCCAAATTAATGAAATAAAGCAAACAAAGATTACGTAAAATATAGCATAAATCTAAAATATTCTAGTGTTAATATTATAGCGCAAAAGATAAAATAGGCAGCTATTCGGGGTTACAATTATATCGTAAAAAAGGACAGGTGAAACAAATTCCTAAACCCCATAAAAAAGTGCGTGTAAGTATCGGGTGTAAAGACAGAAGAAAACGGCGAGGTGCAATCTCTAAATAAGTATCTGCCCAGCCTATAGTAAAAGATACGAGATAATAATATTTATATAAATATTATATTACAATATATGTTATAATTTTGGGATATCTATTCCACGGGTGCCACACATTTTTCCAGGATAAAATATTCTATATGATATTATAGACTATAATCTAGCTCTGAGCCCAATTTCATCCAGATCTGTTCAGCCGTTTTTGCGTGAAAGAGTAATAAACAATAATCCATCCATCCATCCATCCTCCCAAATTTTCGCTTTTGTAATATTAGTAAGATTATGCTTCTACAAATATATATTTAGACTGATTTAGCCAGAAGTTCCTCAAAACTTTTGGACATAATTAAATAATTCTTATCAGAAAACACATTTTATGTAGATATCTTAAGAACCTAAATATTCATTTAAATGCAAATATTAGGAGAGTAACCTGTTTCTTGTACAGATAGAACTAACGCCTAATTAATGATGCGCTTACATAACACAGAACTGCATATTGCTGACATATATTTTGCAGGCGCTTATGTCAACAATTTCAACTTTTGATTTGTGGATGTCACTCGGGCGAGTATTACTGTCAGAATTCTTACTGGTGATTAGTTCAATTGACATCAACTGAATTTTATAAATCTAGGTTGACATGTAATCTCTCTGCAACAATAATATAGCTGTTTATCGAATACTTTGTCTCGTATACAGGTCCAATTATGACAACATCATAAAGACTGAATGAACGAACTACAAGAAAGTGCAGCTAATAAGCTGTGTAAATAGCGACAATGTTTACAAGATAACCTTGTTGTTTACAAGACTTTTGGACCGAATTCCACTGATCCTAGTCACGGGTAATATATACGAGTCATAAAAGATTAAAAATAATTACCGTATGTATCCGAATCCATATCCGTTACTTGGCGGATCTTGAATGGATCTTTTACATCACTATATTTTATCAAGTTTATGCTGTGCTGTGTTCAACTTGTATATTTTGGGATTTTCAGTTGGCAATCGGTAAGCTGTGGTATGTGTGGTGGTGGTAATTTCTGCCTTCTAAGTGGAACTTCGAGAACAAAAAGAAAAACACTATTTTTTTTATGCGACAAACGAGCAGACGGGTCGCCTGATGGTAAGTGACTACTGCTGCCCATGGGCACCTGCAACTCAATGGTCCTAAAGGCGTTGCTGGCCTTAAAGGTGGGAATAGGGGAAGGGGGATGAATAGGGAGAGTACGGGTAGGGGGAGAAGAGGAGAAGATGGGTAGAGGGAAAGGTTAGGGCCTCCGGTAACCTCACTCACTCGGCGAAATACAATGAAAGCATTGCTTTTTTGATTTCTGTGAAGTCGTGTTATTACTCCGGTCGAGCGAATACGTGCCGCGGCATGGCTCTCCCACAGTCAGATTTCTCCAATTTCTACATTACTACTATCTCATTCTCACTAATTTATCAAAATATCAAATAAACGTGTCACTAGTTACTCCAAACGTCACTTCCATTTCCCTTTACCGACGGGTATTATAAACGTAAACACAATTCATACTCTAGTAGCCGAGTACTTGCCCGTGACGTCACAGGCGCGGAGGATTCACCTCCCTCTGGGGACGGGGAGCACGTTCGGGGATGATTTAGTACCCTTCGCGTATCTGCCATGTATTCTTTCATCGCAATAACTTACCCTTGTTATACGCACTTGAATGTCTTTTAACACGCTTGTATTAGCTTTTCTTGTTACTATGTAAATGAATCTTGAAAGTCAATTTTAACTTACTTTGTATGTATTGTATATATGTTACCACGGCCTCACAGAAAACCGGCAGTGAAACAATGCTTGCATTGCTTTTCGCCGCGTGAGTGAGGTTACCTGAGGCCCTAACTCTTCCCTCCCCGAACCTCTCCCCCTCTTCCACCCTTCCCCTACTTCATCCTTAAAGGCCGGCAACGCACTTGTGACTCTTGAGTTGCAGGTGTCCAATGGCGGCGGTAGTCTTTTACCATGTGACATTGTTAGTCCCTTCGTTAGACCCTTCCCTCTACCCTATTCCCGTCCTTCCCCTCTCCTCCCCTCTAATCCCCCTCTCCCGCCTTCCCGCTCTTAACCCCTCTCCTTCTCTTTCCCTATTCCCACCTTAAAGGGCGGCAACGCACTTGTGACTATTTGAGTTACAGGTGGGCAGCGGTAGTTATTTGCCATCAGGTGACCCGTCTGCTCATTTGCCCCCTATACCATAAAAAAAAATGTAGACGATACTATTATTTGACATCTTGGAGCTGATCTGATGAGCCAGGACGTGGACAGTGGAATTCTTTTTTACTTACTTACTTTTACGGAGTTCTTGGTGATTACTGTGAAGGTGAGGGTCTTGCATCTATAGCTATACACATTGTAAATATGTATGTAACGTTATTTTTAGCACAATTGAAGGTTGAAATTGACAAAGTGCTAAAAATCAGTAATTTAATGGATTACAGTAAAATCATAAAATAATAGAAATGGAGATCCTTTTCTATTATTTTTCCTTACATTTTAAATCAAAATCGTTTTTTTTTATACCATGTCGGTTGCAAATAAGCAAACGGCTCACCTGATGGTAAGCGGTTACCGTAGTCTATGAACGCTAATAATTTCAAGCGACTCGCGTGGGCGTTGCGGATCCTTGAAGAATCTAAACACTCCTTTTTTGAAGAACCCCATACTGCAGTCTCTTGGGAAAACCTCGGCAGGAAGCTTATTCCACAGCCGGAGCGTTCGCGGGAGGAAATTTCTCTGGAACCGTACCGTGTGCGACCATTTAGGTTCCAAGGTGTTAGAATGAACGCCCTGCTGGTAGCGAGCGGTTAAAGCTAGAATGCGGCCGTTGGTATCATGTTAAACAGTTCCTTGGAGCACAACCCAGTATACAAGCGGTAGAACAACACACAAGAAGAAAAAGCCTCTTCTAGGCGTAAGGGTTTACTATCGCTTGTGAGTTTTGGATCGTATACGCAGAGCACCTCGTTAAATCGAGTCAAAATGCCCAAGCTAGTGTCCAGGGGCTCCGGCCCAGATAATAATAGGTTTTTGCCTGAGGTGAGGTACTGCTTCGCTCTATTAAGAAAACCAAGTTGCAAGCGTAGCAAGGATTTGAGCTTGGCTTTGCCTTCTAAGTGATTTCGAAATTGGAAGTCGTTGGAAATGTCGATCCCAAAACTCTCTGAGTTGAAAAGGGCTTTGTCTCAGAACTTTAGGGCCACAGTGAAAGGTTTTTTGCGGTGAACGCGTCGACTTGTGTTTTGGTGGAGTTGAATCGGACCAGATTTTTCTGACCCCACTCAGAGCCCCTAACTATAGTGCTCTCGATTTTGAACACAAGTTGTTCGCGACTCTCTGATGAACGAAGAATGTTAGCACAGCCCATGTAATAAGCATACCCGGTGCTGTCATTTGCATAGCAATGGATGTCATCAATAGATGTCATTGATATGCAGTGAAAAGAGCGTTGGAGATTGCACTGAATCTTACGATGTCCATGATTTCAGAGCAGCTGCCGTCTACTGCGGCTCTTATGCGTCTGCCGGAAGAAAGCTACCATAAATTTTCGGTAGTGGTAGAATGACGTATTGTTGTAGTGTCTTAAAAATAAGTTTCGTTATTGTTATGTATTATCATTTTATAGAGACCTGTAGATATATGAAGTAAATCAATATTAGAATAAACTAAATAAGTGACTTCAAGACATACCCTGAGACCTGGTTCTTAATATCCTAACTGTACTAAAATTGTAGAGCATATTATCTTCAAAATATCCCAGAACTCATTCCATATCATAAGAACTCGAATTATCCAAAATTTGCCTTAGTTCCATAAATCAACAAAGAGAATTGCACAGACGTATTTTCGTGTGCAACGACCGTTCAAAATCGGTCGTAAGCGCATAAGTCAAACTGTCGCCGTCTCGTTTCAAAGTATGAGTTAGAAGAGGGTGGTGTTATAATCTTTAGGATCGAAAAAATGCAGTTCAAGGGAACTCGTGATCGATCATGAAATGACTTGAAGATATTTTTAATCAGTGAATATAATTATTTTTAATCGTAACTTTTAAGAAAAGAGTATTTAATAATGTACATTTTGCAAATCACAAAAAATGCTCGATTTTGTACGGCTGCCCAAAAAAGGAGTGTAATGATTTCAGGGTTCATGTATGTATGTGATTTATTCCACCGTAACATCTAAATGCCTAAAGAGATTTGGATGTATAGGCCTATAGCCTATAATTTGGCTATTTGACTATAATTTGGCTTCTTGGAGCTGATCTGATGGATCTCTTCAGTGGCTACTAGTAACCCCCTCGAGTTTGGGCTCATATGATTCGTTTTGATGAGTCCAAGAGATTGGGTTTGGTAACGAGGATCTTATGATGAAGCCAAAAGGTGGATAGTAAAAGTCTTTTTTACTTTTTAATTCGGGTGGTCATTACAACGTGTATTTTTTACTAAACTATAATTATTGTTTTAATTATAATAATTATTCGTTAATTTTCTAATACATAACTTTTTGAGTAATCATCATCAAACAAGCGATGTAAGTATTTCTTGTTACTTGTACTTAACAAAGTCTCAGCATTAAACAGACTTTTAGAATACAGGCTGTTACAGAAAGGTGTGGTCAAAAAAAAGCGGCCCGCCAGGCATGATCACCTCGCCTGGTCATAGGATCCTCCCTTTGTGTTGGAGGAACATGACACCCGTTCCTCCACAAACAAATGAACGACTTTCGGATGTTTTTCTTTACTTCAGTCAGACCTTGCTACTTACCAAATTGTGTGATTCTAAGTCAATGGGAAGGATCCTATAGGTTTTGATTTACCTGCGAAATGTTCAAGTTTGGGGGAAATCTAAGGCTTAAATTTCCGTATCTTTTGAATGCGTTGACTTAGAAGCTTGATTTTTTTAACAGCACTAAGGGACGGCAAACATATGTATTTGGTATTAATTTCAACTTGATGTCTCTCCTCATTCCTGCGAAAAAGGGTCTTGACAGACAGACAGACAGATGGAGAACAATGTGATTCTATAAGTTTTCTTTTTCCGAACGATACCAACAATCGAACGTAAAACCTCCTCCTTTCTTTAAGTCGGTTAATAACAATAACATTCGTCACTTTCAACGTCAAATTTGCTTAATTTCAAGAAAAATCAACAAACACAGTACATCTGTCCCTAATTTCTGAAAGTTTCCCTCATTTCCCTCAGATACCATCATCAGATCTGGACTTGTTGACAATGCAACCACCTGGAAAAATAAAACGACCCCCTTTATTTGAAGTTTGTTAAAAATCACGAAATTTCATAAAACTGTTACTATTAACTGGTAGCGCTCACAGGGTCTACTATACGACCCTAAATTATGGCCACACCTGTATGTACGCCAGGATATAATTATAGAGTTGAAATATGTAATGTCTCTCATGAACTGTTTATTATTTTTAACTTTTTATATGGCGAGGGGGGCCGCGAGTTTCTGCAAACTATGTAAGTGTCCCTCAGATGATCACTCAGAAGTGGATTATGTAGTGCTGTTTTTCTACAGATGACGAGGGTTGCCAGAGCTTCAATCCCCCACCCTGGTTACCACACGGTCTAATGTTAACCGGTAACCGAGTAGGTTAGCACGTTGCAAGGTTAAGTGTATTGCTAGCAAGGTCAGTCTTAGGACCATTCTTAAAATATTGAGACTTCTCCGTGCCTTGGAGAGCACGTTAGGCCGTCGGTCCCGTTTTCCATAGGAACATCTGTGGCCTTCGTTACGGGTAGTTGGAGCCCTAAAAAAAGTCCACAACCTGGTCTAACTACAGAACTTCGATATCGCCTAGTACTTGGGTTGTGGAGGTTTGACCCTAATTTAGTTGGGAGGCTCGGAGCATGATGATTGCTTCAATCTCTTACAGCTTCTCTAAGTAAGACATTTTAGTGAACCCGTTGATTATCCGTAGATATCGTACTAAAGTCGTTTAGTACGGACAATGGTATCAATTAGCTGATTGTTTGGCAAGTTGACGCGCAATCGCAGAGGAAATGTTACTGAAAAACCAGACAGGGATTAGGCCGTTTCAAGGTGCATAAAAATTAACTTTAAAAATTAATTTTACGTAAATGTTTGTAGTCAAAAGAATTGGCTACATTTACTTCGTAGGAATTCTAGGTAAAGGATATTTAAATAAAATATATTTATAAAATTAGGATAAGAATTGGAAACTACGGTATTGTCTGGTTGTCGAAATAAGATGTAGCAAGTACCTTGTTTAAATTTCATAAGATACTACTTAGGTAAAGCGCTCAGTTGTAATATATTAAATCATTGAGTCTATCATATCTCATATTAAAAATCTCATCAATCTTCTATTAGGAGCAACGATTCGGCATGCCCAAATTACGTGAAGAAAGTTCAAAAGTTAATTAGGCAATAACAATCAATTTGTAAAACCAACGAATAAGACTGAATTTTCGTGATTTCCTTGTGAGTGGAGCTTAGAATATTAATTAGTCACCCCAGCCCACATACTCTTGAACAGAACCAGCTACCCATTGTGGTATGTTTGTATTGGGGAGTACGGGTAGGAAAATTTTATGGGGAGATAGGGTTAGTTTTTCGAGTATCTTCAGCCACCGGTAGCACCCAGTTGAGTCGTGCAAGTTGGAAGTGTAGGGTAGTAGTGTTGCGTGTAGTTTAAGGTATCTCCTTAACAGTAATAACTAATTAGATGTATATATCGGGGCTCAATCGTGATAATATTTGTAAGGTACTGTAGTGCTTACTTAGGAAGCACGCAATGCCCAATTTTTGAGAAGGTTTATCCGGGAAACTGGTGTCATTTGTAAGTGAAACTCTGGTTGGCTGTAATAATAATATAATAATAATGGCTTGTATTGGGAGCGAAACTATATTAGAATACACTTTTACAACAATTTACTTTCAATTCTTCGTCCCCTCAACTTTAACTTCCCTTTGTTTTATTCGTTCTCTATCATATTTTACACTATTCAGCGACATTCAACAATCACCCATTCTCAAACCAGTTAGAAGCGCAAGCTGACCGCCGCACACCAATGGGTTCGATATGCTACAGTACGATGCCTTTTTGCTTACACTGCTTTTCGACCGAATCACACCGATCGTGGTCACGGATGTCCACCTATAAATATCTGCATAATACCTCAACAATATTATCTCGCTTTTATTAACAAATCTAATACACAAGTCGGGAAGTTTAAAAACAATTATTTGGCAAATTAATAGATATTACTCTATATTAAACGGTCTACTGTAGAAACTATGATTTTGCGGACGGAAATATCCTAAAGCTACCTAATAATTCTTGCTTTAGTTGACACTAAATAGAACTAATAAATAAAAGATAAATTATTTCGACTACCGTGTTATTTAAAATACCTGGAACCTTTCATCCTGTCCCCAAGCCGGCCCTGTATTAACTGGGTCCATGATTTAATTAATAAGAGCTTTTCAACTATAGGAGTGAGTTTGTTCTACTTTTGTTTGTTCATGTAAAAGTATCAATATAGGTATTTATAATGTTTCTTTTATATTGAACTTCTTTATAATTAAGACTCCTTTGTTAATTTATGGTAACAAGCAGTTTTGTAGCAGATAAAATCTTTTGAAATATTTGTTTAAAGTTGGAAATGGGAAGAAAAGATAGTATTTTTATTGTATTTTAGGGTTTCGTACGTCCCAATGAAGAAAACGTGACCTTAACTCAGATGTGCAAGGTAAATAAATGAATTTTGAGTAGGAGGGTTACTTTTAGAGGCAATTAGAAAATAAAAAAGAAATAAATGTATTCTCTCAGTATTTAATTATTCATGTTATTGCTTCGGTATATATGAAAGTATATGTATATATAGATATATATTTGTATATGTATATTGTATGCTTATGTATAAGACTAGGTATATGTATATATGTAATACACCGACAACTACCACTTAATTCTGCCACAAAATCCATCCTAAGGTTGTCTGGTAGAGATCGCTCTTAGCGATAAGACCGCCCATTGTACATAACATTAATATTAAGATCAATCACTGTAGTTCAATGTATTATGGTGTACAATAAAGAATATTCTATTCTATTCTATTCTATTCTAAATGTACTGTGTGATTTATAAAATGATAGGGGTTTTTGTGAGGACCTCAAATATATATTTTTTTTAGTTTTATGATCAATAGTTTTAATAGATGGCTCGTGGCTAAATGGTAATCGAGTAGGTTAGCACATTTCAAGGTTAAGTAATCGTAGCCAGGTTAGTCTTAGGATGGGTGACTATTGTAAACACATTGAGACCCCTCCGTGTCTCGGAGAACACGTTAAGCCGTCGGTCCCGGTTGCCATACGAACATCTGTGGCATTCGTTAGCGGGTAGTTGGGACCTTAAAGAAAGTCCGACAACCTGGTCAAACTATAGAACAACAAGAACAATAGGTCAACTATATCGATATCGCCTAGTACTTGGGTTGTGCAGGTCTGATGGCAGTCGCTTCACGTAAAATATAGAAGTTCTCCCGTTTCGTAGTTAGACTGAAAGCCGACCCCACCTTAGTTGAGAAGAAGGCACGGAGGAAAAATTTTAATTTTAATAGATGAAAATATTCCCGCCTCCAAATTTAATTACCCCCTCCACCCTCTATCTCCGAACTACTGAGCTTAAAATTTTGTTTTCTTGTAATTTATAAGTAAAGAACTATTTACTGTATAAATAAATATTTTCTTATAGATTACAGGAAAACCTATATGTAATATTTTATCAAGGTAATTATTCCATTCATACTTGTAAAGGCTGTCCATAGATTTTAAGGAGCTAGATAGTTCGTCAGCAAACATTGAGTGACACAGCTGGTGTCATCAGGTAACTGAAATACATAAGCAAAATTAATAAAAAAACCCAAAATGGTTTGAGTTACAAAAAACAAACTTAATTATTTATTTTGTTAGAGAGATTTTATGAATATCTGTTGTGAGAATAGATTGGATTTAAAAACTATTACATAACAATATGTTGTAAATCGAATTAAAGCGCAAAGAAATTTCCTACAACATAAAAACTGGCTACAATTCAAACTGCAACATAAAGTTTTAAACTCAAAATGTTACCGTCTGGCTGCCGAAATCGCACCTATGTATATAACTCTACTGAACTCTAGTACTTACGAATAATGATCGGCTGCATACAAACACACAGACACACAAACACACCCATACATAACATACACAGACTAATGTAACACCAATACTGATGGGGCTACTTACGCTGCAATAATGAACGATCGACTGAATATGGTGCGTTATTCGCGTTAATTATATTATTATTATACGTGTTCCTTGGGTTCCAAGGGACCCTAACTCAGAGAATATTTAAAGATGTCTCTAAGTTGAAGTTCTCTCATCAATCAATTTTTTCGCTATAAAACAAAATGTTTTTTTATTTTTATTTAAAAAGAAATAACCAAAAACATAGAATAATTTGTGGGTCAAAAAAAAAAGGGTATACACGCATCTTGCCTCTCGCAGCTAAGGCACACTATTCATTTTCTATGACAGCAGTGACATTTGAATTATAGAGAAGCACCCAAGTCAAACATTTCTATCTTAAAAAAACAAATACAAAAAGATAGAATAGAATAGATAAAAAGATAAATATATAAAAATAGCTACATTAATATTTTGAACTTATAAACACTAGAGCTAGCTCATACAGTTTTAGAATATTTAACTATGAGCATCTTCACTCTTTAATTATATGTAGGTATATAAAAGCATTATACAAAAGCACGCACCAACATTGAGTGCATATACTATAAAACACGAAATTATTGCCAAAATTTCCCTTTGCCCTTCCTTCAGCTGTGTGCGAGAGTCGCAAGCGCAGACGCACACACTTACAAACAATACCTGTAGTTAGCGCCTATGTGTGAGGAAGCCGGTTTACCAAAGTACATTTTTAGGGTACCCATACACCTATAAATAGTTTAATGAGACTTGAAAGAATTTTCGAGGATTATACGTAGTTACTAAGTAGAGGGAGCCACGTGCGTTTTTTGGCAATCGCCGTGCCGTTTGAAGAAACGTTTTAATGCTTGTCCATTTTAGAAAGTAACTTGAGATTATTATTTCTTGGAATATTTATTGTGAGTTGAGTTAGTGATGTAGTGTGAATGTCCTTAGGAAGTCGAAAGGTTGCAAAGGTCAGATTAAAGTCATGCAAAGGTCAGACTGCCCTGTTGGTCTAGTGGTTAGTGACCCTGACTGCTAAGCCAGAGGTCGTGGGTTCGATTCCCACACAGGACAAATAATTGTGTGATGAGCATGATCATTTGTTCTGTGTCTGGGTGTAATTTATCTATAATATGTATGTATTTAGAAATATATAAGTATGATTATCAGCAGTCTGGTTACCATAGTATAGGCTCTGCCTCGGTTGGGATCAGACGGCCGTGTGTGAGATGTGTGAAGTTATTAATATTATTATAAAGATGTTTTGTTTTGTAGTAAACCGGATGATCTAATGTTAGGGATCAAGCAAATGTCGCCAGAAGGTAGGACTCAACACAATTTTGCTCCAATCGCGAAGACTGAAAGGGTTTTACGCAATACGTATAAAATAGGCTTTCATTTAAAAATACTTTAACATGTGAATGAAATGGTGCGAATGAGATTTTGTTTATTGGGAAATCATACAAAATATTTGTAAAATTACGTTCCAATTCACTACGTTAAAAGGAAACTAAATATCAACATGACATATGAAGAGAAGTATAATGATACTAACCGAAAATATAATTTGTGTTATTATGCACAATAGAATTAAGTAGAAATAATAGTACATTTTATTAATAAATATGCAAAATTAATAAAAAAAGGTGTCTTTGAGACACCCGGTTGGAACAAAGTCAATCTCTAAATATAAATATATTTACCTAGCTGCCCCGACAGACTTCGTTCTGTCAAAAGTTTTTAGTTGACGACAAATGTTAATATGAAAAAAACAATAACCGTTTTTTTTTTTTTATTGGTCGAGCCGTTCTCCAGTTTTGCGCTTAGCAACACATTTGGCAATTCATTTTTATTTATATAGATGGATTGAATGAATTGTATCAATATTATAGTAAATATTGTAAAAACTCGACATTAAAATAGCGAAACGAATATATGGATAATTGGTATACAATCAACATGAAATTACATTAGTATCGCGCAGAATACACAGATGGCGAAAATAAAAAACAAGTGGCGGTCAGCATTTTTCGTTGTCCTAATACTTTTTTTCCGCTTAGCCTCGATCCGCCGAGCGTCTGAAGTGTTACGTGCAATAAGGAACTTTGTGCCTAAAAAAATCTATTATGAGAAAAACTAGTGGGTAGTTTTGGTGTGGAAAAAAAAAAGATATATAATAGCATTTCAGTTCAGAGGAATTAAAATGTGTAGAACTGAAACGTGCAGTTATTTATATATTTTTAATAAAAATGTTGTAGCTTATGTAATCTTTCGTTTACAGGTAATGTTTTGTATTTAATACTTTAGATTTTGACGTGTGACGTGTGACCACCCCTTATCACATAATGTCACACTTCGTTGACCCCCCCAATTTATGGATGGCCCCTATGGCAGGTGCCATAGAATTCCTCCGCATCATCGCCTACTGGTAGCGTTCCCAGAAGGCTGGCAGCATTGCTACGTTGAATAGCTAAGCTAATTCTGTGTTCAAGAAAAACCCCCATCTTCTGGTCACGAGAAGTGTTGAGCAGGCGCTTAGCTAGTTCCTTGTAAACGGAACGAGCACTCGTAATAATAAATGATTAAATTCAATGACTGCAAAATAAAATGAAATTTTGCTCAAGTTTCATAACGGCAGCTCCACACCAACCATTTTATTAACCGCAAAATAATTGCTTCCCTGTTAGAAGCTGCACCACAAACAATGTACTTTAGATGAATGTTCCTGTGGAACTTTGTAACGGCTCAAAGTTTGAAATTGCTGATAGTTTGAGAGTTGCCAATTAAAATTAACGTGCTCACAGCCCATCGAGCTGAGCAGTTCAGTGTAATCGAGTTAATGCTAATTATGATGCTGTTTTTAGCAAGGTGGAAAAAGCGAATGGCTGGATATTAGGAAATAGCAATTTGGATTGAAACCTGGTTAATTAAAGAACACTAATATAATACTTATGTCACACTGTTGCTTGGTAAATTAAGCTTATTAAAAGGTATTTTTTTTGGGAAAAGGAAAATTGTAAAAGTCGCCACTAAAAATTTAACGATTCGGGCAAAAACTGAACTGTTTATAATGGAATCTTGGTCATGGTGATTTTTAATCCCTGACGCCAAACGGGAAGGAGGTATGTTATAAGTTTAACGTATGTATCTGTGTGTCTGTCCGTGGCACCATAGTATTTAAATGGATAAATAGATTTTGATTTAGTTTTTTTCTTTGAAAGGTGTCTTGATCAAGAATGTTAGCTATAATTCTAAGATCATCAGCTCCCTTGTAATCGTTGAAGAGATTGTTAGTCGGTGGTAACTTCTGGTGTTCCACATGTTGGTGTAACCTTATTTTTGTTTTCTTAAGTATCTAATAAAGGTCATGGTCTAGGTAAACATGCATAATGCCAGGCCACGGTCCAACTATTGATTATTTTGTTTTTAAAGGAGCTAAAACTTTATTTGCGTGATGCTCAGGATCAGTTGAATTTAAAGTACTTCGAGCTAGTTTGGGGTATTTGTGTTTCTCTTGAATTGACTTCAAAGTCGCTACAGCGTTTTATCAATAAGTAAGTTCACCTATAATTAAAAAAAAAATTGGAATGACACATTTGTACAAAAAAACAAAACGGCATATCCGTTTTGTTTTTTATTTATTTGTATTTAAAATATATATTATATATGAATAAAATTCACCCCTGTATATTAGTCATTGCCTTTTGTCTTTAATATAACTAAAACTTGAATGATATTCTTTGATATCTAAAGGCATCACAAAGTGCTTGGATCGATTTAGCAACATATTTCCTAATAGCCTTTTTTTTTTTTTTTTTTTTTAATGTGTGGAAACCCCCACGGGTCATCACCTCACCGGGGCCAGGCGGATTTCCTAATAGCCTAATAGGTAAGCAAAATTGTAATATTTGCCTTGAAAATTAGAAAATTTGGAAATAAAAATGAGTGATTTTTTAATTTGATAATTTTTTTATTTAAGTCCCCACCTACCTTGTTTAGCTTTAACAAAGGACTATTAGACAAACGATGCCAATAGCCTCTTTTTAGCGAAGTCGGTTAAAACCACCTTTTTTGTAGTATGTTAAAAATAAATTTAGACTGCTGATATTATAATAAGCTTGACGAAGTATAAATAATAATTTGACAAAGATACAAAATATAAAGAAAGAAGAAAGAAAGAAAAAATATTTATTTCTAAGTGACGTTAAAGTGCTTACAGTACGACGTGATAAAACATAAAAAAAAAATAAAAAAATATATATATATAGAAGAAATACAAAATAAAAAATAACGGCAAAAGAAACAAAAAAGAGCTACATGTTACCTTGCACGCACTTGCACGTCACTTATTGAAATTATACTAACACTAAATTATATTAACAGTTCCTCAAATAGATTTGAACATTTGTTACCAGGTTTTTACTATCTCACATCTCCGTACTCGTCACTTTGTACTGTGTCTTTAATATTTTATGTTGTTAATTAATTAATATCCTCAACGCTTAACGGTGAACTTGTTCTGTAAATAACTTTATCGTGAAAACGCTGAGGATATTACCGCCCTTGTTTTCTTTAAAAAAATGTAGTAGGTATTCTAATAAAAAAAGTTTTGATTGATCGATCTTGTTAAGAATTTGCCCCAGGTTTGAGAATTAATGATAATATTGTGGTATTAAATGTACTTGCCTTACCCTAATAACTTATACTGTCCCAAAAATTTGGGGACAAAATTTTTGGCTTGTTATAGGTTATAAAAATTGAATGCGGGCAAATTAGGACTCTGTTCTTTAAAAGGAAAAAAAGGAACCCTTATAGGGTCAATTCATTGTCCATCTGTTTGTTAAATTTTAACCAATTTTAACATTTCGCAGGCAAATTAAAACCTATTGGGTACCTCCCATTGACCTAGAATTTTGAAAGGTCTCATAGCAGAAAATCCGGCAGTCGTTAATTTCTTGTTATATGACATAATTATTTTTGATTACAAAAAAATTATATTTCACGGTGTGCAAAATGTTATTTATTATACAAGTTAGTTTTCTTACGAAACTCTCGGTTTTTATAAGGTTTTTAGGAAATGAATAATTGGAAAAGTTAGTTGGAAAATTTGGAAAACGAGGAGGGCTTTTTCCTGATAAATTAAGACAAATTTATCGATTTTTTTTAAGGACAACGTCGGTCGAGTCAGCTAATCACTACATATTATAAAACAAAGTCCCCCGCCGCGTCTGTCTGTCTGTCTGATCGCGATAAACTCAAAAACTACTGATTTTCATGCGGTTTTTACCAATAGATAGAGCGATTCATGAGGAAAGTTTAGGTATATAATTTGTTAAGGTTTTGTGTAAATTGGTTGAAATATGATAATGATTGTTAAAGATGTCTTTGCTACTCGTTCGAAGCCGGGGCGGTTTGCTACTTATTAATAAAGTAGGCCTTTTTCATCTGAGATTCGCATACGCATTTCACTTATTTGAACCAAGAGTCAGAGAAATGAGGAATGAATTTCGACTACTGACTGAAATACTCTAATAGTACTGAGTAAAAACATACTTTTGTGTGCAGCTTGAATAAGGTGCTTTCGCAATCCCGCAGCTCAAATTTAAAAGGATATATATGCTGTGATCGGGCCTGTATCTAAAAGATATCATGCGAGCTGCAAAAAATATTTGTATCTAATACAAATCTTATCTTTAGAATAAGTAACGACCTATCCTTAAGATAAAATTCGGATTATATACGTTTTTGTATACATAACTATGTATGTAGGAGACAAAAACGTAAAAATATCCTTCTTGGTTTCACTCTCACACAACCATAAGACATGCACTACTGATCGGCTCGTTATATCATCTAATTGCATGTAGACCATCTCTTCATCTAGTCGAAAGACCGTGAGATTCAATTCTCTTCTCTATATGACTAAATAGTCATTTTAAATTTCAGATGAAATGAAAACTTTTGCCACAAAGTACTTAAGTACTGTAAGGAGTAAAGTAAATCGGATTATGAGATCTAATGTTTAGATTGACCTCTTTTTTAAAGACTTACCAAATAGATCCGACGTATTTGTCGACAACTTGGAGTGTTCACCAAATCGTGTAACTATCAAACTTTTGACAATCGCAGAAGCTATAATAAAGACAATTTATTAAGATTTGAAGCGCATTCCGCACACGTCGATGGAACAACAAAAAACCATTCACTACCATTGTTCAGAACACCATACAATTGGCAACCCGAATATATTGCAACCATAGTAAACCTGCAGCCGGAAAAACTGACAACGAACCTTAACTTAATGACTATAAGGGCCAATTCACATTTAAGTAGGTTTCTTTGTGTGTTGGTGAAGTTAAGCACAGCATCTTTGTTACCGACTGTTTTGGGAGCTAACGGTAATTCTGGTTCGTATGTACTATGTATTAGTGTACCATATGTACCGCTGCACTTTGTAATGTATTTTTATTTGAAGATGAATGTTGGGTTCAATGGTTTGGGGGTTAATGAAGGCTTCAAGTGAAGAATTCGAGTGACTTTAATTCACGCCATCGACAGATAACATATCAGATTTTTTGTAATTAAAATGTATTGTAGATGTGTGACTACAGAACGCGAAATATTTTCTTTCACTCAAAAAAACAACCAATTGGACTCAAAATCGGTCAAGGCCTTTTTAAATTTAAAAAAAAATTAAACGGTGTTACAACATGAGAATGGTTTTCAATATGTTAATAATAATTTTTACTTTTAGTCACCACAAACATATTGCATGTTAACATCGCGGCGAACTGATTTCTTCTGTAAACATGATAAGAAAAGAAATATAACTGTAAGAAAACTGGGAAACTTTCCACTAGCGTTACGAAACCTCTTTTGTCCTGGCGAGACAAAAGTAAATGTGCTAATAAGTCTCCGTCATAGCGCTAAAATGTCAAGAATTAAAAACAAACAGAGATGCGTTTTCGTAACTTTTTTCCTCATACGTTACCGAAATGTAAGGATTTTGTTGAAGTCGTAAACTGTAATAGCGTTTGTGTGGTTTTTTTTGAGTACTTTTTATTCTAAGAATATGTACCAAGATACAAAAGTATATCCACAATCTATGTATTAATAGGTACATGAAGAGAACTGAGGAATGTGAAAATTGGAATATTTAAAGTTTGTATGGTGAAAAAGTGTAGAATAGAAAGCTAACATTTTTTAACAATATGTGCTACAAAGAAAAAGAAAATATACATACGGTCAAATTGAGAACCTCCTACTTTTTTTTCGTCAGTTAAATATATGTTAAAACGAAAACATCAACCTAAACGTGTCTAGTAGGTATATATGTTGACCTGTCATGGTAGGGAAGGTCTATACAATGACAGTTCAGCTTACATTAGAAATGAAAAGCTTGATTTATTTTACAAATAGGTTAATGAAAAAAACATTCATTTAATGAATTATGGTCGAAGTTCGACCACCAGGCGATTTCTAGTTATAATATAAATATATATACATATAATATAAACGAACTTATTTTTTCTTTTTTTTTTATGGGATAGGGGGCAAAAGAGCAGACGGGTCATCTGATGGTAAGTGACTATGGGAACCTGCAACTCAAGAGTCACAAATGCGTTGCCTGCCTTTAAAGTGGGAATGGGGGAAGGGGGAGAAGAGAGGAAGGGGGGAGAACGAGGGGGGAGGCCCTCTTTCTCGTAAGTCCGGTAAACTCGGATTCTGACACGATATACAGAGAAGCCTATAGCGGTAAACTCTTGCACAATCAATGTCTCTGCTACAAGTTTTTACGTCACTATTACAACCATACTTTTTGCTACTAAACATTTTTACTCTAATAATTAAATTTACAAAAAAGGTATCACCGACTGTAAATCATGACAAAATGTGTCGTCATCCCTTAATTTTCCAAACTTAGAGATATATTATCCAAAAATTCCCCAAGTGGTCTTGGTGAGAATTTTTGCCAGGTTAAACACAGGAAATCTTTGAAATAAATTTAAATGTAAGAAAGTCATTAAGCTGAAATGAGTAATTACAAGTAACCGCCAACTGTAGGCTTTCCTTCATTTAAATATTTATAAAGTATTGTTTGCTTTTGCCCTATTTTCAATTTTTTCATAAAATTTATAGGTCATTAACCTTTAATGAAAATAGTAACAGCCAATTTTCAAATAGTAGTAGTATGAGTAAGGTGTGTATTTGAAATTTCAGGAAATAGTTTACAAAAAATAACAATTCGATTCCAACGTGCAGTCATCAAATAAAATATTAAATTTTTTTGATCAGACCGCAAAAATTTTAATGGCAATATGCAGAGTTAGAAAATTAAAAAAAAAAAGTGTGTGTGTACTTATGTACGCACGTAAGAAGTTATACTTCTTTGGCGCTAGTTAAATAAAGTTTATTTAAATATTATTTTAATATATAACTTAAATTTAAATAATATAAATTATTATATATATATACTAAATATAAATTTATTTAAATCACTAATACATACCGTCAACTAACCTTAAATTCTACAAACGTACTCAAAGTAATATGTTAAAACCATTTTTGCCACTTATAATGACAGTAATTTATCTTTAAATCAATAAATTGTTAATAAATATCAGTCAAAACAAACAAATATATATTTATGTATATTTGTATATATTTTATTCGGACTGATACAAAATACGTGTTGTGGGGTCAAAAACACTTGAATAAATATCGTGAAGTTGGTAACTTTTTTTGAAAAACTAAAATTTGACGAGCTAACAGGGTGCCGGTTTTCGTGACGGCGTGCGCGCGCATTGTAAAAATTTACTCTCATAATTTTTCCCTAACGCGCCAAAAGAAGTATAACTTCAAAAATTAAACAGGATGTTTCCAGCAATAAAGCAGAAACAGATTTCATTAATGTGTTATTGCAATAAAAATCTGACACAAGCTGTAATCTTCAAAATAGTAAATGATTTTCTTCAGAATAATATAATTTATAAATTACGGACGTTAATCGTGTCGACTACCCAATTTTTTTTGTGAGACGTGTCCACTTTCAAATGAGTAAATATGCCGATGCCCTTCTAATCAGCAGGTGTTAGAAACTTAAGCCTATACATGACGTTACCATCAGTTTTAACGAAGTTAATGTACTGTATATAAATAGGCGAAGACAAACCAGTTCAGTAACTTTTTGTCCTCTGTTCGTCCACCGATTTTCTTTATTTTTTTATTGTGTTAACAGGAAATAATTATAGAAAAGTTTTTGATTCTTAACAGCTTTCATTTTATAGCTAGGCCTCCATTTAACACAAAACTATTATAACAATTATTTAAAAAAAGTTAATTGAAAAGAAAAAAATAATGAAATAGTCAATAATTTCACATTGGATATTTGGATAATGTAACCAAATAATATTCTCACGAAATATTATTGTCAGTCGCCGGAAAATGTACAAAACGTCACTTCCTCACCTACGTCCGAACAAAGATTGGAGTTACATGTTGCGGAAAAATAAGTGTTATTTGAAACTTAAACATAAATAAGAATGTTATTCTTAGGCTAGCGAACATAAGCAACAAATCAGTACAAAAATCTTGATTTTATTTACTTCTTGCGACGAGAACGTAAACTGAAAATATAGATTAACACGGGGACCAAAAAAAGATCAGGTGAATGGATTACCTATTTCTTTTTGGAGTCGGTTAAAAAAATAGAGAAGAGACTTCAATTACAACACAAATAATTCTTTTACATGATCGCATAAAAGAACTGAGCTGGAGAAACATCTTGAGATTATGATAAGAGTTATGTGCTGTTATCAAGCTGTTTATTACAAGACTACTAAGATTTACTTAACAGTGCAGCAAGCGTTTATTAAACACTAGCTGCGCCCCGCGGATTCAACCGCGTAAGTCCGGAAATTCCCACGGGATAAAAAGGAGCCAATGTGTTAATTCAGGTGTCCAGCTATCTACATACCAAGTTTTATCGTAATCTGTTCGGTAATTTTTGCGTGAAAGAGCAACAAACATCGATACATCCATACATCCTCACAAACTTTCACGTTTATAATATTAGTAGGATACACTGATGGGCTGTTGCCGTAAGTCCAAGCCCTCTAAATAATAAAGGATGTATTTACAATGATGCAGCAATGCTAAGAAAGGTAGTCTTTATGTTTAAGACTATAAAGGACATTGTGTTTGATACTTCAGAAACATGAAAATCAATATTAATTGAAATATTTTGGTAACCAACCTATGTAGCAAGGTCCATAAATATTTGTAAATATGTCTATTTGCTGATTAAGTGCGACCTGGGTATGTTTGTCAATGTTTTAGAACCCATACACCATATACCCATAGCTGTACAAGATATGCTTAGTTTAGGTTTAAATGGCGTTGTGTATCTAATATATGTTTATTTATGCTTTCATCGTGGAAGATATGCTTCGGCACGTATGGGTCGGCTCAACCAGAGTGATACCACGGCCGCACAGAAAAATGGAGTAAAACAATGCTTCATTGTGTTTCGCCGAGTGAGTGAGGTTACCGAAGGCCCTAACCCCCTCCCTCCTTCTAGTACTCCCACCTTAAAGGCCGGCAACGCACTTGGGACTGTTAAGTTGCAGGTGCCCATGGGGGGTGGTTGTCACTTAGATACTATCAAGTGATCCGTCGGCCCGTTTGCCCTCTATCCGCTAAAATAAAAAGTGATAAAAATAACGTGTAACGCTTTCACCAAAGTGGTAGTAAAATATCGCCGCCGCGCGACCCTTCAGAGAGAGTTCGATAGGGTATCCATAATATTATCATGAAAATTTGAAGCTGTTTTATGTTTGGCCAACTTATTGCCTCTGTTCGGTTATGGACTGCTCTGCCTTAATCTATTAGAAGCCTTGTCTTCTTATCTACATGTAAGACTAGTTTCTGCATTAGATAGATAGTTTTTTATTTATAAAAATATGTGTTTGCAAATAAACGTATCCAAGTTTTGAAACAAATACAGACTAACTGCAACTTTTAGCAGATTTGCAAAAGAAAAAATCTTCTAACGCCACATACAGAAAAAGGACATGGACAGGGTCCTTTCTCTGTATGTGGCGTTATAGGAAAGTGTTAAAAGTTTGTACTTCACAAAGACTATTAAGATCTTCAGTTTCGTATCAGCCTATTACGATTATAGTTGACGCCTTGAAACAATTCTACTGTGTTCTTCAACTTCCAGTGTTTATTAATAGTAATAATGATCGACGTTTCGATGTAATTCCATTTTGCTTTGCTTTCTGGTAATAATTCTAATCAAAAATTATGCCTAGGATTGCAAGACACCATTCACACTTGTAGTGGATCTTCAAAAGATATTTAATTGTTCAAATTGGCATTTTGCACTTTGCACCAGATATCAAAAAGCTGAAATTTTAATAAAATTATGGTTACACTACACGTGATCGATAGCTTCAAAGCTTCAAAGCGCTGCCCCGGCGCAGTCAACGCATCGATGCTTTCTCTCACTAACCTGCGTCCCACTTGTGCAAGATTTGAATGACTTACTACGAAATCGCACTTCACTCTGTCCTTATGTTGCATTTACGCAATTAGATGTCAACATTTCGTAGAAATTATATAATTTCCTTGCAGAAAATCATAAAATACCTTTAGAGTTGAATTATGCGGTGATTTTTAACTTTTACTTTGTACGAAATTTATAACAGTTATTAAAATTAAAGCCTTTTTTCATGTTTATTGTGAAAGTGCAGCTTTAAAGAGACAAAGGTGTTCACAGTGCAGGAGGCTTGGCTACAGAACTTCCTCGTAGCACACTGTACTACAGAAGTGGCTATAACTCTTGTTTGAAAACTACGCTGATCCTACGGACCAGTGAGAGCCAGCCCAAAGATCAGTCTTTAGGTTAGTTACTCTTCAGCGATATGAATAAGAAAACCTCTGCAAACAATTTAGGGTTTTAGAACGACGTTCCTTACTGTACAATATTAAAAAATAGTGTTAGCACAACGTAACATTCCGACCGCGAGTTGATTTATTTTACTTACGCCATCTATAGATTCTGCGCGCTACTGATATAATTTGATGTTGGTTGTATACGAGTTTTTACAATATAGTATAATATTTATTATACTATATACTATATTTTGATACAATTGATTCTATCCATTAAATATATTTATATAAAGCGAAAGGGCCTTTCGTTTCAACCGGGTGTTCCAAAGACATCTTACTCGTTGTTTCTACTCAAAGTGAACGCCATAAATAATAGTTTTGAGAAACCATTAGTAAGTCAGTAGGTCTTTGAGACACTGTGTCGCTGCCCTGTATATCTTATAGAAGTTATGAGGAACTCTAACTTCAATATTTAAAAAATGCTATGCACTATGTTTAATTTCAAAAGTTAAAAACGCTTCGTAACAAAAAAAAAATTGCTACAAAACTACACAAAAGCTTCCTTTTTCCATCCGCGATGTGACCTACATAACCATTGAACGTAACTTCGAGTTAAGTTTAACTGGGCGAGTTATTCTCAGAAACGGCCTTTCTCTCGTTAGTTGGATATCGAACAGTCGACCTCTAACAACAATTTATCGGTTATGAGATAACCAAATCGGGGTTCTCGATATAAAAGATTCAAGTATAGCCATAAAGTTGAGAAATTTACAAGTGGTATAGATTACATCGATTTTTATACAAATATTTGAACAGTTTTTGAATATTACTTTTGAATCAGCTATAGTAAAATACATAGATATATTATTATTATTTAGTCCTGGATCGTTAAAGAGTAGAGTGAATAGGTTACTTTTGGATAGGCGTCTACCATCTTCGTCTTCATCATAACTTTCCATCAGGTGAGTTGGAAGACAAACGCCTATGCTTACGATTTATTATCTCAATAGTTTTAATAGTAACTGTGAATAAAGGATCAGAAATCAGAGAAAGAAATAAGATTAAGACCTCTAGTCACACGGGTGAGACTATTTTATACGTCATGGTGACTCCAATCGGTGTGGATAAATGTATTCGTTTGGAAACACTGCGGTGTAGTCGGTGACTTTGTAATAAAATACTAGTAAATTTAGAAAGAAATGATAACACGAAGGTTTTTATAAAATTTGTTCTATTTTAAGATACGGTTGGCAACAACTTGGCTCGGTTTGTAAAGCTGAAGTGTTTAGAAAAACTTTAGGTAGTTTAATCACTGTCTTCTGTAAAAGATACTGAACCCTACCTCCTTTTAAAAGTTCTGGTGTTATGGTTATGTGAACTACATAGCTTGTTAAAAACATAAGAGATTGTAGGTTATATAGTCTTACTACTAATATAAATGCGAAAGTTTGGATCGATGGATGATTTTACTTAATCACACCAGAACGGGGAACGGATCTTTATAAAATTTGGCACGGAGATAGACTAGGTAGTCGAGAATACTACATAGGCTAGGACAATGTATAGTTCCCGTGGGACATATTTGAATGTCGCGGGCAACAGCTAGCAATACATACTTAAGGAGGTCATCTCTTGCCACTATCAATACGTTTACTAAGACGTTTGGAAAATTTATTAACATTGCACATTGTCTAAATAAACATTGTGTAATGTATATGTCACATAACATCCTCATCCTCTGCGCCTTTTCCCAACTAAGTTGGAGTTGGCTTTCAGTCTAACTACGATACAGCCGAACTTCGGCACTACGTACAGCGACTGCCATCAGACCTCCACAACTCAAGTACTAGGCGATATCGAAGTTCTGTAGTTAGACCCGGTTGTCGGACTTTTAGGGCTCCAACAACCCGTAACGAATGCCACAGATGTTCGTATGGCAATCGGGACCGACGGCTTAACGTGCTCTCCGAGGCACGGAGGGGTCTCAAAGTGTTAAGATAGGTCATCAGAAAGTGTTAAGGTGGCACCGAAAGCCGGGCACCCACCACTAAGGCCTCGGCTAAGGTAGCGGCGGCGTTTTCTCCCCTTCCCACTCCGGCACCTAAAGGAACGACAGTTCCTTCTGGTGCCAAAATTGTGTCTGGCCCCTCGGTATCTGGCCCCTCCGCATCTGGCCCCTCGACATCTATCCCCTCTAACGACGGGTGGGAAAAAGTCGAGGGAAGCAAGAAAAAGTAAAAGCGAAAGCGGAATAAGAAGGCTGCCAATAAAGCAGCCTCTACACCGCAGTCGCCATCGGTGGCAGTGGCCACTACAAAGAGGTCGCGAAAACTGAAGCCGCCAAAAACGGCGGCTGTGGTGATCACCGTGTCACCGGAGGCGGCAGATGGCGGGCTATCCTACGCGGCCGTGTTTAAAAAAGCCCGGGATAGCCTCGCCAGTAAATTCGGGGCTTCAGGTGTAAGGATGCGCCTCGCCCAGACGGGGGCTCGGGTCTTAGAGTTCCCCGGGGCTGATGGTGTGAGGGCGGCCGACACTTTTGACCCAATGACGGATGGCGTGAAGATTGCCAGGCCCACTAAGTGCGCGGAGCTGCGCATTTCGGGCCTGGATGATTCTGTCACGGTCGAGGATGTCCGCGTTGCAGTTCGGGAGAAGACAGGTTGCAACGCGGACCACATCAGGGTTGGCACCATCCGTCCCGGTCCAGGGGGCCTTGGCGCGGTGTGGGTCAGTTGTCCCGTGGCGTCGCCCAAAACCTTGGGCGACGCCGGCAGGCTCCTCATCGGTTTTGTGAACGCCAGAGTCACAGTCCTGACGGCGAGACCGATGAGGTGTTTCAAATGCCTATCATCGGGGCACACACGCGTCAAGTGCGCAAGTTGCTTTGACTGCAGCGGACTTTGCTTCCGCTGCGGTCGACCGGGGCACAAGGCGGCGGAATGTTCCGCCGCCCCTCACTGCCCAGCATGTGCGGCGGGTAATCTGCCCGCCAATCACCAGATGGGCCAGGGGGGCTGCTAGCCTGCCCGCGCTCAGCAAACATGGGGGGTTAGCCAGTCGACCCAGGCTACCGCCGATGTCAGCCGTGCGTCAACGTCGTCGCCTATGGAGGAGGCTGTAGAGATGGTTTCATAAATGGACCAAGTCTCCAGCTTCCTTGTCCAGACGAATCTCAACCACTCTGCCGGTGCGCAAGATCTTTTCTTGCAAACCATGGCGGAGTGATCGGTCAGTGTAGCCGTAGCTGCGGAGCCCTATTACGTTCCTCCCCGTTCCAACTGGATGAGTGACCGGGACGGCTCCGTGGCAGTCGTCGGCTCCACTGCAGCTCATTCCCCGCCCTTGTCGCTAAGAGACAAGGGTAATGGATATGTTGCTGCCGAATGGGGGGGGATCACCATATATGGTGTCTACTTCTCTCCCAACAGGAGTTTGAGCGACTTCGAGGTTTTTCTTAACAACCTGGAGACCTCGATGCGGCGACTAGCATCTGGGCACATCCTAGTGCTGGGGGACTTCAACGCAAAGTCCGTTGCGTGGGGTTCCCCCAGGACGGACGCACGGGGCTAAGCCGTAGAGGAGTGGGCGGCTTCGGTGGGCCTCTGTCTTCTAAACAGAGGCTCCACCAACACGTGCGTGCGACTGCAGGGGGGGTCGATAGTGGACCTTTCGTTCGCTACCCCTGCTCTCGCCGCACGAATAAGGAACTGGCGTGTCCTGGAAGAGGTTGAGACGCTCTCGGATCACCTCTATATCCGATTCGAGCTCTCCCGGACTCAGGACCCCAGAAGGGGTCACACGGCGCGGCGTTCTTCCCGTTTCCCGCGGTGGGATGTTACCAAGTTGGACAGGGACTTACTGGAGGAGGCAGCTATTATTTATTCTTGGCTGTCTCCGCGGCCTCTGACCGAGGAGGCAGACATGGGGGCGGGCCGCTTTCCCGATGCGATCACGCAGATTTGCGATGCGGCCATGCCCCGCGTTCGAGGTCGTCGGCCTCCAAGGAAGGAGCTCTACTGGTGGTCCCAGGAGTTGGCGGACCTCCGCGCAGCCTGTACTCGTGCCCGGAGGTCCTACACCCGCAGCCGGCGGCGTCACCGCGATGATGGCGGAGAGGACCGGCTTCATGAGCAGTACCGAGATGCACGGCAAACTCTGAAGCTGGCCATTAGTCGCGCCAAAGAGGAAAAAAGAAAGGAGATGCTGGAGTCTCGATCGTGACCCCTGGAGTCGCCCATATCGCGCGGCGCAACTAAAGCTCCGTGCGTCGGGCCCCCCCCTTACGGAGACTCTCCAGCCCAGCTTCTTGCAGGGAGTGGTTGAGGGCCTTTTCCCGCAATGGGTGGAGCACGTACCCCCGTCAATGGCCCCCTTGGCTGGAGACAACGGGGAGAACGAGGAGGATGGTGTTCCGCCCGTCACGGAGGCGGAGGTAGGGGCGGTTGTTCTACGGATCCGTTCCAAGAACACCGCCCCCGGGCCAGACGGGATCCCTGCCCGAGTGTTGGCCCTCGCCCTCGACCACATGTCCGACCGCCTCAGGGAAGTGTTCGACGCTTGCTTGGCGTCCGGGCGCTTCCTTGACTGCTGGAAGAGCGGGAAGCTGGTCCTTTTAAGGAAGCCGGGACGGCCTACCGACTCGGTTGCGGCCTACAGGCTCATCGTATTGCTGGACGAGGCGGGTAAATTGTTTGAGAGGGTCCTCTCTGCCCGCATCGTCCGGCACCTGTGCGAGGTCGGCCCCGATTTGTCGGACACCCAATTCGGTTTTCGAGCGGGGCGTTCGACGGTCGGTGCTATGTTGCGTCTGAGGGCCGTGACCGAAGAGGTAGTGAGCTGTGGTGGCGTGCTGTTGGCGGTGTCGCTGGACATCGCCAACGCGTTCAACAGTCTGCCATTTAGCTGCATCAGGGAAGCACTCCACTATCACGGAGTACCAGGGTACCTGAGGCGGCTAGTGGCAGACTATTTAGAGGAGCGTACCGTCATGTACGAGGACCGAGATGGGGTTTTGAGTCGTCGGCCCATGTCGTGCATTGTTCCGCAGGGGTCTGTCCTTGGACCCTGTGGAACATGGGGTACGACTGGGCCCTTCGAGGCGACTTCCCCCCCGGGCTCGGCGTAATCTTTTACGCCGATGACACTTTGGTCACAGCCCGGGGGGTAAACTTTCAGGAGGCGGCGTGACTGGCCACCAGGGGAGTCTCTCTGGTGGTCGGTCGCATCGAGGCGCTGGGTTTGCGGGTGGCCCTAGATAAGACGGAGGCCCTGTTATTTCATGGGCCCCGTCGTGGTCCACCCCCTGGCGCCTCTATCGAGGTCAACTCGGTCCTCGTACCGGTTCAGGCCCACATAAAATATCTGGGCCTGATCCTCGACGGTAGGTGGCGCTTCGACGTGCACTTCCTGCAGCTTGCTCCAAGGCTGGTCGGCGCTGCGTCCGCCCTTGGGCGACTCTTGCCCAATTTGGGTGGACCTAGCGTCGCTATGAGACGGCTGTACACGGGGTTGTCCGGTCAATGGCACTGTACGGTGCACCGGTGTGGGCGGAGGCTCTGACCGCCCAGAATAGGGTGCACCTCTGGCGCCCTCAGAGGCTGATTGCGGTTAGAGCCATACGCGGATACCGCACCATGTCAACAGAGGCAGCGTGCGCGTTGGCCGGGACTCCCTCGTGGGATTTGGAGGCGGAAGTGCTCGCCGAAGAACATCGGCGAACGGCTGAGTTCCGGGCGGGAAGCGGCAGTCGGCCCCCGCCCGAAGAGGTACGCGAATGACGTGAGGCCGCTCGCCGAGCCACCATGGCTCGTTGGTCGTCCCGGCTGGAGGCTCCACGTGCTGGCTTTGCCGTCATCGTCGAGTGGGCAGGGCGGCAGCACGGGACCCTTTCCTTCCGACTGACGCAGGTTCTTTCCGGGCACGGCTGCTTCGGGAAGTACCTGCAATCGGTCGCTAGGAGGGAATTGAGTCCCGCCTGTCACCACTGCGACTGCAGTGAGGACTCGGCTCAGCACACGCTGGCGGTTTGCCCCAGTTGGGTGACGCAGCGTCGGGCCCTCACTGCAGTCATCGGAGTGGATCTGTCGCTACCGGCTGTCATTCGCTCCATGGCCGGTAGCGACAGGAATTTTACCGCGGTCGCAACCTTCTGTGAGGAAGTCATCTCGCAGAAGGAGGCGGCGGAAAGGGTCCGGGAGGACGACCTCCACTCGGACCTAATTCGCCGCCGGCAAACCGGGCGGCGGAGGCGCGCTTACCAGCGCCTCATGCCCCCCTGAGTGTGGCCGCGGGTGGACGGGACGGGTTTTCCCCTTCACCCGCTATAGTGGCCCCCCGCGAGGAGGCGGCGTCCGCGTGTGCCTGGACGTCGCCTAAATGAGAGGTTTTTACCCGAAGGTGGTGCCCGCGCTTTTGCGGGCAGGCGCTAGGAGGGTTCCGGATGTCTTAATAAAAGCTGTTCCCGGATCCCTCCTATTTAAGGCGCAGTACGGCACACCGTGTGGTTTTAGTCGGTTCGATTCCGACACACCGCCCCATCGTAAACCCCGGTGGGGTAACGGCCCGAGGGGGTTTCCACACGCACAAAAAAAAAAAGGTCACCCATCTTTAGACTGACCTGGGTAGTATTACTTTACCTTGTTAACCTACCTATCTACTCGGTTACCACTCAGCCACGAGCCCCTATGTCACATAACAACAAAATAATATTTTAAATACATTTTATTTCTCGCTTCGTGTTATGCTATTACTCTTTTAGTTATTAAATCCGTAAAGTATAAAACTGAGGTAAAGATGTCAGATACATACCTAATAATGCAACGGATCCTATACAGGATATATTTGAAAATAGACCAGTAACTCAAACCACTGACTATGACAATTACTGCGATTAGGTCATTGTACAATGCTCTGGTTAGAAGTCAGCTAGAGTGTAATGCCATTATTTGGGCTCCACATGAAACCAAATATCGTCTCATGCTGGAGCGTATTCAAAATAAATATACTAGGTTCCTGTATCTTAGATTGTATGGTGTATATCCACTTTATCCATTGATGTATCCAACCTTGTTTGTGATAGGCATGGTTGGATACAATAAACTGGAAACTAGAAGGGAAATGGCGCTAGCTACGTATATTTTTAACTTATTGCGTGGCAAGGCTTCAAATCCAGGTGTTTTAAAAGAGATAAACATATATGTTCCCGACAATTATGTGGTGCGTAGACGGCGGCCGCGTCTACTGGCGGTACCGTGTGCTAGGTCAAACTTATTGAGCAAAGCTCCCCTTACGAGAACCCTAGTTACCGTAAATAAAGTTGCAGAAAATGTTGACATTTTTACTTGTTCTTTGAATGATTTCACAAAAGTAACCATGTTTGTAATATGTTATTGTAATTAAGGACCATACTGTCACATTAGGGTAAACCTGTAATGATAGTGATGTTGAGAATAAATAAATAAATAAATATGACCCTGGCATGCAGTTACAATAAAAAAAAAACTATCCGTTTACAAGTTATGACCGTTTGAATTGCCAGGTAGTTTTACCTCGGTGTCTCATAAAAGTAGGTGGAACGTGTAAAGTCAAATATTTTAAATCGTACGTATTTTTTATTTTGGAACTAATTACTCGGTTTTTGAGAAAATCCATAAAAACTAACTTAAAAAATGTTTGATGTTGTTTTTATGGATTTTCTTAGTAACGGAATGAAAAAATCCAAAATTAAAAATATGTACCATTTAAAATCTTTATCTTTATACATTACACCTACTTTTATGAAAAACGGAGGCAAAATACCTGGACATTCAAACGGTCATAACTTGTAAACGAATAGTTTAAAAAAAAATTATATTGTAACTGCATGCTGGAGTCATACCCTTTGAATGATTTAAGTAAGTGTGCTATTTTCAAATACAGCCTGAATAAACAGTTGAACATTCATATCTTCCTACGTAACTATTAAAAACCATGGGCCTTGTCTAAACGAGTTACAAAATTAGAATTATGAGCTTGTCCGCCGAGATTTTTTACTTTACGATATAATGTGCCCATACAGGGGGAGTTTCTTATATTTTGTGTATTTCCCGACAAATCATACCACTGTATATTTTTTCGACATCGACAGACTTAGTCTGCCTGTTTTCATGCCAGAAAATATAGTTAAGGACTGTTTGAAAACTTATGTGTGTTAAATGCTCTTTAAGGTGGAAGTATGGAAGGGGAAGAGGGGGGGTTAGGGTCTCCAGTAAACTCACTCACTCGGCGAAATAACGTAAGCATTGCTTTACGCCGGTTTTCTGGGAGGCTGTGGTGTCTACTCCTGTCGAGCCAGCCCATACGTGCAGTAGCATGGCTCTCCCAAAATAGCCACGTAACGTGAACCCACTCCTAATACAAATACTTAGCTTAGCTAAAAGGGTTAACAAGAATACCAGGTTGTGAACCACGGTGTTAGTATTCTTTTTGGACAAGAATATTTCCTTGTTTCATTGTCGGGTTTTAGTTTTTTTTACATACTTTTTATTTTGATTATTTTAATAATGACTTCATTAAATCGATTACTGTTTTATCTAAAGTATACCATTTTAATCTATGTACGGTAACACCCCAAGTAAGGATGGTTTTAGTCAGATGTTAAACTGTTGCCGCTTTCACAGCGTGGAGGTACTCCCAGCTTTGGCTTTGCCGTAGTTGAATAATTATACGCAATTATATTAGAGTGAATGCCAGCTACGCAGCAAGAAACAGCTTCACATTCATACATATATATTTGAAATGTGCTGATTAAGTCCTCTCGTTTGATACCCAAGAAGGCACCGTTCAATATGTTTTCAATTTCGTGTGACGTCATAAACCTATCACCAGCGGACGATCAAGAATCTAAAGATACCTCATCTTTTAAATTACGATAAATAGTTTAGAAGTTATGCAGGAACAGATAAATATACATACAAACATACGGGCTAAAATTATAACCTTCCTTTTGACTTCGCCGTAGTCGGGTTAAAATTTACTGTAGGTATAATGGTAGTGTTTTTGGTAAGTTGTACCAATGCGACAGGTCGTTTTACCCTTCGTAAAGGATCTCCGTCGAGACTGCAGCTAGTCGGATGTCCCCGACATGCACACGCCAGTAAAGCCTAACTATTTAATAACTATCATTCACGAAAGTTTTGATTCTAATATTGTAAAGAAAATTAGATTCAGTACAAAACAAAAAATGCATTCTGCATTGCTTTAAACTCATCCCGTGTTTATAAAGATTATAATCTGCAATAAAAAAGATATTAAAATCTGTTTATTGCTTTTTTCGTAGTGGGTGAATGTTCTCAGCGACTATGTAAATATATGTAAAATATGTTTTTTGTTCGTGAAACTAAGTTTGTCTGTGTTTGTACAAAAACCAACTACGTTTTACGGATGTAGCTCTGAATATATCGGCTTATGAATATATTTTCTACATACGTGGTTCCAAGGATTTGTAGTATTTTTTTAATAGAAAGGCAAGTATAGGAATATATATATATATATTTAATACACAGATTAAGAACGAATGTAATATGATTTTGGGTTCGATTCCCCCATAACAAATTATTGTGTGATGAGCATGATCGTAAGATCGTAATTTGTTCTGGGGCATTCTGGGTTTAATTTATCTATAATATGTACGGCTAGTAATGTACGTTGAAAACTTTTTTCTAATTCTGTACAATTAAATCATTGACATCAATATTCGTCTTGCATATCGATAAAAATCATAAGGTATCGAGTAAAAATCGGACATTCTTACATTCTTGAATAGCAAAACTAAAAATATCACACAAAAACATCTGAAAGTATCCACGGATTCCTATGCCACAAAATAAGTTATCAGTCAAAAAGGTGGGTTATGTCGCTATCGGTTACCTATT
The DNA here is from genome assembly GCA_949752705.1 of Callimorpha dominula. Lineage (NCBI taxonomy): Eukaryota > Metazoa > Arthropoda > Insecta > Lepidoptera > Erebidae > Callimorpha > Callimorpha dominula. The sequence continues at coordinate 1,743,204 of OX457000.1, read as the reverse complement.
AAGGAATAGAGAAGGGTAGCATTAAAGGCAACAATTTGGTAGTGAATGCAAATAAAGGAGGACCGCCCTTCATTCCCGGGATTATCGAGATAGAATTGCGGCGAAGAATGTGGGTACCGATAGCAAACATTGTGTATATTTTATTTAGTTATATTATGTTATTTAGTTATATTAAATGCATAGGTATTTGATATAATTATAATTCTGTAGTTAATCATTGATAACTTCAGTTTTTTACGGTTAATTTCAAAATATTACTTACCGTGTTCAATTTGTTCTAAAAGATAAGATTATGGCGTGTGCTGTCACTGTCACTTGTCATTTAGACTACAGCCGCTTGCTTGCTTGCTCTTATGAAAGCATTATTGTAAATAAATCGAAATTGTATATTAGCTTCAATTTGAAAACTACGGTGGACATTGGAAATGAGTACGGAGGTGGGCCACGTACCTACATCGCAGTAAATGCTGAGAGTCCATCTATTTCTAGTACACTCGTCAATATAAATGCTTATATTATATTTATTTTAGATAATTAAGCGTAAATAACATAAACATATTACCATTACCACGTCAACACGCCACGTCATGATGCGACAGATTATGTGCCGTTAGAGCATTAGTGTTCTGTGCGTATGACAACTACCATTCTACTTGTTTCCTTTTTCTGTCTTCCGTATTGTTTATAAAAGAAGTCAGTTGTATGCCTTGTTTGATTAAATAAACTCGTTTCTTCTTCTTCATATTTTTTTTTATTTTGAAACAGTATGATATCGTCTCTCTTGATCATCGCACCGCTCACCGCAGGTTGGTGTAGGGACATTTTTATCTAATAAAAGCTGTTCCCGGATCCCTCCTATTTAAGGCGCAGTACGGCACACCGTGTGGTTTTAGTCGGTTCGATTCCGACACACCGCCCCATCGTAAACCCCGGTGGGGTGACGGCCCGAGGGGGTTTCCACACGCACAAAAAAAAAATGACGTTTTTATCACGAATTTCGAACATTGCATATCTTTTTTTAATTCGAAGTGGCCTTTAAGTTAAAACAATAACTTAATACTTTAATTACTATTACAATTATTTAGCTGTGACTATACCGCACCGTATGAATGATTTTTAGTTAATTAATTGGAACACAGTTTCCACTGATTATCTGGTTTGTCGTATGATTGTTTGATACCTCCACTATTATTAGTGATAAAACTAAAACCTTGATAATATATATCTTAACTCATTTTGATTAGCACGTAGTTCGCAAAGATGTCTGGTATAACAATAAAACCACTTTTAAAATGACACCTACATATTGGACCTAATTTACATCTCAAAATGTAGGACTACAATATACTTCTACCGATCGCTTCAGGAATATATGGATGTAAGTGTTCAAATATTCAAAATGTTTATGCCGACACTACTTAGATATTTGTCGAGTCGTCAAGTGACCGTCAGTGCCCATAACTCAATATACACTTAGCTCTCGATATATCCCCGAATTTGTTTGCAGCTGGCTAAAATGTAACAAAATGAAATCTGATATTTACGAACTAGAGAGTATTGGGATTACAAGACTCTAGTTTAATGGAGAAAATTTTGGCTTTCAAAAGTTAGAAGCTAAAACAGAGATGTGTGATGTGACTTCAAGAGACTTAATCAATAAAATTAAATTATGGGGTAATTTTATTATGAGCGCTAAAAATGTATGTGTAGATAAAAATTGTTAAGTAAGATAGTTGTACATATGTATCTGAGAACTTTAATTGCGGGATGCAGGATCGTTATATTAACTGTGTAGGTTGGGTTTTCTGAGCTTTATTGTTTTTCAATGTCATGTCGCCACGTTTTTTTTTTAAACGTATTTTATAAACTATTGCCGAACTACCGTTGACGACCGTTATTACACATCACATTAACTATTGATTTAGGCCTCTAACAAGAATACCCAATTCAAAAATATACAAGGCAAGAGATTTCACATTAAAGTCACGATAATTTTACAACAAGATGCACTTTACTTGCAGAGTCAAAAGTTTCATTACATTTCTTCACACGGGAATAAAAACACCTAAAATATTCGTGATACGTACATAACAGTAATTTGAAATGGCTTGTAGTAAAACCGTAGTAAGTTTTACAACTGAGGGCACACCCAGTAGGTGGCAGAGTACACGAAAATGCTTTATAAGGAGACAAATGACTTTTATCAAGGTAATCTCATGCGTTTCAGCAAAAATCATACTCACATGCCTCGTTTTTGTAGAGGCATTCTGATTCATTAATGGCGCAATAAGAAGCGAAGAACAGTTAAACACTTTAAATTGGGTTGTTACCTACTGTTAAAATAAATTGTTATAATACATGCGTTGGGGGCTCATGGCTAAGTGGTAACCAAGTAGGTTACTACATTGCAATGTTAAATAATACTAGCCAGGTCAGTCTTAGGATGGGTGACTATTCTTAACACATTGAGAATCCTCCGTCCCTCGGAAAGGATGCTAAGCCGTCGGTCCTGGTTGCAATACGAACATGTGTCATTCGTTACGGGTAGTTTAAGCCCTAAAAAAGAAGTCCGATAACCTGGTCTAACTATAGAACTTCGATATGGCCTAGTACTTGGGTTGTGGAGGTCTGATGGCAGTCGCTTTACGTAAATATATCGAAATTCGGAAGTTTTGTAGTTAGACCGAAAGCCGACCTTAACTTATTTGGGAAGTGGACATACATACATACATACACACTTGTAAGGAAAGACGCCAAGGAAGGAATATAGCTCCATTCACGTAATAGGAAGCGAGCCTATTGCTGTCTGTCTGTGGAAAGGTAGTTTCTTTTCCATAAGATAAGATAAGAGGGGAAGACAATGGAATTAGCAAGATGTTGCTTATAGAGATAGATTAGGGAGGCTCGAGCAAGACCTGCCATTCTGAGGTTTAATAAGAGAAAATAATTTGACTTCACAGTAAATTACTGTATTGATAAACACCTGGGTTGCCATCCGTAAACCCGAGTAAATTGTTACCATCAGTACTTATGTTGTTTTTCAATAATTTAACGGAGGCCCTAACCCTTCCCTCCTCCTCTTCCACCCCTCACCCCTTGCACCTTTCCCCTAATCCCACTTTAAAGGCCGGCACGCACTTGTGACTCTTGAATTGTATGTGCCCATGGGCAGCAGTAGTCACTTACCATCAGGTCTGCTCGTATGCCGCCTATGCAAAAAAAAAAAATTTCATTATAAATGCAAATGACAAAAGTGAAAAGTTAGTATAGCCGTAGTCCACTCTTATTAGATCAGTTAGGAGTTTTAAAGTATCGGTGTTTCCTTCCGATAAAATCGAATGAAACTTAATATTTAATTACTTTGGTATTTTACGATTTTTCAAATGCAGGTATTTTATTCGATTATGATAATATATGAAATTCAAATGTATCCCATGGGAGTCATATAGCCCGTAGTCATGTAGCCCGTGTGTAATTCTAGACTATAATCTATTCCTGTGTGGAAAATATCATATAGATACGTTAAGCCATTCCGGCGTGATTCAGTAACAAACGTCCACCCAAACTTTCGCATTATTATAGAAGTAAGATACGAAAGTTTTGGTTTTATGCTTTGATAAACGCCCTTCGTTTAATGAAGGGCGAAACATTAAACAAAGGGCGAATACAAGAATTTAATCTTCTTCTAATATATAAAAATCAATGATTGTTTGTTAACGAAATATACTTTGTAATACCTACCTAGAAAAACTTTGGAAATGTCAACTATTGCATTCGGTGCCCTAGTTGTAGAAAAAAATATTTCCGGAACCCTCCGTGTCCCAAACGAATTGACCAATTTAATTCCTTTTTTTTTTAAAGGCGACTTGATCGAGAGTGTTCTTAGATATAATTCAAGAAAATGTATTCTGCCGATATATAGTTACAATAAATAATTAAGTATAACACGCAACATTCTTACACAATTACATATGTATGCCACTACATAATAGGTTATTTGCTCTGGGAATGTACTCGTTTGTATGTGGGATACGGTGGCATACTCACAGCAAATAAATGACACCTCTACCAGCAGCTAATTATTTACATTCTTATACGTTCATATATATAATCAAAATAAAGTACCTTATCTCACACTCAATAGCGTTACGAGTGCTTAGTTATTTTTTTAGCGAGAAGATTTATTTCTTTAATTTACTTTTTTATGAAGCAACATAAATATTATTTTAAAAAAATGTACCTAATGCGTTAGAAAATCAAAAAACAATTAGCTAAATGAATGTAGGCCAAATAACATATTTAGAAAATGCTTAGAATTCATTTTGATTATTTTTAGTTCTAATATACTTAGTTTTTAGGCTTCTTGAGTGCCATGCATTTTAGAGTCCGTTTCCACATCTCGGTAAGTAGTTATCTATATTGTAGGTATGTTCCTACGTTCCCCACACAAAAACAAGCACAGAATGACTCTGTGGTCACATAGACGGGAGGCAAATAATAAGTTACCTGTCGTTGGCAATCACGCAAAGTAAAGTACCTGTTTATTTATTTAATTTTATTCAATAGTACAGATACAGACAACAGATCATGTATACAAAGAATGGTCTTAGTAATAAACAGTGAGCGAACCTGAAGTCCAGTTACAACTGTACACATTTACACAACTTTCAAAACAAACAATGCTTTGTTTTCGTTTTCAGGTTGGATTTAAATGTACATTTTTTTTATTGAACCATTTAAGAAGTAATAACCATTGGCTATTGAAATTGCAGACACGGCATAAGCTCCATGCTTCAAAGAGGAAGCACCTACGTCCTACAAAATAAGCACACATAATATTTTTTTTAAGTTAGTATAGATTTCAACAAGCCTCGTGGTATTTAATGTAAACGTTCTGGTATTTAAGTATTCCAAATATATTTATTAGAAAACTAATCTAAACTTGAAATTGTCAAGTTCCGAAACTCATCGGGAATCATAATCGTTGCGCCTGCGCATGTGGGGCGCGCGAGAAGCGATAAGGAGAGCGGAAGGCAAGAGCGGGCAGGGGGAGGGCTCGCTCGTTGCCAAAAATCTAGTCAAACTGGCTCGCTATAGTGCAACGCACTTCTCGATGAATGCGTGCATTCTTATAAGTGGGGTGGAGTGGAGTTTTATGAAAAGCTTTTTAATAATAACCTACATTATTAATATTGAAGCAAATTGATCAGCCAGACCGTCCATGAGCTTCTACTCATCATAATATTAAGTTGATATCTCGTGTTTTTATTTATTTATTATATGTATACATGACAGGCCGATTAAAACGCAATGACTAAAAATAGATTCCTGTGGTTGAGTTATGAAAGAATACGAAATTATTGTGAGATTATTTTTGAAGTGAAAACGTTTGTGCACTTTTGCTATAGGGAAAAAGCACTGAACTCGTGACCGTCACGCTAATAATACATATATAGATCCACTAGAGGGCGCTAACCTAAACATTGAGTTCTGTCAGCTCCTTATTAATTAATGTCTCCAACCTGCTCATGTGACGTTTTAAGTAGGCAATAGGCAGTCCCCATGACTGCCTATTTTTTATTTTAATTTCATTTTGGTTCTTTGAAAAGACAAAAGAGGTTTTCTTTTAGTACTCTATAAAGGGTGAGAAATAATGGGGTTTGAATTCCAAAACCATGGCATATTCAGGTATATTTTTTGGACAAATTCGTATATTGGTGTAGATAGCATTATATTTTAAAATTATATTACCATTAGTTACTTATATGTCACTAAAAGTGTCCATAGCGAGATAAATGTAACAAACCATTTTATTCAATTTAGACTGTATTTTGTATTAAGTAAAAATAGTGCAACCTTCAGGAAGTTTAAATTAAACAGAGATGTTTAAGAATAATAAACAGGTATCACTACATATTATAGAACAAAGTCCCCCGCCGCGTCTGTCTGTTTGTCTGTTCGCGATAAACTGAAAAACCACTAAACGGATGTTCATGTGGTTTTCACTAATAGACAGAGTGATTCATGAGGAAGGTTTAGGTGTATAATTTGTACCCGTGCAAAGCTGCGGCGGGTTTGCTAGTAATCAAATAAATAAATCATTGAAGTCGTTCATCCCAAATAAGTGACGAGAATCTGACACCAACAAAATTTGTAGCAGCAACATCCTCTCTAAATCTGTCGATATTCTTGTCGTTAGATAGTCATACAAGTCGAGTAGGTGCATCTAAAAACTGCAACTCGATTCGGAGTCTGCGGCGGTTGGGAGGGGGGAGTGAGAAAAAAAATAAAGAGTGTGCGCCGAATTGTGCGGGCGACGACCGGCCAATGACCTGTGTTAGACCTAAGACTTTAAGGACCTAGGCTTCGAGTGGGCGTGAGGTTTTGTACCACTTTTTGTTATTTTTATTATTTCCTTTTTATTGCTGCGGTTTGTTTTGAGTATTTTGAGATGTGACGATTGGGTTTTGTGAACCTACAGTTGGTTGTGGACCAAATTTTTATTTCATACTAGACAACATTACTTAGTTTCTGCAATCTTACGAAAAAATGCTAAACTGATACAAAAAACATACATGTTTTGAAGATATTTAATTTTTATATTATAAAAAAGCAAAAATTAGGGCAAGCAAAGTTTTTATGTAAATTTTATATGTACACCTATATATATAAATAATAATCAATGTAGGTATGTTTGTCGCCTAAGCAATTCTAAACCGTTGATCAGATTGTGATGAAACTTTAGCAAGAGCTTCTAAAAACTGCCGCGAAGGTTTTTGAGCAAAAAAATATATATTAAAATAGAATTGCAACGCATGCTGGGCACAGCTAGAGGAATGTTGAGGATACTTCTACCACAATAAACGACGAGGGCGTGTTTCTCATCCAATATTATTGCGGGATCGTTGAGTGGCGAATAAGATTTTTAAATCTAGTTTTACAATAGTAATATTAAGAACCATTTGCATATAAAACTATAGATATTTGTAGCTATTCAAACGAAATTTATCAGCGCGTAATTAATAATTATATCATTAGAAAAAAATAATTAAATACTGACACTAAACGAATCTAATATGGTAATGATTATTCGACTGTCTGCTCTAGTATCAGACAAAACACACTGCACTAATTTTTAGTAAATTTTTGTTTTAGAAATTTTACTACAATGAAGGGAAAATGAGTAGGTAGTACAAGTGGTGAATGCGTACATTCCACGTGGTTACATGAACAGTTGTTTAAATTAAAAAAAAAAGGTAGAAATATTTATATTTACGCCAAGTATAATTGCTGTTGTTTTAGTGTGAAAGTGTTGTTTACACAAATGTTTCCAAATGTCTGTAAGTTTTTATCTAGTAGACAAAAACTAACAGACTACAACACATTTGAATTGTATTAAATAATAAACTTTAAAGGTCAGGGAGTTATTTGTTTAACATAATATGTAAGTATTATTTTTATTTAAGTATTAGTTTTATCAAAATAAAAACATTTTTTTTATTTTGTTTAAGAATACTAGCAACGTGGGTCACACATTACTAGTATTCTTGTTAATCCCTCCAGCTAAGCTAAAATGCTTGTGTTAGGAGTGGGTTCACGTCGGTAGTGCACTGGGTGGGGTTCGAACCCGCAACCACTTGATCGCAAGTCCAACGCTTTAACCATTACGCTACCGCTGCTTTAATAATATTAATAATATTACTTAAAGTATACTGATTCATCGTCAATTCAAATATTGAAATGGTCAGATGACCCTGTCTCTTTAAAATATAGCCTTATCATAAAATGTACTTTATGCATGTAACTTAACACTTAGTTTTATTTATTAAAATTACTTAATTTTACATTTTACCAGTTGTTAGAGGTAATTTTGTCTTATGCCCGGTTCTTATAATCAAGAAACGACTCGTTTTGCTTACGGACGGTAAAATTTTCGTTCAAAATTTATCGATATATAAATAATTTTTCCGTTCCTTGATTATAGGAACCGGGCATTAAAAAACTAGGTGTCACTTACTGCTTTCTGCGAGTATACTTACTCAATGCGATCTAAGGGAGTTCCTTCGCCTGAGCTGACATTTTTTTCACACGATCTGAGTATTGACAACGGATAAGCTGGATCTTTGGTGTCCTTCAATAGAAGCATCATTTCCGTCGTCTTGCATCATGACGGATTAGCATTCAAGATATAATCTAAACCATTAGACTCAGATAAAGATGAAAAAGGAGGTTTTCCTGAAATTCAGTCTCATTTTTTTTTAATTATAATTTTGTACGGTCAGATATACTTTCAACTGTACACAAATATGGTACTGAGTTATTACTGGAGCAATGTTAGAGTATTTAAATATATAATTTACTAGCAGCACCCCGAGGTTTCACCCTCGTAAGTCCCGATCCCGTGGAAATATCGGGATAAAAAGTAGCCTATATGTTAATCCAGGTCTCCAGCTATCTACATACCAAGTTTCATCGCAATCGGTTTAGTGGTTTTTGCGTGAAAGAGTAACAAACATCCATCCATACATCCATACATCCTCACAAACTTTCACGTTTATAATATTAGTAGGATTTTATACTAACAACTTGAAATAATTAATATTGTAACCATAATAGTTAAGTAGTGAGATAAATTTAAATAGTTTGGCGACCCTTACTACTCACCATCCCTCGTCTGTAAACCTATATAATTTAGTTGAAACACATACGTAAAAATCGATTTATTTTTCTGAGCAACTTTATTAAAACTAAATGTTTCTGTCCCTAAAAACCTTATGCGGACTTTTACACTCAACATTTAAAAAAAAAACCCAAATCCATCCAGTCAGTCTTAAGTTATGCTCTTAAAAACAAACAGTAATTAATTTGTATTAATATAGAAGGTTATAAAATATATTAATTTAATAACAAAAAACATGGATCATATTTATATTTACAAAAACAAAATACTGAATTAAAAAAAATGATAATCTGTTTACCTCATTCCAATTAACGTAAATTAAGGTTATAAAAATATGAATGTCATACCTTCATGTACGTAATTATTTAATTTGTTGTTTACGATAAAGTTAGAACCCTCCAAATAGGAAGCGTTTACCGTAGCCTGGCAACACTAGAAAAATCGGTAGGAAAACTAAAGAAAAATGGACTGATAAACTCGTTCTACATAGACTTTCATTCGCTATCTACTACCTAATACAATATTTTTCTTTTTAATCTGATAACTAACAAAATCGGGTTTATTTAAAAATCTTATAATGAATACGGCCTAAAATTGGTAACACCTGGCTACGCTTCATTACCTGTCAAAAAGTTGAAATACCGAAACACTTTTTTTTATTTTTGCATTCAAATACGAATTATAAACTTTTCAGCTGTCGTAATCCCTTCCTTATCTGTAAAGAAATTAGGCTTAAAATGCTTATTTACTCCCTGATACATTCACACTGACATACAGCAAAATTCTTAAGTATAAAATGAAAAGATGACCAATATTGTTAGACCTACCACTCTCCAAATGCTTCGTAAGTCCAAGGACAAATTAGGAGTTTTACGACATGTTAGAGATCTTTTAAATCTGGTTTGTACTATGCTGTAAAACACAAGCAGTAGCGATTTGGACTACATATAAATTACAATTATTTCTACATATGACATAATACGTTTCATACTTATAAGACAGTTATAAGTAGATTGATTTTTGTTAAAGGTTGGATGTGCTTTGAGTATAAACTCAATTAATCGCTCCTGTGATGCTGGACATTTTTATTATTAGTTAAATACAAACTATGTAATTTATTACGTATTTTGTGCAATTGATCACAGTTTTTATTTGTTTCACTTTATTAATCTAAAATAAAATATTTTTATATATTTATTTATTATTAAAGGTACACATTTGAAATTTAACGTGTAAAGTACGGCAAATTTTATAATACACAATATGCTTACCACTTACCACTAACCACTGATAAACCATAGTGAGAGATATAGATAGAGAAAATGCAAATACTTACGCTTTGTGCGATGTTTTCAATTAAAATTACACGCGTCCAGTATATGTGGTACCTAAGGTACCTTACCTCTTGTGGTAAGTAAGTCTACACAATGACAGCTCAAGTTATACTGACCAATGAAAAAACCTTGATCGAAATTCGACCACCACGCGATCTAGTATGTTAAAGTCGCTCTCGCGTCTGCTCATGCCTTCATCTTATACGTGGGCGAAGGTGAACGATTTGTCAATGCAGGTCATTAGCGGAACCCAAAAGCCGAGGATCCGAGGATAGTCCTTTGTCAGTGGCGGCGTTAGTCATTACGAATGTCATTATAATGATAATAACTGGTTAAAGGAACATGCAATGTTATGTTGTTGATTGTGAAATAATTTGCAGACTAAGTTGTATTACGCTGGAAATTATTTTAAGATTAACGGTACAAGGTAATGATAAAATCAACATCTTAAGAATTCAGATGTCTTATTCGTTATACGTGGCAGACTGGTTGGAGTCATGAAGCTCCCTAAAATGAGGTTGAGTTCCTTGATTACCAACTTATCTCGCCTACTGGGATTCAGCTTAAAACTGAAATGGTTCTTTCCTTTAAAGACCACCCTGGATCCTCTGGCCTACATGGCACTGGCACAATTTGAGTTATGTAGACTTGGATCATTGAGTTTCTTTTGGCGTTGCCGGCAACATCTAGCTTTAAAGAGCAAATCGACGTGTAAAAGTGTCTGAAAATATCCATTTCCAAAATCAAATCATTTATCATTTATAGGTGTGTAATTTTTACTTTTATTATCTTACTAATATTATAAACGTCAAAGTTTGTGAGGATGTTTGTGAAAAAACTACTGAATCAATTGCGATGAAACTTGGTATGTAGATAGCTGGATACCTGGATTAACACCTAGGCTTTTATCCCGATATTCCCACGGCATCGGGAGTTATGCGGGTGAAACGGCGGAGCGCAGCTAGTTGAAACATTTTGACAAATACTTTTGGACGAATTCTAATTTAATCTTCAGTACGAGTTCTAGTTTTGTAGATGTTTAGGTTTTTAACTGTCCAATAACATGTCCTAATTGGTGAATAATGGGGCAATCAACCCGATAGAATCGAAAGGAAACGATTTAACGATAGAAATGATTTGAATTGGCTATTCAAGAACATCAATGAGAAATAACACTCAAATAATTCTTGATGTACTTCACCTATTTAATCAATATTATTAGTCAGTAAGATTGTGACTTCCACAAACAGCAAAAACATATTAATTACATCATGCAACGAAACTTCTTGCGCTGATTAATATATAGTATTATTTTTAATTTTCGACCAACAAAGGTTGGGTTCGCTGCCTATCAGCCCGGAAATTACCAAAGTACCATCATGTTTATGGGAATTAACACGATCACGTATTTAAACGGTATTACATACCTTTGATTTGCCTGACTTTTCGACCAGGTTACCTTTTAAATACGTGATAGCGTTAATTCCATTTAACTTAACTATATTATCATGTTACGCGAAAGTTTACCATTACCTCGGTGATCATCCTCCTTTTTTTTATTGTATTGGGGGGACATAAATAACACCTCTTCATCCACAAACCTTTCTAATACCTTCTAACTAATAAACTTTGGTCCATTCACTTTGAAAAATAGTTTTTCCTATTTGAACATTTTCCTTCTCTGTTACTTCCAGCTCAAATCTCCAACACAAGAGCGCACAGGTGGTACCGAAGGAGAGGCGCCTCCCGCTAACGGATCCATCTTCACTATGACCTTGAAGAACAATCATTTAATTGTTGAGACTGAAGAGAGGAATGTAAGTAAAGAGGAACTCATAGTCGTTATTACAGAGTGCTAATCAATACCTTTTGAAAAATAAAACCGAAATTGAGGTACCTAATCATACCCGATAAAAACATATGTGGTGACGTGGTTGAGCATTGCAATTTCACGTTACAGTTTCGATTTCCACATAATTACTATTTGCATGGGTGTGTTTTCATGTATAATCATTTTGAATGTATTTACAAAACATATGTATAAGTATTCTTATTCTCATTCTTTATTGTACACAAAAAAAAAAAAAACAATCACACAATATATATAAGGATAATGGCATGTACAAAGGCGAGCTTAACCCATATTTGAGTTCTCTACCAGCAAACCTTCGGAGTGAAAAGAGGATATTAAGGAAATAAGAGGCAAAGTCGTGTGTACGTAAAAGATAATTAGAATACAAATATAGAACATATTACATAAGTGACTAAATACAGAGGTAAACCTACATATGTACTATAACTATAATATTAATACATATACTTACACATGTACAATATAACATAGACATACATACTTACATATAACCTAATATCAGTCTGATTATTGCTGAGAATGAAAATAATTCTTGATTCTTCTCTTAAAAATGTTTAATGAAGGGCTGTCGCGTATTGAATTCGGAAGGGAATTCCACAATCGTACCGCAGAAACGGTAAAAGAGTTGTCATAGAGAGCTGAACTATGAGAAGGCGTTCGAAGGAGAAGAGAAGATGAAGTGCGACAAGCTTTGCTCCTTGGGACAAGGAAGTCGAAGCGCTCATGTAGATATATAGGAGAGGTAGGATTGTAAAGAACAGAATACAGTAATGAAAGAATATGGACATCTCGACGCCGCCGAATAGGTAACCACTTAAGTTGTTTGCGGAAATCGGAGACATGATCATATTTCCTTAAACCAAATATGAAGCGGATAAATAGGTTCTGCAACCGTTCTAGTTTGTCCCAAAGTTCTTCAGTAGCGTCGAGAAAGGAGACATCAGCATAGTCAAGAAGGGGAAGGAGAAGGGATTGTGAAAGACAGATTTTAGTTTGAAAGGGAAGAAAATTTTGAAGACGCTTAAGAGAATGATAGGTACCGAAAACCTTCCTACTTACCTCAGTGACATGAGTGGTCCATGACATGTTACAGTCCATGAAAATCCCAAGATTTTTCACAGAATCCGAATATGGTATAATAATGTCGTTGTATAAGACTGGCGGTAATGTAGAATTGTTTAGTTTACTGTACATGTACCTGCCACCAATAATGAGAGCTTGGGATTTTGCAGGGTTGACAAGCAGTCCGTACGATCTAGCCCATGCACTGATGTTCTTAAGATCATTATTGATGGCAGTGACAGCTTCTGTGAGTTCGTCAACCTTAAAATGACGATACAACTGCAAGTCGTCTGCATAAAGATGATATCGTGAAGATAAAACTGTGGTGATAGCATTAATAAAAATGGAGAAAAGTAGAGGAGATAGAACGCCGCCTTGGGGAACGCCCACAGTAAGATCACACCAGTCAGAGGAGGCCTCTTCAGAGCGTACCTTCTGCGTGCGACCCCGAAGATAAGAGCTGAACCACGCGATTACAGAGTTAGAGACATTCAGAGAGGACAGGATACCTAAGAGGATGTCAAAATCGACAGAGTGAAAGGCGCAGCTGAAGTCCAATAACACCAATACTGTCAGGAGTTTATTTTCCATGGCAAGTCGTATGTCATCTGTTACTTTGACTAAAGCAGTTACTGTGCTATGGCCTGAACGAAAACCAGATTGGTATGGACTCAGTAGACTATTAGAGGAGAGGTAACTACTCAATTGATTCCGGACAGTACTCTCAAGTACTTTGGAAAGGATAGGGAGTATAGATATGGGACGATATTGGGATACTAAGGAAGGGTTGGTGGTTTTAGGTAGTGGAATAACATGGGCCTTTTTCCAGGCCGAAGGAAACAGTTTTTTTTGGAGGGAGGAATTGATGATGTGAGTGACAGCTGGAACGAGGCCATTTACAATAGGTTGCAGCATTTGCAGTTGAATTCCATCATCACCAATTGCTTTTGTGGAGATTGATAGGATGTGTTTCTTAATGTCACTCTCTGCAACCGGGTTGAAAGTAAATGAGGTACATTGAGGCAAGGGAAGACTGGAAAGATAACTAAGAGTAGATGTTTTCTCTGAGACACCAACACAAGTTGGTGGAGTAGAAAAATGCGTATTGAGCACGTTGAGATCCATATTAGGTGAGCTTTCGTTGGCGGTTTTATCAATACCAAGAGACTTTAGAAATTGCCATACCTGTGGTGTGTTGAAATTTTTTATAGAATCATGAATGTGGCGTCTTTTAGCATCCCGACACAGACGACTGCAGCGATTCCGAAGAACTTTATACGTGGACCAGTTCTCATCAGAGGGATTTAGTTTGTATCTTCTCTTGGCCTTATCCCGTTTTGACATACTTTGTTTAATTTTTTCTGAAAGCCAAGGTGCAGGAAGATGCTTGACCCTTACTGTTTTCAGGGGAGCGTGTTTGTCATATAAGTCCATTAGTATTTTGTTGAAATTATCCACTTTAGTATCAATATCGTCACACTTGTAAACAAGAGACCAATCAGTACTCTCCACGTCCGCCATCAGATCTTCGAAGTTAATATTTTTGTTAATTTAGGCTTAGATATAGGGAAGTGAACTTTGTAGGAAAGGTAAATGAGATCGTGGTATGAGAAAGGTGCAGAGAGTTGACCGTGTACGGCAACTTTATTAGAGTCAGAAACAAGAATTAGGTCTAAGAGGGAAGGAGTACACTGAGGAGCATGATGTGTTGCATTTAGAGGAAGAATATGCATGTTGACTGAGGAGACAAGAGACTGGAGTTTTCGACTTCGCCCGTCATTCTTGAGTAGGCAGGTGTTAAAGTCCCCAAGGATAATGGTATCGTTATATAAAGGAGAAAGATTTTCAAGTTTGGTTTCAAAGGAAGAAAAATAGTCAATGTGACAGGAGGGACTATAATAGATTCCCACAAGAGGTTTAGCGTGGTGCAAGTCGACTTCGATAAAGAGATGTTCAGCAAAGCCAGAGTAATTACTAGGTGACTGGTCCACCACTCTAAAAGTAATGTCAGAACGGAGGTATATGGCAACCCCACCGTACCCCTTGCCAATTCTGTCATTACGTATCAGCTGGTAGCCTGGTAGTGCATATTGGGAGGAAGGAAGAGTAGGTTTAAGAAAGGTTTCAGAGATAAACACAGCATGGATAAGATTAGGATTGAAAGAGGATAAAAGATCCGGATAGTGAGCACTTTGAGCGTTAATATGCACCACATTAAAAAAATTATGAAAAGAACCGAAAATGTCAAAAAGTTGTTTGTTCATGTGTTTTGAATCTCCGTCTTCATCGCTTAATGCACTAGCATAGTCCCTATCGGACGAACAAGAAGAAGAGCAAGAAATAAAACTTACATCACAATCAGACATTAATAAAATAATTAAATCTATATAAAATAAATTAATAATGAATAAATAAATTTATATATAAGTAGGTACACGAAGAATAAAATTCCAATACAAACATCCTCAGTGCACTGAAAGGGTTGTCGGTACAATAATCGGCATTACAACTAAAAAACTAAACTAAACGCACTGACCATGTTACCGAACGAATAGTTTTAACGCCAATACTGTCTAGTATTATACTTGTCAATTGTCATTGAAAGATGTAACATGATTTTGAAAAGTGTCTGAAAGTATTGTGTTCGTAGTACCAGCACATAGTTCGCATTTAGTGCCATCGTAATTAATAGCGGGCTGCCCCTAAGGTATATTTTTTGACAAAATAATCTTTAACATCCGAACATACTTAGAATAATATATTTTCTCGTATGGAGAATCTCCTTCTTTGAAGTCGGTATAAAATTGACAAAAAAAAGCTTGAATAACTTTCTCCTATGAATACCTGTTTAGGTTTCCGTACCCGAAGGGTAACCAATGGGACCCTAATACTAAGCCTCCACTGTCCATATGTCTGTCTGTCAGCGGGCTGTACCTCATGATCTGTAATAGGTAGACAGTTGAAGTTTTCACAGAATGTGTATTTCTGTTGTCCCTATAACAACAAATAATAAAAATAAATTAAAAATTAAAGAGGCTCCCCTACTTAAGGGGTTTACTTAAGAGATGTTCTTTTTTGGCCTTTTTTGCTCGATCTTAATAATAGCAACAAGTAGACGCTTGAAATGCTCACAGAGTTTATATTGCTACGTTCGCTGAAAAAGAATTAAAATAAAATAAAAAGTACCTACATAGTATTGAATCCTGTACGATGGTACGGAATCCTTCATGCACGAGTCAAACTCGCACTTGGCCGGTTTTTGTTTTCCTTTGCAATTAACAGACACAATATATATTTTGCTTTTAGTTTTTTTATTCTGTCCTTTGAAAATTTATTATGTTTATTGTTAAATTCGAAATAAATGAAATATTTGAATTGCGTTTTATAGCTAGTGTTAATTTATTTTTAATTAGGTATTTTTCTTTCCCAGGATATCACTAGAAATGGACGTGAAACCAAGATGAAATACTCTCCAGATAACGATGGCATTTTTGTCGTAGAAGTCCAACAGTCAACTGCCTACAGACCCAACAAAACTATAGTCAACTCGCCTCCACATGACCCCCAAATTTCAACCAACCAAGCTCTCATACACCGTGTCCCTGAAGAAGTAGATAAGAAGATCGAAGATGACAGCGAAAGAAGTAGTAGCAAGTTTGAAACTAAAATTCAGGCATTATCTAGCACCGGCTTATCTATTTCCGATTTGAGCATGTCGTCTATAGGTTCCCATAATGTTAGTTATTCGTACAGTAGCCAGATGGGATACGAACAAGGACCCTTTGGGTATCCAGTCTATGCTGGTTATGAAGTAATTTACACCAACGGGCCAGAAAGTATTGTGTATGACAATTCACAAGAACCTTTGATAAGCAAAACTCCAACGAATCCCGATAAGCCTGTTGTTACTGCAGCAATTTTCAAGCAAGACTCAATTATAGGCAGCGATGCCTTACAAGGTCCAGGATACTGTATCGAAGGATCGACGGATGGACCTCTACTATCCGACGTACAAGCAAGAGAGTACAGCTTACAGCATCTTCACGATCAGAAGAAAATAGAGAATGGAGTAGCAGTTCCTCCAGTTGTAATCGAAAAAGTTGAAAGTGCGAAACCGTTGAACCGAGCTGATAGTCTTCCTGTGCGGTTAGAAGACGAAGTAGAAAAGGTTCCAATGCAGACAATTAAGGAAGATGAATGCCTTGGAAAGGATATTCTGAAGAGTAAGAGAGGATCTTTACCCATCATAACGACAGATACAATGTATGAATCAGTTCGGGAGATTTTACCTTCAGGATCACCGAAGTTTGAAAAACTGATGAACGAGACATCACCAGGGGATGGTATGTACGATTCCCCTCCAATGATCACCATCACAGAAGAAAGTGAATCTAGCAAGAGTGATGGCACGAGTTAATTATCCATTCTTTACCTGTATATAGTGTGATTTAAGTTAGTCTTTCATGTTTTGAACTGTCAATGGGAGAATAATATCTTGGAATAACAAAATGGTGAACAAATTGTAAAGTCGTTTCGAGCTATCATCATATCTTTCTTAAGAGATCTTACTTCACTTATTCTTCAGGTTTGTACTGATCAAAACTGCTCCCAGAAACATCACACAGACTTGGTACGTAAATAATTTTGTAAAATCTATTATAGTAGTCGTAAGCTTCCAGTCACATCGTTTGATCAAAATCAGTAATGTAGCCATTGAATCTTGACCGTTCTGTGTGTCGCTCAGTAGGTAATTGTATGAATTAGATGAACCGGGATATTTAGATTGTTCGGAGGTCCGATGACGGAACGGAAGGGAACATACAGGGTGTATATAACAATAGGACACTTACTTAAGTCACGGAAAGGGCATGATTCTAGCATGCAGTAACAAAAATATTAAAAAATAAAACTATCCGTTTACAAGTTATAACTGTTTGAATTTCCAGGTATTTATACCTCCGTTTCACATAAAAGCAGGTGGAATGTGTTAAGTTAAAAGTTTTAAATTGTACATATGTTTTTATTTTGGAATTATTCACTCAGTTATTGAGAAAATCAATTAAACATAATTTAAAAAGTTTATGAAGTTAGTTTTTATGGATTTTCTTAGTAACGGAGTAAAAAAATAAATCCAAAATAAAAAATATGTACGATTTAAAAACTTTAACTTTACACATTCCACCTGTTTTTATGAGAAACGCAGGTACAAATACCTGAAAATTCAAATGGTCATAACTTGTAAATAGATTTTTTAAATAAAATTTTGGCTGTACATGCTAGAGTTATGTCGTTTCAGAGATTTAAGTAAGTGTACCATTGTCATATACCTGACATTGACATAGACTGGACTGTTGGTCCAGTGGTTAGTGACCCTGACTGCTGAACCAGAGGTCGTGGGTTCGATTAACACCCAGGAAAACTAATTGTGTGATGAGCATGATCATTTGTTCCGTGTCTGGGTGTAATTAATCTATAATATGTATGTATTTAGAAATATATAAGTATGTTTATCAGCAGTCTGATTACCATAGTACAGGCACTGCCTAGTTTGGAATCAGACGGACTTGTGTCAAATGTGTCAAGTTATTATTATTATACAGGTGTTAGTGAAACGCTCCCGAAACCGAAGACAGACGATAGTACTAATGGTACTTTTGATGATGGATCTGAAAAAAAATCGAGCCCGATGATTTTTTTATTTTTTTTTAGTATTTTTCACGCTCCATCATGTTAGTACAGTTAAATGCAATAATAATTTCATAAAAAATAAATCAAAACAGCTGACGCTCGGGTCAACGGACGAGCGGGCGCCGAACTCGCGCGGCCTTCTGCCGCAGTACTATCGTCAGTCATAGTTTTCAGGAGCGTTTCACTAACACTCTGTATACACCCTGTTTAGTTGTAAGATGAAAGAAAAAATATAGAGCTTTAGACCGCGGCTTCGCTCGTGTAAAAGTTATTTTTATATCCCTCGGGAACAGCACTTTTTTTGGGATGAAAATGTACCCTATGTCCTTTTCTATACTGAAAACATGTATACAAAGTTTCATGATGTTCGGTTGAGTAGTTAAGGCGTGAAAGCGTAACAAACAAACTTACTTTCGCATTTATAATATTAGTTTTAAAAATCAAAGTACTTTTTTTATGCCATAGGGGGCAAACCAGCAGACGGGTCACCTGTTAGTAAATGACTACCGCCGCCCATGGGCATATGCAACTCTAGTACTGTCGTGTATTTGATAGAGTTTGATGTAAGACGAACAAGGAAGGAGGAGTCGAATAAAAACTTTCGTGAGTGGTATTCATATTAGTTAAGATATACGGTTTCACTCACTTGTAATGTGTATATTTCGGGGATGCCCGACTAGTTTCGGACCCGACGGGGGCCCTTTATCAAGGAGTGAGGCGTCTTGCCTGAGTAAACCGTATATCTTAACTAATAAGGAAGGAGGAGCTTCTCAATTCGATTGGTATTTTTTTTTATGTATGTACACCGATTACGCTGAGATTTATGATCCGATTTACGTGATTCTTCTTTAGTTTGATGCAGAATAGTTCCCATTTGGTCCCATAAAAAAAATATTTTATAATATTAAAGAAAGTCATGTCACAATGTTTTTATTTAATGGAAAGAGCGATAAAAACAACAAAACAAAAGACAAATAGATAATTACAGAGCATAATTATGCATTATATTACCTGAGGCAGGTTTTATTTTCTGTAAAATGTTTGTTAACTCAATTATAATTATTATTGTTGAGTTTACGCATTTTACTTACGAGGTACAAAATTCATTCCTATCGATGGCGATTTGAGTTGGTTGATTTTATACGCTGAATGTAACCAACTAAAATACGTAAATTAATTAATATTGTATAGAAGTTAACTCTCTAAATATCTCGGTAGTGTTTAGTAAATTAGAATGATCTTTTAAATTGTAATAGATAAATGGCAAAAGTGTATGAAAATAAAAGTAATTTATAATCATCTTGTAATTCACGAAAACCAACCTAATAACTAAAAAAATAATAATTTTGACATTTAGGGACCATCCATAAGTTACGTCACCCGTTAAGGGGGGGAAGGGGGTCAACAAAGTGTGACATGGTGTAACAAGTTCATAAGTTTCATGACATCACATGTCAAAATCTAAAGGATTACACATAAAGCATTACATGTAAGCGAAAGACTACATACGCTACTACTACACTTTTAATAAAAAAAAATTTTAGTACTGCTCTTTTCTGGGTGTAAAATTGCAAAATATGTAACGTCACACCAGGGGGGATTCCACAAACGTGACCACCTGTGACAAGGACGGGAGGGGTCCAAAATGCATGATATTTGTGTGACGTAATTTATGGATGACCCCTTATATTTTTTGAATAAATACTTTCTTGAGTGTTAATCTTATTTATCAAAGATAATTACGGACTTACTCACGTGTGTACTCAAGCGATCGACTAGTTTCAGACTCAATGGGGACTCGACCCTTTATCAAGGAGCGAGGCTCTGCCACAACGGCGTCACACTTGATTGGCGACGTAAATATAAATACGTATTTTTTTTTAAATAGTATTAATTTTATCACTAATAGTAAACTAAAACTACCAGTTAGATTTAAATCATTCTTTTGCATTCGATGGTTCAATTAGTCCAATTCATGAGCAAGATCATAGAGTATTCAGCCGTAAATTCCAATGAAACTGTGAAAACGGTTAGTTTCGTGATAAACGGAAACAATTTATATACATTTTTACTATTTACCTATTTGTTGCAAAGAAACATTGTCTTCAATATTGCATGTATATTTATTTTCTTCAACGTTGTGGCCAAAATAGAATTATGTGTAGTATAAGTGAATCGAACTACATATTGACAGAATTATATTATACTAGCAACCTGCCCCGGCTTCGCACGGGTAGCAGAGACATCTTCAACAATCAGCAATCAAAATTCACTCAAAATTCTTACAAATTATACACCTAAACCTTCCTCATGAATCACTTTGTCTATTAGTGAAAACTGCAAGAAAATACGTTCAGTAGTTTTTTAGTTTATCGCCAACAGACAGACAGACAGATATGTAGTGATGATAATATAAATTAATAAAAAATAAAAATACCCCTGACTCAAAAATCCCATCAATGATTAGAAAAGCTGATAGTCTTCGAACGGCCGAACAGATTTTCTTGAATAAAATTGTAACTCTCGATAAGTCACCTTTAAAAAAAAAAATCTGAAGTTATTTAGGAGATATGATGTCATAGACAGACACAACTACGCACGCCTCCTTTTTGCGTTGGGGAGTAAAAATAATATTTTTGAAATAAATAAAAATTTTGATACTTTCTTAAACTCTTCAATCTTAAGTAATCTTAGCGAAGATAATAGACAAGACTATTATTAAATTGTGTTTGCCTAAGAAATGATCGCTTAATGGATTTTAAGACACGAATTAGTGTTATTCTGAAAATAGACTTTTATAGTAACCCTTTTAAAGCAACACACATTTTACTGTTGCCATTAATGATTCCGATGTCTCCGATGTCGAAGTTATTGAGACAGTAGATACAGACGGGCACACTAATTAATTGTTAATTATCTGTCTGTGTATATAATTCTCCAAGAGGTCTCGATGTTGACCTATTCCAAATTTAAAAATACATTCGTATCATTCGTTCTAAGAAACTATTTCGAAGAATGCTAGAGGTATTTTTTTTTATTTTGTTAACAATAAAACTGAGTGCATAAAATAATTCTGTCGACATTGAGTTTCGCCATTTACACCAATTTCGCTATTAAATAGTTTAAGATAATAATTATTAAAATTATATATAAAATAAGGAATTGAAATTCAAAGATAATTAATTAAACTTTTAAGTTATATGCATAGTTTATAAAATAAAAAATATGATGTTAGTGAAAATGTTTATTTTGTTCAGTTTTTAAATTGTTTTTAAAGTTGTGATAAAATTTATAAATATTAATAATCTTGTCATTTTAAAGGTATCTGTCAATCATATTACATAAAGTCGGTCTCAAAAATAAAAAAGAGGGTGTCACAAATAATGGTGTTTTGATCCAAAACAGTAACCTTGGTAATTTCAACACGTGTGCTATAAAACCAAATATGTCTCAATTTTATGCTGTGACAAAAAGTACCTTCTCTAAGAAAACTGCATCGTGTATTATAGGAAGGCGTAAACTTTTGTGATGATACTCTCAGTGATGTTTTAGAAAATTCTTTATGAGCTGAACTTCTAAACCTGATAAAAAAAAGCGAACCCATTTATGAAATTGATCAGCTACTTAAAGCTCATGGGCACACTGTTGTCTGACTGCCACCATACCATTGCGATCTCAGACAAAAAAAAAATGCCTTATACTTTTATTTTTATCTGCAATATCTTTATTCGAAAATTACACCATGCGCAGTACCGTACAGTAATGGTATTCAAGTTTTACTGTTTAAAGTATCTAACGCCCTAAACTACCTTCTCAAGATTCGTTATGAGCTCTTAAGCAGGAGCCACAACTGTGCCTGCAATTCCCATGAAGGCTACTTTTCGAAAAGACGTTACATTTTTGCCGAAAAAGTCATTTTTTTCTTAGTGCATTTCATGAAGTTAGGATCATGTTGTCTTCTGTCTATGGTCAAATTAAAAAGAAAAACAAATTACAGTAGTATCAGTGAGTAGCAAAATAATCATAAAATAGGAGTTGATTGTATTTACAGGGGTTTTACAGAGCTCAAATCTTCTCGCATAGAAACATTATTTCTGATAAAGCAATCTTTAAAAACCTTTAGTAACGAAATTATTTTTTATATTATATTGATTCAAAGTTTTTTCCTGACAGTATTCGTATCAGTTGACAGATTCCTTTATCATGATTTAATTTCAGCTTTAGAGCCGTCCGAGTGACAAACGAAACCTTTACGTGCCAAGCAAAGCTATTCTTAAAAGAGTTTTATTCAAATAATATTAGTTTTACGAATGTAAAGAGAGTGAATTTTGGCTCAGGGCGTAAAAATTTAAAGTGGCTTGTGGAGGCGAGGACGCAGAAATCCGTCACGCGAAAAAACAAATATGAATTCATAACTTGTAGTTAGTTTTTATTAATAGGAATGTGACGTAGGAATTATCACTTATTTTAATATTAGTTTACAGGTTATCTGGGTTTTTGAGTAATGAAATCTGTATTTTTAACACTAATTTTATTCTTGTGTAATAATTTTATATACTTTTAAACTTATTATCAATGCTAAGCTGTTATTTGTTAGGTTTAAGTAATAATAAGATTTTTTTAATACAAATCGTAGCTTTTGTTACAAATTTATTTAATGCATACAACATAGTTTGTTTTGGTATTCTCACTTACAACAACATTACCCGCGATCTAGGAGTACTCCCCCACTCCCTGGGGGCGGTAAGAATTGAGTTGTTCAACGTGGTCAGTATATTTAATAATGACTTAAGTAATCTTTGACATAAATGATTACTGTGACGTTTTGGTAATAAAAATGTATTCGTGAAACTACTTTTATTACTGTTTATGGAATTTGTGTTTAAATATTAGTGAATATAGTCCTAATACTTTCCGTTATTTTGTTCTGTAATGTCCCATTCGCTTTGTGTGTGCAGATAAGACGAAGTTATAGCGAAAGAAATTTGTCAAACATGGTTTTAGTATTTTTCTCAGTTAAGTTTTGCATGATATGTGTAGTGTGTTTATAAAATTAGGTAGGTGTTTTAATTTTTACTACAATGTGATACAAATATATGAATAACTATCAAGTGTGTTACAAGCTTTAGAATTTTTGAAAGTGATTCTAAAATCTAAATTAAATTGTCCTTGAAAATATTATGCAACCGTTTTAAAAAGTCAAACAACATACATAATGAAGATAAAATTAATAAAAACTTTTCCACTTCACTAATAAGTCACTAAGCTAGTTAGAAACCTCTCAATATCAATCGGACTATCCGCTGGATATTGAACGGCTTATGTTACGTATACTTTAATAATTCTACTGGTTTTTCTTGCGTAAATCTAATCAATGAAGTTCGGTTGACCCTATTTAAATGCACAAAAATATAGAAAAAAACATAGTGTTTATTACCGCAGTCTATTGAAGGTTGGAGGATCTACTCTAGTCGTCCGATCGAGCAGAAATCTACCGAAACATTTGTTTTAAGCACACACACATCTAACGAAACCAATCTACATTTTTTTTTTCATCATGGAATTTACACTTATCTTAAAAGTCGTATCTCAATAATAAAGTACAATTAGAAAAGCAGGAGGCTTTAAAATGTTCAGTAATAAATATGCGGTTAAAATGTATTTTCGATTTGGTTAATAACGTTTTGTTACAATGGTTACATAGTGTTTTGATTATTAATTATTAAAATGTATATTAATTTTGTGTAGGCTAGTTCAGAAGATAAGCGTTTGACAAATTATAGATAGTTCTAAGAATTATTATTGTACGTAAATTAATTTAGTTTGCATCGATAATTTTAATGTTTTATTTGAAGTTAATTTTATAAAATAAATTTAAAGTGATTTGCGGCGTATTTTTTTTTTTTTGAGTTTTATTGTGTACCTACCCTTATAATCGTGGTGCAATAAAAACTATTACAAGGATGTTATCCCTTATGAAGCGGAAAACTTCTACCGATAGGATCCATAAATTTGTTTGTGTGTTTGCAATCCGTTGTGTTATTTTGTGAATTTGAGTATCGACGCAAGAAAAAATAAGTTTTTTTTTTTAAATATTAAGACATCATTGACAATTTTTGTAAGTTATTATTATCCATAGGTCGCTGGTTCAAATCCGGCTCGAAGGACCAAAGGTTGGGTTGACTCGTTTGTTGGATTTATAATTACAAAATTGAAGACGTGCTTCTCTTAACAGTAATGCCGATAAGTATTAAATAAGTAGGACGCATAATACCTATTACACAACACAAAGATTAATGTACAGAATAGCTCGTACTCATTAAATAACGTAAAGAGAGGCTCGAAGACGCTGACGTATTAAAGAAATCATCATAACATTGCACCGGGTACATTGCATTTGCGTTGAGTGCAGGTAGCAAATGATACCAAATAACAACACTTTGGACAGCTCCATCAAATGTACCGTAAGTATACGCCAACATCCACTAATTAAGGAGCCTTTAGGGGATTTTAATAGTCGTATGCGCGCGCTACCAGCTGTACTTCTTATAGATTGCCAGAAGATCGAACTATCAGCCGATTAAAAATAACCAGTGCACGGTGGCTCTAAAATGACTGGCCTGTTGGCCTAGTGGTTAGTGACCCTGACTGCTATGCCATAGGTCGTGGGTTCGATTCCCATGCGAGTCTAGGTGT
This sequence comes from Callimorpha dominula, assembly GCA_949752705.1. NCBI lineage: Eukaryota > Metazoa > Arthropoda > Insecta > Lepidoptera > Erebidae > Callimorpha > Callimorpha dominula. Next base: position 1,717,871 of record OX457000.1, on the reverse strand, counting down.
TCTTTGTGTCCGTTCTTTGTATGTTTGTAAAGTCCCCCGCGACACAGGACTAATTCCTAATGCGGGAGTTGTCTTGTTTTACAAAAAAAAATTGAGGATCTAAATGAAGTCTAGTTAAGAAATCTAGTATTGATACTATTGTCATAATTTAGACAGACAGATTTTATTTGAATATTAATCTGGATTTATTTTATATTGTTACTAGCTACCCGGCGTTGCTATGGCCAGATAATTTGAAAGAAAAAAAACACTATCCTATATCTCAAATTGTGCCAAACTGCGTATATTTAAAATTTCATAGTTTAGGAGTTCATCGCGAACAAACAACGTGACACGAAAATTATATATATAATATAGGTAATTAATAATAACAATTTTATCGCTTCTATAAGTATAAAGGTTTTGTGTCACTTAGTTCAAAATAATGAACCGATTTAATGAAATTTTGCACACTGTGCAATTTGGTCCAAAGTGAGTGAAGTTTTTATCTGAATTTATAGTCAGAATATTTTTCATTGCAAATAACTTAGTCACAGCAACGCGTGGTCGGGTAACTAGTAGTATATATATTATAGGTGGTTAATTTCATTTTTATTTATGATATATCTCCTTTATCCTCCTTTGTTACCTATGCGATTCTTCTATAACATTATACACAATTTTGCGCATCTAAAATTTTATTAATACAAAAATATATACATAAGAATAATTATTGTTAAGAAGAACGAATATGAATAAAAGTTATTAAAATCAAGTACCTATACAATATTATATACGAATGTTTTAATCTAAAATAAAATTAATATTTTTTTTAGATTTTCACAAGTTCGACAAAGAAAACTGTACGAAGCGCCGCACATTTTCTCCAGTTTTTATTCACGTCATCGTGACATTTCGACTCTCGATGACATAAACAGATACTGCTCTGAGGGAGAAAATGACATTAATGGTGCTGAAACTCAACGTGTTGGTTCTACGTTTACAACCTAGAGGGCGCCGACAAATTACGCCATCTGTCGAGTGGTTGTTTAACCGTGAAAATGAAGAGAAAAGGGGAGGTCACGGGAAAATCTGTTTCATTGCAGTCTTCAAAGAAATAAGTTTGGAGAAACTTTCATAGATAGCGCTGTTTTTACATGGTTTCTAAACATATTTTATAACAGCATTAGAAACTCATATCCACCAAATATGAAAATGTTAATATTTTTAATAATGGTCCGGCAAGTATTTACAATAGTTTAGTTTAAACTGAAAGTTTATTTCATTGGCCATTTATAACTTGAACTGCCATTCTATAGACTTACGTACCGTGACAGGTCAACACATACACTGGACGCGTATAACTTGATGGAGCCGCATTCACGTAATTTTTTTAATTTGTGACACATGTTTAAAAGTTTTAGCGTTCTGCACTTCTTCTATACTGTATAAACACTAAGTATACCAAATTTTACATTCCTGACATATAGAAGACTAAATAATGTATACAGGAAAACAATGAATTTAATGAATGGTCCGGGGGTAAAAGTCTTTCGTATTTTGTATGTATAAAATTGAAAAAAAATCTCATTGTACCTACTATTTGTATCTGGCTCGTTTTAATATCAACAAATATAGGAAACCAAAAAAAAAAAGTTAAATCACTTTCATGTAATTTTTCAATCGTTTTTCTGTTCGCCAGAAGAAATTCCATACATTCTGAAATTTTGTTACAAAAAAGGGAAAAATGCGACTCAAACCGCGAAAACCATAAGTGACGTTCATGGACCTAACGCAGTGTCAGTAAGAGTAGCACAAAGTTGGTTTGAGCGTTTTCAGTCCGGGAATTTTGATGTCAAAAATACAGCTCGCCCTCGCCTCATACGGATAAAGTCGATGCCATATTTGAAAAAGTTTAGCAAAATCGGCATATTAGTATGTACGACATAGCCGAGGAACTCAGGATTGACCACATAACAATTTTTACCCATTTGAAAAAGTCTGGCTATTCAAAAAGCTCAATATTGGAGCTCTGAAAGAAACCTAATGAATCGTGTACTTATTTGCGATTCTCTTTTGAAACGTAATGAAACCAAACTATTTTTGAAAAGATTGATCACTGGTCATGAAAACTGAATCACCTACGACAAGAACGTGCAAAAAAGATCATGGTCAAAGGGTAGCAAAGCTCCACAGACTGTGGCGAAAGCCGGATTAACACGCAATAGTGATGCTGTGTGTACCATACAGATGAGACAATAGTTACTTCGTGTATAGTGGGATTGGAAGGGCATCGTTCATTATGAGCTTTTACCGCCGGGAAAAGCTATCGATTCGAATCTCTACTGCCAACAACGAATGGGATTCAAACAAGAAATTAAGAAACAACTCCCGGAATTGATCAACAGAAAAGTGGTCTTTCATCATGATAACGCCAGACCACACACATCTTTTGCCACTCAGCGTAAATTGAGAGAGCTTGGTTGGTTAATGCATCCACCAGTCCTGACCCTCAGATTTTCACCTGATTCCGTCTCTTTCGAAATTTTTGGGTTGTGTTAGGTTAACATCAAGAGAGAACTGCCAAAACTTCTTGTCGCCAAAATCAAAAATCCCAAGATTTCTACAGCAATGGGGTTATTTATGTCACTATCTAAAAGATGACAAAATTGAACTTAAAAAAAGACTTGAATTTGTATATAAAATTTGAAGAAACTTTTTCCCCGACCTTATACATTTTTAAATATATTCCATAATTGGCTTCTAAAGCACCTTCAGAACACCTGACCTTCAAAAGCACCTGATCTCTTCTCATAGAAATACACATCACAATATTATAATAAATTAATACATTTTACTTTTTTTTAACAAAGCAGGTACCTACATATTTTTTTTTTATAAAACCGTTGTTGAAAGTGCCCATACAAATAGTGTGATCTGTGAGTTTTGATACAAAACTTCTAAGTACTGCTAGAGTGAGAGCACGTTACTTTAAGTTTCGCCAACCAAAATACTCGGACTACGGGGAGTCCGTTTCTACACAGTAAAGCAGTGGCTACTCCCAGTAGGGCTGTTCTAAACATAGTTCTACGTGGTCACAGTATTCTCCGGGTGTAAATGCTGAAGCTATTGAGTCATACACGCAGTGTTCTGCGAGGTTAAGCAAGCCTCCCCGCATGTCATTGGTCCGCGGCGTTGTAGGTTGTTGCTCAATGCGGTGATCAGTTGGATCTTCCAATGTGGTTTAAGGGCGGTAGTAAGCCCACAAATCGTGAGGGAAAAAGGCCCGTCAGAGGTCAATCCAAGACAGAGTTTCTAAGGCAAACTCGATGTACTCAATTAACACTGCTCAACGGCGAATATTATCAAAAGCGCGCCAAGTAATTCGTGATAAAAATGAAGCTAAATATACTCATCTATCGGATACAATTCAGAAAATACTAGAAAATAGGTCACAGTTAACCAAACCAACAACAAAAAATACGGAAAAAATTAAACAGATGAAAAGACATTAGTACCGTCACAAACATCACAACTACCCTCATCTCGCCGCTATTGATTCACTGCGGATAATTGAGTACACGCGTGTCACCCCCACACCCCATCGCCACCCCCAAAACCCCCCCCGCGAACACCCCCAACACACACGCGTCGCACCTCATTTGATTACAACAGAAAAACCGACGAAAAATCGAGTAGATAGGATGCAGTAATCTGCCCGTTGCCATGCCAACCAATATTAACGCGAGGGGGTACATCACATAAATAGATTCCCACATAAGTCCAATTTCACACACACCACCCACCCCCACATTTTTGTACAGTGTTAAAATGCCTAAAACCACCCCCGCCCGGAGTTTAAAAATGCTGCGCGAGCCCGACAGATTAGCTAAAACTACGGTATTTTTGCCCCTCGAGAGGGTACGTTGGGCTGTTCTCTCTTTCGCTTGCTAACTACCGAAATGAGGGGTTTAGGGGGGTGAAACTTTGTGTTTTAAATATGTCCGAAGGCACGCATTAAAACCGTTTGCGAAATACGAATCATTAGTGTACCCTTTCGGGTCGGTTTTTATATTTTTTGTTTTGTTATATGTTATTATGCTTTAGGAAAGTTGGCTAGATTACTCTGTTAGGAATACTGTTTTAATATGAAATGTAAGCAAGAGAGATGTGTCGCTAGTGTGTAAAGGGACGTAGTGCTGCTATATAAACATATATTTTCTATATTTGAAAGGTCGTAAGACCTGTTTTGTAAAATGTGGTTAGTCTAGTGCCGTGTGTTTACTGAGTTTGTTAATATCAACAGGATTTTTCTTAAAAAATATTTTTGTCTGCAAGGAATTAAGTAACTATAATATACATTTTTCTTATTGCAAATAAAGCTTAGATATCCAAATTTTTAAATATGTTGTATACTACTTGTTGGTATAAGATAGTATATTATAGATGATTTAGACAATTTCTTATTCATTATGACGACATTCAGGTAATAGGATTAATACTTTTTAATTGATTATAATGTAGTAAAATTAGTATACAATTCGAACTTGCCGAAATCATACTTTATACATATGTATGTGATAATAATACTTGTCTACTTTTAACGAATTTAACAAAAAATAAAACAGAATATGAAAAATATTTTCCTGCAAATTTGTAGAATTTAATTCAATGGAAACATTATTTTCTATACAAACGTATATATATGTGTGTATATTTCTATAAAATCAAGAGTATCGCTTATTTTGTCTTCACCTCTATATATTTGATTTCACTCAAAACCGTGCCTTAGGTGTACCCACCTTTTTAAGAAGGATATTGTCTTAATTCAGTACTGGACATGAATGTTACGGAAGTTTCAACACTTCAACGTATCCCCATTGACAGCTTACCTTAAATCGTTCACGGTCACTTGAGCAGTTGCCTGGAGTTCAAGAAGGGCTAGGATAGAGTAATGGGTATATTATTGGGTATTGTATTACGGTTAATATAAATTATTTAAAAACTTCATGAAATGAACTTATGATACAAGACTTTGAAAAACTTTAAAGCGTATAATTTTCACGTTTGTTGTTACATTTTAATTGTAAATTCAAACATCAAAATTGTACTTTCTGTTAAAACTTGTACCAAATAACACCCAGTGACGTCATACTTTGCTTTTTGTGTAACACTTAATTCTTATTTTTATCATAAACAACTAGATACTCTATTATTGGTAAGTGCCGAGTTTTTCATTAAAGGACACCCACAATCCACAAATCGTAAAAGTCACTCGAAAGCTGAGCTCGGCACACAAACGAGCACACGGACATGCAAACAAGGATTGTGTTTACGATCCATTACAAGGGGTGGTTATCTTCAAGCAGTTACCCTCACAATAGGGGTGAGTACACAATAGTTTAAACGGTATTACTGAGACAAAACCCGAGTAAAGCTCTCTTGACTTCTGCGGCGCGGTAGAGCGTTTAATTGGAAAGTTAGTGGTCGCAAATTCGATTCCTATAAAAACACATAAATAAGCGCATGTGTAGGTTTGAGTATTTCTATGTATATTGTGTGTAAACCCAATATTTATATCGTCGAACCTATTCATCTAGTGGTTAGTGATCATGACTGCTAAGCCAGAGGTCGTGGGTTCGATTTTCAACCAGAATAAATAATTTTGTGATGAGCACGATCATTTGTTCCGTGTCTGGGTGTAATTTGTCTATAATATCTATGTATTTAGTAATATATAAGCATGTTTATCAGCAGTCTGGTTACTGTAGTACAGGCTCTGCCTAGTTTGAGATTCGAGGGCCGTGTGTGAGGGGTCTCAAGTAATATGTCAAGTCGTATGTATATATTTACAACTCATAGTTCAAGTTATGCTTTGTTTGGTTTAGATAACGCCTTGTATTTGTCTCAGAACAATAATAATCCAGGGGCGAGCATACGAAGACAAGACCTGGTTGAAAACTTGAAAAAATTGGATGTTAGTGGAGGTAAGCAGTCTCTTGTTGCGGTGGCTCTGTGTGTGTTGATTTATAATTTTTAATTAGAACTTTTTTAAATTGACTATTTCGAATAATTTATAACAAATTTTATAAAACAAAGATATCTATTGAATTTGAATTTGTTTAGGTAGTAACAAAACTTTTGAGAGTACCGCATAACTAATTGTGGGAGAGCTATATCTCGGTACGTATGGGCCGGCTCGACCGGAGTGATACCACGGCCTCACAGAAAATCGGCAAAATCAGTTAAGCAATGCTTTCATTGTTTTTCGCTGAGTGAGTGAGGTTACCGGAAGCCCTAACCCCTCCCTCTCCTCTGGCCCCCTCCCTGCACTCTCCCCCTTTCCTCCTTTGTCTACTGCCACCTTAAAAGCCGGCAACGCACTTGTGACTCTTGAGTTGACGGTGGTAGTCACTTACCATCAGGTGACCCGTCTGCTCGTTTACCCTCTACCAAAAAAAAAAACAAACCATAGTTATAAAAGGTACCTATTTTTTATACAAACTGAAAACATACGTATTTACATGCACCTAGACTAAAAAACAGAATATTTACAGTCGTACTTTATAGTTTTAGTTGAACACAGATTAAATAATAAAAAAAAACAAATCGCTCTTTGTCAAATTGAAAACGGTTTGAAAGTTTTTTCCAAATCTGAATAATTACTAGGGTCGCCCTAAATTAAAAAGAGCTTCGAAATCAACCCTTCCCGATTCTCATCTAAATATTTAACTACCGTAAACACTATCACAACGTCCCGACATTGTCTGTTTATAATATAAAAATATTCTGTTTCTTTAGAAAAATACCTCCTCAACCGACCAATAGCATAGCACAGCACTACCGGTATAATTTGTCATAATAATGTCTATTACATCATTTTTATTAAATAGTGAACTGTTTTGTCATCTATTGTAGTTTGCCCCTATTTAAAAAAAAAACCAGTTGTTGAGTTTTTTTTTTAAGATGTATCGTAAATCTACCTCAAATATGCGTAAATGAGCAAACTGAAGCGTACCAAACTTGTATTATAAAAAATCCATTCGTCACAAATCACTAATTAACTAAATTCTATTGATTTTCGAACCATAAACCCTTCATTTATGAAACATGCTCATAAAACAGTAAATTGATAGCTCACAAAAGACACAGTAACCTATATACGTACCCTCATACATTTTAGTATTCAAACCCTATATGTAACCCCACACACGAATAATATCAATTTATAATATTGCAAGAGATGGTTCAGTGAAGACGGTACAAAACTTTTTTCATCATTTCGAGAGATATTTAGCAGTATAGTTGGACGCTGATAAGCAATACAGTGTCACGCCACACATACTTTATTTGGAGAAAATGGCGCTTTAAGATGTCATACCAATTCCTAATCAATTCAATCAGACTGGCCTGTTGGTCTAGTGGTTATTGACCCTGATTGCTAAGCCAGAGGTCGTGGGTTCGATTCCCACCGGAGTCTGGGCGTTTTTTGTGTCCGTTGTTTGTATGTTTGTAAAAGTCCCCCGCGACACAGGAGTAATTCCTAATGCGGGGAGTTGTCTTTTTAAGAAAAAAAAAATAAATAAATTTTTTTTTGAAAAATATCTAAAAGTCTAATTATAAGGTGAATAGATATTTTTTTAAACAATTTGATTAGGAATTGGTTTGACATCTTAAAACGCCATTTTCTCTAAATAAAGTATGTGTGGCTTGACACTGTACTGCTTAACAGCTTCCAGCTTTAATAATAATAACTTCACACATCTGACACACTGCCGTCTGATGCCAAACTAGGCAGAGTCTGTACTATGGTAACCAGACTGCTGATAAACATACTAATATATTTCTAAAATACACCCAGACACAGAACAAATGATCATGCTCGACACACCATTATTTGTCCTGGGTGGAAATTAACCCACGACCTCTGGCAGCAGTCAGGGTCACTAACCACTAAACCAACAGGCCAGTCGTTATGTAAGTTTTTAGTGAGTAGGAACTGATTTTTGCTAGTCCCGGTGAGTCAGAATTGAAGTCCGCTAGTCCATGTCAGTTAGGCTGAACCCTATTTAAAATTTTCGGCCATATTGATTGAGCTCAACTTACCTTGGTAATCTATATCTCCGAAACTTTAAATTTTTTTACCTTGTGTTTTTATTAACAGTGATACAAAATGTCAACCAAAACAAGTGAACGGCATTTACAAAAATGTTTGATGGGATTCTGTCAATTGACATATCTTTCCTATTTCTTAACCGATTAAAATAAAACAAATACTAAATGTTACCTCATGTTTGCCACCATATATCAGTGAAAACCGCATTCACATCAATTCAGCCGTCTCTGAGATTAGCACGCACAAGCCTACAGACAAACAGACAAAATCTTGAAAAACAATCTAATCGCGTTGTGCTGCTTGTTATTTAACAACCCAATAATTCTTTTGTGAATACCTTTAATGTACAGACACGACGTTTTTATTATTTGTTTATTAGATTAAAACATTTACAACCATCCAGAGTATATTATTGGTATATGTGTTAGGTCAAATAACAATGTTGTATATATAACAAGCTAGTGCCAACCATTTTGTCTGCGTAGAAAAATAAATCATTATTTTATATCTCTAAACTTGAGAAGTCAGATGCAATTTTTCATCTCCTATTACTTGTGTGTTCTATTACTAGTGACTTACTGTATATCCTGCTGGGGCGGCGCTTCAAAATCTACGCTGATGTCACTAGAGATATCCCACAGGGCTATTCTTAAAGTTGCAACGTTTCGACCGCTCCAATATTCAACTGAAAAATTGTACCAAGAATGGAACGTTCCAAATGTTAGACAGCATTTCATTTTAAGATGTATCTTACTAATACACTTGAAGACGCCCTACGCCACAACACACAAGCGACGGAAGGATAAGATATGCACAATCCCCCATCCTTACTTCACACTGACCAAAAGGTTCTTTTACTACTTAGGACCTTACCTTTATAATAAAATAAATAGAAACCTACCTATCTATCATCTACCATACATAAAATGTAAAACTGCAGTTCGAACATTCCTTGCTGGCTGGACATACAATGAAACTGAAGATTTTCTCGTAACTGTTTCTTAAATTCTTAATGGTATTGCATACAAAAACCATACAACACAAACACACACACACCCTCACAGACACACACACACACACACACACACACACACACACACACACACACACACACACACACCCTACACACACACACACACACACACAACACACACACGCTATCAATATACTTATATATATAATATATTTATAATATTAGATCTAAGTATTTGCCTAATTCAATATTTTGTATACTGTATACGGTAATACTTTCCTAAGTCATAGTAAAGCTGCACACAATGACCTGCTTTATAAAACCACGGGGGGTTGACACTGTTTCTCCTGAATACAGACTACTCCGCAGTCTAGCCAGGAGAACAGCGGCGCAACCGCAACTTTGGATGCTTGTAACATGTGTTATGTTCTTTTTATTATTTTTTATTATTATTACACCGCGTCCAAAAAGGTTTCGTCTGTCTCCATACCAAAAATTATCAAAGTTGGTTTAGTGGTTTAGGTGACAAATCACGCTAGAGACAATGACGGACAGAGTTACTTTGCATTTATGATAGGTCTAAGTGTATAATGTGTACAAAGAATAGATGATCGTTTTGAATATTCTAATCTATTATTCATTGCGTTGATCAATTATACCTACTACCATCACACATATGGCTACAGAGCATCTAAGTTAATTTCGTATAATCCCTTGCATGTTTTTATTGAATGTACAGAATTTTCCTCTATTTTCCTTTCGCTAGCTAACCCTACATGGAAAAAGGTCGGAACCTTTATTATTTAGCAATTTATTAGTTGTGGGTACAACGGGCCCCGGCTAATTCCTGCAGGAGATCTCTATGCGCGTTTTATTTCCAAGCGATTTTAGATAGGGGTTGGCTCACATATTTAGGAGGTGGTGTAAACGTTAAGCGATAGGCAGGTTTATAAATAAAAAAAATGATTTTTTTTTTCATATACTCTGCTAATTAGTAAAATATTAGCGCTCGTTTGCCCAGACAGACTTTGTTGAGTCAAGTGGCATATGCAATGCGTAATGTTGGGCGGCCCATACTGCGCTTCAAAGACTGCGCAAAGCGTGACATGGTTGCGTTTAATATCAAATGCAATTCATGGGAGGCGCTCGCTTCCGACCGTGATCAGTGGAAGAAAACTTTATCGGAAGGATGTATCACTCATGACAGTGCCTGGTTGAAAGTCTTAGCCGAGAAACGAGCAAAAAAGCATAGGCAAAGGGATATGTCTCCTGCTTCGGCGGCTGCCCCTCAACACACTTGCCAAAAGTGCGGACGAACGTGCCGCTCACGTACGCTCACGGCATTTTAGCCACGCACGGCGTTGCCTCTCAACTACAGACGCTGTTTCAAAACATCTGTTAAGAAGTTAGAGGCCTTGATGATTATATTTAAGTAAAGATTTCACCTATATGTTCATAATTTCGAGTCAAATAAATGTGTTATTTTAGATTGGGATTGATAATCTATATTTATATTTTACTGACTGACCTGCTTAAAGACCATCTTGGTATAACATATTTCAGTAAGGTTACAATTTTAGACCTTAAAACTGCAGTGAAAGAGTTTTCTTTAAATAGCTTGTATTATTTTAAACATTTCTATATTGATCTGTAAATAATAGGAGTAGATGCTGATTTTATAACTATAGTTAAAGTTGTTTTATGACTATAGATTTATACCAGAATTAAGAAAAAAATATATTAGATATATTATAGAAAGTAAGAAATGTCATATTTATTTAATTAACTATGTATATCAAATTAGTCAAAGTTTTGCGCAAACATTGATTTGGTGAAAAGTAAGCTCACTGAATACCATAATATTTTGGATTTTTTACGAATCTAGATACAGTAACCGCTTACGAATAAATCGCTGTGATCTCCACTACCGCTCACATTTTGTACCTTACACATTACATGGAGGTACACGATCCACGATCGATGTCGCCCTAAGGCGTCGTTTCAAACACCAATAAAGTTTTTTGTTCCGATTCGCTTATATACGATCGGTGGAAGTGAATTATAAGTTTACACACATGATATGTGAGCCATTTTTATCTGAAAAACGTTCTGGTTTAGCGGGTTTCTGCTTAAATTGTAGTATTTAGAGGTAGTATTGATGGTTGTTGTATAAAATGTCAATAATGAGTTTTAGACTGCTATTTTACTGAGTTTTTTTAGGCCGCGTCTTCGGCTCAAGCGGCGGCGATTTAGGTAAGACAGCTGGTGGTAACAGGGCGGTACTTCGTACAAATAACGTGTATTTTATATTTAGTTTTGCAACCTAGGACCTCGTCTTTGAGGTGTATGTTCATTCTATTGTCAGGCAATATGCTATCTTGAAGTTAGTTCCAACTTTGAATTTAAAACAGTCTAAGAAAACGATACCTTGTACCTAAACTCATCTATTTATTAACAGTTTGGCTATGTCAAAAAAGAAAAATTAAAAAAAACTAAATTCAGTTTTTTTTTTTTTTAAAGTAGGAGGTTCTCAATTCGACTGTATTTTTTTTATTTATTTTTTATGTTTGTTACCTCAGAACTTTCGAGTGGAATAACCGATTTTGAAGATTCTTTATTTGAAAGCTGGTACTTCCCGTGTGGTCCCATTACAATTTGGTCCAGTTCTGACAATGGCATCCATGAGAAAACCATGAAAGTCTTTTATTTGAAGTCTTTTTTTTTAAAGAATTATTTTATTTCAGAAGTATTTATTTAACTTGCAATGTTTTTTTGTAAGTTGTCTTCAAAATTTGCAAACCTTTTTTCGATCTCTTGTTGGTATCCGATTATGCTGAAATTTGGCAAACGTATACATGTAAGTCATAAGAATGGCCTGCTTCTGAGGATTGGCTCCAGACGAGGGAACTCCTCAACGGTGAATAGCACAAACACGAAACTGTATATACGCATTGAACTTGGATAGCCTGTTCACCATGGGCTATAAAAACTTGTTTTTAAAAATGTTTTTTTGTACAATCAATTGCATACACAAATTTAAGTTATTAATCATTATTTGTCACAATTTCATGTCTGTTTTTCGATTTCTACTTATTTTTGAATTTTAAATATATTATTTTGATAATGAAGAACAAAGACAGTTATTTTATGACTGCGCCCTTATTCTGGCGTACATTAACTTTTGCAACAATATGTCAATTAAATCTGCCAAATACAGTCATGTGCCACTATCAGAGAGGAAGTATTTAACACAAATTATATTTACCGAAAACATATATTTTTTTCGTAAGCCATTTTCTTTTATTGCGCGATAATTCCCGCGGTACATTTCCTCACTGGCGCTTTAATGTGAGCGCGCGCGCGCAGTAATGTGAGCATAGAACAAGAAAGTGTAATTAGTAATTGAATTTTGTAACTTAATCAAAAAAAATAAGAAAAAAACTTAAAATTACCGTTGTTAAATTACCTTTTCATGCAATGTTTAGCTTTTTTTATTGTATAATGGAATAAGCGTTTGTCTTCCAGCTCAACTGGTGGAAAGTAACGATGAAGAAGAAGATGGTACACGCATATACAAGAGAAACCTATTCACTCTACACTAGAACGTTCCTGGATTATAATTGACAGGAAAAATAGACGCAGGCAATTTAATCCAGACTTAGCGACTTGAACCAGCTCCAAAAAGAGATGACAAAGCGTTTAGTTTGAATTTTTGGTGTTTCGACAATGAAAGGATTTAACTTCTATCTGCGTCTAGAAGTATGATGCAGGAATGGTGAGTTAATGTAGTGATCGTTAAATACCTGCCTATTAATAAATACGACCACCTTGGTTGCGCAGCTTGGACTTGTGACTACTAAGTCGGGCGTTCGATTCAAGCTTAGTATAAACATTTGTCTATATGAATATGTATATTGCATTGGTCTGGGTGTCTCTTTAAATTATATCTATACTAATATTATAAAGCTGAAGAGTTTGTTTGTTTGGTTGAACGTGCTAATTTCAGGAACTATTAGTTCGAATTGAAAAATTATTTTAGTGTTGGATAGCCCATTTATCGAGGAAGGCTATAGGGTATACAAAATTAGGCTACGACTAATAAGAGCGGAGCATCAATGAAAACTATTGTAAAAACGGTAAAAATTTACAAACGCAGACGAAGTTGCGCGGGACAGCTATATACAAAAACAGTAAGTGTGTTTATGCGTGTTCTAAAAATCATATTATAGCTATGGTTAGTTTAGGTCTAGATACAGCTGTGAAATATGTACCAGAATATAATTAAAAAGAAAATGTTTACATAACATTTTCCATAAGAAAATTAACATTCATTTTTCGTGCGTTGAAAAATCATTCCATATAAAAACCCATGACCGCATCTACATAATCTATGTTTACATATGTGGCCCGGGAATCGAATTAGCGACCTTTGGCTACTATTACGTATTTGTCCTAACCCATCCCACTGCCCACGGGTGGGATGGGCGTCCAAAATACCCTCCAAATTTGTTAAGTTACAAACGATTTTAACCCTTGCGCGGAAAATTTTAATATTGCAATGCTAGTGGCTTTAATTGTTTTTTTTTTGGATGACATATTGTCTGTGGTTAAATGATATATTGTCATGTGACATGTGGAGAGGTAACGTACCATACTTTTAAAAATTAATGGATAAAATAATACGCGTACAGAACGTAGCTATCTATGGTAAATATTTATTTCTTAATTATACCAATGAGTTTGCATATACTCTTAAGCGGCTACTAAACCACATGCGTTGACGACTTTGTAAAATCTTATTGTAGCCATTTTTGAAGAACTGAACTGAACCGATACTGTCAAAATCAAATTCAAAATCAAATCCATTTATATCAATTAAACCAATAATAGGTATTTTTGAATTATCAGGAGTAGGAGTCAGGCAGACTAAGTCAGTCGTCAAGCTAGTTGCCTGTTCCAATACATAGATCCTATGGAGAAGAACAGGCAAGAAACTCCAAGGACACTCTTTTTCAAATTTTTTTTACAAATTTCTGGTTACATTGCTTATATGCTGTTATCATTTGGTAATATCATCGTACCCCCTAGCTATAACATTTCTCTTAGCAAAACTAAGGATATACTACTTTCAAACCGCTATGACTTTAATTGTCATGGTAGTCGTAAAAAAATAATCTAATCTGTAAAAAAAAAAAACAGTTAAAACGTCGGTTTGTCATTAAAAAAGATATGTTTTTAAAGTTATTACATTCATTTTCATGTCAACAAAACCAAATACGTAACCGATATAATATAAATTTTCATATATGTGTTTTGTAAACTTCTAAGTCTCTTTAAAAACCATGTAGTTTTCCACTGGAACTCAGTAGGAACTATACACCAAATAATATAAAGACAATTGAAATATCATAAAAAATACAAAAGTGTGTTAGGTAGGTAAGGGAGGCCGGCTGTCGGGGTCAACAAAAAAAAAAAAAAGTAAGGCCGCAGAAAGAAAATTACAAAACCGAAGTTAGCTGCAGACGTCGAATTATACAGCTTCACTCCGTTCGATCCCGGAAATTGTGTTTGTGGGTCCGAGACTATTTTCGAAAGGCGAAGATTTACAAAATAATAATGATAAATATAATTACTTATATACCGAAGACAAACTTTAATGTATTTGGTAAATTATTTTCATTGACTGATACTACCGCTAAGATTTACTTATTTTTTTACTTAAGTATTACTTGCTGCAGGCAAAGTTTCTGTTTTGCCTATAGCAAGTAAGGTACAGTACATAGTTTTGTACCACAAAGCAAAGATCTTTATAATGTTTTAAACAGCGTTTGCATTCTTGAGATTCTGGACGGGCAGGTATAATATCCCTCTAACAGAAAAGAAGGACCGTCTGGATTAGGGCTTGGGTAAACAGGCCTGGTGGACCACGTTTTAAACAGAATACCAATTAGATCCAGAATTAATTTTAAACTTTCGCATTCTGTGATGATGACCTATTTAATGAGTGATCGCGTTAATTCCTGTCACCATTATTAATTATAAACATCGACTGTGTGCGATACAGGATTGGTAGTTACTTAGTTTCGCTAGATGGCGCTGCAGTACATTTAGCTGTATGTGGATATCGCCACAAGGACTTCGTGGTAAGACATGCAAGTTGTAGTGGATCTTGCAACTTCAGTGTTATAACACGTAATTAATCAACTATGACTATTCGATGACCCTTGCTACTTGGCTGTCACCATGGCTGCAAAAGCCAACGCATGATCAGTTCACAGGTGGAACTCTCAATCTATCATTTGTTCACTGAAGTCTAAAAAATCTTCACAACCATAATTTTTGTCGAGGTTAGAGCCGTTAATCGTTGCAACCAAGCTCAAGCGTTGTGTACTGTGTGGAGTTCGAACCCGCAAGTACTAGATCGCATCTACTATTGAAAACTACTTATCTGTGAAAGGATGTGTGTTGATGATTTTAGTCCGGGGAAAATACTGCTTTTATTCCTGTTTTACTGCTTCAAATATCTGTAAGTTTCAAAAACGTATCAGCCAATAAGGTTGAAGTTACACCATACTAAGTAAGTAAGCAAGCGTAAGTAAAATCTTTTTGGTCGTTATCCGCTCTTGCAGTGGACCATGAAATTACTTAACTACACTGCTATTTAATAAATTTACTGTAGTTCTAAACTCTGAGAGTACAATTTGAGATTTCGAATGAAGTCGCTGCTTCGTGCCCTCTTTTAGTATTTCGTATTAAGACATTTAGAGATTTTATTATACAACATTCAAGGATAATTTCATCTGAGCGATGTTGCGGAGCTTTGCTTCTAGTATGTTGCAGTGTGTATGTCTACATAGTATGTTGCAGTGTGTATGTCTACATAGTTAAAAACTACTAAAGTTTCCCTAATGGTGGAAAGAATGGATTGCGCGAGAATTTATAATACAGTTAAAATTATTTATAATAGCGAAAGTATTCTACAATAAACCAACATTTGTGAATGACGCAATCTATCAGTCAAGAATGTTAACAGATTATAAAATACAAAAGTATACAGTTATAATAATAAACATAGTAACAAAATTTAAGGTTAATAATAATAAGCTATACCAATATAATAAAGCTGAAGAGTTTGTTTGTTTGATTGTTTGTTTAAACGTGCTAATCTCTTGATTTGAATTGTATTAATTGAGGAAGGTTATAGGCTATGTAACCTCACGCTTTAAATGTTACCATAATTTTATTATTTATGCGAAATGTACAAAGCTCTCTATTCACTAGTAGGTATTCCCTCTTGGGATAACACTGTTGCCAGTTTAGTTAGTTAATGAAGAAACCCTAAACATCCTTCTAATGTCAAGAGATACCCACCCCTAAATTGGGCTTAAATACTTCCCACTTGTCTTGAAATTCGTAAGCAATGACGAAAATTTCTTAGATGGAAATTTCCTAAAGTGGGAATCATTTTAAATAAATACGTAAGAACTTCCCACATTGCACAATAATTATTTATGGCTTAGAATCAAAGTATGAAGATAATATTTCTGGACAAGATATCAAGAAGCTCTCGCCGGTGAAGTTAAGGTATGTAGCTAACTGGTTCTTCATCAAAGTATTTAATTAGTACGTTTGGACATCATATGATCATAATAGTGAAATTCGGGTAATACCAAGGACTCGTCACGTATCAGCATTTGGACTTTAACAAACAATGAATGATTAGGATTAAGTAATTGTTTTCTGTATTTTATTAGAGCGTGTTTTTGAAGTGAAAACTTCTTGAGCGGCGTTGTGACCCTGATCGAAATGTGTCCGACTTTCATATATATTTAAATAAATATTTTTACGCCATCTGTGGATTCCGCGCGATACTACTGTCGTTTGATATGTACTAATTATCCATATATTATTTAAGGCAAATTTTACAGATGGTGCAATTTTAATTTCGACTTTTTACAATATTTACTATTAGTATTTATTTTCACTTCTGTCGGCAGTCCCATGACTGCCTATTTTTTTTTTTAGTTTTTGAAATTAAAGTTTTCAACTTAAGCATTATGAACGTCAATTTTAATTGTCTTAATAATTCAGTCTTCACATTTCATCTAGAATAGTTCACAGCCAATTGTGACACAATAAGAATAAATATATTTTCGAAAACTAGTGAAGATGATCTTTCTTAACAAATATGTAAAGAAAAACCTTCAGCAACTTCTAGAAGATTCTTCCTCACAAATATACAAGTACATTTAAAGAAACGTTTTCTTTAGTCATCTTCATTACTTACAAAATACAAATAATGTTTGTTTGTCCTGTTGGTCTAGTGGTTAGTGATCCTGACTGCTGAGCCAGAGGTCGTGGGTTCGATTCCCGCCCAGGAAAAATAATTGTGTGATAAGCACGATCATTTGTTCTGTGTCTGGGTGTCATTTATCTATAACTAGCTGCGCCCCGTGCTTTTATCGGGATAAAAAGTAGCATATGTGTTAATTCAGGTCTTCAGCTGTCTATATACCAAGTTTCATCATAATCAGTTCCATGATATTTGCGTGAAAGAGTAACAAAAATCCAAACATCCTCACAAACTTTCACGTTTATAATACTAGCAGCGTATCGCAGTTTCTACCGGGTAAGTCCCGATCCTGTGGGAATATCCGGATAAAAAGTAGCCTATGCGTTAATCCAGGTCTCCAGCTATCTACATATCAAGTTTTATGGCAAACAGTTTAGTAGTTTTGGCGTGAAAGAGTAACAAACATCCAACCATCCATACATTCATCCAAACTTTCACATTTATAATATTGGTGGGATTAGTAGTATTGTGTTTGATAGTCAGTGAAATTAATGTTTGGGTTTGGTGTATTTAATGTAAAAATATTGTTTCGCTATTGAGGGTGGGGCTACGCTATAAATAGAGTTTATAGCGTAATATACGGGTAACAATGTCAACAAAACGAACCTTGGCAATTTCTTCGTTTTAAGGACGTTTTTGTTAAATAGAAGTTCGTTAGAGTTTACTCTGTAATCTTTACTTTTGGTAAGAAATATATTATGGTTTTGCGCAGACAAAGCTAGCCGTAATCGCAGTTTCATTTGCGTTTATGGTCACTGCTCCGCTCCTATTGGTCGTAGCGTGATGTTATATAGCCTTCCTCGATAAATAGGCTATTCAACATTCAAATATTTTTTCAATTCCAACCAGTGGTTCCTGAAATAAGCGGGTTTAACTAAACCAACAAACTCTTCCGCTTCAGCTCTTCAGCGGCCGCGTGTAAGATGTGTCAAGTTATTATTATTTAATTAGTTCCTAGTAGTAAATTAGTATTAGTATTAATACTTATACAGGCGTTTAAAAAACAATGATACATATGAGAAAATCGGTTAATTATGCACTTCAAAAGCAACAAAAAGTAGTTTGTATTTCATGAAAACCGTAAGATCCGTTGACATGAATAAATTAGTTAACTGTATTATTGTCAAAATCTATATGAAAAGAACTGCTGTAATCTATGAAAACACAACAAAGTCACATACAAGAAAATACACTTTCAATATTCCTAGTGTAGTTTGACGTTTTATTTGTGAGTGACTTTCCAATTATTATATTCAACATATTGATCATTTAAAAACAAACGTGTTGTTGAAAATTTTATAATGAAGTACTGAGACAAAGTGAATTTCATAAATGAAGTCGTTTTGGATTCCTCAATTGTAAAGAGTCCGCACAAAGTTGTCAAAAGTCAGAAACACGTTAATTAAGTAGAAATGTTTACTAAGTACATAAAGCTTAATATAAACGTGGTATCTATAAAAATATATATATACGGTGGAATTGAGAACCTTATTTTTTTTCGTCGGGTAAAAATATTTTCGATATGCCTTAAAAATTTAAGTGAAGACCAAAATTAAATTACGGTAGTCCTCTAAAACTAGTCGTTTATATTTTTATCTGTATCTAATCTGAGAGGTATAGTTTTAAAAGCCGCTAAGTCCATTTTTTACATGTAACAACCTTCTTATTGTCCAGGCATTTCATTTCATTTCAGGCTATTTCTCGCTTGTAAAGCATTATAAATAAGTTATAAAATGTAGTATAAGCAATCATTTTTTAATAATACATACAAGTAAAAATACTACAATAAATGGAAACAAATTTACAATTTTCCGATTTTTTGCGTTAAAGAACTTAGCGGTTTTTGAAACTTTACGACTCATCTTGGTATTAAAATAATGTTATCCCTAATTTCTCACGGTTTTTTTAACACTAATTGTGTAATAATAATGCCTCGAAACCCTATCGTACTCAAAAACTTGTACGAAGCTACATAACTACAAACCCTATGCGCCAGTCCTACAGGGCCCGCGGGGTCATTGTCCTAGGCACCCGAAATTCGAAAGCATTAAAAAAGTGAACAAAATGGCCGCTCGAGACCTGTTACCGCGTTACATTACTCTATGCCAGGTGTTGCCAACTTTTTACAATTCTATAAAATAAAATAAGGTTGGTATGTAAGTTTCTGTTGTTAGCTGGATTTTGGAATAGGTAGTTTTGTTTTGAGAGAGAGTTTTAAAGGTTCGTGGAGACTTTTTACCTGGTTGTATATCATTATCAGATTTTTTTACGCATAAAAATATTTTTCTATCTCTCGGGGACAATTTGTTCCTTCTAGGTAAAACCATGTACTTACGCCTATGTACTTTTCTTGGCCCTTGACACTGTGTTTACAAATTTTACTATGGTCAGTTGAGTAGTTAAGGAGTAAACAAACAAAAAAACTCTATATCGCAATTATTCAAAACTGATTTTTATTAAAAAAACATGCGTTAGTATTTGTAACTAGCAGCGCCCTGGGGTTTCAACCGCGTAAGTCCTGATCTTGTTCGATATATCGGGATATCGGAATAAAAAGTAGTCTATATGTGAATCCAGGTCTCCAGCTATCTACATACCAAGTTTCATCGCAATCGGTTCAGTACTTTTGGCGTGAAAGAGTAACAAACATCCATCCATCCTGGATGGATGGATATTTGTTGAATTTAACATTTATGTATATTACTAGCAGCGCCCCGCGGTTTCACCCGCGTAAGTCCCGATCCCGTGGGAATATCGGAATAAAAAGTAGCCTATATGTTAATCCAGGTCTCCAGCTATCCACATATTAAGTTTCATCGCAATCGGTTCAGTAGTTTTCGCGTGAAAGAGTAACAAACATCCATCCATCCATCCAAACATTCACATTGAAAAGTATGTGGCAAACTAAATCAGCATGCATATGCCTTATACATGCTAAATAAATCTGCAGACCGTGATACTGTCCTTACAGCGTACCATGGACTAGTTGGGTCCACATTAAGGTACGGTATTATATTCTGGGGGAATGCAGTAGGTAAGGAGTTGGTTTTCAAGGCACAGAAGCGTTGCATCAGAGCAATATGTCATCTACGGACCACTGATAGCTGCATTAACCTTAAATTATTAACAATGCCATCAATGTACATTTTTGAAATGTGCATGTTCGTAAAACGTAATTGGTCTAAATTCTCAGAAATAAGTAGCAGTCGCTGATCAGGTAAATTACATGTCGTAGCATCTAAAACTACCATGTATAATCAAAGTGAATTTTATATGGCAAAAAAGATCTATAATAAGCTTCCTACTATTTATAAGTTCTTTGCGAAGTATACAGGATTTTAAAAATAAATTGTTTGCATTTTTGGCAGAGAAGGCATATTACTCTATAAATGATAAATTTCACACAGGATGCAATTAAGCTATAATGATATTGAATGTCCCATCATATATTATTGATTTAATTTCAAATTTTATTAGTATTAATCGTTATTTACATTACATTAAATTTTCAGACAGTAAAACAATGACAGTAAAATAATTTATTATTTGATAATCTATGAAAGGAATTATTATTATTTATAATTACTGCCATATATACTTATTATAATTTAAGCGTCGTCACTAACCATGTAAATTTGTACACCACGTTATGTGGTAGGACATAGTGCATCAACATTTATATATTAAGATCTTTGTAAAACCTATGTTCCACAAAAAATTATAAATAAATAAACATTTATATTATTAGTGGGATATATTTAGTGGGATAATGTAAAACATATATTTTAAGCACTCGATGCTCAAATTCTCTTGTAAAGTTGGATATGTTTTCCCACTTTCATATCTGATCTACCAATGATCTTCATTGGCAATTAAATTTATTCTTAAAAAGAACAACTTATAAAACCGTCGTGAACCCACTCCTAACACAAGCATTTAGCTTAGCTGGAGGGGTTAACAAGAATACTAGTAATGTGTGACCTACGTTACTAGTATTCTTTATTTAAAAAAAATTTTTTTTTTTTGAACTTTACACCTCCATAAGTACCTTCATATAAAGTTTTATGCTTGTACTGGTGACCATTGAGGATTCCTCTCATCTGGAGCCACTCCTGGTGCTGTAATTCAGCTGTCATGCTTATTGTAAACTCCATAGGATACGATGAAGTGGTTTTAATTCAGTTTGCAAGATTTGACTGACCCAAACTAACAAACATTGCAAGATAAATAAAAGCCTATAATAACAAGTAGGAGGCCCTTCTCATGGTGAGCGGTTATCTATACCTGTAAATGCCCGCAACACGAATGATTTCACTTCCAACTATTTCCAACAGGTATCACACGTTACCAACTCCCCTCTCTACTCGCCCTGTTCATAGTTTTGAGTAGGGAGGATAAAACTAAATGATAGTCATTAACAGGTTCCCTGTCCGAGGAATCACCTTTGATTCACATGACACTTTTTGTATCAACACTGACAAATTCATGAATCATATGTGAACAAAATTAGAGTTTATTTTGCTTATTTATCTCTGTTGGACGTAGCAAGATAAATAGCATTTTTAGTATGGGGCCGTAGGGAGTACATAGTCTTTTGTCAAAAAGAGGAAAAATGTTACCTAAATGTTCTTTCATAATTGAGCTGAATGTGGCAAAAAATTTAGTAACATAGTAAATTAGTAAAAAAACACAAAGGAAACAATTATTATTTATAGACTTTATTAGTGAAAAATACCTAGAAACTAAAAATTCACAGGAAAGTAAGTACCTACATAATTTAAAAAAAATCCAACTAAGGTTTTACTGGGATTCGTTGTAACAATTGAAGCAGTAAGCTTTGCCGCATTCTAGACACTCCGTGTTTACTTATTTGGTTTTGAGGGGGGTTCCTTTCACTTTATTATTCGCGTAGCGCGTGATGCACCGTTTTCCTATAAGTTTTCCATCCCTCCGAGGCATCTCATATGTGATTCATGGGACTTATCAATGCAATTATGTGACCAACTCGCTCGTGGATCATATACGCGTCACGTTTTATTTTGTTTTTTTTTTAAGTCAAAAATGCGTTTACGTGCTTCTAAAAATATATACCTACCACTAGATAACAAATAGTAGCCAAATTGAGGGGAAAAACTTTGGACATTACTGAATTAAATTTCTGTGTTGTATGGGGACAGGGAATCTGTTAAGATCTCTACCTGAAATACAAACTACAATTCTAGCGCTGATTAACCAGGGTCATCTTACGATGGTTGCATGTCGATTTCCTCCAATTTCAACATAAATCTTCTGTACTAACTTTTTTAAACTTTCGCGTTTCATGATATAATATTATTTACTTATTTACTTTCAGAGGTATATAATACCTTTTCGTGATCGCGTTAATTCCCGTAAATAAGTAAATAATATTATATAAATCTTCTGTACCTTTAAAAAATACATTTAAAAGAATATTGAAATTGATATTGTTTTAATTTATTTTATGTTTGTAGTCAGGTGCGGGTCCTCACATCACTAGGGCCAGCAGTGGTTCGGTGTATTTCATTTGATCCGAATAAACAACACGAGGTGCTGTTACTAGGGATCAGGTCGTAAGCCAGGACAATATATTTTAACTCGGACAATCACTACTATATTCCCGCAACTTGGAATTTAGTCTATTTAAAAATTTTGGTTAGGTAAAAGGTTTTAATAAGACAAATATATGGACTCAATCCACCACTCAATGAACCACCCAAAGACCTGATTTATGCACTCCACTTCAAATATTAGTTAAAATAACTTAGTCCATATCTTTTAATAGTTAAAAGATATGCGTATCGTACCATATTTCAGTAATAATTTGATAAACTATATTTAATTTAACAAAGCAAAATTAAACTCAGCATTACATAAATATAATACATGAACCCGTTGCCAAAATTTCGCTTAAGTTGCACACCGCTGCATTCTTTCTACTCCTAAGAACGGGTTGCATTTCACCGGGCACGCACACAAACATGCTTTATGTGTGCACTAATGCACACCTGTGGCCAATTCGGGAATAGACCGGTTGTTACCAGTTTGAACTGGCCCGAGCCGGGTCATACTAGCTAAGTCGTATACCCAAATTTAGGGGGACACTCTAATTTAATAGCGAGTTTGATAAGATGGATATCTGGTTCAAGCAGCGATTTTCATTAGGAAGAGGTAGGGTTTTCAAAGGTATGGATTGGTTTATTATTAAGTTTTACATAGTAGTCCTCAAATATCGCGATACATACAACGGCGAGCCACGTTTTTCTGGATTCTGATTGATCGTTTTTTCAATAGGAAACTTCAAAAAACACGTTACTTGCTCCGGAATTGAAATTCAGAACATTAAAGTGCCTACCTAAATAAAAGAATTTTGATAAGCCCTTTAAATGCACGAATGACTTCTGGTTTAAGTTGTATTTGGTCTGTAAAGCTTTAAAAAAGCTTTTTGACACCAACACTACACCACAACATACCTACGCTAGTTCATACTGACAATGCTGCTAAAGGTTGCATCAATATGGTAACAAAAAAACGAATAGTGTTGCAAACTTCAATACACACGGTGGTTGTTCTCGTAGGCAAGTCGATGCGGCTAGTCTCCGAAAGACGTTTACTGACAAAATCGATAGTATATTGAAGAAGGGCCTAGTTAAAAGCAAGATACCAGCGAGCGTGTAAGAAACTTTTGATGAAAGTGGAAGAGTTGTACGTCAGGATTGTGGTAAATGACGTTCTATAACCTCTACTCCGGACGGGGAGGCGTTAACAATATCCTAATCCCACTAATCCCACTATCCCACTAATATTATAAATGTGAAAGTTTGGATGGATGGATGGATGTTTGTTACGCTTTCACGCAAAAACCACTGAACCGATTGCGATGAAACTTAGTATGTAGATAGCTGGAGACCTGGATTAACGCATAGGCCACTTTTTATCCCGATATTCCCACGGGATCGGGACTTACGCGGGTGAAACCGCGAGGCGCTGCTAGTAACATTATAAACTTGAAAGTTTGAGAGGATGTATGGATGTTTGTTGGTTTTTCATGCAAAAAAATACTATTTCGATTGCAATGAAATTTGGGATATAGACAGTTGAACACCTTGATTAAAACATACGGAGTACCGCTTTTTATCCCGATATTCTCATTGCACCGGTACTTACGCGGGTGAAACCGCGGGGCGCTGCTAGTTATTAGTAATCTTGTTATCTTGGTATAATAATTGTTTTAAAAGTAAATAAGTAAGTAAACCGAACTTGAGTTTCAGTCTCGTATGGTTCGGGTCAGTAAGTTTCGAGTCCGTCTTCATGCTTCTAGTTTTTCTTGAAGTTCTTTTTAAGACTCGAGCCCTTTATAAGGCCCGAGTTGCAAGACTTGTGTAATAATTACTAGACTTGGCTCCTTCACAACCCTAGTTAGAATCCTCTTTTTCCCAAATGGAGCTGCTTCACAAGTGAGGTTAATTATTAAAAAATACTAGCAGTTCCCGCGTGGCTTCACTCGCGTGTAAATATTTATATATTTTACGCGGAACCCTAATTCTTTTACAAAAATAAAAGTAGCCTAAGCTACTCCTTATAACACCAGCTATTTGACAGTGAAAGTACAGTGAAAATCGGTTCACCAGTTTCAGAGATTAGCCGGAACAAACAGACAGACAGACAGATTTTTAAATAACTGATTTTTAGGCATAGGTATCGTGCAAATAACTGTATGAGCTTAAAAAAACTATTATTGTGACATTACAAACAGACACTTAAATTTCATTTATTTGTATTGATAACTGAATAAATAAAATTTAAACAGTACAAATGGTTGTCGTGTAACTCACTGTGTAAAGAGAGAAGAAAAGAGTTTTAGAAGAATGCCAAGTAGTCGATCGATAAATACAGTCAAATCTAGGTTTGACCATACACAAGATAAAAGTAGCTATATTACTAAAATACTATAGGTATAAAAATATAACTATCCTTGAATATTGTTTTTTAATCAATACACTACAGTTTTTTGCTGAGACATCTAATTGAAAACAACATATCGAATAATTTAAATATTCAGCCAAAAAATAAAAAACTTAAGACTTTTTTAAACAATCAAATAGTATTATAAGCTACATAATATTAATCTAACTCTAATACTCTGTCTGCATCTGATATAGAGATCGACAAGGTCTGGTTCACTGCCCAACCATCGAGGCATAGCCGCAGCAATCCTTCGACTCTTGTTTTCTTCCTTTCTTCCTATAATTCCATCGGCATTTCGGCATTATGCCAATGCAATCAGCTGCTGTCTCCAACGAGTCGGTATACCACATCATTATATTTGTTTTTATAAGTAAATTTGACTTGTCTTGATAATTAGCCTCAGCAGAAAGAAAAAACAACCTTGGCAAAACATAAACAACGCCACTACAAAACATAAACAACGCCACTACAAAACATAAACAACGCCACTACAAAATTTAAACGACTTAATTAGGGCTGGACCTTATTTTGATTAATATACTTAGTCGTAGGTTCACCCTATTTGATACTTAAACAAAAAGTTTTGACATTTATTAAATGTCACGTGACATAAAAACGGTGTAATTAGTGTATTCTGCTTTTTAACGCCATAAAACATTTACAACAACTTATCTTGTCATGCTCTTTATTAGATACTTTACTCTAATCATTTCGGGGTTGCAAGCATGGCCTTATTTGGGAGCAATTTGGATTATTTAATTGGATCGGAGTAGTGTCTCTTGCTGGCCGATTATATCAATATAATTTTGAGCACGATAGCATTACTTAAACAGGCCGACCGTAAAAGTTAGACCCATAGTTCAAAGAATAAAATACAATTCTCAACGTGTCTGTAACAAAACGCTAGCTGACACCAGTTGATTGCTGTTTGATGTGGCTTGACTTTCATAAGTCCATAATTACTATACAACACTGTATAATTGCCCAATAATAACAAAAGAGCAGCCCGCGTCAGGTAATTTGCTAGTTAAAAATCATATATAATTATATCCCGCCATTTTTCTACGCACTTTCGCAAACACACACTAGTGTGTTGACCGCTCGTATGCATACGACCGCAACACACACATGTCTACCAACCAATAAATAGATTGAACTAAACGGTGAAATTTAAAAAAGGAACAAAACGAACGAATCGCTCGAACACACATCCAACCGCAATGCAACCCAATCATTACAGAGTATTTTTATAATTTAAACTTTATTAAAGAGATATAAGATCGCTATTTGAATGAGGAAATGTTGTTTGTAGAACTAGCATGTTAACACATTACTCGTGCGTGGGAATGACGCTACGCACACTGAGTAAATTTTTGATTATAGGAACACCAAATTTTTTACAAGTGTGTGATATTGGTTGCATGTGTGTGTATACGAGTGCATTCTTTTTGCGTTAGTGCATCGTAGATGTTGCGCTTGTGTTGTATAAATATACATTTATGTGTTTGTTATTTTGTTGTTCACATGATGGATTCGCGTGTTTGTATTAGTGTCTTTTTCTTTTTTTTTCGTATATACGGCAGCGGACACAGTGGGCTGTGTAAGCAGAAAAAATTATTTTAACTGGCACACTGCAAAGCATGTTTAATTTTCGTTCAGTCGTCCTGCGAAACGGAACGTCATTACGTTTTAAATTACGATGTGCGGTCTCGTTCTTATACATATGCTTTTTAATTTACAATGTTTGTTTAATTCCTGAATGTTTTTTGTATTTCAGTAAAGGAGGGAAATTGTTGATTATTGAGTTTTCGGTTTGATATTAATCAGGTTGCGGCTTGTGAGGAGAGAAATACTTAATTTATTAAAAACATAAATAATTGAAGGAGTTTAGGGCACAGAACTATTGTTTGTTGGCAGAGTCTATAATATATTAATAACTTAATAGTAATAATTTCTCACATCTCACACACGGCCGTCTGATCCCAAACTAGGCAGTGCCGGTACTATGGTAACCAGACTGCTGATAAACATACTTATATATTTTTAAATACATACATATTATAGATAAATTACACCCAGACACAGAACAAATTATCGTGCTCATCACACAATTATTTGTCCTGGGTGGGAATCAAACCCATGACCTCTGGCTTAGTCAGGGTCACTACTAACTAGACCAACAAGCCAGTCAATGTTAGTTTTTACTAAACTTTAGGGAAGGTACAGGTTCGAATCATCTGCCCACCATTGTACTAATTTTATTTTGGGTCACCGCATATTTTTTTCTTTTTCCATCCTCCTCCTTCGTCCTTTTATTGCTTACTCCCTTTCATATCTTCTTTCACACAGTCCCTCCATCTTTTCTTTGAATGTCCTCGGAAGACACAGTTTCGAACAACAAGAAAACTGCTAATATGCAAATTTGGACATTAAAGTAATAAATAATAACATAATACATTTTCGAGATAAATGACACTCGGCCTCTAATGGCTGGCTGAATGGCTTCAATGACACAATTTGCAGAGACAAAGACTGTTCTAACAGGCAATTAACTAAGAATTACTTACATTTTTATAGCCTTGATTTTTTGACGAGCTCTATGTATATATCATTGTAAAACTGGCAAAGATGTAATCTATTTGTCATGTTATAAGTTGAACGTGTGTAGCTATGCGTCTGTCTATCTGTGGCATCATAGTTCTTAAACGGACGGACCTATTTAGAGTTTTTTTTTTTTGGAAGGTAACTTGATAGAGAGTGTTTTTAGCTATAATTCCAGAAAATCTGTTCAGGAGTTCGAAGGTCATCAGCTGTTTTCTAATCGTTGAACTACGTTATACGTGTTCATTGGTTTTAATTTGTTAGATAAGGAATTATTAGTTTACTAGAAACAGACAGCAGAAATATAGTATGCCTTAGCTCCTTCGGAAGAAATAGTAGTCTACTGGTTATCGGCTTGTGAATGGGGTCACAAAATAATAAAAATAACTTGAAACACCTCACACACGGCCGTCTGATACCAAACTAGGCAGAGCCTGTACTACGGTAACCAGACTGCTGATAAACATACTTATATATTAATAAATACATACCTATTATAGATAAATTACACCGAGACATAGAACAAAAGATCATGCTCATCGCACGATTATTTGTCCTGGGTGTAAATCGAGCCCAGAACCCCTGGCTCAGCAGTCAGGATCACTAGACCAACAAGCCAACATTGGATGATGATAGTCTACACCAGCGCTAGGCATAGTTTACTTTCCGGCTACAACAATGATACCGTTGTACAAAGACATTCGTAGAAAACACCAGAAGTGTTTACCATCACTGCTTATCAGCTAGACAAAACATTAAACTATTATGATCATAGAGAATGTTACAGATAGGTGTGGTCAAATTAGAGAAACGTTATGTGTGGCCAACAAATAATTGATAGAGCTTGAAAAAAAACAGCAGATTAGATGCTTTTTCTGTTGTGTAAGTGCACATTTTTGAACATAACTATTTTAATAATAATAATATAACTCTTTATTGTACACCAGACACATTAAAAAGCAAAATTTCTTAAAATTACGGTTAATACTATTGGCGGCCTTATCGCTCTATGGCAATCTCTTACAGGCAACCATGAGGTGGAGAAAAAGACATGGAAATAATTTGGGCAGTATGGTGCATGTGGCGACTTCCGCATACAGCAAAAAGAAACATACTCCAACATCATCTACAACCTACTAATCCTATATATACTAATCTCCGATTAGTATATATACAACTTCCCAACATCAACCGTTAGGTCGCGGCCCGCCAGGCATGATCACCTCGCTTGGTCGGAGGATCCTCCCTTTTTGTTGGAGGGACATCATAACACCCGTTCCTCCACAGTGCACGTTATTAAATTATTTAGTGACGAAAATATCTTACTACTATACATACAAGAATCTGTTCATTCCATCAACACCCTTGCTGTTAAATACTCATAGTTTGAATAATGTCAGCCCTTTCTTTTGCGAACTATTAGCATTATCGGATTTTTTATTTTATTTTAATACTAGCAACCCGCCCCGGCTTCGCACGGGTAGCAAAGACATCTTCAACATTTATCAACATATTTCAATCAATTTACACAAAATCTTAACAAATTATACACCTAAATCTTCCTCATGAATCACTCTATATATATAACTACTCTATTAGTGAAAACCGCATGAAAATCCGTTCAGTAGTTTTCAGTTTATCGTGAACAGACAGACAGACAGAGAGACGCGGTGGGGGACTTTGTTTTATAATATGTAGTGATGTCTGCTTCAAAATAAGACTTCTGTATTCAAAAAGAATTTAAAGAGAACACATATTATACACACATATATATTATACATTCACGGCTGTATCGCCGGAGGGGTGGGAAGAGGCGTATTAAACACGAACATTTTGTCAACCATAATTTTCGTTCACACAAGACGACAAGGCAATCAAAGGAGGGGGTATTGTCACTTCAGGCACGGTCTAGTCAGCGGCGTCCACTTCTACGTAGTGAGCTGAGGCGGCTAACACTCAGCCAGGCGTATCTGAATATTAGGTAACATATACTACTACACATTACAGTCTTTTTGTGCATCATCTTACAAAAACGACAGTATAAATTATAATAAATCTGTGTTTGCCAATGAAGTTCTCATGATAAAATCTCTGTGTACATTAATTTAAAAATATCCACTGAATAACCAAAATGTTTCTGGATTTTATGTTTGATATTTTACGCATCTTTTATTAGTGATTTAAGCTCTAAACAGACGGGCTGCTTTTAAACGACACGTTGGCTCCTATTTAGATGTTTCAATGCCGTTTTAACGTACAAAAACTGCAATTTTGTAGCTGGCGTGCGGTTCAAATGCAGCCCGTCTATTAAGAGCCTTACAGACGAAGTTGGCATAGATTAGGTTTGGAATAATAAGCAGTTTTACCCGCATTTATGAGCACTTCAATGATCGTAGCGTTTATTGTGTGTTATATTAAATACTTCTCGAGAATTGGGCCATTATAAAATGCAAGAAAAAACTAACTCTTCAGTTGCGGCTTTAATATATTATTAAAAAAACACTTTATTTCGTTTTTTGGCTCGGTAGTCGGGTTATATGGATATATAGATTATACTTTATTGCACACCCAAAAATAGGACACATACGAAAAATACCATATTAAGATTCTCTTATAGACAACCTTTCAAGGACTATACTAAAGGTAACTTCTGGTGCACATTAGTACTACTTGCTTACATTACACACATATTCATATAATTATATAAACATATACACACTGACGAGTTTAATGAAAAATAGTTAGTAGTTTTGCTTGTTTGATAGCTTCTGGTAATGCATTCCATAGGTGTGCAGCTTGCACTATAAAAGATTTGTCAGAAATAGTTGTGGAATGGGTTGGCTTTTTCAGCGTCAGGTTTTCCGGTGATCTAACTTATTAAGTGAGAAGTATTTTGTGTGTCGTGAATGATTGCGAAACGTTTCTTGAGGTAGATAGGGGTAGTAAGGTTAAATAAGATAGAATACAGTACACAGAGGATATGAGAGATGAGGATTTTTTTATATTAGTAACTTGTTTTTATACTTATTGTGAATTACTTGATCACCATTAGAAAATGCTGTTTCTCATACAGATTTACATTTAGTCGTACTTTCAATAATGTCAGCTGTCTCTTCTCACGGAATATTAGTTTCATTCTTAAATTTTCACGTTCATATTTTCAGTCGTAAATTTTTGTACTTGTTGTTGTTATTTTTAATTGGAAAATGGACGTTCAATCAATATTTTTACTATTTGTTACCCGTACTTTCATAATAAGGTTTCTAAAAATCACGAATCGTCCTAAAATTATCAGAGCTTTACTTTGTTCACTCTGTCAACCATCCAAAAATGTCTTTAAACACACGTTTTTAAACACCTTGTATTTATTAATTTGATGAAAATAGAAAACTTCAGAAGATTTGTAATGTGCAATTCACGGTAGGAAAGTAAAGGTAATGACAGTTTAGTACATTTTCTCTGTTTATCAACCAATTTTTTTGTCTTTCTTTTTAATAGCAAGGACAAGCTTCAGTATTATATGACTGGCCTGTTGGTCTAGTGGTTGGTGACCCTGACTGCTGAGCCAGAGGTCGTGGGTTCGATTCCCACCCGAGTCTGGGTGTTCTTTGTGTCCGTTGTTTGTATGTTTGTAAAGTCCCCCGCAGGAGTAATTCCTAATCCGGGAGTTGTCTTTTTAAAAAAAAAAATTATCAATAAAAATAAATTGAGTACCTACAGTGTTTGCTACTCATCATGAAACTTTATTGTTTTGAATGTTATCTTACTAATATTATAAACGCGAAAGCTAGCACACAGATGTTTATGACCAGGATTCACACACAGGATACTCTTTACAGTGGTAATTGGATGGATGTTTGTTACTCTTTTACGCAAAAACGACTGAACGGATTTCGATGAAATTTAGCACACAGAACCGTTAGTTTTTACCGTGACTGAACAAGTTTAGCTAATTTAATGAATTTTGGTATAATTATGGTAGAATTTCGACTTCTGTGCGACCATTAGCTCAAAACAAAAGTAGTCTTATTAACAAGTTACAAGTTGCCCTAAACTCAAGGACAATGTAGACAACAAAGCTCAAGTTTACGGTTAACCTAAACACACGCACAACCCCCGCGATGATTACCCCTAGCCACAAGTATCGTCTAATCCCTCTCAATAACCCCTAACCACATAAAGTTAACAGTGTTCAAGATTCCCTTGTTATAACCTCTACTCATACTATAACTGCCTGTTGCTCGTTTAAAAATAGCATGCTCGATAACGAATATAAATTAAAGGATAATTAATATCTTTGAAGCATCAAATTCGTAATGAGGCCCGCATGCTGAAATAGTAAGGAGCTGGCCACGTCTGCCGAAGGACCGGTGGCCGTTGCAGCAAACGGGTCATGGAGTGGAGAGCGCGTATCGGTAAACGGAAGGCAGGACGCCCCTAGCTAGGTGGACTGACATGAGGAAGGGAGCTGGGATGGATTGGATACGGAAGGCGGAGGACCATTAGCTATGGCGGAGTATGGAAGACACCTATGTTCAGCAGTGGATTGCATTAGGCTGATTGATTATCACACTAATATTATAAAGGTGAAAGTTTGTGAGTGTGTGTGTGTGTATGTTTGTTACTCTGTCACGCCAAAACTACTGAACCGATTGCGATGAAACTTCATATGTAAATAGCTGGAGATCGGATTAACATATAGGCTACTTTTTATCCCGATATTCCCACGGGATCGGGACTTACACCGGTGAAACCTTGGAGCGTTGCTAATTTGATATAAATACTTGTTGAAATGAAATAATGCTCGCTGGTATAATTGTATATTAGCGATCGTATAGCGTGGCGTATAATTTGAAAACGGCTGGACGGGTTTGGATCTTATTTATTTAAAATGTTAGTAACAATACCAATAATGTTTTAAAGGAAAGACATTTATAAAGGTTGCCTGGGAAGTCGGAAAATTCGGGGTGAATTGGAAATGTTTTTTGCATGAACGGTTGACCGTTTAATGATTGTCTGTCGATAAACAATCTAGACCCTACCTACGCATAACTTGTACTGTGTATAGACCCAGACTAATGAAAATAGGTATAATCGTTCAATGCTCTACCAATGCGCTGCATAGGTTGTCGAAAAGAAAATAACGAGTTATTGCTTTTGACTTCGTTTGCGTTCCTGTCATGCCTTGCAAGAAAGTGAGTTATTTAATAGTAATTCAAACAAATGATGACGTATAGAAAGCCTTCTAGCTACGAATAGAAACCACCCAACAGTAGACATGTTTCAAGTTTGCCAAAGTATGAAGTTTTTTAGTCGTTTTATCCTCGAACCCAAATTTGCTAAATCATTTTCTATATTCCAAGCCTTTAGTATTTAAGAATGTTTATAATACTTAATATTCATATAGTATTTAAGATCTGCTGGCATAATAATCAGCAGTAGACCATCAGAAATTACAATTTGTCTCTTTCTAGGGCCATGTAAAAAAAATGAGGGATTGAATGAGTTTATTGGTTAAATTTTCCATCAATCAGTACTTTGACAAATGATTCCTTTGCTTGCTGTCAATGTCAATTTAATAAAAACATTACATAAAAACAAAAAAACATAAATCTTAACCTAAAAATAACTTAAAACTATTATTATATACAATAAACAATATTGTAAGAAAAGGCTTATAACTTACTAACATATTGTTTCGTTCATATTTCCGCCAAAACAACATGATTTCCCTCTAGACAAAATAACATATGTAATCCCATAATCTTATGTTTACCAAGGTACAATGGCGGGCGTTTCCCGCACAACTATCACGCACACATGTGCACCGATTGTGTGTAGTAACGTGACTAGTGTGAGGTACGGTTAGGTTGAAAATGATATGTGTGACCATAGATATTATATTTGTGAAAGTTTATTTTATAGGGAAATTTGTATTATTGTGTTCTGTAAGATTATAATGCTGATGATGAATGTTTTAGAGAAGTAGTATTTACGATTTAGTGTAAGGCAAAATTATAATTATGTGAAATCACGAACGAACGAATGCTTTAAATCTACTGTCAAATAAACCATCATATTATAGTTTAGAAAAAAATGTTTTACTGTTAAAAGTTGCTAATCTCTGTCAAGCTTAATTATAGTGATAATGTTTACCGGTTATCAAGAAGTACTTAAGTTACTTTAATCGTTTGAGGTGCATTATTATGACCTACGTAATATTATGTATTTGTCAACCATCGTATGTTTGAATGTTGAAATTATAGCCGACCGGATTTTTCAAAAGTTGTTTTTAGGGTTTTAATTATAAGCTATTTTATGATGAAAGTAGTAGCACTTTTTAGTTTTTAAATATTGAGAAATGCTATTTGGAGTCCGCTAATTTTATAGTGTAAAAGTACAACATCAAAATCTACAATATCAACATTTACTACTTTTACTCTGTGTCCTGTATAATTGATCCAAAATTATTTTACCTAAGTTTCTCAAGACCAATACGGCGTTCTTACCGTTTACTGAACTATTATCGACAATCAAATGCCTTGATTCACCATTGAGACATGCTGAACGTAGCTCAGT
This sequence comes from Callimorpha dominula, assembly GCA_949752705.1. Lineage (NCBI taxonomy): Eukaryota > Metazoa > Arthropoda > Insecta > Lepidoptera > Erebidae > Callimorpha > Callimorpha dominula. The sequence continues at coordinate 1,683,284 of OX457000.1, read as the reverse complement.
TTAATGACACTACTAAAGATTTATATGGCGTTTGACCGTGTGTATGTAGGTTAATTTTTATTGTAATGGTTAATTGAAGTACTTACGCATTTGCGTATAGAGAGGCCAATTTATGTTTTTTTTTATCGTGTCGTGTGTTGCAAAGACAAAGGAAACGTCTTGACTGTTGATATCTAAGTTGTTGAACGATATAATTTTTAAAGAATTGAACCTCCCAAATTGAAGCTAGTCATGGGTTAGTTATAGATTTTTATTAATACATAGATAAATTGGAGTGTAATATCGCTTTTGTCTGAATTTAACTGAGTTTATATATTTTTTAATACATATCATATAGAAATGTAGTACAAAACAGTATGTGTTTTGGATGTCTGAGCTCAAGTTAACAAAACACGCTTAGAATGCTCATAATTATAAACTTTTTATATAAATATGTTTTTTATGTGTAACATTTCCTTTTTTGTTAAATCACAAAAATAATAATATAAATGTAATTTGAGAGAATCAGTACTCTCCCATCCCAAACCAGAAGAAGCCGGTGCTCGCTAAACATTCTCCAGCCTCCATGAGCGCTGACCCAAGAGCAACCGTTTCAGCAGTATTGCAAGCCTGGAATGGTAGCGTGGCATCTCATGTGTGGAATGCCACGCTACTACATCCTCCTGACGTTCTGACAGGCTTGCGAAGCCGTTCGGGATTTGACTGGTAGTCCTCCTAAAGTATTCCTTGACTGTGACGTAAGCAGTGTGATTTTAGTCGGTTCCAGTCTAACATAACCGCGTTATCGTGCCATCGGTAAAGTTAAACACTTGCGGGTTTTCACACGTTAAAAAAAAGAACATTATTTCTACAACTTTTCTTTATTAGTGATATTTATGTTAAATTTTAACACCCTTATTAAAAACTGTCTTTGCATGATTGTTTTTCTCTATTACCAATGAATATTTATAATTGTGGGGATTATTTTTATGACATGGTCATTTTATAAATAAATAAATACATTTTCCCACTTTTCTTACTATCGTTACTATTGCAATAGTGTGTGTGCTAGACGTGAGCTAGACGAGCTGACCCACTGCCCGCCGACCTTGCGTTTCTTATGTTATTATTCCGTCTCTCTCGCTCTGTCGTCGAGACTGCTGTTATCTCCCTCGTACGTGGGGTCTATTGATAGTTAAGACGGTGTTTTCAAGGCCTCGGATAGGATCGGGTTCTGCGAGGTATTCGCTTGGAGGTAGGGACAAGTGAATTATTGTTTATGGTATTAAGGTTTATATTTCAATTGTTGCGATTTAAGGCTATTTGAAAATGTTTTACGGTTCATATTTTATTAAACTATTCTGCTTGTTTTGTTATGGTAGTCCAAGCTAGTTGTAGGTAGCAAATATTTTGCATACCCATTGTAAATTAGAAAGGAAATGTGTAAATCATTATCTTCTTAATAGTTGATAGCAGTGTTTACCGAGTTCTCGACTCGTAAGTTTATGAGCTTATTAGAAATTTTAAGATATAAATTGGGACTCGTAGATGCCCAGCAGTGGGATAGATTATAAATAGGGCTGATGTCATTACTCAGAAAACTGATTGACTGACAAATAACCTACCTAACTAAACAAGTTTATCTAGAATCATGAAATAGAATCATCTATCAAAATTAAAATCCCCATTACCCCTAAAAACCTTTTCAAGTGCGGAGGGGTTTTTCATTATGAAATTATAGACAAGTGATCTAAATATAGGTTTCTCACGTTCGCAGTTCAAGGTAGATTTTGAAGTTAATGGGCTTTTTTAGAAATTTTACCAAGTACAAGTTTTCGCATCTAATAAAGGATGTATATAAAATTGGAAGTGACAAGTAGCTGGTGAGATATTTTTTTGTTTTTTAATACTAGCAACACGTAGGTCATAAAAAACGTAGGCACACTACTAGTATACTTGTTACCCCTCCCGCTAAGCTAAATGCTTGTGTTAGGAGTGGGTTCACGTCGGTAGTGCACTGGGTGGGGTTCGAACCCGCAACCATCGATTGCAAGTCCGACGCCTTAGCTATTACGCTACCGCCGCACCGCTTGAAATAATGTTTTCAACTCGGAGTTTAGAATATTAGGAAGTTAATGACAATTACACATACTTAGATACACAGAATTGTCTAACAAGAACGCCATTGACGTGGTATTCGACTGGAATAATTTAAAATCTGTTCAGTTACAATAGTGGGTTATTCAATTGAATAGTTTCTAATCTTTGTCAAATATTACAATAGTATAAAAACTTTCATAAACGGTATTCATATAAATCTATGGATATAAAAACTCACGTTTGTATTTCAGGGATATCCGACCGATAAAATCGAATTTTGCCCCCCCCCCCCCCCCTCTCTATGACAAAAACGAACCCCCCCCTCCTCTGGCCTAAAAGCTGGGTACGCCCATGTACATACATATAGTTACGGCTGTATCCCTTAAGGAGTAGTCAGAGGCGTATTAAATCCCCACATTTTGCCAACTATAACTTGGCCCCACTTACGTAATAGAGGGCAAGTATTTCCGCCAAACGGGGAATACTTTGGGAATTAACGATGGGAAATTGGGAGTATATTTAAAGGGAAAGGTAGGCAAGAAGGGAAGGAAAAGGAAACATACGGATGGATTGGGGACTGAAAGCAATAGCTCGAGACGGTCAGGTATCTGTAACTCAAATTGGCTTTTGCCGGGAAGTCCGAGCCCACTAACTAAACTAAAAAAAAGGTTTGCGTGTCAGCCGATGCACGACTGGAGTTTACAACTCTCTCTCTCTCTTTCTCACCTCCTCTCTCTTACTCTCTCTCTCATCCTCTCTCTTACTCTCTCTCTCTCTCTCCTTCTCTCTCTCTCTCTCTAATCCTCTCTCTTATTCGACTCATGACTGCAGTTTAAAATAAAATTACATTTACACTTTTATACTCGTACATAATTTTAAAGTGACAGACAACGTAAAGCTTTTCAGTTACCACTTTTATTAATTTCACTCCATATAAAATTTCCTCATCGGGGGCCTTTTATGAAAAGCGATTCTTAAGGAGCAAACTCCAAAAACTGTAAATCTTTTATTAAAATATAAAATATTTACAGTTCTTCTTTCATTTCTGAAATTGGTTATATGAAGAAGAGATAATTGAACACTGTACCGATTTTTATATTTTCTATGTAGCTTTCTTTGTTATTAAATAGCTTCTTTATCCCTAGTAACATAGGCTATATTTTATATTTTCTATATAGCTTTCTTTGTTATTAAATAGCTTCTTTATCCCTAGTAACATAGGCTATATTTTATATTTTCTATGTAGCATTCTTTGTTATTAAATAGCTTCTTTATCCCTAGTAACATAGGCTATATTTTATATTTTCTATGTAGCATTCTTTGTTATTAAATAGCTTCTTTATCCCTAGTAACATAGGCTATATTTTATATTTTCTATGTAGCATTCTTTGTTATTAAATAGCTTCTTTATCCCTAGTAACATAGGCTATATTTTATATTTTCTATGTAGCATTCTTTGTTATTAAATAGCTTCTTTATCCCTAGTAACATAGGCTATATTTTATATTTTCTATGTAGCTTTCTTTGTTATTAAATAGCTTCTTTATCCCTAGTAACATAGGCTATATTTTATATTTTCTATATAGCTTTCTTTGTTATTAAATAGCTTCTTTATCCCTAGTAACATAGGCTATATTTTATATTTTCTATGTAGCATTCTTTGTTATTAAATAGCTTCTTTATCCCTAGTAACATAGGCTATATTTTATATTTTCTATGTAGCTTTCTTTGTTATTAAATAGCTTCTTTATCCCTAGTAACATAGGCTATATTTTATATTTTCTATGTAGCTTTCTTTGTTATTAAATAGCTTCTTTATCCCTAGTAACATAGGCTATATTTTATATTTTCTATGTAGCTTTCTTTGTTATTAAATAGCTTCTTTATCCCTAGTAACATAGGCTATATTTTATATTTTCTATGTAGCTTTCTTTGTTATTAAATAGCTTCTTTATCCCTAGTAACATAGGCTATATTTTATTTCAGAATGAGCTATAGCTATTATTTAAATTTTGGTTTTGATAATCACGTTGCAATTTGAGCACAAATGACATATTTTTTCTAATTGTATGCAGTATGCACGTCCTCAAATTCCACTAAAGATTACTATCGCTTCAATTTCGTTTGACCCTTTTCTCTACTATTGTAATCACTTTTGGGTCTATTTGACCGCACTTGACCCAAGGGTCGGCTCGTCTAGACGAAATTGGAAGTAGTCGGTTTTACAGTTCACAAACATATTGAGGGTAGTTTGTTATTGTTATTGTAAAGGTTTTATGGTGTGTCGTAATTTTGCGGTGAAAGGGTTATGTTGCTTGTTGAGTGTTTGTCCAATGATTTGTTATAATATGTGTTTATTAAGTTATACGTGTTTGTTGAAATTGTTATATCGAAAAGTTTATGCATATGTCTTTTATAAGTATTTAAATTTACGTATATAGATATGATACTAAATATATATTCCTTACCTCATTATCCTTTAGCTAGCAATGTAAATAAGATCACTTACCATCAGCTAACAGATCTTGAAGTTTCTACCCCAGGTTCCAAAAGATACACATCTCTATCTCACTTTATATCCTAACTATTAGCCTAACTAGTAGCCTCGCGGTTTCGCCCGCGTAAGACCCGATCCCGTTTGATTGTCGGGATAAAAAGTAGCCTATGCGTTAATCCAGGTCTCCAGCTATCTACATACCAAGTTTCATCGCAATCGGTAAAGTGGTTTTTGTGTGAAAATATTACAAACATACACACAAATGTTTCCTCCTTATAATATTAGTTTAGACTATATAATTATCATTTTATTGCAAAACTGAGTTTGTTTATTGAATTTCCAAGCCTTAGATACTCAATTAATAATCATGAAATTTTGTATTCATGTTTGTTCGCCATCTTACTGCCTTAAAAGACTTAAGGGTTTTTAAAGACAACTCCCGCTTTAGAAATATTCCTGTGTCGCGGGGGAGCTTCACAAACATTTAAATAACAGACACGAAGAACACCCAGACTGGGGACAACTATTTGTGTATCACACAATTTTTTGAACACACAACGATACGGCGTAGTGACGAGGCGACCACTTAAACCATTGACACACACACACAAGTGACAAAAAAAATATTACTTAAAAAATAAATATAATGTTTTCAGTGTTAAAACAAAAAACAATTTTATGGTGTTTTAAAATCTTAGATTTTGAGAGAGAGACATATTTAAGTATTAGTCAGTATTGCGCATCTCCGGCAATTTATGAGGTGAGGAACCTCTGTCCTCATTTGCACACATAGGAAAGACGTTAAAATAACGCGTATGTACAGAGTGTTTCTGAAATAAGCTGTTATATGTATCTTCTATACATATAAAAGAAAAAGAGACTAAAAAATCTTGCAGACGAAAAATCATCATCATTATTTTATTATTTGGCGCCGATTCAAAATAAGTTTATATAAAATTAGATAGTTTATGTAAATAAGCTCAATACTTAAGACTTAAAAGGTTCATTTAGTTTTTGCTTCTTAGTTATTTTCGTCGGTTTAATTTTTTGTTAAAAAATTTTACAATTTTTTTTCATCATCAGCTCAGCTACATGATGTGATGATTTCTAAACGAAAATACTGATAAAGTAATGAAAAGTAAACAGGAACACTATTCGTTTCTACAATTTTCGAGGGTTTCTCTCAATTTTATCAGGATCCCATACATAAAACATCTGAACATACATAAGAAATATATATATACGGTCGAATTGAGAACCTCCTTTTTTTTCGTCGGTTAAAAAAGATACAAACAATCAAAATCAGAATAAGGAACAGACAAAAAAGCATTCGGGTTTTATTTTAAATCCGAATCCGAAATAATTATATCCACTTATTAATCACGGAGAGACCACACTTATCGACGCGGAATCAGCTTAACCCGATCATGTATTACCACACTCATCGATCGGTTATCAAAGCTGCTGACTGGCCGTAGAAACCGCCAATTGTCTATCCACGTCACTGAGAAATGCGAAGGTCACAGTTTAATAATAATAATAATAATCGTAAATTGTCGTGCCACATTGTATTGGGATCGATCTATCATCACTGACAGAACTATTGTTGCCAATAAACCTGATTTAGTGCTGATAGACCGATTAGAGCGCCGCGCAATGATTGTCGATATCGCTGTTCCTCATGACGAGAACCTCGTGAAAGTTGAAAAAGAAAAACAAATAAAATATTTGGATTTGTCTCACGAGATTGTCGATATGTGGAATATCGATTCGGCAATCATTGTTCCGATTGTCATATCTGCACATGGATTAATAGCCAAGAGCCTCGATCAACACCTTAAGAGGCTCGCGTTAGACAGCTGGATCAAGGGACTGATGCAGAAGGCAGTTCTCCTTGACACGGCCCGTATAGTGAGGAGGTTCCTGTCTTTGGAGCCCTAACCACCGGTGTCTTTGTCCCTGTACCCAATGTCGGTGGTAAACTATTTTTTATATTTTTAAATATATATTTTGTTTTATAGGTACGTATTTAAAAATGTAATTAATAAGTTTTATGTTGAATAAAGAGGCATAATAATAATAATTTCTTGCTGCTTGCCGAATTGCAGACCAACCAACTTCATTCATTAGCCTTTCGTTAGTACAAAAGGGATCGCTGCATTTAAATATTATGGGTATTTTCGATCTAATGCGATCACAATTTCAACACGATAAAAATTGTTTCCTGTAGGTTTCAATGGCGTCTGAAAGCAAACAACGCAAAGTTCAAATTCAAAATTCAAATTCAATAAAAATCTTTATTTCATAAAATTGACCATCAATTATTCGAAATCGTCGATTTAATAAATGATTATTATAATTAAAAATTATAGATCAACACACACATAGTCACCGCAACAATAGTTTCCAGTTTTTTCATTTATTGCATAGATCTAGAAGTCCTGCTGATGGTGGCGTATATGTTGGTTCGTTCGGTTTCCTTCAATATGGTTGATCTGTACGATGGCTGGCGTGTGCGTCATGCTCGTGAACGGGTGGCGTTGGTCGGGGCTCGTCATCTCCGGACTGCTATTACTTAAATACGTATAGTAGTAATTACCGTGTCTATTTATACTTTAGAATAATAGGTATGTTTTATTACCTCACATTTCATCTACGCTTATAAGCAATGTAACCAGAAATTTGTAAAAAACATTTTGAAAAAAAGTGTCCTTGGAGTTTCTTGCCTGTTCTTCTCCATAGGATCTACGTATTGGAACAGGCAACTAGCTTCACGACTGACTTAGTCTGACTGACTCCTACTCGTGACAATTCAAAAATTCCTATTATTGGTTTAATTGAAATAAATGGGTTTGATTTGATTTTATTGAACTCTTTATAACTGATATAAGCTGATTTGGGATCGAGAAGCATGGTAACTTTTTTTTCTTTTAGCGTGTGGGGTTTAACTCGCAACAATACTGTTAGGACCGCGTTAGATACATTTAAGCTAAGAAAGTTGCACCCGGTGTCACCACTGCGACAGGTCGCTTTACTCCTTGATAAAGAGTACCTGTGGGCCCGTAATTAGTTGAGCCTCCTTGAAATATACACGCGAGTACAAACACATGTCTTTCATAAACACATACATACCACTTATAAAAATTTGTAATTTTGTAGAAACGGAAGTATAAAAGGGCCGAGTAATTAGGTTTTGATGAAGAAAAGTTACTTTACTATCTTCAACGACACACAACATGTTGGCAAACTTATTAGCGATACATAAATATCGTATCTACGGATGAAAATAACACACCTTGCATATTTAAAACGACGCTCCTCATTAATGACGTCATCCTGTCTAAAAAATACAAGTTGAACATAAAATATACACACATATGTATACGTAGCCTAACACACACAGATGCGCATACGCCGATCTAAAACACTCGTCCGGCCAGCCGATAATATGGGGTCAACGAACGACGGTTACATATTTAGAAAAAAATATTTGGCAAATGTTCAGAGTTGGTACACTGCATGCCGAAATTTTTGGGAAGATATTTTAAGATGTCTATTCATGACTAAGAAGCTGTACTATAATTACTTGTGAATCGTATGCCAAAGAAACACCTTTAAGTAATAATAATAATAATTTGACACATCTCACACACGGCTGTCTGATTCCAAACTAGGCGGAGCCTATATACATGTACCCAGACTGCTGATATACATACTTATATATTTCTAAGTACATGCATCATATAGACAATTTACTCCCAGACAGAAATGATCGTGCTCTTCACACAATTACTTGTCCTGGTTGGGAATCGAACCCACAACGTCTGGTTTGGCAGTCATGATCACTAACCACTAGTCCAACAGGTTAGTCAAAGAAATAGCTTTGTGTTTCGTACAAGTGGCGTCTTTATTCTTAGCAATAAATGAAAAAGAGATTGCTGTTGAAATGAATCTCTTTAGGGCAACACACAAGGGAGGAGACATTACACTACAGGCTATATCTTAGACAGGTCAAATTTTAGAGCATTCTTTTTACATACCTACTTATTTGTAAAGGCCCGCTTTAAAAAAATGTTTACGTGTATAAAAAACCAATGAGGCTCCGAAATGATTTTGTTGGAGTTGAACCGACTAAATCCACGTATCATCCCCACAACCACATCTTTAGCCAATAGCGATAGATATATAGACAACTAGCTTCTGCCCGCGGCTTTGCTCACTGCAAAATTTCATGATCATCGATTGATCACTTTTGTATTTCTAATACAAATATAAATTCAGTTTTTTTTAAATAACGTAAATCGCTAACAATTTTAGGAAAATTCGTAATTTTTTAAATAGAAATCCTATTTTGAGTTTCAAAATTGACGGGAAAAGCTAATATATCGTTTGAGAGAATGATACCATGGGTCTTTATTACCAAGGATGTTGACGGTATGTCCAGATTTTTCAGAAAAAGTCGAAATTAGGAAAAGTATTTTCTGAAAAAAAAATTAAAGAAAAGATATATCAACTATTTGTCGGCTACAGAACGCTTCTAAAATTTAACCACACCTTTCTATAATATCCTGTATAGACAGTATTTTTATATATAATGGTAACACATAAAGATATATAGGGTATACAGGACGGAATCAAACCCTAAACCTTGTAATTTAAATGCAAAAAATAACAAAACTCAGAAAAAAATGTATTTTTTAATTAAGCAATCATCGTCAAATGTGCAGTCTTGTTTAATCAAATGGGCTGTGGGCATGCGGGTGACTAGACCAGACTCAAATTAAGTACTGTGGGGGTCTATGACTCTAAAAATTGCTCTACATATTAACCATGCGACTTCACCCGCGTGATTGTAGATATGTCAATTTTCAATCCCTCGGATTATTAAAAATTGCATGACCTGTTTGAAAGTGGCATGGGCTCTGTACGATACAGTAGAATACTGCTCGAATAAAAGCCTCCCTGCCAAACGTATCTCCACTCTACAGAAAACAGCACAAAACTATTTTTTATTTTACGACCGCCCAAAAAAGGAGTGCAATGTTTACAGGGTTCGTGTATGTATGAGTGTTTCCTTATTTCACCATAACTTCTAAATGCCTGCACAGATTTGGATGTATGGGGTATCATTAGAATCCTTACATCATGTCAAGTAACACAGACTATATTTATTTGAAAAAAAGCAATATGGCGGCTGTGCCACACAGCCAATGTCAAAAGTAAAAAAAAATCTTCATCGTTTGCCCAAAATGGGCATCATCTTTTCTTTTACGTAGGGAGAGGAACCTAGGGAAGGGATACCGCAAGTCTTGGATGAAGAACGGGACTGAGACTGTAGTAACTCGCAGAGGCCGGGGTCGCGTACCCGAATGTCCCGTATTTTCTGTGACTGGAGAGGCCACTACTCATATTGATTAAAATTCTAGCTTTCTGGACTACTTCTACATATAAACTTTAAATATCCCAAATATGATATTCCTTCGTGCGTGATATTTAAAAAGGGGACTAAACTCTCCCTTCACGTATTAATATAATGATGAGAAAGGGCTTATTATATAACGAACTCCGCCTTGTGCAACAAACAGTTGGAACTTGTAACAGACTTGGCGAGACTACGACTAGTTTGCCGCAAAATGCTCGTCAAATACCGCGTTAACTATGTTAAAATACTGCGGTGCGAAATTATGCCACAGTAGTATTTTGTACACCGGCAAAAAAGTCGTAGTGGGCGACAAACCTAAGTAAATTAGACATGAAATAGCATAATACTTTTATATATCTACACAACATTTATTTGTCCGAGTGGAATCTTGCAAGTTAAATTTGACACACTTCCCGGTTGCCGATTGAGCTGAAATTTTGCAGCATATGTACATCGCGTGACAAAGCAATATTATGATGACAAGGAGCTGATCTGATGATGCAGCTGGAAGGTGGCCATAGGAACTCTGTAATAAAACGACGCAACCCCATCGAGTTTGGACTCATACTAAATCCCGAATCATAAACAAGCTTCTATTACTTTTTAATAAAAATAACTAAAAAGTTAAAAATAATAATAAAAGCGTGTTACATTTTGACGGCTAGAGAAATAAAGAAGGTGTAACACGCTTTTATTATTATTTTTAACTGTTTAGTTATTTTTATTAAGAAGTAATAAATATAATAACGTTTGTTAAAAAATAAAATTCTTTATTTTTTTTGAAGCCCATTGTTCATTTTATTTTTAAGTTGTTTTTTATATATATATATATTATGTATTTGGTGTACAATAAATAGTACTTACTTACTTATTGTATTTAAAAACATTTTGTTAAAAATATTGAAACAAGCCTAGTAGGAGATTAACGTCAAGCGTAGACGTAGACGTTGCTGTGTTGCGGATTGAGTTTACCTGTACATTAGTTAACACAACTGGCACGACGATTAGTTGATCGATTCGTTGATAAACGCCAAATAACGGTGTTGTTTCATTAACGTTATATTATAGTTGACAATATATCGCTTATTTGTAGACAATAAACCTCACCAAGACTTCACTAGCGTATTAAAAAAGACCTAATAAAATGTTTTAGTGTGCAAATATTTTCGGCCAGCACTGTATGAACTGCGCCTCTCTCAGTAGAGATGAGTTCAAACGCAATATGCCTATGTGTAGTGTTTATCTACTGCCTCGAGTTTAATGAACTAATGCAATTTTATATTTTCGTGAGCAACTGCGCGCCTGTTCCACTCAGAACTGGAAACTGAAAACTGGATTGAACTGGTTGTAGTATTAGCAAGTCTTTATGTATTCATTTAGACGCTTTTTTGAGATTTGAGTATATTGCTCATGTCTTAGGAGCATCTAATAATATTATTACGTAAACTCAGCATATCTTGTAAATACTATTTGTTCTAGAACACGGATGTAAACATACTTAGATAAAAAATTGTAAATAAATACATTTTATACATAGAAACTCACAGGTCAATGTAAATAACTAATCAACGCTCCGGCTGTGGACGCGCGTCCTCCTTTCTTGAAGAACCACGTACTGTAGTCCCTCGGGAAAACTTCTACAAGGAGCTCATTCCACAGACAGAGCGTCTCCTTCAATATACTGCCAATTTTCACACCTTTAATTCCCAAATTGTGTGATGGACGTCAATAGGCTTGTCGCTTGTTGATCTACCCCTTTGGGGATACAGTTGTCGGTATATGTATGTTAATAACACTTTAATTTTTGTTTTGGTGTTTTAAATATAAAGCCTCGCTGATGATAAAGGACAATAGTGCCTTACAATACTCGTAGTGCCAGCAATCTCATTTGTGCAGTAAATTGTCAACTAAGGTCTTTTGTGGGGCGGAGGTACTTCTCCAGTGAGGCGGCTACATAGAGAGTAGAAACCTGATGTGCCATATCTCCTTCAATATGACCAGTAGAATCTTGTAAATTAAATAATAATAATTTTATTTTATTTTTTTCTCACCACAATATACACAGTACAATGTAATTACATTTTAGTTATATGAAACATCTAAAAATATTGTGGGACTGTATTTCAGGACACCAGGTCTCCACCCCTTCGCTGATATTACAATTGTATTTTTAGGTACTTGTACACTTGACAATGCGGTAAGATAGCGTTAAATTGCGGTAAATTAGGGAGTAGGTTATGTTTATTGATATACTGATGGGGATTTTGTTACCGACATCGTAACAATGCGGTTCCGCGTATTCCACGCTCATTTATTTATTTTCATTAATTTTAAACTTTATGCACATTTGACTTATTGCCTAAGGCATTCTCTACCAGTCAACCATTCGGTGATGCAGAGAAAAGAAGAAGTAGGTGCAAATAAAAATTATGTTAAGTAATTGTACAGTTGTCGTTCAGTGACGGATTGAGTCGTACTACTGACTTTAAAACAAGTTATTAATTTAATAAAATAAATAAAACCTGCCAAAAATTAATTACGCATCATACAGCCACTATATTGTTTTTTTTTTTTAATTGTAACCAGAATCACTCGAGGATATCGTTAAAATCCTTACATCATATCGCATGTTTGATACGCAAACCTGTTCACGCATTTAACAGTGGTGGAAAAAAGAATGAACTCTGAAACACAACACTCCTGTTTTGGGCTGTGGTGTAATAAGGTACGGCGTGCTTAATGATGAGCAGTTACTGGTACCTATGTACTACCTAAATACAACATTTTCAATAAACGTTGTCGGGGGTACAAGAACCGTAGCCATACAGAAAAAAATACTGTTGCCGAGGAAAACAGAAGCGAAGCCTGGGGCAGTCTACAATAATATGATTTCCTTAAAATATCTTAGCGACTTACATTAAGAGGTAAAAGCGATTGAGTATCGTTCCCATGAACTTTGTGTTTGCGATTCATACTAGTGTCATTACCGGCTCGGAACTCGGCCTCGGCTCCGAAGATCCGGCGGAAACGCCTCAACGGGTTCAGCATTACTTTTTTATTGATGTATATGTTCTTGATTCGAGAGTTTTCTTTTTTTACTTAAGTAAAGCCATTTTAGTATGTACGCAAGAGTGTATCTTACTTATTTTTTTTATATATAAATGAAGTAGGTTATGTTTGTGCGACAGTAAACAATATAAAAATATTTTAGGCGACCGACAACTAAGATTCCAATTGTCAATTGTCAGGATATTTCAGATCGGCTTGATCCCTTGGCATTACGTAGAGATGTAGTTTCACTATGCATTTTCAATCGCTTGTATTATGGGAGTGCTCCGAGGAATAGTTCGGACTTATACCGGCCGCAGCGTTCCGCCATCGTTCAACGTTCAAAATTTTCATCCCTATCACTTAGATATTGGGCACTACACCATTGTTTTGCCTTCCACAACCAATCTATGGCACAAATTGTCGCCTGTGACCGACCTTCAAACCTTCAAGAAAAGAGCGTACTCCTATCTCAAAGGCCGGCAACGCACTTGTGACTCTTGAGTTGCAGGTGTCCATGGGCGACTGAAGTCACTTACCATGAAGTGACCCATCTGCTCGTTTTCTCCCTAAACCAAGGAAAAACCTTAGTTATTATTAACGCATCTTGGTCAGGTTCGTATAGTAGACCCCATGAATGAAGTAATGCAGTAACAATTGCAGGAAAATTCGTGATTGTGAATACATATTTCTTATGTCAAATTGAACTTGAAGTGTGATTGATTATGCTAATATTTCATAAGAGAAAGGGGTGTCTTAAATAAAACAATAGGTTTGATGGAAATAGTTAATTTCATTCAGAAAAAAAACTTCATTGAAAATGACATGAAAAGAGATAATATTTGTTAGTGAAATGAGCACATACGCAGAGGTATTTTGTAGAGTGTAAGTATTTTCTCGGGGACTTCCTTCCTAGGGTTTAACTTATGTCGGAACACCGTGTGGTTTTAGTCGGTTCGATTAAGACATACCACTTCACCGCCAGCCCCGGTGAGGTGATGACTCGTGAGGGTTTCCACATGATAAAAAAATAAAAACCGGCCAAGTGCGAGTCGGACTCGCGTACCGAGGGTTCCGTAAAATATTTTTATTATATGATGTAACGGTTTTCACAATTTTTCCTTTATCTGTGCTATAAGACGTTGCTTCGTACCAAATTTCAAGATTCTGAATTCACGGGAAGTACCCTGTAGGTTTTGATTCCATTGCGAGTGTCGAAAATTTGCGGCATAAACGGCTGTATCTTTTGATTTCGTAGTCTTAGAAGTTTGATTTTTTCACAGCTCTAAAGGACAATAAACCTGAGTATTTGATATAAATTTCAGCTTGATACCTTTACGCGTTCTTGAGAAAAAGGGTCTTAACAGACAGACAGACCTTCGGACGGACGGACAACAAAGTGATCCTATAAGTGTTCCGTTTTTTCCTTTCGAGGTACGGAACCCTAAAAAGAGTGTACGCATTATTATAACAATATTTTGAAGACGCGTTTATTAGCTTCAGTTGTAAGTAATTATGTAAACAAATTTTCGAAGTCAATTTTCTCCTATTTCTAATTGTTGGATCGAAATGATAGTTTGTATAATTATATATGTAGTTTGGATGGCAATACTACGGAAGCCAGGAGGTGGATAGTGTAACTCTTCAGTGGTTACTAGTAAACCCCTCAAGTTTGGGCTCATATGATTCGTTTCGACGAGTCTAACAACTAGCCAAGATATTTTTTTTACTTTTGAAATTGGTTTGCCATTAAATCGTGTTTTTTAGTTTTACTAAAATAATATAATTATTTACAAAAACAACAAACTGTTTGTAATTTACAAATATTTTATAACTAATTCGACTACAAAAACATTTTATTTATAATGCCGAGAGACGCTGAAATTATGAGGAAAAATAAAATTATAAGGCTAAAGACATATTTTATAACTGTGCTTCTGACATACATTTCTTAACAGAAAATTAACTTTTAAACGTTCCCGTTCCGTGATATAATTATGTTATTCCACGGCAATTAACGCGATCACGAAAAGGTATTTCATACCTCTGAATAGCCTGAAAGTCTTGACCACGGCCAGTGCAACCTGGTCGAAACTTTAGGCAATTCAGAGAAAAAGTTAATTTTCTGTTAAGAAATTCTCTATAACACGATGTTATGTAAGACCAAAAATATGGCTATATCTAAATGTGGTTGTCTAATAAATACATCTCTGCCACAAATCATCTCTGCTACTCTCCCACAGATATACAGGCGTGAGCATAAAATAAAAAAACATATACCACGATGAATACAGAGTCATACGACTAACACTAAACATAATTACCATAAGCCCTGTCCTTGAACCAGGACAGAGCGTTGCTCCTCAGTGTCTCCTCTTGTCGAACATCTCATTACCACACCATTTGCAATTCTATTCCGTTGTAGATCGAGATTGGTTATCTTGTTTGGGTCTTTGTTAGATATATTTTGCCTACAGAAATCTGTAAACAGAACCAAACCGTACAAATTACATAGATTCACGTCGTTCTCCCTTCTGGGTAGGGATACACTTGCTTCTATCCTTGATATCTTGCTTGCCCTATGTCTATAAACCCTCCGGTTTCGGGGACATCTTATCTGTCCAAGTTGTACCTGTTGTCGAAAATGGTTGGGCTTGGGCAATACGAGAGTTTCTACAGTTTATAGAATATACTGCTATTTATTAAAAACTGTACGGTTTTACTCACATTTGTATTTCGGGGATGCCCGACTAGTTTCGGACCCGACAGGGTCCTCCTTTCTCAAGGAGTGAAGTGTCCTGCCGCGACGGTGTCAGTATAGTTTTTAATAAATATGAAGACCACTCACGAAAGTTTTTTATTGTAATATACTGCTGTTATTAGAGCGCTACTTATTGGAATATCTTTAAGCTTTTCTACTCAGATAATCGTAGGATACTTATGAAAGTTACTTATCCCTAGTCTTTTCGGCCTAGTGCTCGTTCACATAGAAGGGGGGGCGTCTAAAGTCGTTTTATTTGCTAGGCCGAATGAAGACAATCTGAAGTGTATCTATCACTGACTACCTCATTCACTCGGTAAGCTTATATTTTTGGCCACACTTCCCATTATACTTGGAATGCGTAATATACATTACAAACAGTACATATGTTCGGTTTAAACTTTAGTTTGTATAATTAGAATCAATAGAAAAGTCCAATTTTATATCTATACTTATACCCTCCGTAGTCCAGTAGTTGCCGAACACTAAAATAGGGCTTTAAAAAGTTAAATAATCATTAAAGTTATTTCATAAACGGTATAGATATCAGTAACATACTAAAAAAAATCCGGACAACGGTGCGAGTCTGACACGCGCACCGAGGGTTCCGTAAGCAAACAAAAATGTATGTAGATAGTACGTCCATCTCGGGAATCAATGCTGGAAGATTTTTGGTAGTCTTTTCCGAAAGACAAACTTAACTTAGCTTGCATCCTGTTTACCTTTCGTGTAACACTAACACTATTGTACCTGAAGATCTGACTTTTAAAAAGAGTGGCCATGAGTTTCTTTGCCAGTATTCTTCTCATAAGGCTCTACGCATTTTGGAAACTGGAAGTTATAGATCGACACAAGCAGGCAGTAGATTTTGGTGTTTTCACCTAATTTACTTCGACAATCCAGTACATGCTGTGGCGTCTGTTTGCGCCGATCTATGATTTTAACTCTAGCTTTAATTTAACGTTCATAAATGTCACTTAGTGTCTTAATTGAATAAATTATTTTGAATTTGAATTTGAATTTAACTTTACGGCTCTAAAATACTCTCCCATACATTGCTGTACGACACAGTCAACTTACCAACCGCAAAATATAACTTTTAATCACAAAAACTATTTTTTTTATGTGATATAACAACAAATTAACAATTTTCGGTTTTTTCCTTTTACTTGTGCTATTAGACCTTGCTTCTTACCAAATTTCATGATTATAGGTCAATGGGAAGTACCCTATAGGTTTTGATTTACCTGCAAAATGTTCAAATTTGTTCAAATCTAAGGCTTAATGGTCATATCTTTTTATTGCATTGACTTAGGAGCTTGATTGTTTTACAGCTTCAAGGGACCGCTGCCATAATTACTAATACATAATACTTACTATCAACATACAAGTTTATTTTCTTACGGAACCCTCGGTGCGCGAGTCAGACTCGCACTTGTACTGTTTTGATGGTATATAGACGCGTTACCTAATGGTAAATGTCTACCACCGCCCATGGACACCTGCAACTCAAGTGACACAAATAAAAGACGGTTAGGAGCAGAAAAGTATAGGCGAGATATAAAACCCAAAAGCCTGCCACTGAAGCGAAGCGAAAAGTGCTTGTAATAAGTGGGCCTTAAATTCGCAAAATACACACGTAGTACAACCTTGTATCTCTGATTAAGAATCAATATTGGTATATTTGCTAAGGCATCCTCTTATACTTAGAGCAGCAACGCAATTACTTAAGAGATCGTGCTACCTGAATTTCGAAAGGTAACCAAAATAAACACTACAGTAAAGTAAATACCTATATTTACAAAGAACTGTTAATACCTACCTACCTACGTACAAAGTTCTCAAGGCTAGAAGTTCAACACACTATCAAAGTCAAAACAATTTTGTATCAATAGAAAATAATGTGTTTTTATCTCAATTCCGGTCGCAAATATCATTGATTTAAAGCATGAAATAATATTTAGTTACACCCTTTTTGTCTGAAAAATGTTACTACATACAAAAGCCAAGGCCACATTAGAATCAGTTTAGGATTTAGTTATTTCAATTCTCTTATTATTCTACAACACTATGGAGGCACTTGGTGTAATATTCCTTCAACATAAAGAGAAGATATTTCGATAAGGACAGATGATCATTACTGACGGGCTATTCCCAAAAAAATGACGAGAATTTTACCCTGATCAGCGTGACAATTTTACAGAAGTTACGTAGTAGTTCAGCACATCTCCACTAGATGGATATATTACCGTACCGCTACTGTGGTAGGCGTAATTGATGACAATCAATCCTACTGCGTGTTTGATTACCACATTTAAGGGTTTAAAGTTATGTGGACTTGGGCACTTTTGGTTGAAAGTGTATTGCCCATGATACAAACTCCGTCCGGCACGTTCAATCTTGTCTTGAGGAGCTCTGCAAATGAAGAGTGGCATAGAGATAGAGATAGTGTTTAGTGGTTTGAAATTGTAAATACTAAATTGTTGGTGATATTCTTGATTTAAACAGCGATCGCCTTAATTATATAAAAAATATTTCTTCTTTTTTTTCAGTTACGAGGTTTAAAATGTCAAGCTCGCATTAGAAGAATCTTACAAGAAACTCATGGATCACTCTTTGAACTGCAATCAAAAACAATTTTAAGAATATACTATAAGATAATAATCTAACGCTTTTACTGACAAACATATGTATTTCACATGTCCTAACATTTAGCTGCTTACCCTAACGTCTCGACCCCAAAGGGCTCAAAGACATAATCACCAACTTGATTTTTAAATAGAAATTTACGTTTGAGGCTTTTCGCGGATATAGCAGCGGCGCCGGCACAACCACCTATCTTTTCTGTATTGTTTCGTATTCCGAGACAAATGATAATAGTATAATACTTGGACAGACTAAGAGTAACTTGTATGAGTCCCTGCAGTCGAATGCATTACTCCAACATTGCCGCGCCACAGAGGCCATCAATACACATATCTGCTTAGTCATTACAGATGACATAAGCGTGATGTTGTATATTGTACGTGGCGTACACGTACAACATATGGATTGGGGAATGTAAAAAAGATCAAGCAGGTCAGGGTTACATACCACGTCACATCCTTGCATTTCCCTTTTAATATACACCTAATTTTCCCAAACTTTAATGGTCAAATTACCATCAAACTTTGGGAAAATTGGGAAAAAGCTTGCGTATCACGTGAGTTGGACTAAATTATGGGTAAACTTTAAAAATGTGGGTATTTATTGCCTCTGCCTACCCCTTTGGGGATACAGATGTGAGTGTGTGTTGTGTATGTTGTATGTAAATTACAAAAAAAGATCACTCAAAGGGATCACTAGACCAAAACAAAGGCGGACTGACTGTAGGTATAGACGGTACTAACCTTGATAATGTTATCGAACTCTCGCCTTGGGCCTCGCCACTAAATTTGTTCAAGTCTCTACGTATTAGTTGCAGCTTGCTTTATTGTACACATGTATATCATATACATATGTATATACATGTGTATTTGTCTTAAGTACGTGTGTAAATGTGCAAGGTTTCTGTTTATGGAAAAACCGACTTTTAAGACTATTAAGTTGTAGGTAACTTGTTTGCAAATAAGATTTATTTATTGCAGCGCTGATTAAGTGCATTCACAAATATTGATTTGGTTATAAAATATCTGATATTAATAATTTATAGGCTCTAGTAATCATTCACCATGATCCTATTGAACAGCGGATTTTTTTATGAAATTGGAACCGCCAAACTATGAAAGCTAAAATTGCATAAAAGCAATTTATAAACCTAAAGCAGAATCGTGATAACTATAGACAAGATTGTCTATAAAATATAATTAGACATGTGTGAATAATATTAATGATTAATGACTAACCTTTTCCTTGTATTTAATAAATAATACAATGTGTTTTTCTTCGAACTGCATCCTATAGTTAAAATTCTTTACATCTAAATATTACATTCCATCGGAACTAGAAAAAATAAACGAACACACACATACTCACACACACTCCTTCACTTGCACACACACTTTCAAAAATGTCTACAAGTACATACACATGCACATAATACATATGTACAACTTCATATTAGTATGTGTTTAAATTACACTTACACACACACTCACTCGATTCTAGTTGAATGTAGTGCCCCAAATCTATGAGTCAGATTGAACTAACCTACCGCAAAGACTGGCGACCACACTAACCTTGACAGTCTAGCGGGCGATGACACCGATTCTAATACTAGTTTTATAATCGTTAGGTAGGTAAAACACGTTGAGGTAGGCCGCGTAGTGAATTAAAACGAAATATATGTATTTTTGCTTTTTGTACCATTTTTGTCTGCCATTTAAAGCTATAGATTTTTGACCATGTCAAAAACCTCACGCCACGTCCCGTCCCGGTGTAAAAATAAAGTAAGGTACCTTAATGTAATTTTTTTCTTTTCGTTCAGAGGCTCCATTGCTGTTTTTCTGATCAATGTCTAATAAAATCTGGCAACCGTCACTTTAAAAAAATATTGTATAGATGATTCCTTCTATTTGCAGTTGGCCTTGTTTCTATATATATATGTTTTTTTCCTCCGCTCCTTTTCCTAACTAAGTTGGGGTCGGCTTTCAGTCTAACTACGAAACGGCCGATATTTTGAGTGAAACGACTGCCATCAAACCTCCGCAACCCAAGTACTAGGCGATATCGAAGTTCTGTAGTTAGACCTTTTTTTTAGGTCAGGTATTTTTTTTGTCAGACTTTTTTTTAGGTCGTTCGTATGGCATAACTGGGGCCAACGACTTCACGTGTTCTCCGAGGCAAGGTCTCAACGTGTTAAGAATGGTCACCCATCTTAAAACTGTCCTGGCCAGTATTACTTAACCTTGCAATGTTCTAATCTACTCGGTTACCACTTAGCCTTATTTGTTTGTTTAACCTTGTTTTATAATCATTTTTTTTATTTGACCGTATATAACGTTTGTGTAATGTGTTTCAAAATATAAAATATCTAATAAATTTTACCTTAAAATGTTAACTTAATATTTAATTGATATTTTCTTCAATTGTTTTATTTAATAAATCAAAACATGACGTAATATTCTCTTAAGAAAAGTATTAGACAAGTTTCTCAAGAAATTAATTCTTTGATATATTACAATTTTAACTCTTAGAGACCCGTTCATGAAATCTAATTCCTTTATCAATAGGTATTTGAGAACATCAGCGCATTCTAACCAGCCTACTATCAACAGTTACAATTTAAACGTGAGTCTAATGGCCCGATAATAACTATAGCAAATACATGTGTATGTTTTGTTTATGTATACATTTGTGCATATGCTTACTTCTAATGTATGAATCAGTATATCGAAGAGCTGAAGCATCCGTTAGTTTATTTGACCTTGGCTATAGAACATTGACTCTGTATTTCTGAACTATATATATTAAAGTCAGGAGGGAGGGGGGGGGGGGGCGAAGGGGTGTAGCTGCCTTCTCTCTGAAAGCCTACGCATCCATCTAAATTATTAAACCAAATACTCAACAGAAGACTCCATCACATATTTTAAAGTATAATTATATTAGTCTGCCTATCTCTATCGTAACTTTAGGCGTGATATTACATTAGTGTAATAACAAATAACGAACGTAGAAGCTATTCCTTGTTCGCCGTTTACGAAGTGTCGACTAATTTTACATAAATAATGGTTGGATGGCCTTGGTGCGGCCGTTGCGCTTGCGCAGGTTTAGTGAATGTCTGCTCTCTTAAGTGTGTTACACACAGCGTATAGAACTGGGACTAATGAATTTCTAAATATTTAATTAGCAGAGGGTAAACCGTGGCCTTGTTAGCGTTAAAGGTTTTCTTTCTATTCTATCGTTAGGTGGGAGGGTAAGTGAGGTCTTCCCATGATGATCGATAGCGTAGTTAAGGCGTGGTCAAGTAACAAACAAACTCACAGTCGCCTTTATAATATTAGCTAGGATTAGGATAACCAATTCTTTAAACAATAACTTTATATTGGCTATTTACCATCAGGTGACCCGTCTACTCGTTTGCCCCCTATACTATGAAAAAAAGGGAAATATACTCTGCACTATTGTGTGTTTGCGATTTTCCTTTAACCCGTGCTGTGTCCGGATATATCACATCTTACACACATGATTTCTAGAATCTTCTACACTTAGTAAAAGAACACATACCGTTTTGCCTATAAACATTTAAAACATAAGACGCGTAACTCACACTTTAGCGATCGAATGACGATAACAAATTGGTTGGATTTAGAACTATAATGATTTTTAGTAGAAATTTATCATTTTATTCGTTGTTAGAAGTTGTCGTGATCCGAGTGCGATGATAATTAACGATAATATTAATTTATTTTCAAACAAACTTTACAATGGTTTTGGAAGTAAGTTTTACATAAAAAAAATGTAGACATTTTATTTCAACAAAACTCGCATGAACCCCTTCATAATTTTGGGGTCAAATATGCGATGATCGATCGATGATAAGAATACTATCACTTTACTTTTTCAAGTCCTGGCATAGAAACCATTTAATCTTGCTTCCGTAATCATGCCAGAGGCACACATACGGGACAACCCTAACAGAATTCTAAAGGTATTATTATATTGAACACGCAGCACCTCATGGTGACTCGTGAACTCTGGGAACAACTGACCCACAGGCTTCTCGTGTACAAAGTTTGACAGTAAGTTTTAAATATAGTTATTTTGACTTCTATACTACAACATAATACAATTAATGACCACCTGTTTCACTGTAACGCTCTCCGAAATTTTGTAGGACCTTTGTGTGTACACTGCTTTGCAATGTATTCAATAGTGTTAATGCATGGACCTTATGTCTTAGGTTGTAGGTTTAATTTTGTTGAAAATATATTGTGATTTGTTTTTCCGTAATTGGGTTAGTATTTAAATAAGAAAAAAGTACTTCTCACTCGTTTCTTTACCGAGCTCAAGTTTTATATTTTGTGTACCTTGTTAAAAATATAATTATTTAGAAAGTTAACAAACACATTTGTCACATTTAAATTAAAACTTTTAACATAAATATATTATATATAATGATAAATGTTATAAACATACACACATATCAGCATCACGCACACTTACACAGACGCACACCTACACACACATACGCACACACAAACACACACACACACATATACATACACTCACATACATACACACACACACACAAACCGACTGTATCTATTAATATATGGCAAATAGATTCCACTTAAGTTTTCTTTACTATTTTATAAGTTTTAACACTACATTAAGTAGTGTAAAATTTCTAAGGGCATAACAAAATGTACGACGAATAGAGGGAGGACACTGGCTTCTGTAACACAGTTCTTACTAGTACAGGAGTCAGGGAAATCTACCTGTTTGTAACTATGTTTGTGTCCAATAAATAAATAAAAATAAAAAAAAACATTTAATTTATTTGTTATTAAATAATAAATTATTATTAATAATTTTACACACGTTTTTATAACCACTATTTGCTTATAATCACTACATATCATAAAACAACGTCCCCCGCCGCGTATGTCTGTCTGTTCGCGATAAACTGAAAAACTACTAAACGGATTTTCATGCGATTTTCACTAATAGACAGAGTGATTCATGAGGCAGGTTTAGGTGTATAATTTGTTAAGATTTTGTGTAAATTGATTGAAATGTGTTGATAATAGTTGAAGATGTCTCTGCTACCCGTGCGAAGCCGGGGCGGGTTGCTAGTTCCACAAGGGACAACTCTTACAATAATGCAAAGTTTCATATATTTTTGACACGCTTTTTTTAGCTTGATGTGTATGTATGTATGTGTTTAAGTAACGGAATCTTTAACGTTATTTTCCCCAACTTAAAGGCATCTGATTGACATCAAAATTTGCACACGTATAAAGGGACGATGACAATACAATAATATCATAACATCAGGTGACTAAAAAATATCACGTTTTACAGTTTGTTTACAGTGCCAGTTTGTATTTTTGTTTTTTTAATATGCACCGACCCGTAACGACCTCACTCGTCATCACATAAACTATAGTTTAGAAAAACTAAAATACAATCAAATTAAAAAGTAAAAAAGCATCCTACTATCCACGTCGTGGCTCCATCATAAGACCCTCCACACCAAATGTAATGTATTGAACTCATCTAAACAAATCATATCAACCCAAAGGGTTTACTGGTAGCTATAAAAGAGTTCCACCATCCACTTCGTCTGTCGTCCTTGCCTGTCATTCAAACTACATACACAATATACTACACTTGTACTTTGTACATATGTATACTACATATACATATGTACAAAGTTTTATTTCGATATGACAATTTGAAGTAGGTTAAAATTGACTTGCAAGAAGCTAATAAAAGCAGATTAAAAAACAGAAGTCATGTTGGTGCGTAAGGAAGTCATTGACACTATTAATTCACTTGATTAATTTGCATATTGTAATATTTGAGGTCACAACACTAACAATTAATACTATTAAACATACGGCATTCATAATTGAGTACTAGTTATAGGAAATCTATATACTATCTTAACTAATGTTGGTATTTTATAAAAAAAATAGGGAGACACTGTACTACCTATATGAAACTGAAACAGTTCACTATTTAATAAAAATGAGTTGCTAAATATTATTATGACTAGTTACCGGTAGCGCCACGCCATTGGTCGGTTGATAATGGTGATGAAAAGGCTAGGTACGCATTATAAGTTAATAACAATCACTTGAGTAGCATAGCAGTTACTGTTATTTAGTGAACTTCGCCTAGAAAAAAGTTCCGTTCCAGAGGAATAGAAGAATGTCTAACTCTTCCCCTACATCTGACCTTAAAGGCCTGCAACATATTTGTGACTCTCGGGTCGCAGGTGTATGGGCGGCGGTAGTCATTTGCCATCGGGTGACCCGTCTGCTTGAGCTTGTCTACATATTTATATTTTTACTGAGAATAAATAATAACAAAAAAACACACTTTAATAGCGAAACAAATTAAAGAGTAAAAAAAAAGTTAATATCCACCTACTATCTCCATCACTACATCCATCTATCCATCTATCAGATCGTTCAAGCTCAATCTGTTGAACTCGTCAAACCGACTCATATGAGCCCAAACTCAAGGGGTTTACTGGTAACCACTGTAGAGTTTCACTATCAGTTGGATAATGGAACTCTCCAGGCCCCATTCGCACATCAGCTCCAGGATGCAAATTCAAATTCAATATCTTTATTTCTTAGAATTGATCATCAATTATTCGAAATCCATGCTTCGGCACGTATGGGCCGGCTCGACTCCGCTCGATACCACGGCCTCACAGAAAACCGGCAGTGAAACAATGCTTGCATTGCTTTTCGCCGCATGAGTGAGGTTACCGGAGGCCCTAACCCTTCCCTCTCCCCTATTCCCGTTCTTTCCCTCTCCCCCTCTCTAATCCCCCTCTCCCGTCTTCCCGCTCGTCCCCCTCTTCCTCTATTCCCACCTTAAAGGGCGGCAACGCATTTGTGACTCTTGAGTTACAGGTGCCCATGGGCGGCGGTAGTCATTTACCATCAGGTGACCCGTCTGCTCGTTTGCCCCCTATACCATAAAATAAAAAACTGTCTGTGTCAATCTATTTTATTTATTTCCAAATGGTATGTATTTTAATGGTATGTAATGATGTATATTCCAAATGCCAAATTATAGTATTATCATGCAAACTACATATAAAATACCAAGTTGCCTTCCAAGATCTATTTACATAGCGAAAATAATAAAAACGTTTTAAAATCAATAAACAATCTTACTTTATGTAACCTCTAAGTAAGGCCCACTATTCCTGGACTATGGTGTGGCCGCCTACAGTCCAAGAGGCACCTAAAGTCTGTCCGGGGTTCTCGCTAATTGAATTCTTTCTTAGGATCCGAACTCTTGCAACATCTGAAGGCCATGTGGTTATAGTTGGTTCAATTAGACGTACTACTTTATGGTTAGCAATGATGAGGTGAGCCAGCGTGAGTGTTCAAATGAGAAGTTCCTTCAGAAGACCATAGTAAACCATCATTACTTATGTATGTAAATAGTATCTCTTCTGTAAACGGTCCAATGATATTACTGGTTTTGGAAGTATGTATAGATGCCGCTAATCGGTCGTGGTCTTTGTTTGGATCTTAGTTTTAAAAAGAATTGGTTTTTATTTGACATATTCCAAAATTGAAAAGGGTATTTTTCTTTAAAAAAAAAGTTTATTAAATTAGAGAAGTTTTAATGATGTCTAATTTGTAACGATTAACTTAGGTTCATAAGTAAAATACCAATTTAACTATACATAATCAGATACATATTTTTATTAATTATCGTATATTTAAGACTAACTGCTGCACGCGACTTCGTTCGCTTGAACATTTTGGTGAAATCTCTCCCACGCCAACGGTACATTTTCCGGGATAAAAAAGTAGCCGTAGTCTGCTATTCCAGACTATAATCTATCTCTGTACCAAATTTCATCCAGATCCGTTTAGCTGTTCCATAACATCCATCCATCCTCACAAACTTTTGCCTTTATTATTGTTCGTGATTGAACACAGAAAAATACGTTTTGGTAGTTACAGAGTTTAATTATTGGAGTATTCTAGAATTAACAAGTTTTTGGGTGGCCGTTGTAGTTCGTATCTCTAGAATGTGTGTGATTGGCGAATGTTGAGTGACGTATGTGAGGCAAATGATATGTATGTGTGCTGTGCGTGTGAAGCGTTTATGAATGCGGTTTGCTATTGCTTGTGGAGTGTTTGATAGCGGCGCGAACAATTATATTAGTAAGATTTTCATGCACTTTTGTTTACTTAATATTCACAAGATTTATTTTAGAAAATTAAGGTCACTGAAATAAACATATGAGTTGATTTTAATTATTTCAACGTTTATAGAACATTTGAATGTGTTTCTTTTATTAAAATCAATAATTATAAATACATAAATTATAAAACACCCAGCTGCTCTTCCTTTCTGTATAAAATTATATATTTTACTCTGTAACTCATCTTCAATAGACGTAAAGATCTCCACTTCAAATGTAGTCAGTCAATTGCTACAAGTTTATATCTATATTCATTCGCCCAGTACATGACACAATTGATTCTAGAGCGGTCACTTGGACAATAGCTGACCGGATAGGTGTAGGAGTGGCGTGAACGGCCTGTTGCCCATTCAGGGTCAAGGATAGGCCCAAGGCAAACTCACGCGCAACGGAAACTTGGCAACGGGGGTCATGGGCATATAACGTTATCCTTGAAACTTATTTATGGATAGAGATTCCAAGAATGAAGGGTTGGTTGGAATAAAAATTGGTATTTATTATGATTTATAAGTAATTGAGGGTTATATCTTTGTGTAAGTCATATTTCGATCTTAATAGTCAATAACTAGAGAAGACCTGGTGGCCGAAATTCGACCAATATTTATAATTCAACATACAATAATATACTGGACGCTGGTAGGTTGATGTAGCCATTTTCAAGTAATTTTTAAATTAGTACCTAATGCATATTGTTTAATTTTTTTAGCTTTCTTGCGATCCTCTATATACAAGGTGTGGTTATGAGATCGTTATGTGTAGCCTACAAATAGTAAAATTAGTTTAACAAAATGGATTGAATAAAAACCATTTTCATTTTATTTTTGCTTTGCTTCTGAAAATGCTTTTCCTAGTGTACATTTACGAATGTTTATGTTCATTTCAATGATTTTGTTTTTATTTTTTTATACAGACATTTTTAGATCCTTCACATACTAATATAAGAACCTAAGTGTATGTATTACTTCATTTATGCTGCTTCGGATATGTTTTGATACCCGCGCGAGCGTTTCCCGACCCGGGAACGAGTGAAAAATGTAAGTGCAAACCGTCTGTCTTCTTATGCCACGTGACTAACAAGACAGTAGATGTTTATACATATTACTATGAAGGGATTTGGGGTGTTGTGTAAAGGTACAGCTCGACAGCCAAGTTAAAGACGGGTGTGGTTCGTTTAACATTTAAATATTGCTCATATTTTTTCAATTTACTATATTTAGAACTTCCGTAAGTGATACGTATACTTATAAAAGACTAACTTTGCTGCAGGCTTTACAGGCCGCGTTTATCAAGGGGCAAAACAACCTGCATTGAAGATGATCGGCTTGAAATTAGTGGCTTTTTGCGTCTAAATGGTGGCAATAGGTGCGGTTCGGAGGTAGACACCATATGTGACAATACAAGGAAGCGGGACTACTTCAGTAACGTACACAATTGTTCGGAATACCCAACTTCAAACCGGTCAACTAAGATTGCGAGTATTGTATTTTTGGGTCAAGATCCCGAAAATTTTAGAATGATTGAGGACATATCCTGTATCTTATAGGAGGAAGAACAATAATGCGTATTATATGTTATTTTGTAGAATATATCAATAATAAAATCACGTATTCCATTATTTATCCATACATTACTATGTACAATTAGACGTCGTTTTAGTAGTATTTATGTGTTGTGCGATTAGAATAATATAATGCGGAGTCATTGTTCTAAGTACGTCAGTTGACCTTAAGGTTTATGTGACATTGCAGGATTGATCTTACCATGTGTCATAGACAGACATGCTTCGTGGGAGTTGTTTATAGTGCCTAGCTTCCGACGAGTAAAATATATTACATAATAATTATCTTTAAAAAAAAAACCACCGAATTCAATGTGCTTTTTAGTGGAAAGTAGATGTATTTTGCTTAAATATAACATGGGTAGGCCAACCAAACGCACTGCTCCAATGACACAGCGAGGTTTTGGAGCAAATGAAAATATCCTTGATGTATACAATTTTTAGATATTTAATGATTTTTCTAAAACCGCTCGACTGATTTCGATAAAATGTAAATGGGACCACCTGGAAAGTATACCCTTTGAAACAAAAAAGGAATTTTCCAAATTAGTTCAGGCGTATTTGAGTAAACATACATAAAAAAAAAGATTCCGACGAATTGAGAACTTTCTCCTTTTTTGAAGTCCGTTAAATAAATATCCTCCGTGCCTCAGAGAGCACGTTAAGCAGTCGGTCCCGATTGCCATACGAACATCTGTAGCATTCGTTACGGGTAGTTGGAGCCCTAAAAAGTCCGACAACCTGGTCTAACTACAGAACTTCGATATCACCTAGTACTTGGGTTGTGGAGGTCTGTTGGCAGTCGCTTCTATTGCCAGGCACTCTGAGGTCTCTAACAATCTTAATTAAATGGTGTAAAACAGCACTGTTTGTAGTACTGGCTAACCGTGGTGGTGGTGTACTTCCACAGTCAGGCGAATTGTATTCGATTCAGCTCCTCTTGATGTGGCTATTTGGAGTGTGTGACAATAAATTTTGTGAGAACTAAAATATGAACTTTTTTTTCAGTAAACGAGTGAGTACCCATCCTGCATTTGACCGTGATAAGATGGCTTTAATAAAAATTATAAAAATGTAAATGTAGAATGCATTATTTGCATTTTACAGTAAATGGTTTTTTTTTTATTTATGGTATAGAGGGCAAACGAGCAGACGGGTCACCAGATGGTAAATGACTACCGCCGCCCATGGGCACCTGTAACTCAAAGAGTCACAAATGCGTTGAAGCCCTTTAAGGTGGGAGTAGGGGAAGAGGGGGAGTGGGGGGAAGAGCGGGAAGACGGGAGAAAGGCATTAGAGGGGAGGAGAGAGGAAGGACGGGAATAGGGGAAAGGGAAGGGTTAGGGCCTAATTGAGTGTTGAGTATTGGTCACCCATCCTAAGTTTGACCGCTATAACAATGCTTCAAAAAAACCATAGATGTCTATAGATACAAAACTATTGTATAAGTTATGATGAATACATTATTTTCCTCGTTCAGTGAAAGGTCACCCATCTGAAAATTGACCGCGACAAAATTGCTTTAACAAAAATCTTTATATTATAAAATTGGTCTTATAAATATAAAATATTGGTTTTTAAGAATGTCAAAACATAGAATACATTATATTCCTTTTTCAGTAAGTGGTCACCCATCCTAAAATTGACCGCGACAACATTCCTTCAATAAAAATCTTTGTTTTAAACAATGTATAAACGTAGAGTTTTAGTTAAAGTTTGAAATAAAAAAAATCCCGACATACCAGTGGACGCAGTTTCTTAGAATACATTACGTACGTGACTAGGTGTGTGACGTCACCGCTATAGCTGGTAGAGTCGGTGACCGGAGAGTCAAGGTCCCGCCGGCCGAATAGAGACGACGTTAGTGTAGGTCAAACTCTACAACTGTTATAGATGCGCTCTATATTTCTTGATAGAGTCGATGGTAGAGTCTGTTTTTTTTTTTATTCGCTTCCACTTATTATTGAGTTTTAGTAATAGATGTACACTTTATATTCTGGTAGAGTCAATGGTAGTTTATTTTATTTTTATTACGTTTACTTAATTTTTTTTCTTTCGAAACTTTAATTATTAAAGAAGCAAAATATCGTAAATGATATAAAAAAATAATGGAGTATTTTATCACCAACTCTATCTCCTCTCTCCTCCTCCTCCTACCCGACTTTGAATTTTTATCCTATTTTTTATTAATCATTTTTAATCATCACATATATGGTTCAAAATGTAGAGCAGATGATAATTAGTACTACTTAGAGAAATGTAAAATACATCCTAAACTTACAAGTTCTTTGAAAAAAAAAATATATGTAAAACTCTTTATTCCGGAACATTCTAAAATATATGTCATTGAATATTACGCCGCAGCTGAAATTCATAGTCATTATAAATAGTAGAGTCAACGACCCGTAGAGCCATTGCCAAATCAGTATTAAAATAATTGCAGCTCGCATTTGTGTGTCGGAATAGGCGTAATGTTAGTAGAGTCACGTGTTTGATAGAGTCAGCGACCGCGGTGGACCAAGGTCATTCCTAGGCTAATAGCGAGACATTGGTCTAGGTCATGATACTAGAAAAATTATATTTGAACTAAACGACTCTACATACAGACTCTACATTAAAATAAAATCGTTCGTGAGTTGTATTTGTATTTATTAAATTGACGACTGACATCTGACGTCACACTGACAACTGACTGTCGGGTCCGAAACTAGTCGGACGTCAACGAAATACACAAGTGATTAAAACAATTAATAAAGACTCTACATTTTCTTTTTCTCACGGCTTTGCTTAGGTGAATTTAGATTTTACCACCCATATAAAAGTTATTTTTAATCCCTTATTAACAGTTTTTTTTTCGGGATGAAAAGTATAGAATTAAGAGCAATACACTCCAGGTTATGTGTTAATTATGAGATTTTGTTTCCTAGTAGCTCTACAAATATATTTCCTATCGGGATGACTCTAGATATCAAATTTTTTTTTTTTTTTAAATTTCTATCGTAATTTCGTCACATGTACTGTTTTAAGTATTTCCCAGTTACTCCATTCACGGGCTCTACGTAGCTCGCTCGTGCTTGACCGGTTTGCGATTTAATGGATGTTTGTAGAGTAAAAACAGTTGGCCTGAACACGTTTTAGTAAACACCTAGACACTTGTAGAGTCGTAGGCGAAAAACATTTATTCTTGGCGCAGTTTTAAATACATAAAACAACTAATTTGTATTACAATTTGTATTACTACATATTATAAAACAAAGTCCCCCGCCGCGTCTGTCTGTTTTTTGTTCGCGATAAACTGAAAAACTACTGAACGGATTTTCATATGGTTTTCACTAATAGACAGAATGATTCATGAGGAAGGTGTATATTTTGTTAAGATTTTATGTTGAAGAACTCACGCTTTTCTCAGCTACCCGTGTGAAGCCGAGACGGGTTGCTAAGAAATAATTACTCATAGATTAAACATACGAGTATAAACAGACCTTGATACAAAAATATATGGTGTTCCTGTCCTAGTGGCCTTTCCAGTCACAGGAAATACAGGACATTCCGGTACGCGACCTTGGACTCTGCGAGCTACTGCAGTCTCAGTCCCGTTCCTCATTCGAGACTTGCGTTATCCCTTACCCTAACTCCCTCATTCTATCTGTTTTCTATATCCCAATTTACTTTCTTCTTTTGTCCTGTCTGAAAACGATTAGATTGCCAAAGAGGGATGGCGTCAGGCAGACCATAAAAGAAGCCAGTCTTTGCAATGTTTAGATATAATGAAAACTTCCATTTTTCTTTTTATGGTATAGGGGACAAACGAGCAGACGGGTCACCTGATTGTAAATGACTACCGCCGACCATGGGCACCTGCAACTCAAGAGTCGCAAGTGCATTCCGGCCTTTAAGGTGGGAGTAGGAGAAGGGGGGAGGGGGGGTGGGGGTATGCGAAGGGTTAGGGCCTCCGATAACCTCACTTACTCGGCGAAAAGCAATGGAGGCATTGCTTCACTGCTGGTTTTCTGTGAGGACGTGGTATCACTCCGGCTGCCCATACGTGCCGAAGCATGGCTCTCCCACGATTAGATTTATATATTATTGATTTTAGAAATATGGATGCTGTTATTACTTATTAAACTCAAAAGAAACTGAATAACCGTTGATGTGAAGTCTGAGTAGAGACGATTTGAGATAAACTTAGCTTTGATCAAACTTACTTCGTGCTTTCTTTAATTTAGAGACGTTTATCAATGAAGGTAACATATAAGATCGTAATAAGAGAAGAAATAAAAAATAACGGCAAATAAATAAATACATACATAGATACATACAAACAGACATATGAAATTATAATTATAAATATTATAAATACAAAATTACTTATATGTTTCTACTATTCTGAAGACTCTGCCAATTTAAGGAAGAGGGGAGCACTCCTTTAATGAAAAATATTCAAAGAGTCGTAAATAAAGAATTTTAATAAGTAAGCTATTAGGATAAAAAGTTAAATTTCAAAAATGTCAAAACGTATTCTCGAGACGCGAAATGAAGATTAAATGAGAACAAAAACCTTATCCTTAGGACCGAGTGTGCCAAAACAAAGGGCGTCTACGAGTTGCGCAGGTCGACGCAAGCGTGCATGTGTGCGTACGGTCATAGATTAACGATTATTATTTATTAAAGATAGGACACTTAGATTTTATAAATATATAATCAATGTTTGTTTGTTCGTATAGTATGTGCTGTACTGTTCATCCGATCATGAATAAATTTTGCATACAGTTATACAGCAAAGGTTTTTTCAAGACGTCGAAAGATAACTTTTACGCGAACGAAGCCGCAGTATAAAGCTGCTTTACAATAAGAGCAGCTGGTCAGAATTTCTACTAAAATAAGTGGGTCGAAGGGTTTCCTACCACGTCAAGAGCATTCTTGTGTGTTAAAAACATGTTGCTCACACCTTTTTTTTATTAAAAAAAAGCTAGCTGAATTCTAAATTAGACTATGAACTTATCTAGTAAAAGGATATTATTTTTCTATGGAAAGTTGTGACTACTTAAAGTACTCGTTTTTTTATGGTATAGTGGGTAAAACTGTAGACGGGTCACCTGATGGTAAGTGACTACAAAAGTCTCCTGAGAAGCGCACAGAGGGGAAGTGACAATTATCCAAGTGATCGGGGTAGAAGTTTGGCCACTTGGACGATGGCAGAAAGCTGCGGCCAATAAGTCCGAACAATTCTTCGCAGCACTCCGAATAATACAAGATAGATGCTATGCATATTATTGAAATCAGTAATATATATAGAAAAGAAAGTAAAGAAAAAAAAAGATTTAATTAACTATAATATGTATGAATTTAGAAATATATAAGTGTATAGTATAAATTTATCAGCAGTCTGATTACCATAGTACAGGCTCTGCCTAGTTTGGGATCATTGACACACACACACTTAAATTTTCACATGAAGACAATAAAAAAGAATAAAAACAAGAACATAATATTGTAAACTAAAAAGATACAAAACAAAAACAATAAAAAAAAAAATGGGAGTATACCATTTCTGCTCACTGGCAACACAACATCTTCTAAATCAAAAACTAGCTGTACTTGGAAAAGATAAAAAGATATTCCATCTTACGTGCCTGAGTTTGTTCATTATGATTAGTAATCCTCTACTTTCGTAATTCAGTTATGTTTATTTACAAAATGGTAGCAATGTCAATTGCATGGAGCACTACAATCACCTTATTGATGGTTCATAAAAATATCAACTTGAAGCACTGGATTCTGCCGACTAAAGAGCCTGAAAGCATATCAACGACGATGTCCTTACGAATAGGGACATACTTTTGAGCATCGTCGTAAAGTCACCTGCTTATCGGTTTTCTATAGGATTCACTTTGGTGAGTGTGCGAAGGCTGTCTTCGAATAATCGGACCCTTCCATTGCCGAAACACTAAAAAGCCGAACGAAACGTTTTAACAGCTCCTTTTTGGCCAAGGTCTGGAGTGAACTGCCTGCGTCTATTTTTTCAGACAATTATAATCTGGGAACGTTCAAGAGTAGAGTGAATAGGTTTCTCTTAGATAGGCGTGTACCATCTATGTCTTCATCATCACTTTCCATCAGGTGAGGTGAAAGACAAACGCGTGATCCATTACACATTTAAAAAAAATTTGAAATCCATTTGAAAATACTGGCCAATGAGTTTCTAGCGAACACCTTGGAACTCGCAACTAGACTTTTTGACAAATGAGAATAATATACACGTAGTTTTTTTAAAGAATGTCACACATCACTAGTATTCTTGCTAATCCTTTCAGCTAAGCTAAATGCTTTTGTTAGGAGTGGGTTCCCGTCAGGTGGGGTTCGAACCCCCAACCACTTGATTGCAAGTCCGACCCCATTATGTTACCGACGCTTTGTCTGAACGGACTACATTAATCTGGTTATGCAAAATATAGAACATTTGACTTTGACCTCATCCTTTTTGTGCATAATGTCACGAGAGTATAAAAAAGTTATCAGTGAGTATTTATTTTTAATATTATAAAGCTGAAGAGTTTGTTTGTTTAGTTGAACGCGCTAATCTCAGGAACTACTGGTTCGAATTGAAAAATTCTTATAGTGTTGGATAGCCCATTTCTCGAGGAACGCTATCAGTTATATAACATCACGCTACGACCAATAGGAGCCTAACAGTAATCACAACCGCAGGTGAGACTAGTTTAAATTAAAACTATCACAATAACTGAATAATTAGACTACTTACTATGTTAAGATCTTTTTAGAGATTTCAATCGTCTCATTTTGTTTTTTATGGTATAGGGGGCAAAAGAGCAGACGGGTCATTGATGGTAAATGATTACCGCGGCCCATGGGCACCTGCAACTCAAGAGACACAATTGCGTTACCGGCCTTTAAGGTGAGAGTAGGGGAAGGTTGGAAGAGGGGAAGGGGGAGGGAAGGATTAGGGCCTCCGGTAACCTCACTCACTCGGTGAAAAGCAATGCAATCATTGTTTCACTGCCAGTTTTCTGTGAGGCTGTGGTATCACTCCGGTCGAGCCAGCCCATAAGTGCCGAAGCATGGCTTTCCCACGACACGGTTACCATAGCACAGGTTCAATAACACATGTCCAATGTAATAAATAATTAAATTAATCTAATACTTTACCTAATTCTCTAAAGTTATTTTGGAATTAATGTAGGCCACCGTTTTAGTATTGTTAGTAACTCTAATAATAATGATATAATAAATAAATTTATTTCAGAATTGCTGCCATAATTATATTTGCACAAATCCAGACTTACAAACTAGTGTTAGTATTATTCTACATCACTTAACTAAAACTGGGTGACACAGTTCAACCCTTTGAGGTATGTTTACTTTATTGCATGCAGTATCCATGGCCCCAAGATCGGAGTGTCCCACTTGCCAGCTAGTGTTCCTGTGATGTTGTTGGGGCTATCACGTACACTGCATAACAGAGAAGTGCACCTCTTGCGCATAATTGTGCTAAAGCTATCGACATTAGCGTCGTCAAAACATGCCAGACTCACTGCAATAACGTAGCAGCCCCATCAACACCCGGAAAGTGTTGTTGTACTGGACGCACAGATCGCTATATGTTTTCTGCGTATAGTTCACTTACAGGCTGCACGTGTGAAAAGATTGGCAGAACGCTTTGAAAGCGAGTGACCTTTACTACTTTAGTGCAACGAGCAAATCTACAGGCCAACATGCCACATCGGACAGCCAGCGACCTGCGCTCCTGCTCCACGACTAAGTTATCCTTAATAATGGTGACCTTTTCTAAAATCTAGCTTATCATCAGAGGGATTGAGTCATATTGACGAGCAAAATAAAAAAGGAAATAAAAAAAGTGTATGTGTGCAATTCAAACACAGCAGAAGTGAAAATTCAGAAAAACAGATCAAGATATACAGAGAATAGCCTTAATAATAAACAGTAAGCAAACCTGAAGTCCAGTTACAACTGTACACAACTTTCAAAACAAACAATACTTCGTTTTCAATATAGGTTAAGGTTGGATTTAAATGTAAATTTGTAAAGAATCAATTAATTATAAGTGAATAATGGAGAAAAAATGCACAAAAATTACACCACGTTGACATTGATATATAGTCGCAGGGGTAGACAAAGATTATAGGAACTTTATCGTAGGAACTTTATCGTGATGCTTCCATTTCATCGAATTTCAAATCACAAGGATTCTAAAGAAGTTTTACTTCAAAAACCACTGTGTCCTTAAATCCTTGCACCATGCGAGTAGGTAAGTAATAGTGAAGTTTATTATTGATAATATATAGAGTGCCGCATCTGTTTTCAACTCTGAGGTCCTATAAACATTAGCCGATTCGTCCTTTGTCTAACAAGGGCATCAGGCCGGCAACCCTCGCTATCGATCTAACATGCGCGCGCGCTTGCTCGTCGTACCGACTGCATATACAGGAAGAGATACTTATATTTTTTTATAATATGTTATTGTTGATTACTTTGTGGGTTTTTTTTTTAACTTAGACATATATTTCAGTTAAATTAAGTTTTTCTTTATTACATAGAAATTTTGCGATGCTTTTGTTTTTTAACCGACGAAAAACCGGTGGACGTTTTCAAGTCAACCCCTATTTATACTTTTTTTTTTTTATGTATGGCCACGAATTACTTTTTACAGGGTAGTCCGATTTCGATAATTGTTTATTTTTTGGAGATACTTCGAAGTTCGTCCTGATTAAATTTGAAAACATTTGATTACATATATGTAGTCGTTTTCTACAATTTCTAAATATAAATAGGCAAAGATAATATTTATAGATACAATAGACTTAGTATCTTTTGTCTTCTGTTTAAGAACTGGTTTCCTTTTTTTTATTTAGTAGCTAACCAGCTTTAGTGTCTTCAGTAAAAAATTTGGAAACAGTTTTTTTTTCCCTACTTTCAATGTATATTTTATATGTAACAATAACTCAACGAATTGCGGTCAAATTTTAACCTCTGGGCCAACACCAGTAACAATTATTAAATAATATCAGGTCTATTACATATAAATGTCGACGAAATATGATTGTTGACATAAAAATATACAGTGCTTGATGTTATATCTATAATGTACTATAATATTCATAATTTTCCAGTTTTGTAATGTTTTCTGATATTTTGTAACTAATTTTATTTATGGATCCTGTCTCAAATGAGCACTATTATTATTATTATAAAAACAGCCCCACTACTGTGCACAGTTTTCCTCTTAATTTAAAAGAGGTTAGGCCACAGACCACCACGCTACGCTTGTGAAAAATGTCAAGCTATTCAAAACATCTCCTCACAATCTTCAGAACAATGATATAACTAAATCAAATTCCCTAAACACTGCAGAAATAAAACGATCATCCCAACGATGTCAACAGCCAAAGGATACAAGTCTGCAGATTGGAAGGTAAACCGAACTCCATCAACAAAGATGATGAGATATGAAAAGGGTGTGTTAGAAGATGGAGAATTTTTTTTTATGAATTGTGAATACTGAGATGGTTTGGCATGTTGAAAGGATGAGTGGAGAACGAATATCTAGACAAATTTTTAAAGCCCCTGTGAATGGGTAGGCCCCGAAAGACGTAGGCTAAAGGAAGGTATATTGGTGATATATGTAATTAGGTGATATCAAGAAAAAAGTTCGTTTACTAAACGCAGGAAGGGTGTACTGCAATGAGTAGTTTATGCCTGTCAACTCATTTACTAGCGCTGTTTCTTGTATGTGCTTGTATAGGTATCCGGGTCGTATTCTTTCTCAAAAATATAGAAGAAAGAGATATCACTACATACCTATATCACCAATATACCTTCCTTTGCCCTATATTGTCCAGATTGGCAGTATACTGAAATATGACCAAGTTACAAGCACCCGTAAGAGGCGAGCGTGTATGAAAGGTCTGATTGATGAATGCGGGAAGAGGCACAAGCTTTATGTATCTACCTATCGTAGTAAATGGTGCTCCAACGCCTCTGTCTACCCCGGACGCGATTAGGACGTGAGATATTTATATTACACTAGATGACCCGACAGACATTGTCCTGTCTTAACTATGAATATTGAATTAGAATTGGTATAATTTGCAGCGCGCATTCTGTCAATCGCGCCAACTGTCAAACTACTGACAGTTATGTCAAAAGCGCTAAGGTTACATTAGAAAAGTTAATATGGTCGTTAAGTTTATTAAGGTTTCTAATTTTTAGCACAACTCTACTATTTTTTTCTTTCAAAAGAACCATCTCCTGACAATAAAAAACACAAAAAAAAAGAATTAGCAAAATCGGTCGAGCCGTTCACGCGCGATGCCGTGACCAAGGGAAATAGGGATTAATTTTTATATATATAGATGAACGTTTGTAGAGAAATTACTATCTTTTTTTCGGTGAAAATAATATTTAACTTAGATCAATGGATTTTCGGGAAAGCCT
This sequence comes from Callimorpha dominula, assembly GCA_949752705.1. NCBI lineage: Eukaryota > Metazoa > Arthropoda > Insecta > Lepidoptera > Erebidae > Callimorpha > Callimorpha dominula. Next base: position 1,644,558 of record OX457000.1, on the reverse strand, counting down.
TATTGATTTTTGATTATTTTTTTTTACTACTCTGTTAAAATTAAGTTGGTTTTACATGGTTGTCGAAGGCTTCCTTCTTATGGTGTAAATACTGTGTGGTTTTAGTCAGTTCAATTCTGACACAGCACTTCACACGAGTAAAAAACCAAGTGAGGGGTCTTTGGGACACCCGGTTAGAGAACAAAGGTAATTTCGCTATATATAAATATGTTTCATGGATTGAATAAAATGTATCAAAATACAGTAAATATTGTAAAAACTCAACTCAACTAATTAGTATACAACCAAGTTCAAATTACATTAGTATCGCCAGATGGCGTAAATAATAAAATCAACTCGCGGTCAGCATTTTTTGTTGCGTTTCGTTTTGTTTGCCTAGTCCCGATCCGCCGAGCGTCGAAAGTGTGACGTGCTCCAAGAAACTTCGTTCCAAAAACAGTTTTTATATATGGTTTTTAAATAAAATTAAGTCACATAATCAATATAAATGATAGACCTATTACTATCCTCAAATAAATTATAACGTATTTCTGTAGATACATTAGCAAGCTAATGTGAATGTACCTTTAATAGACTAAAAAAACGTAGAGCCTAAATAACTATTTATAATATGAAGCGGTGAAGCATCTATATATGGAGACGGTTCTATTCTAGCCAGTGAATAGTTTCAAAGGATTTTTTTTACTATTTTTAAAGCACCTGTGTTCGGCAGGCGACCTTTCGTCCTTTTGCTCCGATGGCCTTTATAATACACTATGGTTTGGGGTACCATAAATATAGAATTAAGAGTCGATGGTTTTTTTTTTAAGAGTCAATTTAGAGTTTCGTGGGAGCGGAACTTGAAGGGGTGACTTTAGAGAGTAATTGGGATACAGTTTTTGAATATTGAACGGAGGAATGAAAGGTAGATTTTTGTTTGAATTGGAGACGCCCGACTTGTTTAAAAATAGACAGCACTACTAGCATAGTACTGAATTTTCGCCTACCCGGGTGCTTTTTTGCTTTGTTGTGGTGTAAAAATGTGGTGGGTGGTGTTGGTGGGGTTTGAACCCGCAACTACTTTTTCGCAAGTGTTACAACTTAGCCATTACGCTACCCATACTAGAGCGTTTGTTTTCACGATACAAACATCTATGTGTACCTATAGACAACTGAAATTATCAATGTATAGGTAAATTGAAATCCAGTAGGAGATAAAGATTGGACTTCTGCCAACCCCTTGTGCACACTGAGTTGAACATATACAAATAATGTGTAGTCCTTTTTTATTTAAAACAATGTTATTAAACGAGTTCTAAGAAAATAAAGTAGTTATAAATGCAATGGAAGATTTCATGGCTATTTATAGATGACCGATTTGTCTAGCTAGCTAATCGATGATAAGTCTAATATAATGGTTGTCTAGATTCAGAGGTGGTGGTGCTAAAATAGTTACGATTTTTGAAAATACTGTGAATTAAAAAGAAAAAGTTTCTTATTGTTTATAATATTTAAGAAAAAAATTGTGGTAATGACACTTTTTTTTTTCTTAAATATTATAGCCAGGTTAGAAAATGGAAGATACATCTTGATCCATAACGGTAGTAGATATTTAAATGTAAGTAAACACGGTACATGCTTTCCGATTGGTCAAATTGAAGTAGCAAGAAACAACCATAACATAAATACCTGTTATGATTGTATAAATACATAAAATTATAAAAAAAAAACAAAATACAAACATCAGCAATTTAAAAATCGTTCGCGCCAAAACTCATGCGCCGTTCGTTAACCGAAAATGTGAGCTCAGGTCCGACAGCCTCTGCTACCGGAGCGTATACCAAACAGATCCTTTTAGCAAAATTAGTCAGAGTTCCCGAAAAATACGGACAACGACCCCTCCGGGCAACACCTAAGTATTTTAGTGTCTAAAAAAATTGCTGTGTTTACATAACACTTCGAATTTTTTAAATAAACTCCACACCGAAGGGCTCCGAACGCGCACAGACAAAAATTTCGTGCATCGCTCTTGTGTGTGTGTCGCACACACGGATATCATATAAAAATGCTCAATCGGTACATGTCGCACCACTACAATGAAGGGACGACGTAAGTCGCATACAAGTGCATAATTCGGCCGAGATGCAAAAAAAAATATTTGGCAATGCGGCCCCTACGCGCCCGCCAGTCGCCCGCCCGCCAGGGTTAGGTTAGGTTAGATTTTTTGGCTCAAAACGCTCGATGGTAATTTTTGAAAATAATTTTGTGTCTACATCACTAGGAAAAGGCGTGCTTCCTGCAACTTTATAGCTCGCCAGTACGTCGCGATTTTTTGAATAAAGTACTCGGAGCGCGTCAATCCGCTCCACTTGGAGTCTTGTTTGAATTTCATAGTAACTTTTAAATAGATAAATAGATAATTACTTTTAAATCTGATACGAGCGTTTAGACCTAAAATACCACGGCGGCCGGGCGCAGTGCTTATTCGGACTTTATTTCCAGAAATCATCGGCTATGGCTAAATTATTTTTTTAATATAAATCAAGATTTTTCATCGATTACAAAGACTGTAGTGCCCTAGTGTCGTGTTGTGTTATTTTTTTTACAATTTAGATTATTATAATTTTCAATTATAACAATTGTTGGACTTTTGTGTTTCTGATTTTTGTTTATTGGGTAAGTAGTTTTTATTTATTTTATTTCTATAAGCTTTAATTTGAACCTCTTTTATTTGTTTTCAAACTGTTACGTGTTTGTTACTGAACTTCTGTAGCCATATTCTATTTTTAAATACATATAATACTCTTTTAATAAATAAAAACACAAAGGAGAGATCCTATACACCATCTTGTGCACAGTGAATCACTGAAAACTGCTCGTTTGAGCTTACAAAAACACTTTTGAACTGGTCCAAACATATATTTTTCTAATAAACCGGGATAAATCCCTAGACAAAGTCACAAGGACACGTCGTGTGTGACGTCAGCAATACTAGGCACTGGCGAGAAAGTCGGCCATCTTGATTGTGTGTTCTTTTTTTGAAGCCTACGAAGAGCGCGGGCGCGGGCTCGCCATGATGCTTTATATTTGAATTTCGAATATACAGCAAAATATCGTTAAATTTCATAATTATATTATTTAGTATTATATGCTCATTTTTTGACAGGGGCTTGTCAGAAAAAAAAAACTATAGTACATTCCATAACAGCTTATGGAGATTAAGTAATTGCAAAAAAATGTCCGACATTATTATAATATACCTATCAACTCATACAATTTTTATTTTAGCTTTGTTTTTTGTGCCACCCACTTTATCGTTTTTTATTTGCGTAACCGCATCTTTAGTTAGAATTAAAATATTATTTTTTTTGTAAATTTATTCAACTAATTTTAGATAAAACGCACCTACTTCCTGTTTTCTCTGCATCAGCTAGCGATTGACTGGTAGAGAATGCCTTAGGCATTAAGTCCGCCTGATGTGCATAAAGTGTAAATAATTAAATAAATAAAAATAAATTCTAGATGCGTAAATCATGAAATAATTCTATGTCCACTGAAATATACTTTAGCCATCACTTTTATGGTTTAAACCGCAGATGTTATTTAAAAAACTGTTTTAAAAAATATACTTATAGAAATAATACACATACTTAGTATTAATAAACTAGCGTTAAACTATTGTATAAAAATTGATATATCGATAAAACGGTCAGACATCGAACTCATAAAGCTTGTACTTCTCATCATAGCTAACACAAAATAATTCCACAACATTACTGCGTTCTTCATTGGTTTTATGATATTAAAAATGTAAGGTATTGTCTATAAAAACTTTAGTTCAATTCTATATCATTACTAAATTTTTGAGTAGGAATTCTTTTTTTAAAGTGTGACAATTGTGAAACGTCATCTGTCATCTTATTAACGTACGTGATACGTAACGTGATATATTTAGGTGAAAACATTTAATGAAAGAAAATAAGTGCATAAAATACACTTTTTTAACGAGTGGTAGTAGCAAATTCGACATGTACTAGAATATTAACAAATTACACGGCTTGCCCTTTTTATTTTTTTAAGAACAGAAACAGATTTAAAAAATAATAATTTTATCTTTTTTATGTGTACATTAATTTCATTTACGAGTAACATAAGACTGCTACATATACATATTATGCTGCTACATGTACATATTAAAGTAATTATACATACAAAGGTACATAAGAATTATAATTTCATTACTTTTTTACATTGGGAATAATTAATAATTTATATTCTATTATGTTAATTTTAAATTTGTCTACATCACTGATATAGTAAATAATTGTAAAAAAAAAATCCATTCCTCATTATCATAGGATTAATCTTCTCTCTCTCTCTCTTTCTCTCTCAAGTCACATTTAATAATATCAACTATAATCACTCAATTTTAAAAGCTTAAAATGGCTTAATTAGGCGACTTTGATATTTAAACCTATAGTTAGGCTTTCTAGAATCTTCTGGCATGTCCTATTGATACAGCAATTTGTGTTGTAAATAGTTTTATGAAAGTTTTACGAGCGAGGAAAATACATCTACTTAAGTGACAACGTGGCAATGACAAAATAATAATTTCAACCTTACCATACTCTTGATGAGGTTCAATTTCAAAAGATCTAAAGGTATATTAATTCACCAGCAACAATTATTTTATTCGTTTTTTAATTAATATAAATTATTTTTCTTTTTGGAAATTGAAGCGCATCTCATAGAACTTTTTAGCATCCGGATCATAAATCTATCGGAAAATTTTAAACAGGAATTGAATAATTATAATAATATTAGTAAAATATATTAATACAGAATATTTTTTTTGTTATTTGCAATACTCAGCTAGAACGAAAACTACAACACATGGAACTACACATGGAAAGTTGACTCAGAAGTGCAAAAAAAATTTTCGAACATTTTTATAAGATGCTATAATTTGTATTTTTACTTTACGACCTGTGACAATGTACTTTAATTTAGATTCTAGTGGCATATAAATTAAATGTTTATTTGAATAAAACTCATGAAGTCATGAGATAGCATTACATCTTTTCTAAATACAACATGCATGCAACGACCGCCTCTGTGTCATTTAACTTTTGTTTTTCAAACGACATTCGCTTGTTTGCTTGCCTAAAACTATTCTGTTATGTCGTGTGTTTAGGTGTGATTTTTGCATTGCGCGTATTTAGGTGTGTTTTGATTTTATCGCATTATAGTTAAATAATATTTTACACATACTAATACATGAAATATTACTGTTTTTTTGTATGATCATTTCTATTGTACATGGCACAAGTCGCTAAAAAAGTAAACAAAAACGATTAAGAAAAAATTAACCGAAATAATATATACGACGAACTATTTTCAATTTAGACACATTATATTTATACTGAGACTATAAAATTTATCGATAAAGCTAATATTTTACAATTGACAGGATAAATACCAAAGATACTACTTCTAAATTAGTTTGGGGAAGTTCTAGCCTAAAATTAATAAATTATTAGCCGTTGTTCAAAAGTACATCTACACAAAGGAACATGGTTTTTGTTTGGTTATGTTGTCGGCACATCAAAAACTCTTATTTATTTTATTAAAAATAGGGGCAAACTATAATAGATGATAAAACAATTCACTATTTATTAAAAATGAGTTAATAGACATTATTATAACTAGTTATACCGGTATCGCAATGCTATTAGTCGGTTTATAAATATTGATGAATAGTGGGGTTTTAAAAGGCCATGCTAACATTATAAGTGGTTAACAATCACTTGAGTGCGAATTGAGGTTCGAACAACATAGCAGTTCCTAACAGTTAGTATTTTTGTTTTCAAAAATATTATTAATTTATTCAGAATGACTTGCTTTTGAAAACTCTTTATGAATGTGGATAGTCTAATTATTTTCTAAATAAACAAAAAATATTATATTTAACACATTTGCCATGCAAAATTATAAATGTGAAAATAATTTAGGTTAAATATCTGCCTCGTTTTTGCCTTGAAACTGCCTCGTTCGTGCCTTGAAACTGTCTCGTAAGTGCCTTGAAACTGCCTCGTAAGTGCCTTGAAACTGCTTGCTAAACGTGCTTTTATCCAGGAAAAGTACTGTTCCGAGGGATAAAAATAACAAGGAAAAAACCGGCAGTAAAGCAATGTTGCGTTGTGTTTCGCTGAGGTTACTGGAGGCCCTAACCCTTCCCTCTCCCACTCTTCCCCCTTCTCCCCTCTCTCTTGAATTGCAGGTGTCCATGAAAGCCAGTAGTTATTAAGGCTTACATGTGCATTTACTGTTTTTTTTTTTTTATTTTATTTGTTGAAGTATTAAGCTCTTGACAGCAAGAAATTGGCACACATATGACTGGCCTGTTCGTCTAGTGGTTAGGGATCCTGACCGCTAAGCTAGAGGTCGTGGGTTCGATTCCCACCCAGGACAAATAGTTGTGTGATGTGCATGATTATTTGTTCTCTGTCTGGATATAAATATAGGTATATGTCTTAATTTAGTAATATATACCATACCATGTTACCATAGTACAGGTTCTGCTTATTTTGGGATCAGACGGCCGTGTGTGAGATGTGTGAAATTATTATTATTATTACATTCGCCGGACGCCGGAACACCTTTGCGTTGTACATCTGCAGGTAGTCAGAAATCCATGAAAGAAAAGGGTAAGATGAGCAACAGGCAAGTAACTCAACTAAAGGCACTTGCTGAAAGGGTAACTGCTGCTCATCAAATAAGTTACTCCATGCCAAAAAACAAATAAAGCCACCATATTGATTTTTTCAAAAAAATTATAGCTTGTGTCATTCATTATGATGTAAGGATTCTAAAGATATTCTATACATCCAAATCAATTTAGGCATTTAAAAGCTATGGTGGAATAAAGACACTCACACATTAACCCTGAAAACATTACACTCTATTTTGGGCAGTCGTGTAACAAGTCTGCTTGTTTGAGAACTTAATTGTTTATTAAAAAATCATCCATCACTTCTTTTTAAAAACTAAGTACCTCACTAGGGATTATTTACGTGTCGTTATGTTCTTTAACTTGACTTACTGGGATCTTACGTACACACAAATAAGGGACACGAAGTACACCTAGACTCAGAACCGCTAAACGTGAATCACACAAATAATTGTCCCAGGTGGGTATCGAACCTACAACACACAACTTCAGTGACAACTTAAACCACTGCGTCATCCATGGAATCAGAAACTAAAAAAAAGTCATTATCAAAGGACCTCACTACCACAAAAATATCAAAGACTCAAGCTCTCAAGAAATATGTAACGTTATTAAACCAGCAGTAGAACACCTGTAGGAGAAATTTAACACTGGCAACATACACACACACCTGGTGTTGCACGCCTATACAGACTAGGGTTACCGCTTACCTTAAAGAAGGCCATATTAAGAAGAGTTGAACTTTTTAGTATTGGCTTCCCTTAGGAACAGTAAAATTATTATTAATCAAAGGCGAGTTATTTTAGCAAACAAACAAACAAACTCACATTCGTATTTATAATATTAACTGGGACTAGGTAGTATAATAGTAAATTCCCCTATAGTATCAGCATCGTAAATTGTCCAACTCACACTTGACGCAATCGCAAAGGCTCGTGTATCTATAAATATAGATAAATCCAAGGGCATAAGGTATAAAACCTTAAAGCTGTCTATTCATTGGCGATTAGACGCACAACAACTTTTATGAATGGAATCGTTCGTATGAAGATGTTTCATTCCATATGAATGGCTACTGTTGATGCTTTAAAAATAATTGTTTTATTGATTCAAATAGGATAAGCTAGATATAAGTAAAATAATGTTAACCTACAACTTCAATTGCCAGCTTCTTGTTTATTAAACATTTATCAAAACACACATTTATCGTCAATTTCCAAATCTAAAACTTCATTTCAAGATTTAACTGGTATATTGAAAATAATCCAAAGAAAACCTTTTATGGTGTAAGGGGCAAACGAGCAGACGGGTCACCTTATGGTAAATGACTACCACTGCCCATGGGCACCTGTAACTAAAGAGTCATAAGTTCGTTGCCACCCTTTAAGGTGGGAGTAGAGGAAGAGGGGAAGAGCGGGAAGACGGGAGAGGACACAAAAATGAATACATAGATACACCAATCGTCACTATCAAGGGAGTAAAAAAACCGCAACGACATGTCTATCATTGTTGCGATTAATCTTCAATGAATGCCCTTTGAAACAGTGAGAAAATAAACTAACAAGTAATATAGGAAACAAAAGCCGCTCTCGTAAAAGACCAAGTTCACTTGTTGAATAGCCAATTTAGTTTGACCTCTGTCACTACATAAAAAAACCTTGTAACACGATTCAAGAAATACTGGATATTTACATGTAAAAATTGCAACCTCGGTTTTCCATCTATGACACTGTGTACAACAGCCAATTTAGTCTGACCTTTACTACCATAAAAGTATTAATAAAATATGAGTCAAGATGTATTGGAACATGCAATATGCAATATCGCAGGTACTTTATTTCAATAATGATTCGATGTCTTCACCATCCCCGATATAGTAAGAAATTTAAATTCATAGAAAATGTATTACAAGGTGTCTCAAGCTACACTGGTTCTACCTGTTGGCAAAATGTGGTTGAAACATCAATTTCTTAAGAACTTTATTGCTGTACAAGAGACATTAAACCATGTATCTAAGTATATTGGTTGTAAAGAATTACACATACAACTTTAAAGTACTAGACATAAGGAACTTATCAAGTTTATTTTGATCTCAGACACCGTTTAAAAAGTGATAGATTGCATTTCAACATACACTGGCCTATTGAACTAGTATTACCTACTATAGTTGCGGCACGCTATGATGGCCGTTTTGATATATTACAATAGTGATGTGAAATGTCAATTTATTCTCGAAAAAAATATAATGAAATCTATAAGTTTTTATTGCAAGTAGTACCTGATTAAAAAGGTTCAATAAAACAAAAATATAAATGCTTACTTAATATATTTGAACGATCTGAATATTGGAATGAAAATGAATGTACATACAAATATACATACGTGCACATAAGAGACAAAAAGAAACCAAAAAAAGGTGCCACGAAAGACTATACTTAATCAGATTTGTCCATACTGCTATTTTCACTGTCGTCACTGCTATCTTCACCTACATGAATTATAAGTTCGTTTTCTAAAATATTATCTATATTCACATCTCTTTCATAATCTTCCCTTATTAATTTAACAGTTCTATTCACAACCGTTTCCCAGTCTCCTTTAGTCACATGTTCACAAGCTTCTTCTAATATTTTTAGCATTTTTGTTTTGGTAAATAGGGGTTCTGTATTGTGTCTTGCAGCATATCCCTTAATTTGAGCCCACACCAACTCAATTGCATTATATTCACAATGGTAAGGCGGTAACCGTATAACTCTGTGCCCATGTTCTAACGCTATTTCGTCAATGACATATCGTATCTTGGTTGGTTTGTTTTCTTTTAAAAGACGTAGTAATTCCGCTTTTAACATATTTATGTTTACATCTACGCCATTTTTTTAGCCATGCGACGATATCAGCTTTCTTTTGGGATTGGGCAGGTGGCTTGTCAATTTGCATCGAGTGGTATGGGGCGCTGTCCATAATTATAATAGATGGTTCAGGGAGGCTACACAACATTAAGGTAAACCATTTAGTAAACTTTTCTCAATTCATGTCTTCATGATAGTCTCCAGTGGTTTTTGACGCAAAAGCCATGAGAGAACCTCCGACAAACCCGTTGATGGTTCCGGAGTGTCAAATTATAAGTCGCGATCCTTTTACAACGGGAACTGTGGACGTAGATGCTGCAGTGTCATCGGTCCAAGAGCGGCTTACAGTATGGTTAGCATTAAGCCATGTTTCATCCAAAAACACAATATTTTGCACATTTTCAATTTCTTTCACTTGCCGTAAAAAAGTATATCTTGCCATCACGATATCAAATCTTTCCATCAAAATTTTGCGTTTGTTACATTTTTTGAATCGAAATCCAACGGTCTTCAAAATCTTCGTTAAAGAACTTTCCCCACCGAAGAATAATCCAGTTTCCTTCAGTGATTGCACTAACTTTTTCTTCTTGGATACTCCTTTCGTAAATAGTAGCCGTACACATGTCTTCGGATGGCATCGTCATCAAAGCTATCGATGCCTACGACTGGTTTTGCTCGTTTTCTCTTTTTTGGTGTGCGTTTTGGTATTCGTTTAACAGTTCTTTGTCCAATATTAGGCGCATCAGAAAAACAAATGCCGAGTTGTGTGGTAAATAAGTACACCAATAATTATAATCTTATAAAAATAAATGTTCGCGGGACCCTAATATATTTAGTTTAGAAATCAATGTAATAAATGATTTTTTTGTCCTAAAATAATACATTCGATAAATGTTTTGACTAACTGCACGTCACTATTGACAATAAAGAACAGTAATTTGCTCCTTCAAATGTAATTACTAATTAATACGAAACTTCATGAGTGGACAAACGTCAAAACGGCCATCATAGCGTGCCGGTAGTATAAGTGATATTGTATACAATAAAAAAAAGCATGTTAAGTGATGTTATAATTTGAATAAAGAACTTAGTTTTAATAGTTTTTTGTTTATCTATGGATCTAAAAATCTATCTTTGAACTGTCCAAAGATGGAGTTTTGTTTTGGAAATATAGGATTTACATTCTTAGACTTATTTAAACTTTCCAGTTTTTTACTATTTGTTATTACGATTAGATTTTCCTGGAAAATATACTTTTTGTGTGAACGTATCCAATAACATTACATAGTATCAATAGCATCACCCTAGACTGTAAGGCGACCCAAATACACTAAACAATCTACCAAAATAGAATCCAGACAGTATTTTCTATACTAACATTTATAGATTTAAGTATACTTCAATAGAAAAAAGGTCTAGCCATGACCCCCGTATCAGATGTCTGGTTGCAAATTACTCAAAAACTATTCAATGAGTCTATTGTGCTATTAGACGTTCGATGTCAATCTACGGCCATCTTCGAGCAACACGAATTGTTCCGAAGTCATTCGGTTATTTCCGTGGAGTCGATCATTGCCGAAGAGGAAGACGATTATGTTCTGAGAAAATGTTTTGTTTCTTTTACTCGTACGCACGAATAATATCAATCGTTTATTTTGAAAATTGTGTTTAACAAAACGTATTGTGTGTATTCGACTTATTTTTTTTTTGATAAAATTTTAATTTAAATAGTTTTATAATATTCTTTGAAATATTAAGGAATACTTCGAAGAATATTAAAAGCAAATTAATAATTAGTACGTAAGACTCTAAAATTTATCTGTGTTCGTGTTACTACTTTATTAAGAAGAAGTCATAACAAATTATGTTTTAAATCTTATCAGTTATCAGTAGACATATTTTAATTCGATAAATTGTTTAGTTTTTTTTAAAAGAAGTTAATTTAGTGAACGTTCGTCTTCCATCAATAATATAATCATGCAGGAGCTAAATATAGCTGTAAAATAACATCATTAAAGTTAGAAAATAATTAAAGTACCCAGTCTTCAGATCAAAATCAATATGTGTTACAATTGAATCAATCCGAACAGCACCATTTGTGGCGGACATATTAATTATATTCTCATAGGTGCTTATTACTATCACGAATTGGAACGAATTTAAAACTGCATTAATTCCGCTCTAAAAGGGCTAAATAAACGTCAACAAACCTATCTATTGAGGACGACCTTCACAACAATATTAATGCATTGCCATTACAATGTTTTGTAAAATAAATTAACAATATGGAAGACCAATTATATTTGGTGAAGTCTCTAAATAGTCGTGTAATACTGCATTGTATGAAAATGAATTGTAGTTAGGTTGTACTACTGTGTATAGTATAGGTATATATTTGCCTGCGGTTGTTGTATTTTAATCTTTAAGCGTCATACACACACCTGCAGTATGGGACTTTAACGAAATGGGATGCCAGCGGGCATACGATATTTACAACATACTACTCAATTTTATCATTCACATATTTCGTTAAGAAAAATATATTATATTAATAAATGCATATGTGTTCTTTATAGGCGAAGTGCACGTTTACATCATATCAACTATTGCTAGGTTTACGTCATGCATATATTATCTAGGGGTCTACAAAAAAAGGGTTTTAAAAGGTTCCTCAGAATATGTATAATATTTTCTTGTAACATATTCCGAGTTCATAATTATATGATATACCTGAGTGTACAGCTCGGTCATAAAGCCCATCTAGACTTATGGGATCCAACTATGATCTTCAGCCGGTAAAACAAACATCTTATGTCTTCAAAGAGCCCAAAACATCATGTAAGCACCATTAGTGGCATACCCTGGTTCACTCGTAACTCAGAGGTTCCCAGTACCTAAAAATAAAACTGTGATAGAAGAAGCAACACAATTGTGATAGACCGCCTATTGAATCATTCTAATATTCTGACAAATGCACTCCAGCAAAATAAACCCTATAAATCATTTGAAAAGAGCCAATGTGCTTGATCATTGAAGAGAGTCGGGGCAATGACTTCCCTAAAACCCATTCTACTACAACCAACTTGATTATTGATGTACGAGACTAATAATAATTGAAGGTTACATACATACAAAAAAAAATATGTACCCAATGTCATTAACAAATAAAAAAAAATAGGCAGTCATGGGATTGCCGACAGAAGTGAAAACTGAAACGAAACGACGAACTTAAAACGTCACATTAGCAGGTTCGTGACATTAATTAATAAGGAGCTGACAGAATCAATGTTTAGATTAGCGCCCTCTAGTGGATATATATATGTATTATTAGCGTGACAGGCACGAGTTCAGTGCTTTTTCCCCATAGCAAAAGTGTACAAACGTGCCTAAAGAAGTTTTCACATAAAAAAAAAACTGTCAGTTCAGTGTCAGTCGTAGAACTGCACGTCAGAAGTGACAACATAACTTATATAACACATCTGTATATATTATGTATCTGATTCTGAGCGTGACGGTCACGCGAGTTCAGTACTTTTTTCTTATACCAAAACAGCCAAACGTGCTTAAAGTTTCCACTACAATTATATTTAAAGACCGAATGCTTAAAGAGATAAAAATCATGTATGAATTGAGAAATACTTACTTTAATAATGAAAAGACCAAAATGATATAAGTTTTGGTCTTTATCACACCGTATTAAGAACGTGTGCGGTCATGGCAAAATGTGGGTGCTTAGTACGCCCCTGTATATTTTGGGGAACAGGCGTAAGATGATGATGATGATAAGAAAGCGTCATCGTTCATGATAATCGAGCTACATACACACAGCGATCGGGAAGTGATGGGATCATAAGACTACCCATCTATCCGCGGTCCGGTCCGAATCCTAGTTCTACAATAAAAAAGCATGTCAAAAGGCGTAGTGACATAAACTTTGTATTGTTCATCGCAAATTTGATTAGGAAATAGAAATCAGTTGTATCAGCTTCAGTTGCTGAGCTAGGCTGCTGAGCGGAGCTAAGAATGTACTCGTACAAACAAGTCATTACTAATCTTACTTCCTACTTATCCTACTAATATTATAAACGTGAAAGTTTGTAAGGATGTATGGATCTATGGATGTTTGTTGCTCTTTCACGCAAAAACTACTGAACTGATTGCGATGAAACTTGGTATTGGTATGTACATAGCTGGACTTACTACTGGCTGGCTACTTATATTCTCGACATTCTCACGGCATCGGGACTTATGCGGGTGAAACCGCGGGGCGCTGCTAGTCCCAATAATATTATAAATGTGAAAGTTTGGATGGATGCATGGATGTTTGTTACTCTTTCACGCCAAAACTACTAAACTGATTGCGATGAAACTTTTTATGTAGGTAGCTGGAGACCTGGATTAATATATAGGCTACTTTTTATCCCGATATTCCTACGGAATCGGGACTTACACGGGTAAAACCGCGGGGCGCTGTTAGTATACTATAAAGTCGAAAGTTTGTGAGGATGGATGTATGTTTGTTAGTTATTTACGCAAAAACGGCTGAACGGATCTGGATAAAATATTACACAGAGATAGATTATAGTCTGGAATAGCACATAGGCTACTTTTTAACCCGGAAAATGTAAGGTTCGAAAGATAGAATTCGCCAAAATTCAATTGTAAACGATGTCGCGGGCAACAGCTAGTATTAGAAATGCTAAAGTGATTTGTTACGAGTTTACACCTTAACCACTAAACGTGTGATGATCACACGTTATCAGGGGTATAGGAAAGGACAAGGGTGCCTGTCACCCTAAAAACAAAGTACTGTTTTCAAATTCACATCGCGGTCGAAGTCGCGGACTAAAGCTATTTTCCTATAATTTCGTATCTTGGTAGTTTTTCGTCCCTCATTATACAGCAATGCAGTCGGTTACCATTCAAGGTGAAGTCCCGCGGTATTGGACGGCCTCGGCAGACGTGTTTGATTACGGAAACCGCCGTCTCTTCTTAGACCCTATTTATCTTAATTATGACAAATATTTACATTAAAAGTATAATTTATCATTTTTAAATTAGCTGTTTTCAAGACACGTTGTAGTGGTAGTTGCAGGAAAAGCTAAATTAAACTATTTTTAATAATTCGATCTAGCTTTTTCTGCAGCTTCCTATCCCTTAGGAAGTTTTATCTGAATGAAAGATACCTCATATCGTTTTCTATTTCCCTTATAACGTGTATGCAAAATTTTATAATGCTCGGATGAGTAGTTAAGGTTTAAAAGCTTAATAAACTCACGTTAGCATTTATAATATTAGTTAGAACTAGCAGTTCCCGCGCGGCTTACATACTTACATATATTACACGGAACCCTAATTCTTTTTCATGAATAAAAGTAGCCTAAGTTACTTCTTTTAACACCTGCAGCTTTCTACCAGTGAAAGTCTCGTGGAAATTGGTCCACCCGTTCCTGAGATCAGCCGAAACAAACAAACAGATAGACAGACGAGAAGACAGACAGACACACAAAAAATTTTTAAAACTGATTTTTATGCGTCGATGTCCTGCAAATAACTGAGCTTATAAATACTATTATTTTGACATTACAAACAGACACTTCAATTTTATTTATTTGTATTACCTGGTAAATTCAGAGTTGGTATTGCATTTCATAAATAATGTTAAACAAAATATGCCATTATTGCATCTGAAATACATATATCAAATATGAGTTTATTCGAAATGAACTTCTGTAACTCATTTAGTATAATAATAATAATCCAATGTGAATGATGGGTGATGATGATCAGTTTTATAATTAGATACTTAGATAGAACCACGGACGGTACCTCATTACGACTGCAATACAATAAATACTTGCTTTCACTCCGAATACTACCGAACTGAAACAAAAACTGTTAAAAAATTAATGATTTTAGTTTTTAACCATTTTTGTTTATTCATACTTAAAAAAACTTTATTTTACTCTTTTGAGCGTATTATAGGGCCGTGACAACTGAAATTTATATACACAAATAAATGTGTTACAAATGCATTAAATTCAAGAACAGAGTGTTTGTTTACATTCACACTGCTAATGTCAAACACAAAAATAGTCCAGGGCCGAGCAATCCAACAGAGTAAAGATTAAAATGTTGTCGAACTTAATTATCGCCATATTGACTGAATGAGTTCCGAATCGCAATATAAATTGTATTATGATCTCAAAAGTTACCTTTTTAAATTCAAAATTAATAAACCAGTCGAATTTCGAACACTGGGTGACCAGTAACTTATTTATAAATAGGCAAACACAAAACAGTTTAATACCTGTTTCCCCTCTATTTGTCTATCGATTTTTTTTTTTTTTAGTTGTAACTATTGACAACCAAATGCTACCAACCAAATATTTTTTCCCTATCTTGGACGAAGAATAATAACAACTATTAAGTCTAACTTCGGCCAGTGGGAGAACTAGTTTATAATAGATAAAGTTTAGTAAAACCACAAACACGCTATTATGTCGAAATAAAATGAAAACAAAAAGAGTTTCTCTACTCACCTCCTGGCCCCAAGATATCAACATACCATATTTTAATTAGGTACGACTATTATTAGAAGTAGGTTAAAATAAAAGAGTGTTAATGAAAAAGATTAAATAATACTATTCCTAATACAAACTAATGGAGTTATTCTTATCTTCCTGTACTATAAAAATTGTAAGAAACAGTCTCACAACCACTGATATAAACTATGAAAATCACTAACTAACATTAACTGCCAAGTTGTTCGTACCTCTGTTTGCCCTCAAGTCCCTCATTCTAAACATATTCCTACCCTTTTATAATCCCACAATTTGTTAATATTTATCAATCGACCAATAGTATTGCGTTACCGGTATAACCAGTCAAAATAATATCTATTAACTTATTTTTATTAAATAATGAACTGTGTTATCATCTATTATAGTTTGGCCCTATTTTTAATAAAATAAAAAAGAGTTTTTGATGTGGCGACAACAAAATATATGTACTCTCGTAACAGAATTGCAATAAAATCAAAACATCTACAAGGTTGTCTCAGTGAGTCTGCAAGATGCGTCTGTGTAGTTTCTGCAGCTTGGATCGATAATACGATATACCACGTGCTGTAATTATTCTGTCATCCAGTGCCTAAAATATAAATATCAAATTTGCAAAGAAAATTAATTAAATAATCTTTAAAAAATATACAACTATTACGATCGCGTTAATTTTACCCTGTTAATTGCTTTTTCAATTTGTTGTAGGTTTTATCTCCACACCATCAATATTTGATTACTTTTACCTTTGTCCATTTTGTATTTTGTAAATTTTATGTTCCCGTGCAACACATCCGCAGCGCGATAGTTGTCGTTTTCAATTAAACCAAATTGTATAAAATATAACTATTTAACCATACCAGTTCAGTTAGCTTTCTAGTTAAAAATATACGTATTCGAAATAACCCATCAGTTCTGAGGTACGGTGTCACTGTGAGGCACACGCACACAGACAGACTTAAAGAGTTAAACAATTTTTATTTCCTTATTAACCCTAAGTTCTGCAGGACCTTAATGTTCATAAATACTTGACCTACGTCATAGAGGCGAGCCTATTATAGCTCATTAAGTCCTTGCATCAGAGACTTGACACTTATCTAACATCTTGTCAAAAAATATTTGCAAACATGCCAACATTTTTATGTAGTCTTCAGTTACCTCCTCGTCGAAAAGACGTGTATCAAATTTCCGTAAAATATACCTGTTTAACAACAAGTATTTATTTAAAACCTTAAGATGTATCAACTCATAACTCAAGTTCGCCCGCACTCGGGTAAGTTCGCTAACAAAAGCAAGATGTCCGACCAAGGCTGTCTCGATGAGTAAGCGCAAACGCCGGGTGCGCACTAGCAGCTTTTCCTTGTGCCTTTGTAATTATGTTTATTACTGTTAGAGTTTTTTACACCATCATTTTCTTTGGATATTTAATAACGATAAATTATCATGTTAGTTTTGAAAACATATAATTATTTAAAAAATTTAATTTGTTGTTTAAATAGGCAACAACTAAAAATACGCTTTAATGGCAGACCGAATTAAAAAGAAAAAAATAATTCCACTATCCATCTTCTGGCTTCATCATCAGATCAGTTTCAAGATTTTTTTTTTGAGGTAGCTTAAAATTTACTTCCAAAATTTGTGTACTTAGTAAGTTAGTTATAAGTGAAGTGAAGTGAAGTAATATTAGCGTGTTAAAAAGGAGGTTTCTTTTTTTGAGATAGAAATAGACAACACGCCTTTTTATCGTCAATAAGGTTTTTATATTCAAATCGTAGGAGAGCCATGCTTCGGCACGGCTCGACCGTAGTGATACCACGGCATCACAGAAAACCGGCAGGAAGCGATTCTCGTCTCATGATGTGACCATACCAATTAAGTCTGGTTTCTTTAATGCTCTAACCAATACCAAAATAATTATTCAATTATATCAACCAATAAAACTGGCTGTCGCAGGACACATAATATACATCATACACATACACATCTTTATGTAATCATGACAATATTTGTCATCTGAGCGTGATAGTCACGCGAGTTCAATGCTTTTTCCCCATACCAAAAGTGCCCAACGTGCCTAAAGAAGTTTTGACTTCAAAAACTCATAAGTCATAAGTAATTTATTTGCCTAAGATGGGTAGTACATAATGTTACATTGATGGATTGACAAAAAAAGGGTATCACCATATTTCACTCTTAAGCATGCAAATCGGGTACATTATTGAAATATTATATTTATTAAGCAAATTATTAACTACAATTATACAAAATCAAAAAACGTCAATAAATAACAATTAATTTCAATAATATGTAATTCAAATAATGTAATTAAAATGTCAACAAAATTAAATAGATAGTATTCAAATGTCAGTAATTAAATCAATAATTAAATACAATTCCATTAAATTACACCTCGTTTACATAACACATTATAATACCTCTCATATGTTTCAAAATTTATCAGTCAAATATTCCTGTACACTGTAATAGCATTTCTCCACAAGCATATTTTTTAGCTTTCTTTTAAATAGGTCAATAGGTATGGTATTAACTCTTTTGGAAGATGATTGTAAATGCGTGGTGCCATACAGAGTACTCTTGAGTTTTATTACATACTAGCGACCCGCCCCGACTTCGCACGGGTTTAATTTATTTTTTACTCTGTAACTTGATATATTTTCCTTAGTTTACATAAAATAAATTGCTGAACGCACGCATAAATATTTGACAACCAATATATATGTCAATCCTCTTCCATTACTGACATTATTCTACATTTTTAAAATCTAATACACGATACTAACGTCACTTCAATTGTTTTGCCTTCCCGGAACCTCTCCACTAACACTTGAACTTTATGGTATTGTATTAAAGTTCAAATTGACTTTTAAGTACTATTACGAATCGTTTGTATAGAAGTGTTATTTTAGACTTTTTCAGGCAATTTTTTTAAATTTTTCTCGCCGTAAAAACCATCTTTGAACTTCAACGAACATTTAAAAAAAAGAATTGGTCAAATTGGTCCAGGCGTTGTTGAGTTATGCGCTTACCAACACATTTTGCGATTCAATTTTATATTATAGAAGAAGATATACGTAGTATAGGTAACAAAAAACCTATTTGAAGCAGTTTACTAGATTCAAAACTACAAACAAAGAGAAAGTTTTTTAGCTGTACGCTATTAGTATGTCCCTATTTAGAGCTTTGAATGACGTCACAACTGACCCTTCCGAAACACGTCATCGCAAAGGAATTCAACCCTAAAATGAGGGGAAAACTATTTAGTTAGAATAATGGACATGACATATGCACGACAACTTTCAGCTATTTAATTCAAGAGTGATAAAGGTAATTGGTGATGGTCTGGTGGTTTTGGAAGTTTTTGTAAAGCGGTCCATAGACGGTTATGTGGCATGAAATACTGAATCATCATGCTGCATGAAGGACCTATTGAGAGTATATCATGCAGCATGATAATTCACTTGGTATTTTCATTTTATTCAGTCGATATAGATAGTACAGTGAAGATGTCTTCTGCGCTTGTATGGAAATGTCTTTGTCAAAGGTAGATTTATAAATAAATAAATTTATAAAAATAAAAGGAATGGTCAATTAACTGCCAGCACGTAGTTTGCATGTCATTCGCATCAATCAATACAATTAAACGGTCATGCATTCATGACAGCACGTAACGCATGACATGCCGTATGATCGTCTAGGCACCGCTTAATAAGTTTGATGGTATAAAAGCGGCACTAAAAGTAAACAATACACGTGAGTGAATAAGTACTTATACTTATAATAAGACTCCAAGCAATAAAAATATCTACATATATATAAAAATGAATCCCTTTTTCCCATGGTCACGGCATCACGCATGATTTCGCTAATTCTTTTTTTTTTAATTATTGTCAGGAACGCAAAAATTAAGAAAGTTGCACGGATAATTAGGAAATTTAAGAAAACTTAACGAGGGACTTACGCTTGTGAAACCGCGGGGCGCAGCTAGTAATTAATAATTATGATATAGGCTCGTAGCTATGTGGTAACCGAGTAGGTCAACATATTGTAAGGTTAAGTAATACTAGCAAATTCAAATTCAAAATCATTTATTCAATTAAGACACTAAATGACATTTATGAACGTTAAATTGAAGCTAGAGTTGAAATCATAGATCGGCACCAACAGACGCCACAGCATGTGCTGGATTGTCGAGGTAAATTAGGTGAAAACACCAAAATCTACTGCCTGCTTGTGTCGATCTATAACTTCCAGTTTCCAAAATGCGTAGAGCCTTATGAGAAGAATACTGGCAAAGAAACTCATGGCCACCCTTTTTAAAAGTCAGATCTTCAGGTACAATAGTGTTAGTGTTACACGAAAGGTAAACAGGATGCCAGCTGATGCCACCTGAATTTAATTTTATTGAAATGCTCCAAAAGCTAACGTACTAAAAAATAAAAATCACTCAGTGATACCGTTGAAGGTTTGAACTTATTAAACATAGAAATCATTAAAGGTGCACATCTACCTTCATTCAGTTACAAAATCTACTGTTAAAAATAATTCGTGACTGGATTAAGAGGCTAGAGTTGCAGTTGATCGAACCAAAATAATAGTATAGGCTAAAGCATCGCTGACTAGGCCGACCAGTCACCCCAAGCAGCACCCGTTGACGAGTATGACGCATGGACCAGCCATCATCTCCTTCGCCATATCAGAGGGAAAGAAATGACCCGCCCCATGACGACGCCGCAAGCAATGACATTTTAATGAGCATTTTAGCCTTATCATACTTAGGATGGGTGACCATTTTTACACATTAAGACCACACTCGTACTCGTAAATAAATTCTACTAAAAACCCGCTCCGACTTCTCGCGAGTAGCAGAGCATATTCGCATATTTTTTTTTCCTGTCATAGTTAATAAAAAAATTTAAGAGGAATAATTCCGTAATACATTGTTTTCATATATGTAATTCTTTTGGTTTATTCGGCGCACGCCAGTAAAGCTCCCAGTCGGCATGTTTTTAACCGACATTTTCAACAATCGTCGTCATATTTCAGGAAATTTATACAAAACCTTCATGAATTATACACATAAACCTTTCTCATGAATCACTCTATCCATTGGTGAAAACTTAATCAAACTCCGTTCGGTACTTTTGAAGTTTATCGTGAACAGACAAACAGACAACTGCGGCAGGGGACTTTGTTTTATAATATGTAGTGATAAACTATTAGACATTGCTCTAAGGCTCTTAACAAGGCATTGTGGCTATATGGCCTCTATGGAATCTAGAATTATTTTCTTGTGCCGTACTGCGATTTGGTCTGAAGTCGGGTTTTAGTTATGTACGGAGGGTTAAGTTTTTTTTTATGGAATCGGTGGCAAATGAGCAGACGAGTCACCTGATGGTAAGTGACTACCGCCGCCCATGGGCACCTGCAACTCAAGAATCACAAGTGCGTTGTCGACCTTTAAAGTAGGAGTAGCGGAAGGGAGTAACCTCACTCACTCGTGAAACACAACACAAGCGTTGCTATCAGGCCGTGGTATCACTCCGGTCGAGCCGGCCCATACGTGCCGAAGCATGGCTCTCCAATTTATCTTTTTCAAGTATATATATAGTATGTATGTTTGAGGTTTCTTTGGCACGCGCTAGATATTTGACGGATTTTGATATCTAAGGTGTCATTTCAATCGTCTTAATATTGGAAGTGACACAGAGTGTAAACGGTCAAGACGACGTGTGCGATAATAAATTAAAGGAAAAGTTAATGAAACTTTTTTATTACTATTTTTATCTTTCGAACTATATGTAGAACAGTTTTAAACACATGCCAGTATTAATAACCGATTAGACGTTCACTGTCATTAACATATGTCCTGGAGAGGGAGGGACGCCTCTTGCGTTGACGTCATTCATACATTAAACACTACTACAATGATACTGTGAACTTGGGACTATAAGGACTTTACTATAATCACTATTTATGGAGTGTTATTTGGACTGAAATAAGTAATTATTATTGTTTTTGATGTGGACATCCTTTCTGAACGAGTCCTTTTTTTTTCGTTTGCTACTTTATGTTTTTACTGCTTAAAATGGGGTGGAAATCTTTTTATGTTACTTTTATAAATAGCTACCAATGAACATTTGATGTCAAGCACCGACGCTTTTTTTTCAATCAACTTAATTATTTCGTTAATGACTTAATTCTTATTTTTTTTTTAATTCTACTGAACCAGTGGACTTTATATAGCTATCAAAAAGTCTTCATATTTAATAAAAAATCCTACTTTTTAATTCAGTTTGTTACTAAAGTGTTTTTTTTCGTAGGTTTTAAACTATAATTTTTTTTAAGTATTCTACTGTCATTGGTCCTTGATACGTATGCAAATTTTTAAGCTAATTCGGACGTATTGAGGCTGGCTAAAACTACATTGAAAGATTTCGTTACATAGAGAGATGTCAAGCTGATAAGAAGCGTGTAAAAATAAAAACAACACAGAGAAAGCAAGAAAGTGATTAAATAGCACCACTAGCTTTGGCGTAGCTAGCTTTTTCTTTTGTTGATATAATAACAGTTTTCATAAACTTTTGTAGGAACCCACAATATACACTTGTACCTACAAATATGTATGTACACTTGAATGAAAATACACTTTAAATTGGCAAGTAATTATTTTTTAACTATGTATAAATGCGGGAATAAACGTGATCTCTGAATTGAATGATGTTTAGGTATGTAATTATTTCGTGATCGCGAAACTTCAAAAGTTTTTCATAATTACTTTGGAGGCTAATTACTTACTCTTTAAGAAATTACTTTTAAATGTTAAAAGAGTATAGGTTTTAATTTCTATTCCATAAATGTATGCCCAGAAACAGAATAGCAAAATGAAAAGTAATTTAAAAGTTATCGGCCCATCATCCGTTCTGTTTACGAGTACTAAAAAAATTTAATACAACATTTTCTTAGTAACCTGACTGACCTAGACTGGCCTGTTGGTCTAGTGGTTAGTGACCCTGACTGCTGAGCCAGAGGTCGTGGGTTCGATTCCCACCCTAGTCTAGATGTTCTTTGTGTCCGTTGTTTATATGTTTGTAAAGTCCCCCGCGACACAGGACTATTTCCTAATGCGGGAGTTGTCTTTTTTAAAAAAAGCTAAAGCTAAGTAACCGCCTCAATAAAAAAGCTAAAGCTAAGTAACCGCCTCAATAAAAAAGCTAAAGCTAAGTAACCGCCTCAATAAAAAAGCTAAAGCTAAGTAACCGCCTCAATAAAAAAGGAATATACCAGTTTAGTATTTTTTTTTAAATTTTAATTATGACTGGCCTGTTGGCCTAGTGGTTAGTGACCCTGACTGCTACGCCATAGGTTGTAGGTTCAATTCCCACCCGAATCTGGATGTTCTTTGTGTCCGTTTTTTGTATGTTTGTAAAGTCCCTAGCGACACAGGAGTCATTCCTAATGTGGAAGTTGACTTTAAAAAAAAGTAATTAAAGTATTTATCCTGTATTTTAAAAGTGCCCTATAGTGACTATAGTGACAACCATCATTATGTAATTTTTCACATTCAGAAAGAAAAGTTACTTTTACGCGAGCGAGGCCGCGGTCATAAGTTAGTAGAACATAGTTTCGTAGAATAGACGCTCGTAGTTGTACTACGTCGTAGAGGTCTACAGTTTTCATAGCATAGACGAGTCTACGCGCTACGGAACTCATTCATATAAGTCCACGTGTTTTTCATGTCTTTTTTTCAACACTGAAATAGATATTTGTACGTCAGTGTTTAAAAAAAGCGGCTTACACAACAGGTCAAATTTGATTTGTAAGATAAATTCGTTCATATTGATACCGATTTGTCAGTTTTTTTACTTTTTTTAATTTGACGGTATTCGTAACATATCTCTCTATTTTAACGTAACTTAAGCATCACGCTTTTTTAGCTAACTTGTCAGTGGTGCCGATTCTATTGTACACTCGACCAAACTAAAACCTGACTTAATTTCTTCATATGAAATCAACCTAGTGTTCTTCGTAATAAGGTCTATTTGTTACTAGCATCTATTTCTCAACGCCGCTAAATTTCACTAAAGCCTGTCAACGTATACTCAACTTTATTTCCACGCAGCGAGAGTCTTCATTTATTCAAATGCTGTATAATTGACGTATAAAAACTTGTTCAAAACGAACAAGGATGACGTGTTTTTAATCTACACCTACGAAGACGCTTACTAAAAACACAGAGCAAAAGAGATGGCATTCAACGGATAGCGGCTCTCGCTACGTGGTATTAAAGTTTATTTAAGCGTATCAGACTTTAGTCCTACTACCGTAAACTAGTTACCTACTTGTTTCAATTTGAAATAAGACCTTGTTTCTAAGTGTACAAGGTTTACTTCTTATATGAAGAAAATTTAGTGAATTTTAATTTAGCGAGTGAAGTAAGAGAATTGGGGCCAATATAAACGTAGTTTTAACTGTCATATTGAAATGAAACTTTGAAGGTATGTAATGGTGATGGAGCCAGGAGGTTGATAGTGACCAGCGCCTCATGCCGCCCCCGGGTTTTCCCCTCCACCCGCTATAGTGGCCCCCAGCGAGGAAGCGGCGTCCGCGTGTGCCTGGACGACGCCTAAATGAGAGGTTTATACCCGAAGGTGGTGCTCGCGTTTTTGCGGGCAGGCGCTAGGAGGGTTCCGGATGTCTTAATAAAAGCTGCTCCCGGATCCCTCCTACTTAAGGCGCAGTACGGCACACTGTGTGGTGTTAGTCGGTTCGATTCCGACACACCGCCCCACCGAAAACTCCGGTGGGGTGACGGCCCGAGGGGGTTTCCACACGTATAAAAAAAAAAGATATTGATAGTGGCTACTAATAAACCCCTAGATTGACCTTAAATGATTCATTTTGATGACCAATCAGACATCCAATAGATTGATCATAATAATGATGGCCTGATTATGAAGCCAGGGGGTCAACAGAGAAAAGAGAAAAAAAGAATTGCCATTAAAGCGTGCTGTTTTAATTATACTAACCAATAAAAATTATTTCTCCAATGGGGTAGACAGTGATATGTTACATAATACATTTTAGAATATACTGAAAAATAGACGCATCCAGTTCATTCCAGACTTTGGCGGTTCAAACCAGAAATGAGCTGTCAGCGTTCGACTTAACAAAAAGGTGGAACAGTCTGCGTCTAGTTGTCCGATCAAGAAATTGTGAGGGTTCAATTAATTCGAAAATAACTTATGCACACTCACCAAAGTAAATCCAAAAAAAAACTGATAAGCAGGCTATTATACTTCGATCCTCAAGAGTATGCAGTTCTTATTCGTGAGCATATCTCCGTTTATAAGCTAACAGTCGACAGAGAGCTTCAAGTTGATACTTAAGCCACCCTACAGGTGACTGCAATACTCCATGCGAGATCGAACTTGGGCTGTATAGCCAGTACAGAGATTGAGCAGCTGTTCAGAGCTGAAATACCACTTGGTATTAAAGTTCCAAATTATTATAAAATAGAAGTTAATCTTCGCAAGTATGATCACGTTTCCTCTTTTCGCTCTGAATTAAACTGGCTTCCGATTCGTCAGCGCCATCATCTGCGCGCCCTCACTACTCTGTATTCCATTCTCAATTCACCTACTTCTCCTACATATCTTACTTCCATTCTCCAGTATCTCTGCTCAAATCATAGCTGAAATCTCCGCTCTTCAAATAATCTTCTCCTATTATGTCCCAGTCATTCTTCAACATGTGTCAGTTCTTCTTTCATAATTCAGTCTGTCCTTCTCTGGAACGCCTTGCCGCAAGAAATCAGGATGGCACCTAGTCACCTATCATTTAAAGCAAAGGTTCGTGCTCTCCTCTTCCGTAAATTGGAGGAGTCATCAGAACAGTAGAAATATAAAGGTATACTTATATTTAAATATTCTTGTATGTATGTATCTAAGTATATATTAATTTATCTGCCTCTTTTTTTTCCTTTTTCACTCATTCTTATCTCATCTTTTAATGCACCTACTTCATTCATTTCTACATCACCTTAAGGTAGACTGGCAGAGAATGCCTTTGGCATTAAGTCCGCCTCTGTACACATTGTGCATAAAGTTTTGAAAAAAAAAAAAAAAAGAAGTGAAACTAATAAATATATAAAATATTTTAAATTACAAAATTCGTTTTTTTCTTGACACACCATAGAATCTTTGTATAGAATCTAAATGTTGAAACGGGGAATAATTTAGAAAGTCCTCTCAGTCTGGCGTTTCGTTGCAGCGTCACATTGCTAAACACCCATCAAATGTGTAATGAATAATAACGAAGTGATATAACTATCGAAAACTAAGTGTCAACAGTTAATATGCTATTAGCAGCAGCTATTTTTACTAACTGTTATACGTCACGCTAGTAAAAAAAGTTTTTAAGAAAAGTAAATTTTGACATATTCTAAAAAAGTTGAATTTGAATTTAGTGTTTTTTTTTCTTTTACAAACTCATTAGAATGTTTTAAAAGTACGTGTGTTCGAAAACAGGATGTTGCTGATAGATATCAAGTTCAGTTTCCGTTAAATTGTGAATGCGTTTAAAAATTGGTTTCTTGAAATGTAAATGTATTGAAACATTTTGCATTTGACATAATCTATGCGTAAGTTTGTTTGGAAATAAAACTGTTATAAATTTTTTTACATATTAATATCTTCATCCTGCTTAGGCCTGAGGTCACATGTCATGTCGTCATTTTATATTAGGTGAGGCTATCTCA
This sequence comes from Callimorpha dominula, assembly GCA_949752705.1. Lineage (NCBI taxonomy): Eukaryota > Metazoa > Arthropoda > Insecta > Lepidoptera > Erebidae > Callimorpha > Callimorpha dominula. The sequence goes on along the minus strand of OX457000.1, from coordinate 1,617,663 downwards.
CAAGAATTTTTAAAATCGCTGCGCTTTGAGTAGATCTATTAGGATTTCTTCTATTTTCTTGGAGTATCGTCGTCCTGGAGAGTCTTTGTCATATATATTTTGTATTAATCAAAGGCACCACATGGTAAATATTTTCCAACCTCCAATTGCTACATTTGAAGTTTAAGTAAATTAGTCTAAAAGTATTTTCAAACCAAGCATTTCCAGATGAAGCACACCACAATACGATTCAAGTATTTCAAACATAGCAAAAAAAATTGCTTGAAAAAGAATGAAGAAATAGTTTTAAAAATTACTTTTTCGGAAAACTATCGAAAATACATACTACACAAGTTCAAAGGAATGAAATAAATTTAAGACATGTCTGTCTACTTTGTATATCATGAACATAAATTAAAGAACGGAATATCAGGCTGCAAGGAGCAAGCCCCTTTTATCCTTTTAATCTATAGGAAGACAACGTGTTTCCTCGGCCAATAGCCAAAAAAATGTTCATCGGAGAGAGGTACCTGTTAATTTTACCTTAAAAATAATGTTACTATAAATGTTTAAGTACTTACACCCGGTTTCTGAAAGACTGGTCAAAATATTGTTCCTCTAACAGAGCTCTCAAGTTAACAGAGGTGTCAGATCAATTCGTCCGAAACGTTGATCAAAAGAAAATTAATAATCTATGATCAACTTCATTGAACAGTCGAATGCCATTTGACATAAAATGTTGCAGTAAAATTTGACATTTAACACAAGCTCTGTTAACTGATCCGATGATCAAATCAAAGTACCTAATCATGCTTTCAGTAACTCAATATTAAAAGATTTGACATACGATTAGTTAATTTGTGCATTGATCAGCTTTTCACAAACCAGGCGTATATCTAACACACCTAATTTATTTTTATCGAGCATGTTATAAAGTACATTGAAACGATTCGTATGCTAATAATTTCTTGGAAGGAACAAATTGTAAGCACAGACCGTAACGTTTGTCTGCCCTTCGTACGTCGTGACGATGGTTTGAAATGCGTGTATAATCTGTATTATTAAGGGATTATAAGGAATTTTAATATTATTACAGATAAAGAATATTTAAAAAATGAGAAATAAGTTTCTTTCATCTTGTCAAATAGATCGTGATAATAGTTTTGAACTTCTAGGATGTTATGTTCTCAAACCTATTAAATAATACGTATTATATAAATACCATAGACGAAGTCTTTTACATTTTATAGTGACTAAGGTGTTTTGTTTTCAAAAGGCTTTTACAGGTAATAATAAAATAAGTTTCCTACGAAATAAGCAATTTATTAAAAATAATCTACGTATCCGACAAAAACCTCATTTATTGAACACAGGAACTCAATTTCCACTTAAATAAATATTTTTTAACGAACTTGCAGCGTAAGTCTCGTTACCGGCTCCCTAATTATGCCGAAATAATACGTGGAAACTCACCATTGTTGTCCAAAAAAAATGTTTTTGTCAAAAATGGACGCCATTATACAATTCCCGCGCAATGACGCCAAGATGGCGGGCCTATTTAGATCGAGCCTTCTATTGGAGCGCTATTTAAAAATGGAATGCACTGTCCTTGGTTGGCGAAGTTCGTTGACCTTCCGATGCATTTCGGTGGTTTCTTCTCACATTAAAAACGTTCTAAGTTTGGGTGTGACTATTGATCGAATTTGGACTGTATGACTTTAAAATAAAGTAGGTGTTTAGTTCGTAGGCCGTTAATACAATGTCGGAGCCGCTCGTTTCGGATAATTCAATTGAATTTAAGCTCTTCAGCTTGAAGTTAAGGATGGATTTTGATGTGCTGTAACAAGTTATCTGTTGGCTGTCGCTGTTTTAGTTCAATCCATATTTTAGTGCAGATAAGGCTTAAAATAAGTTGAATGCTTGTTGACGGATGGAGTGCTTCAAAGGTGACGCTAGGCTTGGCCGGTTGTATTTAAATTTCGTAAAATGATAATTAAAATAACTGCCGAAGTTTTTTGACGAAGCAGTAAGTATGCTAATTTATTGGAAAAATATTTTGTAAGCGATGCAACATTAAAGGTGTTCATTAAGGGCTCTATAAAAAATATAAATTACAAAATCAACAACAAATTTCTTGGACGTTTTGAAATTTGTGTATTTTTTTTCGCTTTCTTTTCCAGCGTAGAGAGTACAATACAACTAAGGTTACAAATAAGCACATGGATCAGCGTTTACCTTTACCTACGAGGACTTGTCACATTGTTAGTACCTATGACTTTTGTTTTACTGTTAATCTCTCCATAGAGAACTTTCTAGAAAAAAAACAGCATATTCCTAATACTTTTGGTTTAACATCCTCTTCTTTTAGGTGAAGGTGTTTGGTATGTGCAAAAAGAAACTGAAGTAGCTACGTTTGTAATTTATTGTCCTTAATAAGAATAGTAAAAAGATAGATACGAGGTAGGTAAAGTATATATAGATATATAAATATATACCTTCACAAAAACAGTACCATCGAGAACCCGCGCACAATAAAACTTACTTAATTTTTTTTTTAGATTGTTACATATTTACTCTTTAAAAGGAATTTAAGCAGCTTTTTTAAGTGACTTGCGATCCGAGAGGTTGCGGGTTTGCACCCCACCCAGTGCACTGCAGACGTGAACCTACTCCTAACACAAGCATTTAGCTTAGCTGGACTTGAACAAGAATACTAGTAATATGCCACGTAACTAGAAACATTTTTGTCATACAAATACGCATCTTAATATAAAAGGTTTAAGGATGTTGTTTAAGTAATCTGAATCTATTGCTTAAATGTGTTTACTTACATTTTTTATTTCAACCGTATAGTAGAAAACCCTTTCTGCTTTCAGTATCTAGCAAACTCATACTAGTCTTGTAGAAGTGAAATTTTTGCTATGTACATAATTGGTATTCCATCAATTCATCTTACGCAACTTAAATGCCTCCACGCGGTGTGAGACAGGAACTCGGGTCATATAAAAAAAAAATATGATTCAGTTGTTTTTTAAAAAAAGAACTATCGACAAAAGTCTATGGCCTTAACCTTTTTTTAAAGTCTGACCGTAAATTCAGAGTGTAAGGAGTTCGTAAGACATATTCAATATAGTATATATTGAGTCTATGATTCCTGGTTGGTGTTGTGATGTGTGGGTGTTGGATGCGTTACGAAAATAAACCAACGTTTTGCTACTGAAATTACTCACTGTAGTGCAACGACTCTCTAGTGATGTGAACATTTACGCGGTTTTATCGATAAATGTAGTTTTAAAATATTCATTTAACATAAAACGTATTATTTATTTCAAATCGATATTATTATAAAATAAAAACTTACGAGGTTTTTTGTTGTTCAAATCTGAAAGTACATATATTAATGTAATATAATGAATACACTTTCGGATTGTAAGTATGTTACTAAAACTTTCTTGTTTAGTTATATTCGCTTTGCACTACAAAGTTAAAAACTCGTACACATAAAACATGCTGCGCATGTTTAAACACTGGTCATGTGGTGTTGGAACAGACAAAAGGAAAAATACAGTTTAAAAAAAATACTCGCTATAATAGCTGTGAAATAAACCTCAATTTTAAAAAGTAAATTGTCAAAATATATAATAACACAAACACTTATTTTAAATGTATTATTTGATATCATTTGTAATTTCTAAACATTGTGAAAGATGCAGTGCTGGAATAGTAGAAACAACTTAGGTATTCAGATGTTATGGGAACGGGACTAAAATTGCATTTACGGAACAATAACAGTAGTTGAAGCTATCGATATGAAAATATACTGCAACTGTGATGAATTTGAATCAATTTATAGTACAATGACACTAATGTTAAGGATGAGAATATAAATACTATTTTGATATTTTTAACCGCTGCAAAAGAGAGTGATGTCATAAGTTTAACGTGTGTATTTGTGTGTCTGTCAGTTTCTACATAGCTCCTAGGAGGGGAAAAAATTGTTTTTTTTTTTAATTGTTATTAGCTTTAATTCGACGAAATCATCAACTCTTTTCTAATCTTTGGAATCGAGAGTATTTTAAATATTTAATTTATGTTTGTAAAATAACTTTTTTCAGCAATAGTAATTTGAATTATCATAGCTGTGAAAAGTGTATATTCTTTGTTAATGTATGTTTTTTTTATGGTATATTGGGCAAACGAACAGACGGGTCACCTGATGGTAAATGATTACCGCGGCCCATGGGCACCTGTAACTCAAGCGTCACAAGTGCGTTGCCGGCCTTTAAGGTGGGAGTAGCGAAAAGCAATGCAAGCAATGCTTCACTGCCGGTTTTTTGTCAAGCCGGCCTATACGTGACCAAGGATGGCTCTCCCACGAACCAATTTGTTTTGTTAAACATATTGTACGTAAATTTTTAAGTAATAAATTAGTAAATATGTAGGTGGGAAGTCCATAAACATCAACAGGTCATGTTTTTTTTTTACATAAGCTATTATCAATTAGTTGTGAAAATTCTAAAACTATTAAATAAACAAGCAATACGTGAAAAAAGTAATCGCTCAGATACATATAATTTTTTTTAAAACTTACTTTAGTACTTAAAAGTTTTAATAATTTATTTCTGTACGCATCTAGGATGTATATCGTTTTTACGTACGACCATGAAAGACCTACGTATTTCCTAGAAATTTCCTAAAATCACTCATAAAAAGATAGATTTTAAAGTTTCTTTTGCTTGGCATAATAAAGAGTAGCTGCCCTAATAACGATAATATACAACTTGTCATACGATATTCGTCCTTCTTAGTCAGTGATATTAATATTGTTTTTTTAGTACATTTAAGCTTTATCACTAAATATTATCAAATAAAGTCCCCTGCCGCGTCTGTCTGTCTGTCTGTTCGCGATAAACTGAAAAACTACTGAACGGATTTTTATGCGGTTTTCACTAATAGACAGAGTGATTCATGAGGAATGTTTAGGTGTATAATTTGTACCCGTGCGAAACCGGGGCGGGTTGCTAGTGTTTATATAAAAGTAGGTTTCCATCTAACCAGGTTTTGAAAAAGAATTTTTTGTTGATATTGTGGAGGAACGGTTATTGTCCCTTTCACACATAGAGAGGATCCCCTGACTAGACTAGGTGATTATGCCTGGTGGACTTTTTCCCGATGGTTGATGGTGGAAAGTTCTTTAAATACCTATTGACACGAGAACTTTCATTGTTCGAGGTAGAATCAGTAATTATTACGTAGTTTAGCTCGGCTTCGCTAAATGATATTGAAGTAAGTTTTTGCTGTATGTGAAACTCGCCACAACGTAAAAGTATATTTTATGCATTATGGCTATCAATCGTTTATTTTTAATGTAAAACCAATTTTATTAAAAATGATAGACGCGTAAAAATTAAAATGTATGAATTTTTCACACCATCTAGCTATTCACATTGTAAATTATTGAAATGCAACAGTGTGGGTTCAGGAAACGATTGTTTTTGAAGCTAACCCTAAGGCGTCCATTAGACGCTCATGCAAACGTCAATAATTACCAAAAGTAATGACTGAAGGATGTTCGTTGTTGATTGATGAAATAATATCGACATTAAAATCTCATCATGCAACCGTCAATCACTGCATTTGACGATAGGTTATTGGTCAATTACCGTTTTGATTGTGGCAAAACTGACAGCAAATCCTACCGTGTAATGGGCGCTTTAGACGTTGTGCAATCTAATCAGTATTCAACCACTGTGATTAATAAATTCAACGGACGACAGATTTGAATATAATTTTGATGGTCGCGGCAAGGTTACGTATTGTATATTCAAACTATAGAAAAGCACATTTTATTATTTTGTGTGAAACAACTTAATATATTATAACCTATAATAAAATACACATAAAGAAAAATCTATAAGTATAAACAAATACCATGATGGCAAAGCACAAGCCGTGCGAAGCCAAGTCATGAAAAAAAAAAGAATAAAAAATAGATTTTGTAAATGAATTATATGTGTACATTATATGCATTGTAATCAAGCATACGAAATTAAATTTAGTTCAAAGCCCCTGCAAGTAAAAGAGCTACAGAATATTTTATAATAAATAACAAGTCATTACGTATATCTAATTGGGCTCGACTGGCTAGCAATGCATTATTAAAGGTACAACGAACCACTAAAGTGTGTTGTTATTCGGATGCATTGTTTTAACAATTTTGGTAGGTTATTTACCCCAGTAATTAAATACCTATTTAAATCGTAATGAAAATTTTAAGCTTTACTATAGTTTTCTTCATTATAGATGCACACTTTAAATGATTTAATATTTACATATGCATATTTTTTTGTAATTCATTAGCCAATGATTTTATACAATTGTATTTACACACAATTAATACCCGGAAATTGCTTTGTTTAAACAATATTTAACACGTTTTATTTAATGACCAATACACTTATTTTTAATCCCAATTACAAAACTTATCTAAGAACTTTATAGTACTAGAACTTTCGATAAATATATCGATGGTACTACAACTATCGATGTCATCATCATCGACAACGCACTACGCATCACCAGTATTTCTAATTTCACGGTCGCGTTGCATGTGTATGGTGCGCTAGTGTGCGTGACCTTGTGATTCGGCGGTCGATCACCCCGTTGCAACCCTTGACTTTGTGGAAATGCAGCATCTTGCTATATGTGCTTGTGTGTGTTCGTTGGCTATGTTTTACTTTGAACGTGTTGAACTTAAGGTATATAATTCTGTATGACTTTACAAGTTAAAAGTAAAAAAAAAACAGTGCTTTAGTATTCTTTACGTTCTGAATGTGCATCTCATTATATTAGTAACATTAATAACTTTAGATATCTCATACACAGCCGTTGATCCCAAATTAGGCAAAGCCTGTACTATGGTAACCAGACCACTGATATAACATACATATTACTAAATACGTATGTATACATATTATAGATAAATTACACCCAGACACAGAACAAATGATTGTGTGATGAGTTGATGAGTTGTGTGATAAGCACAACCACTTGTGTCTGGGTGTAATTTATCTATAATATGTATGTATTTAGAAATATATAAGTATGTTTATCAGCAGTCTGGTTACCATAGTACAGGCTCTGCCTAGTTTGTGTTCAGACAGTCTTAAGTTAATTTTAATATTATAAAATTCGTCTGTCTCTGTTTTCACCGCGGACTTTTAATTTTATATTAAAACACAGATGAAGCAAGCATTCGCGTCAGCAAATTATAAGAACTAAAAGGTTTATAAGATTATCTACGTATTTACGGGAATTAACGCGATCAGCCTGTGACCACGGCCTGTGCAACCTGGCCGAAACGTCAGGCAATTCAGAGGTATGTAATACCTTTTCGTGATCGCGTTAATTCCCGTAAATACGTAGATAATATTATATCTAAAACGCGAAGGTTTAAAAGTTGGTATAGGTTCATAAGAGTTCACTAGTAGAGTTCATCTATTCACCTCCTGGCTCATCATCAGGTCAGCTCCGAGATGCCAAATTATAGTATTGTCATTCAAAGAACAATGGCAGCTGTCCATACTATAAATTGTCTGACATAAAAGATGAGTGCACATTAACGAAAAATATGTCGAACGATACAGCGTCACTTGTAGACTCCAATAAGTGAAGTCTTTTTCCGTCGAGACAGCCGGAAAATAAAGATATTGTGTTTTGATATTGTAGGTTATGTTGTCATAATTAGTCCCACCATAATGTTGCACTAATATTTATGTGCATTTTAAAATAATGAGACAATTTTTGGCCATTGTTCTTTCATATACATACAAAATTTTAGTTCTTCAAATATTTGTTTACATAATTACTTAAAAGGGAAGCCAATAAAAGCATGTTAAATAAATAATAGTTTAAAAAAACTAAAAAACCTGCTTTAATTAGAAAATTATTTTCAATAAATTTAAATTAAGAATAGTATGACGAACAAATTTGGTTTTCTATTAAAGCGTGTTCTTTTTTTTTTTCTTAACTATTATTTAATTTTCACTTTATAGTTCAATTTATCATTAACGTGTGGTTTTAATTTTTTTCAACGACAATTTATTAAGGTTGTAACTACCTCCCTGAGATGGGAGTGGGTAATTTGCGCGCCTACTGTCTTTCTCGGATTTTGCCACCGTTTCTCAGGCTCCGTCTCCGGAATATTTATTTAAAACGCGTACTTGGCGCATGACACAAAAATCCTTATGATCCTGATCAGGATAATGGAACAAACTATTTGAATTATTGCATTGATTCCCTTTCCCACATACATACTAAGCTAATTAAAGCGTTACAAAGCTTGTTACTATTAAAAGTTTGTGAAGTTATTCAAGGTATGGCATGACCAAGGGAAATAGGGATTCATTTATATATACATATAGATATGTATGCATGAGGGTGGAGCAGAGGAGGGCAGCTTTTGAGTAAAATTTCTGGGGGGGGAGGGGCCCACGCCTGGAATGACACAAACAAATTTTGGCCCATCCTGGAATGACAAAAACCAATTTTGGATCCCCTAGACTAAAAGTTGGGTACGCCCATGTATGCAAAAAAAATATGTATCTGAGTATATTCTTCCGTGTTTTAGAATAGTACAAACTATGTATAGTTTGAATCCAGTCAACGTTCTATAAAATGTCCTACAAAATTATTATGTATATATATATATATTTATTACGAGTCCGTCCAGCCCACCTATCCAACCGCTTTGCTTATGCACAGATTCGTCAACAAGCATTAAAAATCACCTAACTTTCACCCTTCTCACTTCACACTTTCAACCTATTTTATGCCTTGTTTTACCAAATATATTTTTTTTCTTCTTTCTTTCATTCCTCCTGCATATTTCTTATGTTTTTACAACTTTCTTTCTCTATATCTCCGGTTTTAATTGAGGTACGCAGTTCATTTTGGTCTAAGTCCACTCGCTGAAACGAGTTTTTTTCATTTGAGTTAGTGCCTACTTTAATTGGTTGAGTTGAATATTCACTTTCAATGTGCGTTTCAAATTATATGATAATAGTCAATCATATCATGTTCATAATTTCTCATCCGCTGTATTCAACATAGGTTAGGTTATTACTGTTATGAGAGCGTTATTTTTAAATTATATTATCAACACTATGTTACGAAGCAGCACGAGTCCTATCGTATTATTATTAAAATTGTTTGTTGGATTGCAATGGTGGATAAAAAAATATTTTATTAGGTACATAAGAGAATAATTTAACATTTTTACTCATATAAGGCTTTCATAATAATAAACTTCTCCAACTATAGCGTTGACAATAATATCGATAGTAAAATATTAATTATATCGGTTGTCTGCTCCGGCTATGCGCCGGCGCACGACGTGTGCGGTACGGCAAGCATGAGTTGATTTTTAAATATTTGAGTTTCCATATATATTTTTTTTAGTATCTTTTCATCCTGTAAAGTTAGGCTATAACTTTTATGGATGTGATCAATTATTAAAAACAGGATAGTTGACTGTCAAATCAGTTTATTAAACGTCAAACTGTTGACGTCATACTTTCCTATCGTCAAATCGTTCACTTGTCGTGTCTGGTAACAGTTCTACAGAATCTACTTATTTAAAAACCCCCTTTTTAACGTTTAATTTCATGAGGACTATTAAATCTATACTAAAATAATAAAGATGAAGAGTTTTTTGTTTGTTACACGTCGGATTTTAATAATTATTTTTGTATCGGATAGAGTTTTAAGGAGGAGCTTTATAGGTTATGTAAAATCAGGCTATGACCCTTACGAGCGGTGCAGTGACTCTAAACGCAGGTAAAACTGCGGGGGATGACTAGTAATTTATATTGTCTTTAGGCAACTGCCGTCATGGTGATATGGTAGTCACTCTTTAACTTGTTAGAAGTACCTTCGCAGTACACACACACACACACACACGCACACACGCGCGCACACACACACACACACGCACACACACACGCACACACACACACACACACACACACACACACACACACACACACAGTAGTAGAGGTTGAGTCCAGAAGAGGTTTAGTCGGTAGTGATACATATCGAGTGATACGTTTCAAGTCCGACATACCCAGGCAAGGCCTGATGATATTTATCCAATGTAATCTAATAAATAATACCTTGTGACACCTCACACACGGCCGTCTGATCCCAAACTAGGCAGAGCCTATACTATGGTAACCAGACTGCTGATATATAGATTATAGATAAATTACACCCAGACACAGAAGAAATGACCGTGATCATCACACAATTATTTGTAAAGGTTGGAAATCGAACCCACGACCTCTGTCTCAGCATCAGATCCCTTACCACTAGACCAACAGTCCAGTCAAACCTAAATGTAGTAAAATATATACTATATTTACTATATTTCTAAAGGAAAGCATCTATATACGATATAAATAACATTTTATACAAAATAAATACAAATAAATGCGAATATGTATATAAAATATATTGTTTATCGTCCTTTCGTGTCCGTTTCCAACGTTATTTTCCTATTAAAATGCCCTACACGTAACACAAAACGACGTGTCAAAGTAACCCTTAACAACAAAGGTACAACATCAAACAACACTTAACAACATTAATAACTAATGAACGATCCCATCCCTAATTAAAACTAAACCAGAATCCACCATACGACTCCGTTTAATCGTCCAACCGCATTCCGTCTACGAACGCGTCTAGTCTCCGTCCAATTTACTAAGAGCCTCGGAGTGCTATTCAAATGCATCCCAGACGACTGAACTCCGCTTTACTGAGAGGGGGAAGGAGACTGTGTTATGTTGGACGTCCCGTATAGTATGTAGTGGTCCTGACCTAGAGGCGATAGTAACTGTCTCTAGGTCAAGGAAGGATAGACGCACACATGCAAGCGTGTGTGTGTGTAAGCATATGTAGCCGTGTTTGCACAATAGTTCCGTATTTGAAATTTGTAGAATCTGATCTGATTTTAGCGAGAATTGTTTAACAGGCATTTATTGTGTTCTGTTTTTGTGTTCGATTTGAGTATTTTAGAATGAGATATAGAAATGTTTTGTGTATTCTGATAGTGTGATTTGTTCAATTATTAAAATAATTTGACTTTTGTTTGGACATCTATAGTGATTTGTTAGTAGATATTCAGTTATCCGCGCGTTGTTTGCCATAAATTTTCTGGCCTTTCGTGGGTTCAGGGCTACTGCTACCTAACAGTTTGTCTGGACCTTGAATTAGTCGAATTAGTACGAGTAGTGTTTTAAAGTTATAAGGAAAGGTAGAACAATCACATTAGAAGCAAAATCTAAAAGGTAAATATCTAATATTTCTAAGTGACAATATGAACCCGGTTTTTAAACAGTACTATGACTGGGTACAGGGTTCGTGGATCCCAAAATTCTCAAAGATCAATATGCATACATATTAAAAGTGCAGATTTTCGTACAATATTTTTCTTCACCGTTAATCCAAGAGATGATAATTGGCTTCGAAAAGATACGCCGTCCTAAGTTAAGAACACCCGGATATATCGCTGGTTATTAAATAAACATCTACATAAAAATATCTATATCACCTTAAAATCCTTAACATATACCCAAAAAGGATACAAAACGAACGACATCACATAGATATAACTTACAACCGTAAAACGATCCGAATCCAGTTTCCCGACCCTCTGCCCTTCGAATCTAGCTCGACAGTTCTTCAAGAGCCCTTAACTTTTTATAAAACTACCGACCAACATTACAAGACCTTTAACTGTTCGAACTGTACCTTTAATGTAGAACATTTTAGTTTTAAGATGCGTCACGGGGGGGTTCAGATGAGGTTGGTATGTCCAAGAGTATACTTTGTAAGCATTGCCCTTGTAAAGTGGTTCTAATACTGTTGCTATGCTATACTATGGGGTAATTTTGGTTGAGTATTCTGTTTTTAAATCTTCATTAGATTGAAGTTTTTATGTTTTTTTTTTTTTTTAAGTAGAATGAGATTTATACTGTATCATAAAACCTCTTTAAGTCTGTTTTATGTCTTTCTTTTCTTACTTAAATTTTATCTTGTTTAGTTTTCTGTATCCATACTTATCCATGCTTAAATTTTTAGATTGCTTACTTTGAATAAAATAAAAAACTAAACCAAAAATAAATGTTCTTAAACTATCTTGTGATTTTAAAGAGTGTCCATGAGTTTGATTGCCTAATATCTTCATACGGGGCTCAACTGCTTTGAAACGGGCTGGTTTATAAATCGACATTGGCAGATAGCGATTTATTTGCGGTAGCGTAATGGCTAAGACGTCGGACTTGCGATCAAGTGGTTGCGGGTTCGAACCCCACCCAGTGCACTACCGTCGTGAACCCACTCCTAACACAAGCATTTAGCTTAGCTGGAGGGGTTAAAAGAATACTAGTAATGTGTGACAGACGTTACTAGTAGTCTTTATTAAAAAAATTTAAGAACTTTATGAAGATATTTGACTTTGAATTCTGTATGTTACATTCACTCCTGGTATTGGAGTAACATACATACACTCACACCTGTATCCCCCACGTAATAGAGGGCAACTCTATTGCCGCACGGATTTTGAGAATTAAAGATGTGAAAATTGGAAATTAATTGAAAAGGAAACGAAAGCAAGAAGGGAAAGACTTTTTTTTTTTTTTTTTTTTTACCAAAAATATTTTACGAATGGATTGGATTGTGCTCACACCCTGTAAGCACTTCGATCCGGCAATTGCCAGGAAGTCCAAGTTCGTATAAAAAAGTCTGTAGGATGGAGTTATATCCTCAGATATTGAACCGAACTACCTATTTGATGTTATGGAGCTGTTAGACAACATTTTCAACTCTTAAATTACATATTGGTGTTTCTGCTGTCAACTAATATCATAACTATTACCATACCCAACCCATAAATAACGTGGCAAACAAGTAAAACCTATATAAATAATATTATTACCTGAGTAGGTACCTACTAAAGTATAAAAAATTTGAAACTTAAAATTTTATTATATAAATCACACTAATATTATAAACTAGCAGCGCCCCGAGGTTTCACCCGCGTAAGTCCCGATCCCGTGGGAATATCGGGATAAAAAGTAGCCTATATGTTAATCCAGGTCTCCAGCTATTTACATACTAAGTTTCATCGCAATCAGTTCAGTAGTTTTGGCGTGAAAGAGTAACAAACATCCATCCATCCAAACTTTCACATCCTACTAATATTTTAAACGTGAAAGTTTGTGAGGATGTATGAATGTATGTATGTTACTCAAATTAATGAACTAATAATTACCTAATGTATTACATACTGAAACATTCCCGAAAATACGTTAGTGAAACAATCATGACAAATTGTCTATTACTATTTTAGAAAATCGCGTACATACAAACAGACCTCTTTTGTTTAAATCGGTTAAAAACTCACATTCGTCATTATTCGGCATCATGTGTCACTTTTATTACAGTTAACTTACTTCTAACGTCGACGTCAGAAACAGAGTCTCTTTAAAGGTTATTTGAATTAATCACCTCATGTATAAAGAAATAAACTACGTTGATTATACATATAAACTTCACAACCTTCTACTAAGAGTACTCCTAGACTATTAAAAACAAACATACAATTGCCTAAAAACCACCCAACCAATGCTACACTTTTTAATCATCGACCAGATGAACAATACACATATGTATGTATTCTAAGTACCCACATTTCTCATTATAAAAGCCAATAATACACAAATACACAACATATATCGATACCGAATTAACGAATCACAACACAATAAAGTTCATTTGAAAATTTCTGTTTAAAAAACATTCACTAATTATTGAAAGCGTCGGTTATGTACCGTCCGGTTATGTATTGGGTATGTTCTATACATAAGTGTGCGTGTGTATTATGTAAAAAAGGGTGTTTTTGTTTATGTGCCAAATAAAAATGAGGCCGTAATGTCCGGCTGCATCGAACGTTTATCGTATGTTGAGCGGTCCACGGAGAAAAAGGTGATAACACAATATTATCTTTTTTTTTTTCCGATGTTTGCAATATAATCGTTAGTTTTTGATATTTATATTAACTTTTATTTGTAATTGCCTTTTTTTGCCTTTGAATGACTGATTAGACACTAATAAAGTAGTATATTTAAATACTGTGTTCAGCACTTCTTTGACTAAATATCAAAGCAACCGCTATACATCGTAACATTTACTAAATGAGAATTTCTTTGTATCAATTAAAATTATCATAAACATTTAGAAAGTTCACAACGTAGTTTATTTCGGCCAAACCTGGTTTATATGAGAGATATTAATCATAATTATATTTATTTATGATTATCTTTCTGTCTGAATATCAGATTGTTACAGTTTTCGACTTGGAAGTCTCTGCATCATGACTTAGATGCTTCGTTGACTTCGCTGACTTAGTTGCGCTATTGTGGTAAATTGTGGTCGTGATCGTCGCTCATCAATTCTCTAATATATGTATGTCGCATCTTCGGTCTCCATAATAAATTCACCAGAAAGGAACACCAGCGCCATCTATCGGCGTTACGGAGGAGTCTAGGTGGAGGGTGTTAGCGTGCGGACGAGTTCACTTTACGTCTGGTCACCGCCGAGTCAAGTACAATGTTTCTTTGCGTGTTTACAATGCATCAGTGATTGAGTATCAAAAGGGAGTTTTCTCATCGCCCGTACCCATTTCGTGCCCACATTGTGCCTAGTCATGTGTCTAAGGATCCTACATATATATATGGATGAAATTTGGTACCGATATAGATTATAGTCTGAAACAGCATATAGGCTACTTTTATGGGAAAGATTTCATTAAAATTTCCACGCAAACAAAGTCGTGGGCAACAGCTGGTATAATATATATTTCTTTTTTGCATTTATAAGTGATGTGATTAGAATGCGGTTATTGAATACCGACATGCTGTTTTCATGCTCAGTAATTATCGTATGAGTATTAATTTCTGGAAATTAATAAAAATCTGCTTAAAACCAAAAGAAAACTCAGATGAAATTTTCTCTTAAATAAAACTACTATATATTAAATATTGTTAATATTTATTTCAACGATCCTGTTTAGTTTCAAAGTCATCGTAATTTAAAATTCTCAGTAAATATCTTAAACTATAGAGGCTTTAATATATGTAAAAACAGTTTTCGATAATCAGTAGCACAAATATGGTTTAAAGTTATTCATAAATATTTTTGTAATCTTTTTTTGAGGTTGAGTTGAAAGGTTAGTTGAAAAGTAGTTACATAAATCGAAATTTATGTAACAGGGACATTTATTAATACAAAAGAGGAAACATTTTGTCGTGTGAATCAAAAAAAAAAATACATTACACGTCATCCTTTTGAGTGTAATTGTGTTTTATAAATAAACTAACTGACCCGCGAATTTCGTCTGTGTTTGTAAAATGTTTATAACTATTGACACCATGCATGCACCCCACGCTTGTTTCCAAAAATATACATTTATTTATTATTGACACTATTCTTAATCCAAATTTATTAAAATTTGGATTTTCTACAAAAGCGTGTTTTTTTAGTTTTTTAAACTATTTTTTTTTAATCGAATATTGTATTGTCATCATTATTTGACAGGTGTGCAAAATTTTAATGAAATCTGGCCGTCTAAAGTGGGTCAAAATCGCGCCCTAAGGAGTCGGTTACAAACAAACATACAAGTGAAGCTAATATAAAGCGTGTAAAAAATTAAAGTACCCTGTGAGATAATAAAAATTACTTGCACATTGTGCAATTTGTTCGACTCTTCTACACTACAAAATGAGATAAGGAGATAATGCTGAAAACTCTCGTCAGTGTATATCTTACTAGCTGTGCCCGCGATTTTACCCGTATCGATGTATACTGTATTACTGAAATAAAATATCTTTCTTGTTATTGGTAAAAATAGCTTTCTAAAAGTGAAAGAATAATTAAATCGGTTTAGTAGTTTTAGAGTTTACTGACTACGAACAAACCAATCTTTCTTCTTTATAATATGAATACGTCTAGTGGTCTTTATAATAAAAATATATGGATAAAATGTGTTGTAGAAGATACAAAGCCAATCTTAATATAAAACAACAAGACGCAACATCGTTTTTACTCTTACATAGTAACTTAAACTTACAATATGTAATGGAATAAATTAAAAATCCTTTCAATATAGAAATACCTCATTGATTCTACAAGAGCTTCATTAGCGGGTTGAACTTTTCGTATTACCAAATATTTACACTTCCATTGAACATTATAAACTTTAAGTTAAATATGAGATTTTGATTTCCGGTTTGCTTAGAATAAACTTTTGGTAACTGAAAACAGAGTTTAAATAACTATTTGTTTAGAAATATATACGAACTTAAAAAAAATGTAGTTAGAATCGTATTTATAGGCCATTACAGAGGTATATTTAACAGCAGTATCACTCTAGAGCTTTTCAGAATCCCTTTGCATCTGAAGCAAGGCACATTCTATGCTAACACAGTACCACTTTTACAGTAACAAAACGCATGGCAGCAGCCTACTTAGCAAGCAAATAACGCAGTATCGTATTACTGCTGACACCTTCGCTAGAGGTCCATTCAGTAATATGCTAGAAACTGTACTGTTGAAAATGCCTATGTTGTGGGTAGCTGGCTAGTTTTCAAAATTAGTTTAAAACACAAACAGTAATAACAATAGTACTTCTTTTATATGTAAATACATTGTTCAATCTATCAAACCAGTATTTCGTAGAAGAGTTGTATGTAATATATAGTTTTTGAGTGTTGTGTAGTAGTAGTAGCATGTAGTAACACAAAAACTTGGTAGCTTGTTTTATGAAATCATTGGTTATCAGTCTTGGTACTTCCTCTCTTAAATTTACAGAAAAAATCACCCGACACAAAAATTTATGTCTATTTTACACGCTTTATATTAGCTTCACTTGTATGTTTGTTTGTAACCAACTCCTTAGGGCGCGTTTTTGACCCACTTTGAACGGCCAGATTTCATTCAACTTTTGCACACCTGTCAAAGACCACCGACAATGCAATAAAAAAATAGTTTAAAAAAACTAAAAAAAACACGCTTTTATAGAAAAACCAACTAAAAAATTAGAAAATGAATTAAAAAAAAACGTGGGGTGCATGCCTAGTGTAAACATATAAACAATAGTTTTAAACATTTTATTGACACTTTATGCACCTCACGCTTTTTTAAAATTTATTTTCTATTTTTAGTTGCATTTTCTATAAAAGCGTGTTTTTTTAGTTTTTTTAAACTATTCTTTATTTTATCGCATCTTAACGGCGATTCATTATAAGCCACTAGTGTACACCAAACTTGCTTCAAAGTCTCAATGCTAACTGGATGCAACTCCGGCTTGGCAAGGTCGCCAGGATTCTGACATCTTGCGCCTGAGCAGAGCAGGTGTCTCTGTGCTTCGTACTTCCCGATGATCTAACTAATCCGTGATTTAAATTGACCCATACATCAATAATTCAAAGTTGATATTTAGTAAAATATATAAAAAATATATATTTTTTAAATAAATTGTTTATTAGTCGCTATCTTAATTTAAATGAAGATAATTATAAAACCCAATTAGTTATTTAGAGACTTAATAAGCAAAAATTTGAACAAATAAAAATAATGTTAAGAATTATGTCAAATTGGAATGGTGGATCAATGGGTGCCAGTTAATCCGATGATTCAGCAAATAAATAAAAATGTGTCAAATTATTCAAATAAAAGTCCCAAAAATTCCCAATTTTGTACTTATCCTAATTTCTCTGCGTGACAACTGACAGTCGAAATTTAAATGAAGTAGCTATCGCAATTAGCGCACACACATGCACACACACATTTGCGTACTCAACTAAACGCACACGGTGAAAAAACTCACAAATAAAAAGTGATCACAAAAATGTGTGAAAGAATGAAACGCACACATTGACGACAACCCCGCCACAATTCAATATCGCTTGTCATTGCAGGGAGTGGTAGCATAAAAAAGTGCATTATGTTATAATTATCATTAAGTTAAATTCATATTAATTAGATTACTAATATCGTGTAACATTGTAGTTTCGACTAGGGGATTATGTACAATTCTTAGTAGCAGCATTAGTAAGTTAATGTCTATTTGGAACTCCTTACGAAACTCCACTTGGTTGTGTCAAATTTTTCTATTTTAGGGACTTTTTTTAGGCGACTTCTGACCTTTTTAAGGACTTTTGGAAATCCTTAAAGATTAAAAAAAATACAAACACGAATAAACGAGGTAATTTAAGATTGAAATTAGGAAAATATTGTTGTTATACGAAGATGAAATAATAAAAACACAAGTTCTATTACAATATTTTCAATTCCGTATTCAAATCATTATATCATTTTAGAAATAATACTTTAATTTTTATTCGCACTCTACATCACAATACAACCTGTATCATGCACACAGACGCACTGTTGCATACATGTACACGTGTATGTACATATGATGTGCGTTAAGTTGGCGCGACCATGTGGCGTATTTGGGTCAATTGCTGAAATAAACGCATCGCGCTGCGTTCTGCGCTTGACTCGTTTTTTTATTGAACCTAAGGCAAAGAGAGAGTATGCATTTCTTTTTGTGTGCGCAGGCGCCGGTTGTTAGATTTTTGTTTTTAATGCGCTCGAGATCCGTTACCCGTTCTAGTGCAACACAAATGCAGTTACTGTTATACTTTTTTGTTTAAACCTAAAAATGAGCATGCATTTCTGAGATGTCGTAAAGAAAGTGAGTAATGAACATTAATGTATATTATACAGGCAAGCACAAAAACTGCTAACTATTTTCAGACAATGGGGATTATATTTATAGCTTTCTAAATGTCTAATGAACTATGATTTTTCCTGTTTCTATACTAGTTTTGGCACTTTTGGCGTGGAATAAAGAGTACCTATCCCAAAGCATTAATCAATAAAATATACATACATAAAAGATAATAGTGAAATTCTATCAATAATTATAGGATTTGACCCTTTTTCCGCAATTTCATAAATAGTCAATTAATAATAAAAACCCGAAGTGCAGAGCTATCTTTACTGAGGAGAACCGCTAATATTCGGTTTCGAAATGTCAAGGAGCAAGTAAATTACCTACAGTAATTTAAAAAAAATAATGGCCTTGTCATTTTTCCACTGTTCAAATTTTATTCAATTACGAAACACGGCACGACCGTGATAATTAAATAAACATGACAAACAAGTTTTGTCAACATTCGATTTAAATGAATAATTCTAAAATAGAATGAAAATTACGACTACGTAATTTTAAGTTACATTGCGTCAGCGCCATCTATTGGAGCTTACATAATAATTTTGCTTTCGCAAAGGTTATACACAACTCGATGCTAATTAAACATTATAATACCTCAAGGGAAAACGCATTTAAATTACATGTAAATGTTGTTTCTTAAAAATAAATAATGTTTAATTACCTTTGAAGATAATTATCTATTTTTCACATTTAAAATGTTTGTATAGTTAACACCTTTTTATAATGCAAATATTTTTCTTGTTGCTACGAAATAAAATGATTAAGCCGTAATGTGAGACAATTCGAACATTCACGTTATTTTATATTGATGTATGTACAATTTAAATAAATCCATCTAAAAAAATCAATATGATTGTATTCCTCACCTCTTAAACATTATTTAAAGAAATAAAGGATTAGATAAATCAGAGACAAGCCCTATAAAGAGTTGAAAACCACAATAAACCTATTTATCAAACATGCTTTTCAAATGTCTCAGCATCACAAGTACACTTTATTATTTTGACAAGTCGTTTATTATTCTCACAAGGCTGTAGCCGACACAGAAACGACAAAGGTTACCGGACAGGTTTTGCGAACACAACTCAAATCGATTTTATGCAATCAATATCTTCTTATTACTAGTTATTTCAGGCGTAGATGACATTATAGATTTCTCTTGTGGTTTATAGATTTTTAGAAGTCTCATTGGAAGTTTTAGACGAAAGTTATTAATTCCACAATTAATAATTCAAATGCCTTAAAGATTATTTTGTATGCGTTGAGCTGAGAATACCTTGTTGATTATTCATTGTGGCAATCTCTAGATTTTGCTTTGAATATCCAGGTAGTTAGGCTTTGTATCCAGTAGATGCCAGTGAGTTTGCATTGATTTTACACAAAAAAAAATCATTGTACAAGTTCACATTGTATGATTCAAAAATACATTTGAGTATAATCTATTACGTTAACATGCGTATAAAATGTACCATAAGGAAAAACCTCAGGTGCAAACTCTTAGACCTTAGTATGTTTAAGGATGTGTTATGCATTTTCTGTTCTTTGACTTCATTTATTTTGTGCATACAATATAAATCATAACGTTTTTTTAACGAATACTTTTATTCATATTGCACAATATGAGAAAAATAAAATATCAGGAAGCCGATATCATTCACCACAATATCCTATAATCTCAAAAGCGTGTCGGAAATATTTATTTTTATTTTCAAATTTCTGCTACATCAAAACTAACCTAACTTAAAAAAATTACATTTCTATCTTTAAATACCTACATCAAGGGCTAATACCAAATAAGAAATCTATTTAATTTTATTTATTAATAATCTTCTAAAAAAAATATCTCTGTAATGAGATGATCAATTGACACTAATTCTAAAGTTGCTAAAACATAACAATGAAAAATTAATTATGAAAAGGGGTGCCGCCACTGCGATGGACACCGTGATTGGCGATTTTTAATGCGTGCCGCGACAAGGCTCGAATTTTCGGTCATAGAGTACACCTAGAGGCAACATTATCTATTAGCCTATTTTACAAAAAAATACAAAATGTTAGTGTAAACATACATTTGTGTAATACAAATTGAGTTTGGCATGGCAAACCGGAAGATCATTGTAAAATTATGGAAATGCGAAAACCTCAGTCAGTAACCCTCATAGTGGCAGTGGCCAAAGTTGCCACTTAACGAATGTTAAAGATGGCAAAAGATTTTTATTCAATTTTTTTTGCAGTAAAATACATTTAAACTCCTAGCTACTCGCAGGTACTCATCATCCGTATTATGTTTTTAACTAACAAAAAGTAAATATTCCACAAGCATCACTTAATTATAAGGCAATTTGTAATCTCGGCAAAAGTAATTAAAAAAAGGAACAAATAAACTACCACAGTACATAAAATCGAAATCAAAATGAGTGTACCACACAAAAATGTTGCGTTTCAACAAATCTGTCTTTTCATCAATACGTTTCTGACCTCGTAACGTATTGATTTAAATCCCAAATTATTTACATAACAAACACGAGAGACTTTCAAGTACCAAAATACTTTTTATACCTACCTAACATCCGCTGAACAATAAGCTTTACTGTGTTTGACCTAAATATGTTTGCATCTCTTAACATGTTCGCTGTCCGGGATCGAAGAGACCTAATGCATGTTTCTACTTTGAAACATCTTTGTTACTTTCTGACAGAATTTTGTATGAATATTTATGAAACCTCAGTTCAATAATGTGTTCGTAAAAACGAGGGGTGTTATAAGTATAACATGACACGTATATCTGTGTGGTTGTGTGTCTGACTATAGCATCGTAGCTTCTAAACGGATGGATTGATTATGATTTAATTGCTTTTTTTTGAAAGGTGACTTGATCGAGAATGTTCTTAGCTATGACTTAAGAAACTCTTTTCAGCCGTTCGAAGATCATGAGCTCTTTGCTATTCGTTGATGAATTTTTTGAGTAGCGGGTATTTTAAGTTTTTAATTTATATAATTGACTAAATCGATACCTCAAACGGCAAACCCGCTAACGCCATTTCGGTATTTCGTTCAGGAGACACTTAACACCTAATAATTTCTTTAAAATCTTATAGTTTATAATTTCTTTAGCTATTATTTTTGATAATGTACAATACTCGACAACTTTTTTTCAAATTTCGATAATAATTCATTTTTGCATTATTGAAGTGAAACTTCTTTATCGACGTATGGGAGAAATTTATGTAGCAATCGTCACGTTTTTCGGTTACGCGCCATGTTGCTTTTTTATCAAAGTTTAGTATAGTGACGTAAAGAATATAATGTAATATATTATAATAATAACAACAATATATTAGTTTTGAAGTTTGGTTTGAAATAAGAATAACAATATATTAATTTGAAAGTGATAAAATAAAAAGACTTATTCAAATTTAAGTGAATTTACAAGAAAAGTGAGAGTGATTATATATTTCGTTTTATTATTTCTTAAGGCTTAAGCCTTATCTACCCCATTTTCGTGAAGTTGCAAATAGTAGAAAAATTATATGTCGTAAAGAAGTTTCACTTCTTACCTGTGTACACACACACACATTTTTTTTTTTTTGGCTATTGGCTGGATAACTTGAACTGTCTTTATATAGACTAACGTACTATGACAGGTCAACATATATACAGCTTGATGTTGGCATTCTCGAGTAATTTTTTATTTATTTTTATATTTGTAACACGTATTATTTTATTTTTTTAGCTTTATGCACTTCTTCTATACATATATAGTTTAAGTATGCCAAATTTTACGTTTGCGAAATTTTCTTAAAAATGTGAACAAATCATTCTCTTCACGATCTCTCAAGGATTTTTCGAGTTATCTGTTTGTTATTACAAAAAGTGTAGTTGGCTGGTATGGCAATAAAGGTATCGTTATGTAATTTATGATAATTTATAGATAAAAACGTTTTGTATAAAAAACTGTACCAACAAAATTACTTCGATTACCATTTGGGAAAGTTAACTATTGGGTGAGAAAGGCCCTGCAAGAATACAGCACATTTAGCCAGAAGGTACGTGTTACAAAAAAACTAGGACACAAACATGAACTGTGGTTAAACAAGATGAATTGAGAGGGGCGGGCCGGGTTCGAATCTGGAACGAGCGAAATATTGTCGTTTGTTAATGACTAACCAATTTGTGGACGTTGAGTGCGGTGACAATGTTTTGAGTCTGTCTGAGGAGAATATTATGACAAAAGTATAGTTTGTTCGTGATTTGGCACATCTTTAAGACATAGTTATATATGCCTTGACTAATTAACAATAACTTCGCTTTTATTAATAAATTACACTTGTTTAATAGTTACTATTTGCTACCAGAAAACTAAACTACTTTTGTTTTGAACTAAAAAGAACATTCAACATTATTGAAACAACTGAAAGTTGAAGTTAGGTAGTACAGATAAAAAAAAGATAAACATGAATTATTTAGCAAGCTAAAAATAATTAACATCGAAACGCTTCAAAGATTATAACTTTCGTTCACTTATCTCGAAAGTTATGGTACATGTTGAAACTAATATACATACGAATTACTAAAACATTGGCTTGAGAAAATGGCAAACTTTCCAATGCAGGAGGCATTTTTTTTAAGTTGCATCACAACCGCCTGCCCCTGTACATTGCAATGTGACCTCGATACACACACGAACGTATAAATACACCCACAGACGAAAAGTGATATGTCTGTGTGAATGCGTGTTGATGCACTTATACATATGCACTTTGTATCCACAGGCTGATTCAATTTTTTATTGTCACTTTTTAGTGGCATGTAATTTTTTATTAGTACATTAAAACGTGATAAAATTAGCTCGTAACTCGTTTGTTTATTATTCAGATATTGTTAAACAGGTTTTTAGATTATCAGGAAAAGATAGCTTGTATAATTACGTCGAGTATTATTTGTGCTTATGCATAACTCGTACCATTCTTAAGGGGTCTGTTTATTATAGTTATGGTCTACCGCCATGTGAGTTAGTAAACATGTTTGTTTATATGGAGAAACTCTAAGATTAAAGACACAAAGTACATTAAGTATAAATTCTGATATTACTTGATTGTAAAAATTTTAGTGGATCATTTAAACAAAAGTTATTTTACATGTTATGATAACTCCAAAATTTTATGTAACAATTAAATTTTATTACTTTATTTATGTTGAAAAACATTCAGTTTACAGGAATCATTACGATAATATGTGGCTGTAAATATAAAATATTGTAGAGATGATCTTAACGTATCTAATTTAAGTAGCACGTTGGTTGACATGCGAAACTGGAATAAATAATGGCACCACAAAACTTTTATTACCCCTTTGTATTAATATTAAAATGAAATCAGCAATAAAACCAGGTAATTAAATGAAAAATTATAACTGAATGAAAGAACATTTATTTCAGACTAGCTGCGCCCCGCGGTTTTACCCGCGTAAGTCCAGATGCCGTGGCAATATCAGGATAAAAAGTAGATAATGTGTTAGTCCAGGTGTCCAGCTATCTACATACCAAGTTTCATCGCAATCGATTCAGTGGTTTTTGCGTGAAAGAGAAACAAATATCCATCCATCCATCCATCCATCCATTCATCCCTCCATCCATCCATCCAAACTTTCACATTTATAATATTATAGTGGGAATTGTTGGGATTCATTAATAGGATACATATACATTTCCTAACCATATTAGGTACCCTGAACCAGTCTGTCATACATACACCCATAAACTCACGCCTATATCGAAGGGATAGGCAGAGGCAAATTAAATACCTATAACTTTCCAATTATAATTTGGTCTCACTCACGTAATAAGAGGCAAGTCTATTGCTGTCAACCGGCCATTTTGAGAGTTAAATTGGTAGTACATACATTGAAAAAGATAGATATGTAGGTAAGAAGGGAAGGCAATGAAAAGTAAGGGATATTGCTTTTACGGATGGAGTGTGAGTAAGTGAGTGAGTGTTAGCAATAGTTCGATCATGTGAGGGTCACAGAGTCAGGGTCAGGGAGCTGGAAAGTCTGAGCCCTCTAATATACATAATACATGTAGAAGAACATAACTCTTATGATGTGATTTTTTGATTAAGCAACATATTTTACTATACAACACAGTAGTGGATTGTCAAGTCACAATGGCTACTCTTTATTAAACGACAAAGCGGTTGGTTCTGTAAAAAAATATTTAAATTAAAAAAAAAGGTGACGTCATACATTGCAATTGTCAACTCATTTACTCTTAATGATTGTTTTCACAAACAGTATAAACAACTTAAAAGAAGTAACGAATCTAGTTGTTCATTGTCTAATAAACACTAGTTTATAAGGGTTGTTAAATAATATATTTAGACCATAAAAAACAACCCTACTGTCTATTTTTGTACATATTTGTGTGTATTGTATTGTTATGTGTATTTTTATACATATGTACTTATTTTACTGAAAACTTAAAAAAAAAATGCATTAATTACTTTTTGTACAGTTTAATATTATGTAATCTTTTCACTTGCTAAAACAATTCCTTTCATTTTATTTTTAGATTTAACAACTAAATAATAGGGTTAAAAATCAGCAACAGCCTGTATATAAACTCACACATAGCCAACCGTCTGATCTGCTCATAATAAAATGTGGCTTTTTTATCATGTATTTACTTTTTTCTATGTACTTTAATCTGCATGTACTGGGCACATAACCTCCTATATACTTGCTACATACATATAATTTGGAGTATGTCTGTCTGTCGATTTATTGGTGATCGCGGTAGCTGCATAATGGGTTCGCTGGATATTTAAAATTTAAAATGAATTTGTGAAATGACAAAGGAGAGATTATCTGGTTATGCTAAAAGATTTGATTAAATAGTTAATTGGTTACTATTTTAACATAATAATTCAGCCTCTGTACGCCTTAAGTTTTTAACCAATCATCATGCAATGTAGCATATACGTTGTCAGGGGTACAAAAAAGTTATTTATATTAATATGTATTATAAAGAGGCAAAATTTATGTGTTTGAATGTTCGGGGTAATCTCCGGTACTACTGATACGATTTTAAAAATTATTTTAGTGTTGGATAGCCCATTTATGGAGGAAGGTTATAGGTTATAAGCTCCTATCATCAGATCTGGACTTGATTATAAAAGGACCACTTGGGAGCATGCCCTTTAAAACAAAAACTTATTTTTTTAATCGGTGAATAGATGACAGAAATATCGGTGAACATACATACAAAAACAAACAGTCGAATATAGAACTTCCTCCTTTTATGAAATCGGTTAAAAAGTTAAGATTATGGGCACAGTTTGCTTTCACAAGAAATAAAATTCAAAACTTAGTGTTTAGTGAGTACACTTGACGCCATCCATCGTATATAAACGGAAGTAATTCGAAGTAATTGAGCCTGCATCACACATAAAACTTTTACTGTTTGATTCGTAAACGATAGATAAGACAATTGAAATACAATACACCGCATTTTCTGCTCCAAGAATCAGTTCCTCTAGAACCTACCGAATACTTATTCTCATCATTAATTTATTAACCGACAAAAAACGGAGGAGATTCTAAAGGCACTCTGTATATTTGTTTTTTTTTTATATATGACCACACATAACTTTTTACAGGGTATTACGATTTTGATAATTCTTTTTTTATTGGATAGGGTGAACTTCAAAATGGGTCGCATTTAAATTTCAAATAAAAATTTCAACCCTAAAGGTAGAAAAATAGAGGACGAATGATTGTTCATCCATTGACTTAACGCCTGTCAACCGATTTTGCTGTAACTTAGCACAGATATGTAGTTTTTAGTAAAACTCTTGAAACTTTAGAATATATAAAATACTAGCAACCCGCTCCGGCTTCGCACGGGTAGCTGAGACATCTTTAACAATCATCATCATATTTCAACGAATTTACACAAAATGTTAACAAATTATACACCTAAACCTTCCTCATAAATCACACTGTCTATTACTGAAAACCGCATGAAAATCCATCAGTAGTTTTTAAAGTTTATCGCGAACAGAGAGACAGACGCGGCGGAGGACTTTGTTTTATAATATGTAGTGATACAGTGGACCATAGAACTTCCTCCTTTCTTGAAGTCGGTTAAAAAGAACACTTATGGTTAGTAGTAATCTATCAAGTCAAATCAGTCGGTCAAAACATATTTGAAATAAACCCTTGTGACGTCATAATTTGGTGTCATCAAATCACTTATTTTTAAATTTTTGTTTTACAATTAAAAAAAAACTATCAATTTTTTTACTATTACAATGATACTAGCCGTTCTCCGCAATTTCACCCGTTTAAGGTCTGCTCTGCTCCTAAAGGTCTTAGCGTGATGTTACATAGCCTATAACCTTCCTCAATGAATATTCTATCCAATACAATAATAATTGTTCAAATCTGCCTGATAGTTCCAGAGATTAGCGCGTTTAAACAAATAACCAAACAACAAAACTCTTCAATTTTATTCTATTAGCATAGATAATGATTAAAGGAATCATATAAAAGGTAAAAACTGATTAATAAACAACACCGGTATATATTTTCAGTGTATCAAAATGCTATGTTCATTACTGTCTACATTTTGTTCATTTGTGATGCTCTTTGTGTTTAAACAATGTTTACATAACGACGCCGTCAGCAAATAATTTTCTGCTGATTGACATCTGCGTATTTCAAATTGATACCACTAACTACGTATAGTTAGTGGTATTTTTATACTTCTAAACATCATCATCATTCTTCATCATCATCATCTTCTGGTTTTAAATACGCCAAGATTATTAAAATTGCTTTTGATTGACAAATGTTACTATTCCTTAATGATAATTTCATATTATAATATATGACCCTTAACTTTTGATATTGATCTTACACTTACTAACTTTAGTTTAATTTTTTTTTAATTATTTTTTTCATCATACGCACATGGTATGACATAGTGGACATTATAAAGAAACAAATAAATAAAAGACTACTAGTAACGTGGGTCACACATTACTAGTATTCTTGTTAACCCCTCCAGCTAAGCTAAATGCTTGTGTTAGGAGTGGGTTCACGACGGTAGTGCACTGGGTGGGGTTCGAAATGTTATAACCTATAAATTTTATGTTAAACAAATGAATAAATGATAATGATTATGGTTGTGAATCTTAGTGGGCCAGAGTGTGTACATCAAAAATATGAACACCGTGAAAATTTCAACTTTCTATCTATTACGGTAGATGAGATACAGTGAGAGTTGTTTCAGGTTTATCCTAAGGGAATTTAACTCATAAATACTCTTGTATGTAATGTGTATGTTTTATTAAATGATCAAACACGTGCCGTAGAAGCTTGAAATACTTTTATCCAACTAATTCTGGTAAAATTATTCACCCCGCTAAAATGACGAAGGAATCATTGCCATTAGAATCCTTTTTGAAGCTTTTTTTTATTTGTTAAGTTCTATAGACCTAGATAACGTCCTGGCTTTGAAGCAAGATGCTAAATACGGACCCAATCTGTTACCCAAAATGCCTTCAATCATACAATTCACTTAACTTATTCAACAAAAAATATTCGTCATAAAACCACTTGACACAACACTTAAAAACCCGTTTCTGTATTTACACGAAATAAACTTTCACCACACAACAACTTCAATCAAAACTACGCGGCTTTTTGACGTTACAAAAAAACTCTATCAAATAGAATTTCGCGTCAAAACAATGAAAAAAAAAAACTAGCTGGATGTATGTAACACATGCACCCAATTTGTTGGACCGACGCGTGGCCGAAAAATCCTTTGGAAAAAAATAAAAAAGAAGAGATGTCAGCCTTGATTTCTGGGTTTCGTGGGAAGGTTCATTTTGGTGAACATTTCCAGTTAGTGTAGCAACACAGAAAACAATTTCTAGTGGTTAGAGAGTAGTGTGATGAGTATAATCATTTATACTGTGTCTGGGTGTAATTTATCTATAATATGTATGTATTTAGAAATATAGAGAATGTTTATCAGCAGTCTGGTTTCCATAATACAGGCTCTGCCTAATTTGGGATCAAACGGCCGTGTGTGAGATTGTGAGATTTGTGTAAAAAAAACTTCTCATTACTTGGTTTAATCAGTGCTAGATGCTGGACATAGGCCTCTTCCAATGTGCGCTATAGCAGCCGGTTCTCATCCATTCCGCATCCAGCCCCTCCCAGCTACCTTGCTCAGGTCGTCGTTCCATCTGGCTCGGGGGCGTTTTACTCTAAGACCCGTTTGCTCCAACGGCCATCGGTCCTTCGGCATACGTGGCCAGCCCATCGCCACTTAAGCGTGCTTATTCTACGAGCTATGTCGGTAATTTTAGTTAGGAAGTTACTTTTATAATAAACTTTAAAAAAAAGTGGCACCGACTTCAATGCGCCTATGTCATGACATGAATTGTATTAAGCTGTATTCTGCATTCCCTAATTTTGCACCTGATTGAAATCGGTTTACAAATGGCGAAGATACCGCATAACAAACACACACAAAAACAATCGAATTGAGAACCTCCTCCTAATAACCATCTTGAAAAAGTTCAAGATGGTTAATAACTTTTAAAATTACTTTTCGTTTTGTTTTTTGCCGTTTTCTGTTTTGTAAATTATTACAATTTAAACAAGACAACTGCTTTTGGATGAACTAGCAAAAATAAAATGCAGTTTGGTTTAATCTTCTTTCAACAAACATATTATCTCGCTTTGCACTCTCTTCCTGATGATTGGGGGGGTTCCCACACGATAA
Source organism: Callimorpha dominula (assembly GCA_949752705.1). Lineage (NCBI taxonomy): Eukaryota > Metazoa > Arthropoda > Insecta > Lepidoptera > Erebidae > Callimorpha > Callimorpha dominula. The sequence continues at coordinate 1,588,024 of OX457000.1, read as the reverse complement.
AAAAAAGGCGACCAATAGAGTTATAGAAGATGTAACGTAGAACTTGTAAAAAGTTACGTAGGATTTTAAGAAATGCACAAATCTTTTAATCTCAAATAGTGTTTTATATTTTTAATGCACTGTATTTAGTTCGTCAGCGGAACCCATTCAATAAAGCGAGCTCCGAATATAGGAACTCTCGCTTTCAGCGGGTAGATGCCATTTTTTTCGTTTTTTCACGCGTGGCCGATAGAAATAGTGTTTTTTTTAAACTCTCACTCTCAGCGGTTGCTCGTAAAAAGCAAATAAAGATCAGTAAAAATTCGTTTGTGGATATTTTTCCGTGTGAACTTTTCAGGGTTATCCATTTTACCCTTCTGTATTCCACATTGTTTTTTTTTGACGATTTTTATTTGATAGTTGGATTTTCACGCTGTAACGTGTATTGTTGGCTATTTTCACGTTGATCGACACCGAGTGGGTTAGATTTCATGTTTTTATTTTATTATTTTCAAGTGTTTACTGTGCTATCGGATTTTATTGAGTTATTTCGATTGGCATCGTGGCTATCATTGCTATGAAACTTTTATAGAACCTTTTGCTGGAGGAAGGTGCTGTGAATACCCTGGACAGCTTCCTGTACCAACGCATCTATCCTCACAGAACTAGACATACAGACCGTTTCGGTGGTCCGACCAATTCCGCTCCACCCTCGACGCCACGGTCCACTCTGCTCTACACACAGCCCAAGACAGGCACAGATGATGGACTGCCACACACGCCAAGATCCATGAAAGAGGTAGACACTCAGAATTGAGGAAACCGTCACAAGGAGGATACCTTTTTCAAAGGTTTTATTAACATGTAATTGTGATGACGATTAAGTATAGTTATACTCGTAAATTGTTTGTTGTTTTTGAGATTTTAAATAATTACACATTCACTATTCATTACGTATCTGTAACTGCTATAAAATGTTAACATTATAGTCCCGTCGCTAGGAGCATTTTCTTACATATAGTCTTTAAATGGGTAGATGCGATAAATTGTTGTATAGAGTATATGTCATCTAATTCTAATTGTTCTATATGTATTACGACTCAACTTTTTTAGTTCCTAACTCGTTTGTAACTTCGTTCGTCGTTCTTGGCTCGGTTTTCTCAACTTATATATGGCTACGTACAAATCAATATATTGAGAGCGTGTTCCATGATAACTTTCATATATTTTCAATATCATGAAGCCAATTTTATACTAAATTGCCTCAAATTTACAAGTTAATGGTAGGCTTACGCCAATAAATTGATGCAGAAATAGTTTGTTTGTAATTTATAAAAGGGATATTTTTGAAGATGGTAGATTTTTTAACAGTCCTTTACGTATGGGTCGGCTCGATCGGAGTGATAACAGGGCCTCACAGAAAACCAGCAGTGAAGCAATGCTTGCATTGCTTTTTGCCGAGTGAGTGCGGTCCCGGAGGCTCTAACCTCACCCTCCCCCCCCCCTCTCATATGTGACTCTTGAGTTGCAGGTGCCCAAGGACGTTTGCACCCTATAAAAAAAACTACTGAACCGATTGCGATGAAACTTGGTATGTAGATAGCTGGAGTCCTGAATTCACACATAGGTTTTTTATCCCGATATTCATATTTCATCGGAATTTACGCGGGTGAAACCGCGGGGCGCAGCTATTTATATCTTTTGTAATGCACCACTATTAAAAAAATATTAAGTATGTTAATATATTTAATGCTTAGAGCACACTGCCTACCCCAAAACCCCTAACACCCTTATCCAAAATATACCACCATAAAAATTCCCCATGAAAATCTTTACAATCGTGTCATCAATTTTACAATCAAAATAACGACATTTTTTAACAGGCGGGCATCAAACCCGCCCTGCTGAATAACACTACCCTTGAAACATTTGATCTTTAGTATCGGGTGTTAGATTTATAGCATACTAGTTATTGCCCTCGTATCTGTTTGCGTTTCGCCATTTTATTAAAACCAATTCCGAAGAAAAAACTGATCCTCTATCTTTGGTAATTTAAGATGAATAGCTAGAGGTACCTACAGGAACATGTTCATGGATATCTTCGATCTTAGCTGTTTGATCGGCGCTAAAAAAATGGTACCAACAAAACAGTGCTTAAATTCAATTGTAAACAAAGTGGAGCTATCAAACAAACGCCTCATTTGAAATATTCCTGTGTCTTGAGTAGCTTCACAAACAGCGGACACAAGGAACACCCAGACTCGGGACAACTATTTGTCCCATATGGGATTTGAACTAACAATATTCAACGCAATGTACTGGTGAGGCGACCATATAAACCATTGCGCCATCCGTGCAGTTTTAGTTTTTTTTAAATTTCAAAAGAAACCCTTGACCTTTCGTTTCATATACCACAAAATTGTATAAACACTATGTTATAAATGCATAATCTCTAAGGATTTTACATAATATATGTGTAAATATATTTTCACTGGAATTCTCAGAAGAAACATCCACGGCAAAGATTATATTGATCGTAATTATAATGAGTGAATTCAAAGAAACAGGGGATGCTTTAAGAAAGAGGGTGACTACCCCCCGAACCACTGCAAACTACTTATTTAGATTTAGGGTGAGTCGAAGTCGTGGATTGTTTTAAAGTTGAAGGACGCGGTGCTATGACGACTCTTTTAAAGTATATCGACGGTTTCAACTAGCAATTTTTAACGGTTTATCGTGTAAAGTTTAGTTAGCCTGAAGGAGTAGGCAGAGGTATATTGGAACCTTAAGCGGTAAATGAAGAGACCCGACCCAAACATCGAACCGCAAACCTCCACTCGGTATTCAGGACTGTGATGCCAAACAATCAATTTACTGACTAACTGATTTACTGACTGTCAAACAAACATGTCCGTGTTGAAACTTGAATATACTAATCATTTCTTTTTAACCCCAGACGCAAAAAGAATGATGTTATAAGTTTGACGTATGTCTTTGGCATCGTAGCTCCCAAACGACTAGACCGATTTAATTGTGTTTTTTTGAAGTGAAAACTTCTTTAGGTACGTTTGTGCACTTTTGCTATGGGAAAAAAGTACTGTACCAACCTGCTAATGTGACGTTTTAAGTTCGTCGTTTCGTTTAAGTTTTCACTTCTGTCGGCAGCCCCATGACTGCCTATTTTTTTGTTTGATAGGTGACTTGTTCGAGACTGTTTTTAGATATAATTCAGAAAAATCTGTTCAGCCGTTCCAAGGTCATCAGCTCTTCTCTAATCGTTGAAGGGTTTTTCGAGTCAGGGGCGTTTTAAATTTATGATTATTAGTTTTAACCGACTTCAAAATGGAGGCTATAGGACGTCCACTATTGGGCATTGGCCTCCCTTGCTGACTTCCAAAAAGGCCGGTTAGAAGCATCCACGAACGGCCTGAGGTCATATGTCCACCTTGCTGATGGACGTCCTACGCTGCGCTTTCCGGTCCGTGGTTTGCATTCGAGAACCTTCCAGGCCCATAGACTACTAGTAACTAGTACTACTAGTACTAGTTCTACGTGCTATGTGCCCTACCCATTGCTACTTCAATTTGGGTACACAGTACGTGCTATCTTCAGCAAGGGTAAACAAATTAAAAATACCTTTAGATTACTTGATTTATTTTTATTTTTTTAAGATTATATTATAGAGTAGTTCCATTTAACTTGAAACAAATCCCAAGTTACGGGGTGGCAAATTAGCAAAGTTAAAGTTATGTTATTCTTTAAAGTTTTTAAGTAATCTGGGTTTAGGGGTGTTCCTTTTTTAAAAGATGTTTATTTTTTCTTAAATTCTTAATGTTTAACTACAAGTTTGCAGAGCCGCTCTTTGTGTAGTTCTTTATCCGAAGCCTATTTGAAGTACTATACCTGTGATGCTTGACACGATGATGATGATCAATGACCTTATTAAGTTCTTCCTCACTTCTAACACACACTTTAACTTTGTTGAAGGAAATTACAAGAATATTAGTAATCAATGACCGACTTAATTTGTGATCTTTTACTTTTAAAATTAAAAAAAAGGAACTTTTGTGTTCATCATTTTTGACACATAGTATACTCATACAATTGTGATCAATTTATTGTTCAGTTTATAAAAAAATATATTACATACCTAGCGACATCTATCCACGACAATCCAAACTACTAAGTAACTACTGAGCCTGCATCCCGCAATAAAATTACCTCACGATTGCATGCAAACAATCTTAAACCTATGTCAAGTAACCAGTGAAACAGTCATTATTGAAAGTAAATATTTAAATGACATAATGGCAATGCCTTAAAGTAATTCTTGGATTTATTACACATCGCTGCCTCGACATATAAACATACACACATTTTTATTGTAAATATGCAGTTATTACAGATATAAACACTCAGTTCAATGTACACATATTGATTATACTGAGCTGAAATCCAACGTGCAACATTCATGTATAAAACTAGACAACCACGCGACAAAGCTTAGGTCAAATGCAACTCGCAGGAAACAAAGATCATATCCTAATTTCAAGTCTTGTAAAATATCAACTATGAATATCAAACAAGCGCCCTAAGCTCAGTACTTCACAAATCACTAACTTACATATAACTGCAAAAGTAGGTATAACATTTAGGTTAAAATATAAGGATCTTGCATAAGAAAACGTGGGGGCGGTCTCCCCCTGTATCTCCGTTTTTAGTATTTTAGTAAGTTCGGGGGGGGAATTACCGCCCGAGGGGGCCCTCGAGCCCCCAGGGTGGAAGATGTTGATGTTCCTTAGTTTTATATTACTGATGTACTTTATTACTTATTTGTGTTAGTGTTTTATTCGCTCCGCGTGTGAGTGCGGAATGGGGGAAAGGGGGGTGGAGACGTACTTAGTTGCTTCTATGCAGATGGTCGTTTACGAAGCGTTTCCTAGTTATGACTCTTAGAATTATATGGATTTCTCGCGCAGCTTCTAGCTGTTCCATGGGTATTATTGCGTGACATTTGATATTTACGAGAATGGATCTTGTTCAAGTTAAATACGTTTGATGGTTCGGGCATTCAGCTATGGTATTGTCTGGTATATATATGTATGGTATAACATTAGTTTCAATGATTTTGATGATCCAAGAAAGTATAAAGTTATTCTGTTGCAGATTATTGCAACAGCTTTATGTTGCATCTTGAAATACAACAAAAACAGTTGTTTGTTGTTTGTTGATTGATTAGTTTGTAAATTAATTATTCAATCAATATTCTTCAATCGAGATATGTCTTTGTTGATTATCCCACTAATATTTTAAATGTGAAAGTTTGGATGGATGGATGGATGAATGAGTGTTTGTTACTTGTTCTCGCCAAAACTACTGAACTGTTTTTTTTTTTTTCTCTTTTTAAAAAGACAACTCCCGCATTAGGAATTACTCCTGTGTCGCGGGGGACTTACAAACATACAAACAACGAACACAAAGAACACCCAGACTCAGATGGGAATCGAACCCACGACCTCTGGCTCAGCAGTCAGGGTCACTAACCACTAGACCAACAGGCCAGTCTGCAGATTGCAATGAAACTTGGTATTTAGATAGCTTGAGACCCAGATTAACATATAGGCTACTTTTTATCCCAATATTCCCCAATATTATTAGGATTGACAAACGAACTCATCGCGTCAGGTTTATATCATTTGACTTCTACCAAGTATCACTCTAGTTAGTTTATATAGTCATACCATTTGACCGTCGAGGACATGCCGTCAGGGTATCGACTGTCCACTCAAATTAGTATGGCACACCATATAGTTTTAGTCGGTTTAATGCGACGTTCAACTTATGGCGACGATAGCTCAACTTCTAAAGTCGTATGCTGAAGAAAGCGTCTTTGGATAAAAATTATATGATATTTTTGTTGCTATAATTAAAATGAGGAGCATTGCATCTCAAAATATATCTATATCTACAAAACCATAACTACCACAAGTCTTTACAATCACAGACTGAAAAAAAACATTCAATCAAGCGAGCTTTAGTCCCTAATCAATATGAATGCCACTCACCAAAGTTTTTTATTTGAATTAACAATAATGTCCTATGAAAATACCAAGTAAGACAAAAAGTTGGATTGTCTTGGAACAATTTTATCAAAAAAATATTGGTAAAGTGAGATATATTATAAATCCACTTCTGATTATCCTTTATTGTCCTTGATCCATCCTTGTTTTTAGTTTATGTCATGGCTAGTAGAACTTGAACTGTCATTGTATAGACTTACGCACCGTGATAGGTCAATATATATATTGGGCGGGTGTAGCTCAATGTAGCCATTTTGACGTAATTTTCAAATTTGTGACAAATATTGTTAAAAAACTGTAACTTTCAACTACAGACAATTACCAGTATTCTTGTAACCCCTCCAGCTAAGCTAAATGCTATTGTTAGGAGTGGGTTCACGTCGGTAGTGCACTGGGTGAGGTTCGAACCCGCGACCTCTTGATCGCAAGTCCGACGCCTTAGGCATTACGCTACCGACGCTTGATTTGTACAATTGGTGGCCTTGGCCGCACAAGGCAATCAACCAATTTAGTTGAAAGAAGAATTATAGAAATCGGTTTACAGATGGCGAAGATATTGCGTAACATACACACACATAACAATAAATTTAAAATTTAAAACACCCCTAACTCGAAAATTTAAAACACCCCTAACTCGAAAATTTAAAACACCCCTAACTCGAAAATTTAAAACACCCCTAACTCGAAAATCCTTTCAAGGGTTAGAAAAGAGTTTCTTGAATTATATCTAAGAACATTCTCAATCAAGTCACCTTTCAAACAAATTAAAACGCACTTAAATCGGTTCATTCGTTTGGGAGCTACCATGCCACAGACAGACACACAGTCACACAGACACGTCAAACACCCCTTTTTTTAGGTCAGGGGTTAAAAATGGCGTCTGTTAAAAATACTAGTTTAGTTATTAAACAAAAACAAATGAAAATCAGTTCACAATCAGAGTAACAGAACGGTACTGTACTTCAAAATATTTAGTCCTTACCTATTTATGTATAGAATGTACGTCTTTTTTACGGACATCTTGTCTCAGTGTATAAAATATATATATTTTATTACAGACAGAGTCGAGGGTTACATCTAAGTATTGGAAGGAATCCATTTTATCATCCTGCACTGATCGTAAAACCAGTCGTGAGGTTATTGCTCCTCCTAATCAATTCAAACGACTTCAATCGCACTTAAACTATAGCCTTTTCTTTGGGCGATATACTAAATATTAACTAATATTATAAATTTGAAAGAATGTTTGTCTATCTGTTACAATTTCTCGCAATTAAGAACTAAACCAATCATTACTCGTTTGACGAATGAATTAATGAAGAATGAAATTATACAGGAATATCTGTAATTAATTATTATAATATTAAACTTCGCAATCCCGTGGGAATATCGGGATAAAAAGCCTATATGTTAATCTAGGTCTCCAGCTATCTACATACCAAGTTTCATGGCAATCGGTTCAGTAGTTTGGGCGTGAAAGAGTAACAAACATCAACAAGAGTAACAACATCCATACTCACAAACTTTCACGTTTATAATATTAGTAGGATTACTAAAAAAAAAAAAATGAGCAGTTGAGCGTGCAGTCAGAGTGGACAGCTGTCAAGTTGGTGGGCCACATCTTAGAAGCCATTATAAAGTTAATGTATTAACTGTAGCTAGTTCAGTCGCTAATATATTAATACCAGTTACCAGCTTCTATCAATTCCTATCTCCTCTGAAACATGTGATCCCCAAAAATCCTCTCTGCCAAGCGATACAAAAAATCACTTCTTCATAGCAGTGGCATGACTTCTAATCCAACACCCAAGACGATAGAATTCCTTCTGTTGTTTCATCCTACTCATTATACAAACTTATTGTTTAACAGGCATACCACAGACAATGTATTACAGGCCAACATCCTAAAAGTATGTGTGTTCAAAGACAAAAGCGGTATTTTCCCTGAAGAATAGCTTGACAAGTCTATCTTAAAGTGAGCGAAGCAGATGGCAAACCCTATCTACGTATAAAAAGTTTTAGAAATTTTAGTGTTGCCAGTCTGGAGAAACGCCTACCCCTAAGTTTAATAGCAGTAATAGCTTAGTGTGCTTGATTTCATTAAAAAAAATACTGTTCGCGAGGGAAATAAAAATAACTTTAATACGAGCGAAAAGCTTGTTATGTATAACTAGCAGTTCCCGCGCGGCTTCACTCGCTTGTACATATTTATATATTTTGCGTGGAACCCTAATTCTTTTTCCAAAAATAAAAGTAGCCTAAGTTACTCCTTGTAACACCAGCTATCTGCCCGTGAAAGTCCCGTGGAAATCGGTATACCCGTTGCGGAGATTAGCCAAAACAAACAGACAGACAGACTGACAGACAGACAGACAAAAAAAAAAAATTGATTTTTAGGCATAGGTACCGTGCAAATAACTGTATGAGCTTAAAAAACTATTATTTTGACATTACAAACAGACACTTCAATTTTATTTATTTGAGTATTGATGATGTGTTGATGTATAACTTATTTTCCAATTAAGAGTAGTAATAGAGACAAATTTCCCGTCTCGGGCGGCTTCATTTCGATCCGAAACCTACTATTCTTCACCGCCTAAATACATTAATATATAACATACATCCATTATTTAACGTATCTCTGGCTTTGTTCAGCCTAGTCTCATTAAAAGGCTGTTTAGAGGTTCTTCCTTCTTCTCCTTTGCCCAATCTTAGAGGAAAACAGCCCATTAGCTCTCATAAAGTCTCTTACTATATTGAGCTGCAAGATCTCCAGTGCTACCCAGGCAATCATTGAAATACATTCAAATTAACCAATTATAGGTACTTTTGTAATGTCAGTCGTGAAGCTGATTGCCTGTTCCAATACGTACGTAGCCTGTACTACGGTAACCAGTACCGATAAACATACCTATATATTACTAAATAGACACATATTGTAAATAAATAACAATTAGACGTGGGTGGGAATCAAAGCGAAGTCTAGACCAACAGGCTCGTCATTGATATCGGAGATCTGTCATCAATCTACCCTGACTTGATTACCTTTGGATCAAACATACAGAATATCATTTGGTGTCTCTTTCATTCTTGACTGTTCTCAATTACTCTGAGTGCCAGGGCTGTCAATTTCAGTAGCAATGTAACATTAAATCAATAAAATGATTCTCATTTCACACACCATGCCATAACACACGTAACTTTTACACAAAATTCTAACGTCGAAATATTTTAACGCGAGTACCACCCTCATAATATATCGCCATGTATGTATGTATATGTGTATGTATAACAGGAAACGAGGCACATCAAAAACTCTAATCAAAGCGCCCCCTATTAGAATGAAACTTTCTTGGGGGGGCCATCAATATTCTTAGTAAAATATAATCAATTCTTAGAGAAAGAAACAGTCTCTGTATTGATAAATGAGAGCACCCTTCATATTTCCGCATCCCCCTACCAAAGGGGGGTTTTAAACCACCCCTAGGGGGACATCTTAGGAACGTGCAAGATAGTAAGCGCTAGGGCTGTCTCGGTTAATGAACTATGTGTGTTTTGTAACCATTTATTTTTAGGAACTTGTTTGTATGATGAAAGAAAATGGTTTTGTGGATTTCAATACTAATTGAAATAAAGAGATTATAAACAAATAACACTTTATTAATATTTTAAAGGCATGGGTCAATATCAAAAGAATTCAGAAGAATTCATACAAAAGTTATTTAAAAGGATTTTAGTTAATAAATTGGAAGATATTTACTGAATAATTTAAATTTTAGTTTAATTAAAAATAAATTAAATCAAATTAATATTATGAAGACGAGGTCTAATAGAGTAACATATATACTAACAAAATATTAATAGTATATACGACTCATTGAAATAAAATAATATTATTAAACAAATCTAATCAATAACAATAATTGGGAGTAGCAACCCTGCTACGATTGTAGCAAGGCCTACGTTCGTAGCGGCTACGGCGTAGGCGCTAGTGGCGCCCCCTCCTCTTACACAACTTTTTACTAAGAACCACGCGAAATGAGTGGATAAAACATAGGTAGCTTCACTTTACGTTTAATAATTACTATTTGGTAATTTGTTATTATTTTAATAATGTTTATTTTACGGTTTATTTTAACAGTTTAAAATATATATGCTACAGTCCGTAAAAAGTGCTATTTTGTAATAAAGACCTAACGCCAATAAATTTAAATATACAATTTAACGTGTGATAGATAAATGTGGGTAGTCACATTTAAGGGTCGTATATTAGACCCCGTGAAACCTTTTAAGTTTTCTTAAAATTCGCATTTTTTTAAAACAAAACCTCATTAGAAATTTTAGGTTAATAAACTTTAATAAAAAACTATCACCGACTTCAACGCTCCTAAATCATGATAAATTGTAATAAGCTGTATTGTTCTTGACTTTCATATTTATTTGCGATTATGTGATACAGCGGATTACTTTTCGGGTCGGCAAAATTGTTATTAAGTTTATGTGTTACAGAGTTTTCAATAGAGAAGCATTAATTCTTTAAAAGTGAGTATCCCAAGCTCACCCAAATATGACGCATGTGACACATGTTTTATCTACGTTTATGATCACTGCTCCGCTCCGATTAGTCGTAGCATGAACTTATATCTAACCTATAGCATTCCTCAATAAATGGGCTGTTCAACACTAAAAGAATTTTTCAATTCGAACCATCTTCTTCCTTATTCCTGAGATTAGCGTGTTCAAGCAAACAAATTGCAGCTTTATAATATTAGTATAGATGTGTAACTGGGACTTAATCGCGATAAGATTTATAAGGTACAATACCTTTTGGGTTACCCGACGATCTGTGCAATTCGATCGAAACGATTAAATTCCGAGTTACAAATCTAATATGTATCTGTCTATCTTTTTAAGGAACGTAAGTGTAAGTGTAAGAATAGAAAAAGTAAAACAAGTAAAACAAAAATAATTGATATCTGAACTTGTAATATTAGATTCTAACAATTATTATAGATCATTTACAAAATCCATAAAAATTTACTTACATTATTCAAATATAACGTATAAATCACAAAACTCTTGGCATAAACCTAACTACACAAAATACAAACTACTACATCCACTAAAATAACCTAACGTACTATCACAAAACAAAAAATAAACATCAACCAGAAATCGAACCCGTTTCCTTTCGTATCACAACCACTGCGCCAAAGAGAGCGTGGCCTGCTCTTATTTTAAACAACTACGCCTTTATAATACATCCAGTTTCGCGACTAAATATCAGCGAGTGTAGCTGTATAGCACGACCTAAGAGTCTTGATCCTTCTAAGGAACTAATTTGTAATTTATTAATTTTTTTCTAATTACCTTGATCTTATAATGAACATTATGTAATATTAATGGAAACACAAAAGCACTTAGTTAAACACTCATTACAACATATTGACCACATTTTTTGTCACGTGTGCTACGTTTGTAATTTTATTTTGTTTTCTGAGGTCTATACATAAAAGTCGTACAATTAATATATCATCAGGGAACCGTCAAAAATACCTTCAACCAAAACAACTCCTGTTGTTGATGCCATCGTTAAAACACGAATTATTATCATTTTCATGAAATCGAAGGCCGTAAGCGGTCTAGACGCCAGTTCTTCCATTTATGTCATCTTGATTTGTCACATATAGAAATGAAAACGATGAGATTAACTTAGGTTAACGTCATTGGTTCACCAAGATACAGAGTTTTATAATTGGGTAATGCTTTGCAGAAACTTACGTGTATTAACGCCCTGTGCATGTTTGTCGTCCACAGGTGGTAAATTCTGGTGCATAAATTGGTATGTTTTAGGGTTTATTCAACATTCCAATATTACGAGAGAATACGTGTTTCAACCTCATCCATTACAATAATGACGTGAAGCTTCTCTACCAACACAGCCAGATATACTGGTTTTTTTTAAACCCGGAAACAATAAAACTACTACCAAGTTTTCAAGTATCAAGACCACAAAATCGTTGTACTTCCGCGTACCGTATTTACAAGTATTGTAAGTATAGAATTATATATTTTATAACGCCAACCTCCCTACGCCACCCCGCCCGCGAGAACTAAGTCTTCGCGCATCTTTCTATCCCCACCTTTTTGCTTCTTTTAAAACCTCCCTTCGCGTGCACCCCTTCCCTATTTCGACTAATTTGGGGGTACAACTGAAGAATTATTTCTTGCTGATGCCCCAAAGAGCGAAATTCCACTTAGGTATGATGAAATAGAGTATATATTTGTGTGTGACTGTTGTATAGTCTTTGGACTGTATCTTTTCACTTCGAAAACTAATTCTGAATTAGAAGACGGAAGCAAGTACTGGCTGTGTACAAGGGATTCTCAGTTTTCAGATGTGAAAATTAAAGTTTATTTTTGAATATATTGTGCGAGAAAATTAGAACGGTTTCGTCAAAAATATGAAATTAAAATCTTATACTAGCGAAAGAAGTTTTAGCATCTTTGTTTTAGAGCGAGAGGGGAGAGGTGCATTAGTCCTGCTCGCACAGGGGGTGCGGGTTGGCGAGAGATAGGTAGTTTGGAGTAAAAAGCTGCTTTCTTGATCAATGCGCCTCGCATTTGGTATTAATCATAACCGGGGTATTTTCGTCTATGTCTTGGGTGGGGGGAGTAGTGGGGGGAGGTGGTACGAATCGAGAAATCGTATTCTAAATGAAAATACGGTTCTTCCTGTTTACATTTTGTAATAAATTGTTTTACTCAGTGTATTTGTGACGATCCAGCGTCGCATTTATTATTTGGACCCCTGGGATTACTCCTACCTATGGGATGTGAAGATTCAATGACCGTAATGTTCTTAGAACTAATTTTCTCTGATTTAGAAACCTGATACATGCGTCCATGGTTTTTGTATTGCATAACAAGGATTTTATATCTTAAAATGAGTTATTGAGGATGATTGAGAATGAGGCATTGAGAGTCTGGTTGAAAACCAGCGCTAGGCACATGCCTGGCATATGCTGAACCAGATCCAGCACAATTATTGTTTTTAGATTTAAGTTTATATTAGGCCTGCATCGTCTTCCTGTCTTTGCCCAACTCTCATTGTGGTTTTGGCTGCTTTCTTTTATGGCCCGCCACAACCTTACTTTTGAATGAAGTTTTTTTGTTATGTATTCGCACGGGAATTAACGCCATTACGAAAAGGTATTACATACCTGGTCGAAACGGCAGGCATGGCCTGTGACTACGGCCAGTGCAACCTGGTCGAAACGTCAGGCAATTCAGAGGTATTTAATACCTTTTCGTGATCGCGTCAATTCCTATGTAAACACATAATTATATCATGGAACGCGAAAGTTTTAAAATTAGTTTAGTTTTAATATGGAAAAGAACGTAAATTTAAGGTATAAGGAAACATGGGTAGTTAGAGGAACTTAGGGTAAGAGATACCGCAAGTCTCGGATGGGGAACGGGATTGAGACTGCAGTAGCTCGCAGAGGCCGGGGTCGCGTACTCGAAGGACCTCTATTTCCTGTGTGACTGGAGAGGCTGTGTATGTATGTATATGCAACTATTGTGCGTGTCTTAAATGACCATGTAATTTATAGTCATTTTTTTATTTATAGACTGATTGAATGTGCTTAATCATAACATTTTGTTGACATCGCTAACTGTGTAAGGCTTTATGTGGGAAGATTTGTACTCGAAACAAAACTGCCACCCTGTAAAGGTCCTCCACGCTACAGAAAAATATGTCAGTCACTACAGTGGGAGAACATAATTACGAACGCCTAAATAATATCGCTGGGATTTCTAGTAGCTATAGGTAAGGGCAAAAGCTTACAATCAAGCAAGCTGTATGCTTATCTACCACCTTAAAAGCAAAAAAAAAATTGCCTTAAGTTTTAGAAACTAAGGTTGTTTACCTCATGCCTTTGCTCACTCAGATATCTTATTCTGAACCGTCATAAAATAAACACAAAATAAACGTATAAAAGAAAATACACTATTCTTTTTATAAATAAAATTCAATAACATATCAAAAGTAGCATTAAGTAGTAGTTATTTTCTACACGAGCGCACTTAGAATAATAAGCAAGAACTTTGGTAAAGAGGAGCGCCTATAAAAAATATTATGGCAATGCGCTCGAATGAACTTGCTATGCCGCAATTTTAGGCGCATCGATGGAACTTGTACTCAAGATCAAAACGTCTGAACACATGCATATTATGATATACCCAATTCGATTTTCACTAACTATTTTGTTATATAACTTTTTGATTTGTTACGAATGGAAACATCGATGAATAAAAAGTAACATTTAGGTTCGAATGATTGACTTTATTGTGGTTCTACACGTATTCAAATATCAATATTTTAGTTCAAATATAAATTACGTCGGTTATATCTGAATATTTTTTTAAAATAATAGTGAATTCTACAATAAAATGAAAGCGTTTAATTGATAGAAGAGGTAAAGTTAGCCGGTTATCGAAATGTGAAGTCAATTAATATCTTTATGCTTTTCAGTGATTTCGACACAATCACAATCAACGACAATCTATACTAATATTATAAAGCTGAAGAGTTTGTTTGTTTGTATTGGCTGAACGCGCTAATCTCAAGAGCTACTGATTCGAATTGAAAAAAATGACTCAAAATTACTTTAGTACTACGTAAGCTTACTAAAGCCAGAGGGGGGCAGCTATACTCCCCCCCCCCTCCCCGGGTATACCCATGCAGTTGTCCCTTATCACCTGAGTGGAACCAAAAAAACATTTGTCCTTAAAACCGAATGTAAGTGATTGTATGTATGTGAATTCATTATATAAATGTATTATAGTTTTAAACAGTCGGCAACGCGCATGCGAAAAGTGTGTACAGACCTATTTAAAAATGTATTTAGATATAAATGAAGATGTTTCCTAAATATTTCGTAAGTAAAGTTGAATGAAAGCTTATTGACGCGTGGCCTTGGCTCAAAATAGATGTCTCCATCACTTAGAAAAATGCTATCACAAATCTCAGCTTTTGAATATATATTTATATATATTTTAATACGTAAAGAGAATTCTTTGTACCCTTTTTAAGAAAATTTCGCGAACGTAGTCTCGTGAATTTTGAAATATTTGCAGTTCATATAGGTGAAAATGGCTTAACCAATTCAGCTCTTAATCTTTAAGTTAAACCACCACACACACGGCAGGCAGTGCCAGCACTATGGTAACCAGACTGCTGATAAACATGCTTATATATTACCAAATACATACATATTATAGATAAATTACGCCCAGACACAGAACAAATGATAGAGCTCATCATACAATTATTTTGTCCTGGCAATCAAGATCAGTAACCATCAAATTTCAATCCCCCTATCACCTATCCACGTTCCAAATAACCGAATAAATTTCTCTAAACACATAAGTTCTTTTGAATACGTCTTCTCAATCCTAAATCTATCCCCTTAGATACTCATATCTAAACGCAGTTTATATAACTCGATATTCAAATGTTACATTATTGTTACACAATTTGACTGACTACCCCCAAAAGCGTACTTGTTGCTTACAACTGTCAGTCACATGCATGTCACTGTATCATGTCAGGGGTTGTAAAAATCTTCCAGGAAAAAATATTATACACACTACTACAACTTATATTCAGTCTTATTCTTTAGAAGGTAAAGTTTCATTTTAAATGATGTCTGTTATGAGAACTATTCGAGTCTTATTTGCCTACTTGAGATCGCGATAGTAATGTATTTTTCTTTGCTTTTTACGTGGATTGGTACGAATGTAAAGGATAATGTTTTAGTATCACTAAAACCTTTTCTGTTTACAACTCAACAAAATTTGTTGACTAGGTGTAGTACCTAGTCAACTAATTTTGTTGAGTTGTTAGGTACTGTCTTTGATTTAGTGTTATACACAACATTTTTGATATTACTTTTAATTGTAGTATAAATCTCTAAATATCTATAGCAGTTTCTCTGACTTTTATGGTCACTGCTCCGCTTCTAAGGGACGTATCGTGATGTTACATAGCCTAAAACCTTCCTCAATGAATACTGTATCCAATAGAAAAAGAATTATTCAAATCTAACTGATAATACCAGAGTTTAACGCGTTTAAACAAACAAAAATCTCTCTAGCTTCATTATGTTAGAATAAATATTTTTAATTTATATAAAAAAAACTGATTAATTAAGTTAAAAAGAATACAGTTTTTTTTTAATAATTTAATTTTAGTAAGTCAATTTTTGATACCACGAAGCATAGTTTATGTCTCGACTAAGAAATAGAGGTCAATGCAATCTATAAACGTTTTAAACACCAATAATTCCATTCTTATAAATATAAAACATAAAAAATGAGGTTTTAGTGTTTGATAATTAATAATAATGATCTAATACTTATTTTAAAAGCTTCTCACACAAAGATTTAGATACCTACGCTAAATATTGTGCCTTTCAGCCATTGCTATACATAATATACCATCACTCTACGACAAGAACGAGGAAAACAGTAACATTGAAAGAGATAAAAATTTGTCAGCAAGTTTACTATTTTACCTAATAATTATACAATATTCAATATTATAGAACAGTAATATCCTATTAATATTATGAACGTGAAAGTTTGTGAGGATGTATAGATGTATATATGTATGGATGTTTGTTACTCTTTGACGCCATAACTACTGAACCGATTGTTATGAAACTTAGTATGTAGATAGCTGGAGACCTAGATTAATATATAGGCTACTTTTTATCCCGATATTCCTACTTGATCGGTACTTACGCGGGTGAAACCGCGGGGCGCTGCTAGTGTAAAATAAATACAGATAGTAAGGTATTCCATTAAATATGTTGAAACTTTAGCGTTGCGAGATAAATCTGTTCAATCTACCGCTAAAAATGGAGACTGCACCGCAACACAAAATACAAAAATAGGCTGAGAAAGTTTTATTTTTGTATTTGTGTTGTAAAAGCTCAAGATCAATGTATAGCATCATATTTTTTTTGAAATTGTTAAGATTATATGGCAAACATATATCGAAATTGAGATATATCGAGGCACACCATTGAATTCTTTATCTCAATACCTACCGATCAATAAACCAGTTTTAAAAATACCACCACTACTCGACGCTAGATGCTAAATTCACCAACAGGCTCAACTCAAAATAATAAAACATCTACACATACATAGTTAGCAATAGGGAAATAACTACAAAATTCCAATTTTCAGCCCCAAAACATAATTAAAACACAAGATTCCTACAATATCTTTCTTCTAGCTGCATATAAAACTCCAAAAGGCCTGCAGTGCACACGGACACGGTAATTAAATTTTTTTGAGTTGTGTGTAAGATCTAGGTGGACGATATTATCATAGTAAAATAATAGAAGATTGTGTTTACTTAATTATGAATGATGATGATGAAACATCATCGTGTTTTGGTATTTTTTGTATACCCCTGAAGGTGGCAAAGAAACACCGACCGCCCGTAGCGTATACTCGTACTTAAGTGTACGTGAGTATACTTTAAACTTAACTTTTAAAAAAGAATAATGTTTTAAATGGCTGTTTGTGAATATGTTTGTTACTTAATCAGACCTATTGGTTTTCATATTAAATGTGACACTCAGGCATGTTGTAACATAGAATAACATAGTCTCCAGGGTTATATTTTAACACCTTAGTTGTAATTGGTGTTACTTAAGGACTTTGAAGTCGGGTTTTTTCAACACAATTTTTTTTTTACCAAGTTGAGAACGCGTTTGTGATATCCTGGACATGGATAATCATTTATGAGGTATAATTACTTGAGTTATGTATTTGTGGAGAATAAAACTTACCACTCACCTTTACCCCATAGACAAGGAATGCAAACCGAGCACCCTCCATAGTAAGATATGCTTACCAGGCGCGGCAGATACCTCAATAGCCGTAATTTGCAATCTTCCGCTAGCATGTAAAAACATTTCGACACGTGTTTCGCTTCTATACGAAGCATCCTCAGGAACGATTCAAAAGCAAATGAGGTATAGACAAGTTTTACATTTCTTTTTCGACCTAATAGTTTAAAAAAGTATTTTCATGGCATAGCTATAGAACACACAATTAAACTTTTACAACCACATCATCAACACCAAATATATTTTAACTTAAAAAAAATAACATAAATTCAATTTTCATCTCAGAATACACATAGACAAACAGAAGTTATTCTAAATTCAAACAATCATTTGAATTTAGAATTACAGTTTCAGTTTAAAACATACATGAAATAGTGCAGAGTATTCCAAATTCAAATAGTTTGAATTGAGAATACGCGACATAATTCCATGTACCCGCCATAAACCATTGCATATCCTACTACAGAATATACCAGAGCTTAGATAAAATAAAAACTACGCATTCTAATCCAACCACACCCCAAAAAAAAACAACAAAGTATTTTTCATTATCCTAACCCGCACAGCGCAGCCTCCAAAACGTTGCCACTCGTATATTCATTTCCGTTCCGTTAATACCGCATACTTTTAACTGTCTAACTAGGTGGCTGCCTCCCCCCATCCCCCCTACTACTTACACACAGTAGGCACAACTTTTATAATACTACGTACTCTGGGCTTTTTAACGAACACCCCTAGGGTGGCAGTACACCCCACCTGCCACGCATACCGAAAAATACGCAAAACGGGGGAGGGGGTTAGAAGTGAAGTGCCTGTATTTTGCGTATTTTTAAATTATTCCCACATGTAGGGGTGCTTAGGGTTTTTTTCGGATGCTGCGTGTGACGGGCGTTATTGTGTTTAGACGTACAGTTTTAAGAGAGTTTAGAATGTAATGAAAAATTATGTAATGAATAAGTTTTACATGATAATATGTGGGTTGTACGTACTTCTGTGTGCTAATCAGTATGTAAGAACTCCGTATGTAAGTAGAATTTTTGAGTTCACGCTTAAATATAAGAACTGATTATTATCGAAGCCTTCCTGACTGGGATTTACACATACAAAAAAGTCTTCGTTGACTTACCGAGAAAAAAAGGTTAATTAACATCACTGGAAGAAATAATTCTATACCTATATTAACAAGTGAAGAGAATTATTTTTAAGCAAATTCCGGAAGGAAGAAATGAGATGTTTTTAAAATCATATTTACGGTTTATATTTAGAATAAGTGAAGACAGATATTTTTTTTAATCAATATGTAAAAACCGCCTACAATAATATACAGGTCTTCCGTACATACAATGATGGCGGACAAAGCAAAACATTTAAAACTTAATTTTGGTTGAAAAACTACTACGCGATATCTTCTAATCACTAATGATTATAATAAAAAAGATATCCGTTGTAAACATGACCGCAATTAAGTCCCTATTAACACATATAATTCGCTTGTAGAAT
This sequence comes from Callimorpha dominula, assembly GCA_949752705.1. NCBI lineage: Eukaryota > Metazoa > Arthropoda > Insecta > Lepidoptera > Erebidae > Callimorpha > Callimorpha dominula. The sequence goes on along the minus strand of OX457000.1, from coordinate 1,568,532 downwards.
CTCAAGATATCAGATCCATTTTATATATACATACTATCTTCCCCATACGAACTTTTCACCACCCTCATCACAAGACAAAAGAACACTATGTCCTTCTCTAAAGTCTCCTTAGTCTCTATACCAAAATTCATCAATATAGGTTCAGCGGTTTAGGCGTGACAACGTAAAAGAAAGACAGAGTTACTTTCGAATTTCTAATATTAGTACAGATGTAAGGTGGCACTAAATCAGTCTACGAGTATAGTATATAGTATAGCAAGTTATTAACAAATGCTGTAAACACTTGTTTTACGTTTTGTTTTTTTTTGTTTTGTTTTTTTTTTTTCAATCAGTGTATTCTAAATTTGAATAGAATAATCAGCTATGGTCTACTTGGCGTGATATCCTTGGTGTTGCAAACCTTCATAGGCTACCAAGATGGCCTACTATTAAGGAGGCTATTTTCTTGTTTTGCTATACAATTTAAATAATAATAACTTCACGTATCTCACACACGGCCGTCTGGTCCTAAACTAGGCAGAGCCTGTACTATGGTAACCAGACTGCTGATAAACATACCTATATATATTTATAAATGCATACCTACATACATATTGTAGATAAATTACACCCTGACAGAACAAATGATCATGCTCGTCATACAATTGTTTATCCTGGGTAGGAATTGAACCCACGACCTCTGGCTCAGCAGTCAGGGTCACCAACCACTAGACCAACAGGCCAGTCATATATTATGTCTCTTTCTCTAAATATACTTACATACTATTATAATCACACTTTCGTTACGGCATAAGCCAAAAAAAACACTTTTAAGGCAAACTGAATTAACAGTAAAAAATATTTCCACTATTACTTCCTGGTTGATCATCAGACTATCATTACCAGACCCAATCTCTTGGACTCATCATAACGAATCTTATTCGAAGGGTTTACTACTAGTCGCTAAGGAGTTCCACCATCCACCTTCTGGTTCAATCATCAGAACAGTTTAAAGATGCTAAAACTATAGTTTTGTTATCCGAACTATATATGTATACATTAAAAGTTCATTTCGGTACAACAATTACAAGTAGGTTAACATATCTTTATTGTACACCGACGACATATTGTTTAAAATAAATACACAAAGTGGATACGTACAATACTCGTAAACGGCCTTACCGCTAAGAGCGATCTCTTACAGGCAACCTTTGGATGGACAAAATTAATAAAAGATAAAAAAATAACGGGTACTTTTAGTGTAAGATAGAAGTAAAGAGAAAAGGCATTTAGTTGTGAGGAATTATAACGTCATGTTATAAAACTAGATACTTTATACATACAAACATTTATGTAATTAGTTACATTCTGAAGCTAAATAAACGTGATAAAATGCCATTCGATAATATTAATCTCAATTATCACCAAATAGTGTATTTCTAAAAATCCTATTAATTAATATTATAACCGTGAAAGTTTGTGAGGATGTATGGATGTTTGTTGCTCTTTCACGCCAAAACTTGATGGCTGGAGACCTGGATTAACACATAGGCTACTTTTTATCTCGATATTCCTACGGCACCATGACTTACGGGGGTGAAACCACGGGGCGCAGCTAGTAAATAATAATTTGACAAAGTCATAGTTTAAAAAAGATATTCTAATAAATTATTTATGATACTTTTGTATTGAATATTGATTGTAATGATAACATGTTATTTTCGTCATGCTTAGTAGTAACAGAAGTAACACGAACTAACAAATTAGTCCATTTATTTAATACTAGCTGCGTCTCGCGCTGGGAATATCGGCATAAAAAAGTAGCCTATGTGTTAATCCAGGTCTCCAGCTATCTACATACCAAGTTTCATAGCAAACGGTTCAATAGTTTTTGCGTGAAAGAGTAACAAACATCCATACATCCATACATCCTCACAAACTTTCACGTTTATAATATTAGTAGGATTATACCATTTATTCTTTAATAGTTAGATTAATCAATCGTATTTATTCCAATTGGATAAAATACAGAAAGTTGTAACATAATTAGAGATAACATTGTAATTATGATTGTTATCAAAATGGAGGTCCAATTTACATTTGATGAACCCTCCAGGGAGTGAAAATTTGCTGTTACATAGGCATATTGTTACATATACATCCATACATATATATACTCACAAGTTTCTACCTTCGGGGTAGGTATTGACAACATAATAATAATAATAACTTAATACATCTCGCTAACGTGGTAACCAGACCGCTCATAAACATACTTATATATTTCTAAATACATATTATAGATAAATTAGTCACCACACAACAACGCTAAATTCACCAACACGGGCTCAACTCAAAATAATAAAACAAATATACATACATACATTGTTAAGCAATAGGGAAATAAATACAAAAATCCAATTGTCAGCCCCAAAACCAGGATTCCTACAATATATTTCTTTTAGCTGTATATAAAAGGCATAAATCTAAAACAGTTATTTTGCCTTTTCTGAAAAAATTGCTTTTATAGGGGGTGCAAACGAGCAAACGGTTCACCTGATGGTAGTGTGTAGCTGGCCTTTAAGGTGAGATTAGGGGAAGATGGGAATAGGGGACGAGGAGGGGAGAGGGTTAGGGCCTCCGGTAACCTCACTCACACGGCGAAAAGCAATGTAAGCATTGCTTCACTGCTTTTCTGTGAGGCCGTGGTATTACTCCGGTCGAGCCAGCCCGTACGTGCCGAAGCATGGCTCTCCCACTAACATCATACCTGTTTTGATAAAGGTGTGCGATATTAGAATATTCTGAAACATTACACATTGCTATCTAGACCCAAACTAAGCATAGATTGTTCCTACTATGGGTTCTTGAACAAGGATAAACATACTTTGCACTGTCCGGGAATCGAACTCGCGACCCCTAGCGTAGCAGTCGCATGCACTACCGAACGAATATATATATACGAATATATAGATAAACTATACGAATCTGGTAATGCAATAGTTTCTAGGCACTTCCAAAGACCTAGAAGTATTACCATTAGGCAGGCCTTCTGCTAGTTTATTAAATTAATTGAAAATAATGGAAAATTTAAATAAAAAGGAAAAAAAATCACCTCGTAACTTATCATCAGACCCTTTTTACCCAGCTGTTGGACTCGTTAAAACGAATCGTAAGAGCCCAAACTCGAAGGGTTTACTAGTAGCCACTGGAGAGTTCCGCTATCCACCTCCTGGCTCCATCATCAGATCAGCTCCAAGATGCTAAATTACAGTATTCTCATCTAAACTACATATACATACAAAGTTTCATTTTGATACGACAATTAGAAGGAGGTTGACATTGACTTTCAAGATTTGTTTACATTTTCTTTCTTTCTTTCTTTCTTTCTTTCTTTCTTTCATTTTCTTTCAATGTAGATAATAAAAGTGTTTTATAAAAACAAAGTATAAATCCTCGATAGCCTTCACTATTATTAAAGCTCAAACCTACACAATGTTTTGTTTTTTGTCCTTGTTAACTTCTAATCATGGTGTTTTCACCCATAACTCAAAAATGACAGACTCAAAATTAATAACCTAATATAAACAAGTAGTAATTATGTTTAATTGGTAGTTGTTCAGATTTATTACCTAAATTTAAGTTCTAAAATGTCGAATAGCAATCTCAGTTTGTGGTGAGATTCTTTACTGTTACATGGGAGCTTTCAGACTGCTTCAAAATCAAAATAAAAATCAAAAACATTTATTCCAATTAAAGTAATTTATGGTGCTATTGAATTGTCAGGAGTAGAAGTCCCTTCATCAACCATAATGAAGGGAGCCAAATGACCCGACACATAACGCCACCATCCGCAGGCCTTAGAGGCGAGCATGACATGCTCAGAACTGCCAAGCAACATAGAAAACTTAACTCACTCAGGTGAAAAATTCTAAATTTTCTTAATAAAGTTTAAAAAATTATAATAAATATTATAACACCTTCAATGCCAACACGGTATATAGATAATTTCAGTGTTGGATGAAATAAACCGAGTCACTAATAATGATAACATTTATACCCAATATTATAACGTTGAAGAGTTTGTTTGTTTGGTTGAACGTGGTAATCTCTGGAACTACTGCTTCGAATTGAAAAAATCTATTAGTTTTGGATAGACCATTTATCGAGGAAGGCTATAGGCTATATAACATCACGCTACAACCAATAGGAGCGGATCATCAATGAAAAATGTTGCAAAAACGGGAAAAATTTACAAACGCGGACAAAGTTGCGCAATTCAGCTAGTATGTTATAAATTAATAGCCTTCTGGCATGCTTGATAACATGTGAGTAGGTAAAAACTTTTTAAAATGCGTTTTTTTTATATTTTATTCTTTTACGGTATTATCTAGAAGCCATTATCTACAAACAGTGAGCATACAAAAGATTAGATATATTACTTATTAATAAATAGCGTGTATTTAACACGTAGAGATTTTATTTCAATGTTGAAGTTTGCGGAAGAGCATTCGACGGCAACTTCAGTTAGCACATTGCAAGTTTAAGTAATATTAGCCAGGTCAGTCTTAGAATAAGTGACCATTACACATGAGACACCTCCGTGTCTCGGAGTGCACGTTAAACCGTCGGTCCCCGGTGCCATACAAACATCTGTTTCATTCGTTACTGGTAGTTGGAGCCCTAAAAAGTCCGACAACCTGGTCTAACTACAGAACTTCGATATCGCCTAGTACTTCACTGCTGACTACTGCTACTTACTGCCATCCATATATAACCGACATCAATTTCTTCGATTGCCTTTCCAACTTTTGTATCTTTAATTCCCAAAGTCCCGGTTGACACCAAAAGGCTTGCCTCCTCTAACGTTTGTGTAACTAAATTATAGTTTTCAAAATGTCGGTGATTAAAATATGTCTGCTTACCCCTTTGGGGATGCAGGCGTGAGTGTATGTTTGTAAAAACCCAGACCTTTGCAAATAGACATACTATTAATTGTAAAAGTTTGTTATGTTTACCATTATTTTAGCGTTCATAGTTATGCTTAATTTAGCTGTAGACAGCACTGTGTAATTTTTTTTTTTTATATATTGAGCTGCCAAAATGAATTTGCCCCGCCTGATGGAAAGCACAAGCAGAATCCAAGAGTGGTGGTCACCATCCTCACTGCGAACAAGGACACAGTGTTATGATATTGTAGTCTAGAGCTGAAAGCTAAAATGAAATGGGCTATCCAACATTAAAACAATTTCAGCTTTATAATATTAGTATAGTATTTAACAGAAAAGGAATCAAGTTTTAAATATCAAAACGACATAGTTGAACATCGCGAATTATTTCTCATCTAACCTTTTCAAACGTACATGTAAACAACATATAAACACACTCATATCCTAATGACAAACACACACACACATATGAGAAAAAACACATCCTAATTCACGCACGCCCCACCCGGCCCCCACATCTGAACACATACGCAGTTTTTGATCAATACTTAAAAATTAACCCAACCTCCGGGGGTAGTTTTTAAATTTATTCTGCGCATGTCATGCCTTTTAATCAGACCCCTTTTGTACTACCTACCTCCCTACCAATATATATTAATACAAGTATTATATGTAGCTGTGACAATTTGATTCGGCGATATATTGTGTAAGTAGCTCCTGATTCTGTTGAAGGCTTTTCTTCCAACAAGGCTTGTACGTACAGCCGCGTTGGTTTTGTGAACAGACAGATGTGAGGTGTTAGTTCTTCTAATTTTTTATAGAAGTGTTTTTAGTATTTAGTTTTTGAATGAAAACGAAATTATAAGTTTTCATATGGAGAGCTTCAAATGTTTTAGTTAGAATGGATAGAGAGAAGCTAAATTATATAAAATTCAGGCTGGTATGACTTCTCTGTAAAAATAGAAAGCTTGACATATTTTTCTGTTTTTTTTTATACATTCAGTTTCATATATCGACGGTTTTAACATTGGTATATGTATTAGATTTATCTTACAAATTCAATGCTTACACTGAACATTTCCTAATAAAAGAAAACCAATTTGACCGAACCGTAAATCCAACTCCACGTTACGATTGCAGGCAAACACAAACACATTTATAAAAAAAATTATAATTAATGCATTCTGTTTTTCAATTCACGTATTAAAATATCATCAGCACTTTACGAAATATATTTAAAAAAATATTTATAAATTAAGTGATTAAAAACAACGCTCTAAAGGAATAAACTCTTTTAAATTGTTAAACAAGTGTTTAAATTGTAGTTATTTTTTAAACACATTTTACATACACAAACAGATTAAAATCGAAAAAACAGCCAAAAATCCGTATTTGAATTTACAGCTACGAGAGAGAAAAATATATATAATAGGCTTCATGAGTCTTCCATCTGAGGGTTATTTACAATCGGATTCAAGACTCACGACCCCGATTATATTTATTTTCTCTTTTTTCATCACGTTTAAGAGAATATTGTGACTTCACTGCGTGTTAATAACTCCAACGAAAAGTCTAAAACGACGTATTCAGGGTTTAGAGCTATAAAAAGGCTAAATGAGGGGACAATTAGTGACAGTCTACCTCACTTAATTGACTTTCGATCGGCCCATTCTGAGCATTCCCTAATAAGTTAAAGCACTCTAAATGTAATGTACATAATTAAGTATTAGGGTGTTAAATATATCGTCTATTAGACGGACTTCTCATTTTATTTAGAGTTTTCTATTTGTAGTAGTGTGGGATAATCAGAATTCATAGGAGATAGAGAAAGAATAAGCTAAATAAACATTAGATTTTTGTCTATGAAAACAATTCAGGTGCTATTGTGTGTATGTGTGTCGACAAAATTTTATGTGTTTGTACTCCAGCTCGTGTGTTAAAATAAAAATATCTACAATGGAAGTTAAACAACCAGTGAGCTTTCCTTTAACTATTATAAAAGAGCTGATGATCTTGAATAACATAAAAGAGTTAAATCAAAATCGGTTCATCCGTTTAGGCGCTATGATGCCACAGGCATACAGATACACACGTTAAATTTATAACACCCCTACTTTTTGCGATAGGAGTTAGAAATATACTAAAACATACAATGACGGCAGAAATTGGCATATGACTATGTGTTTGTTGTTTGATACTGCAAACTAAACAAATAAATGTACACCCTCCAATTGGGCGAGAACACAATATGCAGATTCTGTTGAGAGGCAGATGAAACTGCGATGCTATGATTTTGTGACCCATTAATTTTAACCTAGGATTGCACATCATGCAACCGCAGGAAATACAAACAATCACTGCTGATAGGATATGGAGGTTTCTCGGAGCCATAAGTCTGAAGCAAGAGTGCGCTACAAAAGACCAGAATTGGTCGAGGTAGCATAGACATGACAACGACGACAGACAGCACTACAAAGTAGTCGAAGCATATACATATATTTCAATTTCAATCTTTATTGCACTCCATTATGTTATTAAAGGTCCTTAATACTAGGTATGGTCACAGAATACATAATAGTACACGTCAAGAAGTCCGATCCGCCAAATCATTTAAATAAATAGCGACTCTTGTTCCAACATAATAAAGTCGCAATTCAGGACGCACCGCGCTAATTAGCTACAGTTTTATTCACCTAGAAGTTGCCTCTCTTTCTATAGCGTAACTTCTATCTGTTTTGGCGACTTTAGGGTTGTCTTTTTTTAAAGGATTAACTAATCTGAATATCTAATTACCTGTAAGTTATCTGCCTATTACTTTATTTTTTTGTGAACAAATAAACCTAGGCTAGGTACTCATAACTCAATAGTCTAGATACGAAAGGATGACGCGACGCAGAGTGTGAGTGAGCATCATACTAACGTGCGACCCGGCTGGTGCGCGGCAGCACACTGAACTTTCGCATGATTAGTCGTCCCCGATGGGTACTTGTAGCTTTATACCTACACTGCGAAGTGAACCTGGCCTGGTATGGTGACAACTATGGACCCTGTAGAGCACAGGAAAAGTAAGAGACAGTAAGAGCAGCTTTTTTATAAAATACTAAAAGTAATGTTTTCATAATTTAGCCTGCAATATGTAGTTGAAGTTTACAATTAATAGTTATATCTTTTGGAACTACGTTCCTTATCGCGCGTTACGAAAGGGGGCTAGAAGGAAAAATTAAGACCAAAAATTTTTAACGACACTTTTTGCTATAGTTGTAAGCCCTGCGGCGTGCGCGTGTTTCTCTGCCTGTCTCTCTCTCTCTCTCATAGAAAGCAAGCCAGTTATTTTCGTTTCGTCTTATAATTTCGTTCCATCCGAGTGTCCCTTGACATCTCTCAAGTTTTTGGTTTTTACTAGTTTTGTCATTTCAACATTAAATATAAGTGAAAATAGATTGCGTGATATTTGACTGTAACATCAGAGGCCTCGGATTAGTTTTTTTTTTAAAGGATTTTGGGCAAACGACCAGACGCGTCACCGACTACCGCCACCCATGGGCACCTGCAACTCAAGAGTCACAAGTGTGTTGCGGCCTTTAAGGTAGGAGTAATGGAAAAGTGGAAGAGGGGGAGAGGGGGGAGGAGAAGGGCGGGGAGGGAAGAATTAGGGCCTCCGGTAATCCCACTCACTTGGTCTAAAGTAATTCAAGCATAGCTTCACTGCCGGTTCGAGCTGGCCCATACGTGCCGAAGCATAGCTCTCCCACGATTTAACCTAATAGATATATATATGATTTCCGCTAACTGCGAATATTTCTATAAAGTAGAATATTATTAAACTAGATTTCACCCGCGGCTTCCCTCGCGTATGTAGATCTTGTCAATTATTTCACGGTACCCTATGTGGTTTGCTGTACCACTCACTACGTGTAAAACTCATGTTGATCAATTGAGTGGCTAAGGCGTTTGTAAAATAAAATCCAGCTTTGAATTTAGAAGTAGACTCTGTTAATAAGCAGCCGCCCTGCACAATAGATAGAAGGGAAGATGAAGCTTGCGGGGCTGCCAATTTACAAAAATATTTATGAAAAATTGCCAGTGGCAAAATAAGTTTTACATTAATTAAATTTAGAGTAAATTACAAAAGTTTTATTTAAATGTTAGATATTTGTTTCTAACCAGCAGCGCCACGCGGTTTCACCCGCGTAAGTTCCAATCCTGTGGGAATATCGATATAAAAGGTAGCCTATGCGTTAATCCAGGTCTCCAGCTATCTACATACCAAGTTTCATTGCAATCGGTTCAGTGATTTTTACGTGAAAGAGTAACAAACATCCATCCATACGTCCATCCAAACTTTCACATTTATAATATTAGTAAAGTTTATTGTAGCGTACATTCTTTAGTGTATATTCTTTATTTTATTTTTATCAAGTCTTAAAGTACAACGCCACTAACGCGGCAAATAATATATTTTATAATAATATTACTTTTCTTTGAGATGACGATACTTATCATAACATAGAGGAAGTTCTTCACTTGACCGATTTAACTGACCTAATTTCATTATTACAGTATAAAAGATCAAGTTTCCTTACGGCTGTAAAACACTTAAATGTATAACATTGTATAATCACATAATTGAGACCGATGTGATCTCTTCAAAGCTGCAAAATATCTTTCGATTAATGGAATTATAACATCAATGAGATACATTTACAGTTATAAGTGATATATGTGTAAGGTACTAATGTATGTGTTTCGACAAATTCCGACTAGTTTCAGATTCACTCAAGTTTTTTTCTTTTTTATGGGATTTTTGCCCCCTGCAAACGAGCAGACGCGTCACCTGATGATGACGATGCAACTGCAACTCAAGAGTCACAAGTGCGTTGCCGGCCTTTAAGGTTAGGGTTAGGGCCTCCGGTAACCTCACTCACTCGGCGAAATACAATGAAGCATTGCTTCACTTTTTTCACGTTTTAGTACAAACATAAATCCTACTAATATTATAAACGTGAAAGTTTGTGAGGATGTATGGATGTATGGATGTTTGTTACTCTTTCAAGCCAAAACTACTAAACCGATTGCCATGAAACTTGGTATGGGAATAGTTGGAGACCTGGATTAACATATAAGCTACTTTTTATCCCTATATTCCCACGGGATCAGGACTTACGCGGGTGAAACCGCGGGGCGCTGCTAGTCTTAAATAAATATGAAATTTCTTTATTCTCTTCTCTCTCTCTCTTTAAACTAGTAGACGAGTCAAATGTTTAAAATTAAAAAGTAAACACTTCCCTGATCCTATCTGTGTATTATGATACATTTTAAATTTTGTTAAAAGTACATAGTCATGTATAGAGAAAGAAATTGTATGTAAGAATAATATTTCTCTGAATTTTACAAATCTTATAAATATTCTCTTACATTTTCTGAGAAATCATATAAATATATGATCACGCTATTGGCCCATATAGACAGTATTGTTTTCTCTACACAATTAATAATATATACGTTATTAATAACTTACTACCTTAAAATGTATATAAACATATTTTCTTGAGGACTGTACACATCACACACTCTGAAAAAAAATAATTTTGAATAATAAAAAAAGTCTGACGTTATTCTGTGAAATTGTTTTACAAAGTCCAAGCTTTGCTAAAATGTTCATTCACAGACTTAAAACAATATAATTACAAGTATTTGACTTTAGAAAATATTGTTCTTGCGTAGGCACCGTCTACGGCGTAGTACTACGGTTATACTACGAAATACTGTCCTGAGTTTTCTTACGACGTCATTGATTCATTCTCTTTGACGTAATTGCCTAATTTTCAAGTCTTTTTGTGGGTGCTTACAAATTTTATTTTGTTTGTTTTAGTTATGAAAGCGTCTTAACCATTTATAGCTATTTAGAATATATTTTTGTTAACATTGCTGGCTTTGGAAGAGACATAAATTAAATTGTTTCTAAATAAATTTCTACCCGTAGCTATAATTAACGTCAGTTGTAATACCTATTTAACTTCTAATTCACATATGATCGCACTGTAATCTATCAATTGACACATGATATGATGACGAAGGACCGGAAAACAGAAAGTGAAATGCCTCTCCCCACTAGATGGACCGTAGGAATACCACTGTTTGCGGAACTATCTAGGTGATTAGTACGTTGGGCTTTTGGATTACAACACTGGACTTCCCACAACTGAGGTGATGATGATGAGGTGGATCCAGTAAGACTTGGATATCTACTCTCTTGAGGCCATTTCAAATGTAGATTGACATAGAATAAAAAATATTATCCTGGATCAAAATATGATAAATTTTGTCTTAGAACCTAGAACCTAGGCGTTCTAGAGCCGAGAACCAAACACATCACGTCAACGGCAGCTACCTACATTAGACACGACGCCAAAGTATTCATTTATTATCAGAATCTCCCAAACATTAAGAGTATTTATTTATTTTCCTCTCTTGTCTCTAAATATCTCTTTCTCGTTGTATATCATAGAAAGGGCTGGAATAATACCGGAAACTACACATTTCAGGTTATTACAAATAAGAATTACTGTTATAATCTAAAGCTTTTACTGGGGGAACTGAATAGCTGAGGTGATGCGTATCCGTGTGTAATGACGTAGCTTATGTCTTTGTGACGTCATTGTTGTGACGTGGGATGTATAAGTTCGGTTTACGAGTGTTGTTGAAAGGGGTAAGTTATATTTAGAATATGGTTTAGTTTCTTTGTTTGTTTTTGTTGAAACCGTTAAGGGGTTTTTTTGTAATAGTTTTTTAGAAACGTGTAGTTGGTTGTGACGATTATACAATACTAGCAGCACGCTGCGGTTTCACCCGCGTAAGTCCCGATCCCGTTCAAATATCGGGATAAAAAGTAGCCTATATGTTAATCCAGGTCTCTAGCTATCTACATAACAATTTTCATCGCAATCGGTTCAGTGTTTTTTGCGTGAAAGAGTAACAAACATCCATCCATCCATCCAAACTTTCACATTTTTAATATTAGTGGGATTATTTTTGTTAACCTGAAAATCAATCAAATCTATAGCGTAAGAAATTACGACTGTGGTTAACCCACGTTATATATTGTCCTAAAAATATATTAAAAAATCTTATCTATATGTGATCTATATGTGAATGTTTGTGAGGATGTATGGATGTGTGGATGTATGGATGTTTGTTACTCTTTCACGCAAAAACTACTGAACCTATTGCAATGAAACTTGGTATGTAGATAGCTGGAAACCTGGATTACCACATAGGCTACTTTTTATCCCAATAATACCACGGCACCGGGACTTACGCGGATTATACAACAATAAACCCCTGTTTCCCTTGGTCACGGCATCACGCGTGAACGGCTTTAACAATTTCGCAAATTTTTTTGTGTTTGTTATAGTCAGGAGAAGGGTGTTATAAAAGAAAAAATTAAGAAAGTTGCGCGGAAAATTAGAAAAATTAAAATTAACTTAACGACCATATTAACTTTTCTAATGTAACCTTAACGCTTTTGACATAACTGTCAGTTGTTTGACAGTTGGCGCGATTGTTTAATATTTATAGTTAAGACAGGACAACGTATGTCGGGTCTTCTAGTACTAAATAAAAAGCCATGGAAACGCACTGTTTTACTATAGTAAGCAAATTCTTAAATCTCAACCTATCATCTGGTTAAATAATGAACGCCTGGTGATCAATTTCGACCACGGTTTATTGCTTGACTAGAATATCTTGAGCTGTCGTTGTTTAGACATACGTACCGTGACAGGTCAATACATACACTGGACGCGTGTAACATTTTTTTTATATATAAACTATAAGTATTAAAAATTTCACGTTAATGCGTTCGCGATATTTTCTTGAAAAGGGTACAAGTAATTCTCCTCATATAATAATATATCTTATTTATTTTTTTTTTAATTTTATTTCTAAGGTACAGATACAGACAACAGATTAATGACTTCTTAAACTAATAGTCACCTTATACAATTTGTAAACCTGGAGCAAAATTACAGCTATACATGACATTGATTAGAAATGATTACAAGTAATAAGGAAAAAAATATATATAAAAAATTAACAAAGTATAAAATAGTAATTTGACTTGTACATAACACATTATTTCGGCTGTAAAATATCTTTGTATAAAGCTTTTTTTTTAAATTAGGATAATTTTCATGGAAAACATCTACTCGAGAGCATATGCTATTATATTGCTTACACATTCTTACCAATGGATTGTTCTGGGATACATTGTTGTTAGAAGTAGGAATGATAAACTATTGCGGAGTACGCACAGATCGTGTTGGTATCTTAAAGTGTATCTCACTTATAAGGTCAATATCCAAAGTGCCTTTGCAATTTTATGTTGAGTGCACTATATACATAGATATTACTAACATAATTAATCCGATATTACGTAAATACTATTTACATGAAACCATCCCAACCGTACGGACGTGACGTAAATACAATACACACACTGTCAAAAACTAAGCCCAAAAAACACACAAACACTCATACATACACGAAATAATTACTGGCAAATACCTTCATAGTTGTGAGAAAGGGATAATGATAAAAATGTATCGCACCCCTCAGGGGGACGCCCCCACTACAGCAAAATTTTTCGTACTCCCGTTTAGCGAGATTCGATCCCGCAATCAGGGGGGAAAGGGGGAATTTTTTGGGCCCCCCACCCCTTAGCCAGCATCGTAAATTGGAGCATATAATTTTTATTACATCGGTGTCGTATGGAACGTGTTAGATGTTGTGCACATGTAAAATTTTTTGGGGCCACGTAGTTTTCCGGGTGCTATAATATCGGTAATTTTGTTCTTCATAATTTGTACACTAGTCATGTGATGTCAAGTCCGCTTACAACGCAGTTACGGAACGATACATCGCGGCACAATGGCACAAGTCTTTGTTATAATATTTATTTAAGAGAATATTATGAAGTTATTAATGTTTTTGCTTTAATTTAAAAGTCGCCTGCAAGATGACCTGACCTACCTAACCTTTTGTACACATTAATTTTAACTTCAAAATAATTTTATCTATTTCAAAATAATTGGCACATGTGTATAGAGAGTGGAATCTTTTCCAAAGGTCGTGGTTTCTGGTAACACTGAGTTGTAACAAATCTAACACATACTCATTACTTGACATCAATAAAAAAAATATTGATACGTAAGTCTTAATAAAATAAAATAAAATCATAATAATAAATATTTAATCGATTTCTATCAAGATCTTTTTTTTTAATTTGAACCGTAAACTACATTCAGATTAATTTTAATGAAAATTAGTAAAACTTTGCACCCTCACCCCTCGCTTAAGTACTTATGCTAAATTTTCTTTTGTTTTCTTTTGTGGCCTTTATAAATGTATTATACGATAATACTGTAAAGAATAGATTTTAATGAAGAAAGATTTGAACATTGAGTTTTATTTTAAGAAGATTTACAACAATTTTTTTGTGGGGGTGGTGTTGTCCGCAACTTCACAATCATCCCCTATTGCACAATCTTCAAGTTATACTTTCGCAACAGAAAGTAGCCTATGACCTGCCTCATAGCCTTTTCTATCTCTGTACCAAAATTCATCCAAATCGGTTCAGTGGTTTAGGCGTAGAAACAACATGTAGACAGATAAGTAAACTATAGATTACCCATTTATCATATGGTATGAAAAACTTCGATTGTTCCAATTGAAATTAATTTCATAATACAGATATATTTCATTTTTCGCCGCTCTTTGATTACTGTTTCTGGAAACTTGGAAAATCGAATTTAAGTAAGTAAGTCAAATTAAACCTTTTGATAATTAAACAGGAACTAAATGGTAAAATCAAAATAATAATTAATAGTAATAGTCAACACTATTTAAATTTAAGGTAAAATACAGAAGATTATTCGTCAGATTATCATAAATACGGCAAATAAAATCCTTAAGTAAGTATATAAGTTGTTATTCTAATAAAATTAAATTTTAAAGAACAAAAATATGCTTTAATGTCCTAAAATATGAAACATTTATATATATATTATTAACAGACACAAAATTCATCTACACTCCGAACAAACTACATACATACAGACGGATGTCCTATGGGGAATTGAACTCACAGCACTCGAAGCAGTAGCAGTTCGCAATACTGAAACTACTATTCCTACCGTGCTAGCTACAGTAAAACCCTTAAATTAATCACTATTACACTTGTTTGACATACTTGGTAGGTATGACTGACAATGACTCGTGACTTCAAAATTTGAATCATTATCTAAGTGTCTACTTGATGGGAGTAAACTGGCAACACTCAACATACTGGCAGTATTGCCATTAAATTAAAACATTTAATCACAGTTACTTTATTGTTCACAAGGGATTTACATAGAATTGTATTTATCAATATTTTTTTAACTTTGGTTTAAAAAAAATTTTGATGAAGACAAAGTTATATAAAAATTTCAAAACGATCGGTAAATAACTTTAGGGAGAATGGCGATTTTGAACGAGTGATTTTTTTTTATAGTTATGACCGAGCTTTAGTGCATCAAAAGAAATTAGGGAATTAATATGTATTTTGACCTTTTTCCGACCATTAGTATTTATTAAACAATTAGGTAAAACGCAAACGTGTAAAGACGACTTCGAATTATCTTGCATCACTTTAAGTATCAAGTCTTCAAGCGATCAATTGCAGCCCGCAGGTTCAGTGACCGCCCCAGACGTCTTACCCCTCGGACAGAGACGTACGTGCAATAATATATTGGGGTTGTTCCACCCTCTGAGGAGTAACAGACCGACCAAGTTCTACTGACCCATATATGTGGTGATTCATGGTCAGGGAGACGAAACACGTGATTTGTTTTGAGGGAGATTAAAGGAATTGTAATTTTTGAAATTTGTTTAAATATATTAAAAAGTTCGTGTCTTTTTTAGACATATTTATGATTTTGGTCCAGGGCCTCCAGTAATCTCATCCACTCGATGAAAAGCAATGAAAGCATTGCTTCACTGCCGGATTTCTGTAAGGCCGTGATATCGTGCAGCATTTCTCTCCCACGATTAATGTATACAAAATTGTATAATGATCAGTTGAGTAGTTAAGCGTGGAAGCGTAATAAACAAACAAACTCATATCCGCATTTATAATATTAGTTAGAGTGAATTTATTATTCCAAAAAATATAAGGAAATCCTTATTATAACATAAAAAAGAGAAGAGACTTACTGTGTTGTAGTGAGAACATTTTGGTATAATTTATTCGTAACGTGAGCAAGTCAAAAACTGTATCAAAGTTTGTAAGTTTGTGAGCTTTTCCAAGTTATAACAAGTTTGTATGTTTTTTCGGAAATATATTTACTTGAATTATAGCAATAGAGTGTTATTTTTAACCAAGATAGTTTTGATAGTTATTATTATGTTTACGGGAATAGTTATTTTACAGCTTTCAATGTCTGACGTAGGATAGTTTGGTTAAATCCAAATCTATAGGATATACAGATAAACAGTTTTGGAAATTATTTCATCATTTTGTATGCCCGAAGGTGTAGGCAGAAGGATATTAAAAACCCACATTTTGCCAACTATGATTTAGTCCCACTAATAGGGGGCAAGATTCTTGTCATCCACCGGGCACTTAGGGAATTAGAGATAGAAAATTGGAAAGAAAGCTATATTGCTTATAAATTTGGTAGTGGGAGAGCCATGCTTCGGCACGTATGGGCTGGCTCGACTGGAGTGATACCACAGCCTCACAGAAAACCGGCAGTGAAGCAATGCTTGCATTACTTTTCGCCGAGTGAGTGACGTTACCGGAGGCACTAAAATTTTCCTCCCCCTCCCCCTCTCTCTCCCACCCTTCCCCTACAACAAATGCGCACACAGGATAATTGTTTGCTAAACATCGAAAAAACAGGGTTTTTAAATTGAAGAATAATGATTATCCAAGCCTTCCTTGAACTCACAACAAAATAATAAAACATAAACAAACAACCTACGCATCGTAGTACTAGATTCATTCACAAAAACACAAACATGTGAACACAAAAAGTGAAAAGAACAAATTGTATAAACACGAAAAAAATAACGGATACCAAAAAAAAAAATCACAATCCGTTTTTTCACTTTCACATGGAAAACAGTAAATAAAAGTGCGGAGGCTCAATTCTAACGGTCACGTGATAAAATAAAGGGTTTTTCAGTAAAAAAATATTTCGGTGGCGTGGAATGAAAAAAGATCTAAAAATCTGTTCACTCTCACTGCCGACTTCAATGAACAGAATCAGTGCAATTTTTTTTACAATTTCGACGAAACGCTGCGGTGAATGGATAGTGAAGGATTCACTGGTATTATTTGTTACACCGTGAGCCTTTTATGGCTAACTAAATCTCTAAGCTATGACGTATTAAAACCTCCAGTATGACTTATTTAAAAATAGGTGGTAGGTATTTTGCTTCAAACTTTTTTTATGTGGCCAGTAATAAGCAATGTTATCATTTTTAAATAAAGAATTATTATAAACAGATATGATGTTGATAGTTTTTCAACTTTAAGTGTTCTACACATAGACACACATTTTATAATGCAGTACCCCTTTTTTATACCTTAGTTATATGTTTACATCTGGGATACTTACATTTGGGTACTGATACTAAATGTAAATTATAAGTTTATATCTGAGTATTGTGTTTACAGATGAGTACAGAAGTTACATTGACTGGCCTGTTGGTCTAGTGGTTAGTGACCCTGACTGCTGAGCCAGAGGTCGTGGGTTCCATTCCCATCTGAGTCTGGGTGTTCTTTGTGTCCGTTGTTTGTATGTTTGTAAAGTCTCCCGCGACACAGGAGTAATTCCTAATGCGGGAGTTGTCTTTTAAAAAAAAAAATTATATATTTCGATTTATCAACTTTGTCACATTTAAATTTCATATATGTATGCACATTAGCAAAAAACGAACTGAATATTCTAATTACAAGCTAATTCAAGCTGTCGGTCATTAAATATTTTTAATAAATTTCTTTCCCTCTGATATGGCGAAGGAGATGATGGCTGGTCCATGCGTCATACTCGTGAACGGGTGCTGCTTGGGGTGACTGGTCGGCCTAGTCAGCGATGCTTTAGCCTATACTATTATTTTGGTTCGTTCAACTGCAACTCTAGCCTCTTAATCCAGTCACGAATTATTTTTAACTGTAGATTTTGTAATTGAATGAAGGTAGATGTGCACCTTGAATGATTTCTATGTTTAATAAGTTCAAACCTTCAACGGTATCACTGAGTGATTTTTATTTTTTAGTACGTTAGCTTTTGGAGCATTTCAATAAATTGAAATTCAGGTGGCATCAGCTTGCATCCTGTTTACCTTTCGTGTAACACTAACACTATTGTACCTAAAGATCTGACTTTTAAAAAGAGTGGCCATGAGTTTCTTTGCCAGTATTCTTCTCATAAGGCTCTACGTATTTTGGAAACTGGAAGTTATAGATCGACACAAGCAGGCAGTAGATTTTGGTGTTTTCACCTAATTTACCTCGACAATCCAGCACATGCTGTGGCGTCTGTTTGGGCCGATCTATGATTTTAACTCTAGCTTCAATTTAACGTTCATAAATGTCACTTAGTGTCTTAAATGAATAAACGATTTTGAATTTGAATTTTGAATTTGAATACACAGATGTTAATACTACATAGGGTATCTTAGAAATATATTTTTAAATCTGTTAACACACAACTCTTTCTTCTTTTTTAAATTAGTAAAGAGATACCAACATAAATGTTTAAATTGCTGTTCAAACCATTCCACGGATTTTCTACAAGAAGAACACCATCATCCAACATCCCAACCTCCTAGCTCGCCACCACCCCCTTCGCTACACCTCCACATCTCAACATACTACGTATAAATATTCCGTAATTTTTCAATCAACGTACCCCGAGTATAAGCCTCCGAGCTTAGAACATATACAGTTGATACATGTGTGTTAAAGTATCGACAAATTAGTAAAATGTTCTCCCTCCCATTATTTTCAGTACGTCATGAGCGAACATTTTCCTTCGGTATTACACTTAGAACAGTTACAAATGAGGCAGAGACGCCATAAAGGTAATATTATACTCAATGTACAAATATAACACAGCAATAAAGACAGGCCTGTTGGTCTAGTGGTTAGTGATCCTGACTGTTGAGCTAGAGGTCGTGGCTTCGATTCCCACCCAGTACAAATAACTGTGTGATGAGCAAAGTCATTTGTTCTGTGTCTAGGTGTAATTCATCTATAATATTATGTATTTAGTATTATATAAGCACTAGCTGAGCCCCGCGGTTTCACCCGCGTAAGTCCCGGTACCGTGAGAATATCGGGACAAAAAGTAGAATATGTGTTAATCCAGGTCTCCAGCTATTTAAATACCAAATTTCAACGCAATCGGTTCAGTAGTTTTGGAGTGAAAGAGTAACAAACATCTATACATCCATACATCCTCACAAACTTTCACGTTTATAATATTAGTAGGATGTATATCAGCAGTCTGGTTACCATAGTACAGGCTCTGCCTAGTTTGGCATCAGACGGGTGTGTGTGACGTGTCACAAGTTATTACTATTATTATTATATATACAAATAATTAAAATTTAAGTGTCTGTTTGTAATGTCATAAAAACAGAATTTTACTAAATACATCCGAATGTTTACACGGTAAATAGGTATACCAAAAAACACAATTTTTAACATTTTTGTCTGTCTGTTTGTTCCGGCTAATCTTCTATACAAATAAATAAAATTGAAGTATCTGTTTGTAATATTATAGTAACGGCATTTTACTAAATGCATCTAAAGCTGGTGTTATAAGGACTAACTTATGCTCCTTTAATTTTGTAAAAAGAATTAGGATTCCGCTCAAAATATATAAATATGCGAACAGCAAATAAATAATAAAACTTAGCTTAAAGGTATCAGATCTCGAAATTTGCATATCTCTTATTTCTTTGGTATGATGTGATGGTTTCACCTTTTGTCTGCTATTACAGCAAGTCTTACAATACTATAGAAATACAGACTTGACATTACATGTGTGCAGCCTATATGAAGCGCTTATCCTGACGTGGGTAATATGCTTACTGCTAAAAGATATATAAAATAGACTATCTTTTCCCGCGGCTTCGCTAGTGCTAATATACATTTTGTCAATCATTCAGAAATCCTTCGGGAACAAAAAAAATTGACGATAGCAATGTATGACGTGTTGACGTTTATTCAGATTCATTTATTTGACACAAAATATAATACAAAAATGGTCTTTATTAATGTTAGTTTGGCTTACGAAGTAATTATTATATTATCTGTGCTTTGGTATTTTTTACTGAGACGCAGAATAGGAAATGTCAGGTTAGATACTACAATTATGAAAATTATTAATATTACAACAATCATACAATGTTGATAATAATTAATAATAATAAAATGTTGACATTTAACAGTAATAAAATCGCAACAAAAAGCTAACTGTGACTACAGTAACAATTTGACATCAATACAACCAATCACGGAGATATTGAATAAATAACTTTTCTAACAACCATTGTCTTAATTTAATTTTTAATTTTGCTATTGGTAGATCTTTAATATTATTAGCAAAGCATTAAACACTGCACTCATAGGCACACATGTGTAGGCACTTTTATACTGTTTAAAACAAGCCTGTCTGCAAGCCTAGTGTATCGGGGAAATGCATATTTAGCGCTAGCAAAGATCTGCGGTTGCGTTTTCACAAAAACGCCTATTTTAAAAATGTACGGCATGCACTTCTTTGAAATTGGCGTTTTAGTTTCAATATTATAAGTTTTTAAATAACGGCCTCCATGATTCATATGGAGGAGTGCCAGTTAATACACTTACTCTTGTGTTACGTGTCTTAACAATCAACTACTATTCACCACTCAATTGCACTACGAGTAAAACAAAAATTTCATAGATAACCTTGAAAATAAATTTTTGGGAATGGAAAACAGTCCGGAGCGTGAAACTTAAACATCTATTTTAATTGAAAATTTTGTTAGAAGCCATAAAAATTTGCCTACTCATCCGAGCTTAGTTTTATCATTATGATATTTAATATTATTGTGAATCATGGAACACAAAACCAACACAATGGAAGCCATGTTGTATTTAGAACTAGTATTTTATTTGCCAACTTATTTTCGTTTTAATCTTTTATGTGGTTTCTTTTTATGATAATACTAGCGCCCTGGCTTCACACGGGTAGCAGAGACATCTTCAACAATAATCATATTTCAACCAAATTACACAAAACTTGAACAAATTATACACCTAAACTTTCCTCATGAATCGCTCTATCTATTGGTGAAAACTGCATGGAAGACAGACGTGGCGGGGGACTTTGTTTAAAATATGTAGTGACTAACCAAATTTCTGCTGTTAGCAGCACCATCAAAGCAAGACATTTGAAAATACATAATTACAAATGTAATTTTCAAATTCAAATTGTAATTTTCTTGAATAAGGCTTAAGCATAAGAAACTATCTTATTGGGCATATTAACTACAGCACTTAAAATAAACTAAGAGCATTTTTTTTTCATAACACGTTTGAAGTTTGCGACATTTAAAACATGATTTAGTTTACTTTTTTAATTTGCGACATTTAAAACTTAAGTCAGTTTATTTTTTAAATTTGCCACATTTAAAACACGAGTGAATTTATTTATTAAATTTGCGATATTTAAAACAAGAGTTAGTTTATTTAGGAAATTTACGACATTTAAAACATGAGTTAATTTATTTTTGAAATTTGCGACATTTAAAAAACGAGTTAGTTTTTCTTTGGAAACTTACTTTTGCCTGCGCTTTCGCTTGCTTAAAAGTAGTGTTTAAATCCTAAGGATTTAAATGAGTAGAAACAGTGTGTACAGTGAACAGTACTTTTAACTAGATATAAGTTCTTCGTATCTCTTTCAACTTGTGTGTAAAGTTACACAAAGATGTAATGAACGTGATCTAATGAACTGTTGAATGTAACAAAATAAATGAAAAATAATTATGAAAATACTAACAATATTTATTGATTTTATATATAAGGTATTATGATAGTTCTATTTATAATATTGAACGTACGGATGTTGATATTTTCATTTATTCTATTTATAACCAACAAATGTCTACCGTTTAGAATATTTATAATATACCTACATATACATAGAAACAAACGTTTGTATGAAGTGTTACAATATTTATAAATTATTCATTTACACAGTAAAAAATCTGTTGAGTTTCCTTTCAATAAATAAATAAAGTACTAGTCAGATTATTGCTTTGTTAAGAAATGTTGAAATTGAGAGGAAGTATGAAATAAATAGATATCGCTAACAATACCCTTATTGGAATCACGACATCATTTAACATTTGCATCAGGCATATTAGGATATATTGATGGATTGATTTATGTAATGGTACGACCTGTTTTATAGGACCAGTCAAATTAAGATTGAGATATAAATACCTGTTATGTGAAGACTTCGTACTTCCCAATAGTTTCTACTTCTTTCTACTGCTTTGCTTTACTCCTATAAGTGTAGCATAATATCATGTATCCTGTAACCTCCTCCAAAAAAGGGCTATTTGATGCATAATTATTTTTTTAAATTAAAATGACAGTTTCTGAGAACAAACTATTTAATTATTGCTTTCTTTATGTTACGGTAGAACTAAAGTAAAAAAAGAGTAAAAAGTTTAACGCTTCTTGCGTTAAACTTTTTACCTGTATATATAATAATATATAATTTATAATAATTTGACTACATTGTTATAATTTTTAAGACTTTAAAAAACTCATTCTGTGTAAACGATGTCAGCACTAACGTTTCATAAATATTTAATAAAAATAACGTTCTACCCATATTTTATCTTTGCGAAAAAAAATCAAATCCGCCACTCCATTACTTCGTTCTTCGCTAATGAAATACTAATGTACACATAAAAATCCTCGCATATGTCGCCTCTACACCAATTTCTTATTCCATCCCTGCCAATACAGGGGTACATTAGCGTCCTACGAGTGTGGAGTTACCCCCTAAATTATTTCGACATATGCAAATTTGTGCGCACCTACAGATGTCGCCAATGATTTAAAATATAGATGTGGCACATTTAATTGTCCTCAGTGAGGCAGTAGGTAGTTAAGACCCTTTGCCGAAATTTAAGAGATTATAAGAAACGCAAAATGTTAATGTTTACATTTTTTTCGTTTTTTTTTTGTTAAAGTGGCCTTAGTGATCTTAAAATTAATTTTACAATCACTTAAATATAAATATAGGGCCTTCCTGTCGGTAACGCTTATCAATAGCCAATGAACCGTATTTCCTTATTACCAAACTTCAAATTCAACCAAAATTATAAGTTAATTTGACTGTGTGTTTTATGTTCCTGTCAGGCGATATGTTTGCATTTTGAATAAATTTCAAAAGTTCTATATAAGTTATGTGTCCCGAGTAGTCCCATAAATTAAAGAGAAAATACAATCAAACACACATAAAAAAAAATATATATATATATATATATACGGTCGAATTGAGAACCTCCTTTTTTTTCGTCGGTTAATAAAATAGCCAATGAAAGAAATTGACATGGTTTAGACGCGTTTAAGAATGTTTTTTCATTAAAAGGTAGTTATCTTACAAGAATAATGTTGTTATATGAAAATCCTATTGTTTTATGTCAGCGACGGGTAGCTTGTCCACTAGAATCAATTACCTAATAGTCCATATTTATAATTACAATACATCCAATCGAATAACTCGTCTGTTTTGTTTCTCTTAATAATCTAATCAAGAAGTACCTGAATGTTACAATTGTAGGCATTAAACTCTGACAAATGTAATTGGTGCTTCTGCATCTTTATCTTTGGGCACACACCTAGCGACGCGCGTCTGCCAAAAAACGAGGCGGCGCAGTTGTAAAATTGTCTAACTACCCGCACCCCGCGCGCGCTCATTACGGCGCGTGCGTGCACATACTACGTGCAATTAGAGCCGAAGATATATCCTGAGATAAAGGGTTTGATAGCCGGAAGTGACACAAAAGTAAATATTACGAAGTATATGCTACAGCTAAACTATCATTTCTCAGCTATACTACCAAGACCTGGACACTAATAATAATAACTTAAGGCACCTCACACACGGCCGTCTGATCCCAAACTAGGCAGAGCCTGTGCTATGGTAACCAGAGTGCTGATAAACATACTTTATATTATTAAATACATACATATCACAGATAAGTTACACCGAGACGGAGAACAATTGATCGTGGTATTCTCTCTGGTTGTTTGTCGATGGTGGGTGAGCAGTCAGGATCTATAGCCACTAGACTAATAGACAATGGTGTAGCCCTATTATTAAGGTGCACAGTTCGACACTGCTGTTCATAAATTGTGGTTTCATAGAGCAAAAATCCGGCTCGAAGGACCACTTTGTTGGCCTTGGGATGAGGTCAACAAATAAAAGATTGTAAAATAGAATAGAAAATATATAATAGAAAGTGACACTACGACCGCGGAGCACGTTTGGTTTAGCCCGTGTCTTTACCCGATTCGGTTAGATCGCGAACTGATTATTATGACGCGTGTATACCGCGCTGTATACGAATTTGCTGACGCCGCTGCTTGTACGGGCGTTGCACCGTACATGAGGTATTATTGAAAGATGGGAAGTTTGCCTCACCCCCTTAATTTTTATCTTCTGCAGGACTATGTTAGATGCCAAAAGCATTAGCTCTTATAAACTAACGTAAGCCTGACTTTTCTTTAAATTTCAATGGAAAAGTATTTACTCTTTTTCTTATCTATAAAGTTATCTGAGCTTTCCTGATAGTCATTTTTCCATCCCTCGGAAACAGTTCTTTTTTTTGGATGAAAGTCTTATGTCCTTTTCTGTACCCTGGCAACGAGAACGCGAAATTTCATGATGATCACATAAACGGTCCAGCAGCGCACAAAATACGCACAACCCTAAGTTTAATTTGTGTATTTGTGTCCAGATTTCCAGCATTAGTAGTATTTATTATACACAATCATGCTGCGCGCCTGGTTGTCATCAAACTCTGGTGACCATACTCAATAAAAATATAGGTGCAGACAGAGATTCCTTACACCAAATAATCGAAGTGAACGCTTTGACAGCTCCTTTCTGGTTCGAGTCACCAAGGTGTGGAATGAACTGCCTGCGTCTATTTTCCCAATCTATACTAATATGATAAAGCTGAAGAGTTTACCTTCAAGAAAAGAGGATACTCCTATCTCTACGCACTTGTGACTCTTGAGTTGTAGGTATCCATGGGCTACGGTATTCAATCACCATCAGGTGACCCGTCTGCTCGTTTGCCCCCTATAATATGAAAAAAAAAAGTTTGCTTGTTTGTTTGGTTGAACACGCTAATCTCAGGAACTACTGTTTCGAATTAAAAATTTATTTTAGTGCTGGTTAGCCCATTTATCGAGGAAGGTTATAGGCTATATAACATCACGCGACGACCAATAGTAGCGCAGCAATGTCAATAAACGCAGATGAAACTGCGGGGACGGCTAGTCAATTATAATCCCGGGTTCAAGTGTAGAATGAATAGGTTTCCCTTGGATAGGCGTGTACAATCTTCGTCTTCATTATCACTTTTCATCAGGTGAGTTTGAAGACAAACGCCTATGCCATTTCTAAATATAAAATAATTATAAATAAACAGGCTAATATTGCTTTCTAACCATAGTGGAGATACTGCACTAATCGTTCAGCACAATTTCGAGTAGAAATCTGCTGTACAGTTGTACAATTCACCGACGTTTCAACGATTTAAAAGCACAATTCATTTATTTAAATTATGCCATAACTTCGAAAATATCTCTCTAACACCATCTCGTTTAACTCCAAACACCAGATCGCGATACTAACGCACGGTGTTCATCTCTTTCTAGTTTTGAAAAACCTCCCGCGGTTGGGGGTCACACCCCCACCCCCTGGGGGAGCCTCCTAATTCCTTACATATTTAAATTCCACTTTGGGCGTTCGTTGGATCTTCATATTGTCTCCACAAGGCATTCGTATATTCCATTTACTAGGTTTTTAGTCCAAAATTGGGTAATGGGTTTAGCTCAACTGTTGGAATTATGATTTCTGCTTTTATTTTTGCTTTTTTGTTAAAAAGACAACTCCCGCATTAGGAATAATCCTGTGTCGCGGGGGGCTTCACAAACATTCAAACAACGGACACAAAGAACACCCAGACTCGGGACAACTATTTGTGGATCACACAAATTTTTGTCCCGTGAAGGATTCGAACTCACAACACTCGGTGCGGCGTAGTGGCGAGGTGACCACTTAAACCATTGCGCCATCCGTGCAGTCAGTTTCATGATTTCAAGTTACGTTTCTACGTAAGTAACATTAGTAATTATTAACTTCATGCAAATTTCATGAATAACTTATCAATAAATATAATTTGAAAGTTTGAATCTTTACGGCCTTCTAATACTTCAAGGTTGCTTGTCCGAAACTTCTACGTATGATATGATACCTTCTTCAATTGTATTAATAATGTAGAAATAATGTGTTACTTTGGATAACACCCAAAGGTTGTCTGATAGAGAATGCCTTAGTAATTAAGTCCGCCTCTGTACTAGACTTTAAACTGAGTCTTTCTTGGATACCTACAGCAGTCTTCTGTTCGACTTGGACTTACCAGACTGGGGAATATTGTCTACCTTATAAAAACCCTGTTTTCTGTCTCTAGGCAAGAAGGTTCCTCAGAGATATTCAATACTCTATAGTCAATCATCTTTATTCATAAAAACGTATTTTTTTAACTATTTTTAAATATTTATAAATAAGACAACTTTCGGACTACGACCAAAAAAAAAAGACGTCATGAATGTTTAAACAAAGGACGTAACGATCACCCAGACCCGGGACAACTCACGTCACCGCCGCGTGCGTCACTCCCCAACGCGAATAGAAAACTGCTGACCATTGAATAAGATTACTTTTGTCTCGTGTTTGAATCGAAATATATATAGAATACATTTATTAAACACACACCTACGCACTTATAATTAGGTACGTTAATTGTGTACAAACGGAGCACTACGCAGTTAAGTGACACAGTTAACCTAAGGATCGACAAACGAACACGTCGATACTAAGTTCACTGGTCACAGGATGGATAGATCAATGCTTTGTCAATAATTATTAAAGCAATGGATGGCAAATAGTAGATCAATAAAATTGGACGGTAAAATTTTCGTTGAAAATTCAACGAAATTTTACCGTCCGTAAGGAAAACTAATCGTTTCTTGTTTATTGGAACGCGGCATAACTGTTGCCCGCGACTTTATTCAAGTAGAAATTTAAATTTATATGACGAAAACCGTACATTTTCCAGATTAACAAGTAGCCTATGTTTAGGACATAGGCTACTAGGTAACAATCTATCTTCTTGCCTAATTTTATTACGATCCGTTCAGTCGTTTAGTCGTGAAAAGGTAATAAAGAGAGTTACTTTCGCATTTATAATATTAACCAGCAACCCGACCCGACTCCGCACGGGTACAAATTATACACCTAAACCTTCCTCATGAATCACTTTGTCTATCATAAAAATCCGTGCAGTAGTTTTTCAGTTTATCGCGAACAGACAGACAGACAGACGCGGTGGGGGACTTTGTTTTATAATATGTAGTGATATGGAAGAGTGATTTAAATTTAATATTAGGTGCTTATCTGTCAAGCAGTATGAGAACGGGAGGTACCAGAAATATTTTCTACATATATCTAAACTAGAGGTATCAAATGGCGGACCGCGGTCTGGATCAGGACCGCCGACTTATTTTGTGCAGACAGAAACTTAATCTGGTTTCTATTATAAATTGATTCGTATTATTTGAGTACGGAAACACAAAGATATGGAAGTTTTTTGTCATGAGCTTTGGATATTGTTTGGGGTACTGCGGTATGCACCATCTTTACTCCAAACTTCAAACAGATCAACACAAGAAATGACTTTTGAAAAGCCTTGAAACTTTTTAATCTTGATTTCTTAATTGATATAATATAATTATGTTAACGGGAATGACGCGATCACTTAATTAAAAGATATTACATATCCTTGACTTACCTGGTGTTTCGATCAAGTTACACTGGCCGTGGTCACGGGCTGACTGGCTCAGTGTTACACGCTCTCCGTCGTTGAATCTGTGAGTTAGAGGTTTTCATCCACCACCACACCCTAATTGATCTTTATAATTATTTAAATTTTAACAAAATAAATACACCGTTTAGGGAGGTGGCTTAGAAATCATCTGCAAAAAAATAGAAACGGACCGCGACCATCATACTGTGTAAAAAAAACAGACCACAAATGAAACTCATTGGTGTTCCCTGATCTAAACTAATTATAAATCTGAACACTTTGTTAAAAATTGTTTTTTGAAGTGAAAACTTCTTTAGGTACGTTTGTGCACTTTTGCTATGGGGAAAAAAACACTTGACTCGTGACCGTCACGCTAATAATACATATAAAGATCCACTAGAGGGCTCTAATCTAAACATTGATTTCTGTCAGCTCCTTATTAATTAATGTCACCAACCTGCTCATGTGACGTTTTAAGTTCGTCGTTTCGTTTAAGTTTTCACTTCTGTCGGCAGCCCCATGACTGCCTATTTTTTTTTATTTGATAGCCTTTGTAGGTTATTCGACATCACGCTACGACCCTACGACGAGAAAACAAGGGAATAGTCTATGTCTTACAAAAAATTTTGAAAATGAAGTTTCTTTGGGCCTTTTTTGGAAAAAATGCGTTAAAATAAATCCTATTGATTTATATATTAAATTATGTATTTTTCTTAATTACTTGACTTGCTTCACCCAGGTGGAGAAACTAGGTGAAGCACGGGTCCGCCCCCGAAATAGTCTAGTTTTAAAAACTAAATTCGTTTCGCAGTGTAATAACTCCACTCTACCTGGAATTATTACGCTTCCAATTATTCGCTATACCACCAAATGTAATTATGATAATTTGACCTTGATCAGTCTAAATTTCCGCATAATATTTAAGTAAATACGTGTATCGAGGGAGTGACATTGTGTTGTTCGGCCGTATAAACAGATGGTCCTATTCTAACAATTGTAGTATAATAAACAGTATTTAGACAGTTGTTGAAATTTACCATTTTATATTACTAAATTACATTCTTATACAGTCTTAGAAGAAATGTCTACTAAGATAATAAATAAACGTATTTTATGGCTTTTGAGTTCCTTTTTTACGACGGGTTTATGTCTTTTGTTGGTGTTTTGGGAAAGAATATAATTTTTGAAGTTCGGTAGCTAAAGGAACCATATTACTAAGCCTCTGTCCGTCTGTTTGTCAGCGGTCCATATCTCATGTACCGTAATAGATAGACAGTCAAAATTTACACACAGTATGTGTTTCTATTGCCGCTATAACAACAAATAATAAAAATTTAATGAAATAAATAATTAAAGCGGTTCCCCATACAAGAAACGTAATTTTTTTGGTGTTTTTGTTAAATCTTGTACTGTGCTTCATCTAGGTCGTATTTTATAAATTAGCTGTAGTTCTCCATAAAGTTACCCAGAAGTTTCTTTTTTAGATTTCTTTGACCAAAAGGAGAAAGGTTAGAGAATAGAGAGAACTATAATTATAGTTCTCTCTATTCTCTAACAGGAGTGCGTTAGCGGTGATGTTCTATAGCTTAAGCATGCAGAGAAGATGGATGAGGACATTCTCATGTCACCAAATCGTCCAGATGCCTGGAGGTTTAGGCATAAAAGACCTTCAACATAAGGCAATTAGTCAATTAGTGGTTCAGAGATAAACATGAATGAGAATATTAATAGAAAAAATAAATATCAATGTATATTATCTATACTAATTATCATAAAGCTGAAGAGTTTGTTTGTTTGTTTGTTTGTTTGTTTGCTTGAACACGCTAATCTCAGTAACTACTAGTTCGAATTAAAAAAATATTTTAGTGTTGAATATCCCATTTATTGAGGAAGGCTATAGGCTATATAACATCGTGCTAAGACTAATAGGAGCGGAGCAGTGTTTTGTCAAAATTATATGGTTTTTGTACAAATGATATTGTAACAAAAAAAAACACGTGAGATGTCTATGGGACACCCGGTTGAAACTAAGTACCTTTCGAGGATATCGTAAGGTATACTAATATTATAAATGTGAAAGTAACTCTGTCTGCCTGTCGCCCTTTCACACCAAAACTACTGAACCGATTTGAATGAAATTTGGTACACAGTTAGTCTAGAGTCTGAGAAAGGACATAGACTACTTTTTGGTTGGTTAGGTTAGGTTGAAAGGTGGGGATGAAAAGTCGTATGGAAGTATTGTCAACTAGCCTAAATAATTAAAAATTCTACCCAAAGATACTATTAAGGACTAAGTCGCGGGCATAGCTAGTATATAAATATGTTGTATGTATTGAATAAATTGTATCAAAATATAGTCAATGTTGTTAAAACTTGAAATTACAATCATGGTATAACACCAACATTAAATTACATTAGTATCGCCCAGAAATCCACAGATCGAATCCAAAAAATAACTCGCGGTCAGCCTTTTTCGTTGCGCTAACGCTCCGCGCTCATCCGCCGAGCGTCTAAACTTCGTTCCAATATTATTAAATTACAACAAGGTAATAGAAGGGTGTTCCATTGTAATCCTTCAACTCTTATTACTTCTCTTAATAATAATAAATAATATATCTCTTTATTGAACACCAAACTCATCACAAAAAGTTGGAATAAAGCAATATTTTTCGTCTAATACAATTTGCGGCCTTATCGCACTGTGGCAATCTCTTACAGGCAACCATGGAATGGAGAAAAACATTGGAAAACGACATTTTGGCAGTAGGGTTGATGTTCAGTACATTGTTTAAGCAAATAAATAAAATATCTTATATATAATACAAAAGTATACGTATAGGAACTCAATGAACATACAAACACATAAATAAATATAGATAAAGACTTCTTAATAATATATTTTTTTGTTTCAGGTGTCGCCCGTTGGGTATTGTCAAGACAAGGTAAGTTACAATAATAATGTTTATATATTTCGTGAAAGCCCGACTAGTGTCAGGCCGGACAAGGGCCCCTTATTACCAGGTGAAGCGACCTGCCGCGACGGTGTCAGTCTAGCGCCTAAAAACGCCTAATCAGGCATCCCTGTAATACATTCGTGAGTACAAGCGTATCTCTTTAGGAAATATGAATACTAATCCCGATTTTTTTTCTGATAATATTTGTGTAAATAAGAATTTTGAACAATCGGATGACTGCACGGATGACGCGTCGAGTGTTGTGGGTTCAATTCCCACATGGGACAAAAATTTATGTGATCCACAATAGTTGTCCTGAGTCTGGGTATTTTTTGTGTCCGTTGTTTAAATGTTTGAAATAAATTGTAGTTGGTAATATAATAAATCTGATTAAGTAATTAGCTAATCGGAATAAGAAATAGAAAGAAATAGAAAGAAGCAAGAAAACATAACAAACTGAAAATGATGGGTCTGATACTTAGACATATATTTTTTGTTGTGAATACCTAATTATTATGTACAAAAACACACAGACCAATAACAAGACATATCCATTCATTCAAATATGGCCGCTGTGGAAATCGCATCCGGTGTCTGATATTGCAGTCGAATTTTCTATTAGAAATTTATATAATTTATATAATTTCTATATAATATATCTTCACATATTATGTAGGTCGTCAAAGAAAAAGAAGTTAAAGAAAAGTTTAGAAATGGTAAGTATGATCGAGACGATTATTCCGTAAATTTTGCAACACCGGAAAGTGATATAGAATCTGCAACATCTAACGCTTAACATGACATAAAAACATTAAAAAAAAATCTCGCCATGTGTTCAGAATCTGTAGTTTTGGTAGCTTGAATGTACAAGGCGGAGGACCGGATGGTTGGGAGACGTCTATGTCCATCAGTGGCCAGCAATAGATTATTAGATACTTTTCTAGATCTTTTCAGACACTTTTACACATCTTGTTTAAAGCTAGATGGTGCCGGCATTTCCTATGACTAGCGTTGAAAAGAAGGTTTCAGTCCTGTTCCTGAGAGAAACCTGAAATAATTGTCACAATCTACGTTTAACGAGAAAAGCCGTGGACAGAAGCTAAGAATTAATAATTTAGAATCTAGTGTCAATTCGCTGAAAGTAATGAACACAAATTAACATAATTGAAGTCACACCCAAACCGCATCGCCATCGACAACCCTTTAGTTATCGGCATATTAAAAATAAAATAATATTGTTATCGGGTGGCATGGGCGGGACTACCCCACACGGTATAATAAATTCATTTGCTGTAGTTTTTCCGTAATCACCCTATTGGTGCAAAAATGGCTACTTTTCATTTTGGCCTGTGTATGTGAGCGAGTGGTTTTATCTCTTTTTATCGCGAATATGGCCGTTTTTCGAATGCGCCTTTTTTATAACATTCGCTCTTGCACCCACCAAATTGCGTAGCCATATATTATTGAACGAATTATGTATGAATATGTGGAATAAATTATCTTTGGGTAGATATTATTACATATAGTTGCCGGTTGAGATTTAAAAACAAACCATGATTCGATTCTTCTCGTTCAAATGTACCGATAAATCTGCTGTCAATGCGTCGTCTCTTAAGAGGCTCGAATATTATTAAGCCTTAATAACTTAAGCCACCTCACACACGGCTGTCTGTTCTGTCTGTTGCACTATGGTAACCAGACTGCTGATTAACATACTTATATATCACTAAATATATACATATCACTACATATTATAAAACGAAGTACCAAGCCGCGTCTGTCTGTCTGTCTGTTCGTGATAAACTGAAATAATGTTAAACGGATTATCATGCGGGTTTTCATTTATAGACAGAGTGATTCATGACGAAGGTTCAGGTGTATAATTTGTTAAGACATTGTATCAATTAATTGAAATATGTTCATGATTGTTGAAGATTTCTCTGCTACCCGTGCGAAGCCGGGGCGGGTTGCTAATAATAAATAAATTACACCGAGACACGGAACAAATTATCGTGTTCATCACACAATTATTTGTCCTGGGTGGGATTGTACCCACGACCTCTGCAGCTCTCGGCTCCGCAGTCAAGGTTACTAACCACTAGGCCTGTCAGTCAAGTCAAAAATCTGTGTTAAACGCAAGATAGCGTTTTGCTCAGTCATGTTGTACCCAACGGGTCTATTTGGTCTGCCCTGTAATGGTACGGAAATTCCAGTTACACTGGCCTACGATATATAACAAACCATTTAAAGTTAATGAATCATGGTCTGAATTCGACCGCCACACGATCTCTAGCGAGTTAAATGTTATAATTTATCTTCCTTGTAGAATAAAGTAATTTTAGTCCCATGGTATAATTTTGCGTTTATTTTTGCTTGCGATCATGGGATCTGAGGCACTATTTCCGGGTTGAAAAACTTTTTTTTGTAAAGCAAATCGTACCTGTTAGTCAGCATTAGATTCGTAAATAGTACGTGTGAAGAATCAAACTAATATTATGAATGTGAAAGTTTGAATGGATGGATGGATGGATGTTTGTAACTCTTTCACGCAAAAACCACTGAACCGATTGCAATGAAACTTGGTATGTAGATAGCTGGAGACCTGGATTAACGCATAGGCTACTTTTTATATTCCCGATATCCCACGGAATCGGGACTTACGCGGGTGAAACCGCGAGGCGCTGCTAGTAATATATTTAAATAACTGAATGTGGGTATAACATATGACTACTAAACATCGCTGAAGAGGTATACCTTCCCCTTGTAGAGAGAGTATACAACTGTGAACATATAAGATAATATAATAACTATACTAATATCTATAAAAAAGCTGAAAATTTTTGTTTGTTTAAACGCGCTAATCTCTACCACTATGAATCAAATTTGAATAATTCTTTTTGTATTGGATAGAATATTTATTAAGGATGATTTTAGGCTATGGAACATCATGCTAGGACATCTAAGAGCAGAGCAATGACCATAAACACGGGTGAACTCCAACACAGCAATTACTTTAGTTCATAAATCATCTAAGTTCAGTTAAATGTGTACTTTCCTACGGTTAAAATTAATTATTTAATAGTGACTTTTAAACTTTCGCGTTCCATGATATAATATTATCTATGTATTAACGGGAATTAACGGGAGTTAATTCCCGTTAATACATAGATAATATTATATTTAATAGTGCTCATACAATTTCTCACTTAAAAAAGTGACTCCTTATAATTTTCAAGTTTGTTTTTATTTTTTCAATTTTTAAACCCTATTGTGGCTTAGTGGTAACTGAGTAGGTTAGCACATTACAAAGTTAAGTAATACTAGCCAGGGCAGTCTAGAATGGGTGACCATTCTTAACAGATTGGGACTCCTCCCTCGTGCCTCGGAGAGCACGTTAAACCGTCGGTCCCGGGTGCTAAAAAGTCCGACAACCTGTCTAACCACAGAACTTCGATATCGCCTAGTACTTGGGATCTGGAGGTCTGATGGCAGTCGCTTCACGTAAAATATCAAAGTTCGGCCGTATCGTAGTCAGACTGAAAGTCGACCCCAACTTAGTTGGGAAAACGCGCGGAGGATTTAGATATTTAAAGTAAAGATTATAACAGTATAGGTGATGTCATAAGCCCTTACTTCATACAAGTGTTACATAGCAAACCGTTTTAACGTTCAATAAATAAAATTGATCTGACTTGACAGTCACCCACAGTTTTCTTTAGTAACGCGAAGTAATATTGTCCTCGTAATCCAAGGCAGTTAGACGATACAATCCGTCTGTTGTGGTATTTCTTGGCACAGACGTAGCCAACCCTTTTCAACGTCTGCCTTCTTAAATACGAACTTAGCATTACTCTAAATCTTCATAAAAGTTTATAACAAAAGCGGTTGGTTCAAATAAAATGGTGTGTCTTCGTCGGCCTCGGGATGCGTGTTCTATTCCTGCGTACTGCTATTAATATAAGGAATTAGCTAAGCGACTGATCGACACTTCTCGTGACCAGAAGGCGGGCCTTTTTCTTGCACAGAGAATTAGCATTGCCATTCAACGTGGCAATGCTGCCAGCCTTCTGCGAACACTGCCAGTAGGCAACGATGCGGAGGAATTTTATGACGCATGCATGTTAATAGCTTATATATAGAAATAGATAAAATTAATGTATAAACTGTGTATATAATAAATTCTTTCTATTAATTGTATGTATGAATGAATATGATAATGGAAGTCTTCCTTAAATCACAGATAAGGCATGTCTCCAGCATGCAGTTAAAATCAAAAATCATAATGAAAATCAAAATCAAAATTATTTATTTCAATTTAACCCATTGTAGGTATTTTTGAATTGTCAGGAAGATTCAGTCAATATAAGTCGGTCGTGAAGCTAGTTGCCTGTTCCAAAACGTAGATCCTATGGAGAAGAACAGGCAAGAAACTCCAAGGACACTTCTTTTTCAACTTGTTTTTTTTTTACTAAGTTACTTGTTACATTGTTAAAAGCGGAATTCAATGTGAGGACAATGTAAATTAATATTGTTCTAAAAAGGAACTGCTAGGCAACATAGAAAATTAACTTAATACTTGAGTTAAGAAACAAATTTTTATTTTTTACAAATTAATATCAATTCAATGTTAAAAAAAACTATCCGGTTACAAGTTATGACCGTTTAAATTTCCAGATGTTTTTACCTTCGTTTCTCATAAAAAGTGAAATGTGTAAAGATAAAGATTTTGAATTGTACATATTTTTTACTTTGGAATTTTCACTCCGGTACTAAGAAAATCCATAAAACAATCTTCGAAAATACTTAATTATTATATTTATAGGGGAATTAACGCGATTATGAAATAGATATTACATACCTCTGAATTTCCTGACGTTTCGACCAGCTTGAGTGAGACTGTGAACATAGCTAATGCAACCTGGTCGAAACGTCAGGCAAATAAAAATTAAAAAAAAAATAAAAACAAAAAAATACCTTACATCATTTTGGAAAAGAGCTGATACTCTTACACTGCTCGACCGATATTAACCAAACATAGCTAAGAACCACCGCAAAAAAACTGGCTTTCAAATGAAAAAAACCGCATCGAAATCGGTCCATCTGTTTGAGAGCTACAATGCCACAGACAGACACACACACAGACATTGACATCAAACTTATAACAGCCCTCGAAACTGCATTTCGAATAACAAAACCGCATCGAAATCGGTAAATCCGTTTAAGAGCTACAATGCCACAGACGTACACAACAACAAGACAAGGACGTCAAACTTATAAAACCCCTCTTTTTGCGTCGAGGGTTAAAATATAACTTAAAAGTTTTCGAAGTGTTTTTATGGATTTTCTTAATAACGGAATGAAAAGTGTAGTTTGTTTTTTTTTATAACTGCATGCCTTTTCAGTGATTTAGATAAGTGTCCCATTGTCATATACACCCTGTATAATATTTATGACTTTTTTTATTTGTATTAAAAGCTCATAACTGCCTATGTTGTAAATATAAGCTCGTATTAGTTAAAAGAACAACATTGGCCGTAGTTAATTAATTACGATCTACAAAGACACGCGTAGCTAGCTGCTACACACGTAGGTCAATCGCTCTACGCGCTACGACATGCGCATACGCACCCCTTCGGCCTCATTCAAAAGAGATCTTATTCACTTATTATTGTGAGGTGATATGTTATTTGTATTATTTGGGTAGAAAAGTATGAAACATCAGAATGACATTCAATGTAATGGTAGAATATTTAGATTAGCACCCAGTCTGTCTGTTTACTTAAGATTATATTTAATAATGAAAAAAGTAACATGTATATTACAGGTAATTTTCTATTCAAACGTAATCTACTTCTGAAAATTAATAAACTATCAATCTGATATCTGAAGGTTACAACTTTAATTTTGAATATCGTAATTAACTTGAAATGCATTGTTTTGGTTTGACTATGATAACAGATATCTAAACATTTTCCATTAAGTATGAGAACAGAAAAGATTTTGAAAATACCTTGAGTAAAGATTACTAATATGTTTGTTAAGCCCTTCACGTAAGCTAAATGTTTACTTATGCTTACTGGTAATAATATGAACTCGCTACAACCAAAGTAAGCCGGATGATTTGTGAAAAATTAAAGAACCAGTTTATAACATGAACAAAATTTCATCATTAAAAAGATGGCCACATCCTGAAGCCTGTGAACGCCCTATGAGGCATCTGTGCTTCTGGAAGGAGCTTGGCTGGCAAAACTAGTCGGCCTTATCTTAATGTTAATGCGAAGGCCTATAGTATATAGTTTCTAAATGCGGAAACAAAGCCCTATACTAATACCATGAACAATAAATAATTAAACATCACAAGCTGTCGTGGGAGAGCTTGCTTCGGGACGTATGGGCCAGCTCGACCGGGGAGATACCACGGTCTCACAGAAAACCGGCAGTAAAGCAATGCTTGCATTGCTTTACGCCGAGTGAGTGAGGTTACCGGAGGCCTTAATCCTTCCCCCCCTCTCCCCCTCTTCCACCCTTCCCCTAGTCCCACCTTAGAGGCCTTTTACAGGTGGCCTTGGGCGGCGATAGTAATTTAAGATCAGGTGACCCGTCTGCTAGTTGCCCCCTGTACCATAATTTAAAAAAAACAGCTTTTTGGAATACACTTTCTTAATATACATTAAGCTGGAAGCTGGTAAAAGAATTAGATATAATGAGACACGCTAAACAATTACAGGATTTCGTAATTCATGTAGACTGTTCAAGTTCCGTTATCTATAGCTGATTTGAAAGCCCTTATTGGTTCTCAGGGAAGTATATAGGCACATCACAGAACCTGATAAGCCCCAGCATAAATGATGTAAATCTAACTCTGAAATGGCAAAATTATCGAAAATAACAATTTTAATTTAGTCAATCTAAAATAGGCGAGCTTTAATAATGGTGAATTAAACTGTAGAATTATATGATATAATCATAAAACAACCATTTTGAGACTTTTGCCATTATTTTTTTTGTTTGACAACATTTTTTATTGTAATGATTTGTTTTTTTTTTGCAAATGTCATAAATATGTATCATAAATCGGCGTATTGTTATTGCATTCACTTAGAAGATAGAAGATTGATTTAATAGCTCTAAGGGACAGCAGATCTACATATTTGATATGAATTTCATCCCTACGCATGCTTATGAGATAAAGGGGTATTGACAGACAGACGAAGATCGTCTAAGGCTTCCTTTTTGCCTGTTGAGAAACAGAATCCTATAAAATGATTACAAATAACCGGTCTGGAACACATCGGTCAGGACGTTCCTACTGCAGCTAAACACGTTAACCTAAGTGATACAAATTAAAACAATGACATGAAATGAGTTTTTTATCTAGAGGCTACGATTATGGGTCTACAAAACTATGAGTATACAAATACAGATGGTCAATTGTTGCCGATGAACAAAATAATTATGTAACGTACATTGATTAGATTGTGATCATGATTATAGTATTATCTATCTATATACTATATATATAAATAAAAATAAATGTAAGTATGTTTGTCCTCTATGCATTTCTAAACCGTTGATCAGATTGTGATGAAACTTTGGCAGGGTCTTCTGAGAACGTCCGCAAGGGTTTCTGGCGCAGAAAATCGATACAAAAAGGCATTGCAACCCATTCCGGGTACAGCTTGTTAATTATAAAATAGGAAGATGTAGAAGATGTAAGTATAAAAATGATTAGGCATAACTAGCACATGGGGTACTTGTTATAATAATAATAACTTCACACATCTCACACACGGCCGTCTGATCCCAAACTAGGCAGAGCCTGTACTATGGTAACCAGACTGCTGATAAGCATACTTATATATTTCTAAATACATACATATTATAGATAAATTACACACAGACACAGAACAAATTATCGTAATCATCACACAATTATATGTCATGGTTGGGAATCGAACCCACGACCTCTGGCTAAGCAGTCAGGATCACTAACCACTAGACCAACAGGCCAGTATACGTAATTATTTTTAAATTTCAAAAGATCAATAGAGAATTTGAAATTTCCGAGTAGTTTGAAAAAGTAGTAGGCATGAAAAAGTTTTCCAATTGTAATACATAGGCTTCTATGACTAATGACACCTCGACGCGCCTTATACTTTTATAGATACAATAATAAACTATGAATACATACTTTTGCGTACGTCACTACAATTCTCGTAAACTTTTTCATTGTAAGTAACTACTCCAAATACTGTGATCTGAGGATATAATTCACATTGATAGTGTGCTAAAATAATAACGTACTAATACTGTTTTAGGTTACATAAACAATAATAAACTCATAACGACTAACTGAGATATTGCTAATGATACGATAAGAAAAATACTCTCCTAACCGAATTTTCATAGCGATCAATCTTATCTAACCTAACCAACTGCCCAGGTAGTATTCAAAGGTATAAGGGTATACAAACAGAGTGCAGTGTCTTTACCCTCACGCTCATAGTTCAAAGCAATTTAACACAAAAGAAAAAAAGGCAGACGCAGAACGCACGGCTTTTACGGCCAATTCTTAGAGTGTTATCATTGCCTAAATATTTGTATTTAATGTTTAGGTGAATGGTTATTAATAAATTATTTAACTAGGAAATATTACCTACATTAGGCGTTTTTTATAATAACTACAGATTAAAGTACAAACTTAACTAGACATAATAGGATTTAAAAGTACGGTACCTCTTATTATAAGCCTCTTTGGTTACAGGCTTTTTTGTGAGAGATAACCATTAACCATTATTTCGTTAGTTCACTTTAGAGAAGAATTTAGTTATTTGAGTTTTAAAAAACTAATACATCTTTTACACATTGGGTTTTACAAATTAACCTAACCACTTTTAATATGTAAGTAATTTGCATTAGATCTAAGTAAACAAATAAACTATTGTCTGTATCTTGTAGTTGATAGCACGTTACAGTGGATATCCCTAAACAGTTCAAGTTATGTAAAAACAAATATTCCGTGACTACACCCAATACAATTGTCATCGCAAATCATACCGTTAACCCAGAAAAAATCGACAAAAAACCAGTACAGTTTCTACTAATAAAAACTTCTAATAAACATGCAACTAAACACAGGCTTCCGGGCAAATAAAACATAAAAATATATCCTATTTTCATAGGGCGCTGGAAGGGGGAAGGTGGAAGGGGTGTTTCCCACCCCCATCTGCGCAAAAACCCAAAAACATCGAAATGAAAATGAGTATAAAAGGGGGGGTGGGAGGCGCGGCTATGTGTTGGTAATTCATTTTTAACATTATCCCTGTGTGAGTTTTAAAGTACAGTCGAGGAAATAAGTTAATGTGGAATGCTGATTGGGATGCTGGGTTTTGTATTTATTATTTCTCTTATGTCATTTAATTAGACTTATGGTTGGAGCAGACACGACAATTAAGTTGTTCAGTGTGTTAATAAACAAGTGTAAAATGTAGTGGTCACGCGGAGATGATAAGCTGTTGATAGACACACACAAAATCACAGGCAAGATAATTGAAATGATTGTTGTTATGCTTTAGTGCGTTAAACTATTAAGTACGGACTTAAAGTATGAATATCGTAAATCTCAAAAGTTTATGAAATTTGTGAACTGATGATCACCGTCGTTTGAAGTGATAATATTTTTTTTTTTAAAAGACTACTAGTAACGTGGGTCACACATTACTAGTATTCTTGTTAACCCCTCCAGCTAAGCTAAATGCTTGTGTTAGGAGTGGGTTCACGACGGTAGTGCACTGGGTAGGGTTCGAACCCGCAACCACTTGATCACAAGTCCGACGCCTTAGCCATTACGCTACCGCCGCTTTAATTATTAAGTACTACTGCGCCAGATAACAGTCAAAGATGTATCTAGAGCTGAAACTCGAACTTTGTGCAAAAATAGTTTTACCACTGAACTGTAATATCGAAACAATATTTGAGTTAAATACACAATTTGCAAAATTTCAAGAATTTCTTCACGTTATTTGTGGTCAATATTCATTTAGGAGTTTGTTTCTAAATAGTTGCAATCTCAGGTAAAACTGGAATATAAATTAATTTCGGAAAGAACATACTAATTTCTCTTAACTAATTTTGTGTTAATTTGAAATATGACTACATCTTATGATGAAGATATCAATGAAGGGCCCACTTATGTAAGTTCTGAGTTAAATAGTTGTCTAATATGAGGAACGTAGTGGGCGTTTAATGTGATTTACATACGGCCATTTATGTATAACATAGGCGGTATGTAAAACCACTTGTTAACGCCCGTTCCCATTCGCGTGAGTGAAACCTATTCTCTTATAACTAGCAAACTAAACTTTACGTTACTTTCATTGTTAATGTTACGAAAAAATTAGGTATGTAAATTAGTATTTTTTCTAATCACATCGTCGTAGCCGAGTGTACAGGCCGCGAGCTCGCATTGTGCTCCCCTACACACATCTACACTAGCGTGAACATAAAACGCAATTTTGTATTAGATTTAATTTGAGTCGCACAAGTTGTGTGTGTGAGTGTGCGTGAGTGCGTGCGTGTGCTACCTTCCTACGCACAAATTGATTACGATCGTCGTCGAAAAGAGGAATTTGCATACACGTGGAACTCTTTTTTTCTCTTTCCACCAGAAAATCAATCTATCTCGGTACGTCCCATTAATTTTTTTCTTATTTATATGTTTTAGTATTTAACGTTTTTTAATCCAATACGGATGTTATAATGTAAGTAGGTTCGCGCGAGCGCCGTGAAGTTTCAGAGTCTTGAACTTGGAAGTGGAAAGCTACGTGTGTGCATGCGTGATAGTTCTGTAATAGAGGCATAGTGCAGGGTGCAGGGGCGCAGTGTGCAGTCGCCGCGCGGCCTTCGCGCGCCACGGCGTCGCTTCGAATGAGCGCCCGATTTAAAAACTATACGAACGAACCCGCGCAGCGAGCGCCCGTAATGCCACCCCCCGCGTAATGATTTTTTGGCGATGAATTTATATTCGCGCGCGAGCGGTGCCACTTTTTCGACCCCCCTACGGACCCCCAACCCCCGCTCATTAACGCAACCCAGATATGCAATTCTGATCTTTGACGAGGAGGCTGTAGTGTCGGCGGGCGCCTCGCCGGGAGAGGTGCCCCGTTTTGTTTTTTCCCGCCTGGCTTCATTATTGATGGCATCGGGACGGTAATGCGGAAGCATGTGTGAACGTTTCATTACAAAAGGTGGACGCGGTTCGTGTTAATATTGCAGACCGGCCGGACCCGACCGGACGGGTGGACGCCTCGGCAAAAAAAACTTTTAGAAAATAAAAAAAAAGATAGGAAATTAACAGCCACAATTAAAATTTTTAAATTGGATATTTGGCTTCGAAAAAATATTTTGGAAGTTCCGGTATCCGGCCGCGGCGAGTTGAACTATCGGTCGCGCGTTGAAAGTTTTCCGTCGAAACTTGGAGTAAACTTTCCTCACGTGCGTGTGTGGACACAAACTAGTTGCCTGACGGATTGGCCGGTCGGTCGCTGACGCGCGTCTCCAAACTCGCTCAAACTCGCACATCGCTTTTCTATTTTACTATTGAGATACTTTTATTTGTGGAATATTTTGTCAACATTCGAGTACCGTTTGTTTATTTGTCAGCCGTGTTCAGTTACCGGACGCTCGCTTCTCATACAGTGACTTTGTTGAAGTATTGTTGATTGTTTTTGTTGAATTACATTTTTGTGCGCTCAACGGCAGCTAGAAAAGGTAAGTGATGTATGCAGCTGTCTTTGTTCACAGAAATTTCTTTGTGAAGTTCTCACGTTGGTCGAGAGAAGTTAAGAAACCGGAAGTAGAAATTGTATTTTTTTGAAGAAATATTTTGACTTAAGAGTAATAAATTAGCATATTATAAGAGATGGGTCAATAGGTGCTTGTGATTTTAATATCTGAACAATTAGTGTGACCCTCTGTAAACTGTGGTATTATTATGTAAATATAGTCCGGCGAGATGCAGGGGCTAGCTGGCTTGCAAAGTGCTTGCAGAGCTCGGTGTTAGACAAATCTTGCATAAGTAATTAAAAATTGGTACACCATTGCAACTACCGTTGACCTCTATATTGTCCAAAAAACAAGTCGACACCAGTTCAAACAGTTTTGCCAAACTTGATGTGAAATGAATTAATTAAGTTATATTAATAAACGTGTTCACATAATTTAATTTAATTAATAATTCTGATTAATTTTAAATTACCTACAGTTTTAATTTTTGAAATTATTTTTAACTGTATATAT
Source organism: Callimorpha dominula (assembly GCA_949752705.1). NCBI lineage: Eukaryota > Metazoa > Arthropoda > Insecta > Lepidoptera > Erebidae > Callimorpha > Callimorpha dominula. Next base: position 1,525,139 of record OX457000.1, on the reverse strand, counting down.
TTTGTTATTTCCGTAATGTATTGTATATCTATCTTAAGTAATATTAAAGTTAAAAAGGTAATAACACATATTAATTAGCAAAGCTAGAGTAGCGCTAGAAATACATTGACCTTCCGTACATAATTCTAGAATAATAATCTTATCGCAAAAAAATATTATCTAAGTATGTCGCAATCCTATTAGACAAACACGATTTTTTGCCTAAAGACTGTTTTAAATTATTATTCTAAAAGTACATAGATATGTTTTCTATAAATAATAATTGAATATTTAATTAAGGTAATTAAAGTTTATTTAAAATATTAGTTTAAAAAATAAACTTAATAACGTGTAATTTTGTGAAGTAGGACATTAATTTTAATAATAGCTTCGTACTTCAAAGTCATTTCTTCGGAATTATCGTCAAAGAAAAGTGCAACGCGCTAATCTTTCTAAAGGTAATAACATAGGTAAAGTAAGTGAGGATGGATGGATGTTTGTTGCTCTTTCACGCAAAAACGGCTGAACAGATCTGGACGAAATTTGGCACACAGATAGATTGTTCTACTTTTTATCCCGAAAAAAAATTCAGTACCGGTAGGATAGATTTCACCTAAATTTCCAACGCAAACGAACAACAGCTAGTCACGAATAAAGTTGAAGGCAATGCGTCTAGCAGGTAACATAATAAACGTTACGCGCGCATTCGCTATTCAAAATTAATTTTTATGTATTAAATTCATTAAAGACTTATTACAATTGTGTCTGAATGTAACAGTTTATAATGGTCAAAAAGAAAAAAAAAGATGACATACACTTATACAAATACCTAATCCCTAAAACATTTTACCATTAAAAGCATACAATTGGAGATAAAATAACATTTTAGAACTTACATACATAACTTTCACAATTGTTTACAACAACCGATAAAAGTTTTTAAATAATTAAAAAAAACTAATAATTATCCCGTCTTACACGGAACAATTAAGAAACGGGATACGTGACTTTTTGCATAGAGATATAATTGGCTAGAGATAGACGTAGGAAGAAATAAACTTAAGGTCTACCTAATTCTTAGAAGAAGACGAACAAAGACACGGAAAATAACTAGTATAACTAATATAGGGCACATTTTTACGTAATAAATATTTCGTGTTAAAATATATTTATCTTTAATATACATTAATATTAAAGAGAATTTTGTATTAATACTTAAAGTTTAAACGTAATTAATAAAATATTAAAAAACATCAACGCAAAAGTCTATTTGTACACACATACGCATAATGAAATAAAACTATATCCGTCATAGTCTATTACAGAAACACTCGATATATATTGTTATTTACAAAACTATTACGACTTTTAAATATGGAACAACAAACTAATTCTCCCCCAAATCGGCCATGATAGTTACAATAGTGTATCTAAATTCCGTTATCTTGTATTCCCACAATCTGCAAGCCGAGCTCCGATCTCGCAGCGAGCTCGGTGCATGCAGACACCCCTCGGTACAGGGTGTAGACACTATTGTCAATTCGAATACTCCATAGATTAGTTCGAGCAGGTTTTCAACAAACGTCTCCGCCATTGTTAGAAGAAAATATTAATTAATTTTGCAGTTGGTCAAACTTCTCGCTCTTATTAACCGTTTGTGTGTGTGTGTCAGAGGTTGTATTTTATTTTAAGTTTCTCTCAATATAAACTTCTCGAGTAAATAATACATATTTCTGTATCTATCATTGTATTTTTTACGTCACTAAGGTAACAATCATACGACTTCCTTGATGATAAATGTTCATAGTACCCCATGAACCTTTTAAATATCAGAGGTATATATAATATTATTAAATACTAAAATAATAATTATTACCCAAAACGAAAAGAACAGTCGCTTTATATCTTTTTAATAACTTACAGATACGCAGAATGGATTAAAACAAAACACACAAATGCATATAATAAGTACATGTATATCGATTGTATAAAAAAACTATGGCGCATCATCTCACTTCTTAGATAACACACGATAAATTTATCTATGTTACCTACGTTCAGTGCACGGCCAATATTCTAGTCAGACAGTCCATCGATTCAGTCTACCTAAGCATTCATACACAAAATGCCAGACTAGAAAAAAAAACAAGTAAAAAAAACGGTGACAGACTCATTCGGTCCGCCGTCTCCTTTCTAATCGCGCCCCCACACGCACGCGCGGCTTTTTAATTGCATCCCCCACCCCCACCCCGGAAAAAAGGGCCGAGCACACGATGGATTAGCATACAACCTCAGCGAGAGAACACGGAGCGCACCCCTTCAGTTTTTGCGTGTCGGATCCCGCCATATTTTTCGCGGTTGTATTTTTTTCGGGGGGGGCGCGGGGAGCCTGCAATGTGCGTGCGCGCCGGGCCAGTCGGCTGCCTGCCGGCGAACGCGCGATGTGCATAAACCCGTCCGTGAAACCTAACAACATACTGCACTCGACCGGACCGCAACCTCAAACGAACTTTATATTCATATTTTATTTATATTTAATGTGACCAAAGTGTTGTGCTGTGAGGATTTTTTTTTATATTCTACATAATTAAAACTGGTAAGTTTTTCTAGAGTGTCTAGTTTATCAATGTGACGTTAGGACTAGCAAAAATTTGGCGATAGCTTGGGAGCAAGGTCGTGGCATAGTGATAAATTTATTTGCACAAAAAAATGTGTTAGACTTATACGGATAACCTCATTTCGGCAAAACGCGCTCTTTCATATCGTATGTTATGCTTAAATTTGCTCTAGTATTTAGAATCAATATTTGGAAGCATATTAATTTTAATCGGCTAAGTATTTTTAAACTATTTAAAACTTTAAATCTATTTAGTAAACTTTACCGCGCAGTAAAAAAAAACCATGAGATTAAAAAAATAAAAATAAAAACTAGATATTATATTTTGCGAAACCACTAAGGTACCAATAATCCATAATACTTACCACACGTTAATTTAAATACTTTAACCAAATATTGAATAGCTTTAGTTTATACAAGTGTGGCTTAGGCGAGCAAATTATATTAGTAACCATTTAGTTATGTAGTACATTATCATACATATCAAATGCCTCTCATTATGGACTACAGAATTAATATAGTATCATCGTAGAAGGATTGATATTTAAGTAACAATTAATTCATCATCACCATCTCCTAAGACATCATTGAAAAAAAATATCTCTGACAACGAATTTGACTTTAAGAGGTCTTGATTCTATAATTAGTTATTTTCATAAAATGAAAACAACCTAATTAGGTTTCGAAGGATATGTACTTCTAAAAATAAACATTTAAAAAAGAAATTTTATGAAGAAAACATTTCAAACTAAGAAACCCTAACATTACTAGCACTCTACAAGCTTCTATGATATTGTATAACAGTTAAGATTTGAGTTTAAATATTTTTCTAATGAATATGAGGTCTATCTCCTTATATGTAGTACATGAAATACGACGCTCAATTTATTGTATTTTAATTATACAACTCTAACAACAACAGCTTTGATAAAACATTAGTCATTGTGCACTAAATGTCATTCCAAGTTTAAACAAATTAAAACTATATAGATTATTTATGATACAATAGTTTAGATGAAATCACGTGATTTCATTGCATTCCCGCCAGAATCCATTTTTAAAAACAAATCGTGGAAGCCTCTAGCGATGGTTCAATTTTGACAAATTTGTCTGACGGCTACTAAAAGTCCCTCATAGTGACTTAATGAAGTTTTATAATATTCAATGTAATTATAATAGAAATGTATAGTACTATAACATATATTAGAATATATTTTTACGAAAATACTTATCATTAATAAATAGACAGGGAAAACATGCATGCATACCCATGTTTATGCAAATAAATTACTTATGACTTATGACAATATTTTAACAGAATATCCTAAAAGACGAAAGTGGTGAAGTCAAAACTATCATATATTTAAATAATTTGCCTATAAATATAAAATACGTCTGCATAAGGTAATTTTAAAAGTAAATTAAATTTATATATAATAAGAATGTATTTAGAAATATATATGTTTATCAGCAGTCTGGTTACTGTAGTACAGGCTCTGCCTAGTTTGGGATTAGACGGCCGTGTGTGAAATGTGTCAAGTTATCATTATTATTCTTATTTAATAATTATTATTTGAGTTATATATTCTAATAGTAATGTAATGTATGATACATAATAATATGTTATAATATTAATTTAAAAAATCTTGCACTTTTTTCACAAGTATAGCTTTCGCCCAGTTTGTGAATGGCTGATCAACGCTAAAATTAATTAATTGTTAGTCGAACCTCTTGTCAAAAATATATATATAGTTGCTAAAATAATGATAACGCAATTTGATTTGATCATCGGATCATTTAACAGAGCTTATGTCAAATGTAAGATTTTACCGCAAAATCTTGTCTTAATGCCATTCGAATGTTCAATGAAATTGATTTGATGAACGTTTCAAAAACTCGAATTGATTTGGCACCACTGTTAACTTAACACTCTGTTAGTTGAACAATATTTGGATATTCTTTTAGAAACTGGATGTTTTTTTATCCTCAACAAATTTAACTATAAGAAATTTTGGTCGCATTCCTTTTTAGTCTTGACATGCTTCTACTTTAAGACAACAATCTAGAGTTGTTAATTAGAAGTAGAAGTAATTCAATAGAATTTGTAGATAGTAATCAGCGCGTAAATAGGTCAATACCGACCATGGTTAGCGACCTAAAGGTTATAGGTTCAAATCTATTTAAAATACATCGTTAACGTGGATAGGCTTTATAAATTGTGAGATGAAAATATGTAAAGTGAAAAATGATGTACAAATAATCACAAAAAAGTCTAAATAACGAGACGGTATAGAGAGGAAAAATTAGATTAGGACATTGTCATTGGATGGATTGCATGCGGAAGGTGGAGGATCGGGTGCTATGGCGCACATTGGGAGAGGCCTATGCCCAGCAGTGGCAGAATAGGCTAATTGATTGATTGATTGATTGTCACTGGACCGCCTGCCTTCGAAAATAAAGTCTTCCTTGAACATATGTTACTTAATGCGGTTACTTTAAACTATCATGTAGGAGAACAAAGTATTTGTATTAATTTTTTCATTTATCACTTCTTTTTTTCTTATCGCCCAACACTCAGATCCATACAATATTGGTGGTCTGCCTGCTCGTTTACATACGGTGCCTCTGGTTCTAACAGGTATTTTTGCGTCACAGACAACTCCAGCGTGCGACTTCCACTTGAACCAGCCTGTTCTGATTCTGTTAGGTATATGTTCCTCTATGTTTGCTCTGGTATTCACTATGGTTCCGAGGTACTTAATACAATATATTCACATCGGAAGTAAAGTATTAAAATTACCATGTATGGTATGGTTCTAAGTTTTTTTGCTCTATAATAATGACTAACGTCTATCATAGTTTTCGTAGCTAAAATGATTAGTAATTTATTAGTATTATATTAAGTCCGGTTCTAGGCAAGTAACTTATCAATAATTTTTTTATCAATTCCTAGAAACAAGATTAAGAAAATTGCAAAAGAGTTTTTAATTGTATTATAGTTGCAAAAGATAGATATGACTATTTCAGTCATTAGTAAGGTGGCAAATAAGTATGATAAAGGGCACAATGTTGAGCGGTAGACAGTGTGGTTTTGCGGCCAACGTTAATAAATCTAAAATCTAAATAATGAACTCATAGTGCATCTCTAACATAACTTGGACACCACTCATGTTGGAGGAGTGGGCCAAGAAATTTCCACACTCAGATATAAAAGGTAGCTTAACAGAGCATACTGTTCTTATAAGTATAACCTCTCTCTCTTGCAAAGAACACAACACAATTCCTTTAAAGATGTGTTCTTTTGAAGGGTGATCCAGCTTTGAGCGGGAATTTTGAGTATCATGCACATTATTTGCTCTCTCTTCTCCAGCTAAGTGAAAACCACCACTCCAACTAAGTGGGTACCAGTTTCAGACATCATTCTTTGGTCCTATAACTTTGATAGTCCCAATTAACCTATTTAATATTTAAACTTCATTTTCTAACCATTATACTTACGAATTTAAAATATATGATTTTTTTGCTGAACTGGTTTCGTAGGTGACAGAATTATTTTAAACATAACCTAAACCGGCTCGTGTTACTGTAAAACGAATGCAAAACTAACTCGAAGTTAATCAAAATATTATTATTATCATCATCACTGAGAGAAATGTCGTGACTATAGACTGTAGCCTACTAATATTTTAAAGAGCGGAAAATATAGTCTTATGAGAAACTAGCTGTGCCCGCGTGGAATAGTGTCTTTGGGTAGAATTTTTAATTATTTAGGCTTATTGACGATACTACCATACAACTTTACATCCCTACCTTTCAACCCCTTACACCCCTTTTTTCACATTAAAAAGTAGCCTATGTCCTTTCTCAGGCTCTAGACTATCTGTGTACCAAATTTCATTTAAATCGGTTCAGTAGTTTTGGCGTGAAAGGGCGACAGACAGACAGACAGAGTTACTTTCGCATTTATAATGTTAATATGGATTATCATAAATTTAAAATTTCGGGAGAAAGGATTTTAGAGTCGGGGTCTCAAAAATCCCTCCAACGATTAGAAAAGAACTGATGATCTTCGAACGGCTGAACAGATTTTCTTGAATTATATCTAAGAACACTCTGGATCAAGTCACCTTTCAAACAAAAATAAACGCACTTAAATTGGTCCATTCGTTTGGGAGCTACGATGCCACAGATGTACACACAGATACACACACACGTCAAACTTATAATAACCCTCTTTTTGGCTCGGAGGTTAAAAAGAAAAATATAGTATAGTATAGTAGTAAGTATTTTGTATAGTATTTTAAAAGTCAAATAATATGATATAGAAATGTTACTAAATATATAATCATTTTAAACAATAAATAATAATGTTTTTTATGGTATAGGGGGCAAACGAGCAGACGGTTCACCTGATGGTAAGGGTATGAGAGATGATGATGATGAGATGGAGAGTGAAGAGAATGAGTAGGAGAAGAGGGGTGGGGGAGAAAGGGGGAGGAGGGGGAGATGGAAGGGTTAGGGCCTTAGGTAACCACACTCTCTCGGCGAAATACAACGAAAGCATTTCTTCACTGCCGGTTTTCTGTGTAGTAATAACACGGCCTCATAGAAAGCCGGCAGTGAAGTAATGTTTGTATTGTTTTTCGCCGAGTGAGTGATTTTACCGGAGGACCTAACCCTTTCCTCTCCCTCCCTCACTCCCTATCTCTCTCTTCCCCCTCCCCTACTCCCACCTTAAACGCCGGCAACGCACTTGTGACACTTGAATTGCAGGTGCCCATGGGCGGCGTTAGTCACTTACCTTCAGGTGACTATTTTACTCATATTTTGTCTTGAACCTTTGCAATCACAGTCTTTAAAGTCCAATCATACCAAATCCTACCGAATTTTAACCCTCGCTCTAAGAATATAATAATAAAATAACCCTCCTTCTTGCGCAGTCGGGTAAAAATACAAGTCCATACGTAATATTCTTTCATTAAGTTTAATAGTGTTAATATAGATTAAAGATAAAAATAAACTGCAAATAATTAATTTTCTAATTATTAATTATAACAAGAAATATACCACTTTGATAATAACAATAATTACTCTTTGGTTCAACCACTTAAGTAGTAGGTGGCTCTAATTAAAGCAGAAATCTGAAGTACTACCTCCTCTACGTATACTTGTTTGACATCAATACAAATAAATGACATTGAAGTGTCTGTTTGTAATGTTAACATTTTAGATTTTTTAAGCTCATACAATTATTGGAACGATACCTATGCCTAAAAATCAGTTTTTAAAATTTTTGTCTGTCTGTCTGTTTGTTCCGGAAAATCTCCGTAACGGGTGGACCGCTTTCCACGGGATTTTCACTGGCAGATAGCTGGTGGTATAATGAGTAAGTTAGGCTACTTTCATTTTCGAAAAAGAATTAGGGTTCCGCGCAATACACAAAATATGTACACGAGAGCAAAGCCGCGCGGGAACTGCTGGTCCTCAAATAAAAAAAAGTAATCGTAACGTTATTTGTCATTTGTAATTTATGATACAGTAGCAATGCCCCGCGGTTTCACCCGCGTAAGTCCCGATCGGGTTTGTATATCGGGATAAAAAGTAGCCTATATGTTAATCCAGATCTCAAGCTACATACCAAGTTTCAGCGCAATCGGTTCAGTAGTTTTGGCGTGAAAGAGTAACAAACATCCATCCATCCAAACTTTCACATTTATATAAGTAGTGGGATTATTCTAACTCCTAAAAATACTTATGTTTCTCCAACGATTGGGTTTGAATCCATAACCACTTGATGCCAAGTCAGATTACCTTAACACCATCGCTGCATCGTCACTTAAAACCTTAATTGTAATCACTTAGAAGTACATAACAGTATGGTGGCCATTTAATAATTTAAAGGTCTCTAAACTAGGTTCCAATCTATACTAACTATAATCTGAAGGGTTGGTTTTATTGTTTGACTGGCCTGTTGGTCTAGTGGTTAGTGACCCTGACTACTAAGCCAGAGGTCGTGGGTTCGATTCCCACCCAGGACAAATAATGGTGTGATGAGCACGATCACTTGTTCTGTGTCTGGGTGTAATTTATCTAAAATATGTATGTAAAGAGTGACCCAATAAGAGTGCACGATTTAATTTAAAAATGAAACGCATGTTTTTTTGAGCGAGTGATGATATTTTTATTGTATTGTAAAGTAGACTTGTTCCGATTATGTGTGGAATGAAATATCCGGCATATGGCCCCCTCGGTTCTGAACACAGGCTCTTGCTCTTTTCATGAGATTTTGACAAAGATGTGGCTCTATCTCACCGATGACGCGTTGGATCTCGACTTTGAGCTCAGGAATTGTTTGTGGTACATTCACATAGACCTGAGATTTCAAAAAACCTCAAAGAAAGAAATCGCACGGTTTTGGTGGCCAATTGACATCGGAATTTCAGGAGATGGTTCGGTCTGGAAACCATTGCTTCGATAAATCGATTGTTCCGTCCGCGGTGTGGCAGGTGGCGCCATCCTGCTGAAACCACATGTCGTTCAGATCCATACCAACCAATTGAGGCCACAAGAACTCCGTTAGCATGTTCCTGTAACGAATGTCATTCACAGTCACTGAATTTTTGTAATGGGTTTTCACAATGATAACGCGGTGTTAAGTTGTGTAGCGCTCGTTTTTCATCAATCGGAACAATCGTTGATGCTGTCGAATATCAGAGCTGCAACCTCCAAAGAAAAAAATGGCGTGAAATTTAAATCGTGCACTCTTATTGAGACACCCTTTATTTAGAAATATATAAGTATGTTTATCAGCAGTCTGGTTACCATAGTACAGGCTCTGCCTAGTTTGGGATCAGACGGCCGTGTGTGAGGTGTGTGAAGTTATTATTATTATTGTGTCTCTGAAACTAGCAGTTTTATTTGATAAATTCAAATTACATTTAATAGCCTAGTTTAAACTATATAACATCACGCGATGACTCTTAGAAGCGGTGCAGTCAGCATAAAATCGAATAAAACGGTTAGTCATTTATAAAGTAGACACAACAAACTATGACTTAATAATAACATATAAACTAGACTAACAAACAATATTAGTAATTACTTAGTTTACAAGGAAACTGGCTCTATTAGGTACGAACAGAAATGATAATGAATATTATTAATAGGTGCCAGATTTAGTTATAATTCTAGGGACTGATGTAAACAACTCTGGCCTTGTCCTTACCCAGGTCAATAGCTTTACAGGCTAGACTAGATTGTGGCTGGCGTACCTAAAATGTGACGTCACTGTAGGCATAGATTACACTACCTTTGTTCTAGTAGTAGACAGAATAAAATATTGTAACGTTGACTAAACATTTTTTTTATTAGTCAATATCAAAATATTAATTATAACCACTTTTTTTTTTTAAATAATTGTCTATAAGGAAAAGATAGAATATACAAACAAGTGATAATGTTTTTTCTTAATTTTTTATAATACTAATGTGGCAGGAAGTATCTAGACTAGCTCTTTGAAAGCGACCTTAGAATTGGGACGCTTGTAGCGCCAGGGGTGTCCCTGTGACCCAGTAAAAATATCAATATTGTAAGAAGTCTGCAGTACAGCAGTACGGTACAGTAGTTATTACACTATTTGAGGGTCTGTGGGAGAAAAGTCCTATCATACCGCGTGGAACGCAAACGTTCCAATTTTAAAGTGTAGTATGAGTCCCATGTCGATATTATTTTATTGTGTTAGCATATTGTGTCAATAAACCTGACAATTAGCGTATGTAAGAGAATATAACACAAACTTAAAACATTAGACTTATTTGAAATAACAAAATAAACTAGAACAAATGCCAAAGCACAACTCAAACAAAAAAAAATAATAACTAAAAAAAAAATAGAAATATATAATAATAATAATTTTACGGAAAAGGCATTTCCAGTTTACCCCAAATTTCCCCACTTTCTGGGAAAATTCTCAATTTTTTTTCATTTAGTCTATATTCATCTAAATAAAATATAAAATAAAGAATTAGCCAAATCGGTCGACCCGTTTTTAAGTGATGCGCTTACCAAAGATCAATAGTTAATTTTAATTTAGTTGTATACCCATTCACAAACATACATATAATCACGCCTAAATCCCTTAAGGGGCAGGCAGGAACGTATTAAACACCCACATTTTGCCAGATAAAATTAGGTCACAGGTCACAAAACAAAAAGTTTTTTAATAATTTCTTGGAAAAATTCAAATAACTTAATCTAAACAGGACATAGTCTAGTTGGGTCGGCTATTTTTCAACAAAAAACATTGTGAGCAGGATAGCAAATATAATCCTAACATCATCCATAGATACTTTATACGCATTGATTAGTGTACAACAGTTGCACACATTTACAATGTGTATATTACATAAAGAAACAGACGAGTGGTACATTTTTTATCATTTCGTAAGCCAATGAACCTAGATAAGGCGGTATGAACCAGAGCCTAGATACGGTATGCAAACAGTTTGTTTGTATAGCTTAGCCTAAATATATTTATTCCTGGGTAGTAGTTGATTAAGCACTTGCATATTATTTGGTTAAAAAATGTAAAAAAATACAATTGATTGATATTATTTGGCAATTTTTAGGTTAAACTATCTCATTAAACCAATATAATTGTTGATTTTCGATTTACATTGAGATGACGTTAAATTATCATAAATAAAAAGTTGGTGATTGATTCGTGGAACTTATCATCAAACTTTGATCAAATCAATATAAAAAAGAATTAGTGAAATCGCAAATATTCATCGTCCGCGCCTTTTCCCAACAAAGTTGGGGTCGGCTTACATTCTAACTACGATACGGCCGAACTTCAATATTTTATGTGAATCGACTGCCATCAGACCTCCACACATTCTGTAATTAGACCAGGTTGTCGGACTTTTTAGGACTCCAACAACCCGTAACGAATGCCACAGATGTTCCTGTGGCAACTGAGACCGACGGCTTAACGAGCACTTCAAGGCACGGAGTCAATGTGTTAAGAATGGTCACCAATCTTAAGACTGACCTGGCTAGTGTTCGTATATCTACTATAATGGACTGCATTAAAACATGGACGTATGTTAAAGCATGTATGAATACTATCTTGTATGCCTAGAAATAAACGCGAATGTAAAACGCTGTAACCACTCTCAAGGATGTTTCCTCGTATCGATAACTTAAATTCGTGTTATGTAACTGCGTAAAACTAATAACTAGGCAAATAATAAGTTTGTTTTAATAAAACAAAAATAAAATGTAAGTTTATATTTGTTATAAAGTTATTAAAAAAAGCGGAAAGGTGTAGTCTAATTTTAAGACCGTTATCTATAGCTGACAAACACTTGATTTAGCTTGAAAAACAGGAACTTTGGAAAAAAAAATCTATGGGAATGTTTTTCTGCGCACATTTCACGAATTTAAATGTAAATTTCAGTGATTTTGTTTTTTATATTTTTATGCAGACATTTTCTGAAAAATCCCGACATTCCATCAACATCCTTGGTATTAAATAAAAACCTACCCATAGTTTCATTCATGCCAGCCCTCTCTCTTACGAAATATTACTCGGTCTACTTGATCGGTCAATTTTGAAATTAAATTTGACAGTTTCAAAATAAGTTATCTATATTCAAAATCACGAATTTAAAAAAAATGTTTAGCACTTTACGTCATTCACGGGGCTACTATACGGCCCTAACATGTGACTACACATTTCTGTAATACCGGTATAAAACTTTTAAAAATAAGATATTGTTATTATTATTTTATCAATTTAAACCAAACGATTTGACGATAGTACCTTATGATTACACAGGTTGTTATTGATACAAGTTTCTGTAGAACCTCTTTGACGTCCAATAACTAATAATAAACTGATTTGACGTGGCAGTCAAAGTCAGTCAAGACTACAGTATTACAATACTCTTTTGCCGCGATCGTTTCTCCATTGGAAGCAAAAGCTTTCTGTACCTTTCTTTCTTCTGTCTGAAATTGTGTTCTAAGCGACTTCTTTCCTACAAACACAATTTTTTTATCCAGTCTTATTAGGACTTTTCGATGTTGATGTCGCATAATCACATCTGTTCTTAATTTAAATCTTTAAAGTCGTTTTCAAACCCATAGACAATTTTGTACGTAATAAATTCTATATTGTCTTATTGAGGCTCGAGTGATGATTAAGTTCTTATTAAATTCATGTTTGTACACCTTTCCTTGTACCTATTAGTCAGTTTTATAGATAAAAACATAAAATCTTAGAAGTTAAGTAATCAGAGACGCGCGAGGGTGGTCCAATAACTTCGACTGACACTTCGCAGTACCTACATCGATGTTGCAGTAGCAATTAAATATTTTCTAATATTATTAAACTGACTAATGAATTTTTGAAGTGAAAACTTCTTTATCGGCGTTCTGCACTTTTTGGGATGGGTAAAAAATGTTAAACTCGCGTCAGGACACGTGACCAAAATTCGTAAGACAGAGCAGAGTTTGTTAAATTAAAAAAATATAACATTCGAAATTCAAACATTTATGAGCGGCCAGGAGCGCCAGAACTTCCAGTGTACCATATGTATACATTTTGATATGTTATTACCTACTTTTTATTTTTAACCTAATTATGTATATACAGATGTGTGTGTGTATGTATATGCATATACATTGTGAAGTTATGTTTTCACTTCTGACGTACAGTCCTACGACTAACTGTTTTTAAGCGTTCTTCCAAATCCCAAAGTGTCCGATTGACCTTAATAAACTTGTTCCCTATTACGTATCTGAGGTATAGGTGTCAATATGGGTGTTTAATACGCTGATTACCCCTTTGGGGATACAGACGTGACTGTGTACGTGTATGTATGGGTCATGTTAGAAGGTATCCCATCAAAAACATAAATGTGAAAAAAAGGAGCCAAGTTCAATGTTAATAATATATGTATGATTCTCGACTTGCCTTCTCTTTTACCTATCTTTCTCTTTTAATATACTCCAAATTGTCCCGTCTTTAATTCCCAAAGTGCCCGGTTCACGGCAATAGGCTTGCCCCCTATTACGTGTGTGGGATCAAATAATAGTGGGCAAAATTTGGGTGTTAAATACACCTCTACCAACTTGTGAGTATGTGTATGTTTTTTTGTGTTAATACATCCTTATTTTCATGGAACGGGAATCGAACCCGGATGATGTAGTTAATACAATAACGCCACATATAAGTCTTGATTGAATGAATTAATGCGTTAAGGCAATGCTTTGTATGCATTTTTTTTTTAAAGTTTCGTCAACGAAGGACCGTGGAATATGGAATACTTAATATTTATATATAGAAGTTCAGAAAGATAAAATGTTTAAACAATACATATGCATAAACAAAACTTTCAACTTAATATTGTAACGAATTAGGGTCGAAATTCGGTTACCAAGCAATCTCTAGTTATAATTAACTTCTCACTTGCACAAATCAAAGTGTTAACAACACCTAAAATATCGGTATATCTATCTGTAGTGTCTGTGTTTGAACCCCACAAGCATTATCAACTCTCTATGTGAGCATGCGTTATTTAAACTACTTAACGAGAGTGCCCGATACAATAACATACACTATTTGCTAAACCTTTTGAGGTAAAACTTTTTTTATGATCAACTTAAAAGTAACGCTAAGGTTTCTCAACGTTTTTGTAAAACTAGCTTACATGTGGTCATAGTAAAGTCACATCCTAATTAACATCTTAATCATACTTTTTTTTTATATTATAAATGCGAAAGTAACTTTGTTCGTTTGCTTGTTACCTTTTAACAACTAAACGGCTGAACGGATCATAATTAAATTTGGCAAGGAAATAGATTATATTCTGGGAAAGGGCATAAACTACTTTTTATCTCGAAAATGTCTGGGTTCCCGTGTGATATTGGACAACAGCTAGTGTGTATATAAAAATCAATGTTTTTCTTTGTTTGTTTGTATTTTATGTATACACGTTGCCAGGGATACAGCAAATGATAAGGTACGTTTCATCCAGAAAAAAAAATCCCTGGGGGATGAAAACATTACTTCTACGCGAGAGAAGCCACGGGCAATGCGACATTGTGTTTGTTTATTTTTACGCTTTCACGACATAACTACTCAATCGATTATCATGAATTTTTGCATTCAAATTGTCACGGGAACAGAATAGGGTAGGGACATAGGGTTCCTTTTAAAAAAAAAAGTACCCGAATCGATTGACAAAACTTACGTGAACAAGAGTGAAGTCGCGGGCAAAAGCTATTAACTTATAAATAGATCTAATATCGTATTATTTCTTTTAGAATCTACTTACAAATAACAAACCTCTTAACACGTACTTAGACGGTACTCAAACAATAATATTCGTCAAATTTCAATATACTAGGGGTACTTCGTCGTTTCATACCACGACCTGTTTGCGACAGGTTATGACTTGCACAAGGAACCTATTTCAATGAGCGGTTTTACACCATGGTAAGAATCGGCCAATGACTTTAAACTTCGTCAATTGGCACCGTGGTGCGAATCACCGAAGGAGGCTTTGCAACTTAGTTGGTTCGGACCATAACAATCAATTTTAAAACCTACTGCGATTTAGGAGTAAAAACAGGTGAAAAAGGAGAGCGTTGTACGTTAGTTAGACATTTGGTTTTATAGTTCAAAATGTCTCTACTGAGACATCTTCAACAATCACCATCATATTTCAATCAATTTACACAAAACGTTAACAAATTATCCACCTAAACCTTCCTCATGAATCACTCTGTCTATTTGTGAAAACCGCATGAAAATCCGTTCAATAATTTTTCAGTTTATCGTGAACAGACAGACGCGGCGGGGGACTTTGTTTTATAATATATAGCGATATAAGGAAAATTTACTGTTTACATTTAGCTATCTATCTGTCTACCCAATATGGTTGACATGTCCAAGTTTGGAAAATTAATTAGAACACTCGACAACAAACATGTAAATTATAACAAAATACTTTAGAAAATTATTATGTACATATATTTTATAATATAAGGTACAAACTAGGTATTAATTAGGAGTCTAATATCAGCACTATGATTACTACACTTAACAAGGAAAATACTCTATAAATTTTTTGTACAACACGCGTCATACATTCATAAAATCGATCTAAAATTGTAAATGAAGATTTGAGGAACTATGTGCCACGACAGTTCAGTATTCGGCTACATCAGTAGAGAGCGTGGGTTTGATTCCCAATCATTTCAAATATTTTTGCGATGAATATATGTATCTGTATCCGTTTGTCTGGGTGTTCCTATGTACCTACTAGGTGTCGCTTACAGGATCTTTATTCATTAAATAATTAATAACAATTCAAAAAAATTCAAAAAAAACAGTTTTAATTTTTTTTTTCTATTATCATATCACAAAGCACGTGAATAGCTACTAAGCAAACAAACGGTTGATAAACTTAAGACAAAAAGGTACTGAACCTATTTATATACCTACCTATTTATATATAAATAAAATCTAGTTTCTTTTTTAGTTGTTAGAGGCAAGCCCTTTAACAACTAAAAAAACAATTTTTTTTTTTTTTTTAGTAAACTTTCCGGCATAGCCATTTCGAGTGACAGGTATGCGGCCCTGACCTGCGCGAGCGCATGGCTATCGCTTACACTCCCCAATTTATCCGTATAAACAATAGCTCTTTTTTTCGATTGCCTTCCCTTCTCAACTACCTTTCCCTTTCAATACCCCCAATTTTCAAATCATTAATTCCCAAAGTGCCCGGTTGGCAATAGACTTGCCCCTTATTCCGTAAGTTGGCAAAATGTGTGTGTTTAATACACTTGGGAATGTAGACGTGAGTATATGTATGTACCTATGCAATATAAAAAATATATCCAAGTATTAGTATATTCGTGTAATGAATTGTTGCCGTGTTTCAATTAATGCCTTAACTATAATACAAGTTATGCTTATTTTAGGCTTTAATAGCGTTACATAATATATCCCTAAAATACTATTATAGATATATAGGTATTATTATATATTATACATAAGTCGTACGAAATAACCTACAACTCACACTCCACACTTACATTATAACATTGATTATTATTTCATGTAACATAAATATACCTAATTAACGTTGCGGTCACCAGATCATATCCTAGTCTAGTCTGTCTAAAGACCTTGGTAATTAATTTATTATTCATATATCCCTAAATTAACCACAAATAGGTAATTTATAACTATCTACCTTTATATAATACGAAGGTGATGAACGTGAGTTCCACATAGATTCATACATCTTATTGTCAAGGGGAATGGCAGAGAGGCAATGCAGTACCAATGATTGATTGATGATTGATGATCATGATGATTTTTTATTTTATTTATAATAAACAGACAAATTGATAATCCTACTAATTTTATAAACGTGAAAGTTTAAAAGGATGAATGGATCTATGGATGTTTGTTACTCTTTCACGCCAAAACTACTGAACCGATTGCGATGAAACTTGGTATGTAGATAGCTGGAGACCTGGATAAACATATAGGTATGTGTACGTGTATGTGTACTTTTTATCCCGATATTATCAGGGGATCGGGACTTACGCGGGTGAAACCGCAGGGCGCTGCTAGTATATAATATACTCAAGTTTAAGAAAGGAAAATCTCACATCCTGGCAATAGCAGTCTGCGCCCCTGACCTACTCGAGGTATAGCTTACACTCCCCTATTCATCCGTATAAGTAATATCCCATTGCCCTCCTTACTTACCCACCTTCCACTTTGAATAAACTTGAATATCCAAATTTTCCCCATGTTGAATTACTAAAGTGCCTGGTTCACAGCTATAGGCTTGCCCCTTATTCCGTGAGTGGGACGAAATTATAGATTGGCAGAATGTGGGTGATTAATACATCTCTGCCTGCCTCTTGAGCACAGGCTTGAGTTTATGTATTTATGCACTAATTATATATCTTTTAAGGATAACGTAAACGTTCCTAGTATGCAACAAAATGTCTAGAATAACAAAATTAAATAATATAATTAGTACATGTTACGTACGTGTAGTGATAAGCTTAAAAATAATATGCATTTATATATAGGATATATGAACCACTAATTGCATGAAGACATTCTTAAATATAATACATGCAACAGAAACCCACGCCTGTATCCCACAATGTATAAAAACCCACATTTTGGCACTCACGTATTAGAGGGACAGCCTATTGCCGCCACCGGGCACTTTGGGAATTAAAAAATGGGAAAATTGGGAGTATTTTGTAACGGAAAGAAAGAAGGAAATGCAATAGAAGGGTAGGATAGGATATATTACTTACTAGCAGCGCCCCGCGGTTTTACCCGCGTAAGTCCCGATCCCATAAGAATATCGGAATAAAAAGCAAGCTATCTACATACCAAGTTTCATCGCAATCGGTTCAGTAGTTTTGGCATGAAAGAGTAACAAACATCCATCCATCCATCCATCCAAACTTTCACATTTATAATATTAGTGGGATACGGATGAATTGGGAGTGTAATTATTGAAAATCCTATTTGGCGCTGTGGACTACCACGGCATGGACCTGTTTATAATATATTATATATTTGTAGAAAAGCATCGAAGTGTGTTTATCCTTGTTCTATAACCCATAGAACAAGTCTAGGTAGCGCATTATATGATATTATTGTTATTTATTATCACTCTTTCAATATAATGCTAGGGTAACTAGCGTCTCCTCAGTTAGTTGGTACTCAACTTTAAATTTACAGTTCTTTAGAAGAGGTTTTAATACTTTTATGACTCTCAACTTTGATCTAATCTCATTGATTCTGACTACTAGTTATACGGTCGAAGTTTGACTTCAATAGTTAAATTCTCCTTCGAAATTTAAGAAAAAAATGTTCTTTTTTTATTAAAACTGATGATATCAACGCCCGAGAAGAAAAAAAGACAATATTTAATCAGAAATCTGTTACAGCGTAAGAGACACAATCTTACTAACTAACACACACTATTCAAACAAATAATATTAGTGGGTTACTAGTATAAAATGATACTCTTCCGCCTCCAAATATCAATAGCATGAATCAAGGGGACGAAAACCTTGAATAGTACATCGATCAGCACATTATAGTAAGGTTTCTTAAAACAATATGGCGCTGAATTCTTTGGCTGCGTTTGCGCAAGATTCGCGGTAACATTAACTAACACGTTTACTGAGAACACTGTTTAGATTGACACGTTTCTTTTCAATTGTTTTATGATTCAGACTTCTTATGGTTAAGGGGAATGGCAGAGAGAAATGTAATAACAGTGGAAAATTGTCTTATATTCCGTTCCGACCTAATACTAGCTGCAAGAATAGTTAGACGTTTTAATCCGAATCCTAACTTATAATTATTAAAAACTAAAACTGAACGTCTACGTTTATAAATATTCGCCGTTTTTGCTACATTTTTTAACCGACGAAAAGAAAGGAGGTTCTCAATTCGACCGTATATATATTTTTCATTGGTGCTCCTCTTCTATTGGTCGTAGCGTGATGTTATATAACCTAGCCTTTCTCGAGAAATAGGCTATCCAACACTAAAATAAATTTTCAATTGGAACTAGTAGTTCTTTAGATTAGCGCGTTCAACCAAACAAACTTTTCAGTATTATAATATTGAAAACGCTGGGCGCTGCTAGTCCCGCTAATATAATATTATAAATGTGAAAGTTTGGATGGATGGATGGAAGTTTGTTACTCTTTCACGCAAAAACCACTTAACCGATTGCTATGAAACTTGATATCTAAATAGCTGGAGACCTGGATTAACGCATAGGCTACTTTTGATCCCGATATTCGCACGGGATCCGGACTTACGCGGGTAAAACCGCGGGGCGCTGCTAGTATGTAAAAAAAATTATCAAATCACTTGACGAGGTTGTGTAACAATGCATTTCAAACGTCAAAACCGAAATCTTAAGATAACAGATTAGATTATTATTAATTTTCAGATTGTGTTCATTATGTAACTTGAAGTTTAGATCACGCAGGACATCGATATCGTTTGAAGCTCAGCTTACCTTTCTTTTAGAAATAATAAATAAAAGCGACTGTTTATTTGTAACTGACGCCTAGATATGTGATGTTTGTTTTGTATCGTCCGGGGGAGCGTGTGCGCATTCACATATTTTGTTATGATTTATTTCATAATGAACTTACTTTTAGTATGTGAGTATGTTGAAAGGTGACAGTAAGGTTCTGGAACATTATAACACAGCGGGATCAGATCCAAACTAAGCTTACAATGGATTCTAGAACTGATAAACATACTTAGAAACAGATTTAATTAGCAAATATACATATTCATGCGTACAAATAATTGCAATGAGCGAGAATTGAACCTGTGGCCTCAGATTGTGCAGTCGAGTGCATTACTGCCATGCCACATAGACCAGATACGTCGACGGTGATGAGAATGAGATGTAGAACATCGTTTCTAAGTTTTACAGGCTTTGATGAAACTATCTCAGTAGAGTCTGAGGTTAAACGTAGGATCCTTATTGGTTATGTGTTTCACTGCTGCACTGGCTCAATAGTTTAAATGGTCGCCTCCCCACTACGCCGTGCCGAGAGTAGTGGGTTCAAATTTTCAAATCCCACACGGGACAAAAATGTGTGTGATCCACAAATAATTGTCGCTAGTCTGAGTGTTCTTTGTGTCCGTTGTTTAAATGTTTAAGACCCCCTCGACACAGGACAATTCCTAATAGGGGAGTTGTCTTTTATCAAAGAAATAAAAAGTTATAATACATACATATATTCACGCCTATATCCCAGAAAGGTTAGACAGAGTTGTATTAAAAACCCACATGTTGCCAATTATGATTTTGT
Source organism: Callimorpha dominula (assembly GCA_949752705.1). Lineage (NCBI taxonomy): Eukaryota > Metazoa > Arthropoda > Insecta > Lepidoptera > Erebidae > Callimorpha > Callimorpha dominula. The sequence goes on along the minus strand of OX457000.1, from coordinate 1,504,639 downwards.
CACAATCCAGTGATAGGGGTAAGCGTATTGCCGTCAACCGAGCAAGTTGGGCATTAAAGATGGGAAAGTTGGGGGTATATTGAATGGGATGGGAAGGGATACTGCTATTACGGATGAATTAAAATAGATAAATGTCAAACTAATACAAAGCGTTTAAAGGAAGTCCATAGACAATAGTAAATGATAGTAATATAATGATAAAAAAAAAAATAACTATAGTAAAGACCCAGGGTCGCTATGTCAGTCCACTTATCATATCAGCGGACGATTAGAGTTATTTCTTTAGTTTTAGATACATAGGTAAGTGGACTGACAAATGATTGCAACTGACATTTTTTCGTTCTTATTTATTGTTATAAATGCAGCAAAATACGTGCTAAAAACCCTAACATACTATTTGTTATGATGCTACAAATGTTTTTTATTATTTTATTTAAGAATACCCGTTAAACGCAGTGACACCTGCGTTTATCGTCACTACTCCTCTTCAAAAGGTCGTAGCGTGATGTTATATAGCCTATAATCTTCCTCAATTAATACTCTATCCAATACAAAAAGTTAGTAGTAAAAGTTTTTTTAAATCTGACTGAGATAGTTCAACAAAAACAAACAAACAAACTCTATATTATACACAAATAAAATTATAAAACAACCAAATCTATATTTTTTTAAAATATGTATATATATATATTATAAAGATTTCTTTGTGCGTTATTTTAATCAATGAGGAATACTTAGTTTGTGTTCAGAAGGCACTTTTAATCAATATGTGCTATTAGTTTAGAAATTTTGCGAAAACGACTTCAAGAAGCTATAGTTTAGGGATTGTCCATTAATCACGTGAGGCTCGAAAGGGGAGGGGGGGGTGGAAAAATCATCTCAAAGGCCGGCATCGCACTTGTGACTCTTGAGTTGCAGGTATCCATGGGCGAAGGTAGTCACTTACCATCAGGTGACCCATCTGCTCGTTTGCCCCCCTATAACTTAAAAAAAAACAATCAACAAATACATTACATTTCAACTTAACATAAATTATTAATACTAGCAACCAGCCTAAGCTTCGCACGAGTACTAATTATACATCTAAACCTTCCTCATGGATAATTCTGTCTATTAGTGAAAACCGCATGAAAATCAGTTTATAATATGTAGTGATCTGAAACAATGACGACGACGTAGCTAGTAGGGAGCACCTTTGAACAGCCTCCATCGTAAAACTTCATACAAGAGTTCGTGAAATCAACTTAGAAAAAAAAACATATTTTAGGCCTTTTATTACGCAAGTATCTTCACCTAAAAGTCGCTGAAGAAGCAATAAAAATACATACTAATTGATTGTATTTAATCTCCCAATATCGTACGATTTTGTTCACCATTAAGTCCAAAATCTATTATTCGATAAGTCCAAGGAAAAAGAGAAAATAGTTTTATGTAATTTGTACTAATCTCCTATAATTCGGTACCCGTTATCTATCGATATAACATATTTCCAATCTTTTGCAATGATAACTAACCCAGCCCTAGGCGAGTGCGTCACTAGATCATGTCTATATTTCGATAAATAGTGAATTTGCGATGTTGATAAGATTATTATATGAAAAGTGCAGTGGTAAATTATTGCTTGAAAATTTTTTGTTGTGTTCGTTTCAAAAGATTTTAATTCAAGGTAAGATTTATTATAATATATTTTTAGCAAAATCGGTTGATGCTTTTTTGCATTTATTACTTTTTTACAAATTAATGTCATATAAATAGGTGTATTTGAAAAAGGAACACTAATTTAAATCACTGAAAGAACATGACTTTAGCATGCATTTACAATAAGAAAAAAAAACTATTCCTTTACAAGTTATGACCGTTCGAATTTCGAGATATTTTTCATAAAAGTAGGTGGAATTTGTAAAGTTAAAGATTTTAAATCGTATGTATCTATGTTTTTTATTGTCTATATGTTGTCTATGTCTATGAGTTATTATGAGTATATTTAAACTCATGCAATATACCTACCGATTTATTGATTTGTCACACTAACAAAATGTTTACAAAGGAAAAATATCGATAAATATTAGAACCGGTGTGTCTCTACTTCAGTGCAATTCTTATCAAAACCTAACGTTATAATACCCGGCTTAAATATTTGTTTATTAACATAGACAACTTTTTTACAGTGCTGTCTAAATAAAGATAGCAATGTAGGTATATCTCTTGTAATAAAACTGGACTAAGAAAAATACCTAATCAACTTGACTCTTGTGAAGAAAAATAGTGTCCTTTTGTGTAATTATATGTTATAGTGTCGTTGACCGTGGTGCCTCGCGATAGATAGATAGAAAGATAGATAGATAGAAAGATAGATAGATAGATAGCACCATAAATAGGATACAATTAAAAAGAAATACATTAGAAACAGCAGTACAATAGGCGGCCTTATCGCAGTCTGCAATCTCTTACAGGCAACCTGTAGATGGTTAGGACAGTTAGGAACAGGTAATTTGTGGTGCACATTTGTCTTATTATCACTTGAGTGTACGATCAGAGAAGGAGAAAAATGAGAATAATGGTGCTAATATACATTTGACTCGTATAAATCTATTAAGGTACATAACAATATATTGACATCGTTAAACAAATACTATAATTATATATACATACACATACGTATATACATTCAAATATATATATATATAACCGTATACATACATACACATACATATATATATAAAGTAGTAGGTAATTACAGAGATAAGTAGTGATTCTTGACTAGCTTTGCGACTATTACTCTAATATATTTTTTCCATTTGATGGAATATATCAATCAACTAACTGAGGTACTCGTGTTAAGTACGACGACGACGAATTTGACTTCCACGTGGGGGTCAAAGGTTCGAATCTCGATTAATGTAAATACTTGATTGCAATAATATGTCTATCTGTATTGATCTAGGTGTTTCTATGTATATATGTAAATAGTATACAACCTACATCAAATTACAGTAGTATAGCGCAGAATCTACAGATGCCTTAAATAAAAGAAATCAACTCGCGGTCAGCATTTATTGTTGCGCTAACACAAGGAATTTCGTACCGCGTTCAAGAACCCATAGTAAAAGCTAAGCTTAGTTATAAAAAAAAAGATAGCGATGTGTCCATGGGTGTTTAATACTCATCTGCATACCTCTTTGGCAATACAGGCGTGGTTGTATATTTAATCTAGGTCATCTACATAAATGTCATTTCAGATAAAAAAATAAATTGGAAATATTCTGCAAGATTATGATTGCATTTTTATCATTTCTTATCTTCACGACTTATCCATAGAAGTTCGACACATTATATTTTAATATAATCTACCTATATCATATAATACGCTGGCTGGCCTGTTGGTCTAGTGGTTAGCGACCCTGACTGCTGAGCTAGAGGTCGTGGGTTCGATTCGCACCTAAGTCTGGGTGTTCTTTGTGTCCGTTGCTTGTATGTTTGTAAAGTCTTACGCGACACAGAAGTAATATTCCTAATACGGGAGTTGTATTTAAAAAAAAAAGAAAAGAAAAAAAAAAGAAGGGTTTGCATGCAATTAATCTCAGAATCTACCAACACGTTTCACAAATATCTTAAAAATTTTATCTTCAGCTTTGTTAAAGAGGTAGATTTATAAAAATTTTAACTCATACATATATATTTTCGTTCGTTGCAGTTTTCAAAACAATTTTACCTTCTCCAGGACTCGCTTGACGCCATGCTCGGCGTCTCAGAACTCGTTGATCCATGTTTTAGGAGTCAGAGCAGTTGGGAACGTGTTAAGAAAAAAAAAACATCTCTAATAACGACGGTCGTCTGCAAAAGATTAAAAATGGCGTAATCTAATTAATAAGTAAAGAATCATTGTATATAATTATTATAATAAATTGTTTATTAGTTTATACAGTACTAACTGTTGCTTGCCAGTTCGTTCGCGCGTGGAGATTCAAATTTATCCCATGGGAACCATACATTATCCTAGGATAAAAAGTAGCCTATGTCCTTTTCCAGGATATAATCTATCTAATTGCCAAAATTTCATTATAATCTGTTTAGCCGTTTAGTCGTGAAAAGGTAACAGACACACAGAGTTGCTTTCGCATTTATAATACAAGCAGCGCCCTGCGGTTTCACCCGCGTAAGTCCCGATCCCGTTAGAATATCGGGATAAAAAATAGCCTATATGTTAATCCAGGTCTTCAGCTACCTACATACCAAGTTTCATTGCAATCAACAAACCAAACAAAATCTCCTACTCCCACCTTAAAGGCCGGCAACGCACTTATGCCTCTTGAGTTGCAGATGCCCATGGGCGACGGTAGTCACTTACCACCAGGTGACCCGTCTGCTCGTTTGCCCTCTATAATGTAAAAAAAAAGTTGACATCCATCCATCCAAACTTTCATATTTATAATATTAGTGGGATTAGTATGGACTAGTAAAACCAGTTTATAGCATTTAGCGATAATATAGCTTCTTATTAGTGTAAGAATTTTCAAACTTGGATCAAACAGCGATAATATAGCTTCTTATTAGTGTAAGAATTTTCAAACTTGGATCAAACAGCGATAATATAGCTTCTTATTAGTGTAAGAATTTTCAAACTTGGATCAAACAGCGATAATATAGCTTCTTATTAGTGTAAGAATTTTCAAACTTGGATCAAACAGCGATAATATAGCTTCTTATTAGTGTGAGAATTTTCAAACTTAGATCAAACTTTAACTATTTATAATATTAATTTAGATGTATTTTAGTTTATTTCATTGTTAGAAAATAATCTAGGTACTGTAATAATGACACTGTAGTAATTACTGACATAGCAATCAATTACTGACGTACATATTGAAATAATAAAAATGCTATTAAAATAATATTATTATAGCCCTATTATTATGTAAATACTTGATAAAGAGTTCAGTTTCCTGGTGCTGTTCTCTACGAGTTTTTTGACCCTGTACTTTGTATACACATCACTATGATTACATGCTGTACTAGGGATGTACCTTGACGGTGACTAAATTGTGAATTAGTCGATGAAAAAATTGTACTAAGATGATACGGGGTAAAAAAAATATTTGAGATAATAAATACAATGTGTTAAGGAAAATTTTGGTCATATTTTTGATTCCGTGAATGAGGTAAAGTGCTAATAATTTTAAATTAAATTAAAAAAAGGAGGTTATCAATTCTAAAACATATGTACCTATGTAATATCATTAGAACTGCAACTATTGATTGACGCTTATTGCGTACTTTTTAGACGTCTGGTGAAGTCTTTTAATTTCGTAGTCTGCGCGAGCTTGGCGTTACCCTTCGCGTTGCTCATCAAGCCTCATTTAGCGAAAAATGCTTGTTTTGTACAGGCCGAGAGCTAACGTCTATGTGCCACAACTGCCGAGACTATTGCGAGTACACTGCACTCCACATTGTAGTGTAGTGCTCAGTGTGGGTGCATTAGCGCCATAAATTTACGGGCTCTGTGATGGCTGCAGGAAGCCTCTCTGGGGACCACGGTTTTGTCCATGGTCCAAAGTGAGAGTGCGTGGGATTCCGTCGTCTTGTTTTGTAAGGAGATTGTCTGATTTGTTTGGCACCTACTTTTGAATTCGTTTTTGTTGTTCATCATCATCATCATCATCAGCCCTTCATCGTCGACTGCTGGACATAGGCCTCTTCTAATGTAAGCCACCGAGAGCGTCGTCGATCGTCAGCTCTCCTCATTCAGATTTTCTCCGCCGTTATGGGCAGATCGTCACTCCACTTAGTGTTTGTTGCTTAATTTTGTGTATATCTAAAAAAATATTGTTTCATACTTTTAAGTTATTTTTTTTAATTGGACATAATTGTTTTAAATAACTTATTATTAGTAGAATAACCTTATATTCAAACGGACAATATGAACTTGAAAATTTACCGCGAGAGAGAGAAGCGAGTGGATATGAATGAAAATATAGATAAACAATATAATAAAAAAAACTAAGGCTCTCGATGGAACATCCGGGATTGTCCGAAAACATCTAAGTAAACTGCACGACTGCACGGATGGCGCAATGGTTTAAGTGGTCACCTCGCCACTACGCCGCGCCGAGTGTTGTGGGTTCGAATCCTACACGGGACAAAAATTTGTGTGATAGACAAATAGTTGTCCCGAGTCTGGGTGTTCTTTGTGTCCGTTGTTTGAATATTTGTGAAGCCCCTCGCGACACAGGATTATTCCTAATGCGGGAGTTGTCTTAAAAAAAAAAAAAAAAAACAAAATCAAAGAATCATGAAGTCTTTGTTTAAATACATGAAGAGAAGCAAATTAAAAAAAAATAAGGCTGTCTCATTTTTATCGATCCCAAAACGTGACCATACTTATTTTGGAACACGTTTAAATATCGAATCATATCGCATTTTTTCCCTCCTACACAAAACACAGATAGGTATTTCTAATTTTGAAATGGTTCTTGTATTCTGTTTGTACTCTTTGTCAAGAGACATAACCAAAGTGATAGAACGCAGACGAATGACTTTATGTACAAAGGCGAACTTAATTCAACATAGATAACATATAAATGTATCATTGAGCACTAGAGGAGAGAAAAAATCATGTAAAGGATTCGAGGTCGATAAATTTCGAATCATTGGACAAACTTGAAATAAAAATCACACGTCACAGATGTAATTTTTTTTTTGTTTTAGTTTAGTAATATTTTTAATACTGCCTACTACAATAAATTGTAAATAAGCACAGTATCTATTGATGGTAAGGGGTTGCCAACGCTTAAAAATACTTACTTTTGTTTACTTATATTTTCTTAAAAAATAGTCATACTTATATCAGTCTTTGTTCAAGTAGGTTATCATGTTTTTTTTGTTTTCTAGTGACTTTTATTATTTATTTACATCTAAAGTTGCTTAAGATTCGTAACTACTACTACTTGATATATACTTAGAACAACTAGTAAAATCTATATCACTGTTAATTTTTTTTTTTTGAAGTGAAAACTTCTTTAATCACGTTTGTGCACTTTTGCTATGGGGAAAAAGCACTGAAGTCGTTACCGTCACGCCAATGATACCTATATAGATCCACTAGAGGGCGCTAATCTAAACATTGAGTTTTGTTAGCTCCCTACTAATTCATCTTTAAAAATATAATTGGTTCAATAAAAGTGAAAACAATATACTAATTTGTCTGTGAGAGTGTTATCTTTACTTTAATAAACTGGTGAACTAAATAAGTAGTGAGAAGTGAGTTTTGGCATGGGGAAAAGCACTGAACTCGCGTGACCGTCACGCTCAGATGACATATATTGTCATGATGACATATATATGAGTCTGTGCATATGTACAACCGAACTAATGCAACTGAAGAGTAGCCCGTTAGGGCTTCCGTTAACATCACTCACTCTTCGAAACACAACGCACGCATTGCTTCACGCCGGTTTTCTGTGAGGTCGTGATATTACTCCGATCGAGCCGGCCCATACGTGCCGAAGCATGGCTCTCCCACTATATTTTGTCTTAAGATCTCAAGCAATCAAGTTTCTGTAGAACAAAAAATAATAATTAGGGATTCTTAAAGACGGAAATACATTGAGTATCTGCGTACGCAAAATAAATGTATCTATTTATACCGCATCTTAAAGATATCTCAGTGATGTAATACTACGCAGAATTGTCAGCGAAGCCGCGGTATCAGCTAGTCAACGATTCCTAATGCTTATCAGCTGACCTTTTGCTAAAAAGAAGAACTTTATTTATATCAAAGAGTCTTTTTAATAGATAGTGTTATGTGTGACTCGTTGTTCTATTGAGGTAAGCAGAGTTTAAAGTTCCAAATTTTATGAGTACTGTGGACGTTTAAGTTTGTAAGTGTTACTCCCCGAAGATTGGCGGTTTTACCATTTTGTACCATGGCAACATTATATTACGTTATAATAGAAGACAATATTAGAAGTAGGTTAAATTGACTTCCTAGTAGAGTGGGTAATCACAAGTGGTTAAAACCAACGATTGGGTAAAAACCCGGGTGATTACCCATATAAGATTTGTTTACAGAGCTAGTTACAAGCGTGTTAATTAATCAAAATCACATTCCATTTTCAGAAAAGTTAAACATAAAGATTATAAGGTCCAATAATAAAGGTGAATATTCCACTATATAAACATGTGTAGTCCAGCAGAGAAAATTACGAAAACAATTTAAACCCTTCCCTTATATTTGATAAGTCAGACCCATTAAAATATACAGCGTTAAAATACCTAAACAATAATATTAAACGGCACCGGCCGTATATAACCTAACTTCCGCAATATAAGGCTTACATATGCGAGTTTTCCTCCAATAGCGCGGAAGGTCAAAGACGAAACGTCCAATCGTGAAGCTGCGTTTGGAATTCAAACTATGTAGGCTTGGTACGAAAGTGAAAGTGGACCAATCATACGTGGTCGTTCTATGTGTGAGTTATGTGTTGGACACGTTTTGTATACGTATGCGTTGTGAATGAAGGCTGTATTTTAGTTATATGTAATCTCGGGGTTTCTGCTTTTACGAACAGAATGTAGGTTACGAATAGGGTTGCTACAAACTTGTTTCGTTATATACCTACTACTTAATACTTAAATTTTATTATAACCCTATCACTTATTAATAATCATTTTGAAATTTAAATAATAACCTGAAATTATTTATTAATCAACATATAGTTAGCTTCCAACAGCTATTTACCGAGTATGATTTGAACTGCAACCTTTCAATCTCAAGTCTTAACTACTCCGCAAATGAACAACATACAAAGTGAAGTGAATCATTAAAATACTTTTATGTACATACCCTGTTAGAAGAGCCGGGTGCTAGTTTGCATCCCTAACAAATGAGATATAAGATATTGTTGTCAAGTTGTTGCTTTTTAGTACAAAAAAGTTACATTACTGTACGATAAAAGTTGATTCCTCTCAAAACTGACAACCCTGTGTACCTTAACTACGTCGTTTTCAGCAGATTATACCGAACCCACGAATTCGGTTTTCCGACCGTTGACGGAAATAGCCGAACGTGTAAGAACTTCAGGTGTTACCAACGACAAGAAACTGGAGACCACAGTACCTTCTACTGCTGCCATTAAAAGGAGGCAGACTAAATAATTTCAGTTAAATTTTCAAGCTAAATAAACCACTTGCTCCTATCTTATGGAGTTGATGAATATATATGTTGGTTCAGTTCCGATGACAATGCAATTTTATGATAAGCATGACCTGATTCTGCACCCAGGGTTGGCTCCAGACGATGGAAATCCCCAACGATCGGTAGTCAACAGACATGAAACTATGATAGTCTGTTCTAAAGTTCAAAATGGCGTATAAACTATTGTTTTGATGTTGTTGTGAAAATGTTCTTTCTAAGAAATTAATTTTTATAGTCAACAAAACGGCACAGAGTTAGCAATGTAACATAAATTACACTTGCATTAATAAAAATGACAAGTTAGACAAAAAAATTGTAATTAGTATATATTTGGGTTCGCGTAAACAAAATATTGTGGGGGGTTGGAAGTAGAGAGGAGCTAGCTATCTAGAAGCGCATTTGCGATTTGAGTTACAGTACGCTGCCGAAGGCGACGTAACCCCCTAACCCTAAGGTTTAGTTAGAGAGGTCAATAAAGTACGACCCACGTTTTTAGTTCAAATAGTCTTTAAAACAAATAAATTAAACATCACTTAATATATTTTCTTATATACGTTAAATATAAATAAATAATATTACTTTTTTGTTTTCAGGTTTACACAAACTAATAAACAAAACAGGACAGGACATATTTTTAAGGTTAGTAAATATTTATTCTTCTGTTGTAACTCGAAGTTACCAACTTCACCCTCACTAACCAGTAGGCAGTCCAGTTATAATAGTCATAGTAAACATTCAAAAATTACAAAACTTCATTATCCAATAAATTAGTTTTTGTTGTTTAAAAATTCGGTACGTTATTTAGTATCTCAAAGTTACAAGTCAACAATTACTCATAAAAGGAACTATAAAAACTCGTACTAGAAATATAAAAGCATGTTTATAATCCTACTAGTCCTACTAATATTATAAACGTGAAAGTTTGTGAGGATGTATGGATGTATGGATGTATGGATGTTTGTTACTCTTTCACGCAAAAACTACTGATCCGATTGTAATAAAACTTGGTATGTAGATAGTTGAAGACCTAGATTAAGACATAGGCTAGTTTTTATCCCGATATTCCCACGGTACCGGGACTTACGCGGGTGAAACCGCGGGGTCCAGCTAGTAATTGTGTAAGCCTTGTGGCCTGTATGACGTTCAAATGTGACACTCCATGTCGAGACATAACGTCGATTCTAAGCAGCATAAAGTGAAGAAAAGCCGATTTCATTGCAGGAAATAAGTTTCTGATTCAGATGATCAAACGGTTTGCCGTCAAAACAGTCAATACGTGTTAGGGTCACAGAGTAGTTTTATTTGTTTAAATATAAGACATTAAACAATATACATTCATCTTATAATAAAAGATAAGTTGGAAAGAACATCTACATAGTTATTAATAATTTTATGAATTACTGTTGAATTTCTAGCTCTGGTATGGTACAAGAGTTGTTGATGTAAGGACTGATTAAATCTCCTTCTTACCTCTATCATCACTTTTTCAATCTGTTAATTAAAAGAAACTCGTATAAATAATATCTAGAACTATCAAAAGGACCTTCATTTACCTCTAAACGGTATCAACATTAAGATATAAGAACAAAAAAACATTATTTTTCAGTGGGACACACTCAATACCTAGTCGCAATTAAACGATTTGATAGCCGGGTCATACAAAGATAAACTTGGCTAAACTAGAGACTAAAATTTAGACTTTTTGCAATTAAGATAACATGTGTCTGTTATGCATATGCAGGCTTTATCTGAAATCTTTAAACATTCGGTTTAGTATGTAACTACATTATAATATTTAATTCAATTCTCTTTTATGCCTCTGCGACTCATACAAATGTTAGAGTTTTATTAAATGTAAACGTCGGGGACTTAACCGTGGTGCTATTTATGTCACACCCGTAAGCACGATCACTGCAATCCGATCGAAAGTCCACCCGTGACCATGATCGATGCATTTCGATCGAAGTGCACCCGTGACCATGATCGATGCATTTCGATCGAAATGCACCCGTGACTACACACTACACTACACATCGAAGTCGGGTGGACTTCGATTGCATCGAGATGTATGATGTAGACCCTAAAAAATATTAATGGGGAAAAGGACAATAATATAGACAACTGTCTTTATAAGGCTTTTAATGTTTTTTTTTTTGTGAATATAACTAACCTTAAGTTAATTTTACATTTAATAGATAAAGAATAATACTTTTGTGCTTAATAATAAAAATAAAAGTAGCCTTAGTTACTCCTTATAACAGCTGCTATGTGCCAGTAAAAATGCCGTGGTAATTGGTCCACCCGTTCCGGAGATAAACTGGAACAACCACAGACAGAAAACATTTTTACAATTGATTTTTTGGTAAAAGTACCGTGTAAACATTCAGATACATTTATCAAAAAGCTCTTATTATGATATTACAAACAGACACTACAGTTTTATTTATCTGTATAGAGAATATATTAATTACACACTGCGTAACTTGTTTTTCGTAATTTAGTACTTCTAGGCACCCTACTTATTTACTTGGAGCTCTAATATTATCTCTCTTTTTTGATATGCTAAGTGTGTGTGGGTTTCCACACACTCAGCACACAGGTCGCCTCCGAGTTAACTATACTGTTGGACTCATCACAACGAATCATATGAGCCCAATACGAGGGGTTCACTTGTAGACACTGAAGAGTTCCACTCTCCATTACCTGGCTAAATCATCAGATCAGCACCAAGATGCCAAATTATAGTATTATCCCATTATCCCATGGCTACACAACGGGCAAGTATCCTCGCGGGTGCAAGATCGCTACTAGAAGCCTGCGAACGCCCCAGGAGGCTTGTGCTTCTGGAAGGAGCTAGGCTGGCTCAACTAATTAGCCTATCTGAACGAATAATGGACCATCTATGAGTCTAAATGCGGAAACAGAGCCCTACACCAATACCAGTACCAATACCAGTCCAATACCAATACCAATACCAATACCAATACCAATACCAATACCAATACCAATACCAATACCAATACCAGCACCAACACCAATACCATTACCAATACCAATACCAATGCCAATGCCAATGCCAATACCAATACCAATACCAATACCAATATAGTATTATTATCCAAACTACATATATATACAAAGTGTAATTACCATGTGACAATTAGAAGTAGGTTAAAATTTGTTTAAAAGTGAAGCTAAAAAACGCGTGTTAACCTAACCTCTAAGTAATTCTTAACAGAAACCGTTTTAAACAAACAAATTCAAAACTATTATCGCAATTTAAAACATCCTGTGGTATATGATTATAAAACTAAAAGTCAACAATATTTAGTTGACCCAATTGAACGTCATTTTTTATACCTACACATAATTTCAGCGCTAGCAACTGTTGAAACCTATACCGATAACATATCACGACGCCTAGGTCTCTGATAAAGCGCTAAATTTGCTAAAAAAATACATTGATAACGAATGGGCTATCTGTCCAATGTCACTGTATATATATATATATAGTAAATCTTCTAATTAACGTCATATATTAACGATTACACTTTATTAGCAACCAACTATTTGGTCATACGTAATAATGAACAAGCCATCCGGTACCACAATCAGGCAAGTTGCTACAGTTAAAAATAGCAACCTGCCCCGGCTTCGCGCGGATAGCAGAGACATCTTAATTAAACAATCACCATAATATTTCAAGCAATTCACACAAAACTTTAACAAATTATATACCTAAACCTACCTCATGAATCGCTCTATCTATTAGTGAAAACCGCATGATCATATCGCCAACAGACAGACAGACAGACGCGGCGGGGAACTTTGTTTTACAAATGTAGTGATTTATTTTGAGCTCTAAATAAATGAACAACACATCATGTGACCAGCTACATATAATTTATCCTTAAAGCACTAACTGATAGACAGTCGGGGAGATATTCTATAATCTTCATATATAACATTTTCGTGTCACGTTTGTCCGCCATGCACTCCTATACTAATGAACAGATTTTATTGAAATTGTGCACACTGCGGTGCGGCTACTTGACAGACGTTCACCCTGTCTGCCCGACGACGCACTGTCTTCTCTTGTTCTTTCTTCTAACAAATATATATTACAAACATATATTACAACTAGTGATTCCAAATATTATGTTACCAGCCAGCTTCTACCAAGTTTTAAAGAGGTTTGAACAATACACTACAAACTCATTACTCCCTAGAGTGAGGAGTTAGTAGAGTAAAAAATACATAGTTAACTATAATATTAATTAGTTAAAAGGCAAATAGGCTTGGAACTAAATTATAGTTGGCAAAATGTGGGTGGGTTTAATACGCCTTTGCCTTCCCCTTCGGGGATCCATAAAATCTTCCTAAACTTTTTAAGTTCGTTTTTATAAATAGTTCCAAAACAAAAATGTACGATTTAAAATCTTTAATTTTACACATTCCAGCTGCTTTTATGAGAAGCGGCGAAAAAACTTCATACATAGAGGCATAACTTGTAAACGGATAGTTTTTTCTTTTTTTAATATTTTTATAACTGCATGCTAGATTCATGCCTTTTCAGTGATTCAGTAAGTGTTCGATGGTCAGTTATATCCTGTATATGTAAATAATTATCACAATAATTAGGTTTTTATCATAATAAATGTAATAATTTTGACAATTTAATTAAAAGTGACCGTGTCCTTATCATTTGCATGTATGATGCTAGAATATTATATTTTTTTAATAAAAGAAATGTTGTGTAATTACCACACAAGGCCGATCCGAAACCGATTCGATTTTGATTTCGACTCTAATTCGAACTCGTTCTAAAATCAAACCAATATTTGATTGCGTTCGAGTATTATCGACGGCGTTGAGTGCATCCGTTTGATTTTGAAAAAAGAATCTCTGACATATTTTTTGAATATAAAAAAAATAAGTACCTATTTGAACTATTGATTCGATCCTGACAATACAAGACAATAATACGAACGAATTTAACGAATATAGAAATCCAACTTGTTGATCCTATTTAGAATTCTATTATTATGGAAATTTGCACGGTCTTTTAAAGAGTCACACAGGCACATTTAGAAACATTTCCTTTAAATACTAAGTTTTACTGTTACTAATAAATTCCTTAGAAAAATAAAATTCATTCATGCTTATAAATAATTCATCTTTAAATCTTATATACAAACAGCCTACAAAAGACCCTAAGTGAACTATTGACACCATATATACGGGTGTAAAAGGTATCTTAGAACAGCAGTAGTGCTCTGTGCCACATGACTAATTCTTTGAAACGCGCTTCGTGTAAAACGAGCCCTAGCGTGGTGTGGCCCAAGTTATAATCTTTCGATTTAATAGCTAATGTTTAATTTTTTACTTTGTAAACTTTATACACCTCACACACGGCCGTCTGATTCCAAACCAGGTAGAGCCTGTACTATGGTAAACAGACTACCGATAAATATACTTATATTTTACTAAATACATAAATATTATAGATAAATTGTACCCAGGTGCAGAACAAATGATCGAGCTCTTCACACAAGCATTTTTTCTGGGTGGGAATCGAACCCACGACCTATGGCTCAGCAGTCAGGATCACTAATCACTAGACATTTAGTCATGTGTAAGTGGGTTTAATAATAACTGTTACATACCTATATTGCTATTTAAATTAGTGTGTGTAAGAAACACCTTTCAGAGATAAGATCCTTTGTATAGTTAATTACTACTTTGCTATCAGAATCAGATGCAATACATAGCCACCAATTTATCAATAGTACATAATGATACATCAGTCTCAGATAACACAAAGTAATACATCATAAATTACGTGGCGTGATAGTAAAGTACTTTAATACAACGTAAGAAGTTTGATTCCTGCTCGTTGCAAAATATAAAAAAAAAGTTTTAAATTTCAGAATATTATTACTATTTATAAAAGACAAATCTATTATGGTGTATAAGGTAGTTAAGGGCAAGGTTAAAAAAAAAACTAATATCGAGTTTGTCAATTTAAAATACCATAGAAATTGCTGCTACCTTACTTGTAAAAAAAGTAATTAACCAAATTCCGACTTAACAACAAACCCATTTTTATCCTTTTCAATCATTATTGATATGCACTATCGAATAATTTCAGACTATGATTTAAGCAAGTTAGATATTTGTTACTAATGTAGAATTAATTATGTATGTTTATTATCCATCCGGCATAGATAAGAAAATACTGTTAAGATATCTGACTTAATCGAGTAATCGAATACAGCCAGATAATAGGCAGATAGTCGTATCAATTAATCAAATCAACAACACCATAGATTATCTATTTTCTAAGACTGTATTTCCTTAGAATCGTGCTATCTTCTCACTTCCTATCGGAGAATTTATTAAAAATGATTCACCGCGACCTTAGACAACATTATTAAAATTCCGTAATACATATTAAAAAGAGAGCGATACCAAAGTGAACAAAGAAGATTTAGCCAAAAATAGATAAAGTTAAAAATAAAACATTTACCTATAGTATTGGTGATGGTATGGAGATACTCGCCGAATGAAAAGTCATGCTTAATTTTTTTTTTTCTCAGAATATCTAATAATATTAACATTATAAAAATAATCTATGTACTATGTACTCTGAAAGACATTTTGTTTTCCTTTTTTTTTATAAAAAAAAAACTACAACCAAGAATGCAAACACTAATAATGTTTTTTATTCTTGTTCTTTGAAGCCCGTCATCTTCTAACTTGGACCATATAACACAAACGGTTGGTTTTCAATACAACCGTTTTGTCTCGTGTAAACTGTGCCATTTATCTTTCTAACTATTCACGTCTAGTTTTTGTTTATATCCCGACTTTTTACACTTTTTATATATATATATGGTCTATTTACAAGAGGTGTCATTTTGAGGGGTACTAGTAAATAACATTGGTCTACCAATAGAAATAGGTTGAGGTCTCCGTATATTATAACGGAACGGGTATGGATTTATTGAGTTTCCATAGCCTTTGAATCTCATATTAAAAAAAAATTTTGTGAGCTGATAGTATATTAAATATATTTTCGCGGAAGATTTCTGTTTGGTTATTTTAAATATTTTAGGTGCCCTTATTTTTGTTTTTATGTTTTAAAATTTGACATAATATGTTTATATTCAAAATACTATTCATTTTAGCTGTAGGTATTTAAATAAATTTATTAAGACTAATATGTAACCTTAGTATGTAACATAATGATCTCGTTTTGAGAAATCAAGGTTTTTTTTTATTTAGTTCGAAAGACTTTTTAGGCCCTAATAATTATTATACAAGGAAAGGGTTTTCGACTATCAAAGTAAATAGATGGAAGTTAATATCTATCATGAAATTTTTAGTTCAAGAAATCAATTTTACGACACTAAGTAGGTACCTACCTATCTACATTAAATTTGTATTAAGTAAACAATCTTAATAACGAGTGTCTGTGTTTTTTTAAGAGTATTAAAAAAATACTACAGATTAAAAAATAACTTAAAAGATAAAAAATAAATAAAAAGAAATAGTTATAAATAATAGGTTTATTTTTTTTTTGACGCTGATATACTGCAAAATAAACTTTTACCGGAATCCTCCTCATCTTGTTAGTATTTTATCCCTCTAATATTATAAATGTGAAAGTTTGGATATATGGATGGATGTTTGTTCCTCTTTCACGCCAAAGCTACTGCACCGATTGCCATGAAAGTAGATGTATGTAGATAGCTGGAGACCTGGATTATCATATATACTACTTTTAATCCCGATATTTTCACGGGATCGGGATTTACGCGGGTGAAACCGCAAGGCGCTGCTAGTGACATATAAACGTTTTCAAATATCTTGAATGTTTTAATCGTGATTATCTGTGGGATAACTTCACTCTCTCTCTGGGTTTCTTTACCTAAATCGTAAAAACTGTAGTCCCGTGAAATCGTCATTTGTCTTGCCGCTACGCAACTAAAGCTTCAGTGCATTACTCCACCTACCACAGATAAAATAATTATTTGGTAAAACGATAAATATTTAACATTAGCCAATGGTGTGAATTACAAGGTTTTTAAAACACTTTACTGTCTTTATATTCAAAATTATATCTAGAAAAGGTATTAAAACTATAATGTTTAAAAAAAATAAGTATAAAATATAGAAACTTACTAAAAATATCGTGGTTTATTTACAATAAGAAAATAAATACAAACACGCAAAAACTGGATAATAAACTCTCTTGAATACCAAGTAATATCCCAAAATTACTCAGTAAAATAGTCCATAAAGTCTTGATAACTGGCAAATTTCCTTAAGCCTACGAACATAGATGCAAGTGCCTCAAATAATTTGATATACTATCTATCTATATCGGCTAAAGCTGAACAAAAAACCTTCATTAGACAAAACACTATCACCTACCCATAATAGCATGTTTTCACTTAAGGCATGCACGTAACCCGATTACCTATCATTGTCCAATGTCAACTAATATTCAAGAACTCTTATTGTCTTACTTGTTTCCAAACAACGCCGTCCAACAAACTTAGTTATGCAGCTGGATTAATAGAAAATAGGTCTTAAAGTTAGTTAACCAAGGTTGGGTGTGAAGGAATAATTTCTGATGGAAGTTTGTTGGTTTGAATGCAAGAAATGTAATAGTGAGAATTCTAGGGGTCGATGTGTTGGTCTTTGACATCCTATGTGTTATATACAGCATACGGCCTGTCTGAGAGTAGAAGGCTTAAGCCATGTATTCACTAGGGGACACATCGCCAGACTTTCAAGTAGTATGACTCGGCGCATCATTAGACCGTCTTAGACAACAAACTTAGTAATGCAGCTGGATTAATAGAAAATAGGTCTTAAAGTTAGGTAACCAAGGTTGGGTGTGAAGGAATTCTAGGGCTCATATGATTCGTTTTGACGAGTCTAACAGATTGGGTTTATAAATGGCGTTATGACTCTAGGCCTAGGATAGTAGCCAGTAAAGAGTTCCACTGTCTACCTCCTGAATCCATGATCAGATCGGGTCCAAGATGCCAAATTATTTGTAGAATTGCCATCCGAACTACAAATCGGCATCCGAACGGTAATTAGTACTAGGTTAAAATTGACTTCCAATATTTATTTACATAGGTATGTACAATATTTAAAAAAACATACCATGTTTCTATTTTGATGACCTACATGACCTACATGGACGATCAATCAATAATGTCGTAAAAAGATTGACGCCCTTAGGATGTGGTGCTGGAGGCGCTTGCTGAGAATAAAATAGATTGCTTACCGCACTAAGATTTCAGTCCTGAAAGAGCTTACCATCAAACAAAGACTTTCATCGATTTTGCAAGTGTAAATCTTTAAGATCTTTCGACATATCGTTCGCAATGCTCATTAAAACTATTAGTGGTAGAAGAGTAGAAGGCCAACTATCTTCTGACAGACTTCATTAAACCGTCTACAAAGCGTTCCCCCGCGGAATGTACACGCAGTGCCATAAAATGAGAGAGATGGAGAAGTCTCGCAAAACCCGCAGCTAACTTATCAGATGATCCATGACCACGACCACTCCGCCAGGAGTGTACGACTAAGGAGAACACTTGGCGCCGATAGCAGAGCATTCGATTTATGCGTCTATTGGATATGATCTGAGACTTTGTATCTATAATATGTATGTATTTACAAAAAAAAAAAAAAAATTGTTTTCCGTTTCTATAGCGCATAGAACAAGCTTTGCTTAGTTTGGGTACAAATGAATGTGTTTAAATGTCCCAGAAAATTATCTTTAAATTTTTTGGCGTATAATATAATCTAATATAATATTATGCCATTATCTACATGCTCAGCGCCCGTGCACCCAACCGTTACGATAATGCACAAAACCCCCTCTAATCATAGTTTCTCTAAACCTTATCAAAATACTGATAAAATATATATGTATTTTTTTTATGTTGAAACACAACACACCGATGTAAAAATTGCTATTTCTATGCAATCATAATCTTGATAGTGGCAGCATTATCATAATTGAATAGCAACAAAAACGGCTTTGTTCATAAACACTAGGATAATGTTAGAATTTAATTGTTTTTTTTTTGTTTTTTTCATTTGTTATGTCACTTGTCTTTAGGTTTTTAAAGAGAGCTTTTTAATTAACTTCATACAAGGAGTTCATTTAACACTTCCATAATACGATAATTTTCCAGATATAAATATAACGGTGACACCTTTATCGATTATGGATGAGTATGCAAAAAGGAAGGAAGATCCTCAGAAAGTAAAAGGACTTACTTTTTCTTGTGTAGAACCGGTGTAAAGCAATGCTTGCCTCGTGTTTTGGCCATAGGCCTTAATACTCATTTCTCTAAATGTTTTTTTTAGAAACGCTGTGAAGCTTACTCTCTCTATCACTATACGACCAAAAATTTACACAACGTAATTTATTTATCATTTTTATCTATCATTATCAATTCAACACGTATAAAATAAATACAACTCTAAGTTGACTAACTGACACACTACGCAATCGACACCGTAGGTCAAGAAGCATGTGATAAATTGGTTAAATATCTCACTTCAAGTAACATTTTCAGTACCCCGGTATTTCATATATTACCTCTAAATTTGGGAGGAAAATTACAAGCTTGGTAACACTGACGGGTGGTGAATTTAATTAACCACCTAAGCATCGCCTTTGTATCGAGCTTAGTTGATCCGCTTTTGATACATCACAGCTATAAACTGTAATATAGGCACCACTTACTGTAACTTAAGCCGTATGTTTGCTGCATTATACTTTTTGTTACCATTGCTTCTTCAAACCGGTAAGGTGGCTTACCTTAATTGTCTATTACAGCAATGGAAATAGTTAATGAAAAAAAGCTGTTTGAGTTACTATCTTTTATAATAAAAGCATCATGTAAGCTGTCACTTCAAAATACGTAGAGTAGATTATCATAGTTCACAGACGAGAGGGAACAACCTGTTGAGCGGCCGTGACGAGGAGGGGTGACCCACCTCCCAGCAGCGGTCCGACTATTGTTATAATCACTATTGACAAAATCCACTAATTATTTAGTTCCATATTGTGGAATGTAACAAATTAACTGGATTTAATACCTTCATTAGATTAGTTAAAAAGTAATTGAACATTTAACATTATGAGATCCTGGGTTCGATTCCAGGGTCGGGCGGCATTGCGTCTTTCGGTCACTAGCAGCGCCCCGCGGTTTCACCCGCGTAAGTCCCGATCCCGTGGGAATATCGGGGTAAAAAGTAGCCAATATGTTAATCCAGGTCTCCAGCTATCTACATACCAAGTTTCATCGCAATCGGTTCAGTAGTATTGGCGTGAAAGATTAACAAACATCCATACATACATACATCCATACATCCTCACAAACTTTCACGTTTATAATATTAGTAGGATACATTTTTTCAAAAATGTACATAGAGGGCCATCAATGTTATTGCTATTCGATAGTGATCAACTATCGACTAACAATAGCTTTTTTTTTCTACCAAGACCGTGAAAAATTTTGAAAATAATAACCCCTTTGAAAGTTGGTTAAAAATGAGTATTTAATGAAATGCGTAACGACCGTGAACTAGAACACAAAATGCTGCCGGCCTCAAAGGAAACAAAGTAAATCCATAGAAATGCAATATTCCAAAGTTTTCTATTTACACAAGTCTACAATATAGGAGGTCTTTGAAACTTTACCAAAGTCATAAGGCCTATAGAATTTATTAATAAAATGAGAAATGAAAACTTAGCGTCTAACATTTTTTAGAGAATCAGCAGAAGCCGTGCAAATAAAACTCTCCGGTGACCTTTGGTAGCTCACATCGCGGTTTAGACCGAGTGGACATTTATATTAGATATTATTGTTTGAATTTGGGTTTCTTTTTGGCAAGCAAGAACACGTCCTTTCTAATGTTAAGTAGCCTCGGTAGCCTTTTGGCCGCCTGGAACTCATAGAATTACAATAATAACTGCCGACATACGGTTCTTCCCTTGGCTAGGGTCCTTATCAAGCCTTAAACTATTCGGACTTCCCTGAATCAAGGTTGTGTTTAAAAAAAAAGATGGAGGAATTATGGATTATTATACGGATTATTTAAATGTTTTATTCTGGAAAAATCTTTAGATATGTGAGACATAGAAGTTACACTTAAATCATTTTAAAAATTAAGAAGTTATCGTCGTGTATGTTTTTTTTTAACTTTTAAATCGTGGCAATGGCAAATTACATAATAGGGTGGATGACTGTAAAGTCAAATCAGTATCTTTTTAGTAAACGTCAAAACGGTAGCGTCCGTACATTTTTGTATTAAATACTAAGGCGTGACGTCATGCCTTAGTATTGCCAAATCATTTACTTTTAATGTTAATTTAACAATTATAATCTAAATTAAAATCGTTGAAATAAAACTGGACGACAATTTTCACAGTATTTTAAGTTATTTTATGAAAACAGTTGACGAAATAATTTATTTTGAGCATAGGCATCTACCCAATTATAATGAATATAGAATGTAGACCACAGAGTAAAGAATGTAAATAGAGTGTTCTATCTCAGATATTTGCAAGGAAACTTATACCTACTTCATAAATTATAATTAATAGCGATTACAAAATAGGTCAAAATAAGATAAAAAAATCTCGTTAACATACACATGTCATAGATTGTTTATTATTGTGTTGTGTGCCCTATATTTCTTTATTGTTAGTGCCTATTGTCACGATAAAAATATGAATTATGTGTTCCGATTAAAAGTTGTCATTATTTGAAATAATTAAATATGACCATAAATATATATATACATAGACTATCTAACCTCGAACTACATATCTCTAATTTATTTATAGGAAAAACGGAAATAACTTAGCAAGACATTAATAATAAAGCTTTATACTCTACCTACACCTAATTATAGGTAAGTATTAATTTTTCTTACACTTATAAAAATTTTACTTGTAGGCGAAATAAAACTTATTAAGTCATCAACATTAAAAATTAAAAAAAAAGTAAAACCAACTTCTAAAATAATGTAAACTCTAAAAATATAACTATTTGTTCACTATTTTGCACAAGAATAAAGTAAGATCAGTAAATGCTTCAAAAAGTCTATAATGATCTTTTTAAAAAAGTGTGAACATTATTTTTTTTTGAAGTAGGGTATAAACATGGACAAACATTTTTACTCTTATTATAGTCTATCTGAACTTTCATATCAGCAGATTAGCAGTTGATCACTTTGATTGAAAAGTATTGCGTAAATCAAAATTCACCCCTAGATTAAAACAAAAAATAATAAAAATATAGATACGGTCGAATTGAGAAACCTCCTTTTTTTCGTCGGTTAAAAACACTTTAAATGTTGTCAAACACAGGGGTGATTAAAAACATGGCCATCTAGCGAAGACTACCCGAACTACTTTGTAATTACTGTTCCTATTTCACGCAATGAAATATGTCACGATAATTAGTATGCACATAACAACCGCCATGGCAAAAGCAAAAGCCGTGCTTTTGCCATGCACAAGTCATCCTGTTGGAGGATCCTCCCTTTCTGTTGGAGAAAAGGTATTTTGTTATTTTTTTTTTCAATAGAACAGACAACTTCCCTGAGAGCCTCGAACTAATCCTTCAAAAATATAACAGTATTTTTTTTCCACAGATCGCCGCAATACACATGAATCCGTAACCATGGGAGACACACAACATTTCTGTCTGCGTTGGAACAACTATCAAAGCTCCATCACCAGTGCTTTCGAGAACCTTCGAGATGACGAGGATTTCGTTGACGTCACACTGGCTTGTGACGGAAACAGTCTTAAAGCACACAGGGTTGTGTTGTCCGCGTGCAGCCCCTATTTTAGAGAATTGTTGAAGGTAAATGACATTATTTATTATTATATCATGGCTAATCATAGGTACATATACGGACTCCTTTTTTATAAAACTAGTAATAATTTCTGTGTCGAGGGGGGCTTTATAAACATTCAAATAACGGACACAACACCCAGACTCAGGAAAACATTCGTGGATAACAATCGAAAGGAAAAATCAAAATGAAAAGAACCGCAGCACTCGGACAAGACAAAGAATTATTGTCTAGTCCGACTGCAGCGGTTCGATTTCCGAACCCCTAGCACTCGCCACTGCATGTTGACAAGGCGTTTCTTCTACCATTGCGCCATCCGGTCATCCTCTATCTCTCTTCCATGCTCTATCAGCTTCCTCTAGCATTATTACACTTTAATCAGCCTAAGGGTTTTCGTTTTCTTGTGTCATGTCCTAGCAGACATAAATGGATATAACAAAAAAAACAAATTTTATATTATAAAATTTAAGATCATTAATATTTTTTGAAAATAAATCAGGCATGCCATGACTGCGTGCCAATCGGAAATTACGTTACACCGTGGCAAATGCAATTGTTTTAGTTAACATTTTTATACAACAGAGCAGGAACAAAGTAGGTTATTTGATATATTTTCCTTTTTTAGCGAATATTAAAACGTTATATCACAATGGAATCCTCACAGAAATAACTCCTTGGATTGGTGGATAAACTATAAGCATCATCTTTTCTTAGGAATAAAATCTTTCGTGAGTGGTATTCATATTAATTAGAATACACGGTTTTACTCACATGTAATTATATTGCATGAGCGGAACACAAATAAATAATTTCTTTGGCGTTTTTATACTTGTTATTTATACTAATTCACTATACAGCTCTTGTTATACAAAGAATTCATTTAAATCAAGCAAAAACAACACATTCCACACTGAAGATTATGTGGTGTTTTGTTTATTTGCCACGGAGTGACTTCATACAAGACGCCATGAGAGTCTTAAGCGTTTTCGCGGTGATTAAAAATTGTTTTCTGAAAACACAAAATACATAATGTAAAAATTCGATATTTTTTTTAAATAATATATGTGACGTTATGTAGTTAACTAGCCTGTTCTAGAGAACGGTTATAGACAATTTCACATTACACTACAAGACTTAGAAGCGGTACAAGAAGTCTTACAATACAAAACAAGTACGATTAAGTAAAATATTCGCTAGATGTTATTATTAACCTTTCCAATACAAGAGAATTCGTTTCCCGTCAAATATACATTAAATGTTTATACTATTCACAAGTTACGAAACTCAAGTTCCAATATCATCAGCATTTTCTCAGACGTATGACGTTGACTAACGGAAAATACGTCATTCATTGCAATATCTTCATACTTTCGCCAATCATGACAAAAACTGTTTATAGTTTTGAGAAAGTATTATATCCTAATGTTTATTGAGTGCGTGAAGTACCTATAGCAATCAAAAGATGGCACTACTGAGTAAATAAATGTTATGTTATTTGTTGAGACATGAGTAAAAAAACGTAAAAAAATGTAACAATAATGCCAAAATTACTAGAAAAAGAACAAAAAGAGATTCAGCACACC
Source organism: Callimorpha dominula (assembly GCA_949752705.1). Lineage (NCBI taxonomy): Eukaryota > Metazoa > Arthropoda > Insecta > Lepidoptera > Erebidae > Callimorpha > Callimorpha dominula. The sequence goes on along the minus strand of OX457000.1, from coordinate 1,479,952 downwards.
TTGTCAGGTGTGGGGTTCGAACCCACGCTCCCTCTCGGGAACCAGAGCTTAAATCTGGCGCCTTAGACCACTCGGCCAACCTGACATGACATTGTGCAGTGAAATAGTGTATTAAATTATACAACGATATATACATTTATTTGATAACTTTGAATATTCTTTGATAATGTTTTATACAAGACTGATACTGTTGTTTAAAAGACATATTTTTAAATACATAAATGTACAAGGTTTTGAATAAAGAGCGTTCCAATTAAAAAAAAAGAAACACGCTGTCTGTTTGATATGGACACAATAAATTCATTTTAAGTAGGTACATTTTATGATTATTTAACAGAGTGGCCAAGGTCTACTGGGGTTCTCGGGGACTCCCTTCCTAGGGTATACCCGAGTCCCTTGCAATAGACCCACTTATATCGGAACATCGTGTGGTAGTCGGTTCGATTCCATTTTATGATATTATGTGTTCCGGTGAGGTGATGACCCCTATTCTAAAACACTCTCTTAAAATAACATTCATACAAGAATTTACATTTACAATCTTTATACGTGAATTTATTTACATGACAGTAGTATAAAAATAGAATTAAAATTCACACAAAGCATTTCACAGCAAATAATTCAGTAGCGGTAAAAACCTTTTAAAACGTGAAAATATGATATCGATGGTCTGAATAAATAAAAACTCATTTAGTAGGATTTAAAAAAATCATAAACCAAATCCGTTTTGGTTGAAATGTTTTAACTATCTACTAACTTTTAGTATTTATATTTATCGAAAACATTCATTCGATTTTTAAATGCATGAAACATATCGGTATTATATTTTTGAATGTGTTTTAGCTGCCAGTATTAAAACTAGTTTTTATTTTTAAAGTTGAAAAATAAAAACGGTAGATTAAAATAAATGTATAGTGTTTTATACTCTTTGGTATAATATTAAAAACTATTTATTAAAACATTTATAAAGTCTTTAGTAAAAGTAGTGTAGTATATGTAGACAAATTCACAAAAGTTAATATACTTAAGCATCTTGAAATTGATATAACAATGGACGGTTACTAATATAAGTCATATAAACAGCGTGTGTTTAACCCGTGTGGCGTAGTAGTGAAAGGGGCTTCCTCTCTACATTAGTAGTATTGTGGATACGATCCCAATACGATCACAAATATTTAATTGTTCTGAGTCTGCGTGTCCTTGGTGTCCGTCGACTTGAAACGAATTCATTTCTTGAGAAGCGATAGGAGTACCTAATAAGTAATATTAAACTCTCACTTAAACTTCTTTGAATACTTACAACTGAATGCTCAAACTCTACTCAAATATAAGATACATTTTTAATTTTATTATTTAGACACAATTCAGTCTTAGGTGACTTATATAGATGTTATAGCACGAATCCGAAACACGTCTTATAATTGAGTGGCATTTAAGTATGTGACTTCTGCTTAAGACATTTCCCACTATTTAAACCTCGGATCTCTTCCAGTCAACCCCTTGCAAACACCCCGTGATCGTGCTCCAAGATGTCGCCTTCACCGACCTGCAAGCACTAGTGGAGTTCATCTACCATGGGGAGGTGAACGTGCACCAGAGAAGCCTCTCCTCTTTCCTCAAGACAGCTGAGGTGCTCCGCGTGTCAGGCCTCACGCATAATGAGAATGCTCAAGGGGTACCGGTAAGTAGACGAAAATACAGTATTACCTAAGAAGAATTAGATGCTTTAATTATCTAAAAAAAAAATTTTTGGAGCAAAATGTTGATTTTATTGATTATATTCGTAATATTTCGAGCGACATTAAATATGTATTTATATTTCAGACTAGTTTAATCATAAGTTGAAAAAAAAGTTGACAGATAAGATATTAAAAATATTGTACAATACAAAACACAAAAATATTCCTATCATAAAAATCATTATGTTGGGTTTTATTAATTAGCACCATATACATAGTTATTGATACAAAATACTATTCAAAAACATAGCTAGTTATTCACGTATTATTCAAATTACATTTGAGAATAACCTTCCCCCATAATGGCAATGTTAGCTTATTACATGGCAAGTATGGCAACACAAAACCACAAGGCTACCGATATTTTTTTTTATCATTCTTCAAATACAATTTCAAGGATTTTAGCTAAACACCTGTTTCATTAGTAGTATTTGAGATGCAAATAGTTATTGTCTCATCGTATATTTAATATTTTTGCAAAATATATCTAAATTATGTAATTTATACTGGCTATTGAAGAATTTGTGCTACGTTTAGAGGAGTTTACACAAGAAATATGTGTGTACCTATACATTATAATTTTATTGTAAAACATGATTACCTACTGTTTTTCTAGAAAAAGCGTTTTGTCGATGTGGGTACAATATTTACAGGATTAAATGGGAAAAAATTCTGTATACATTTACCAGTTGTTATAAAACGACGGGTAAATGTATACCGAATTTTTCGTTGAAATGTGCACCGAATTGTGATAACACAATGAAGCCAATTATTAAATAGGCCTTTAAAACATATTTTATTTTATTTTATTTTTATTTTATTCAGGAAACAGACAGTCACATACAGTTTTTGCATTAGGAGACAATATGGTACTTATAGACTTCAAAATACGGTGCATTTCAATGTATACCAGATAAGAGCACGTACAGTCATGAAAATATTATAATATAAGTTATTATCTTATAGATAGATTTTCTTTTAATATTTTTTTTTCGACTTCGCATTTATTTATAAATTCATAGTATACTTTAGGAAAAAGATTAAGTATTTAGCAATTTTATCCTGCAGAAAAAATATTACAATCTCCTTTGGTAATTGTTCCACGTTTCTTCGTTGTAATTTCTCAATCACAAGAGTCTATTAAACACTGCGGCAGTCATTTCTGTTGATAAATAAACTAATGTAAATAAGACAGTATTACAACCGTTTCTCTCCCACAGACGCTGCTACAACCATTCAGGGCGCCTTCTACAACCTCGCCGCACACACCACCGCACTCAATCAGCGCGCAGATCCCCCACACACCATCCTACGACCGCCTGGAAGAGGCTCTGTTGCAGCCGTCCCAAAGCATGCCGATCCCACGCCGCACACCACTGCCCCCTAGGAGGCACAGCCGCAGCACCGACAACAGCCCTGACGTCATTAAGCGCCCACGTCATGACAACAACAACGAACAACCACAAATCCACGCAACGGATTTCTCAACGAACAAGAGCCACAACAATTCGCGCTCCCACAATGAATCAGGGAACAATGGGAATGGCATCTCCAATAGCAGCTCCTCTCCGTCGCCGAGGCTCATGGATGAGGTCAAACATGAGCCGCTGGACATGATCTGTCCATCGAACACGGATATCGACAGGAGCACGGATGACACGCCGCCACATTCCCTACACAGACAACTCGTAAGTTGTGTAAATATCTATTATTTTAGTTGTAAAAATTTCTCGAATTTCGGCCTTCATTCATTGTGGAATTAAAAAGTACGTTTATAAATTTTCCCACAATTTGAAATCAATAAACTTATAAGTTATTGATGTAACCGTGTCTCTTTGATCGTGCGTTTATTTTTATATAAATAATAATCATATCTAGCTCTGATCGATGGTAAGTGGTTACCGTCGCCTCTAAACACTGGCCACCCCACCCCGACGTTATAAACCAAACACTAGTCTTGCAGTGTAGCAAATACGACGTAATACCTTTTAAACTTTTGGGGTCCATGATAAAGGTACGATTACATTACCGAGAATTAACGCGATCATTTGATTAGCACATTTAAACTTCCCGACATTTCAGCCAGGTTACACTGACCATGGTCACAGACTGCCTATGAAACTATTACGTTCATTTCCGCTTATGTAATCCTATATCAATGACAGAGTTGAAATACAAAGTAGTACAGACATCTATATTTATCTTTTAAGAGCTACTTAGATAAACCAAAACACTATTTTCTTATAGTTTTCTTGAAACAAGCCATATTCCATCGGGATCACGAACTTCCAATAGAAAATTCTATTTTATGCGTCTAGAGAATGAATTTTTAATAATCCTGCCTTACTGTTCACCTACGTTTTGTAAGGAAATTTTCATACATTTAGAATCAATGGTTTAAGGTGAGGGTATTGTAAGTCAGTGTACGGATTCTCCTATTTATAACACAGAACGGATGATACATTAATGTATCGAAACAAAAACATTATAAGCTAAGGGCTTGTAGCAGTATTTAGGAATATTTACCTTCAAATGTAGCTGACGTACAAATTCCAGATATCTTTGTCATTGATTTTATTACTAAATACTCAAATTTTAGCTTAACTAAGCACTCTCGAATTACTGTAATAGATTGCTTTATTGAATTTACAGATAAACGAATGTTACATTCGACATTTGTCAACCAAAAATACGTATAATTATAACTATAAATTAAAAATTTATAAAACCCCCGACACAAAATAATAACAAAAATGCCTTACATAATTTTGGAAAAGAGCTGATACTCTTACATTGCTGGACCGATATTAAACAAACATAGCTAAGATCCACCGCAAGAAAACTGGCTTTCAAATGAAAAAAACCGCATCGAAATCAGTCCATTCGTTTGAGAGCTACGATGCCACAGACAGACACACACACACAGATATCGACGTCAAACTTATAAAACCCCTCTTTTTGTTTTGGGGGAAAAAAATAAAATCTATACTCAAACATAATTTTAGACAATCGATGACCAATCCCGTTTAATCCTTATCATATACTATAGTATACTATAAGATAAATCAGTTTCCTTTTTTTCTAACATCAAGAAGGTACGTTATGTAGAAACTTGTATGAAATAACAAGTTGTGAAGTCAAAATTGCTATCGTCAAATTATTTATTTTCTTTAATGGTCGGTTTGACACAATCGAAAAATAATCACGAACTTGACAATAGTAACGAACATAATTTTCACATTTCATTAAATTTTATGATGACTTAAATTTTACCTATTTATTTATTTTAACCATAGGCTGCATATACAAAAGTTACTTTTTTATACTAACTACTAAAGCAGTTAATAATTACTTGTAACACGACTCTTTGTTTTTAACTCGCGGCTTCATTTGACCACTTTTAACGTTTTTAATCGTCATCTAAGCCCACGATTCGATTACTGACAGCCAGACTAATTGACGTTCATATTATGCTACGTATTTGTCGTCTAGTACACTAGAATTTGTACCCGGAACCAAGCCGGGTGTCAAGTGACGTTTTGAGTATCGGATTCTTTATAACTCGGTGATAAACATTGCTTGGTCTAATGACCTGACAACAAATTAGATTGACAGGCTGCTACTTAGACTAAATTTGAGATAATATAGTCCCACATAATAATATAAGTATGCGTGTAGTGTTTTGTCCTAAAACAGCAATAAACAAGTGTTTGGTCAGTCTGTTGTGCTACAAAAATCGATTATAAACTTTGCTAATGATAAGGTCGACAATCGGTCGTGATTTGTTAACTACATAAATTAATGAGTTACAGTCAATTTGTGTAACTTTGAACGCTTTGAATGCATTTTCCGAGTTAGTTCATTTATTTTTTTATAAGCCTCATTGTTTTATATTATCCTTAAGTGTTTTTTTTTCATTAACCATTTGTATTTTCTTAATTATTACTTAAACTGTCGTTCAAAGTTAGAAGTAATTTCGGGTAACATTGAATGCATTTATTTTCTCCCAATAAAACGCCGTTTTTTTAATCAAAATGTACAGGGAATAGGTAAATTTGGACTAGAATATCATCATCCTCCGCGCCTTTTCCCAACTATGTTGGAGTCAGCTTTCAGTCTTAATTTAAGTTTCACTCTCAGTCTAACTATGATTCATGTTCATTTCCTAAGAACCTTCTCCGGACAATAACAAATACAAAAAAAGAATTAGCGCAATTGGTCCAGCCGTTCACGCGTGAGGCCGTGGCCATGGGAAATAGGGATTCATTTTTATATAGGTATATTCATTTAGCTTTAAAATGTAAGCAAAGTCTACACAAAGTACCTACCAACAACTAGAAACTGTTTTTCAACTATAAAAATTTTAATCCCATAAATTAATATTTATCTGTCATAATCTTTTTAATATTTTTGGATCTAACTGGCCCAGTCGTATTTTTGGGCTGACTGATTCTCCTTGATTTCCTGGCTTTCGTATATTTCTCTTTTTCTAGTTAGGTAATTCTTTGCCGCTTCTTCAGTTGTCCCACTCTTAACTTCTATGGCTAATTAGAACTTCCTTCCTTTGTTGAATCTGTTAAAAAATCTAGAAGCATAGCCATAAAATGGGATGATATTCTCACTATAGTACGTATAATTTAAAAAATTATCAATTGAGGCATATAATGACATAAACCAATTAAAAAAAAAGCAATTCTAGAAGCATATCCACAAAATAAGATGATATTCTCACAAAAGTACCTACGTATATTTTTATTAGGACAAAACTTTAGTTATTTCAAAGTTAAATTGGTGTAGGTACAGGCGTACAGCTAATAGTTGAAGACCCCGAAGTTGCGTTAATAACGCGTTTTTGCGAGGACCATTCGCCGAAATATTGTTTTACTTACTTGAATAAGAAAATAGTAGGTACATGCTAAAATGACATTTTGAGAGAGAATTAGTTGATATTGGATTCAGTACATTTCTCGTAATTACATGACACAACCACTTTGAAAATCTCATCTCAAAGATAGATATATTTATATTGTTGCGACATAACTACCAACTATAGAAATGAAATATATAGAAAAGTGAAAATGAACTTTATTTAAAAACCTACATTCTCGTTCCTCAGGGAGGCCCGCCGTCTCATGGCAGCTCTGCTGATGCTGAAGAATGCACGCCACCACCGCACCCAACAGGCCCGTTCATACCGCCTCCGGATACAAAGCTTTTCACACCGTCTAATACCTATAACTTTTCCATGGATTTACATCCATCATTAGCTGGTAAGCATTTTATGATCAATTTGTGTAGTTTTAACTAACTCGAATAAACAATGACAGATTTGTGATGCAGATTCCAATTCACTTTATAAAGTATTGAGTAAAATTTACTAAACAAACATTTTTAACTGAGTTTGAAAAGTCCGCTGTTGATTTTACTTCAGCTTTACAAAACATTTCACCGACTGTTTAACATAGAATAACAGTTTTATTGTATTCTAAATTCACCTGTTTCGGAGTCGAATTCCAAACTTTTGAATACGAGACTTAGGTTAAATTAACTTTCCTCGGGCGATTACTACATTTATTAAAATATTCTAAACCCTTCTTTTAACTATATAACACGTTATCTAAAATCTGTAGATTGTAGATAATTTTATAACAATATAGATAGCATAACTGTGTGTTGTTTTCAGGTCTCCAAAATACGTTGACTGCGGACGGCATGGCGAGCACTTCCCAAGGTGAGTGGCAGCTTGTCTAGCAACGAGTTTATTTTATTGCATTACCTACATATATTGAGACAAACGATATTTTTAATGCACTGTCTGTCGTATGCCACCATCACCGCTTCCTCTCTGCTCTGTCATTATTAGGTTTATATATCATAATTAGGTTTTTATTATAATTTTTTTTTCAAAATGTATGAGGCAATTATCACGTGACATATAATTTATTTTATTAATATATGTATTATTATAATTATATACTATTAACCTTTGTATATGTCTTCATTTGTGCTCTGTGTTTCTGTATTTAAATTAATGTTAGCTTTTTGTGTTATGGTTCGATGGAGACGCATAGGTATAATATTATTTTGATTTTGCCGAGGTTTCAAGGGTATGGAGTAACTGTACGACTGGGACGTATGTTGTTCATTGAACCAAAACGCAATGTGGCGTGCATGTAAATGTTACTGTAACATAGTGTAATGTAACTATACGAAGATATGCTAGCTTGTTTTATAGATGTTAAACGAAATTGTGTGCTAGGAAAACCCCTCACTCCCATGTCTCCAACTTAGGTTTTTGTTGATAATTATTTTCTTTACCATTTGCATTTTTTTTTTTAATTTTTCAAATTCTCATTATTTACCTTACCATTCCACGGATAATTAAACATTGTTGTCGGACAAAATTGTATACCAATTGGCTGTAAACAATACATTTTAAAATATTATAAAACAAAAAAAAAACAAAGCACTCGAAAACTAAGAAGAAACCACAAAATTAACTTCCAAGAAATTCAATTTTAAGCTTTGAGTTTGGGTGAAATCAATAGAAGTCGAATTTACTTATTGTTGGACATAGCGGATCTCATGAATCATTTCTAAATATACTATCGAGTTACACTCGATCACATTGTCTTGGGAATCGGAAAATATAATAACAGGGAGATCGAACAATGGAATTTTAGTAGTGGCATGGTGTCGGTTTATATAAAATACACTCAAATTATTTCATTGAAGAATTAAAAACGCTTTTGTTCGGGAAATTCGAAACAAACGTTCCTCGTCTGTTATGACAACGAACGTTGTCCATCTCACGATCATTGCTGAGCTTTACTTTCGAAGAGTAGGCGGACAAATAATGTATGCGTTACTAATCCACCGCTTCGCATTTGAGGCGCCGGATGCCTGTCATCAGTAAAGGGGGGTGGCGGTGCTTAACAGAGGCTACGATACGAGAGTGCATTAATCGCGACTGGAGCATCGACGGGGCTAACCGCTTGTGTTGTGACCATGCAGGTGGCGCACGCACCCCCCAAGAAGATTACAGATGTGAGCCTTGTAACAAGAGCCTCTCGTCGCTGACGCGGCTCAAGCGGCACATCCAAAACGTTCACATGAGACCGTCCCGAGAGCCCGTGTGTAACATTTGCCGGCGGGTTTACTCGAGTCTGAACAGTCTCCGGAACCACAAGTCGATCTACCACCGCAAGCAGCCGCAGCCGCCGGCCGCAGCGCCCGGCCCCTTCTACTCGGTGAACTGACGCTCCGCCCCGCAGCGACGGCGCGCCCCACGCGCCCCCCGCGCCCCCCGCGCGCACCCGTTGCCATTCGAAGAAACCGAGCTGCCATCCTAACCACCTAAACGCCATACTCTTGCCTCTAGAACCTCTAAGTTAAACAATTGTAACGCGATATGTTCCTAACATTTGTATATAGCATAGTAATGCATGCGCATCGCAAACTTTATCTTATTTATATGTATAATTTATTATTTTCACTAAAACTTAATCGTAATTAACGCTTGGTGCGAGCTCAGCGCTCGCGCACGTGGACGCCACGTCGCTGCGCTCGCACGCACGCCTGTCTGGAACCAATTGGGACATCTAAGATCGGTACACGCATAACCACCAACCGTTTTGTAAAAAGCGCATTAGTCAAATTCGAATCTAAAACACGTTGAATTGCCTCTACTAGGTTCAAAATTCACTAGCAGTGGTACACTACTGTGCCAATTGGTTCCGTCACAATGGGACCCGTCGTATGCGAGCGGTCGCAGTGGTGTTGGATACGAAGCGTTGTGTATTGTTGACTAATGCGCTGATGTTGGTTGTTATGTGTGGCGCAGTGGGCCCGTTGGGCGCGGGCCACCGCTGCGAGGTGTGCGGCAAGCTGCTGTCCACGCGGCTCACGCTCAAGCGGCACACGGAGCAGCAGCACCTGCAGCCCCTGCACTCGGCGCGCTGCAGCCTGTGCCACAAGGTGTTCCGTACGCTCAACTCCCTCAACAACCATAAGAGTATCTACCACCGCCGGCAGCGCGGCGTGCCGCAGCAGACGCAGCCGCAGAACCTCACCACCAGCCCCGACACTAAGATCAATCCGCCACACCACACCATTGACTTCTACAAGTTCAAAGATCAATTTAACGTCTAATTTTACACACAGGAGACTTAACACATTATTAACCTTTTTTCGGAAGAAAAATATTCTTTATTTAAAAACACATGAAAAATAATTATTTTATATTTACCATATATATTTTTATCTCTACAACGGGACTCGATATATTTTATGTTTTTCAGATTTTGTTTCTTTAAAGTATTTATTTATAAACTTTGAACTTGTAATTAAGGATTGACACGTTTAACATCACAAAATGAACGGCTTACTGACATTCCACTTGTTACAAGGGAGGGCGAGCTAGATCTACTCGGAGATAATAAAATTGTGTTATCATTTTAAAACAACTACGATTGAATGCGCCCGGAGAGTGCAATACTGCGGTATAATGAATAATTCCTGAATTTTTACACTATGTTTAATGTGCGACAATAAGGCGAAAGAGAAAATTAATATTTTGAGAAAAGATGAAAAATCTTGGTGCTGTAAATTTATATATTAGGCTTAAATTTATATTAAAAAGAAACAGTGTTCGTGTAAGTAACAGAAGAGGCATATGATTTCAAATTGTGTTCATTATTTTCGGCAATTTATTTATTCTGTATTTTACCTGCATGATCTCACTCTTAGATATTTATACGAGATTACTAAACAAAAATATGTTAAAAATATAAAAAATTATATACACAGATATATAATTGGCTTATGAGGCTTTTCAAATTATTTATAATTTAGGTGTTTTTGTTCAATTTTAAGACTGAATTCAGGACATAGCACCAATAGAGAGAAATAAAAGATTATTTTTGCAACAAAAAAATATTGACCAGCAGAAAGCACTACCACAGAAATATACCGGATTTTCCCAATACACAACCAGAATACCTACTCAGACACAGACAGTTAAACTGACACACAAACAAACAAATAAACTTCCTATTTTTTAGAGTCGACATTGTTTTTTTATCAATTTATTTATTTATACTGTTTGTCGACTTTTATTAATGTGTTGCTTCTTTATTATTACTGACAATGCAAACACCAGTCCACGATAATCGCATTATATGAAGTGAATCGCAAGGTGCCATTTAAAATGCATTATGGCTATTTTATATTTTTAGATTAGTCAGATTTTTTTCACACATTAGTTTTACTACAATCTTGTGTTCGTTTCTATAATTATTTCGTTGAGCCTTTTTAGAATAGGATTTTTTTCAAATAATATTTTTTTTTGCTTTTTACCCGACTTGTACTCGTATTTTTTGTACATTAATAAAACTAGTTTGTTTTTGTTTTGTACAATTGTAATTACACATTATTATTATATACATAATAGGTAATAGTATAAAACAAATTTTTAATAATTCTCAGTGTTAAATGTTCCTAAATTTGAACAGTGTGAATTTTTCAACTATTTAAATGTTCCGTTCTGGATGTTCGTCAAACGGAGCTTTTGCTTGCCATATAATAATTTTAGTCTACTATTGGATGGGGAAACTTCAACGCGATATACAATATAAAACGATTTATATTGTATGTATGTATTGTATAATTAGGAAAAAATCGTATAAAATTGCTATTAGCTACAAATTTTGTGAATTTTCTTTTAAATTCTATGCCATTATCAGCGATATTTGTCTAGGCCTTGGGTCTCTAAAAATACGAAACTCGGTATGAGTTGTTTTATTCTCTGTTCAGAATTTGTCTCGTTAAAGTTAAAACATCCAATAAGGAAATATGAATATGCGTCTTTCCTTTGTGAAAAATTATTCTAGTTCATGAAACATCACTACGACTTTAATGGTCGATAAAATATCACTATTGTTAAATTTTTCTTTTTATAGCAATAAGTGAACTTTACTTGTAAATGTTAACATAATTTATTATAAAATGATATACACATTAAGTAATGTTAGTGCCTGCTTCATAATATTGTGTTCTTATTGACAAAAAAAGACATATTTTGCGTATTTTTCGTAAAGTCGTAAGCATTATTAGGTTGTGTTCGAAACACTTTACCCTAGAGACGATGCTTAATCTTTAACAACTAAGAGGCTTTCTAAAATGCTATATGTTATCAAATTCTGTTGTTATTGCTAGATACATAAATGCTTAGCCATTACTCGTTTAGTTAATTAGTAAGCTTTATTATAATAGTTTGGCCAATTGGAAGACTAGAGATTTGGTGCTAAAAGGAACGATGTTTGTGCTAGATGAGTTAAGGGTTTCGAAAATGGAATCTAAATTTTTTCTAATATTTCGCAACATTCCGTGTACGAAAATGAAAATAAATAAAAAATGTTAAGTTTTTATTTGCGTAACATTGCAAAGTTTCAAACGTAGGATTGTTGTTTTTTCATTAGTAATTTAGTCATAGTTTTTTCTTGTTAATTTGGGTTTGGGAAATTAAGTTAGTTGATTAAATAGGATTAAGATTTATCTGAATTCATATAGGTAATAGAAATACATGTTTAATTTACGATTACAGGGATGTGCTGCAGTGGCAGTACGGTATTTCAGCTATTTTCATTATAGCTATGAGAATTAAGAATTTATTTAGTGAAAAAAATTGTCTCTGGTTGGGAAAAAAAAATTGCCAAAATAATAAGCGCTATAGACTGATTAGAGTAAGTACGCGTTTGAATTGTACACTATTAGGCGTATTTTATAGATAAAAAATGTACATTATTTACTAAATTAATTGATAATTTTATAAAAAATGAGAAATGGCACACATAAAGCGGTCAAAGCGTGTTTAATTTTGGTATTATCAACTCGAAATTAATTTGTGATTCAAAAGATCTTGGGTTCGAAGTTTAGGTGTTAAGTTTATTTTGGGATCTCGAGAGGCTGCCCGCCTGGGAGCCTCGGGTTTGGAAGGGTTTAGAATTACACCGTGTTCTAAGGAGCAGAACACATCCCTGTCAAAAACTAAATTAGTTAGGATCTTAGCAAGATTAAGACTGTTTCTGTGACCTGTTTAAGTTTTTATCTTTCTAACGTGTTAAGGTAATTTTTTTCATACGTGGCTCATGCACGTAGGTCGACTTTATCCAATGTGTTCTTATACTTCTTGTTGGCATTTTTACTTATTTTATAAGGAATCGAAATTAATTTATTGGTTGTTGTATTAAAATTTTATATATTATTTTCTTAAATTATTGTTCTATTTCCTCGGATCTAGATATTTTTTGTTAACAATTGGCATCTGTGTAATGCAGTCCATTAGATTTTTAGTGTTATTCGAGATTGTGCCAAAACTACGGTGTTATTATTTTTGTCTTCCATTTTAATAAGGCTTTTTCGCCAGCACGTAGCGTGGAACACCAAAAATATACAGTTATTTTAATGGGCTGCAAGTTAGTTATTCCAATAAGTACATCAATGATTTCGCAACACTATATTATATATTCATAAAAATAGTTCTTTTCCTTCCTTACTTTTAAATTAAAAATAATTGAAGTAACTACTCATAAAATGTAATCGTTAAACCGAACTTCATAAATCCTAATATTGATGATAATGGCGTTTTTAATAAAAACAAATATACAAAAACAATTGACAGTTTTATTAGATAATCCTTTAACACCCGTTTATAATAATTTAAAATAAAAATACTGAGCTTTTTTGTAGAGAAAAGTAGGTAATTTCCATAGTGCACCGTTTTTTTTTATCAAAACACGCTTAGCATATCTAGTTTTCCCGCCTAAATATTTATTTCCCGCCTCAAACGCATGCTGACTGTTAACACCCTTCATGAGCCACTGTAGCTTCGCCATCATTTCAGTTTATTTTTCTATTTTATTTATCATTTTATTTAAGTCTCACATTTTTTTTTCTTTGAACAAAAAATTGCCAGTATGAAAAATCCCTGGATTAGGTTATTTTATTTTAATTTATACCGCGTTCGGGGACCAACCCCACATTTTTTTGTTTTTTTCGATCTGTTTACAGGTAAAAAGTTATTCTCGTGCTCGTTATGCGGGAAGGTACTATGTTCAAAGGCATCATTGAAGCGGCATATAGCTGACAAGCATGCCGAGAGACAGGAAGAGTACAGATGCACAATATGTGAGAGAGTGTACTGTTCGAGGAACTCGTTGATGACCCATATATACACGTACCACAAGTCGAGGCCTGGGGACGATCCAATACGATTTTTTTAGTGACTACTCGGACGGAGTTGGCGCGGCGTGCGGCAGTATTCATCTAGCAAAGAGAACCAACATGAGCCCAATCTACCCGACACCGCCGTACATAGCAACACACACAAAGGTTAGAATTTGTTTATAGACGAAACAATAGAGAACAAACGATCTAACTCATTAACATGATGGAAATGTCCTTAAATAGATTAAGCTAGGATTAAGGGTCCTTCTAAAATTTTCATTTAAATTTTGTTTTCAATGTTGATTTAGACATTTCTTTGGATTTGTTTGTATTATTTTCTACTATTACTACCCCGCGCCCCCCACTCCCGTCGGGTTTCGCAGTTTTGACGTTGTTGTGTTGCTTGGAGCATGCTTCTATCATTTTTGTTATCACGTGTCTGTGTTATTGTGGTTGAGAGAATTTCCTTAAGATTTTGAATATTATGAAAATCTCGTGATTATTGTGTAGTTAGTAAATGTGTACAGTGCATATTATTAGTATTATTAATTATTATTATTAACCTCATACATTGTATTATTGAACGATTAACAAACAGAAAATCACTAACTAGATTTTCTTTGTATCTTATATTGCAAGCTCACTAAAACTACCCTGTTTTGTGGGTGATAATGCTTAGTGTAAATTTTGTATTTTTGTGTTTCCAGCAGTACCGCCCCTCCGTATGCCACCGCCCACCGCAGGCGGTATCAACGAGCCACAAGAGTGTCCATACTGCCGCAGGACATTCTCTTGTTACTATTCCTTGAAACGACACTTCCAAGACAAGCACGAACAATCGGACACGCTATACGTGTGCGAGTTCTGCCACCGGAGGTACAGGACGAAGAACTCGCTGACGACGCACAAGAGCCTGCAGCACCGCGGCTCGAGCGGCATGCTGAAGCGCCTGCTCAAGACCTCGGCGCTGCACTCGGCGCTCGCGCCCTCGCCGCACCACCTGTTCGACCTCGGCGCCAGCGACCACGGCCCGCAACTCCCGCCTGGCCTTCAATGACCACAGACCATGGCTTAAATCGGTGGCAGACCTCCCTGTTCCAAATACCCTTGGTATATCCGCCAAGCGTATTTGTAATACGGCCGTAAAATGGACGCGCTTACGATACGGATAGCATCAATGTGCAATATTACGGACAATGCCAAAATAATGCAGGACTTACGCCGCATTTTATGGTTAATCGTATTATAATTAGTAAAATATTGACGTTAGGGTTATAAATTACATAAACAGTATTGTCGCGCGCGACTTATAGAAGTCGTTTAGTGTACGCTTCGAGGATCGGAATTCGCTTTGTGACTAATCGTAACAGTACGCGAGTTACGACATTTTCTAGTGAAAATGTTCCAACAGTGTTCAATATGACAATGTAATCCAGAGCAATACTAAAGTATTAATATTTCTAGTACTGCCAAAATTATGCCAACTGTATTCTAAAAGAAAGAAATACGTTTTTTAAAATCACTTTTCGATAAATGTCTAGTGTCAAATTAGATTCGACAAACTGTACAAAAGGAGAACGTACAAATTTTAAACCGTAAATTTTTAATGAAATGCAAAGAAAATATTTTTTACTGAAACTTTTTTCGGAACGCCAAATCTAAATTAATTAAAAGATACAGATTATTTAGCGGTTAATTACAAATGTTTAGATTAAAATAAAATAAAAATGTTGATGTTGAGTAAAAAAATTAAAGACTTCTTAGAATCTGATTTCGAAAGTACAAAATTTTACGTCTAACAATATTTAATCTATGTGCGTTTGGCTTCAATAAAATATGAATATGATCAATGTGTAAGTAGCCGTGCCTTTCGTCTTCAAAAAAAAAAGAATTACAAGAATGAATTTCTGAACTGACGAGGTATGAGCAAGCGACGGTTCACGGACGAATCATATGTTGGCAGTGACTTTTCGAAAAGAGAAAATTCTTCAGGGTTGCCAGACTCCGGTGGGATCCTTGAATACAGGGTTAAGAGTGAGTAAACTGATGTAGGGAATAGAAGCGCTGGTTTGCCAGAAAGTGGGTCTTCGAAAAGCAGTTCGACGATCGTATACGTGTGCATGATTACAAATCATGAAACAAAATCAACATTTCTTCTGTATAGAAATACGTAGATTTTAGGTATTAATTAATAGAATTATATTTAACCTGTATCCATTTTCGGACTTCTCTCTATGAGTGTATAGTGGTTCTTATTTAAATGTCGACCAACGTAGCTGATGTCTCGTTATTGAAAATTTATTAGATTATTATTATATTATTCTCAAAAAAATCTTAGGATTACCTAACCATAAGATGGCTGCAAATTGTATAAAAATTTATTTTATTTACATAAGTCGTAGGAAATTGCTTGCAAACCGCGTTTTTCTGGGAACACGACATATCTACTCAGGGTGTATGAAACCTTTTTTTTAATACTATCTATAACGATGAGATCCAACTCTTAAACCGACATATCACAAAAAAAAATATCTCTAAATGAACAAAGTATTTTTAACACCGTGATATTTCACAAAGCCAAAGAAAAATTTATGTGAATTATATTTGTTCTTCTGCATTTATCTAGTAGAATAAAATTACGGGCAGTTTTCTAAACAATGTTAAAATACTGAAACGTATTGTGCCATATCCATTTTACATGTTTTAATAGATTTCTCAAAATTTTGGAACATATCAATGTCACTGATCACTAAGTGAAAGAAAAAAATCTCACAGATAACAAAGAATCAATTCATTATATTATTACTTATACAATATGGCAGATCAAAGCGTTCCTGTAAAATATTTTGGTAAGATCTTGTATACCTAGGGTCACAGATAAACTATGATTATAATTATGATTACAGTGTCAATGCAACATCTATAGGTACAGCTGGTAAAATGCCAATGCAACTGTTTTATTTGACAGCAGAATTTTTGCATTTATTTTTCCGATGTTAAGTAATTTGGGTATAGGAAGTTATGTAGTTTTTCCTTTTTGTGTTTTTGCGTTCTTTTTCGGAATGTTACATAATTATGTGTACTTTGTGATATGATTACATTTAATGAGAAGTTGTTTGGTATATCCAGATTTTTAACATTTAAGTTTTTATCATTTTATCCTCAGCCTAAATAAATGTTAATTGTGGGTTGAGTTTTAAATTAATTAATTTTACGTGGACATTAGCTGGTTAAGCCCGTATACCTCCATTTTATGTAGTACCTCAAGAATATAATTTTATTTTATTTTATTTTTATTTCATTGTTACACAGGCTGTTTTATTTTAATGTAAAAAAACACGTCGATGAAATAATTTCGGAAATATTAAAGATCATAGAATCATTTAGCTGGAGCTTAGAACGAGAAAGCAAGCGGGTAGTTTGAATTGTAAATATAAGGTAGCAATTACATACATTACTGAAGTATCGTGGCATCGTTCGGGAATAGAAGCCTCGTGATATTATTAACTAAATAATAAATAGATAAAATCATTAATGGAAAGGATTTTTATATATTCTACTAATGGATTTATTAATAGTGAAACTTAGACTTAGTCTCCATAATGTTTTTTTTAAAGTTTGTGTTTATTGTTTTCGCTGTGCAATTATTTCTTATTGGTTTGGCTGTTTATTGAGCTTATTGTTGAGCGCTTCGTTGAAATATAGGATTTTACATCCCACTTATTTGTGTGGTTCAATTTTTTTGGACATATTTTTATCTAAATTGATCTCAGTTGACAGCTGCGTACTACATCAATATTGGAGACGGCCGTTGGTGATTGTTGTTAGGTCTTATGTAATTGTAAAATTTGTGTTAAGTTTGGATTGTGTCGGCAAAAAAAAAAAAAAATCGCAGCGTAAAAATTCAAAACAGTTGACCAAAAAGAACTCAAACACTGATATCGTAAAAAAACAAATTACAGCGAAACAATAATTAAAAGTATATTTTGCAATGTATACCAAAATACTGCATTTTTAAATAGTAAGATGAAAAGTGAGATAATCTTTTATTTATGTGTAAATTAATAGCAGCCCCTTTCAATTTGCAATATGTTAATTTCGCTTCTTCGCCAGTTAACTAAGTTAAGTTTAAAGAAATAATTTTATAAACCGACTGTGTTACTAATTAGCGTAAAGCACAAAGTAATCAACAACGGGATGCCTTCTAAACAGTACAACTTTAACAATAGCCTACAGTAGATAAATAAATAAGATTTTCATACTTTGAAATGGTCATTTGAGGATTGACTCAAAACACTTGAACAGAATATTTTTATGCTCTTTAACAAAGAATTATCAAGTAGGTAGATCAAACCTTTTGTTGAGCAGTGATACACGCTCAACCATGACTTTTGGCTCATGGCTCAATATGGACGTCAGTTTGTGCTAGGTGTGTACTCTTTGATATCTTTGTATAGTAATTATGTTTCAGTATCTGAGTCATTTACCTCCAAATGTCATTTCAGAGTCTATATTGTCAATTTTTGTTGCAGACGTCAGTAATTATTGAATTTTATAACAGTAAAGTTAATACTGCTGTATGTATATAGATTTCTCAAACTTTTTTAACGGTTTAAAATGGTTTTCCATGACTGTCATTAGAATAAATTATACGCGGAGTTAATGATATTAACCTAATCTTACGGATAGGCAGGTAACCTAAAAATTCAGAAAGATTAATGTAAGTTCAATAGTTATTTATGGAATTTCTCACCTGATTAACACATGTTCACAAACCGCTTCACAAAACTGTTTATTAAGAAAATAAAATGCTTTTATCGTAAGTATTACCTCCTATAATTTTAAGTATTACCTCCAATTATATAATTTAATTTCTAATGTATTAGTTTAGAACTTGATAACGTCTGTTTAAGACGGGCTGATGATAAGTTCATCAGCATGTATTAAACATGCAACATACAGTCACGATAATGTTTTATATTTATCTAATTATATTGTAAATTGCAAACAGGATATAACAGTTGTTACATAGTGTTTTTCCCATACACACATTTTTTGTTGATCCATTTTCCATATTTAAAATGCAATAGTATATCCGTCTTTATTTTAATTGAAAATCAACATTCTTAATTAAAATCGTGACGGAACCAGATCTTACAATAGTTATTTATAAATAATTTAAAATTGCTCGATCGGTGAAGGGACCCCTCATCTTTTAAGAATAAATCGACTGCATATTTTTATTAAGTCTTTTACAAAGATGCTCACAAATTAATCTTAACAATTACAAACTTGTAGTGGTTTAGTATGCGGAACATGAGTCGATGTATTCTTAAGTCAATAGCTTTAATATTTATATCAGTATCTTCCACTTTAAACGTAATATAACTATTAATAATTACAGTAATAGCAATAGTTTCCAGTTCACCACAATACCTCACTATAATAGAAACATATATGTATGACTTATCAATAAGCTACGATCAAGCAGATTTCGCCTGTTTTAAATGTCAATTAAGATTATAAGAAACTTAATAAATATAATATTATTCTCCCCTTTTTTCTGATTTGTGATAGTAATATAATATTTTTTGTGTAATAATTTTTTTTTTTAATTCGAATTTAGAGTATTGTTTATCCCTTTATAATATTTTGCATATAAAAAATTGTCTTAGTGCCAAACAATGACAATATTCTCGTATTTGGTCATTATCATCTTTCCTTGTCATAGAAGTACATATATATATTACATATATCAACGTTAAATCTGCTATACCTACAGTAAATAGTAACATTATTATAGTTCTGTAATTCAAAGTGCACTTACAACTTTTTATATAAAAATAATAAGTATTATATTCTAAGTAGTTCATATGTTCCCCGGTCGAGCAATTGTCGTTGATAACCCGTCTCTAACAGTACATAAATAAAAAGTATTTACAATATACACACTATGACATACAATATACTGACAGTTATATGCTAGAAGTAACTTTTATCTACAGATAAAGTAAGACAGCGGGGCACTTTTACTAAAATTCGTTAATTTTTACGCAATTTTATCTTAGAGCCCGAATGTTGAGTGTTGACAATATTGAGCAGTTATCGCGCTCGGCTCTCGGCTGAGTGATCGATGTTATAATATAGGTATGTGTGTAGTATACTCGGTACTTAAAATATTGAGTAATGAGTTGTTGTTTTACTTCATTATTACTTTTCACTTGTTTAGTAAAACTGTACCGCTGTTACTTGTTATGCTCGGGTGACGCATTTTATACACAGAAATATTTTTTTACGAGAAAAAAATACAATTTATATTGTGAAAGTTAATTAAGTGGCAATTCTAATTTACTTCGATATATTTTTGCTGACACACTTAGGATTAGAATTTCTCTTTTTTTCGTAATTTAATATATGCACGATCTGCGTTTTAATTAGCATCGTTTTTTTTCTTTTTCCTTATAAGCTCTTTGTCACAAGTGATACATGCCCTAGACACTAAAAAAAATCAAAAAAATAAAAATTTATAATTTATTGTAATTAAGAAAAAATTGTTTAAAAATGTTTAGGTACAATTCTGTCGAGCGCAGGTATCACTTGGGACATTTTATTATGCCTAAACTAATATTGTGTTACTATGTAAAAGTTATAGTTTGCCATCGTTGATCAAAGATGAAAAATAATGTGTTACATTTAGTTAAATGGAGTTTTGTTATACTTTTAAAGGGTCCGGGATGAGGTGTGTACAAAAATGATTTATAGTATTGTGTATTGATTGAATAAGATTAGATGTGGGGCCGTTAGGACCTGGTAGGCTTCTTGAGACTTGTTGTAAGTTACACCCAAGTCGGTGAAGACACTTACAGTACTATTGTTGTAGATATGAGACGAAGTTATTGAATGATTTTAAATCATCACTGAAGCAATGAAAAAGCCTAATAAAAAAAATGGAAACGATACTGTTTAGTGCCAACAATGTAAAGTTTTATAATATATATTGCGTAGTATGTTATTATGAAAGTCTTTCTCCATGGCTAAGTGCGTTATTATTTTTTTTATCAGATTTTTACTGTGAATTAGTATAAGGAATATGTATTTACATTTTTTTTTTGTATGAATGCAGTGTCTAAATCAGTATTACACTCAGAATAGTATATTTAAGTGAAAGCAATTTTTTTCTTGTTTTTTTTTTAATAATATAGAATAGGAAAAAGATTCGTCATACATTACTTCAGGAGTGTGTTTGTAGAAGCAGAAAATCTCAGTCAAAAGCGCGCAATGTACAACGAATCGTCTCTGCATTGATACAAAAAGTAATCAGCTCATGTTTCAGTGAAATTTAAAAAAAATGGTGTCTTTACTTGTTTTGATGTTGTTGATATATGTGAATAAGGAATCAATTCGGGTTGAGTAGAACTATTACCACGAAAGCATTCGATTTCAAACCCTTTTGCCATTCCATTGCGGTTTTCAAACTATGCTACATAAATAGAAATGGAATTAAGCAGTAATGTTCTAGTGTTTTCGTGACAATAGTCGCGTTGGTAGGAACATATCAGATAGTCGGAAAACTTAGTACTATAAGTATCTTTGAATCTGACTGTTTCGTCTAAACTGTACGGAAAAAAAAATATATCGGTTATTTTTAAGTTTAGGTTTCTAACAAAATCTGCGTTTCGAATTCTCAGCGACGTATAACAGTTGAATGTAAGAAAAGTATAAAATAAACTCGCAGTGATTCCATTGACGATCAATTCTTTCATTCTTTTAGTTTAGTACCTACCTTAAAGAATAGTGTATCCAATCCTTTGAGAGTCAAACATCCAGGCTATAACACTTCAAACGCTCTCACTCTCCACACCATCTTACACTCCACACGCTCTTTCACTCCACACCTTCTCATACTCCACACGGTAACACATGGTGAATAAATGCTAGAAAGTTTTGTAATGACGACCACAGCATAGTAATTCCAGGTTAGTAAATCCTACTGTTTATAAACAGGATTTAAATGACCTATGCGTTTGTTGACCATGGATGAAAGTAATAAGTACGTAATATGCAATCATAGACGTAGAGGACTTTGTGAATGCTGCGATAGCTGTAGATAGCAGAGTTCCTAGTAATTTTGACGTTCTTCTTTATTTGAATTTAGAACAAAATTCACAATGCAATACATAGAGCGTTGTTTTTTTTATTGCACCCACTAATACAAATTGTATCACCCAGCAATTAAAGATACAACAACCTATTCGCTCGCAAAGGAAAACAAGAATTTCAATCTTTAAATAAATTGCACTATTATTTTAGTTTTAACTGTTACGGTGTAATATCATTCACTTTAAGTGTGAGGTACTCACAGGAGTGAGGTAAATTTGCAAGGTGAGTATTGGACTACATTGTTAACCAAATAAAATAGCATGGCTAAATTTAGCAGTAATGATTATTCATTAAATGGGCTGATCATGTCAACTTCGACTACTCGTGACGCCTGACTGCAACTGTAGAGGAGAACATCAAGCCTCTTCAAGATACAGACCTCATTAGAACATTTTTGTAATCGCATACAGCCAGGCTTCTATGTCGGGTAGTAGAAACAACAAAAGTAATTATGTACTGCCACTTACAGTGTTCCATGTATTAATCTATGATGTCCTTTGAATTTTGATAGGTTTTGGAGTTGGTTAATTATTGATGATATTAACACCTGATAAATATTTAATAAAACTTTAAAGTGTGAAATTGCTCTAATAAATTATAAAGGTATTTACGTTATTTAGTAAATACTACTACTACCTAAACATATTATAAAGTACACCATTTTTCATGCTATTTGAATTAAAATACAAATGTTTAACAAATATTTTCGACGAACGAGAACGAAATTTGTATTATTTTTCTACCATATTATATTACCTTAAAAAGAAAACATTTGAGCAAGTTTATTTATGCCCTATTTACTACTAATAGATAAGTAAAAATGACTTCTATTAATATATAATTTTAGTGACCAAACAATGTGACTAACCCGCAAAGAGCAAGCTCTTAATCCTAAATCTAATCATGAATTATTTTTAACAGTAGATCTTGTAACTGAATGAAGGTAGATGTGCACCTTGAATGATTTCTATGTTTAATAGGTTCAAACCTTCAACGATAACACTGAGTGATTAAATTTTTTAGTACGTTAGCTTTTGAAGCATTTCAATAAAATGAAATTCAGGTGGCATCAGCTTGCATCCTGTTTTCCTTTCGTGTAACACTAACACTATTGTACCTGAAGATCTGACTTTTAAAAAAAGATGCCATGAGTTTCTTTGCCAGTATTCTTCTCATAAGGCTCTACGCATTTTGGAAACTGGAAGTTATAGATCGACACTAGCAGGCAGTAGATTTTGGTGTTTTCACCTAATTTACCTCGATAATCCAGTACATGCTGTGGCGTCTGTTTGCGCCGATCTATGATTTTAACTCTAGCTTCAATTTAACGTTCATAAAAAAGTGACATTTATGAACGTTAAATTGAAGCTAGAGTGTCTTAATTCAATAAATGATTTTGAATTTGAATTTGAACTCGTTTCTCACCCGAGTTACAGCTTGAGCCCACAGACAAAAACTTGCAAATTTAAGGTCAAATCTAAACGACCAATATAAGCGGAGCAGCAATATTTTTTTTTGTAAAAATGTTGAATATTTATCTCTTTCTCTTATGTGACGCAGACGAAGTTGCGCGAATCAACTAGTATCTCATAAAATACTTAAAAATTGTTTGCAATCGTCTTTATATTCAAATTAAAAAATTATAGATCAACGCAAAGTCACCGCAACCATCTGTGTCGATCATTGCCAAATAGCCTAGTAAGAATAAATCGGCAAACAAACACACGTCTACTCTTTTAAATTATCAAATAGTTTTACAATATTTAGTGAAATGTACTGTTTGTTTTATCGTGCGCTATTTTGATATTATGATTCAAGATATAGTAGTGGTAGAATACTGGAAACTAAACTAGATAAAATAAAGTAACAAAAGTTACAAAAGAAAGAAAAGAAAAACATAAAAGACGGTAGATGAGAAACATAAAAGACGGTAGATGAGAAACATAAAAGACGGTAGATGAGAAACATAAAAGACGGTAGATGAGAAACATAAAAGACGGTAGATGAGAAACATGTACACAACAACACAGCTTTCACATTCAGTTCAATTCGATTCTTTATTATGCATTCCAAAATGTTTACAAAGGTTAAGGACTTAAATATAGAATACTCTCAATTTTGAACTTAAAATAATAATTAATTTAAAGAAATATATTTACTCTAAAATATAAATATTTCCAAAAAAATTACTTATTGTCTGGACACAATTATAAATAAAATTAACTTTTAAGTACATTATAATAAAGTATTACATTAAAGTATTTGAAATAGCCTGTTAATCCAAAAACAATTTAATCCCAAACGTTTTTATCTTTCATATAATCCACTTTTGAGTAATAGCCATTCACACATAGTTTCTGTTATACATTATGTATTATGTGGTTATACTGTGTATTTTTTTACACTTAAAATTTGGTATTTTTTGCAACGTTATCTTAAAATCGCCCATATTGACCGCGAAATGACTTATTAATTTTATGGAGCCAGATACAACCACTTGATGTTTATGACGGGCGTTAAAAAAGTGTATGTCACTTTTTTTAAAACTGATCTGAATTTTTGTGAACATGAATCAACATGTCATAAATATACTGATTTGCAACCGTCTTTATGTTTATTTCTTTAAATTTGTGCCTTAGTGAATCACGATTGCCTAAGTTATAAATTGCTGGGAAAGCCCTGTTCTATAGCACGAAGAAAGATTGAATATCGGCATTCTAATCTGGCTATATGACTGGCCTGTTGGCCTAGTGGTTAGTGACCCTGACTGCTACGCCATAGGTCTTGTTGGTTTGTTCGATTCCCACCCGAGTCTGGGTGTTCTTTGTGTCCGTTGTTTTTATGTTTGTAAAGTCTTCCGCGTCACAGGAGTCATTGCTAATGCGGAAGTTGTCTTTAATAATAAAAAAAAAATATCTCAATATCATACAAATTTTTTGAACTACATAAGCTGCAGAGCTGAGTCTATGCGATAATTTATCAATATCTGGGATCCACATAGAATCATGCCTAAGAATTTCTTGGTATACACTAGTTCTAACTCGTCTTTTTTAACCATATAGTGGTTTTCACCGGTTTCACGTTTGGAGTAGTGTATCATATACTTTTAGTATATTCTCCATTAAGAAGTAAGTTTACGTTAAACCAATGAACTACTTCCGAAATAGTGCTTTTACATCGTCAAAATTTGTAGTCATCGTCTTCAATGAGCACTATCTCGTGAGGGTCCTAAACAAGATGAGGTAAGTCATTAATATAGATCCAAAAACAAAAATAGGCCTTGTTTTGGTGGTTAAGGTTGATTGTAGCTTGCAGGGTTTGTTATGAATGAAACGACTTCTCTCTACAGAACTTGTATTGCGACTAAGTTTAAAAAACAAAGGTAGTACTACTTATAACATCCCGCCCACCAAAAAGGGCATTTAAGACCTTTTTACAAACAACTATAACAAAATATAATATAAAGACTAATTAACAAGTGTGCAAGAAATTATAGTAAAGTATCTTAATGCAATAAACAATATCGAAACTATTCTATTTTAGTATCAATAGGCATAGCACACAATTTCGTTATAGACCTTTTAGTTATATTTTCTCCACTCTTGACACTATAGACCCTTGTGAGATTGTCTGCTCCAGGATGCTTGTCGACAATTCGTCCAAGTGACCACTTGCCTGGTGGTAGTCCATCCGTTTTAATTTAAACAATGTCTCCCTTCTCGAAATCCTTGTTCACTTTAAGCCACTTAGGTCTCTGTTGTAGTCTAGCCAGATACTCATTTTGCCATCTACGCCAAAAGTCACCTAGTAGCTTCTGGGTATGTTGCCAGCGAGTTAGATTATGAATTTTTATATTTTCTAAGCTTGGGCCGGGAACGACAATAGGAGCTTCTCCAATAAGAAAATGTCCTGGTGTTAGGGGTCTAATATTGTCAATGTCATCATCGATTATACTGATCGGTCGGGAGTTCAAAACAGCTTCGATTTGACATAATACAGTGGTCATCTCCTCGAAGGTTAAGTTTGTTGTCAAGATGCGTTTCATGTGGTACTTGATGGATTTCACGCCAGCTTCCCACAGTCCTCCAAAGTTTGGACTATATGCTGGTATGAAGTGCCATTGCGTACCGTCCAATGCAAGTGATTCTGCTAATTTGTTAAATTGGAGATTAGCTTCCTGCAATGCTGTCTTCATATCTTTGTTTGCTCCCACGAAGTTTCGACCTTGGTCACTCCAAAGGTGAGCACTTTTCTCATCTGGAAACAAATCGCTTGAAAGCGCCAATAAAAGCTTCAGACGTCAGGTCACCTACTAGTTCCAGATGAATGGCTTTGGTAGACAAGCAGACAAATATAGCGATATACGTTTTTGTAGTTTTAGCACTCTTCCTTTGGACATAAGTACATTAAGAGGTCCGGCAAAGTCCACACCACTATGTAGGAAAGGTCGAGATGGCGTAACTCTTTCTTTAGGTAAGTCATCCATCAATTGTGTTCTATATATGGCCTTGTATCTAGCACAAATCAAACATTTGTAAATATGTGACTTCACTAATCCTTTTGATTTTATAATCCAAAATTTGTTTTGTAGGTATGCTAGCATAAGTTGTACTCCGCCGTGTAAGGTCTTCATATGAGCGTCGGCAACAATCAATGAGGTAAGTATACTTTTATCTCCCAGTATGACTGGATGTTTGTGGTAATCCTGTAAATCTGCGTGTCGAAGACGCCCACCCTAAGAATACCATCTTCATCAAGGTAAGGATTTAGTATTTTCAACTTGCTTCTTTTGTTTACGATTTTCTTTATTTTTACGTTTTCTATGTCCGTGTCAAATTGCTCTTTCTGTACAATTTTTATGCAAATTTTTAATGCACTTTCTAACTCTTCTGTAGTTAAGGCTGAAGGACCAGTTTCATTATATTTAACTTTGCAATAGTTTAAGAAGCGTCTGCAGTAACTAATTGTTTTCAACAAATCACTTAAAGAATCAAAATTCTCAAATTGTATAGTTGTATTTTCATTTTCAGCGTTCCCTTTTTGTGTTATATGGGCATTAGTCTGAATTTGTTTTCCTTTTAGTTATAGAGTAGTCGGCAGTATATCAAGTTTACTAAAGTGTATTTCTTTTTCAGATAGCAACTTGGGCCCTCTCCACCATAGATCTAACTCCTTCAATCCCTTTAGCAGCATACCTCTGGAGGCGACATCTGCTGGATTGTGCTGCGATTGAACATGGAACCAACGATCTAATGAAATGACGTTGTAATCTCCACTACCCTGTTTGCTACAAACGGTTTCCATTTGTTTGGTTCTCCAGAGAGCCATGCAATTACTATTGAAGAATCTGTCCAAGCGAACATACTTGATGTGGGTTCTCTTATGGCATCTCCAACTTGTCTCATTAATTTCGATAGCAAGAGTGCTCCACACAACTCCAACCGAGGCAACGAGATTATTTTAACAGGAGCCACTCGAGTTCTCGACGCAATTAATTTGGTGATAATGAAACCTTCTGAATTTTCTACTTTGATGTACACCGCTGCAGCATAGGCATTCATGGATGCGTCGCTGAATCCGTGCAATTGTATTTTGCTGTTCTTGTCCGTCTCTAGCCAACGATCAATTCTTAGATTCTTAACTCTCTCGAAATCAGCTCGTAGTGTCAACCATTCTTGTTTTGTAGAAGAATTCACTTCGTCATCCCAGTCACTCTTTGCTAACCAGAGTTTTTGTATCAACATCTTTGTTAAAATAATGCTCGGTGATATCCATCCAAGCGGATCGAATATCTTTTGAATGTCTGATAGTATTGTTCTCTTCGTAATAGATGAATTTATCGGCGGTAAGTTCTGGGCGTATAGAAATTCATCAGTTTTTAAGCTCCATGCTATACCCAATGCTTTCATTGTGCCACCTATGTTTAAGTCTAATTAGGCATGAATTGATCTTTTTTGAGGCTTTATAGCTTTCATGAACTCAATACTGTTCGAAGCCCACTTTGTTAAGGTGAAATCATCAGCTCCCGAGATCAAATCATCCATGAAGAAATCTTCTTTTATAGTTTGTGATGCAGGTAAGTATGTGTTCTTTATGTTTGTTCCTATTTCATCAAGGACAACAGCATGATGAGGTAAGTAAATGGATCTATTGTTTATTTCATTTATTGGTACTTCTTCCATGTGTTCTAATTGTATATATTCCTCCATAACTTTAGTGTATTCTTCCTTAAGGTTAGGCATTCTTTTGAATTTTCTCTCTAGTTGTAACATTCTATTCATTGCTATTTCTTTTGTGTTTCCATCGGGTGATCTAGGGTTGTCTGTCTTGAATGGTAATTTAACTATGTACCGCCCTTCTTCATTTCTTATGTGTGTTCGTTCATATATATCTTCGCATCGTTTTTCTTCCTTTGTTATTTTTCTTTTTGTATCATGTTCTATTTCCCAGATTGATTTTAACATGTCTTCGACATCTAGTTGTAGGTGCATGACAAGAAATGAATTTGATTCCAGGTTTGTATGAATTTCTCCGAATCTTATCCAACCGAGGCTAGTTTGATGAGCACATGGTATGCCAGATGGACCTTTGATAATACCCTGTTGTATTATATTGGTATATTCTTTTACTCCTAGAAGCAGATCTATTGAACCTGGTGTATGGTAGCTTGGGTCGGCCAAGTCGAGCCCTTCCAGGTGCTTCCAGTTGTTGTTTATGATGACATGAGTAGGTATCTTCGCGGTCAGTTGCTTGGAGATCACGTATGGTTGTATGGAAAGTCTAAAATTTGTATCCCAACGTGTACCTATTTGTAACTGGACCACGTGCTTGACATTAGTTCTTGTAGAAACTACTCCCACAATTGTTCCCTTGACAGGGTGTTTATTGAGTTTGAGCAATTGAGTCGCGCGTTCGCTAATAAATGAGGCTTGTGAACCTTGATCGATTAGAGTTCTGAGAAGAACAATGTGGCCTTCTTCGTTTCGTGCTGGTACCACTGCTGTAGCTAAGAGAGCGATGCTTTTGTTAGACGCTAAGTGTGACGCTGCAATCATTGTATGAACTTGTGCGTTTTGTGTTTCTTCGACGCAGGTGCTCACTGGTGTCGGTGTAACTTGTTCCTTGTTTATTTGATCGGAGTCCATATGCAGTAACGAGTGATGACGCCGATGACACAAGCGACAGGATACTGGAACTCGGCATTTCAAAACTGAGTGTCCGGGTGCCAGGCAATTATAACATAAGTTGTTAGACTTCACAAAGCTTCGTCGTTCTTCTGAGACCATTGCAGAAAAAAGCTTGCAATGACACAGTGTATGTTTGTCATTACATTTGATGCATGACCGGGTTGGAGGTGACTGCGACGTTGAAGATGATGCAATATGGAATGAACGTTCTTTGGTGGTCTTTTCACGCGTGGAGGTAGGGTACGAGACTAACTCAATATTATTAAGCTATTGCATAGCTTCTATCGCGGGCCTTGAGCGCGGGGACCGAATCCAGAAATTCCGTAACGAAAAAAAACCTCACGCTCCCACTCCGACCGGCACAACGGTGATACTTGTTAGTTTTGCCATCTATCCATGAATAGCAGAACTTTTAATGACTTTGGAAATATCACGCTTGTCTCTTTAGTTCAGCAACTCGTAATTAAACGCGTAATTTGCGCCTCGAGATTCTGGTTCATTCAATGCAATCACGCCTAAAGAAAGAGCTTATAAGATCATGCTAACTCGTTAAAATATACGCTTTATCTATTATGGTGCGTTCACACGCTTGCGTTCAAACCGACATTCAACGAGCACACAAGTAACAGGCTGCGTGCCGGGCTGCATGACAGGCTGCGCGTCGTACGTGTGTACGCTCTATTAACAATTAATGTAGCGTAATCGCTCTATGCAACTTAGAAATGTCAATGTCAAAAGTCAAATGATCAATATTGTGAATATGGTCACGGGAGTGACAGTCAGTGAAGTAAAGTTTACCCTGATGTTTACCTTTCCACGTGCATTTTGAATATAATTTGTATGTAAAGGTAACACATATATAATAAATAATGGACGCATATGATATTTTTAAGAAATTAACCAAGGGTTTAAAATTTAAACACCGAGTGTTTGGTGTTAAAAACAAAGTAAGTGAACATAACCTATTCGTCAAATGTTTTTAAATAAAATAAACCATTATATTTATGATAATACACTCGAACGTCGTGGGTCAAGTCTTTATTCAATACATACATAATACAGACAGATGGGTATTAAACACCCACATTATGCCAACTATTAATTAATACCAGGCACGAATGCAAAGCTTGAGAAGATCAGGGTCGCACACTTGTAACTCAAACTGGCTCTATTTAATTTATGTGACAAGCTGTAATAGCAACTTGTTATTGCATACAATTGCTGGGTTCAGAGAGTATTCTAGCAAATCATACTAGCTATACTTTACTTTGCTTCTGTGAATGGGTGCTGTCGGTCGGTGCTGGTCATCTCCAGACTGCTATTATTTAAATATGTATAGTAGTAATTAACGCGTCTATTTATATTTTAGAATAATAGGTATGTTACATTGTCCTCACATTTAATTTACTTTTAGAAGCAATGTAACCAGAAATTGGTACAAAATTCATTTTGAAAAAGAGTACAGGAACATTCAACTAGCTTCACGACTGACTTAGTCTGACTGACTCCTACTCCTGACAATACAAAAATACCAATTATTGGTTTAATTGAAATAAATGAATTTGATTTGATTACTGACATTTTTCTTTCTATTTAAGCAACAGCCAACTGATACAATTTTAAAAAAAGAAGAGTTAGAAATAAAAGAAGAAGTGCCTACTGACAATGAAGAAGATTCTGATAATTCAGAAACAGACAACCTAAATTCTGAAGATGAGAAAGATGATGAGCTTCAATTAGTGGAAGGAGTTAAAATAAGAGAGAAAAAGAAAAAAGAAAAAAAGCCAAAATCAGAAGATTTAAAGAAAAAGCTTGAATTGGAAGAGGTATAATAACTCCCTATTATTTATCTATGTACAGTAGATTGTATTGTATTGTATTTTAAAACCAATCTTTTATACTTATAAATAATTTAAAAGAAAAGAAGTCTAACTATTTTTAAAATTTTCAATTCCAGTGGTTTTGTAAAGATTCTATTGTGCCACTAAAAGTGTCAAAATAAAAAAATATATTATACTAAGAAAATTACGTCACTGGATATAACATCTGAAAAGTTTTGTATGTCATAAGCAGTGAAGTAAAATCATTTACCTTTTTTAGCAAAACCGTTTCCGTAATGAACATGGAATCAAAGCGGTTGGTCGCCATTTGCCCCCTGCACTCCAAGATTTTGGTGACTTGACGTCAAAATACAATGTATCACAAGCAATGGTGGACACGGTAAAGCAGTGTGGATACACAGAGCCTACTCCTGTCCAGAGGCAGGCTATCCCATGTATGTTAGAGGTGAGTAGATTTGTATCAAGTAAAAAATCTACTAATATTATAAACGTGAAAGTTTGTATGTATGGATGTATGGATGGATGTTTGTTACTCTTTCACGCAAAAACCACTGAACCGATTGAACCAATGAAACTTGGTATGTAAGTAGCTGGAGACCTGGATTAACATATAAGCTACTTTTTATCCCGATATTTCCACGGGATCGGGACTTACGCGGGTGAAACCGCGGGGCGCTGCAAGTTATATATATTTTTTTAATATAAAGATTTAATCTCACTATATGTATTTATATGTACCTACAATATTTATATTGTCGGATTATAAAGTACTCATTTAAAAAAAAGTTCCAGTCTACAAGGGGTCGGAGGCAGCACTCTATACACTCTATAGTCCGACCAATTCGATATTCTGACAGGTGTATGCCCATTATCCTAAGGAATTTTAAATAATTTTATTAAAATCGTAAGGAATAAACGAATGAGGAATAAAATTGGCGACTTCAATGGCGACTGGCAATGCGGACAACGGGCATGGGTACACCATCCGACATACCACAGCAAAACTTTGGTCGGATTACCGCGGGTCTACTGTAGCTTGCCTATTTCTTAATGCTTATTAATTAATACAATGTGCCATTCAATCATCATGCAATTTAAGTTTTTTTAAAAGCCTGTTCCTAGTGTGGGACCTCCACTGGCTAAGCCTAATGCTGGTGTTTGTTACTCTTTAACGTAAAAACGGCTGAACGAATCTGGATGAAATTTGGCACTGAGATAGATTATAGCCTGGAACAGCACATAAGCTACATCGTAAAGTAAAAAAATACCTATTAAAAGGTTTAGTACAGAGGAAGAGTTCCAAATAAATATTTTATGTTTTTAAACCTGCTTAACATTTACCAGGACCGCCAAATCTTCGCTTGTGCGCCAACTGGATCAGGAAAAACAGCTGCGTTCCTACTGCCCCTGCTCCACTCCCTCGGACTTCCCCAAGGCGGTCCCAGGGCGTTGATCCTCTGTCCAACAAGGGAGTTGGCTGAACAGATTTATAGAGAAGCTCTGAGGTTGAGTGCCTCTTCTGAACTGAGGTGCAGTGT
This sequence comes from Callimorpha dominula, assembly GCA_949752705.1. Taxonomy (NCBI): domain Eukaryota; kingdom Metazoa; phylum Arthropoda; class Insecta; order Lepidoptera; family Erebidae; genus Callimorpha; species Callimorpha dominula. Next base: position 1,447,262 of record OX457000.1, on the reverse strand, counting down.
GGTGAGGAAAATTAAGGAGAGCAAGGTCAAGGAAAGGGAGTCTACAATTAGAAAGAGTGGTATGTTTTTGATAGATATAAAGGTACACTAATTTCATTAACTCTATTATTGAAGTGAAAACTTCTTTAGGCATGTTTGTGCACTTTTGCTGTGCAAAAAAAGCACTGAACTCGTGACCATCACGCCAATAATACATATATAGATACACTAGAGGGTGCTAATCTAAACATTGAGTTCTGTCAGCTCCTTATTAATTAATGTCACCAACCTGCTAATGTGACGTTTTAAGTTCGTCGTTTCGTTTAAGTTTTCAATTCTGTCGTCAGTCCCATGACTGACTATATATTTTTTTTTTCTATTAGTCGCTAAATAGTAGTGATCGACCGTAATTCATTATGTCTTAATGTTTTCTTTTACGTCATTGATCAATATAATGTGAACTGTACGAAGTATTTATTACTGGCCGTGGTGAAAGCTTCGAAAAAAAAATTCACAATGTACGACAAAACTTATCTATCGTCCTAGTACTATCACTACGTATTATAAAACAAAGTCCCCAGCCGCGTCTGTCTGTCTGTCTGTTCGCGATAAACTGAAAAACTAGTGATCGGATTTTCATGCGGTTTTCACCAATAGACAGAATGATTCATGAGGAAGGTTTAGGTGTATAATTTGTTAACGTTTTGTGTAAATCGGTAGAAATATGATGATGATTGTTGAAGATGTCTCTACTACCCGTGCGAAACCGAGATGGGTTGCTAGTAATATATAAAACACTTAGGCACTAATTTTTTGATATAATAATGTAACCATAATCAATGTAACCCTACGTTCGATATAAATCTTAATAATATAATTATAATGTTTGTCTTCATTGTCACTTTCCATCAGGTGTGTTTGAAGGCAAACGCCTTATCCTTTCCTGACAAAAAAAAAATGTTCTTACGTGATTCTTCCTTCCAGATATAGTAGTGAGCACTCCAAACAGACTCTGTTATTTAATGAATCAAGAAAATGTCAACATATCTCTAGAGAAGTGAGTATTGCACAAAACTGTACTCCAAAAAATCTATTTATTTTATTTCATTTCTGCACTAACAGCGCCCCGCGGTTTCACCCGCGTATGTCTCGATCCCGTCTGAATATCGGGATAAAAAGCCTATATGCTAATCCAGGTCTCCAGCTATCTACACACCAAGTTCCATTGCTATCGGTTCAGTAGTTTTGGCGTGAAAGAGTAACAAACATCCATACATCCTCACAAACTTTCACATTTATAATATTAGTAGGATGGAAAACTTACAGCTAATTTAACATAACAGTGACAATTCTAGTACCCAGACAGCCAATTACAATATTGCGGTCTATTCTATTGTGTAACGTAATAATTGAAATAATGGTTTAATTACCAAAAGAATTAAGGCTCAAGCTTTTCGCTGCCAACGTCACTCTTAATTGCGCGCATGGCGCAATGGATAAAGTGGTCATATTGCCACTAAGCCGCGCCTAGTGTTGTGGGTTCGATTCCCACACGGGACAAAAAATTGTGTTATCCACGATTCCCGAGTCCCCCGCGACACAAGAATCATTTTTAGTGCATGAGTTGTCTTGTAAAAAAAAACAAATTAATTCTCGCTAAAATTCACCTTGAAAGCGACAATGATAGACTTGAAGACGTCTTACAATTGAGTCGCGTTTGAGTGCTAGAGAGTTAGTATTTGGCAAGAACCGTTAAAATGTGTTTTAAATTCGAATAAAATAACATTTAAGGCAGTCACTTTTCTTATCACATTAGCATAGACACTTAAAAAATGAAGATTCATATTTGAATATTATGGTTAGTAGTAATGTGGTTGAAAACATCATAATTTTAAACATCTGACTCAAAAATCCCTTCAACGCTTGTAAAAGAGCTCATGATCTTCGAATCGAAGATTTTCTTGAATTAGAGCTAAAAACACTATGAAAACATAACATAAGAAAACTCAATTTTCAAATACCAAAAACCAAATCGAAATCGGTCCATCCGTTGAGGAACTATGATGCCACAGATGGACACATATACTCACGTTAAATTTATACCACCCAACCATTTTGCGTCGGGGGTTAAAACAACTAAGACGGATTGGGGAATTACCTCCACCGCCCAGAGTAACAATTAAAATGCCACAATATTATTGATCTTACGTGAAATCAATTCCAGCAGTAATTTTCTGTCTCCTCTCAGTCCTAAAATCAATCCGTTTTCCAGGGTCCGCTGGCTCATAATTGATGAAGCAGACAAACTCTTCGAAGGTTCAGCAGACCAGGCTTCAGACTTCAGACAGCAACTAGACCAGATAATGGCCGCCTGTTCGAACAAGTTGAGACGAATTGCCATGTTTAGCGCTACGCACACCCCTGTTGTGGCAAAATGGTGTCGCCACAACATGAGAGGGCTGATTAATGTCACTGTTGGACAGAGGTAGGATTTCTTTTCTAATTGTTATATATGGAGTAGGTGTCGACTTGAGAATAAATGATTGTGGGTTTGAATCCCATATGGTACACTACCGATGTAAAGTTAAAAAAAATTCTATCGTGATTTTACTTGCTGCTCCTAAATCATATAAGGGAATGCAAAATAGCAACTTCTACAACAAATGAATAGAGTTCAATATTGATCGCGCACTGACAGCATACTACTAGGTAAATATAATATTCCCCCTTCAGCCATCGCTTATACTCATCGGTATATATATTTTTTTAGAAATTCCTGGTAACGTGGTTCGTTTACAATAAAATTGGTATTGTTAGTAAACCAGTCCGAATCCGGTTAAGCGTATGGCCTAACAGGAACCGAGTTAAATGGAATTTCTTTCTTTTTCTTATAAACCTAAAGGTAAAATTCGCAACCTAATATGTGTCTTATCACTACATATGAGAACACTTTTACAGTAATTGCCATCTAGCGGTAGTTACGACTGTCGTATTATTTGTTTTTTTTTTTTATTAAATTATTGTCAGTTAGCTTTAGTGTAGAAGTTCTCATTTAAGAGATCTTAAATTAGTTAAGAAAAAAAGTAATTTAACTAACAAATAATGCCAATGTGAGTTTAATAACAATAATAACTTGAGACATCTCACACAAATCTGATCCCAAACTTGGCAGAGCCTGTACTATGGTAACCAGATTGCTGATAAATATACTTATATATTACTAAATAGACAGAGCAAATGATCGTGCTCATTTTACCATTATTAGTCCTGGGTTTTTTTTTATGGGATAGGGGGCAAACGAGCAGACGGGTCACCTGATGGTAAATGACTACCGCCGCCCATAGGCACCTGTAATAACCAGAGTCACAAGTGCGTTACCGGCCTTGAGGGTGGGAATAGGGCAAGGGTGGAAGAGGGGGGGGGGAGAATGGTTAGGGCCTCCGGTAACCACCCTCACTCGGCGAAAAGCAATGCAAGCATTGCTTCACTGCCGGTTAACTGTGAGGCTGTGGTATTACTCCGGTCGAGCCGGCCCGAAGCATGGCTCTCCCACGATTAATCAATCAATTCATTTACAAAATCTACACACAGCACGAAAAAAGTTAAGGGTATTATTTCATAGTTTTGTTTTTTCTATTACAGAAATGCAGCGACAAGTCTTGTAGACCAACAGTTAGTTTACTGTGGTAGTGAACACGGAAAACTGGTCGGTTTCAGACAACTCGTCCAGGAAGGGTTGAAACCACCCGTTTTAGGTACGTACAGGCTACAATAAAGCTATTCATATGACAACTTGATTGGGATGATTAACAGTTTTGGAATTGGACATGAAATCCGAATGGCACCGTGACGTTAAGAGTCACTAGGCACGACGAGTTTATATATTATACACTAGCTGCGCCCCGCGGTTTCACCCGGGTAAGTCCCGAAGCCGTGGGAATATCGGGATAAAAAGTAACCTGTGTGTTAATCCAGGTATCCAGCTATCTACATACCAAGTTTCATCGCAGTCGGTTCAGTAGTTTTTGCGTGACAGAGGAACACAAATCCAGACATCCTCACAAACTTTCACGTTTATAATATTAGTAAGATAATCAATTCTTATGTATAATATATAAACGTGGGTAGTATGATTTATTAATCGAAGCAAATACTTGACTCGTTTAGTAAAATAAGATTTTTTTTTTTAATCAATTAAACCTTCCTCTTAAATAAAATCGATTGTTACTTTTAATCGAATCCCCAACATTTTAGGTCATCACTACTCATTATTGGCTACTTACCTAACTATGAAAAAGAAAATAAACGAATAGACAGAGTATAAATCGGCGATAGTGTAGTGACTTGCCCTTAGGACTTACGACTTTATAATAACAAGATAAATGATTATTTTGTAGTGTTCGTTCAAAGCAAGGACCGCGCGAAGCAACTCTTCAAAGAGTTGATATACGACGGGATCTATGTAGATGTTATACACGCGGACAGAACACAAACACAGGTGAGTTATATTTAGTGATGTGCCGGATATCCGTATCCGCGGATATCCGAGGGAGATAAAAGATCTGGTGGCTTTTGGCGGATCTTTTACATTACATATTTTATTACGTTTATCAAATTTTAATTGTCTTTTGCTAAAATTTCATAGTAAATGTCTAATGTAGTGAGGTACTAATATTATTGACAGTCATTAGGTACTATTTGACTATATTTAAAACGAGATCAAACCCCTAGTTTTTGTGATATGTGTATTAAAATAATTATTAAAAAAACACACACATCGCGTGTTGAAACGTGTCGTGTCTTTAGACCTCAACTGTCGTGTCAAGTGTGAACTATCGTATCGGTATAAACTATACATATATATATAAATTTATGTATGTATGTTAGAAAAACACCCACACTCACACACACACACTTATTATTGTTTCTACTTGTTGTTTAAAAAAAAAACAGATTGTGTATGGGGGTCCTTGTGCTCTATAATACAGGCTTCGGCCTAGTTTAGACACCAGATCTCCCACAAATTACAAGGATTGCCCTGATTTGAAATATTTAACTATGATAAGTTGTAATTTGTGGAGATAAATAAATACATTATTATTATTAAACTGAGAAAAAACTAGGGTCCGTATCCGTATTCACGGATTTGGACACTAATAATCCGTATTTGTATCCGTATCCGCGAATATACATGTTTAACGATCCGGCCCATTACTAGATATGTATAGTCGAAAAATTCTTGAGTTAGCCCGAAAAACACTGATTTATAAAAAAATATTAAGTATTTGCTTTTTCTGGTTCATATTTCTAAGCAACACCTTATTCATTTTTCTGTCTATTTCAATGTTCTTTTTATACAAATAAAATACATTTCCGGACCATTCCGGATAATTCATCACTATTCTTTTATTAATTTACCAATCTCTGGAACCAATTGTCGCCTGCTATTTCTGGACCGATACGACCTTCAAGAAAAGAGCGTACTCCCACCTCAAGGCCGGCAACGCACTTGTGACTCCTGATTGAATAGTTAATTAAAACACACTTAAATAATGCTATTACAAATTATAGAGACGTTTTTTTTTTTAAATTGAAAGAATAATATTTGAAATTACACGTTACACACAAAATTTCATAACAATATTGAAAACAATTTTATGCGAACCCTGTTCTGTTTCCACAGCGTGACAACGTGGTGCGCAGCTTCCGCGTAGGACGAATCTGGGTGCTGATCTGTACGGAGCTGATGGCCAGAGGTATTGACTTCCGAGGAGTTAATCTGGTCATCAACTACGACTTTCCCCCTTCAGCCATCGCTTATATTCATAGGTACCTATATTTTTTAGAAATTACTGGTAACGTGGTTCGTTCACAATAAAATTGGTATTGTTAGTAAACCAGTCCGACTACGGTAAAGCGTATGGCCTAACAGGAACCCGTTAACAACGAGTGAACCGACCTGTCGCGTCTAGTCTGAACTTTATTAACTATAAATATAATGTTGTGTAGTAGGTTTTGTAGTTTTAAATTGTAGCGAGAGAATATGTTAAGTTTTAAGTGATATATTTTTGTTACAGAGTGGGGCGTGCGGGTAGAGCGGGACAGAAGGGTCGCGCTGTCACGTTCTTCACACAAGACGATGTCGTCAATCTTCGCAGGTTTGGTTCCTCTTGTACTGTTAAGATAACTCAAAAAACATCCATAGAAAAAAAAACCTGCAACAATTTGTAAACGATGTGTTTCTGACATTCATAAGCATAATGATAGTACAAAATAATAAGTACACCAAATGTTATGTATATTTTAGCTACTTGTCTAGTTTGTCCGCCATCTCCTGAGATGGTAGTCTTACAAATTTATATTTCATTTGTAGAGGAGGAAGTTCTCAATTCGACCACTGGCACAGAATACATAATAGTACAGATACAGAAGACTCACTCCGCAAAATCATTTCAATAAGTATCGACTATTGCTCCGATACAATAAAGTGCAATTTCGGTCGCAAAGCACTAATCACCTATAGTTATATACCAGAAGAAGGCAACTCTCAACAACAACTTATCTCTTCTGAGCACGAATGAATATTTAATCTAAATATTTAACCGCCCGCCCGCCGCGTACTTGGAGCTTCATACCTAAAATGCGGAGTGGTCCTGCCACTAACAGGACTATAATTTACATATTACATATCTGCATTATCTTGGTAATAATAAAGATTCAACTCATCTCTTTGCAGTATCGCAACGGTAATAAAACAATCTGGTTGCGAGGTGCCCGAGTATATGTTGCAGCTGAGGCAGAACCCCAATAAGCGTAAGAAAGTCATGAAAAAGGCACCGAACCGCGACAATATTTCTACTATTTTGGAGAGAAAAACTAATAAGTAAGTTATTCACTAATCTAAAATTTTAATTAGAGTTTTTCTTGAGAACCTCTCAGAAACTGATACTCTTTATAAGCTTTTCCGGACAGCCCTAACTCCCCTCCCCTCTTACCCTACTCCTTTACACGTCGGCAACGAACGCACTCGTGACTCTCTAGTTGGAGGTGTCTACGGGCCGCGGCACTTACTATCAGGTGACCCGTCTGCTCGTTTGCCCCCTATACCATAAAAAGATAAAACCTAAAAATATGTATCATATGATACTTATTTTTTTTATTTGCAGAAGAAAACTAGATACATCAAAAGAATCAAATGAAACAGAGGAAACAAAAGTAATAGAATCTGTAAAAAATAGTAAAAATAAGAAACAAAGAAGACTACAGAATGGCGATCAGAAGCCACAACCTAAGAACGGATTTAAGAAGGAAAATAACAAGAAGAGAAGAACGAAGACTAGGAAATAAGAAAAAAATTATAAATTATTATGATTATATATCTTATCAAGTCGTACTGGTTTTATTTATACAATTTGAAACTCAACATGTTGACGACATATAGGATAGGAATCTACCCAATTGTCCCGTTAAAATAACCACCCCAAGAATTATTAGGCAACAGTTCAGTGTTTGAACACATTATTTCAAACTAGCAGCGCCCCGCGGTTTCACCCGCGTAAGTGGGAATATAGGGATAAAAAAGTAGCCTATGCGTTAATCCAGGGCTTCAGCTATCTACGTACCAAGTTTCATGGCAATCGGTTCAGTGGTTTTTGCGTGAAAGAGTAACAAACATCCATCCAAACTTTCACATTTATAATTGACAAATAATCACTCAATTTACTCTTTATCGAACACTAATGCACAGCACATTTTATGTGACACACTTAGTCTTAAATTTTTTTATGGATGGTTTAGATATACGATTGCACCTGGTAGGCCGTGGCGTAACTATATCATCTGAGGCCCGTGGCTAATTCTTCGGATGTGTGAGTCTGACTCACGCTTGTCTGTTATTTTATAACTCGTGTATTTTATTAGGTTTATTAAATTAGATAAATTGATTAAATACAAAGTTAATATTTTTTAATACATTTTCTAATAAGTGAATCTACTATTCAGGGAGTGAGTCCCTGGGTCGCTTAGATTCACGTCACTTAGTGGCAGTCACCCACTCTAATACCACTTTGGCCGCCTCCAAATCCACATTTCACTTTCTCCCTACCTTTTGATCCATTTCTTACCTCACTATTTGAGATAGCAAAAATATTTTTTCCTTTTTAGCCAATTGTAATGGAGAAACACAATTCGAAATTATTTTACAAGTAAAGTAAACATCGTAAAAAGAAACAACGACATTATTATTATTATAACATCTATTATAAAATTCTCATACAAAATATACAGTCTTTACATTGTAGTTTATACAAAGATATCCTTATTTATATTATAACTATTTCGATAAATATACATTTTTATAGTAACTTTTGCTTGTAATGTAATGGTAAAGTTGCAAAGGCTTAAAACACGCACTAGTCCCCATTAATTGACGTTGATTAAAACATTCAAGTTGGTATCGGGCATTAGAAAGATAAACACTGCAATGATTAAAGGATTAATGCATATGAGAACTAGAACAAAGTACTTGAAATGTGGATTAAGGTCGTAGCTCGTTAGAGCCACTCGGCGCCCAACTCACACCGCCTCGCCTCGCGCGGTTGGTATTCTTTATATAAACTTCTATGGATATGCGCGCACTACATCAACTCGGTAGCGTCACCGGATCGCCTCGCACACAAACTGTCCACGCGCGGAGGGCGAGTGGACCACTCGCTGCTCGCTTACTTACCTATCGTTGACAGCGCTTTGCAAACGCACGGGTCCCGAGTGGACCACGCGCTGCTCGCAAATCACACGTGTAGACCTAGTGCTCGGAATTTCGTGGAACACGCGATGTCCACTCGTTGAATACGCGACGATCATTGGTAACAACACGACGTTCATTGGTAACAACGAACGTCATTGGCGTCCACCGCGTCTTCTCGACAGCGAGTAAACGCCAAACGACGAGGCGGTGCTGGTCGGGTGCCGGGTGGCTCTAATGAGCTATGACCTTTAAAGGGCTTGGACTTTAGGCAGTAGCCAGTTACAGTATGCGATCCTGACCTGTTCGAATTATTCCTTACACTCCTCAATGGATCCATCCCTTGGCTAAATGCCTGTCTTCTTTATAAATCAATGTAGGTAACTCGAACATGTATTGTAATAACTGGTATATCATGTGTATTATACTATTGGAGATAGTTTGGCTATTCCTTAAGTGCGTTTAATTTATTTCATTAACAGTAAGGCTTTAATAATAATGACAGTTTCTGTAACTATCAATATTATCCTCTAAATCAAAAGGCATTAATTCGCCAGCTGTTTGCAGTCTATTGATAGTGCATAATATTGTACAGTGACAATGAACATATAAAAATATGAATTGCTGTAATAGTGTATTTAGCAAAGTTATATGAAAATACGTGTAATAATATTTAAGAAAATTAATTAAATATACATTTGTGAGGATAAAATATCACCACAGTTTCTAACTAGCTCCCTTTCTCAATTTAATTATTTTAAGTTCATCACGATTTTAACTGGCCATTACTTTGTGAGTCATTACATTACATTACAAGCAAACATTACAGAAAAGATTTTTTTTATAAAATATTTTCAGCCAATCTAAATAATGTTTTATGGCACTAATTTTCAAAATAATCCTGAGAAGTAAGCCTCGTCATAAGTGTTTTATCAAAAAATGGTCCTTAATAATTAAGATTAAGCCTCTGTAACTGGCCGGTTTAAGATTTAATGCTAACTAAGGCAAATATTTTGCCACAAATGTGGTGATATTAATTCAGTACTTAAAAATCTTCAATCGTGACAATTTGAGAGATCCTAAACAAGGCGGCAAAAAGAAGAGTTTTGAAAATAAAAATACATACTTAAAAATAATCTTTTTTTAACGAAGTATAGAAAAAGTTAATTTATAGAGATCTCCGATGTAAATATAATCCAAAAAAAATATAATAATAATAAAAAATAAAAATAGTCACGTAAAAAAATCTTATTTACAGTTTTGGAAGTGGATTTATATGCGTGTACTTAAATTTAAAATCGATTTATTCACTTACACAATATATTATTATCTACTTCTAATATACTTAAGTCATTTCCAGTAAATGACTTATGTTGCGTATCATATACGAATCTCTCGTAACAGCAAAGGTATAGGTGGGACTATAAATTTATTTTTGCAAAAGCAATTTTTCATAATATTCCAATATTATCCACCAATATTCGCTCTAATTCATAAGACAGGGTCCCAGCAACTAGCTACAAATTATAATAAAATTTACATCTGGCAATACACAATTGCAAGCTATCAACAACTTACAACTATTAGCAACCGTCGGAAATCAGTTAGAATTTAAAAAACTATACAATTTTTTAGCACTGGTAACCAGTAAACTATCAAATCAGTATGTTTTAAACTTTTTAATAGATCAAGTAAGCAACAAAGCATACTTTTGAAACCCAGCAACCAACCAGCTTTTAAATGTTTTTTGGTTACTGGCAACCAAAGACAACTTAGGCCTTGTCCAAACGTCGACACTGTTGTCATGGAATAACATTAGTACCTAGTACACTAGTATTAATTGGACGTCCTGTTTTTCAGATCTGTCAAGAAACATCCCATCCCATGCCTAGTGCAAGAGTTGTCTTTATTCAATAAATTATTTTTATTATTGTTTTCTTTTATTATTCACGAAAGAAGGTCCCTAATAATATTCTATGACAGTGTCTAAGTCACACAACACTTTAATATAACTGCCAAATTAAGGCTGTAGGACAAGGTTACTAATAACCAAGAATTTTAACATCAACCAGAGTCTACTCGCATAACCAATCACAGGGCAACCGCGGCATCTTATTTGCTGGCCAGGGTAGGTACCCCGCAGTTTTGAAAACCCAGTAGTCATAAGATACTTTGCTAATTAGTAAAACTAATATTAGTACTTCAATTCCTATGATGTAGTAGATGTAATCAGTCCAGTCTCGGGGAGTGTGACACACGTTGCTCTCCACCAAATCCACTACTGGAGTGCCGTCTTCGCATTCCAGCATTTTGTAGTCGGGAATGTTTTTTAAGTTTTCTAGAAGCCAGGGCTTGAAAAAAAAAGGATATTATAGAAACAAAACACCTTTTCTTGTTACCAATATGGAAAATACCTTTGAATTAATTTATTTTATACTTTCTTTTTAGATTATATTTATTGACATGTAGGTGTGGAGGGGCTCGTGGCTAAATGGTAACCGAGTAGGTTAGCACATTACAAAGTTAAGTAATACTAAAATCATGAAATATCACATGGGGGGTGTAGTGAGTATTCAACGATAATATTCTGAATTTTTTTAATATATTTGGAAATAAAAAATACACGAGATTTTGGCTAGGGGGTCTTAGTCTTTAGTCTTAAACTTCACCACGTATCATCAGGGGGGAAAAGGGTTAAAAAGTTGCTAAAAATATCGCGTGATTAGTGGAGGGCCCCTAATTGTAGTATCGAAATGAAGCTTTCTATCTACTTATAATTATGTAGTTCGGGTACCAATACTGTAATTTGGCATATCAGAGCTGATCTGATGTTGAAGCCAGGAGCCAGGGTGGATAGTGGAGCTCTTCAGCTACTGGTAAACCTTGTATTTGGGCTCATATGATTCGTTTAGATAAGTCCAACACAATGGGCTGGTAACGATGGTGGATGGATGGAGCCAGGAGGCGGATAGGTGGAACACTTTTTTGATTTTTAATTTGTCATTTGCTTGTTTTTTTTTTTATTTTATATAACTATAATTTTATTTTACAAATTCAGTCATTGACAAAATTATTGAATACAGCTACCTGCATGTAGCTCGACTATTATCACTGCGAAATAAACTCAGAATTCCAGCTAAACATTGAAGATAACTTCTTATTTATAATATTTTATTATGGACTCTATCCCGCGCGAAGAATCAGCGCAGAAATTCCGCCAATGTCAAGTGAGATAACTTCTTAATCGAGGGGCAAACAAACTAAAGTTCAATTGATAACACAATATCATTACCAATATGGGGCCATCGATAAATTACGTTACACGAATTTCATGATTTTGGACCCAGAACTGAAAAAGCAGTTCTAAAATTATATTTTTCTTAGTAAAAGTGTAGTAGCGTATGTAGTATTTCGTTTAAAGGTAATGTTTTGCGTTTGATACTTAAGATTTTGACATGTGACGTCACGAAGCTTATGACCCCCTTGTCATAGAATGTCACATGTTCATTGACCCCCGCCCCCTTACCGTGTGACGTAATTTATGGATGGCCCCTACGATGGTTTAAAATTTGTTTAAATTACCTTTAACATTTTCTCGGTGTTACAGTCACAGTGTATGATGTTTCCGGCTATCGAAAACGCTGGACCGCTTGTATCGAAACGATTCGATAACACGTATGTGTGTATCTGAAATATACATTAATATTTATTTTAAGTATAAGTACGCACAATAAAATTTTCTGATACATATATAATGTCGCACTGCTTTGCTCTATCTGGACCCCAACTAAACATAGGCCTGTACTGTGGGTCCTTAAACACGAATAAAATGACTACTTAGTTAATTTCTTAGCTTTTTGAAAGCCCAAGACAACGAATTGATAACACAATATCAATGTAATTTAAGTTAGTAATTTAAGTAGTAGTAAGTTAGTTAGTTAGGTAATTTAAGTTTCATTCGAACTAAAATACCTTTCTTCGACTCACTATCAATACAACTTTGGGGTCGCCTGGCTATAACTTCAGACAAAAACAAGCTAGTGATCTATGCTAAAATTATACACACAATTAGGTATCCGTGTGTGTGGTGGCCCTTATTTTTACTATTTATTATAATGGCCACCACACACACGGATACCTACTTGAAATTGCTAGTTGCCTTATATGTGTTGCCATAATGTTACACAAAATATACCAAAGAGTACACAAACAATGCATATACTTACAGTCTTCAATTTGTTATACCCGATTGAGAACAAAATGAAATTGTCTATGAACTTTGTCCCTTCCAGCTCCAAAATGCTGGATATATCGTTGTGATCCACGATTAAGTGTCGCAAATGGTCGTAGGACTGGTCGTTCACGGTTTGGAGAGACGTAATCTGCAATGTCACATATTAATACTAGTTAATATAAGTAGCCGTGCCCGCCGCGGCCATCTTGTCAGTCAATTTTATTTATACTATTTCGTGTCGTATCGATTGAATGTAAGTATATGTAGTGTAATGACAGTACTATAACTTGACATCTCGGAACTGTTACCAGGAGGTGGTTAGTGGAACTCTTAAACCCCAACTATACGGCTATTAGTAAACCCCTCGAGTATGGACTCATATTATTCGTTTTGACGAGTTCAACAAATTTGGCTTTTAGCTTTTAAAGTTAGATTTTTAGTTTTTGTAAACTATATTAATGTTATGGAAGCGTAAATTGATCCCCGGGCGCCATCTGTTGTCAAGTATAGGAAGTCATAGATTAAATAAATTGAGATTTTTTGACAATAACCGGTACTAATAGTCTAATTATAAAATTTGCCACAATGTATTGGAAAATGGCAGAGGGGTTTCGAGTTTTCGGGAAATATCACGATCTCTCTATAAAAGAACGTTCAGTATATAAGGCAGTTGCATTGCAGTATTAATTCAGTTCTAGTTGAGCGATACTACGGTTAACAAGTGCGAAGTACAAGTGAAATTTGAGTGGAAATAGTGAGAATTGTCTGAATCTGTGACTTTAGTAATTGTGTTTTGGCTAATTATTTAATCAAATTATTCTTCGATATAAATTGGTGTAGGTATCTATCTAATCCCAAACCCCTGGCTCGTAACATTTTTCGGAGCTTTCTTATTATCAATTATTTAATAAATTACGATCTAATTTCAACCTCGAGGCGACCACTCATAATAAAACAGACATATAGTAGTAAAAAAAATATCTAAGTATATACCGTATACTATATAACAATGTTTCTTTACTAACATTATTGTACGATACGTTGAGTTTGATGGTGTTTAAGGGCAGCTCGGTAGGCATCTCTGTCAGGTGCCGATGGGAGCAGTCTACGGCCACGGCGTTGGTCAGGTCGGCGCCCTGGAACTCCAGCCTCGTGGGCATACATGTGCAGTTTATGTTCACCGGCTTGATGTTTCGGCATGATGCGTTTACCTGCATGAAATAGGTACCATGTATAAGTTATTGAGAGAGCTATACTATTGTGAGTTAAACTGTACAAGTTCGACACGCATGCTCGTGAGAGTAAAAAAGTCACCTCACTAATGTAATTAAGATTTTAAACGTACGCTACGTATAAGACTATGTATGAGACATACCCTTAAATTTTCCAAGTACATACGTTAACCTACTTTTTTGGTGTTGTTTATTATATTGATATTAATGTATATATTTAGTTAGAGGGCTCGGATACCCCGGCGATTGCCACTTCGAGTGGGAGGTACGCGACCCTGACCATTTCCTTCCATTGCCTATCTTTCCCTTTTAATATACCTACACCCAATTTTCCCGTCTTTAATTGAGAATTCCCAAATAAAGATGGGAAATTTAATAGCCAAAGTGCCCGGTTGGCAGCAATAGGCTTACCTACCCTCTGTTACGTAAGTGAAACCAAATTATAGCTGTTGGCTACTGCGGGTGTTTAATAAGCCTCTATCTATCTCTAATTATACACATACAGTTGTGAGTGTACGTATGTATGTAGGTATATTACAGTAAAAAAAAGACATTCAATTTTGAATCTTTTTTACGAAACGGTTCTAAAGTCATTCTTTCTAAAGTTGTACCTCTTTCTGTTTTTTGAGATGTTCAATCTGAACGATCCGCACATCTCTGAACCAGTTGAAGTTGATATCTAAAGCACAGTACGTGTTTTCGTAGTTCAGGAATGTTAGTAAGGAGCTATTGTTTGTGTCCATTGCTCTTTGGAAATGCTTGCAGGGAAGGTAACGGTTGCCTGAAAAGAAACAAAAAATATATGTTTTTTTTAAAAGATAACACGAAAGATTATTGTGTATTGTGTTGTGTATATTGTGTAATACATTCAACAGGAGGGATAATATTTTTGTTACTACAGTTACAAAAGTAATTATTTTTCTTGGTACATTCCGGCTACAGATTATACTGTTGGTGACTATGCTGAAATACGTGAATAATAGACTCTAAAACTCTGGCTTGCCCACAATTAAGTGTGTTTTGTTTGTGGTGATGGTGATGATGGTGTTTAATACGTCTCTGCACCATTATAGAAACCGCCGTGAGTGTATGTATGTATAATGTGTTAGATGAACATTAACTCACCAGATAAATCCACAGATATAATCCGATTGCTGTGGACCAGACTCAAGGGGAATTCAGTCAGGTTGTTCGCGGAGGCATCCAGCACGCTCAAATTGAAGAGGTACGCGAATGGACGCTGGATGGAAGGCTGCAGTTTGTTTGTTGTTAAATTGTTATTTGATATGTTCAGACAGGCTATCGCTGAGTGTTTAGGAAATTGACCTAGAAGATTGAATAGATATGTTACTTTTAAAATGGCCGACTTAAAGAATAAAAAAGAGCCGCATAGACATTTTTATGTTTGTTTCCATATACCTACCTACGTTATTAGTTTGTATATTTTAAATCCATTTCGTAATCTATTCTATAAATAAATAACTATATTTTAAGGGTACTAACTTTTAAACTTTCGCATTCCATGAGATAATCTTTTAGTATATAAGAATCAATGTGTGTTTGTTCGTATTTTATGCGCTGTCGTACCGTTCATCCGATCATAATGAGCATAGGACAGAAAAAATCCGAGGGATGGAAAAATCACTTTTACGGGAGTGAAATTGCGAACATAAGCTAGTTAATTATATATTAATATCTGCGATATATTTAATCTGTATTAACCCTAGTTGTTTTAAGCTCCAGCAGCATATGAATACCAAAATCATTTACGATGAGGATGGCGGTCTGTATTGAATATGAAATACTAACAATAGCTCTCAAGTATTAATTTGAACAACTGTGTGCTCTCTTTACTACCAATAATAACACTTGTACACTGCACGATCTGGACCTAAACGAAGCATAGCTTGAACTATGGGCTCTATAACACAGATAAACATACTTGTTGTAAATTAATACATTTTATACATAGAAACAGTACAGTGCAAATAGGCATATTCATAAATACAAATATTTGCAATAGGAATCGAACCCCCGACCATCGACATAGCAGTCGACATCGACATAGTAATGCATTACAAATTAGTAAGTCAATGCAAAACAAATAGATAAAGGATCATTGATAACCAGTGACATACTAACCCGTAAATATATACCCATGACATGCAAATTAATAAAAAAATCAAATTGACTCCACCTCATTGCGAGAAAAACTATAACCATAAGGTGACCCGTCTGCTCGTTTGCCCCTATACCATAAAAAAAAAAACTCAAAAAGATACAGTTAAAATTATCTGTGTTTGTTTGCCTAACTGGTTAGCCAGAAAAAAAACACTAAATGCTGTAACTTAATTTGCAAACATAAAATATTACTTCTCACTCTAACAATTAGATAACGTTTGATATCTACATCTACAGGTACTTCATGTAACACTGGATATTGACTAGGAGCCGATACCGAGCCAAGGTATCGGCTCCTAGTAGCTAATACAGCAAAACAGGCTGGCTTTTGATTTCGCTTTGGTTAAAGCAAATGCAACCTTTCTTTCGGCCACGGAAATCGAACTAATAAGTTTGTTTTTGTTCATGAGCCTATACTCTCTCTTGTGACCGATACACAAAACATTTTACATGCACAACTTCTATCTCAAAGTTTATTTAACTTTAATACTTACTATTTTTTTCATTATCCCTCTTTCGCCATACTTCGTGAGGCAAGAATCATTAAAATAATTAGCTGTGTAATTTATCGTATTATTATATCACAATGCTAAATATCTAAACGTATTTACATACCTGTTATTTTATTAGGTATTATATTATTAAAATCATAGGTTACTAATGATTAATTTTAATCTTCTAAAATTTTGCTGTCTTTGAAACCTTCATTTTAGTAACTAGCAATATTGTAGATTGAAAATGGAACGTTGGCAATAAAATGTGAATTACTGGTAATGATAACTCTGACACTAAAAAAATCCAATAGATTTCAACGTATTTCCATCACGTAGTCCTAGTCCCAGTAGGACTACGGGGACAATGTAGTACATATCACTGTATTAGTGAGTGAGACTAACAAGACAAGGACACTGTACACCCAACTCAGTACGACTATTTACCAATGACACACATAAAGTGTGGAGGGGTGATTAATTGATTATACATCTATATATATAAAAATGAATTGCTGTTCGTTAGTCTCGCTAAAACTCGAGAACAGCTGGACAGATTTGGCTAATTTTGGTCTTGAATTATTTGTGGAAGTCCAGAGAAGGTTTAAAAGGTGAATAAATATGAAAATGATCGAAAAAAAAAATTTGCTTTTCCTTTGATATGTCCCCCGTCGTTCAGAAATCAAATTGAAAGATTAATTTAAAATGAAAACTAAAAAATAGAAATAACGCAATGGCCAAGATACTACAAATATGCAAATTGATTGTTTGGGATGAATGCACAATAGCCCATAGAAGGTCACTGGAGGCACTGGACAGAACGTTGAAAGATCTTCGTGACAACCAAAATATTTTTGGTGGGTGATTTTCGTCAGACTCTTCCAGTTATTCCCCGATCAACTGTTGCTGATGAACTAAACGCATGCCTAAAATAACAACGACCGAATTAACAACTAACATGCGAGTATTTTTGCAACAAGATGAAACTGCAAATGTGTTTGCGAAGCAGTTGTTAGACATTGGAAATAATATGATTCATCACATGTGGGTAATGTGATGAATCTGGTCGAGGTGTCCACTGCGACTTTATTATTTCCAATGTCTAACAACTGCTTCGCAAACACATTTAGATTTCTGTCACATCACAGACTCAAAAGATGAACTTATTCAGCGTTATCCCAGATATAGCGCATCAGTTCAATAACCACAATTGGCTGGGTGAACGAGCAAAATTGGCGGTGAAAAATAAAGATGTCGAGGATCTCAATGCGACCATTCAGAATTTTCTTCCGGGGCAGGTGGTTTCCTTCAAAACAGTCGACACCGTTATGAACCAGGATGACGTAGTCAACTATCCAACGGAGTTTTTAAATTCACTGGAATCGCCCGGTCTATACTAATATTATAAAGCTGAAGAGTTTGTTTGTTTGCTTAAACGAGCTAATCTCAGGAACTATTGGTTCGAATTGAAAAACTCTTATAGTGTTTGATAGCCCATTTATTGGGGAAGGCTATATTCTATAAAACATCATGCTACGGCCAATGGGATCAGAGCAATGACCACAAACGCAGGTGAAACTGCGGGGACGGCTAGGAATAATATATATCTGTCCATCTATTTATGACGGACTATTATTTATTTTACTGATTTAATATAAAATAAAATATGGTAATAAGTTTATAACTCCCTAGTTACCTAATTCTACATTAATTATTACACAATATGAAATAGATATTATGTATTCTTACCAACAATATTCTCGATAGTTCCATCAGTAAAGGCCATGGAAGACAGCCTTCTGAACAAGGACTGGGAGACGTCCAGTTCATCAATAGTAGCGTTCAGGACATGGAGGTAGGTAGTATTTTGAGTAACTGGAATCAAAAAAGAAATATTTTTGAAAAGGCAGAACAGATGAAATAATCGCAGCGTGACTAGATAGTATTTATTTTTATCTCGAACGTCGCATTGCTTTAAACTGCATTTCTATAATTCATTTTAATCATAGAAAAACTACCATGATGATGATGTGAACAGCGCTCAGTTACAAATGATAACCCTTGACCATTAGCCTTTAGTAAGTAAAGTTTTCTTTATCTAATAAGATAACTGACAGTTCTTTGTAAATATAAAATATCTTATATCCATTTGCTCTTATAAGTTATTATCGGTTCAATAAAATTAATCTTCCGCTGAATACAATAATATCATATTTTTACCAGAACTACAGATACCTACCCAAAATCTAAGCTAAAAATCTTACCATATAGTTGGAACGCTAAGACGAGTTGCCATACCTATGTATTAAACTACAAATACCTCCTATTATTTAAAAAATAATTGGAATATGCTCTCTTTCGACTGTATCCTCGAAGCTATTGACAGGTATTCGCAATTAAATTCTAGAAATAAAAGCAAACAAGCAGAAGCTATGATGTTTTAGTTAATATGTCATTGAACAGAAGTAATAATAATAATAATAGGCTACGCTTGGACTTGCAGAATAGCATTGTTACTTCTCCTCCTTCACAAACAGTGTCACAATGAATTTCTGGGTTACTACGACCTTACCCAGCAGAGGGCGGAGAGGACAGTGGTACTTCATCTGTAAGTACTCAGTACAATGAACAAATAAGGAATATTTTGGAAGGTACTCTTCGAGAATATCGGACCATGAGTTATGACAACAGACCTCGTTTACCGCGTTTGCCAATGCATAAACGAAATAAAGCGCTAGTGTGTGCCCTTGATTCTATATTAGGTATTTATTTAGAAGAAAGTACAGATCTCAGTGATACACACTCAATTCTGTACTGTGCGGCTGTTGCAGCATGTCAAGTAGCTGGTGTTAAATTCCCAGAAAATGATACCGCTACTCGGTCAAAGCTTGCTGCTCCCGCGTGGCAGTGCAGGATTGAACGTCGTATCGCTGAGGCGAGGGCACTCATTGGCAAGCTTATCTGTTTCAGATCGGGTAACACGCGTCCGAGAGTAATGCGTTTTGTGAATCGGACTTTTTCGGGAACTGGTATCAGTTCCTGTAATTATGCAGCGCGAGTCACAGAGCGCATTGACTTTCTGAAACAGAAAGTTTATGCATGGGCAAACCGTATACGAAGGTACAAAAAACGAGTGGACCGATATACTCAGAATCGTTCCTTCCAAAGGGATGAGAGGTGGGTTTATAGAAGGTGGGAGCAGCCTGGTTTAGTGAGTGACACACATCTCCCAGATGCTGAAATTACGAATTCATTTTGGCGTGACATCTGGGCGATGCCTGTCACTCACACAGAGGGTGATTGGATGCGAGATGTCGAACGATCGTGTGAGTCGATTGATACCATGGAGCCAATAACAATATCGAACACTGATATAGCTTATGCAGTTCGTTCGCTGCCGAACTGGAAATCAGCGGGACCGGACGGACTGCATAACTTTTGGTTAAAGTGGCTCCGTAGCTCACACGTACGATTGGCATCTCAACTGCAATCATGCTTAGAATCAGGTTCGCTTCCGACTTTTATGACCACAGGCGTAACTCACCTGCTTTTTAAGTCTGGCAGTGCCATGGATCCCAGAAACTACAGACCTATAACGTGTTTACCTACGCTTTATAAATTACTTACGTCTATTCTGAGAGTGAAGATAACATCTCATATAACTAACAATACTATTATGGCTTACTCTCAGAATGGATGTAAAAGTGGGGCCCGTGGCACTAAAGAGCTCCTTATTATTGACACGACCATTAACCAACAAGTTCGTCGTAATCGAAAGGATTTGGCGACATGTTGGATAGATTACAAAAAAGCCTATGACTCTGTACCGCATACGTGGCTCTTGAGAGTGATGGAGTTGTACAAGGTAGATACAACTCTATGCACTTTCTTGAAGGCATGTATGCGGCAATGGAGAACGGTGCTCTACTATCCAGGATGTCGACGGTCTCAGGGTTACGGCGAGTATATTAAGATCAGGCGGGGTATATTTCAGGGTGACAGTTTGAGTCCCTTGTGGTTTTGCTTAGCTTTGAATCCTCTCAGCACTTTACTGAAGAGTTCAGGGCTAGGCTATCGTTTACGGAAAGAAGGTCAGGTTATATCCCATCTCCTTTTCATGGATGATTTGAAACTGTTTGCCTGCAACAATTTCCAATTGATAAAATTACTTGAGGTAACTGAAACCTTTAGTAAATGTATCAGAATGGAATTTGGTGTGGATAAATGTGCAGTCATGCATGTAAAAAGAGGCAGGATTGTGGAATCTGAGGGGATGGAACTCTCAGATTCCACACACCTTAGATGTCTTTCCGCCAACGAAACTTACAAGTATCTAGGTATGACACAGGCGTTAGGTGTAAATGAATTGACTATGAAGCAATCGTTACAGGAACGTTTCTTTGGCCGCCTGAAAAAAGTATTGAAAAGTCTTTTGTCAGGTGGTAATAAGGTGCGGGCCTATCATGATTGGGTCATACCAGTCCTAACCTACTCCTTTGGCATACTTAGATGGACTCAGACTGAACTAGAAGCCCTGGATAGAAGAGTTCGTACACTGCTTACCGCGTACCGAATGCACCATCCACGTTCATCGGTCATGAGATTGTATATCCCGCGGAAATGTGGGGGTCGTGGTTTTTTAAATGCCAAGACCCTTCATAACCGCGAGGTATGCAACCTTAGAGATTACTTCCTCTCCGTTGACTTGGATGTGTATCGGGATGTGGTGGCAGTTGACAACGGACTCACTCCGCTTGCTCTAGGAAAAGAGAACTGGCGCAAACCAGCAGTACTTACTATTATAGACCGCAGGGAGATATGGAAGAGCAAGGCGTTGCATGGACGTTTTTATCGGGCCTTAAATGGGCCCGATATAGATTTATTAGCATCAGTATCCTGGCTACGGTTCGGTGACCTCTTCGGAGAAACTGAAGGTTTTGTCTGTGCAATTACAGATGAAGTTGTTATGACGAATAACTATCGGAGATATATCCTGAAGGACGGCACAATTGACATTTGTCGGGCGTGTCATCGTCCCGGAGAAACCCTCAGGCATATAATTTCTGGTTGTTCTCGTCTTGCCAACGGCGAGTACTTGCATAGACATAACCAAGTGGCCAGGATAGTCCATCAGCAACTTGCTGTTAAATATAATC
This sequence comes from Callimorpha dominula, assembly GCA_949752705.1. Lineage (NCBI taxonomy): Eukaryota > Metazoa > Arthropoda > Insecta > Lepidoptera > Erebidae > Callimorpha > Callimorpha dominula. The sequence goes on along the minus strand of OX457000.1, from coordinate 1,425,246 downwards.
TTGTGGCTGTCGAGTTACCGTACTACAGGTATGTGCCCGACCCAGTTCTCGAAAATGGTCGTGCAACATTGTACTGGGATCGATCTATCATCACTGACAGGACTATTGTTGCCAATATATAAATTATAGACCGATTAGAGCGCCGAGCAATGATTATTGACATCACCATTCCCCATGACGACAATCTCTTAAAAGCAGAAAAAGATAAACAAATAAAATATTTGGACCTAGCCCACGAGATTGTCGACATGTGGGATGTGGATTCAGCAATCATTGTGCCGATAGTCATTTCGGCCCATGGGTTAATTGCTAAGAGCCTCGACCAACACCTTCAGAGGCTCACGTTAGGCAGCTGGATTAAGAGCCTGATGCAGAAGGCAGTCCTCCTTGATACGGCACGCATAGTGAGGAGGTTTCTATCTCTGGAACCCTAACCACCGGTAGCTTGGTCCCTGTACCCGATACCGGTGGGACACTATTTTTTATATTTTTAAATATATTTGTTTTTTTTTTTTATAGTGAATGTATTTAAAAATGTAATTTATATGTATATTAAGTAAATAAAGAGATAATAATAATAATATATCTCTTTATTGTACACCAAAATGATTTTGAAGAGTAGAAGCACAGCAATGTTTTGTGGTACTTAGATACAATTGGCGGCCTTATCGCACTGAGGCAATCTCTTACAGGCAACCATGGGATGGAGCGAACATAGGATATTGATTTTAGGTATATAATATGAGTTAAATAAAGATGACGTATCTTACATATAGTGTAAGAATATACATGCAAGAGAGCAACAAACAAATAAATACATAAGCAAACATAGGTATAAAGATTCACATATAAATCGAATAAAACATACAAATATAGGACTATACTACATTAAGTCAAATAAGAAGATAACTAGGCAATTATAATATGTTGATATCACCCAGGTAATGTTCTTTTACCAGTTTCTTAAAAGCAGGCAGTGACTGTGCACGTCTTACTGTCAAAGGTAGGTTATTCCATAAACGAACGGCTTGGACAGAGAAGTATGCTATGTAATGACTGGATAATTAATTCGATAATTACACGTCACGAAACGGCCTGTTGACATTACGTTGAACGTGACAACGTCATAGGAACGCCTCAGAGCGAGGTAACGCCGCATGAGTCATGTTTTTTCGTGCGTGCACCCGGCTCCATCGAATTACGTCTTATACGTTGTCACGTCAAAAAACAACTTACTGTATAGTATGGACCCTGAGGAAAAGGCTAGCCTTTAAAAAAAGCCATAAACAATTCTCAGTTTTTTTTTTAAGTATAATCTCTTTAGACACGTCTCCGGGGAGCCTCTGAGATCTCAAGGGTAAGAAATAGCATTGCGAACAGAAGTACTGAAGTGAAATTTTGATAGTAAGCAGTTTTCGTCGACTGGCTACCTAATTTTGTTGTTTTATATACAATCAGATGGCCACCACGTTCTTCGAATAATTGGTTTAATTTAGTTAGACTCCGAAAGGATCTCTTCCACATGCAAAAAAGTTCGTCCTTTGCTTGACTTAGATGTAACTGTAAAGACCTTCCACTTTCACAAGGTCCTCTATCTATGTGTATAGTATACCTACAGGGTGTTACACAAAGGTGTGGTCAAATTAGGGTCAAAAATCTTATTATGAAAAATTAAACTTGAAAATTGACCGATAAAGCTAATATTACGTATGTAAGGTGGCTGACATAATTTAAACTATAGGCACAGATTACTAAGTAGTTACTTCGTAACTATGGGTATTTAATACCAAGGATATTGACGGAATGTCCAGATTTTTCTACCAAAAAAAAATTGTTTTGAACATATTTTTTTTATTACTCTATCAACTACATATTTGTTGGCTACACATAACATTCCTACAATGTGACCACACCTATTAGTTGAAATCATAGCGTGGGACATCCTCCCTTGAGTGGGAAGACGTCCTAGGTTACGCTTTCCACTCGCAAATCTTTCTTCCCTATCAGTGGTTCGTTCTACTTGATACATGACTTAATTTCCACCTCATCTTCCTAACAACATCATTTATAGGTCACGTTGAGTTTACAGAAAACAAATACAAAAAATCTGTACTTACTGGCAGAGGCCAGGGCTTCCTTCAACCTGGCATTGTCGAGGTCACAGCAGAACACTGATAAGCTGCCCACCTTCGTACATTCAGCTTCGGCGGGACATAAGGAGCGCGGCATGTGGAAGCATTTGCCCATGTTTAGGTACTCTAAGCTGGGTTCTGGTTTTGGTGTTGAAGCAGGCGGTTGCTAGAATACAAAAAAATTACCAGCAATGTTTAAAATAAAAATTTACGCATTCATAGACAGATATTTTGTTTTTTGAAATATTATGATTTTGTTTGCAAACTGGATCTAAAAGCAGTTAACTTTTTCAAAATAAACAACCAATTTTTTTTATGGTATAGTTGGCAAACGAGCAGACAGGTCACCTGATGGTAAATGACTACCTACCGCCTCCCATGGGCACCTGAAACTCAAGAGTCACAAGTGGGTTGCCGACCTTTAAGGTGGGAGTAGAGGTAGGGTGGAAGGGGGGTAACCTAACTCACTCGGCAAAAAGCAATGCAAGCATTACTTCACTGCCAGTTTTCTGTGAGGCCGTGGTATCACTCCGGCCGAGCCGGCCCATACGTGCAAGCATGGCTCTCCCACAATTAAACTATTTCCTAACAATCACTTTCTTAATACACTGTGGCGTTTTCAGTGTATCCTTTTGAACTCATCAGTACGGTCTAAAATGTTGTGTTTTGTAGTGGTTCAATCATTTAAGCATATTTGCTTAAATGATTGAATTGAATATAAAGCTTTTAAAAACAAGCTTTATAAAAATCTATTCTTTCTTTCTTGTGCTCTTTTGTAGAATGTGCTACTACGCATATTACGTATGTATATGTTTCAATATACACAGTTTATACATTAATTTTATCTATTTCTATATATAAGCTATTTACATGCATGCGTCATAACATTCCTCCGCATCGTTGCCTACTGGCAGTGTTCCCAGAAGGCTGGCAGCATTGCCACGTTAAATGGCAATGCTAATTCTCTGTGCAAGAAAAAGGCCACACTTCTAGCTGGAGGGGTTAACAAGAATATTAGTAATGTGTGATCCACGTTCCTAGTATTTTTATAATATTATTATCGAGAAAAATATTGCACTGTCTTACCTCTCTGGGAGCCGGATGCTCAAACTCATCAACCCTCATCTCGATGTATGGCACGTGCAGTAATAAGTACACCACCGCAGCCCATAATGTTACCTGAAGACAAAACAATACATATTAGCCACATACTCGTAAGTAACCACTAAAGTTAACTAGTGTTCGACCACTGCCGGTCGAAATTTGAGCAATAATTTTACGAGATAATGGTGCCGATTCTATTGTACACTCGACTAAACTAAAACGTGACTTAATTTCTTCATATGAAATCAACCTAGTGTTCTTCGTAATAAGGTCTATTTGTTACTAGCATCTATTTCTCAGCGCCTCTAAATTTCAATAAAACCTGTCAACGTATACTCAACTTTATTTCCACGCAGCGAGAGTCTCTACACCTACGAAGACGCTTACTAAACACACAGAACAAAAGAGATGGCATTCAACGGATAGCGGCTCTCGCTACGTGGTATTAAAGTTTATTTAAGCGTATCAGACTTTAGTCGACAAATAAATTGCTTATTTCGATAGCGACATATGTTACCTACTTGTTTCAATTTGAAATAATACCTTGTTTCTAAGTGTACAAGGTTTACTTCTTATATGAAGAAAATTTAGTGAATTTTAATTTAGCGAGTGAAGTAACAGAATTAGGGCCAATGCCGATTGTGTTCATAATATAATTCAAAAATAACACTCTTATATCAACATATTATAAAACAAAGTCCCCCGCCGCGTCTGTCTGTCTGTCTGTTGACAAGAAACTTAATAACTACCGTACGGATTTTCATACAGTTTTCACCAATAGACTTCAATGAATTATACACCTAAACCTTCTATATGAATCGGAGTGATTCATGAGGAAGGTTTCGGTGTATAATTAATTAAAGTTTTGTATAAAAGGGCTGAAATATGACGATGATTGCTGACGTCGGAAAAAAATCAATATATGCTTTACTACTGGTGCGAGTGATGAATAATTGTAACCAGACCTAAGTTTAATACAGGACAAACGCATATTGAAAGTCAAGTTAACTTCAAAAAGCGGCCGTAGCATAGCGGCTAAGGCTTGGAATCAAGTGGTTGCAGATTCGAACCGCACCTAGTGCACTATCGACGTGAACGCACTTCTAAGCATTTTGCTTAGCTGGAGGGGTTAACAAGAATATTAGTAATGTGTGATCCACGTTACTAGTATTTTCATAAAAAAAAAAAACTAAACGAAACAGCTCGTTCCGCGAGTTTTCTTAAAAACTTAAAAAAAAAAAAAAGAAATGGGTTAAAAAAACAGGAAGAAAAGGTGCGGTGGGTACTGTTTTTTCTTTACCTACTTGTAAGTGTTATATTTGTAGATAAAATTTGATAATTTTATTCACAGTTATTTTTTAGATATTTTATTTAAATTACCAGGGTAATTAGACAGATACAACCCATCCCTCCTCTGAAAGAGGCCTATCAGTCTGTGATAGGGTCGCCAACTATTTTGTTTTCGATAATTTATACTTAATACTTCTGAGTAAATATCAAGTATACGAAATTATTTTACTTCCAGCTTTTACTATACTACATAAAAAGAAACACATATAGTTATAACGAACACGCGATGAAAATGATAATTAATTTTTAAACTTTCGCGTTCCATGATATAATTATGTATTTCCACGGGAATTAACGCGATCACGAAACGGTTTACATACCTCTGAATTGCCTGACGTTTCGACCAGGTTGCACTGACCAGTGCCAATTATATGATAATTAATTACTCAATGAAACATTAGGTGTCAGATGTATGTGACAGATAATATCTACCGCATATGTCACTATCAACGAAATTGAAAATGTTCTGTTGTTTTTTGATTTTGTTTCAAGGGTCCTTATTTAATTTTTATTTACCCCCTGTTCCCGCTTCTTCAGCGTTCAATGTGAGATTTTTCG